>CM070719.1:23068549-24327743 GCA_036346275.1 Otatea glauca | reverse complement strand
TATGGTAAGGTCAATGTGTTATTTTGTGTTTGTATGTTGATGACATACTTATATTTGGGACAAACAACTTTGTAATTGATGAGTCAAAACTTTCTTATCTCGATGCTTTGATATGAAAGACTTGGGAGAAGCGAGATGTTATTCAGATAATAAATTGATCAAAAATGAGGATGGGATCATTTGCACCAATCCCATTATCTTTGAGAAAATTTTGAGTCAATTGGGTTTGAGAATTGCAAAATCTCCACAACACCTTATGATCCAAGTGTTAAGCTTGGAAAAATCAAGGGTTAGGAAAAAGATCAATTGAGATATTCACAAATTATTGGGTCCCTTATGTATCTAGCTGGTGCCACAAGACACGATATCTCATTTGCTGTGAGCAAATTAAGCGAGTTTATCTAACCCGAGGAGATGATCATTGGGAGGCACTTGAAAGAGTGTTGCGCTACTTGAGAGGAACAACATCTTATGGAATACACTATACTGGGTATCCATCTGTTTTAGAAGGATATAGTGATTCCAATTGGATCTACGTCGCGGATGAGATCAAAGCTACAAGTGGTTATGTTTTTCTTTGTTAGTCTTTGCGATTTCATGGAGGTCTTACCAAAGCAGAGACCATATTGTGAGTCAACCATGGAAGCTGAACTTTCGTAGCACTAGACACTGACCGCTGTTGAAATTTGAATGGCCAGAAACTCTTGTTGGACTTGCCATTGGTTGAGAAACCAATACTGGCGATCTTAATGTCCTGCGATAACCAAGCAGTGTTGACTAAGGTTATGAGTACTAAGGATAACATGAAGTCCTCGGACATTTGAAGCGTAGGCTTAAAAGCTATCGAGAAAATTGAGAAACTCGAGGTTATTCTGTGAATTATATTAAATCTTGAGAAAAATCTGCGAGATCCTTTTACAAAGGACTTGCAGGAAGCGATTTCCATTGCGTCTATGGACATGGGAATGAGGCCCGTTTGAGTTACACCTGGCACGGTAACCTTTATCTTCTGATCGGAGATCGATGAATTAGATAATGGGAAAAACAAGTTGATGTTGTAACAAGAGTACATATTATTAAATTTGTACTGTCCAAATAGACAAAATACTCTCATTGTATGGAAGGTTGGCTTAAAGCCTTAATGTATTCTAGTGTCAAGGAAAAGGTATTGGCCTCAGGATACCTCAAAATGAATACACCTACTTGAGCACAGCAAGTCATGAGTTCACGAGAAAGGGCAATCTCTAGAAAGCTCATGAGAAGATTAGGGAGCATGACCATTTAACGCTCCGTTGAGTGAAGTTCTTTGGTAGCCTAGTATCGATTAAGATTTGGGTGAAATCAAACCACACAAAATGTGAATTCAAGGCTTAGTCCATTCATTAGGCTGTGGGAGGATGGATCACGTTATTCTAGGTGAAAGTTCAACCCGTATGGGACTTACACCAAAACACTTGATATATTAAGCGAAGATTCAGCCATGTGATCAAATTGTTTGAGCCTTTGTCAACTTGGCATTGGTGGGGTTGTTAGAAATGAGGCCCAAGTGGCCCATTTATCTCTAATGCCAAAGCTACAAATAATAGTACCATATTGCTAGTTGAGAGGGGAGAATACCAATTTAAAGGGGAGCTCCACCATATCTTGTAATGAGATATATGGAGGTGAGGCTGGCTAAAGTCTACAGCAGCAGCGCGTATATTTGAATACCGCGTATTTCGCGTGTTTTCAGCGTGACTTGTGACTTGCGGCGTCGCGAGTCGCCATGCCGTCTGAGTGGATTAAATTCTGATGCGTTTAAACCCTTTTAAATTTTCGGTTTCTCTCTATTAGTGGAATTAATTGGGTCATTCTTGAGAATTGAAACAGCCATGATAATGGCGTCGAGTTTCTAATAGAAATTGTCAATTGAATGACTGCGATTACTAGCATTTAATCTGGGCGTTCTGGTGTGAGGCTATAAAATGCAGAGGCGTCGAGACGAGATAGAGTCTGTTGATTTTGGCTCACGATACCGTGTTCATCCACGGTGATGCGTATTGCGTTTTGTCTTGCGCTTGTTCTTCACCGACCTTCCTCTTGGCGTGCACGCGAGGCAAGGAGGCGGGATCTCCGAACCGTTGCCGTGAGAGAACACCGCGAGGTGGCAATAAGGTTTGAGGCGCGCTAGCTGCGGCGCTCGAGCTCTTCATCTTGCGATCCTGGCGTTGACTACTTCCTCTGGACCGTCGCTCTTGCTTTGCTTCCTTTTCGTCATCAAGCCTATCGTAAATTTTCCTATTCTTCCTCGTGGATCGATCTACTTCTGAGAAATATGTGGTGTCTTTTATCTTACTGTTGTGTTTAATGATTTTGGAAATTAGCTTATTTTTCAAATCTAAAACACAAATAATACCTAGTTCTTTAACGACATCAACTCCTTTCCTTGTCTTCTTGACTTGCCGGACTCCGTCTCCGATCATCTTCGGCGATCTCCCAACCGTCTGGACCTCGGCGCTCCTCGCCTAGTCGGCCATCCTTCGCCCCACCATGACCTAGCACCGTCGTCCTGCAACCATCAAAAACAAGGAAACTCCTCACATAGCAATGCCCACAAAGATGTGCAATAAACCATCCAACTCATCACTACGCGTCCATCGTAGGTGCGCCACTCTGGCAAAGACAACTCAAATTGCTTCATTTTAAAAATCAATCCAAATCAAACTCAAACTTGAGCACACCTTGCTCAAATAAAGTCAAATACTCATCACAAACATGGATGGACCTCCACATGGTCCTTCAATCTCCCCCTTGATGAGTATATTGACAAACCACACAAAAGGCATAAATTTGAGTTTGAAGAAAATGAAGAAGAAAGCAATTTTAGTTGCAAAGTCAAACTTAGTCCAAAGATAGAAATTAGAACCATAACCAAGTTGACGAAGAGAATTTAGATTTTAGAGTTAAATTTAAGAAGAGGAAGTTTACAACAAAAACTCTAAAATCCAACTAAACATGTCAAGTGTGATTATGAGATTATGATCCAACAGAAGTAGTAGCATAGTTTTACAAAGATCATAATAACCAAATAAGCACTCACATTTTTATCTTTTTAGTGATGCCTTTTCTACGTTTTCTCCCTCTTTTGGCAATATAGGCATCAATTTTTTATGTATGCATGAAATGCAATCGAAAAACTTTGAAGATTATCAATTGATCAAAATGGAAGGATATTACACCAAGCTTGTCAATTTGAGAAGATAACTAAACTAAGACATGTCCAAGTGCAAATCTGAGCTTAGTTTTGAATATTTCATTTTAGCAAGATTTGACAAGTGCAACACTTAGCTTTAGTTTCAAAAATAGAAGAATAGCCACTCTAAGGATCAAAGGAAAACCTAGAGTTCAACCTACTCAACACATTGGGAATCTAGAAGAGCATACAAGGTCCTTGGGCTCATTTATCACTTAATGCAAATTTTGATTTATCATCATACAAGACATAGCGGGGTGCAAATGTTTGACATTATTTGCATTCTTTACCCACATATGTCTTTGTTTTTAATTTATTTGCATTTTCTTTTGACAACCAATTGACTCAAGCCGTATCGACCATCTCAAGATGAACTCTTAAGAGGATGGTCTAGGTCAAACCGATGTATTCCAAGTTCATCCCAAGTGCAATGGGAAGCGGTCTCGTGAATACAAGGTGTTGAGTCGTATATGCACAAGAAGAGTCAATTTTGTTTAATTTTCATTTTAGCTTGTGATTCATGAGCAATTGAAGGACTCTAGCATGGATCAAACAAGTTTCACCCAAGTTGCTATAGGGACTCTAGAGAACTCCTAAATTTCTCAAATTATGGCACAAACCTCTAGAGAAGAAACCTAGCAAGTAAAAGCAACAAGTTTCATCAAGTTTTCATTTAAGGCTTATTTCATTTTTAAGCTTAGCAAGTTAAATGAACTTGGACATACCTAAGCTAGTGATTTTCTTCAAATGATGTAGCATGGTGTATAGCATGAAGAAGAAATCAACTACATAATAGACAAAGCTCATTAAACAAGAAATGCAGTCTATATGCAATGCACAAACAGATTCCCAAACTCCCCTCAACAAATGAATCAATTTTAAGCTCAGATCTGGTTAAAGTTGAGTTATTATCAAGATTAGGCATAAAGAAGACCCAAATGAACTCAATAACAACGAGAAAAATAGAATGAGGAGAAGAAGTCAGAAGCGCAAAGCTGGATAGCTATTGAGCATAGATAAGATAGAAGAGACTCACTATGGCTAAGACTCGCTCTTATCTTCCCAGATGGTGACATAGGAAGCTGACTCTAGATCCCAACTAAGGAGTGCACCAGGACCACTGTCTACCAGGAGGCCCAATACCTAGACTTATAAGACTATGAGGAACTCAACCAAGAGAGAAGAACAGCGACTAATCGCATGATAGCAACCTAAAACACAAGATAAGAGGTTCATGCAAGGCATGCAGAAGTCTAAGTGAGTGAACTCAACTCAAGAAAACAAGCCCAAAGACACCCAGAAGAAACACAAAAGAAAAGAAAAATTGGAAGAAAACATATAATACATAATATACAAACCAGCTCCCCCTCACGAAAGGCCGTAAAGGCTCACGACTCCAAGCTTAAATCCCCTTGAACACACTCTACTCCCCTTGAGGCACACTCTAAAACTCTCACCTCACAAGAGATAGGTAGAAAGCTAGAGGAAAGAGATAAGATCGAAAACCACATGGTCTCTAAGGAGCAAGGCGGCTCAAGGTAAAAGAAACCTAATTATGCTAGAAGTCCAACCCAAAGACTCTAGACAAACAGGACACAAGCTCTACCTACAAAAGAACCACAACCTCCTAAGAGACCCATCACTATCATCAACATTTTTGGAGGTGCCCACCTCTGCGATGTAGTGCAAGTAGTGGCAAATGACTTGAAGTGGATCCAAAAGCGAGAGGAAGAAGACTTAGAGATATTCCTAGGATGATGGTCTCCTCTTTGAAAAGCCTACACACATGCATCCAACAAATCTATGTTTTGAAACTTGGGTTGAGCGGATCCAGTTCCTAAACGCGAATGGACAAGATACGAGGAAAAGTGTGGCAAACGATCATCTAGAGCATGAACATGATGAAGAAGGTAATGTAAGATCATGTATCACAACCAAGCTAAAGATAGCATCAAGATCCATATATCCATAGACAACAGTGAAAACATCCACATGATAAACAACAGCAAGGTGCATCATAGCACTGTCATGCTGGCAGAAGAAGCTAAGCAAGGTGCATCACAGCAACAAAATGCTAGCAGGGATCATGTGCAAGCCTAGAAATACATGGATCAAGATACTACCCTAAACATGGCAATGAGCATGTAAATGAAGAAATACCACAATGAAGCACAACAACATGCTACTAGATATACCATGAGCAAGATGAATGAAGACAACCAAAGAGGATCATGCATAAAACAAACCAATTGGCAACATCAAGATCCATTTATCCATAGTCTCAGTAACAATATTTACATCTTGTGAAAGGGCCGTCAAAGAAGACCAAACAAAAGGTCATGAGGACATAGGCAGCATGAAAGTAAATGGTGACCGTGGACACAAAGATGAGAAGCTACTTATGGCAACACTCTATACATGATGATGAATACATGCCATGAATGACAAAACACAAGCTCATGCAAAATAGGTATGAAGCATATAAGCATGAAGGACAATAAAAGGTGATCATGAACAATATAAGTCATACAGCGACAGCTAGATCATATGACCCTAATCTCATGAAAGGCACTCACATGTAGCACAAAGTCTGACAAACAAAGTCTAAACAAAGCTAATCATGGATGTAATAGAAAATCAGGGTCATATAACCTAGATACTTCTCATGACAAAATAAAGTAAATGATATATAGCACGTGCCCATAGTTAATACAAATGCTCATACCAAATGAACAATATCATGGACAAGATAAAAACAAAGAAAATCACATGTTGGGAAAAAGCTCATGAATTTAGGATATAATCGTGAAGCACAAAGATGGTTGGGAAAACATGCTATGGCACAAAACAAGATAGGACAAAAACTAACAAGACCTAGCAAAGTACATATAATACACATGGGAGCAAGAGCAATCACAACATGTCATGGAAATGATGATCACAAGTATAGCAGAGCATGTGCTAGTGTTATGCCCTTGAGGCAATCATTTAGATGATTGTAACATGACTATGTTTATGAATAATAATATGATTATTGGTCAATGAATGTATATCATTGTATTGATCAACAAGTATGTGACTTGATTATGAAGCTCTTTACTTAATGATGTAATTCGATAAATATCTCGATCGGATATCATCGTATAGGACTACGATGAATAGATCGGCACATGTAGTGATCGATGATCATGCTTCATAGATCATGGGATATGGAGATATCATCTCTACATTGTGGACCATGTTGAAGAACATGGGTTAGATAGACCGCTATGGGACCTTTGCGAGAATGTTTCATTCTTATGTGTCATCGATGTATCTCATACCTAGAAGATGTATGATCCTTAGACACGAGATTGTCATATTCCCTACATGTGTAATAGTTTTCCTTGGGGCTATCAAACACTACTTCCTAACGGATAGTTATAAAGGTAGCTTTCATGTTTACTATGAAGCGTGCGAGAGAAGTGGCGATCAAGATGGAATTTGCCACTCCAATGAAGCGGAGATATATGACAAGGCCACTCGTGTGATATGATTAAGAAAGTGCATGGCCATGCCGTGATTGAGAGTCAATCACAACTTATTAATATATCACGGATCGAGAGATGGATTGAATCATCAAAGGATGACATGCTTCTGCCTTGAGATCAATCTTCATATACTTGACAAAGGATTATTACATGAGTTCTTTTGATAGGTTACATTCGATTTGATCACAGTATGTTTGGGAGTTGGCATACTTTGCAGAAGCCGCTACCAACTATTGGATTGAAAAGGAGTTTCGAATCCATGTCCAAGCGTATGTGAACTGCGAGTCACACACTTAATGGTGGGACGCATTAATTTGGATTGGATCCGTAATTAATGAACCTCGTGGGCTTAGCATCTTTGGTGGGCCTGGTTTAGGGTTTCATCTCGTGGCTATATAAGGAGGAGGAGGAGGAGGCGCGGTGTGCTTTCCACGGTTTAGGTTTGATTCACTTGAAACCCTAGCCTCCTCCTCTCATTGCCTCTGCTAGGCGACTAGGTGCTTGCACACCGGCGCCGCAGCGTTCCATCTCTGGGCGTGTGGACTCTGCGGTGGCGCTTTGCTGCGGCTGCGGCGTGGGAGGGCGATCCACGGCGGCGAGGGCGATCCACTACATCGGCCTTAGCATTGCGGCGAGGGCGAACCACTACATCGGCGAAGGATTCGCGGCTGCGGCGTCTAGTGGTAATCTTATCTATGATCCCCTTCTTGCGAGTAGCTTTACGGTTCGCGGTAGGTTTTTGTGCTAGCGTAGCATACCGCGTTTCCTTGATGGTATCGAGCCATCTCGTATAGTTTTGTGATCTGGATGTTGCACATATGATGTGTGAGGTTAGTAGATTGGATCTATTACATGTTCGGCCGAGTTCATGTGATGAATTGGTGGCGGCGACCATCGATGAGATCGATCGATTTAGGGTTTGAGAAAGTGCAAACCGACTCAATCTTGATTTGGGTGAGTCCGTTCATGATGCAGCGTTACCCTTACCGGTCGGGTTACCGCCATCGGGGTTTGAAGCGTATCCATATGGGACCAAGCCAATCGGATCGAGTTGGATTAGGTCAATCTGGTTGATCCATGGTAGCGCAAGCAGATTCAATATTGATTTGGGTGAGTCCGTTCATGATGCGGACGTTGCCCTTACGGTCGGAGTTACCGCCATCGGGGGTTTGAAGCGTATCCATATGGGACCAAGCCAATTATATTAGATCGGATTAGGTCAATCTGGTTGATCGTGGAAATTTTGAGGTGTTTTCCATGGCGGAAGACATGCCTCTAAAAAATTTCAAGGAGCGCGCCGAGGCTACCTTATGGACCCGCGAGGGCCTTATGGACCCGCGAGCGCCTGCCCTCGGACCCGAGTCGTAGGGTTGCTTTTGTTTAACTTCGTTTTTGCGAGGGAATTATGTGAAATAGTATGGCCTATGTGTATGTGATGCATGTAATTTCCACATGGCTGCGTCGTGTTAAGCCATAAGGCTATTTAAATTGTATAACGACACTGCGTGTCGACTTGTGATGCTTCAAACCCTCATGTAAAATTCATTATCAAAAGTTGTAAGGAGTTGCATCCATAATGATGAAGAGCGATGGCTAGGTGAACAAATCAAGCAAGGTGGCTAGGTGAACAACCAAGCATGATGATGGAGATCTTAATGCTAAGGGCCATGCTATTTCACGACTTATTTTGATTTTACGTGGATGTGTGTTTTATCCTTGCTATTTTCTTTATGCTCATTGCATGTGATGCTATGTTCATAGTAATCTTTGTTCATCCTTATAGTTAAAAATCTTAAATCAAATTGTCCATCCAATTGTTGCACCTATCAAAATTTAGATCGTTATTGATATGACCGCCAAAGTAGTATATCAATGGCTATCTCAATAGATGATAGGGATGTGTTGGACACATCACGCATAACAATGGCGATTTAAGCGAGCTATCAAAGCGGTTTTGGGCTTGAGGACATAAGTGGTTGGGATTTGATTTGATAATGAAGGAACCTATACAAGACAATTGGTGTCTAGGAAAACACACATGAGGCAGGTTTCTTAATTGGCACCCGAATACGGAAGTGCTCCTCCCTCATGTGAGCCCTTGGGGCGAGTTGACTGGCCATGAGTCAAGTTGATGGAGGCATTCATTACTTGTTTTCATACTCAACAAACAAGAGTTACATATGATGTAATTAGCAAAGGTGTTGCTTACCTATGTCATTAAATTTCTAGCAGTGATGCCAAAGCTCACTAGTGTTTAATGAATATGGATCTTGAATACTCACTATGTGTCTATAAAAGGACATAAAATAGGAGTGTCTTTAATTAAAAGTTTAATAAAGTTTTACATAAACATAGTGCTTAGAATCTTTGCATATTTTTGTTGTAGTTCAATGGCACCTTCTCCTACTCCTGCTACACTGGTTTTGCTTTGAGATCGGTTTGGAAAGGAAAAACTGAATGGAACTAATTTTGTTGATTGGTATCGCAACTTTGAGAATTGTTCTCAAGCATGAAAAGAAGGACTATGTTCTAGAAATCCAATTCTGATGAACCGGTAGAAAATCTTGCTCATAATTTGAGGTTGAATATGAAAAGCATGTTAATGTACATGAAGTCATTGTCTCATGCTAGTCACAATGGACTCTGAGCTCCAAAAGCAATATGAGGACGGGATGCTTACAATATGATTGTGGGCTTGAAGGGCATGTTTGGGAATCAAGCAAGAGCTGAGAGGTATGGTATCTCAAAGCTTTTATTTGCTTGTAAGGTGGTGAAGGCGGTCAGGTCGATCCTCATGTGATCAAGATGATTGGTTACATTGGGAGATTGGAAAAACTTGAGTTTCCCTTAGCCTCGGTTTGGCCACAGATGTTATTCTCAGGTCTACGCCTCGAGCTTTGAGCCATTCATTATGAATTTTCATATGAATAGCATGGAGAAGAGCCTAACAGAGCTACATGGGATGCTCAAGGCTGCGGAGAAAGCATTAAGAAAAACCCAATCATGTGATGATGGTTGAGAAAACAAGCGCTTTCAAAAGGAGAAAGGCTAAGAGGTGGGGGCAGGGAAAGAGCAAGGGCAAGGGCAAGGGCAAGGCTCAAGATGAGATCGTGAGCCTCAAAACTAAGCTTGAAGCTTAAAGTTGGCCCTCAACACGATACCCAATGCTTCTATTGCAAGAAATCGGGGCATTGGAAGCAGGCTGCGAAAAGTACAGCGGATAAGAAGAATGGAAATGTGGTTTCCACTTGGTATTAATGTTATAGAAATTAATCTTGCTACTTCTTCACTCAGCTCATGGGTATATGATCTGGGTTCGGTTGCTCACATTTGCAATTCGTTGCGGTGATAAAGTAGAGACTTGGCAAAGGAGAAGTGGATCTTGGCGTGGGGAATAAAGCAAGAGTTCTTTGGTCTTGCCGTTGGCACATACCCATTGCATTTGCCTTGAGTTAGTTTTAGAACTCAATAATTGTTATTTTGTTCCATCTTTGAGTAGAAACATTATTTCATCTTCTTGTTTGGAACATGAAGGTTATGATTTCAGAATAAAGAACTTTGTTTGTTCAATATTTTTGAATGATATGTATTATGGTCGTTGCCCCATGGTGGATGGGTTGTGCGTCCTTGAACTCGAAGAAAAACACATCTATAATATTAATGTAAAAAGGCATCGGCCTAATGATTTGAACCCTACCTTTTTGTGGCATTGTCGCTTAGGTCATATAAATGAGAAGCGCATGAAGAAGCTCCATGGTGATGGACTTCTAACCTCATTTGATTTTGAATCATTTGAAACATGTGAATCTTGTTTACTTGGCAAGATGACAAAAGCCCCTTTCACGAGTTTTAGTGAGAGAGCAAGTGAATTATTGGCCCTAGTACATACGGATGTATGTGGACCAATGAGCTCATTGCTAGGGTGGGTTTGATGCTTTGTAACTTTTCAGGTGACTTGGTAGATATGGATATATCTATTTAATGAGGCATAAATCTGAAACTTTTGAAAGGTTCAAAGAGTTTGAGCGAAGTACAAAATCAACTTGGCAAAACAATAAAACACTTACGATCCGATCGTGGTGGCGAATACTTGAGCCAAGAGTTTGGTGATCATTTAAAGCAATGTGGAATCGTTCGCAACTTACTCGCCGAGAGCGCCTCAATGGAATGGTGTGTCGAGCAGCGTAACAGGACTTTATTAGATATGGTTGGTCAATGATCATTAAGCAGATCTGCCATTATCCTTTTGGGGTTTCGCTCTAGAGGCAATTGCGTTCACTTTGAATAGGGTCCCATCAAAATCCGTTGAGAAGGCGCCATATGAGATATGGGTAGGAGAAGACCCATGTTGTCATTTCTCAAGATATGGGGATGTGAGGCTTATGTAAAGCGTTTACAATTAGATAAACTCGCACCTAAATCAGAAAAATGCTTTTTGTGGGGTATACTAAAGAAACAAAAGGATATTACTTTTACAAAGAAAGCGAGAACAAAGTTTTTGTTGCTCGAAATGGTGTCTTTTGGAGAAAGAGTTTCTTTCAAAAGAAATCAGTAGGAGTGATGTGTATCTTGATGAAGTTCGAGAGTCACATGAATATGTTCAAGCTACCTCTGAACCTTCACAAGATGTACAAAGTGTTGTACAACTTTGTGGAAGAGACTCCATTACGTAGGTCGGGAGGCCACGTCATGTACCTATTAGATATGGGAATGACATATTATTGTTGGACAATGATGAGCCACGACTTATGAAGAAGCAATGATGGACCCAAACTCGAAAAATGGCTTGAAGCCATGAGATCCGAAATTCAATCCATGCATGACAATCAAGTTTGGAACTTGGTGATTCACTGATGGTGTAAAAACCATTGAGTGCAAATGGATTTTCAAGAAAAAGATAGGCGTAGATGGAAATGTTCGGATCTATAAGGCACGGTTGGTGGCAAAGGGTTTCAAACAAGTTCAAGGAGTTGACTATGATGAAACTTTCTCACGGTAGCCATGCTCAAGTCTGTAGGATCATTTTAGCTATTCTTGCATATTTTGATTATGAAATATGGCGGATGGATGTCAAAACAACCTTCCTTAATAAGAATCTTTACGAGGATGTATACATGATACAACTGAAGGCTTTGTTGATCCTAAATATGCTAAAAGGGTATGCAAGCTTCAAAGATCCATTTATGGGTTAAAGCAAGCATCTAGGAGTTGAAACATTCGTTTTGATGAAGTAGTCAAAGGTTTTGACTTTATCAAAAATGAAGAAGAGCCTTGTGTTTACAAGAAGGCTAGTGGGGCGCACTTGTATTTACGATTTTGTATGTGGATGACATATTATTAATCGGGAATGACATTCCTATGCTTGAAGATGTTAAGACTTCATTGAAAGGAGTTTCTCAATGAAGGACTTGGGAGAAGCATGCTATATCTTGGGCATAAAATCTATAGAGATAGATCAAAAGGTTAATTGGATTAAGTCGGAAGCGTACATTGACAAGATATTGAAAGGTTCAATATGCATGAATCAAGAGAGGTTTCATGCCAATGTAACATGGCATCGAGTCTGCAAGAATCGGTGTCCCGACATCGATGGCGAGACAGGATGAGCAAGATTCCATATGCTTGACTATTGGGTCTATTATGTATGCCATGATCTGTATGCCCGGATGTCTCATATGCTCTAAGTGTCACGAGCGGATACCAAGCGGATCTGGTGATGGTCATTGGATAGCCGTAAAAATATCTGAAGTACTTGAGAAGAACTAAGGGTATGTTCCTTGTTTTTGGAGGTGAGGAAGATCTGGTTGCAAAGGTTACACGATGCAAGCTTCAAGCTGACAAAGATGATTTTCGATCGCAATCCGGGTTTGTGTTTACACTTAATGGAGGAAGCGATGGTGGAAGAGTTCCAAGCAAAACACGGTGGCGACTCTCGATGAGCGGAGTACATTGCGGCCGGAGGCGCAAAGGAGGCTGTGTGGATTAAGAAGTTTATCACGAGCTTGGTGTGGTCGCTAGTGTCTCTAGTCAATGGACATCTATTGTGATAATAGTGGTGCCATTGCACAAGCAAAGAGCCTAGATCACATCAAAGTCTAAACACATACTCCGTCGCTTTCACCTTATTCGCGAGATTGTGGATAGAGGTGGCGTCGAGAATATGCAAAGTACATCTGGAAGCCAATATGGCGATCCGTTGACAAAGCCCTTTGCCACTGACCCTAAGCATGAGGCGCACACAAGGTCTATTGGTATTAGATACTTAATTGATTGACTCAAGTGCAAGTGGGAGATTGTTAGTGTTATGCCCTTGAGGCAATCATTTAGATTATTGTAACATGACTATGTTTATGAATAATAATATGATTATTGGTCCAATGAATGTATATCATTGTATTGATCAACAAGTATGTGACTTGATTATGAAGCTCTTTACTTAATGATGTAATTCGATAAATATCTACGATCGGATATCATCGTATGGGACTACGATGAATAGATCGGCACATGTAGTGATCGATGATCATGCTTCATAGATCATGGGATATGGAGATATCATCTCTACATTGTGGACCATGTTGAAGAACATGGGTTAGATAGACCGCTATGGGACAACTGCGAGAATGTTTCATTCTTATGTTCATCGATGTATCTCATACCTAGAAGATGTATGATCCTTAGACTGAGATTGTCATATTCCCTACATGTGTAATAGTTTTCCTTGGGGCTATCAAACACTACTTCCTAACGGATAGTTATAAAGGTAGCTTTCATGTTTACTATGAAGCGTGCGGAGGAAGTGGCGATCAAGATGGAATTTGCCACTCCAATGAAAGCGGAGATATATGACAAGGCCACTCGTGTGATATGATTAAGAAAGTGCATGGCCATGCAGTGATTGAGAGTCAATCACAACTTATTAATATATCACGGATACGAGAGATGGATTGAATCATCAAAGGATGACATGCTTTCTTGAGATCAATCTTCATATACTTGGCAAAGGATTATTACATGAGTTCTTTTGATAGGTTACATTCGATTTGATCACGGTATGTTTGGGAGTTGGCATACTTTGCAGAAGCCGCTACCAACTATTGGATTGAAAAGGAGTTTTAGAATCCATGTCCAAGCGTATGTGAACCTGTAGGTCACACACTTAATGGGTGGGGCGCATTAATTTGGATTGGATCGTAATTAATGAACCTCGTGGGCTTAGCATCTTTGGTGGGCCCTGGTTTGGGTTTCATCTCGTGGCTATATAAGGAGGGAGGAGGGAGGCGCGGTGTGCTTTCCACGGTTTAGGTTTGATTCACTTGAAACCTAGCCTCCTCCTCTCGCTGCCCCTGCCAGGCGACTAGGTGCTTGCACACGGCGCCTGGCGTTCCATCTCGGGCGTGTGGACTCTGCGGTGGCTGCTGCGGCTGCGGCGTGGGAGGGCGATCCGGCGGCGAGGGCGATCGATACATCAGCGCCGGCTGGCGGCGAGGGCGAACCACTACATCGGCGCGAAGGATTCCGCTGCTGGCGTCTAGTGGTAATCTTATCTATGATCCCTTCTTGCGAGTAGCTTTACGGTTGCGCGGTAGGTTTTTGTGCTAGCGTAGCATACTGCGTTCCCTTCAACATGAGGTATGAGATAGCTCACCATGGAAGTGGAAGTCCCCAATCTTTGTTATCATGAAGCTCAACACTTGTGGAGGCGAAACACGAGGCAAACAAAGTTGAAAGAACATGCGAGTTAGCATGATGCTCATGATGGTCATGCGGGAAGATCCAATCCTCTAGAGATAAGCCACAAAGGCCAACTCGAATTCACATCGAGTGCCAACATTGAAAGCGACAAACCGATCCTAGATGAGATTAGTAAAGATCAACATGACCAACATACTTACCTTCAACTCTTGCCGTGAGTGGGTACCTCGAGGAAAAGCGAGGTCCACTACTTGTGCCAGCGAAGATGATGCCTCGGGACAACTCATGGACTAAGAATCGAACTAAGAAAGGACAAGTCCACAAGATGACCCAAATCCACTCCACTGGCGGTGATCACATCCTCAAGCTAGCCTCAAGCGACTCATGCCATGAGAAGGCAAAAGGCACTTAAAAGCATCATTGCATAGACATGACACAAGGAATTGACACAAGAGGAAAGATGACTCGATCTTGGGATAGAGTGAAGACTTAGGGACCCAATACTAAACCACTGACGCCTTAGAGTACCGACCCTTTGAAGAAGGCTGGACTTGAGTGTCTCTCGACATTTAACCTAACAAGATTAGTAGCAACTCTAGTAGATGATCTAGGGCTGAAGTGGCGGGTTGGCTGTAGTGGTGCAAGCGAGAACCACCCGGTGAAGCTGCCTAAAACTCCTACCGAGCGCCTCACGCCGCGATATCTAC
This sequence comes from Otatea glauca, assembly GCA_036346275.1. Classification (NCBI taxonomy): domain Eukaryota; kingdom Viridiplantae; phylum Streptophyta; class Magnoliopsida; order Poales; family Poaceae; genus Otatea; species Otatea glauca. The sequence continues at coordinate 24,312,579 of CM070719.1, read as the reverse complement.
CTCGGCGAGAAAAGCGAGGAATATCAGAGGGCGATGGAAAGGTGACTACGAACAGCTCCGGGACTAAAACTCAAATAACTAGTATGAAAACCGAGTCTGGGCCCTGCCTAAAAGCAGGCGACTCTCTAATGCATCTAGAAGCGGTGTGTACCTTAGGAGCACTCAAAGTGCAGGGGATGACCTGAATACCCTAAGGCAGCAACACGCTTACGGCAGGAGTGATCTTGGCGTGCACGAGAGCGAAAATCTACTAGGTGACCATCCTTCTTACGGAAGGTGCATGTGTACCGTCTTGCTAGAGGCAGAAGCAATAGGAGTAACACCCTTCTAGTCGAAGTCCTATGGACAACCCGTGAGACCTAAACATGGTGGTGCTCACTCTGGGAGCTACCACAATCTCACCACTCTTGGAGCCACCGCACAATGGTGGGAGGATGCACCGGCGTGCTCAAGGATCAAATCCTAGACCTTGATTGAATCTACCAATCTTGGATTGGTCTAGAATAAGATTGAGCTTCTTCTTGCCTCAACAAACTTCTAAAGAGTGCTCATAAGATCTTGGCAATCTCGAAAGAAAGAAGCACAAGAAGAGCAGGGGAAGGAGAGGAAGAAGAAGAACCAGAAAGAGAAGATCTCTCGTACGTGCTTTTTGTTCCCTTAGCTGCTGCCTCAATCTTGAGGCCTCACAAGAAGCGCAGGAGCATCTCTAATCCTAAGGGTTTGGTCTTTTAACTTCTTCTTAAGCTCGACATGGATTTGATCACATCATCCTTAACCCCAATACAATGAGGCAACCAGTTTTGACTTATCTAGTAAGTCTTTAGCAAGTTGATCACACTTAACATTCAAAGCATCATTGTCAAGTTTTAGTTGCCTCTGACCCTCACATGGTGGTAGGTCCTTAGAAGCATGCAATTCAATTTCATCATTTCTAGCGAGAAAGCTTTCTAAGGTGTTCGCTCATGGCATCAATTCGGCAAGCAATTTAGGGCAATTATTACAAGAAGCATTTGTGTGAGCATGAGAAAAGCTAGCATCAATGAGGAATATCAATAGTAATAGAACTAGCATTCTTGACCTTAGATTCTCAAGATCAACAAGCACACTATCATGCAAAGTCCTTAGGTTCTCGGCTCCACAAGCAAAGCATCACGAGTGTCACACTATCGAGTCTCGGGAGGAACATGATTTAAGTGAAGCTAACTCCCGAGACAAGCTATCTACCTCCTTCTCTAACTTCAGAACACCTCGACCTAGCCTTAGCATGAAACTTGCCTAATTCTGAAGGCATCATTTAACTCGTCGTAGGTGGGTACCTCATCCGTGTCGTTATGCGATTTCGGGTCGCTTACTTCAATGGCGCTGCCATGAAGCACATCTTGGAGAAGTCATCGTTGCCCTTCACCTACTGCCATATCGGAAGCCACAGGCGTGATGTATGACTTCATGGCGATTTCCAAAGCGAAAAATCAACTCCAGCAAAATGGGAGGCTTGGTGGAATACTTGTCCATCGCCATGGCTCTTGAGACCGGTCAAGATCTATGGAAGAGCAAAACCGGCTCTGATACCAATTGAAAGATCGAAATGGCGATCAGAGGGGGGGTGAATGATCCCAAATAAAATTTCCCCTACTCAAAGTACTCCAAACACTCTTGCAATAAAAATCTAAAGCACCCAAAGATTTTCGTTCAAACTGGTGCTTCTCGATTCGCACACCCTCTAAAAATCCAGAACAATTAGACAACTATGTGTACCCTAGCTTGCATGGATAAGAACCATTAATCATGTGAGGGTTTTTAATCACAATCCTGGTTGTCAAGTGTCCAAACAAAAGACGAATCAATTCAAAGACTTCTTTTCTAAAGAGATAAAGCTAAAACACCAAAGTCTCTTTTCAGAAAAGTTAAAGCAGATTTTCAGAAATTGTCCTCAGTTGGAACAGGTGGTTGGTGAGTTTCTGTTGCTCTAATATTTTTGATAATTTGTGTCCCTCTGAGCAGTGGAGACGTGAACTACTCCACCAAAAATCACCTCAGAATGCTTTGTAGGATAAGAATTAAAAATCAAGCAATACAAACAGTCAGAAACTTCGACCAAACAATTTGAGGCTCGGTTTTCACTTCATAGCTCTCAAACGGTGCAACCAGTGGACTCAATAAATTTTATAAAGATGTATATATGAGTTCTGCACGTTATATAAAAAGAATCACTTAAAAATGATTTATATATAATTTTATAAAAATCAAACACTGACTGCTGCGTGAAGAACAAGTTCTGGACAGATTTGCAATTTGATGAAAAACTTGATCTCTAGTCTCTCCAAGGGTGTAAGAAAGATGCAAAAACAAATCAACACCCTCAAGACATCCTAGAAGAACAGCATTTAGAAGGAGGGGAGGCAAATCCAAATTGCATAAATGTAAATTGCAAGAATGTAAGTGCTGAATTTAATTGCGGAATTTAAGTGCGGAATTTAATTGCATAATATAAATTGCGTAATGTAAATGCACAAAGAAAAGAAATGATTTGAGGAAACATTTCATTTCTGGAAGGAGGTTACAAAGCCTCACATTCATGTGGGCAAAGCTCAAATGAGCATCAAAACCTCAACACCTTCAAGGAAGGAGGCTACCCCTCCACCCCTATTTATACTACTCTTGGGCCACCTACCACCATTGGATGAGTCCCTCAACCTAGAGCACTCATCTAAGGGCTAGAATTAACCCACACACACAGCCATGCAAGGCTAACCCAAAACCCATACACATCAGGGTTTTCTTGCAGTTTTCAAAGCATACTACCTAGACCGCTAACCTATCCACTAGACCTCAATCCGATGGTCCTCTTTGATCCACGCGGCATCTAGCTAGCATCAACTCCTTTCCTTGTCTTCTTGACTTGCCGGACTCCGTCTCCGATCATCTTCGGCGATCTCCCAAGCGTCGGACCTCAGGCGCTCCTCGCCTAGTCCGGCCATCCTTCGCCTCACCATGACCTAGCACCGTCATCCTGCAACCATCAAAAACAAAACTCCTCACATAGCAATGCCCACAAAGATGTGCAATAAACCATCCAACTCATCACTACAGCGTCCATCTCGGCCAGTGCGCCACTCTGGCAAAGACAACTCAAATTGCTTCATTTTGAAAATCAATCCAAATCAAACTCAAACTTGAGCACACCTTGCTCAAATAAAGTCAAATACTCATCACAAACATGGATGGACCTCCATGGTCCTTGGTGATCCTTATGGGCTAATTGTTCTACACTTCTTACTTGGTGTAGCTTTTTATATGGGTCGTGAGTGGGAACTTAGTTTCCGTGCAGGTATCGTCCTTGGATTCTTTGTTGCATATTTAGCTCTTGTTGCATTTGCTGCTCTGTTTTCTTGATTTACCTATTGGTCAAAAGTTTCTCGATGGTGTGCCTTTAGGAATATCTGGTACTTTCAACTTTATGATTGTATTCTAAGTGAGCACAACATCCTTATGCATCCATTTCACATGTTAGGTGTAGGTGGTGTATTGGCGGTTCCTATTCGATGCTATCGTGGTTCCTTGGTAACCTCTAGTTTGATCGGAAACCTTTGAAAATGAATCTGCTAATGAGGGTTACAAATTTGGTCAAGAGGAAGAGACTTATAATATTGTGGCTGCTCATGGTTATTTTGGCGATTAATCTTCAATATGCTAGTTTCAACAACTCTCGTTCTTTACACTTCTTCTTGGTTTGCTTGGCCTATAGTAGGGATCAGTTCCTTTGCTTTAGGTATTAGTACTATGGCTTTCAACCTAAATGGTTTCAATTTCAACCAATTTGTAGTTGATAGCCAAGGTCGCGTTATTAATACTTGGGTGATATTATCAACCGTGCTAATCTTGGTATGGAGGTAATGCCTGAGCGTAATGCTCACAACTTCCCTCTAGACCTAGCATTTGCTCTTGAAGTTCCATCTCTTAATGGATAATGCTTTTCTACTAACATATAGGAATTTTGAAGGAAGGAAAGCGAAATACCCAATATCTTTGAAACAAGATATTGGGTATCTCTTTATTTTGAATCTTTCTATTACGAATTGAGTTAACGGCGAGATTTAGTATCTTTTCTTGCACTTTCATAACTCGTGAAATGCAGAGTAGGCACGAATTCCCCCAATTTGCGACCCACCATAGGATTTGTTATGTAAATAGGTATATGTTCCTTTCTATTATGAATTGCGATTGTATGGCCAACCATTGCGGGTAGAATGCTAGATGCCGGACCACATTACTATTGTTTCTTTCTCCTCCTTCATATTGACCTTTTCGATTTTGCCAATAAATGATGAGCTACAAAATGATTCATTTTTAGTGTCACTGGTGATTACTCCTTTTCCATTTTAAAGAGTGGCATTCTATGTCCAATATCTCGATCGAAGTATGGAGTCGAATAAATAGAATAATGATGAATGGAACAAAGAAAAATCCTTTATTTGGATAAAGCGGATGTAGCCAAGTGGATCAAGCGGTGGATTGTGAATCCACCATGCGCGAGTTCAATTCCGTCGTTCGCCCATCGCATTATTGCAAATTCCTAAAATGCAATTTTCCATCGCCCGGCGCCACCTTGGCACGACCACGAGCCTCGCTGCGCCGGCGCCACATTCGGCATGGCCACGAGCAGCGCCTGCGCCCCAGCGCCACTTTCGACCTGAACACGAGCCCTCGCTGCGCCCCAGCGCCACTCGGCGCGCCACGAGCCTCGCTGCGCCCGGCGCCACTTCGGCGCGACCACGAGCCGCACTGCACCGGCGCCACTTTCGGCACGACCACGAGCCTACTCCTGCACCGAGGCCACTTCGGCATGGCCAGAGCCAAGCCTGCGCCGAAGCCACATTCGGCGCGACCATGAGCCTCGCTGCGCCCGAGCACCACCACCGGCATGGCCCGCGATCCTCGCCCTCGCCCGGCGCCACCCCGGCCGCGGCCACGGCGCTGCGCCCGGCGCCACCGGCCGACCACGAGCCTCATTGCGCCGGCGCCACATTCGGCTGCGGACCCGATCCCTCGCTGCGCCGAGCACCACTTTCGCCTGACCACGAGCCACGCTGCGCCCGGCGCCACTTCGGCGACCACGAGCCTACTCCTGCGCCCGGCGCCACTTCCGGCAAGGCCACGAGCCAAGCCTGCGCCCGGCGCCACGTCGGGGCGGCCACGAGCCTACGCTGCGCGGCGCCACCTTCGGCGCGGCCACGAGCCTACCCTGCGCCCGGCGCCACGCCCGGCATGGCCGCGAACCTCGCCTCGCCCGGCGCCACGTTCGGCGCGGCCACGAGCCACGCTTGCGCCCGGCGCAACTTTCGGCATAGCCGCGAGCCTACGCTGTGCGCTTGTACAGCGTTTGCGCGGCCACGAGCCGCGCTGCGCCCGGCGCCACCCGGCCGCGGCCACGAGCCTCGCTGCGCCCGGCGCCACCTTCGGCCGTCCACGAGCCTCGCTGCGCCCGGCGCCACATTGCGCGCGGCGGTGCCACGCTGCGCCCGGCGCCACCTTCGGCGCGGCTACGAGCTTACGCTGCGCCCGGCGCCACGCCGTCCGCGGCCACGAGCCTACACTGCGCCCGGCGCCGCCCCGGCTGCGGCCACGAGCTGCGCTGCGCCCGGCGCCACGTTCGCCGCGGCCACGAACCTACGCTTTGTGCCTCGGCGCCACTTCGGCCGGCGCGACCCACGCCTGTGCCCGGCGCCACCGCCGGCGACCACGAGCCTACACTGCGCCCGGCGCCACGCCGGCTGCGGCCACGAGCCACGCTGCGCCCGGCGCCACCTTCGGCGCGACCACGAGCCACGCATCGCGCCCGAGTGCCGCCTACGGCTCATCTACAAGCCTACACCTGCGCCACGAGCAAAGATGGCATGATCGTCAGCAACATATGGATCATAAAGAAGCTAAGTCGCTTTTTACTCAATTATGTCTTTATAAATAAAATTGTTGACTTTCTGACTTGCTACTTAGTTGACCCAAAACTAAGCGATAAGTCGGGGCTACACTAATAAGCGTCTTGTCGCACATCTTTTGAGTTATATTTTCTTCTTTTGTAGCGATTGCGAGTGAATCCAGTCGATAACTCCAAATTGTGAAGTTCGACCCCATGAATGGTGAACTTTAGTCACCCAATACGTGCAGGAAAAGAGCCATGGCGACTCCCCAGCGCTCGGGGCTAGACTAGTCGAGGCGAGTGCTTAAACAAAAGAGTCAAACCACTCGGATGAATTCAAAATCAATAAGAAAAAAGTAAAAACTCTAAAATTATATATACACCGATCGGACATCACATCAGAGTGAATTGTTTTACATTGCCTAAGTTACGCATATACATGATTTGGGGCTACTAAATTTGGATCACGATGTGTGTGAATAGCGCTTCAGCAGCGACATCGACAACCCGACGAACAAATTTAAAGGGAGTGGCTTGAATTTTGCCTCGGCGGGAAAAGCATTTTGACTTACGCATATCGTTTGGGATCGATATGTCCCATGATGAGCATTGCGCGAATTCCAATAATGGGGCTAGGAACCACGGAAAGTTTAACGCGTGGAGCTCTATTGAGTCCTTCACGATCTCTTTGCCTAGCAGGGCACTCATTTGTAAAGGAAAAATAGTAGGAAGTGCATCAAGAAGCTGGAAGCACTCAGCGTGAAGCATGACTCAGTTGGGCTACAACCGGGAAGGAGGCAAATCGATCGCAAAGGACTCGGGGCTCTTGTGGAATATAAGAACCGGGTAGCCTCATGACAAGCCCAAGAGGGAGGCCGGAAGATACTCCCGCGTTAGGCCCATTGCCGTGCACAAGGGACATATCCTAAAGGAAGTTGAACTTATATTTAGATATGATAGATACGGTTGTAATCCGAGTCATTAATAGGGTAGATAAAGATGTAAACTATATCCTATTAGCGGCTAGAATCTTGTAACGATCGGAATCTCGAAACCGTCGAGGACTCACATGGTGCCCACCCTCGCCATATAAGGAGAGGCGGGCAACAACATAGGGATCGGATGATCCAAGCATAGAAGCGATGAAGCCATAGAGCATAAAACACCTCATATCGCCGGAGCACATTGCGCTTTGAGCATCCTTGGATCAAGAGATCCATAATCCCAGCACACGGATTAGGGTATTATCTCCTCCGCGAGCACTGAACATCTAAACCCTTGTCTTGTGTGATCTTGAGTTTGAGATCTAGCGCCTACCCCATAAATTTATTGCCGACTACAAAGTCGCGAGTACTTTCTTGCATCAAGGCAAGTATACCGTGACCTCTGAGGCGCTTGATATGTCGATGGGAAGCCGGTGATGACTCTATAGCCTGCTAACGTCCTCGAGCCGATGAGGATGGTGAGCTGCTTGATCAAAGGAGTTTGAGCATGATCGGCTTCCTCTTGTACCTCATTTGCTTGAGGCGGACATACATTTCGTTGTGTGTCTATGCGCTCGATTTCAAGCTTCTCCTCGCGCCTCTCACTGCCAGGCGGTCAAGCGCATCTTCAGGTACCTTCGTGCTACCACTGATTATGGTATTTGGTACTCTTCTTCTTCTTGTCTATCTCTTAGAGCCTTTTCCGTCTGGACTTTCTTTGTTTGTAGGATAGATAGGAAAACATACGGCACTTGCCAATTCATTGGCACTTCTCTTGTTTCTTGGTCATCTAGGAAGCGATGCAGGGTTGCCTGATCCACGGCGAGGCGAGTATATTCTTGCTGACGATTCTTTGTAGCAGTGCTCTGGATGAGATCGACCTTACGGGACTATGGGTTAGAGATAGAGAGTGTGCCACTCTTGATTATAACACTTGACTATTTGCATTGCTAAAAACCTAGTGCAACATTGCGGACCAAGCACATTGATATTAGATATCACTTCCTTAGAGACCATGTGGAGAAAGGAGATATCGCGCTTGATTCGTGAAGTGACCTTGATTAGCGATATCTTCACCAAGCCTTTGGATAGCTCAGTTTGTTGCCTTGAGAGTGAGCTTGGAGTCGTGAGCCCTTACGGACCTTTCGTGAGGGAGTTGGTTTGTATATTACATATTATATGTTTTCTTCCAGCTTTTCTTTTCTTTGTATTTCTTTTGGGTGTCTTTGGGCTTGTTTTCTTGAGTTGAGTTCACTCACTTAGACTTTGGCATGCCTTGCATTGACCTCTTATCTTGTGCTTTAGGTTGCTATCATGCGTGATTAGGCATTCTCTCTTCTCTCTAGGTTGAGTTCCCTCACAGTCTTATAAGTCTAGCGGTATTGGGCCTCTGGGTAGGCAGTGCATGTGCACTCCTTAGTTGGGATCTAGAGTCGACTTCTCTATATCGGTTTAAGGGAAGATAAAGCGAGTCGAGCCGTAGTGAGTCTCTTCTATCTTATCTATGCTCAATAGCCATCCGTTTTGCGATTCTCGACTTCTTCTCCTCATTACATTTTTAGTTATTATTGAGTTCATTCGGTTTTCTTTGTGCCTAATCTTGATAATAACTCAACTTTGACCAGATTTGAGCTTAAAATTGATTAATTTGTTGAGGGAGTTTGGCTATCTGTTCGTGCATTGCATATAGGCGCATTTCTGTTTAATCGCTTTGTCTATTATGCAATTGATTTCTTCTTCATGCTATACACCATCTTTGCATCATATGGAGAAATCACTAGCTCGAGATATGTCCAAGTTCATTTAACTTGCTAAGCTTTAAAATAAAAAAGTCTTAAATGAAAAACTTGATGAAACTTGTTGCTTTTACTTGCTAGGTTTCTTCTCTAGAGGTTTGTGCCATAATTTGAGAAATTTTGGAGTTCTCTAGAGTCCTATAGCAACTTAGGTGAAACTAGTTTGATCCATGCTAGAGTCCTTCAATTGCTCATGAATCATTGTGCTAAAAATGAAAATTAAACAAAATTGACTCTTCTTGTGCACATACGACTCAACACCTTGCATTCACAAGACCGCTTCCCATTGCACTTGGGATGAACTTAGAATACATCGTGTTTGACCTAGACCATCCTCTTAAGAGTTCATCTTGAGATGGTCGCATACGACTTGAGTCAATTGGTTGTCAAAGAAAATGCAAATAAATTAAAAACAAAGACATATGTGGGTAAAGAATGCAAATAATATCAAACATTTGCACCCGCTATGTCTTGTATGATGATAAATCAAAATTTGCATTAAGTGATAAATGAGCCCAAAGGACCTTGTATGCTCTTCTAGATTCCCCAAAGTGTTGAGTAGGTTGAACTCTAGGTTTTCCTTTTGATCCTTAGAGTGGCTATTCTTCTATTTTGAAACTGAAGCTAAGTGTTGCACTTGTCAAATCTTGCTAAAATGAAATATTCAAAACTAAGCTCGTATTTGCACTTGGACATGTCTTAGTTTAGTTATCTTCTGAAATTGACAAGCTTGGTGTAATATCCTTCCATTTTGATCAATTGGATAATCTTCAAAGCTCTTTCGATTGCATTTCATGCATACATAAAAAATTGATGCCTATATTGCCAAAGGGGAGAAAGCGTAGAAAAGGCATCACTAAAAGATAAAAATGTGAATGCTTATTTGGTTATTATGATCTTTGTAAAACTATGCTACTACTACATTGGATCATAATCTCATAATCACATTTGACATGTTTAGTTGGATTTTAGAGTTTTTGTTGAAAACTTGCTCTTTCTTAAATTTAACTCTAAAATCTAAATTCCTCTTCGTCAACTTGGTCATGGTTCTAATTTCTATCTTTGGACCAAGTTTGACTTTACAACTAAAAATTGCTTTCTTCTTCATTTTCTTCAAACTCAAATTTATGCCTTTTTGTGCGGTTTGTCAACATACTCATCATGGGGGAGATTGAAGGACCATGTGGAGGTCCATCCATGTTTGTGATGAGTATTTGACTTTATTTGAGCAAGGTGTGCTCAAGTTTGAGTTTAATTTGGATTGATTTTCAAAATAAAGCAATTTGAGTTGTCTCTGCCGGAGTGGCGATCGGTCTTATGGGCCTTGGTAGTGATGAGTTGGATGGTTTATTGCACATCATTGTGGGCATATTGCTATGTGAGGAGTTTCCTTGTTTTTGATGGTTGCGGGGCAGCGGTGCTAGGTCATGGTGAGGCGAAGGATGACCGGGACTAGGCGAGGCGTCGGAGGTCCAAGCGGTTGGGAGATCACGGAAGATGATCGGAGGCAGTCGGGCAAGTCAAGAAGACAAGGAAAGGAGTTGATGCTAGCTAGATGCGCGTGGACCAATGAGGGCCGTCGGATTGAGGTCTAGTTGATAGGTTAGCGGTTCTAGGTAGTATGCTTTGAAAACCGTGCAAGAAAAACCGGTATGTGTGTGGGTTTTGGGTTAGCCCTTGCATGGCTGTGTGTGTGGGTTAATCCTAGCCCTTAGATGAGTGCTCTAGGGTTGAGGGACTCATCCAAGGGTGGTAGGTGGCCCAAGAGTAGTATAAATAGGGGTGGAGGGGTAGCCTCCTTCCCTTGAAGGTTTTGAGGTTTGTGAATGCTCCTTTGAGCTTTGCCCACATGAAAGTGAGGCTTTGTAACCTCTCCTTCCAGAAATGAAAATTTTATCCATCCACCTCTAAATTTATTTTGCGCATTTACATTATGTCTTTACTTTCATAATTCAAATTCAGCATTTACTTTCCATAATAACATTCTATAATTTCCTTTCATGTAATTTGGATTTGCCTCCCCTCCTTCTAAATGCTGCTGATCTTGGATGTTTTGAGTGTGTTCATATGGTTTTACATCTTTTTTGCACTCTTGGATTGAGTAGAGAACATCTTTTCTTTCAAGTTCCAACTTTGTTCAGAACTTGTTCTTCGCGCAGCAGTCAGTGTTTGATTTCTATAAAAATCTAGAAAAATCTTTTTCAAGTTATTCTTATTGGAGGATGTGTGGGACTCTGATATCCACTCGCATAAAAATTTTGGAGTTCACTTGTTTCACCGTTTGGGCGCCATGAGGTGAAAACCGAGCCCCAAACTTTCTGCTCGAAGTTCTTGACCAGACTGTGTTCTTAGATTTTTCCTGTTTTTTATGTAAGGCTTTTTGAGGAGAAATTTGGTGGAGTTCTTCAAGTCTCTGATTCTCATAGGGAGAAAAAGTCTTAAAATTTTGTGATCTGCAGAAACCCACCAACCTCCTGTGCAAATTGTTGACAAGTTCTGGAAATTCTGCTTTTGCTTTTCTGAAAGTGACTTTTGTGATTTGAATTGATGTCCTTTCTAAAAGCAAGAGTTTGAATTGATTCCTCTTTATCTTGGACACTAGACAACCATTATTGTGACTCAAAAATCCCCACATATTTTATGGTACTTATCCATGCAAGCTTGGGGTGCACATAGTTGTCTAGTTTTCGGGTTTTCACGATTTCCATTGGCGATCTTGTCGAGGTTTTGTTGCGATATTTTGGGGAAATTTTATTTGCGACCATTCACCCCCTATGTTCGCCATCTCGGTCCTTCATAAGGAATACGGAAACAAAAACAGCGATTGGGCGGAGAATGAAATTGCATTATAAGGCCGCAATTGAGCAGACCGAGCAAGTTCAAATTGGCGTAACACGAAACCTATTAGTGCAAAAGCCCCATGGAAGCGACAAAGTCCACAGACCCTAATTGACACCAATGAGTAAAATCCTTGCGCTTAGGACCCCATAGTAGCAACAAAGAGTGTGCTAAACTATTGGCGGGGGTGAAGCGTCATGATTAAATTACAACCTTCCAAATAGGAACTAGCCAATCCATGGGTATACCAAGAAGTTACAAAAGTTGTCACTGTAAACCAACCCCTAAAGCGAAATAAGCACAAGGAAGAGCAATAGGCGGACCATCCTACAAAAGCGAAATGGTCCCTTAAGTAACGATCGTCCATAATATCAAATAGATCATTTTCTTCTTTAGTAACTCTACCAAGGGCTATAGTCATAGTGATACTCCTATTCAATTACTTCAACCATTTCCGTGCACCTCGTATCACTTCAAGGCATAGGATAGTTTAATTATCGTGGACGATTTCTTTCTCGTTCAATGCCCTTTTCAAAGGTCTCGAAGAAAGAAATTTTGCATTTTATCTATGGGGTCTGGCAGAAGTCGTGCTAAATCCATGGATTTGATTCGATTAGTTTTTCTTATACTATAGAAATAAACATTTGAATTGACATTATTCCATGACTCTATTTCAAAGCCTATCCTTTAAGGGAAAAATGAAAATAAAAGTAACCCTCTTTTCCACTCGCTTTCTATTGCATGGGTGGAAGAACAAAAATAGGATTACGAAAAAAGGAAAGATATTGAAAAAAATTTGACTTTGAAATAAATTTTTATGTGTAGCGGAATGGAGTTGCGATTTTTCTTATTCCTATAGAACATCTAGTAACAAGAATATGAAATCGTAAATAGCGAAAAATTCTTGTCTTGCGTGGTCTAAGTCTAAGGAAATACAAAAAATCCGCTTATACAATTTCATCTACATCAATTTATATATCGAATAGCGGATAGAGGCATCATTCAAAAGTCGAGTCTACTTACTTTATATTTCTTTCCGATTTTATGGTGGGTTTGATAAGAACCCTTTTGCTTTGTTGATAAATAATCGAAAAAGAGTTTTTCTTTTTATATAACACCTTGTTTTATTTGAACAAGTCCTATATGGAAATGCCCATTGAAGAAAATCTATCGATTGTTTCTCGTAATATCAATTTTAGAAAGAAAAAACAAGAATTTTCTTCTTTTTTATTAACATTAAGAAAAAGAATATAACTAAAATGGAATTGGCAATATAATTTTATGGACTTTTGAAAGAAAAGGAAGGATTTTTGCAATCGTTATTTCTTGAATTAAGCTTTAGGACCAAGTCCCAACAAGGAGCCCTGCAGGTCGTCTGCGTCGGGAGGCATGCACAAAGTGTTTGCGGTAATCGACGACCATGACAAGCATGGCATCTTACCTCCTCCGCCAAGGCGAGGTCGAGGACCGCTCTTGCTCGAGGTCGGCGTGGTCGGTGAGTGGACACTGGCGGAGCTCAGCGTGACCTCGGGGTAGGGCGGCCTTGGAACCAAAGATGAGCGGAAGGGGTAGACCTGTTGCCCGGCTCGGCGTGGTTCGAGATGGACCGAAGGGCGGTGGGAAGGTCATCCACCCGACCCGACCTCGAGGCTCGAGTTAAATCGAAAGCTTCGCTTCTTGATGCCTTGGGCGATTTGCTGTTGGCAAGCTCGACCGCCCATTCTTTGTCGCGGGTGGCCTCTGGCGTGTGAGACCTTGGTTCCCTATCTTGTTGTATTCTTGGAGCGGCTCATTGGTGGCTGCGTCCCATTGTCGGTAGTGATCTGCAAGGACCCCATACCTTGAAACTATAAATGGCGGAGAAACCTCACTGCGGCTGGGACATGATGGCTGAGACCGGCTCGGCTTTGACCCATTTGTGAAGGTGTCGATGGCGACAAATAAAACTTCTTCCCCGGCCGCTGCGAGAAGGGGTCGAGAATGTCGAGGCCCAGTCGAGAATGGCCAGCGAGGGGATGGTCTAGAGGCGCAAGCGGCTGGCGAGCCTTACGGGTATGGAACTAGCAAGCTCGATGGCGCGAGCGATGTCCGCGCATCTGGGCGCCATCGGCGATAGAAGCCCATCCGGAGCGCCTTCCGACCATAGTCCTAAAGAAGAGTGAGTGCGCGAGCCGAATGGATGTCGTTAATCAAGTATTTACCTTCCCGGGTGATGCACTTGGTGAGGGCGCCGAGGCGCCCCCGTCTGATTGTCCATCGGCGAGCCGTCTGAGCTCGCCGCGGCGCTTGAACCTGCGCCCTCGGTGGATCGGCGAGGAGTTCGCGAGTTGAGGAACTTGACAATAAGGTCCATCCATGGCGGGCGCTCGAGGAGGTCCACCGAGTCTTCTAGGCCGTCAGCGGTCGGGGCTAGCGGTCTCGAGGATGACATCCAAGCGGAATCTCGTCGTCGGACGACTGAGCTTAGACGGGAGATCTGCGCGAGTCGTCCTTCACAGGAATGTACCCGATCTCAGGTTCTGAACCATTTCTCCATCTTGCGTACCTTGGCGAGAACTTTGCCATTGATGGCTCTGAGCATTGGTAGTCTTTGTTGTCTTGGTTGTGGCGTGTTGAGAATCTCCCCTCCACGACCGGTAGCGCGCCTTGACAATTTGCATGCGAAGGCCAACCAAGAGGGCCTCGCGTTCTGCGATGTTGTTGGTTGCGGAAAACCGGCGAATCACGTGCTTGGATGATCTCCACGAGGGTGATAATGAGGCCTTGACCCGGCGCTTAAGCGACCTTGGCCGTCGAAGAACATGGTCGAGGACCTTTTCCTCGACATCGGGTTGAGGCGGGCTCGACCGTCTGCTCAACCACAAAGTCGGCAAGCGCGCAACTTGATGGTGGAAGCGCGCCGCGAACCGAATATCGAATTCGACTAACTCCATGGCCCATTTAGCGTCGGCCTCCTGCCTCCATGTTCTTTAAGATCTCGCCGGCGGAACCCGGTCGGGATGACCACAGCGTCGCTGAAAGTATCTGGGAGCTTGTGCAAGGCCATGAAGAGGGCATAGAACGACCCGGACACAGGGGTAATGCTCCTTCGACCCATGAAGCGCTTATTTGGTGTAGTAGATCAGCTCTGCCGACCATCTCGCTTAGCCACGGGGCGGGCGGCGGCACATGCCGCGGCCGCCCGAGTAAGCGGCGGCGCCTCGCTGGCTGCGAGGTCGTGGCGGCAGTGGCTCGAGAGATATGCTTCAGCTCGTCGAAGAACCCTTGGGCTTAGGGGTCCATTTGAAACCCGATGCTAGTGCGGGGCCTTGAAGAGCGGTAGCCCGCGCTCCCGAGCCTCGAGATGAATCGGTGAGGTGGCCACGCGACGGCGAGGCGTGGACACTGCTCTGTAGGCGGGGCGGCCATCCTCTAGATCGCCCGATCTTCTGCGGGTTCAGACCTCGCCCAAGGCCCGATCATGTAGCGAGCATCTTTACTGAGGTTGCAGAAGCGCACTTCTCGGGGTTGAGCTTGACTCCATGCTTGTTTAGGTTGGCGAAGGTCTGCGAGGTCGTTGACATGGTCGGCCGGAAGAGCTCTTGGCGATGATGTCATCAACATAGACCTCGAGATTCCGCCCGTCCGAGGTCAAAGGTCGGGACCTCGGCCAGCTGGAATGTCGCCCGTCATTGTGGAGGCGAGCGACATAGTGGTGAAGCAGAAGGTTCTGAACAGCATGATGAAGGCCGTCTTGTCCTCGTCGCCTGCCGCGAGCTTGACCTGGTGGTAGCCGGAGTAGGCGTCGAGGAAACTTAGCATCTTGGCGTTGGCGGTGAGTCCACGATATGATCTATGCGTGGGAGAGAAAGTTATCCTTGACGCAGCGAATTCAAACTCGTGTGGCCAACACATTCTCCACTTTCGCCTTTCTTACAGTACAATTCTGAGGTTGGCGGCCATTGAAGTAGTCGACCTCACGAATGAAGCCGGCCTTCAAGAGTTTGTCGAGATGCTCCTTGATTATTGCTACCTTCTCGGGGAAACGTCGTAACTTTTGGCGCACGGGCCTACATCCAGGCCTCGTTTGTAATTTGTGCTCGATCACCTCCCTCGGGAACCCAGGCATGTCTGTCGATTCCTATGCAAATGTGCTTTTGTTGTGCGGAGGAAGGTGTGAGCTCGAGCTCCTATTTTGGGTCGAGTGGGCGTGAGGTGGACACATTTGTTGGGTTCTCCTCCTAGAGCTACGGTCTTGGTTGGGCCACCGGTGGATCGCCGCCTTCGCAGGCGTCATCTATGTCACCTTGAGGTCCCCCGAGGAGCATGCTCGCGATCGCGAAGGCCTTCTCTTCTGATGGTGCAGTTTGAGGTCGCCTCGAGACGGTTATGACACCACAGGGCCCGGGGCTTCATGCAACGGTGGCCGTAATGGCTCGTTGCCATGAACTTGATCAAAGCCGGTCTCAGAGGATAGCGTTGTAGGGAGATCGCCATCTCGACCTCGAAGGTGACTAGCTCGGTGCAAAGTTCGTCGAGTCACCAAGGTGACGGGTAGAACCACACGCCCAAGCGGAGTGGTCGAGCTCCCGACGCGATCTTGAAGAAGGGACCCTATGCTCGATCTTAGACCGGGAATCTACATCCGGTCGGCGTGCTAGCCAAGAGAAGGTTGAGGAACTCCTCCATCAACCATAACCCTCCCGACCACGGTGTTGCTTATGGTCGGGGCAGCGACCAAAGCGATCTTAAGGTCCTTGAACATCCCGGTGGAGCGTCGCCATGGGAGAAAGCGATCGAAGCGCGGCCCATTTGCAAGGCTGGTCGTCTTTGGGATTGGTATGCGGACGAAGCGTTGAAGATCAAATCAGCGGCGGTCACCTCTTTGAAACTCCAGGTCGAGGCCCTCTGGCCCCTCACGGGCACCGTCGTCGTCGAACCTTCGCCCCCTTCGGGAACATGGGCATCTTCCCGCCCATCGTAGAAGGCATTTAGTTTGAGCGCCCCCGCCCATGCCCCTTAGGTCGTGGCCGTGACTCTTTGGAGCAGGCAAAATTTGTCCCGGTCGTACCCAGGCCCAGCCTCGTTGGCGGCAGGTCGGGCATCACCTCGCTGGAGGTTGGCCCGACACTGCCTCTATAGCGGCGTGGCGCGACGCGCCACGATTGGGGTTATTGTTTGTCCTAGGCGTCGCGGTGACCTGTTGGGGCCAAGGTTTATTGCAGTCAGGTTGCCGCACCTCCATTACCCTGCGCCCAGCGTCAAACGCGGCGACCACGCGCGGCTCGCCGCCAGCATCACGGCGACCTTGCCCTTGCTTCTTGGCGCGCGGGTTCGGGCGAGTAGCCTTGGTGGCGAGCGGCGGGCTCGGCGGGGATCTTGCCGAAGCTTACCTGGTCGTAGTCGGCCTTCCGGCGGATGGCGTCATCGCGTCGCGTAGTGTTCGCCATTCGAACGACTGTTGACTCTTGGTCGGTAGTGATCTCGAGTCCTCGTAAAGCGCTGTACGGACACCGAACTTGAAGGCCTTGATGGCGGCCCATTTGAGGCGTTTGGGATTAATTTTCGCGGGTGAGCCGCGGACGAAGTCGTGGAAGGTTCACCCTTACCTAGATGATGCGGTTCGAGTCCTTTTCCGTCCAGGCGCTCGTAGCGAGCTCTGGAAGTTTGATCGGCGCGCCGCTTTGGCGCCACGGCCGAAAGGCGCCGGGGCACGGTTGAAAAGCAGTGCAAGCGGCGCCGTCCAGGACGGTGGGGAGGTAGTTGGTCATCACAGTCTCATCCCCGCCGACCACTAGGATCGTAGTGGAGTAGATCGAGAGGAACTCGTCGGGGTTCTTGGTCCCGTCGAACCGCTCCATCGCGGCGGGCCGAAAACGAGTCGGCCAGCGCACCCGACGAAGGTCAACGAAGTACACTGGGCAACGGTAGGTCATCGCAGCATGGTCGCCGCTGCTGCGGTCCGAATCGCCGTCAGCGAGGTGATCAAATTCGAGCCGACGGTGCACCCCACGTCGGGCTCGGTGGTTAGGAAGGGCATCGTCAGCGCGGTGATCATTGCGGACCTTCTGACGCCTGGGCGGAATGTCAAAAGACAGACCTCTGGAAGTGTCGCTACTTGAGAGAGCGCTGCCGTCACTCTACTGATCGCGGGAATGCCCGCACATCAGACCTGTGCCCCGATGAGGTGGGGATGGTTGCGGCGAGCCCCTATCCCGTGGGTACGGAGTCGTACGGCGAGGGCGGCGGTGATTGCGCGATGAATTACCATCGCTTCATAGGGAGCGAGGTTGGTATTGTCGACGTTCTTGCTGCGAGGGGGTGACCTCGTTGGCCGCCCTGCTGAGCTCCTCAATAAGGGATCTGCGAAAGAGGGCCGTCCTTGCCCGTGTAGGATCAGACATGACCCGGACGATGGCCCGCAAACGTTCCCGGTTGGGATCGTCCTGATGAGCAGGGCCGTGATGCACAAACGAGGTGTGGAGTCCCTCGCGCTCCTCCGTCGGGCGGTGATAGCCTGGTTGATGACAACCGGATCGGCCAAGCGTGCCTCCTCCGGGCCTTCTGGGCCACCGTCACTTGCTCCCGCGCTTGCCTTGCGGCTGCCGGCCATGAAGGCCAGGCGCTCGTGCGGCGACGGTGAAGGCGAGAACATGGAGGCGGAGCCTTCGTGCTCAGGAACCGCATTCGGGTCCAGCCTCGCTGATGGTGACATGCTATCGTCGGGCGAAGGTGCTAGCGATCTTTGGGCGATGAACTCGAATAAGCGAAACTTCGGGTTCCACGATGGGCGCCGGCTATCGGCGATCGGGACCGTCGACGCGAGAAGAAAAAGGGGATGCGAGGAGTTAGCTCGGGAGGGACCGAGGTCACGCTCATGCGGGCGCCTAGCGTCGCGAGGAAGTGGTCGAAGGAGGGGCCGGACACGTGGTTTATCTTGGTTTGAGCCCCAAGGTCGGATGCTGACTCTATTCGGTCCTACCGAGGCGAAGGGTGTATTAGCAGCTACGTGGGAGAGTACAGCGCGGGGCCGAGCAAAGTGGGTCTTTGTCTTTGCTCTTCTCGGTAGGTGTTGCGTGTCTTGCGTTGTCTCGCATTACATTCGTGTTCTCCGTGGTTGGGGAGATCTGTTGCTTTTGTAGCTCTCGGGAACCTTCTTGCTTGGTCAGAGGCCGGCGTCGAGAGCTCATGGCGATTGTGAAGGCTCAAAAGTCGTCGCTAGCCGTTGAGAGTCGACGGGGCTGTTGAGATCTTGGCGAGGCTGTTGAACCCTAGTTCCCACTCGAGGGGTAGGTAGGCGCTGATTCCACGTGGGAGAGTTTTACACAAGATAAAAAATAAAAATAAAAATAAGATAAAAATGTTACATATGTCCTTTCCTTTGTTGGGCGTGGGAGTGTCGAGTCGAAGCCGGCGTCGAGGCCAGGCGTCGAGTCGAGGTGCACTGCTCTGCGGCGGTGCCGAGCTCTAGCTCGCGGTCCCGAGCCCGATCATCGGGGAGCACCTCTGGGTCGGAGGCGAGCCCCGGTCGCGGAAGCTGCCACGAGGCCACGGGGATGCTTACATGTGGCGAGGTACCGATCCCGACATGTTCGCACATAAGAAGCGATAGTGATGACCACGTTCACATCACTATCGGTTCTTATGTGAAGCGATAGTGATGAGCATGCACATCATTATCGCTTCTCACATGAAGCGATAGTGATCACAATCACTTCTAACAGGAGAACCGATAGTGATTATTATTAATGCCTCTCTAAGTCATCTACCACAATCATTTTTCCTAAAAACTTGAGAACCGACACAAATGAAGTTATAGTGATGTACCATTATGTAGTAGTGATCAAGCTTTGGCGGTCTTCTAGAAAATCCAACATGCTTACGAACACCCCACGATGAGACGAAATGAACCGCAGTAATGACAAGCTCTAAGAAGAAAAAACAACGGAGAATTGGCAGTTCAAAGCCCTCGGCGGTGCTTGCAAAAACCTCCAAATCTCGGCAAACCCACAATCAACACCATGGAATAGATCTAGGGCTTTGATTCCTCTCACCTTTGCGCAGGCGATGCTTACCTTAAATAGCCGAAAAACCCTCACCAATGCCGACTCGAACCTTGAGTCCATGGCGGCTACAACCGAATTAGAGCAGGTGTCCAAACTAGAGACGGCGTAGAGATGATAACCCCGAAGCCGGCACGTGGCAAAATCCAACAACCTACACGCGACGTTAACACGGACATTTCCTCACCACCTAATTGCGAATCAACGACTGCAATCTAACGTTCTAGAAGGCAGGCCGGACTCGCGCATAATTGGGCTGACTTGAGCTGGCCATTCAGACTTCGGGCCAACACTGTAGCTCAAGATTTAAAATACTTTTCGATTTAATTTAAATCTAGAAAATAAACTAATGCAAATAAAATAGTAAAAATCTCAAAAAATTCTAGAAATATTTTGAGACTTTCTGAACCCAAATAAAATATTTTGGAAAAACTTCATTTAAACTTTCACAATATTTAAATACTTTCCAACAACGGCCATAATACTTAATATTTAATAAATTCAAATAAAATCCAAAAAAAGCAATAAATTCAAAAAATTCCTAAAATCATAATAAATTCGAATATAGCCAAAAATTAGGATGTTACAATATACCATAACACTCTTTTCACAACAACATGATCGCTTTTATAGATATTAAGAGAAATGACTGGAAGTCAATCAGTTATTGTTGTCAAACAAATTGGCCCTATGCTAGAGCTGTGGAACTTCAGGGGAACTAAAAAACCTCTGTTGTGGAAGCTATGGCACATATGATGATAGACATGGAAAAACCCTAAGGTCTCCTTATCTTGATCTATCAAATATTGTTGTTTCTCAATATATGTTTATTGATCTTTGTGGTATCATATCTTCTCAATGTATTGTCACACGAAAATGATCCTTAATATTAGCTCATCTTGAATCCAATTACTGAATTGTGTCGTGCTTGTTGGAACCAAAATATTGTGATAGAAATATTCTACTGCACAAGAGACGGATAGAAAATTTGTTATGAATTGAAAACACTGCGATCTACATGTTTTCTTCCTTTCATGGAAGAACATCCATAATTAGTATTTGTTGTTGAAAATTTTCTTCCCTTAGATATTTACTGCAGTGAGTTATAAGGCACAACCAGTTATAGATTTTGTAATTGAGTACCTAAATATCAGAGATGCTTCGAGCCTGACTTGCGATTAGGATCCTATGGAAATGTGAACCTTTGTGGCACTTTCATCTCCTTTCTAACTCTAATATTGATGGATTTCAAGGCAAAATCTAGTTCCATCCATAATTCATCTTGAAAGTTGTTGTGCTCTAATTTGTCTTCCACTTCATTCTTATCCCCGAATGAAAGTACCATAAGCCAACATATTTTCACTCTGGTCTTGTGTAGGATCAAAATGATCATGTTCCTACACAAGATCAGAGTGAAAATAGGTTGCATATGGTATTCTTATTCTGGGCGAGGATGAAATGGAAGATAAATTAGAGCATGATAACTTCGAGGATGGCTAATGAATAGATTTGGATTTTGCTTTGGAATCTATCAATATTAGAATAAGGAAGGAGATGAAAGTGCATAAAGGTTCGTATTTTAATATGGTCCTGATCAAACAAGCTATGCCTTGAATTTGCTCGGATATTTAGATATTTAATTACAAAATTTATAACTGATTGTGCCTTGTAAATGTCATTATAGAAAATATATAAGGAGAAGAAAATTTTCAACAACAAATACTAATCATAGAAATTCTTCAAGGGAAATAGAAAAATATTTTTTATCATAGTACAGACGGTAAAAAAACCGTTTGTGAAAATGTTTTTAAACCGTCTATTATGGTATTTTCCGTAGTAGTGACGTCACGGGGGTAGTGGGGTGGGGTTTGCTGTACATGAGGGTGACGTAGAAGAGGATTGTGGCTCCAAGGACGCCGTGTCGTACCACCTGATCTGCCCCGGCACCGCCGGCGATAGTCCACCATGGGAGCTAAGCGTTTTCTTGCTGCGAACCAGGGGTGATAATGATTGCGCGCGTGCTACATGTTATTTGCACCGTGAACGCTTATTACTGCCAACACAGTTGGGGTGGATGCTGTGTAGTATCTATATTGTGTACTGATTTGAGAAAAACGAGGCGATCTTTTAGAACTAGAAGTGCACCTGACCCTGTGTCCCTGTGGTCTTATATGTAATGCTTTATTATAATTGTACCTAAATTACGTTGAAAATAGGAAGTAGCAAAATATTAAGGATCAAATCTAAAGGGTGGTATATAAAGTATCACGTTGGGAGCGATGGCACATATTAAAGTGCCAATCTTTTGTACTTGCTGCTTTGTTGGTCGACACGATCTCTAAAATATTTCTTTAACTATTACATCTTCTAAGTATGTGTTACAGAACATATTAAGAATAAAATGATATAGAAGTATTATTTTATGATAACCTACTAGTGCAATGTTTGTATGATAATTCTAAATATTTTATGTATATTTGCGATCAAAGTTTTAGAAAGGTGACTACACACGTTTCTAAAATTAAAGTAAAAAAGAACTTAGGAGCAGATTATACGCAATTCGATGTGGCATTGGGTACTTCAGCAAGCGAAAGCCCTTCTTTTTAAACAATTAAACCTTTAGTTTTATCTGTTAGTACTTCAATCACTACTATAGAAAAGACTATATTAAAAAACCGTCTATGTTAAATCTAATCACAGACAGTTTTACTAGTTCGACCATCTAAATTACTGGATAGGCTAAGAACCATCTGTGATACGCTGATATCACAGATGGTTTGTACTACGAACCCTCTGTGATATGACTACACATCACAGACAGTTTTTACAGAAAACGGTCTATGATACTTTATAGACAGTTCGTGGAACGAATTGTCTGTGATATGACTATATATCATAGATGGTTTTCTAAGAAGAATAAATCTGCGATACTTCACGGATGGTTTTCAACAAACCGTCTATGATATATCCTGCACACACATATATATAATCTGAGCCCGACCCACTTAGGGTTTTAAGGTTTTAGATCTATCTTTGAGGTGGTGGTGGCTATAAGGCGATTTGGTGAAAGAAGACCATGGATTTGAAAGAGTGATTGTAGATCCATTTGTTCTTGGTGATCTATGCTTAGTAATTGGTTCTAATTGCTTTATACTCATGATATAGCTTGGTAAAGAGAGAATAAAAGATGGTTTAGATCTAGCTTGATCTGATTCATTTGTTCTTTGTGATCTAAGGTAGTAGTTAGTTCTAATTGCATTATATTCAAGATGTAGTTAGCTTGGTAAAGAAAATTGAAGATGCTCGGTTTAGATCTAGCTAGCTTGTCACAAAAAGAAGATTATGTAGATCTAGCAAGGTTTAGGATTTAGGGTAGGATTTAGCTTGTTAATTTGCACTCCAATTTAAGAATGTGTGCATGTGCACTCCTAGTCTACTTCAGTTTAATTAATTTTACTAGCTACTTTAGATCATATATAGTCTACTTCAATATTTAACACTAATTGTTATATCGTAGCGTAAATAGACCAAGGCTAGATATATGCTAAGAACCGTAGAAGTGCGGGGTACATTAGTAGTGTCTCTTCTTTTAGAAGAGCTACCGAGGAGGATATGTTTAATAAGGGAGTGCAATTTATGTCTTGTCTACGCATTGACTGTGAGAATCTGAGGATGTTTCAAAACTTAGCACAGCCTAAAGCACACTTGATTCTAAGGGTTTTAAAAGGGGTGTGCATGTTGGACTAGTCACGGTGAAAAGTAGATTATACAGGAAGGTAGTATTAACAACACCGACGAAGTGTAAAATATGATGGATGATATCGATTGTGCTTTCGATGAGGATAGGTTGCACGATGACAATCTGGATTAGATGCTATGCGATGCAAAAGGGAACCGTGATGAGAGAGTATGATAAATTCCGGGGTTTGATGGAGGACTCAGAGAAATCTTTGTTCTTGGGTTGGAAGTCAAAATACACAAAGTTGTCATCCATGCTTGAACTACTGGAATTGAAGGCAAGCAACGTTTGGTCCAATAAAAGTTTCACGGTGCTATTAGGTCTCTTAGTGGACATGCTTTTAGAGGGAAATGAGTTGCCCAAAACCACCCACAATGCCAACAAGGTTCTTTGTCCTTTGAGAATGGAAGTAGAAACAATACATACATGAAACTGTATCCTCTACCGTAAAGAGTATGCAAACTTGCATGTATGTCTGGTGTGTAACGCATCCCAGTACAAGCATAAGAATCAATCAAATCATGACGACAAGTGCATCGAGGTGAAGAAAATACCTCATGCTAAGGTGGCGTGGTATCTGCCTGCAATTCCCCATTTGAAGCATTTATTTGCGAACCCAAAGGAGGCAAAAATGCAGCATTGGCACTCGAAGGAGCATAAGAATGATGAAATGTTAAGACACCTTGCTGATTCCACCAAGTTTCCAAACATCGATAGGAGGTTTGAAGAATTTGATGAGGAACTGAGTAATGTAAGGTTTGCATTGAGTACACATGGAATAAATACTTTTAGTAATATGAGAAGCTGACATAGCATTTGGCCCACGAATCTCTGTATCTACAACCTTCCTCCTTGGATGTCTATGAAGTGGAAGTACATTTTGCTGTCGGTACTTATCCAAGGGCCAAAGCAACCAAAGAGTGATATTGATGTGTACCTAGCACCAATTGTTAAAAATCTAAAAATACTATGGGTTCATGGGTACAGGTATAGGATGCGTACAAACGATAGAACTTTTCTTTACACTGCTTGTTATTCTGCACCATAAATGATTGTCCTACCCTTGCTAACCTATCAGGCCAGAGTACAAAAGGAAGTAAGCATGTACTCACTTTTTAGATGATACTGAGAGTGTGTGGCTGAATCACTCATGCAAAATCGTGTACATGCGTCACCATAGGTTCCTTCGGAGGAATCACCCATACTGCAAGATGAAGAACAATTCAACGGAAGGAATATTGTGGTTTAGCTCCTAGGCCTTTAAGCGCGGGAGATGTTTAAGATATGGTTTAGGATTTGGATGTTGAACATGGAAAGGGATGTAAATCGAGGACTCATGAGAAAAGCATCCGGAAGAAAGAGATAAATATTTTAGGACCTACTTTATTGGGAGCACCTAAAAGTTCGTCACTACATCGACATCATGAACGTAGAGAAGAGTGTATGTGACAGCTTGATTGGTCTCTTACTGATCATTATGGACAAAACAAAGGATGGTATCAATGCATAACTTGACTTAGTTGATATGGCTATCGGACGAGTTAGCACCAAAAGAGGCGATAAAGGTGAGCATTACTCTGAACACCTTGTTACACTTTGTCCAAGGTCGACATAACTAAATTATGCCAATGCTTACATGGTATGAAAGTTTTGTCGGTTACTCTTCAACATGAAGAGATTTGAAATTAATTGGCATGAAGTCTCATGATTATCATGTCTTGATGACATAGGTGTTCCTTTGCAATTAGAGGTATTTTGCGATCAAGGTCTGAGAGACAATAATGAGGTTGTGTTATTTCTTAAACACAATTGCTTAGAAGATCATTGATCCCAAAGTACTAGATGCTTTGTAGGGAAGGTGGTGATGACTCTATGTAATCTTGAGATGTATTTTCCTCTATCATTTTTCGATATTATGGTCCATCTCATTGTTTACCTTGTAAGAGAGATAAAGATGTGTGGGCATGTGTTCCTACATAGCATGTACCCGTTCGAGAGGTACATGGAAATCCTCAAGTCCTACATATGGAATTGATCTTGGCCAAAGGTAGCATTGTTGAAGGTTTTGAAAATGAAGAGGTCATTGAGTTCTATATCAATTACAAGGCACATGTCTAACGATAGGTGTGCCTTGATCTCGCCATGAGGAGGCTCAAGGGTATCAGGACCACGAAGGAAAAAGCAATCATGCTTGATCCAGTTTGCATGTACTTAAGCCCATTTCACAGTTTTGCAACACATACCTGTAGTATCCCCATACATCAACGAGCACAAGCACTAGCTACGGCAAGAGAATTCAGTATGGCAGGAGTCTTGGATCATGAGATAGCACAACCTTTAGTTCAACAAATGGTCGATAGAGCGACCCATCACTGGGAACTTGTCAGATGGTATACTGACATGGTTGGCAAAAGGGCCAACATTTACAATTGTGACATGGAAAGGATACAACTTAAATAGGTACATATTTTACATGAGAGCTTAGTATATTAAGAACACAAACCAGAACAATGATGTCTGCATAGATGCGTTCAATACCGATGGGTAGATGAGGAGCTCCTACTATGGGTTCATAGAGGAGATATGTGTAACATCCCAAAATTTGAGGTTTGGAATGTTTGAATTAAAAAAAAACCATTTCCATTTTTCTTGAATTAATTCTAGCTTAATTTGAATTTTCTATTAAGGAAGGGATTTAATTTGACTAAACTATTCATCAAACTAAAGATTTTCAGTATTGGTTGCGTTCATTGTGCTCCAAGGAATTTTATTGTATTTTTAGAGATTTTTCTGAATTTATTTGATATTTATTTGAATTTATTTGCTTTTATTTCATTTTCTAGAATTTCTCTTAATTGGAAAAAGTTTGTTGTTTTTCTAAAACTCTCTCGGGCCGATTTCCCACGCGGCCCATCTCCTTCAACCGCCTCATTGACCCGCTCTGCTCACTTCGGCCCGGCTCACTCGCCCGACCAGTAGCTCGTCGCTCATGGTGGCCCAACTCAGCTGCGCCCGCGAACCCTAGCCGCCGCCGTCGCCGAGTCCGTGTTGGCGCCGTCTTGGAGTCCGCACCGTGCACGCCTCCCTAGGCTATAAAAGCCCATGCCACACGCCTCCCGAGGATCCCCTCCTCGCGCCGCCCCTTTTGCCCTACCTCTCGCTGCTCGAGTCGCCGCCGTCGCTCCACACGAGCTCGCCATTGATTTCCGCCGTGCCGAAGCCTTCCGCCGCCTTTTTCTTCACCGCCGGTGCGTCTTCGCCGCCGCCGTTTGCCTTTCTGCGTTTCCCACGACGCCCTCGTCCGGATCCACCTTGTTCCGCACCCGATCCGTCGCGTCTCCGCCGTTGGCCGCGTCTTCTTCTCCGTTGCCAGTGAGCCCCGCGCCGCTGCTCGCTGTCGTCCTCCTTCACCGATTCATGGTCGTCCGATCGCCAGCCGACGCTCCTAATCGTGCCACGTCCTTCGCCGCCCGCGCCTTGTTCCCTGCCGCTCGATCCCGCATCGTGTCGCCGGATCGCGTGACAGCGTGCGCATACGTCGGCCTTGATCGGCCGCCGAGTCAATGCTTGCGTCGTACGATGCCAGCGTCGGCGTGGCGTCGACCATGGTCGGGTTTGGTGAACTTGGTCTACCGTGAACCCGATGACGTCAACGTTGCGTAATAAATCGTTTTCCCGTATAAAAATAAATCCGGAAATTCCGATTTTCTGATTTTCAGCATTTTCTCTTAATTTAATCTTTCGGATGCCCGTTCTCTCTCATACGAACTCCGATTGAGGCGATTCAAGTTGCTAAATTTTTCTAAAATCAAGATATATCTTCTAGAGCCATTTATTTTCAGTTTTGAGCTTGTTTGTGTCTCTGATTTGTACTTATTTGGTTTCATTGCTTTCTTTTCGGTGAGCGCTAATTAGAGGAGCAAGCGGAGACTTCAAAGACCAAGACTCAGCACTAGATCGCAAGGCAAGTCATAGCCCTTGACCATATTGATCCTATGTTTACAAAAGTACTTTACTTTTATATAATTGCATGCTATTTGTGTATCAATGCTTACTTTATGGAAGTAGTTATTTACCTAGTTGACATTATGCCACCTTGATTAATTGGGATGCCATGTATCCATTGTTAAACCTAGGTTGGGACATTACTAGTTGGACATAATCATTATACCAACATTGGGTTACGTAGCTATGCTTAGACATGCTTAGTTATGCGAAGGATTCATGTCACGTATTGAATAATGTTAATCTTGACTTAATGAGATATTGAATTGTGGTACATTAGCCCTTTGTTGTAAATTTGTTGTACCATGGCGGGGTTTGCCATTAGTCTTGGTTGAACGAATTGTTTTCCCTCGGGCAAGTGATCGTGCAGTAAAGGGGATGCTTTCTAGCATATTGGGATGTGGATGTCTTGCCTGAGACAACTTAAGGACTTAATCTTGTGCGCCATTGAGCTGGGCCTAACCGTACTACCACAGGTCTGGTATGGGACAGACCTAGCTGATTAATTTGCAATGTCTAGCCTTGTGTACTGCCAATTGGTGGTGTGGGTTCCGGGATGGATGGGTAGATTCGCAAGGCTCAAGAGGGGGCCCTAAGGGGCGAAACCTTAGTGGGCAGTACCGAGTTTAGACAGTGCATTGTAAAGGCTTTATCATGATATCTCTGCGACACACCAAAGGAAGTGTGTTAAGATCGATTGCACAAAGAGATGGTCATGTATTGTGGGTAAAGTTGTACAACCTCTGCAGAGTGTAAAACTATTCGAATAGCCGCGTCTGTGGTCATGGACAAGCCCGGGAATTTCACACGGGGTATAGAGTATTTCATGAAATGTGGAATGTGGGATTGTTGGGATGTGAACGGGAAGTTCACTATTGTTTTGTTGTCTACCATTGATCTACCAGTTATTTATTTATCTTTTCATAAATATGCTTTCAATCTATTTATTGTATTTCAATTCAAATTATTGATTTCTGCAAATGAAACATATAGCCATCCTTGTCAAGCCGTGCATGAATATATTGCATCAATTCCCTACGGCTTGCTGAGTACTTTTTGTACTCACGACTTTATGCCTTTGTTGATCAGTTGCTGAAGGAGATAATGAGTATCATGAGGAGGAATTCTATGAAGACTACGTGGATTAGGAATGTGTTCCCCAGACGATTGCCTGTGGCATGTCGAATGACTCATGTTATCTTTTCCGCTGCAATAGTTATTTGTTTCTTAAGCCCTCAAGGCATATTGGTGTAAACTTTGACCATAAGGTCGTTTGCTTTATTTAATAATAATTTGCTTCTTCTTAGTTAATTCGTTGTATGGAATGGTATTTCATCTATGCTTCCACTGTGTGCACTAGCGTGATCCTGGACTAGTGCAGTATACACAGAGGGTTTCGAATTTGCAAATCCGGGTCTCGACAATTTGGGAGCTCAGCTACATATTTTCAAGATCCCCCTATTTCGGTACCGTTTGGTCCACCTCTAGCAAGTGAAAGTTGACAAGTACGACATCGTTACTGTGGACATCGAACGTGTCAGATATAAAGACGAACCATTCATACTCGCTTACCAAGTTGTTCAAGTCTTCTATGTAACTGTCCTATCCAACAAGAAGCACCATGTATCAATCCTAGTGGTTTTGAGGGATAGACAGGAATGGGTCCCCATCACCTATCCATCCTAAAAGTCACTGACAAATAAGGAGCACAACAGCCTGGCGATGGAAATTTTGGCATCATTCGAGATCCCAAGAGATACCATGCGCATAGTGCGACGGTACATATTGCTAGTGGTGCGAATGGCATGCAAGAACTTCAAGAGCACGCTTGTCAATAATTACATGTAGAAGGAAATGACTCCCTTTGAGAAGTATGGGTTCATTAATGAAGACGTATTGCAATGATTTGTTGAGATGATGATGATAGAAGAATTCATGTGCCAAAGTGAAGCGCACAAGGCCCTCGAGCAAAAACACCAACCTAATATGGAGGCATACCTTCCATTTGCCTTGATCGTAGACCCGCGTGCCTGAAACTAGATAAGAGCAAGGTCATGTCCCACGTCTTCGGGTGTGTTTGCACCAGAATTTGGCAAGGCATGGCCAAATTGTCAAGCTAAGGATGAAAGCGGTATGTTGGCGATATCGGATAAGGAAAGAAAAGTTAAAGATAGGATTATGATCGATATTGATACAACTTTGAGAAGTCTGTTTGAGTAAGAGGCGATCACGGATCATCGTGTACAACATATCCAAGAAAGATACGATCGCCAATCTGCTATAAAAGATGGTCAAGGGTGTGTGAGGACAACAACACAATCAAATAAAACAACTCGTATTAATGTTTTATTTACTTTCCTATCAATTAGGAGTAGTCTTGTAACTTAAAATCTTTTCTGTAATCTGATTTTGATCAATAAAGTTGCGCATCGCAGATTGTTGATTTCCATCGATTACACCAATCAGGTTTGTTTTCTCCGATCTTGTTGAGCATCGCCTTTTTCAGGAAGAGGCACCTCTTACCAACTGATTAGCTTTAATCAGCTAATTAGACCTAACGTTACCCTAGATTTAATTGGCTTTTTAGCTCTTTAGATCTGATGAGGCTTAATGGAGGCCCGATCTTTCGGTGAGATGGATAGTTATCGATTAGTGGAGATGACCCTCACGATCCAGGTTACGATCGAAACACGATCGACGCCAAGCAATCGCTGAACCAACTCCGAGTTGTTATCGACCGTGCCAAAACCCGGTTGACCTGATCATGAAGATCAATTCCTGCAAGCAATCAAAGAACAAGCAAGAATAAAGCAAAAGCAATCTGAAATTGCAAATATAATTGAACTATTGATGTGGTGTTCCGAAGCACGGTATTGCTGTTGATCTCGCCGAACAAGAGAATACCAAATAGTTTCACCAAGGAAAACTACAACTAAACAAAATCCAAGTTTCTATGGCGGCGGTACTGAGTATATTAGAGGGAGGGACATGAGAGGGTCTTCCTAGGGTTGTGTGTAGCCAGGAGGGGCGAACACAACTTGGGCTTGGGCCCCCGCACACTTACAAGGCCCAAAATAGCCCAAAACAGTGATATATCATATTGTTTCAATGATTTCGGCTGATCCACGATGAATCTAGGGCTGGGACTAGATCCATTTGGAAGGTCTTGTTGTAAGCTTTCATTCAAGTACAATAACTCTCCAATTGAACTCCGTATGCAAAGTTATGCTCATTTTACTTGAGCGTGATGGATTTGATATCTCTATCTTCTTGGCCATAGTTGGTCCAATGAAGTATGGGCGTATCCATAGTAGTGATGTCCTCATCATCCTCCCTTCTTCAATTTGAGTCATCCTCGACACAATTTCTTTGGGCTTCCACTCATCAACTACGACATCTTTGATTTGTAATACAATTCAATGTCCTAAAATTCGAACAATGTGGTAGCAACCTATGGGTATCACACATATCAGGAAAATTTGATGGTGCTACACATGAATCAAGTTGTTACATACAACTGGGATTGCCCAAAATAGCAAGCTTCAATTCAGCAAGTCTATCACAAGTAATGTATATTCTCTAAACAAGAAACTTGCCATCTATGCCATAATCTCCAAATAAATTGGATTTAAAACAGTAGGCATAGGTGCTAGATAAAGACTTAAGAGATCAAATTTCAGAAATCTTATCCATAGCACAATTCAAGCTAACAGGCTCATTCAACATGATATAGCACAAAACAGTTGTAGGGGATATTCTAGCTATCACTTCCTTATGCGTAATCAGTACTACATGGTCAAAATTATAAGCATGCAATTCATCACATGGTTCTACAATAGTGGCACAAGATGGTAACTCACTAGTATTAAGTACAGTAGGAACATACTCACAAATTTGCTCCCTTTCTTGCTGTAAAATTAGATCTGTACTATGGTCATTAGCATCCTCCTCAGAAGTAGTAGGTACCTCAAAAATTTCACTTGACAACGCAGGTATTTCAGCTTTTAGCTCCGCATCTTCAGAAGTAACCTGCATATCAAATGGAATAGCAACAACAGAAGTAGATTAGATTGCATTAGTGGAATCATCCTCACATGTACTATCCTCTACTTCACTCAAATTTTCTGGTATTCCTTTCGCATGCTTGGGGTGTATGCTCTCATTAGGGTTTGGTGTAGTTCATGCAATAGGAGTAGCATTTAACTCTGTAGGAACCTGAACTATGGTTGATTGTCTTCTCTTTATTTTTCTTTCGGCTTTACGTGAAAGATTAAGCAAGCATGACATAGAATTGAATTCTTTACAAGATATCATGATCTGAATATCAAAATCTAGCCCACAATAAAAGTTGTTCATCTGAGTCTTTTCGATCTCTTCTAACCCACAACGCAAATATCTACGCTGAAATTCTTGGTAGTACTCATCCACAGTTTTACTACCTTACTTTAGATGTTGCAATTCCTTCCGTAATTGGTGAGCAACATATGGAGGAACAAATCTAGCTCTCATAATTTTAATCAATTTAATCCATGTGCTAGGGATGTCCTGATATTTACGCATATAATCATTCCACCAAAGAGTAGCATGATCAGTAAATCCACTAGTAGCAACCCTAATCTTATCATGCTCAGGAATTCCATATTTATCAAATGATTGTACTACAGCTAATTCCCAAGTAAGATAACCTTCATGATCATATTTACCACTAAAATTAGGTACAGTGAACTTACTTTTGGTACGCGTGCTATACCGTCGTACCTCCGGTGATGGTGAAGCTTTGCTCATACGTTCTTCGTATCTCGAAGTATGAACTACCTCTTCTCCTATGATGCTATCGGCCCAAGCACTACGACGTTGAGAACCTGCCATTGTTAGTGAAGACAAGAAACAAACCACAAGTATATGTTCCTATCAACTACTAGGTGTTGGTGATTCAAAGTCTCTCACTTTCAAACTTTTACCAAGTCTTACAAGTTCTTACCATGCGAACAGGTGGTGACCGGTGGCTGGTTCGTGATAACCACACTCAAGCTTGGCAAAGCGATTGCAAGGAGAACGTTACCTATTTTGCTAGTAGAAGGTGGAGCTTAGAATGCAATATTTATTTCCTATGCAATTTGATAATTCTAGTTATTGTAATGATAAGTAACAATCCAAACTAGAATTCACAAGTCCTAGATGCCGATCTCAAAGATATAAGCGAATTTCAAGACAACACACACGCAAAGATGATAGAACTTAATGCAACCAATGGAATGAGCTAAATAAGAATAATTTCAGCACCAAAACTCGTGTTGCATAATTGCTTCAGAAAAGGTAAAAGGGCACAAGATTGCTCACTAATTAATACAATTGCACAATATGAAAATAATGAACACAAATTAGGGTTTTGCTCAATGTAGTGCTGCCGGCCACTATTTTTTTCTTTTCTTCTTTTTTTGCTCTCTTTTTTTTGGCTCTTTCTTTCTCTTTTCTTTCTTTGAGTGACTTTCGGCCAACACTAGTATGAACAAAGTTTTGAAATCCCTAAATTGATGTCGCAAGATAGTATGATATGATAAATCTAGATTATGCTTTGTATCAAGTAGAGCAACCCTAAACAATATCAAAAGCTAGTCTCAACTGGGATCAAAGTATTCTCAAATGATGAATTGGTTCCCAAAGGTATGTGTAAAGATATTTTTGAGTTTTATGGAGTGTCGATGCTACTGGATTTAACCAACTCAAAGGAACAAAGCTAGAACACGAATTAAATCAAGATACCCAAATTCAATGTTAAAACTTCAAAACAACCGACTTGTGATGGTTCACTATGGAAAGAATTGAAGCTTATGTACTCAGCTTTCAAAAAAGTACAAGAAGATGCAATTTGGAGCTTGGGTGTGAAAGTTATAGCTCAAAAACCGAACATCACAGAATAGCCCCAATTTCAGTCTCCGAGACCGATTCCGAATCCGACTTAAATTCGGTTTGAAAGAGTCCGAATCACAAAGGACACCCAAAAACGTTTTTGTAGAGGACTCTTCAAGGATTCAGGAAAGTATAAAAACATCTCAATCGGAGTTCGGATGTGAGAATTATGATCAAAATACCGAACCGAACTGGATTGGAAGTACAACTTGCTTCACCAATTTGACATCCAGATTAATCTAACTTAGTTATGGAATTAGAATCCGTTCCCAACTAGGTGTTTGGAGAGATCATCCTCAGGTTTTAGGAAAGTGCAAGAACACAAGAATCCGAGTTCGTATGAGAAAGTTATGAACAAAAGAATGGACAGGACAGATTGAAATAAAAGCTACGCAAAGGAAAAATGATCAGCAACTAAAACAAGGACTCTAATGGATCAAAGCCTAACAAAAATCACTAAAAAACCAGATTGGATCTAAATGTTGAATTTTTTGTGGAGTAATTTTCAATTTGGGATAGAGAACAAAAACTAATCTAAGGTACTGAAATTTTCACCGATCAACGAAAGCTCTGATACCACCTGATGAGGCTTAACGGAGGCCCGATCTTTCGGTGAGATGGATAGCTATCGATTAGTAGAGATGACCCTCACGATCCAGGTTACGATCGAAACACGATCGGCGCCATGCAATCGTTGAACCAAACTCCGAGTTGTTATCAACCGTGCCAAAACCCGGTTGACCTGATCACGAAGATCAATTCCTGCAAGCAATGGAAGAACAAGCAAGAACAAAGAAAAAGAAATCTGAAATTGCAAATATAATTGAGGTATTGATGTGGGGTCTGCAAGCACGGTATTCTTTGTTGATATCGCCGAACAAGAGAATACCAAATAGTTTCACCAAGGAAAACTACAACTAAACAAAACCCAAGTTTCTATGGCGGCGGCTATTGAGTATATGAGAGGGAGGGATGTGAGAGGGTGGTCCTAGGGTTGTGTGCAGCCAGGGGGCGAACACAACTTGGGCTTGGGTCCCCTCACACTTATAAGGCCCAAAATAGCCTAAAACAGTGATATAGCATATTGTTTCGATGATTCTGGCTAATCCACGATGAATCTAGGTGTAGGACTAGATCCATTTGAAAGGTCCTGTTGTAAGTTTTCAATCAAATACAAGAACTCTCCAATTGGACTCCGTATGCAAAAGTTATGCTCAATTTACTTCAGACTGGTATCCGGAGGCCGAATTGGATTCCAGAACGTGATGAATTTGATATCTCTATCTTCTTGGGCCATGGATGACGTGTTGGAGTTGGTCCAATGAGGTGTGGACATATCCATAGTAGTGATGTCCTCATCAAGATCTCTACTGATTATTATACTATATCGGCGTTAAGCGTATTTTTTCATGTATCTTACCGATTGCAGGATCAAATCGGTTGGTACGCTCTGAACCTGGTGTTCGCCATGTGTTGTAGCCAATCAATCCTTCTCACATTTTTTGGCGCCAACAAACTCTTGACACGCCCAGTGGGACACGATGTCTTTGTCGGGGAGGTCAATTCCACCGTTTGATCTCAACTCTGATGCTATAATCGTCCCTACACTAGACGATTTAACGCTCGAACAACGCAAAGTGATTGAAGATCGGAAGGCCGCACTTGAAGAGATGATGCTGGGCTATTATCAGAAAACCCGACGCGGTATCACTCAGAAGGCTGCATAGCCGACGGTTAATGCCCTCGATGACGTAGGGATTACCGACCCCTCGGTAAGTCAATACATGCTGGCACAAGCTGAATTATCAGCTATGATTAATCAATCTGTGCACCAGGCTTTGATTAACCAATCATTGGCTCTAGTTACAACTCTTAAGACAATGATAGCAAATAGTGTAAAGACAATAGCGCAAGAGTTGGCATCGGCTAGAAGCCTGCTAGATCTAATGCAAACTCTACCGACTTATCATGTTTATTCGGTAGCACAAAGCACTCAAAGCCCAGTAGCCGATCCTGAACCATCGGCTATAACCTCGCCCTTTACTATGATGCCAACTCAGCCTACTGTCATACTGCCATGGGATCCTCATGTGAGTGGGGTTGTGCACTATCAGGCATATAACGACGCTGCCAAGATGGACCTCCTAGTCAACTTACAGCTATCGGCTCCATTCTATGATTTTCCCCAATCGGTTCCACAGCCGATTGAACCCCCAAGACATCTGCAATATGCTGAGCCAATTCTGCAGAGGAATATGGCCCCATATAAGGTTGAAACGTATTTGGAACCATTCATTCAACCAGAGCCGACTGCTAGAAAAATTAATGGATACGACCAACTCCCTCAGTATGCATCGTCTCAACCAACTTATCAACACGAGCTCATGGTCGAGGGGTAGAATGCCAATTACGAGCATAATTTGCAAAACTCTAATGTTGCATCAGCTAATACAATAAATTGGGCCGATTAGATATCTATTGTGTTGCGAAACCAATTCGGCATACAGGCCAAAGAGAAGGTTATCGACTATCGTAAGCCATACCCTGATTACATTTGACCGAATGCCTTAGCCTAACAACTTCAGAGTTCCTGATTTTGCAAAGTTTTCTAGGGATGATTCCGTCACTACTTTGGAGCACGTTGGACATTTTATCGTTCAATGCGGTGCAGCTGCTCAGTCCGACGGTTTAAAAATTAGGTTATTCCCTCTGTCTTTGTCAAGAACTACTTTTACTTGGTTCACAAGGTTACCTTTCAATTCGGTTCGTTTTTTGACCGATTTGGAAAGCCGATTCTATGAGTACTTTTTCTCTTGCAGTCTAGAACTTAGGATTTTCGACTTGAGCTCTATTCGCCAGAAGTTTGGGGAATCGGTAACAGACTATATCAAAAGATATAGTGAAGTGAGGAATTGGTGCTTTAGCTTTACTTTACCCGATAACCAATTAGCCGATTTGGCCTTTCAGGGGTTAATTCCCCAGTTGATGGAAAAATTCGGCGGATAAGAATATCGGCTCAAGAATGCCATTTTACCGGTAATAGAGGCTTTAGGGACAAGTTCAAGGCTAACAATAAAAATAAAGTAAAGGATAACCTCGTCGAATACTGTTCAAGTGAATCCTCTGAAGACGATGAGGCTAAAATAAATAAAGCCGAGTGGGTTAAAGGGTCTAAGAAATCCCTAGTTTGTTCTTGGCATAAGCCAACTATGGATAATTCGAAAATAAAGTACGCTTTTGATGTCTCCAAGTGTGACCGCATTTTTTACTTACTCCTACAAGAAAAGATTATACGGCTACCTGAGGGATATGTTATACCATCAGCTGATGAAATTAAAAAGCGAAGGTATTGCAAATGGCATTATTCTTTTTCTCATAATACTAACGACTGCAATAATTTCTGACAGCAAATACAATTGGCTATAGAGGATGGCCGACTCAAGTTTGTAGAAGAGACGACGATGCAAGTCGATGCTAATCCTTTTCCAATTAATATGGTTCAATGTTCTGGAAAAGAAAAAGAGCCGATGTAGGACACAGGGTCAAAAGTTGCATGTCATGTTGACGTTCAATCGACCTTCGGTGGCAAAGAGACCTTGACAATTATGGTCGATTCATTGCAAATAGAGACTGACCATGAAGGAAAAAGCTCAAGGGCTATCAAGCCTAAGGGCGACATGCAAATCGGCAAATGATATAAGGCTGAGAGAGCATCGTCACCACACAAGCCAATTCATAAGCTAAAGCCAACTTTCTCCCAGTTGCTACAAAAGTATGAAAGAAGAAATGACCGGTCACGTTATCCTGCACATCAGTCAAATAACTTATACTAGCCCGATAACTTGGAAAAAGCTCACCAACGATGCCCCTTTTGGCAATTTTGTTGGGAGAGGGGATCAGCTTTGCCATCACCATACGCGTGCTTGATGGAACACTACCCTCGTCAAGGTGACTGGCCAAGGCGATCGGCTAAAGATAGAATATCTAAGCCGATACAAGACCGTCCTAATGAAAGTTGTAAAAGATCGATCCATCAAAGGGTTTCCGTGCCAAAGCAAACGCATGTGACAGCGAAAGAGGGGACAAGCTCCATGGCCCAAGTTGATCTAGCAGGAAAAGTACGAAAGCCGGTTGAACCTAAGCCAAGATGGTGTCCTCCGAGCCTTAGCTGATCACAATAGAGATGGCTTCAAAGGCTAAGGACCCAAGAGATGAGGGATGCCGAGCAAGAAAAATAGAAAGATCAAGCTTTTAATGAACTCCGGCTGATTAAGACTACTAAAAAGAAGTGGAGGAAGAAAGAACCGGTTGAAGAAGAATTTGATTCAGTAGATAACCTAGATTCACCCATGGTGCGGGATGACACTCCACCGATGGGCGTCAACATTGTGTTCACGTTGCCGGTAGAGTTCAAAATAAGGATCATGTCGACCTAAGAGACATTTGCTTAGTTGTGTTTGGGGCGCAAGACGCAGAGTTTTGAAAAGCCTCACAATGATGATTGGCATCGAAGTCATTGTACCTAAAAGACACATCAATGGTAAGATATCAAGGATACTAGTCGATGGAGGCGCAACTATTAATATAATGCCATACACCACTTGAAAGAATTTGGGTAAGTTTGACGAGGATCTTATTAAAACTAATATGGTTTTAAATGATTTCATAGACAATCTCTCTCAGGCAAGGGGGTCATAGTGACTGAGTTGATAGTCGGCAGCAAGACATTGCCGACCGCCTTATTTGTAGTCGATGCCAAGGGTAATTACAGTGTTTTGCTTAGGCAAGATTGGATTCACGCCAATTGCTGTGTGCCATCGACTATGCATGAGATGCTCGTCTAGTGAAACAGGAACGAGGTTGAAATCGTTCAAGTCGATACATCGGCTCATATTGCCATGGCGAGTTTAGATGCAAATTGGCAACATAAAGAAGCCGAGTGTATATCAGGTAAAGCTCTAGACGATTGTGATTTCATCTGCATCAATAAAACAAAGCTTATTCCGATCAATGTGAGGCCAAGCACACTCGATCGAACACACAAGATTTTGAGCCAATGGAGTCCAATCGGCAGTTAAGGCCTTACAAGACAAAATGCGAACCTATCGACAATTAACGGATAGCTATGAGGCCATTGAAGATTTCTTGGAAATCGGGAAGTTGGGCCAAGGCAACATCAACTGATTTACTAGAAGAAGTCGATATAGGTGATGGTGATGGTAAAAATTAGCTGTGGATTATAAGGAAAAGTTGGTCGAGATTTTAAGAAATTATAAAGATTGTTTTGCTTAGGAATATCATGCGATGCTTGGTTTAAGCCGACAACTTATTGAACATCGGCTACCTATAATGGCAGGTTCTCGGCCATTTAAACAGTCTCCTAGACAGTTTAATATGGCTTTGTATAATGTTATAAAAGAGGAGATTGTGCGATTGTTAGACGCCAAGTTTATCAGGTCTTGCCGACATGCTGAATGGGTTTCTAATATCATTCCTATCATGAAGAAAAATCGCAAACTCAGGGTGTGCATTGATTTTATGGATTTAAATAAAGTCACACCAAAAGATGAGTACTCGATGCCAATAGCCGATATGCTTATCAATGCTTCATCGGGGAATAGGATCACTAGTTTTCTTGATAGTAATGCCGGATATAATCAAATATTAATGGCAGAAGCTGATTTACCTAAAACAGCCTTTAGGTGCCCTGGTGCCTTAGGCCTGTTTGAGTAGGCAGTCATGACGTTCGGCTTGAAGAACACTGGTGCAACATATCAATGAGCCATGAATTTGATTTTTTTTATGATTTAATTGGCCATATAGTAGAAATCTACATCTATGATGTTGTCATTAAATCTAAGGAAAACTTGCAGCATTTGGCCGATTTAGAAATGGTGTTCAAGAATACAAGAGCACACAGCCTAAAGATGAATCCATACTAGTGTGCTTTTGGTGTGTTCGCTAGACAATTTTTGGGCTTCATGGTTCATGAAAAAGGAACTAAGGTTAATCAAGAAAGAGTCAAAACCATAGCCAAAACTAAGCCTTGACTGCAAGAAAGATTTCTGAATTTGATCGGCAAGATTAACTATTTCTGATGGTTTATTTGAACTTATCCGCCATATTAGTTCATTTACCCCACTATTGAAGCTAAAAGATAAAAAAGAATTTGTATGGGGAGTCAATCAGCAAAAAGCCTTTGAAAACATTAAGGAGTACTTGAATAATCCACCAGTCTTGGCCACACCTCAAAAAGGTATACCATTCAAGTTATATATATCAGATGAAGAGGTGATAGTTGGAGCTGTTTTGGCGCAAGAAGTTGATGGAAAAGAGCAAGTTATTTTCTACTTAAGCCAGTTGTTAATTGATGCGGAGACTAGGTACCCTTTTATAGAACAACTTTGCTTATCATTATATTTTGCTTGCACAAAGTTAACGCATTATATTTAATTTGGCATCGGCTTGTAAGGTTATTTGTAAAATATATGTTATCAGCTCCAATTCTGCAGGGTCGACTTGGTAAATAGGTTTATACGCTCATCGAGTTCCACCTAACATATGAATCGGCTAAAGAAGTTAAGGGTCAAGTAATTGCCGACTTCATAATAGGACATGAGACTAATACCGATCTAATATATATCGCTCCTTGGCAACTATTTTTTGATGGATTAGTATGTCGAGAGGGTGATGGTATCGGAGTAGTGCTGGTTTCGCCAAAAGGATATAGTTTTGAGTTCGCATTTAGGCTGAATTGAAGATGCTTTAATAATCAAGCCGAGTACGAAGCATTGCTTAAAGGCCTATAGTTTTTCTATAATATCGGAGTAGATTATGTTGAGGCCTATAGCGATTCTTTGTTAGAGGTTCAGCAGGTTAAGGGAGACTATAACTGCTATGATGAAATTTTGACTAAGTATTTGGAGCAGTGTCTCACTGTGATCAGCTCATTTACTTCTTTTTCCATCAGTCATATTCCTCGAGAGTTGAATAACAAGGCTAATTTGCTAGCTTAACAAGCATCGGGCTATAAAGTTTTTGGCCAATTTGAGGAATGTGAGCCGATTGAAAAGACGATCATGTGTGTAACCACTAATGATTGGAGGGCAAAAATAATGGAGTATTTGATTGATCTCTCAAAGCCTATTGATCGGAGAGTTAGGCAACAAGCTTTAAAGTGTGTTGTCCTCAATAATGTGTTATATTATCAAAATTTAGATAGTTTGTTGCTAAGATGTCTTGAAGCTGATGAAGTCAAAGTAGCTATGGGACAAGTGCATGAAGGTATTTGTGGATCCCATCAATCGGCTCATAAGATGATGGATGCTAAGGCATACTGGGTATTTTTGGCTGACAATGCTGGAAGATTGTTTCCAATATTACAAGGGATGCCAGACTTGTCAGAAATTTGGCAACGTGCAATTGGCTCCAGCATCGGCTTTACATCCGATTATCAAGCCTTGGCCATTTAGAGGATGGTGAATAGATGTAATCGGATAAATATTTCATGCGTCAAGTAAAGGCCACAAATTCATATTGGCTACGATCGATTATTTTTCCAAGTGGGTCGAGACAATCCCGCTTAAAAAGGTTACAAGTGTTGAAGCCATTAGATTTGTTACAGAACATATTATCCATCGGTTTGGAATACAGCAAACTATTACGACCGATCAGGGCACTATGTTTATATATGATGAGTTTCAAAGTTTTGCCAAAAGTTTGGGCATTAAGTTATTAAATTCATTACCTTATTATGCTTAGGCTAATGATCAAGTTGAATTGTCCAACAAAACATTGATCAAGTTAATCAAAAGGAAGATTGAAGAAAAACCAAGAAATTGCACGTAACTCTATCATAGTCATTGTGGGCTTATCGACTTGCATATCTAGGTGTGATGAAATTATCTCCTTTTAATTAGTTTATGGACAAGAAGTTGTTTTGTTTGTGGAACTCAGTATCGACTCTGTAAGAACACCCAGGCAAAATGGTTTGTCGACTCAAGATTATAAAGAGTTAATGATGGATAATTTGGATGACTTAGCAGAGTTACGTTTGCACATATTGGATCAGCTTAAGAAGAATAAGGCAAGAATTGCAAGGGCTTATAACTAAAAGGTAATGCCTAAGTCATTTTGTGAAGCCGATTTAGTTTGGAAGACCATACTGCCTGTCGGCTCTAGTGATAACTGATTTGGCAAGTGGTCTCCAATATGAGAAGGGCTGTCTAAGATCCATGGGCTTGTGGATAGAAATTCCTATATTTTAGAGACATTGGAAGGTGTGGTGTTTACTAAGACAATTAATGGAAAGTACTTGGAGAAATACTACCCTAGCATTTGGATTGGTTCCTGATCGGCTAAGAGTAGTTATCGGTTGAAGAAGGCCAAATTAACTCGTTGCGATTAATTCTTGCTATATTCAAAGTAAGTGAATGGCGATTGATCTGACGGTGGCCCAATCTTGAAGCGGTAGTAGTAAATCGGATAATGGAGAACACAACATTGGCGATCCGACCAATCGAGGCGATCCGAACTCGCAATAGCTACACCACGCCCGTAGGTTATCAACAATGTACAAACATGGTTGACCTCGCCAAGAAGGCTAATCCTTCATACGAATCGAGAATACAAGCAAGAGCGTAGAAGATGCAATCTTAAATGGTGAATTATATTAAGCACACGAGTTGGGGTTCCACAAAGCGATGTCTGACGAAAAATTGTGAGTGCCTAGTTGTAATCTAAGCAAAACCCAAGTGTCTAAGGCGTGACTCTTGAGTATATGAGGTTGAGGGAAGTGAGAGGATCGAGCTAGGGTTTGTATGGCCAGGGGGTGCACACAACCTGGGCTTGGCCCCCACAAGCTTACAAAGCCCGAAACAGCCCAAAATAGTAATACAACACATTATTTTGATGATTTCGGCTGATTCGTAAGGAATCTGGGGCTGGGACAAGATCCATTGGAAAGATCTCATCGTTATGTTCCTAACGAGCATAAGAGCTCCTCCATTGGAATCCGTATGAGGGAGATATACCAATTTTAATGCAGTATTGTCTGCTGACTCCGAACTGAACACAGAGCCCGAATTGTGGATGACTTGGAGTCCGACTTGATTTGGTGTGGCAAGGGTGGAGTACAGCTGGGGATGTGGTTATGTGGAGGTGATGGCGACCTTCAGAAAGTGTGCCAACTTAGAGTGGAAGTGGCCGGTTTGACTTGGCATCAATCTGAATTGTGCCAACAAACTGAGTGCTTGTGGCTATCTTGGTTGTGTTTCACCCATGTACCTAAGTAGTAAAATATCACAAATATTTAGTAGCATCCCATCCTCAATATCATTATTATGAGCAGAAGAAGCGAGCTCACCTCATGATTTAATTTACGTGCACGAGCTCTTGTCATTGGACCATGATGTATGTGCGTATCCATAGGAGTGATGTCCTCATCACCGATCATAAACATCATATTTAGCACGAATTGAGACATAAATATAAAATAGGTTAAACAACCGATTTACAAAATATTCAGAACATTTCAAACATTGTTGCAGCCTATATTATAGATATTTAGAGTTGTTTTAAGACAAACCCCATTACATTCATTTTGGTATCATTCTTAGCCAACTACGCCCCTGGGTTGTGGAGTCTGGCTCCCAAAGCCGACAATGTCGCAGTGGCTTTAGCACTGATCGCCTCCACATCCTCCAATATCTTGTCGTCTTCTTCTTGAGAACCTAGGACAGGAGTGATCTTGGCAGTTTGCTTCTTGACCGACACAACGACCATGCCAACACCAAACTTCTGATTCCTCAGGGTGGAAGCTGCTACTGCCATATGCTCATTTGACTCGGCTAGGGAGGTGTTCACCTTTGCTAGTTCTTCCTCCAGCAACTTCTTGGTTGATTCCAGTTGAAGCACCATCTCCTTGGTGGCCTTGAAATCTTTGGACACTTCATCAAACTTGGCCTTCAGAGCTTTGGCATCGGCTACCAACTTGTCAAGCAGTTGTTGATCTTCTTACGGAGCTACCCGATGAGCGATCCTAGCCTTAGTTGCCTCCACCTCGCCTTTCTTCGCGTCCAAATGGCAGACTTTGAGCAGAGCGGCCATGGCTTTTTCTGGCAGATCGACTTGCACCACTGCCTTGCATCCCACAGAGGCTGGGAGTTCTCAAGAAGTTTGGTCGATGGAGAGCAAACAAGATTGAAGAAGTAGTTTAACCTCTCCTCCATGATAGGAGCCGATCTCACCTTAGCCGATGACTCAGTTCAAATGGCCAATATCTTCCTGATCTCCTCTGGAAAATTCTCCTCACCCAAGTCGATGTCATCTTCAATGTTTGACCAGTCAAACCCAAGCATATTGCTGACGGAGTCGACTAGCTTGGATATGGACTTAGTGAAAGTAGGAGCGGTAGTAGGGGTAGGTGCGGCTTTCGGGGCTACGGTGGTCGGAGTTGGCTATGATACCAGAGAGGGGAAATCTGACTCGGTTGGTAAATCGACCAAAACATGAGCCACGAATGTGGGGGGAGAAGGAGTAGGCTGCAAAAAGTATCATAAGTGTTGTTAGCAGATTTCAATAAACAAATGCGATACAAGTTAGCGTGAAAGAACTTTACCTGAACAGTGGCCGACACGTGCGGAGAGCTTTTTGCATTGTTCTTGTGGTGGTTTGCTCCCTCTGCTGGCCAGCACCTTCTTGCTCACGCGAACGCGTTTCTTTTCTATTGAACAATCAGTTAAGAGAGTAAGTAAATGGGCTGTGATGGAGAAAAAAGAATTAAGCCGATGAACACTTACTTGGTTGATTTTTGTCTACATCGGAGAGCGATGGAGACTGGATGCCTAGGGTAGCTAAGGTGTACCTTGATAAGGAAGTCGGACGCGGCTATTTGGAAGTTTGGCCGGTGCCTGATGGGTAAGTGGCAACCCTCTTGCCCGTCGTCTTGGTCTGAAAAATAAGAAGGGAAACCGATCAGAATATAATTCAATGATAGTATGAAGTGTTAAAGAAACAAAGTTCTACTTCAAGCCGATACCTCACCGGTGATATTTACATGACTCGAGTTAGTATAACCCGATGAGCTAGCTTCGTCGCTAGAACTCGAGCTATCACTACTGGTGTTAGATACCGATGACGGTGGAAGGAGATTCGGAAAAAATGCGGCCATAACAGCCAATATGCTCCACGAAGGTGGGTACAAGGCTTCACTTGTAGCCAACCACCACCTCGTGAAGCTCCTTGCCCTTCGGGTATGTAGAAAGAAGTGGGGCAGATTCTAAAGCTGAAGGTCATCGGCCATGTGAAGAGCAGTCCTGACCCTAGAGGCATTGCGGAGGTGCTCCATTAGCTGAAGCTGATTAAGCAATTGA
This sequence comes from Otatea glauca, assembly GCA_036346275.1. Classification (NCBI taxonomy): domain Eukaryota; kingdom Viridiplantae; phylum Streptophyta; class Magnoliopsida; order Poales; family Poaceae; genus Otatea; species Otatea glauca. The sequence goes on along the minus strand of CM070719.1, from coordinate 24,267,977 downwards.
AAACATGGAGGGACTTGCCCAAACCCTAGTTGCCTAGCATAAACCGATGGATGGTAAAATTCATATGATGGAGAATATGTCCGGTTTCTAGTGTGCAAGCCGACAGAAAACACACTTGGAGATAGAAAAATCTTGTAGAGCTCAAGTGTTTCTTCACTCATGAAGTAGCTGTCGGCTGATAAATGAAGGAATGACGGGCATGGATAGTCATTGTCTTCTTTTTAGCTGAAAAAGTAATACTAACTAAAGTCTTCACTACATAGCTCAAGAAAGAAAGCCAAGTATTTCCTCAAGCCCACTGGAGTGATTTTTGCTTCGTTACTAGAGCGCAAGATAAACCTCTCACCGATGGATCGGCTTTTTCTATATTCAGATTCACACTCTATGGGGGAAGGATGTCTGGTCGACTGGGTTGAGCTTGAAAGATTAGTTGAATATACAATACAGTCATGTCTGAATAAACCATAGGAGTCCTCCAACATTTCCAACAGAATACGACCCTACTCCGCTGAATAATTGGCTACAGATGATATGCATCATCTGATATACAGCGTCCAAGAACATCTTTTCTAGGGCCAGCTGACGGCCTTCTACTAATTGTTCAGCCAAGGCTTGGTAAATTTGCGTCGGCCCAAGTGATGCTCCATATAAAAGAAAACAGTCCAACCACATGTTCAAGAAGGCAACGTGTTCCTTGTTCGATACTGGGCCGACTCCTTGGTTGTTGCTGATATACTTGTTCCATCCCTCTCCCTTCGAATGAATCAGCTTATGTGTGGGCTTGGCGCTAAAAGCCGACACTTGATCCCCATCAGGCCTTAGGCAACAAAGTTTCTCCACATCTAAGAGTTTTGGGCCGACTGGGCCAGTTTTGAACAGAAAAACATTAAAAGTATCTGAACAAAAATAACAGGCCGTGGCCACTAAGGGCTCATTGGCCTCTAGATCGGCTAAGGACAAGGGGAGACACTCCACTACGCCTAGGCATTCCCATTCAACCATCTTATGGGCCATAATCCGATTGTACCACTCCCTCCATCCCTTAAGAGCTGTCGGCCAAGCCCTAAAACTCTTATTCCATCCCTCTATTTTGTACTCGGGGGCCGACAAAGGAAGACGAGGTAACTCTTGTTCTATTGTAATGGATGAATCAAAACTCCCTACCGGTCCTAAGTAAAATTGATCGTTACTATCGGTACGGGGATAAGTACCTGGTTTGGATCTATTAGCCGATGAGATGATAAAAATTGATGGAGGATGCTGAATAGAAGACTTGAAGTGTGGAGAAAAAGACGATTGCAGAGGGTTCGAGAGCTCGTGTGCATGAAAATGACAGGAGAATGTACGTCATATATATTGTGGGGTAAGATGAACAGTAAAAGGCGGGAGATTTTCCCGAAATGGTGCGAGCAGTTAATAAAAAGATATGCGGGGGATTTGACGGCACCATAAATGGAATGGTTATCAAATGGCGATTATGTGCTTAGCCGATTATGGTAGAAGTCGATGAAGGAAATTCTTGGAAGATAACATATTATCTCCCAAAAATAGGGGGCATATGTTTGCACCAAAATTTGGCAAGACATGGCCAAATTGTCACGCTAAGGATGAAAGGGTATGTTGGCCAATATTGGATAAGGAAAGAAAAGTAAAAGATAGGATTACGACCTTCTTTTATCTGCACTCCCAGATACATGTATATTTCGGGAAAAAAGGAATTCTTTTGTAACAATCAGATATTTTATAAAGAATGTTCCCTCAAATTGAATTTGTTCGGTGCTCTGCTCTCTCCAAACTGCTTATCTGTTAGCTGCAGGGCTGAATACATGAGTTTCTTTGGGAATCCTTTGTGACTGAGATAATTTTACAGAAGTTGTACCTAATATGTATGTGCATATCTATGACAATTTTTTAATGTGGGTTAATGCTGCCTTGTGGTGTTAAATCAAAAAATTGCTTGTTCCTTGCTGTATAGGTGGTCCAACATTTATTGTTATCTTAGCGTGTTCTATCAACAGATATATTGCTGCATTGCTTTCACTTTATTTTAGCATGCATCATTTTTCTTCACTGGAACTACTAGATTGAAGCAATTCTCCCCCATTTTGTCATTTTCCTGTTTATTCTCTATATATTATTTCTTCTTTAAACAAAGAACTTCATACGGGTTTACGATGTGCGACAACAGTTTTTTGTTTTGGAGCTATGTGAACTACTTTAGAACCTTTACTTCTACAAAATTCTTGTCCCCTTTGGACTTTTCACTGATTTGAAATTCTGCCTCTGCAGATTATTTCATTGATTATCGAGGCTGCTACTTGGTGCTATATGCTTACAATTATTGTACTGGAGACAAGAATTTACAGCTGCGAGTTTTGATTGTGCATCCGATTTGTGGGAATATACGTGATGGTTGGGGAAGTTGCTATACTCAATCTCGTGTGCTCTGTGAGGCAGTACTGCAGTTCAAGGTATAGTACATTTGTAAAATCTTTTCTGCAGTTCTTGTTTGGAATTCTCATGGTGTTTTATTTGCCTGGCTTGGATCCCTATCCAAGTTATACTCCGATCAGGAATGACATGCTTGTTGATAATACTGATTATGAACCTTTACCTAGCAGAGAGCAGATCTACCCTGAGAAACATACCAATATATTCTCCATTGAGTAAATATAATTTGTTGTGCACTATTTGAGACGCACCATTGTTTGCAGATAAGCTATGAATTGATTTATGATTTGTTGCTCCATGTAGATAATATGTTTGGAAGATCTACTAGGGGCAAAATGCACTGTTCTTGCTATGATTGTTATAGAATAACATGGAGTTTTACCAAAGGTCTTGAATCTTGTTCTTGTTGGCATTTGATGCTTTTATCCAATAATTTTAATATGCTATTTATATTCTTATATACTTACAGCGCTAGGATTAATCACTTTATTTTCCCGAAGATATCTGATCTATGGCGTGTTTCACATTGATTTAGTAGTTGTGCTTTCATTTTCTTGACTTAAATGCTTAATATCGCAGGGTGATGTGAAATTTGCTGAGGTTCTGAAAAGTCAAAATTACCATATAATTTATTCATGATCTGTAAACAAGAATAGTACATCACAGACTATTCTTATTTAGAACCGACTATGATAACTGTTTTTGTTTAGAATCGTCTATGATAACTGTTCTTATTTAGAATCGTCTGTGATGTGTATCATCATAGACGGTTCTAAATAAGAACCGTCTGTGATGTCTCTTTTCATACACGGTGATGTGCCCTTACATCACTGACACATTGTTACTGACGGTTCACAAAACCGTCTGTGATGCGATTTGTGAACCGTCTGTGACGAGCTTGTGTGTAGTAGTGTAGCTAGAATTTCCTGAGGCTAACCAATAAACAGAAAAAGCTTCAGCAATACAAAATGACGGTTCCTTAGAAAAAATCTTCTATGAAACATCTCATATCACAGATGACTAGGACTATGAACCGTTTGTGATAATAGACTATCACAGACGGTTCTTTACTTAGGACAGTGTGTGATAATAGGCTATCATAGACGGTCGGTGTTTTTGAACCTTTTGTGATGCGCCATATTATCACTAACAGATGCTTATAGATGGTTCAGAAAACCGTTTGTGATGACGTTTTTGAATCGTCTGTGATGGCCTTTTACGTAGTAGTGAATGCTTTCGCAACTAGAAACATTGCACATCAAAAAATCTATAACAACATTGTATGTATTTTCTAAATTTAAAAATGACAGCCCTCAATGCTGTAGAACCATAATTTCCTGCCTAATCCACCATCTACTAAAGATGGTGGATTTCACTCTGACGTGCGTTTGAGTAGGAAATTAGTAAAGCTCGACTCACGGCTCGGTGGTGGCAAAACAATTTTGTGTTCGGGTCCTTTTTTCGAAAAAATTTACGATTAGGTCCTTTTTTAAAAAAGAAAATATATTACGTTTAGGTCCTTTTTGCGTTTTAAGTATTGCGCTCGGGTCCTTTTACTGAAAATCAAAATTACGATTAGGTCCTTTTAGGGGAAAAAATACGTTTAGGTTCTTTTTTTTGGAAAAAATAAATTGCATTTAGGTCCTTATTGCATTTTTCTAGCATTACGTTTAAGCCCTTTTGCGGAAAATACAAAATTCTTTTTAGGTCCTTTTCGTGTGCTTCCTCGAGTTGCTCCTGTAGGGAGCGGCATTCGCACGTTTTCTCGATTTGCTCGTGTAAGGAGTGGCGCCCGCTGCGTGGCACGCTGCGTATGGTCGGCTAGTTGTTCTTAAAAGTCGATGGTCGGCTAGTTGTTCTTAAAAGTCGATTCCACGAGGACACTACGTGTGAATTCAAAAATACTCCGTCTCATTCTAAATGTAGAATATTGATAAGATCTCCAATGTGACGCTTCATATAAAATAATAATTATATACTATGATAGTATATTTCTAGTAATACCAATTTTATATTGTCAATATTGATAAGTTTTTATATATTGATGATGATCAAACTCAAAAATATTTGATCGGTTTAGATTCCAAAACAATGAAATTTGAAATCGGAGGGAGTAATTTGTATAAGAAAATATTCGCTCAATGACTCCTAAGTGCAGCAAACACTGGCGCACAGTTTATTGAAATTCAAATATACCCAAGACCAACCAGAGAATACAGACACGCCAAAGATAAGTAACCTCGTAATTTGTAGCCAAAGCTAGTGCAGCTTGACAATTGATAAGAATAAATAATTAACTAATCGAACCACATAAGGAATCAAGGTGACAAGAGTCCAGTCTGTCATCCCAGCCCACTGGAATAATAAGGGGTTATATCATTGAGTCACTTTGACAAATGATAAGCATAAACAATTAACAAGATGGCACATAAGCAACTTACATTAGGACATTGAGAAACTTCCAAAATAACACCACCCACTAGCTGGATCAATAATTCCAACATCCTTTATTACCATGAAGCAAGATTCAGTACCAATATGCAAGTATGAACAGACTTTTATCCGGAATAAGCAGCAGCATAAGTTGCGTAACTCATCAGTAAAACCAACATGCTCAGTAAATCAGCAATACAGAGTATAGACTAAGCAAGAGGGAACCAAACGACACTTGCATCTTATAATTTGGATTGTATAATCTGAGATGTTGCAGTACCATGTAACTTTCAGAACGGAAATGGAACGAATCCTAATACACACATCTAACTTTTGATTCAGAAACAAGGAACAAGCTGTGCCTGCAGCCATATACTCCAGGATGTTCACGCAACAAAGATAAAATAAAGAGTAGAAATTGCCTTGAAACCATTTCAGATCACTATGCTCCGCTCTAAGTCGATTCTCACTCCTGGTTCTCTACTATGATGCTGAAAGCTCGATTACATTTAAGTAGAACAGCATGCCCTCTTTGAATTTCCTGCAGTGCTGTCAATGCTGATGGTTTTGCCCTGGGAAGGCAGTGAAGCAGCAGCTGCTGCTGCTTCTTTGGCAGCCAGCGCTTTCTTGTTAACAATGCCATAGACCTCTGTGATGATAGTCTGGAAGGCTTCCTCCACATTTACAGCTTCCATAGCTGATGTTTCAAGGAAACACAGGCTCTCCTTTTCAGCCAATGCCTTGCCTTCATCCTCAGAGACGGCTCTTAGATGCATCAGGTCGGACTTGTTACCGACCATCATGATCACAATGCTAGAGTCAGCGTGATCGCGAAGTTCGCGAAGCCACCTGTGAACATTGTCAAAGCTCTGCCTCTTTGTGATGTCGTATACAAGGAGAGCCCCTACAGCGCCCCGGTAGTACGCACTTGTAATGGCACGGTACCTCTCCTGGCCGGCTGTGTCCCAGATCTGAGCCTTTATTGTTTTGCCTTCCATCTGTTAACAATAGTATTAACAATCAGACATTGAAGAGTAGCTAGACCAATAAATTCGTGCTTACAAAGACAAACTTCCGATATTGTACTTGGTATATAGGTCATGCTGTATGCTAAATGCACAGGAATAGTGGCGGTCCTGTTCAACTACAAAAGAGGTTGTCTAGTACAATAATAAACATGGAATGGCAATATCATCATGTCAGGACATTTTTCAGATCAATGGAATTACAATGGGAAGAAACAAAAGAAAAAGAAAAGGAGCCGGCATAAACGAAGGCAAGGGAAGTCTTAAGATGAAGGGCTCGTTTCACCTTACACTCGAGGACAGACGGATGCCACATACATACCCGAGGCAGTAGCTGGCATATCAACATATCAATCAGTCCATCAACCAACGAATGATGTGACCCAGGGGAACAAGGCGAATCTAGCATGCAAAAAATTTCTCTAACTCAAGGTCAGATTTGAGGTCACAACAAAAGTCTAACAACTTGTCTGATGGCTAATTGGCAAGACAAAAGGCAATCAATGGAACAATGCATTTGCTATTTGTGAACACATGATCCAATTTGAAATTGAGTTCCTTCCTAACGATCCATCTAAGGAGATTTGACACATCATTGTAAAGTTCCGAACGAGCCATCTATCCATCCAGGAAAGAAAATCTTGTCAGGCACCTCGCATCATGAAACGAGCAGCACTCTTGTAGGGTGTCAAATGCAATCATGGCGACAACATTAGCCTTCGCCCCATCAAGATCAAGAAGACCAAGATCTACTGGGTTGGGATCGACACGAGGCCATACACGGACGCACGCACGCGTGTAGAAAATCTGCAGATAAGAACAACCAGAATGGAGAGGGAAGGGGATGCGACGCGGCTGGTGACCTGTAGGGACTTGGTGGCGAACTCCACGCCGATGGTGGACTTGGAGTCGAGGGAGAAGTGGTTGCGGGTGAAGCGGGAGAGGATGTTGGACTTGCCGACGCCGCTGTCGCCGATCAGCACCATCTTGAACAGGTATGAGTACTCGTGATCGACCCGCCCGCCCATCTCTCGTCCTCCCAGATCAACAAGACTCCCTTCCCGGTAGTGAGGAGGAAAAGAAAGCCAAGAAAGGAAGAGGAGGGGATGGGGAAGGAAGAAGGGGAGAAAAGTAGGGAGAGCAGTGGTGGCCTAGCCTGTCCTGGTGGAGTGGTGGGTGGGGTGGCGGTGGTGGTGAGAGAGCACTCGCTCAACTAACCCGAGCAAAGGGAATTGAGAGCCAGAGATTTCTGTTCTGTTCTCCGTTCTGTTCGATGTGGTGTCCGGAATGATTTCCCCTTCGTCACAAAAAAAGAAAGAGAATGATTTCTCCTTGGTAAATTTGCGGATTCTTTTCTCTCTCCATTATAGAACCTGGAGAAAAATCCTTTTTGTTTGATTTTTTTAGTACGGGGTGAATCAATCTGTTTTTAGAACCCGGTGAATCGACATTCAAATCTTAATTTCTTTTCTGTTGGAAGGGGCTCCCTGCAGTTGCAACTTGCAATAATGTGTAATGGGATTTGTTTTGGCCTATTTGGAGTAGGAATTTCATACAAATAATTATGTTCTTATAGGATATTTCTGGGGTTCCGAAATGGGCCTTCGAGGTGAAAATGAATAGAATTGTGCTCAAACCACATTACCTTCCATATTATATAAACAAGTACGAATGTGTTGGAATATGAATAATAATCGAATGTTGTAGCGATTACAAATTATAATCGAGTATCTACTCCATTAGGTTGGATTAGATATCCATTAACTTGTATAACGGTAAAATATTTATGACATTTTAGCGGCATATACAGCAGAATTAATCATGGCTTTTTTTAGTCAGCCTAAATAAATATAAGCTCACACTAAATTGAAATCAATTGTCCATCTATTCTGACTTACTCCAATAAAATAAATATTTGTTTTATCGAATTTGAATGGTTCGTATAATATAACATTTCTGATGGAAATATCTACATCATATTCACATGCATATGTTTTGTTGCAAATTCAAGTAGGGGAGAAACTATTAACTTGTTGGGAAAGAGGTTTAACCTAAATAAATATAATCTCACACTAAATTGAAATACAATTGTCCATCTATTCTGATCACTCCAATAAAATAATTATTTTTTTATGGAATTCGAATAGCTCGGATAATATAACATTTCTGATGGAAATATCTACATCATATTCACATGCGTATGTTTGTTGTAAATTCAAGTAGAGGAGAAACTATTAACTTGTTGGGAAAGAGGTAAACCATATTGATATCCTATTGAATAGGATAGTCAAATAATTCGGATGATTCGTAAGTTTACACCCCCTAGATGGGTTAGATATATGTGCCCAATCGAAAAGTCGGAGGCTCGTGTTAAGGTTCCAGAGTAAAGAAAAATTACATTTCTACTTAATTTCCCTTACATGATTGCCGATGAGCATTCGATATACTATCTGGTGATTTATATACACCCTTACTCCAAAACTCACTAGACAACCCCTAATTATTATATCTAACTACTATATTCAATATATACATGTAGAGAATACAAAAGTAAAGAATATTAATTTTGCATTGGAATATAAAATATGCCCTATATTTGAGGGCAAAACCATTTCAAAAATAAAGCTTTTGGATGGAGGGAGTATTGTATAAGAAATCTACTACTCCCCTGTTTAGAAACATGTGATGTTTTAGAATTTGAGCGTCAAACTTCCTTAATTTTTACCTTTAATACGTACAGAACTATATAGATTGATCATGTGAAATTAGTATTATTAGATTTGGTATGAGAAATACTTTCATAATATAATATTTTTATACTTTTATCTAATACATACTTATGAAATACTGATGGTCAAAATTATTTATTAGAAATCATGTTTTGTCCAAAGCATCGTATATTCTTGAACGAGGAAGTACTTTTGGCTGGTTTTCTGACATTTGAACCCATGTTGTTTCGATTTCCTAATTATTTGTAAAGTTTGCAATGCAGAAACAACTAGTTGTGTCTGTTTTATGATCAGATTGAATGAAAAGGTTACACACAAGCATTCTTTGATCGGATTCAAACGCCTAGCTGTGTCCATTTGATTGAACCATAATTATATTTACGGTTGCGGTTGGCGTTGCGTTTGACTTTTGCTGCACTCCATTGATTCGTCATTGAATGGGTCGCTATTGACGAGGAGAGGGACAGCTCGCCCGAAATGAAAACTAACTAATTGCCCCCGCAATTATTATTGCACTAAATTATTTCGGTTTTAATCATACCGTCAATTGATCTCCGCTTGTCTTCTCGTGCATTCCAGCAAGGCTGTCATCGTATAATAGCAACCACTAAGGCTAAAAAGTATCGCTAACAAATAGATGATGAAAGGAGTTATTCGTATGAGTGAAAACAGGCTCCATATTTTCTCTCCGATCCAAAGCCAGATCCAATAGTGATCAGATTTGGGACGGGATTTTACTATTCGGTCGGACCTGGGATAGGATCTAGATACTTGAATTCGGACTTCAGATCAGATTCGGAGTAGTCTCTATCCAATAAATACGGGACGTGATCCGGATATTCGGATTTTTTAATTTGGATATCTAGATTTTTCTTATTCGGATGTCTAGATTTTTGCTCTTTGAATATTCGGATTTTTTCTATTTGGATATCATAAAGGCCTAGCTCATTTTATTACATATTTTCCATGGTAATCATTTATATTGACAATTAGTTGTTCTTTTGATCCTCAGTAGCACAATTTTTCTATGATTACTGTTGGTTTGATTGATATATAACTCGCTACTATGGTCATGTGTCCATATGGTTTGATTCAACATATATTACTCTATATATGCGTGTATTATCCGTATATCTTTATCTGTTTCAAACCTGAATCTATTACTCCATATCTATCCCGTGTCTGTATCCCAAATATCCCGGATTCATATACGTATCGGGCTAGCCCATATCCAGTTCAGAATTCAGGAAAAAAATATATGGGTTCAGATATAGAAAGAGCAATGTCCACCCTTCCACCCCTAGTGACGAGTATATCCCGCGCATATGCATCAATGGAGTTAAGGGTGTATTTGGTAGAGCTTCAGCTCCACCAGATCCGTGGAACTGAAGCTGTGAGTATATTAAGAGTGTTTAGATGAATCATTATGTTTATATTTTATACTAAAAATATAAACTTAATTCACTTTATTTTAACCTACAAGTTTGAGATCTGAAGTTCTAACAAATAGGTCTTAAGTATGTTGGTGTGCTCGTGCTTATGTACACAAAGCTTTTGGTATGAATTCCAAGGTTTTTAATGCACGCAAACATATTTTGAAAGGCTTTCGGCCTTGTTTTGGACAGACTTTGTACATAAAGTTATAGTACCTTTATTGGATGCTGCATGGTCAGTTCAGAACGACGTGCCAGATTTGATAATCCCGAGGAGTTCGTGACTTGTACAACTTTTTTAGTGATATACGGATATTCTATGACTTTCCAATGGTACAAGACACTACCTCCGTCGTAACGGAGAGAAACGTTCAAATTGTGTCCTTCAATATTAAGGATTGAGAGCTCTCTTCTTTAAATTGTGTCCTCAAATTATACCCATGCATGCAGATATATGCGACCACACATATTCCAAAACAAAAACGCGGCAAATCATTCTGTATAATTGTGATTAATTAATGCACACATGTTGCCAATAATAGAGGCACAGTATTAAATAGGGGTATTAGAGTCTTTTGATAAAAACCATAATATGTTCTAAAATTTCTTCTGTCCTTTACTTTTCAGGACGGAGGGAGTACTTTTTTTTCATGTTTTTCACCTATACAAGTTGGCCCAAAAAAAAGGAATTTCAAAAGAAGGTTTGAAGTTAATTCAGATTGACCTTCAGCACAGCCTGTTTTGAAAATATCATATCTTTTGCGTATAAAGTTCGATTTTAGAGTTCTTGTACTTATTAGAAAGCTAATTTCACCTATGCGAAGGATCAAGTGCCAAATTTAGGTTCTATAGGTGTGTGACGCAATTTCAACCGAAGGCAGAAAGTTTAGGGTTTCCTTTTCTTTAGTCCATGTTATGCAAAGAGTTTGTGTACTAGTTTTAAGTGACTTAGGAGGGCTATATAGCCAAGGGATGCACCCATGTAATTTTCAGACTCGACATTATGAATTAATACATGTTTGTGTTTTACCTTTTAGCTACTCCCATGATGAGGCTCTCGCAGTTATGTAGGCCACGTGCCTGTTCTTCCTAGCTGATTGGCGCAGCCACCCTAGAGGAGTAGGGCGTTATACTACCAAATATAGGTAGGGGTCGTGCCATGTCGGGCCGGTCCGGCACGGTTCTATCGTGCTTCGGGTCGGAACCGTGTCGGGCCGCGTCGGCCCACTGTGCCCGCCGTAACTATGTAACGTGCAATTTCTTCTCTAGCTACGTTGGCGTTGTATACCTATGTGCTTACCGAACCGTCGGTGTTGAAGTTGAGCTGCGTCTGCACGCCCTTGCCCGGCCTTCGTCCGGCCGATATTTTCCTCAAGCAATTCTCCGCGTGTCTCTTTAGATGACCTGTACCACCACATGCACGTGGAGATAGTTTAGCTTCACAGTATTTGCAAACAGCATACACTACCTCATGTTCGTCAACAGTTTCGACGGTTCTGTCCATATGTTGCCAGCACCACGCGCGTCGACTGTCGGCTATGAACGCCCGTGCTGGCTGCATGGATATGTCAGGCTGCGTGTTCGGTGTGGATACCGACGCCCGTCCCGTATGCACCGAGGTAGCGGCATTCGAACTTAGTGCATCCGGAGTGTATGAGGCATCCTCGATGCCGTGCGTGCCGTCCAGATGATGGTCATCCGTGCGTCCAGATGACGGTCATCCATGCCGTAGTCTCCCATGCTGGGGGAGAGTTGGCGTGGATCGATCTCTTGATCCTAACGAGGGGGATTAGGAGAGCGCGGGCGTGCTCTCCTGCTTTTGCTTTTGTGAAACATTTTATTTCACAACGAGAGAGCAAAAAAATGCAAGCAAATAGAGTGAGATGCGCAGAATGTGCTGAGCGCCTGAGCTAAAAATGGGCAAGAGAGAGCGCAAGAGAGTTGAGAGTTGTGCAGAGAAAATGCAAGCCATCCCCTGTATTTATGGTGTGTCCAGCGAAATGACCGTTGTTCTGCTGTCGCGTGATTCCCTCGAGTGTGAGTGTGTCCGTTCAAAATTGCTTTAGAGAGAGCGGGATGGAAATTGTGCACTCGCTCATGACGAAAATTGAAAAGCGGGACGAATATGATAGGGCGGGATGGGATCGATCAATCACATCGCTGTCTCTCTCGCGTTCAAAACTTCAAATATATCAGGCGCGTGATTTTCTTCCCGTGATTCCCTCGAGTGTGAGCATCCATTCAAAATCATGCGGTAGCATGCATGCACACACAGAGCATCGAATCATTACTAGTTCTGCTTTTAGAGTGACACCGCTCAATCACATTTACATCGTTCTTTCCCAGCGGTAAAAAAAACGGCTCTCTCTCCCCCTTTTCTCTCTCCCACGCCCCTCTCTCTCCCCCTTTTCTCTCTCGGCTCCTGTGCGGTCCCCGCTCGGCGCGGCGCGCCTCGGCCGCTCTGCCTCCCGCAAGCCTCTCCCTCCCCTTCGACGCGCCTCTCTCCCCCCTCCGACGCGCCTCAGCCGCTCCACCTCCCGCACGCCTCCTCCTCTCCGACGCGCCTCGCCGCTCCGCCACCCGCGACGCCCTCCTCCTCCGACGCGCCTCCTCTCTCCTCCGGCCTCCTGCGCTGCCGCCCTCTCCCTCCCCTCCGGCAACCTCCGGCCCGCCGCCGCCGCCCCTTGCCCGGCCGCCGGCCTCTCGCGCCCCTCTCCTCGCCGGCCGAGGCCCTCCTCCCTCCCTCACTCGCCGCCGGCCGAGGCCCTCCTCTCCCTCCTCACTCGCCGCGGCCGAGGCCCTCCCTCTCCCTCGGCTCAAGGCGCGGCGGCGGCGCGGCGCTGGTCGTGTCGCATGCCCACGCCCCCACCGCGGGCGTGCCGCGTGCCTACGTGCCGCCTCCGGGCCAAACCAGCACGGGCATGACCCAAACGGGCATGCCGGGCCGTGCCGCCCGTCTTGCTCAAGTTTTGGGCTCGACACGGCACGGCCCGCTAACGTGCCGGGCCGGGCTTTGGCTGTGCCGTGCCCTGCGTGCCCCGGGCCGGCCCACCGAGGCACGGCCCATGTGCCCACCACTACTACCAAAGATGATTCTGACTTGAACATCGTGTGTGTGTGTGTGTGATTTGGTGAATTAAAAAAGTTATAAGTCTATTGCGTTTGGCAGTAGAGATTAGATACGATTTGTCACGTTTCACGTAAGCTATCTACGATCTTATGTCGTGAAGATGGGACACCCTATATCATCAAGAATATACAGCTTTGTGCAGGCACTAGTCCAGCGTGGGTGCTCCTAAGAAACTTAAAACAAGAAACAAACTCTTTACATAACTTTTGGACTAGAAAAAAGGAAACCCTAAACTTTTTGCCCTCAGTTTGTCTTGGAAATTGCATCGCACACAGATAGAATCTAAATTTTGCACTTGATCCCTTGCATAGGCATTGAACTTAGCTTCCTAACGAGTACAAAAAGTTCCAAATCTGACTTCGTATGTAAAAGATACGGCGTTTTCAAAAAGGGTTAATTGGATATATGCCACTGTAGGAACTGGTTATTCGAGATTTGCCATCGTTCCTTTGCTTATTCGAACGATGCCATTACGAAACCGTGCTTATTCGAAATATGCCACCGCTCGCGACACGTGTCCCGTCCGGTCAAACCGAGCGCAGGACTCAGCCCATTCGGACGATTTTGCCCCTCCGCAGTGGCATATATCCAATTAAGATGTTATTACTTAGAAACTAAAACTCTGTAGACTATATTTGGTGTAATAAAAGCAGAATTGCTATATTAGTTGAGTTGTTTACTCAGTTAAATTAGAAATTAACGTAAAATGTTTAACATTTAAAATGACGTCCATTCACGTAGGAGAAATTACATGAACGTGCGGAGGGGCAAAATCGTCCGAATGGGCTGAGTCCTGCGCTCAGTTTGACCGGACGGGACACGTGTCGCGAGCGGTGGCATATTTCGAATAAGCACGGTTTCGTAATGGTATCGTTCGAATAAGCAAAGGAACGATGGCAAATCTCGAATAACCGGTTCCTACAGTGGCATATATCCAATTAACCCTTTCAAAAATGGCTGTGTTGACTGTAACATGTTCAATCCGAATCGAGTTGAACCCTTCTTATCTTGATATTCCTTTATCTGTGGAAAACATGAACAAGGAAGTCTCCTGGACCATTGAAAAGTTACGGAATATTCGTATATCACCCAAAAAGGTTGTACAAGTCACAGACACCTCAAGATCAGGATCCAATAAGAGTACCTTAACTTTTTTTAGAAAACTCCAAATCAATATCTGTTTGAAACTAAACTTGAAAAAACTTTCGAAATATGTACATCTTTGGGTGCATTAGAAACCTTGGAATTTGTATAGAAAGCTTTGTGAACTTTGTGAATAGAACTACAAGCACAACAACTTGATTAATATTTTTCTGCTTCTTTTAGGCCGACATCCCACACCTCCCTCTCCTGCCCAATTGATGTATTTGCACTAGAAATCCTCAATAGACTAAAATCTCCTAAACCCGATATCTAATTTGCAATGCGTTTAAACCGTTGTGTTCCTCGTGACAAGATCTATAAAACAAGACCCATATTAGTTACATTTTTGTGCTAGAAATATTAGATGCCATATGGGACCCACATGCCATGCTCACAATAAGGGGAATTTTGGCAACCTTTTTAGCTACTGGCGTTCTTGCATTTCAAGCACCTCTAGTACTTTACCAGTGTTTTGGTCATTCCTTGGGGTTTGCATTACGAAATTTTTTTGTTTGGCTACTCATGGGTACAAATCAAACAGCACCCAGGTCCCCAAAAAATTTTGGTGAGCTCCGACGTGAGCTAAGAGATCGTTGGATATGTGTGGAACGGATTTTGTTGAATTTCTTCTCACTTCGCTAATGCATAAGTCCATTTTGCCCTATCAACTTTTGCCCAGGTTGATGAGCGGTTACTTTTAGTTTTTGGGATTTGTTTTGATAGTACAATGTGCACATGCGCACACGAGTGTGCCCACTTGAATACGCTTGAAATTATGGAGGTCAACACTACTACATAACACACTACTACAGAATGTACATCACTATGGCTTCATCTATGTCGATTCTTAAGTTTTTAGAAAAAAAATGATTGTGATACATGACTTAGGAGGGGCATTAATAATAATCACTATCAGTTCTCAGGTTAGAAGTTATTGTGATGTAGTATTGAGAACATCATAATCGGTTCTTATGCGAGAAGTGATAGTAATATGCATGATCATCACCATCGATTTCCACGTAAAAAGCGAAGCGATAGTGATGACTACATACTCATCACTATCGCTTCTTACATAAGAACCGATATTGATGAGTACGTGCTCATCACTATCGCATCTTTTGTGGGAATCAATTGTAATGACAACGCTCATCACTATTGCTTTTTAATTGAGAACCGATTGTAATGTGCCTCGTTAGGTTATTTATACCACTCGAACTGAACTCTTCTTTGTTATTGTTCCAGAGGAGATTTCTTCACCACCACCTGAAAAAATAGCTCATATTCTGTGGTTGCAAGCAATACTTGGGTGAGAAAATTTGAAATCCTCAAGGGTGGGTGTTAAGAGGGTAAATTTGAAGCCCTAACTTGAGGAGATTTCCCCTCATTTTATAGAATTTGTGGTTTTCTTCAAAATGTGAGCATTCCTTCAAACCCCTTTAATTTTGCACTATGTAATTTTGATATGTCGCGAAGAAAGTTTAGATTGCACTGGTATTGTGTATGTCCTATTAGATTTCACACCCTTTTTTGACAAGCACACATGTATTTAATTATCTTAATTTTTAGTGCTTTGATGTTAATATGGAATTATTATTGCTGTCACATGATGAATGTTAGAGTTTAGACTGCGGAACCTATGTCTCCCGTTCGAGGATGCTTGTTTATAAATATACCGAACGAAATGGTATATTTATAAGCGAGCAGTCTCAAATGGTCCACGTTCTTTGGACAGTTCGAGGATATGTGGTTCGGGCAAGATCCTGATCTGTGTTGTACAACTGCAGAGTAGATTTCGGTAGCGTCTCCCAGGTATTCTCCAGATACACACCCCTCTTGACCTGTTATCGAGACGTGTATATGGAGAATAGCGGGGAGATGCTGCCGAAATTTTCTCTGGAGTTGTACAACGGCTTAGGAACTTGTCCGAACCACATAACTTCAAATGAGATTATGACCAAACCTATTTCGAGATTAGGAGTCATCGTTGGTACCCTTATTTTGTTTTGTTGTAGTTAAAAGATTTGCAAGCTACTGCACTATATAATTAGATTTCTTGATATCATTGTTGATGTTAAAAATGTATGTCTCCTATCTAGCGAATTGGAAGCTCTAAACCAGGGAAGAATCTAGGTATCAATCGTGAGTACATGTTTTATATATCTTGGAACCTGTCCTCTATTTTACAAAGGTAATATTAACTGAAATGATATCTCAATATTTCAAATAGTTAGCTAGGTGTCGCTCCGGTTTTTCTTTAATTTATTGTGTGAACCGTAAGGAATAGATGTATCAGAAAAGTTGTGTGCGTACTGAATTTCAGAGGGGTGTTAAGGAGTTCAAAAAAATTGCTGAAGAGGACATGGTGAGGAGGGGTGTAAACTTCATATATTGTCCTTGCATCGATTGCACCAATCTGAGAAGATTTAACAACTCATCTCAAATTGAGGACCACCTGATTCGACGTGGCTTCTTGAAGAATTACACATGTTGGATCCATCACGGGGAGAAAGGTAGTACCGTTCTGGTATGCAACAAAGACACGGTGGAACCGGATGACGAGTTGTAGCTTGATATGTTTGAAGAAGAGAATTTGGAGTAAATGTTGCGGGATGTGGAGGGTAATTACACGGAGAGAGAGTTTGAAAAGTTTAAAAGCTTGATGGAAGACGATGCCAAACCGCTATTCATAAGTTGTAAAGCAGAATACACCAAGTTGGGTTAGGTCCTTGCATTGTTTGAACTGAAGGAAAAATATTGTTGGACAGATACAAGTTTTAATGCACTTCTAGTTCTTCTATCAGATCTGCTTTCGGAGGGAAACGAGTTGCCAACAAGCATTTATGTAGCGAAGAAGCTACTATGTCCCATGAGAATGGAAATAGAAAGGATACATGCATGTCCGAATGATTGCATCTTGTACCGTAACGAACATCATGAGCTGCACGTTTGTCCAGTTTGCGGTGTGCCCAGGTACAAACAAAAGGAGAAGCGTAAGAGCCGGGGCAACGACGGTGAAGATGTCACTAAAGGTGCACCGGCCAAGGTATTGTGGTACTTGCCCATCATTCCCCGTCTGGAGTGGTTGTTTGCAAATCCTAGAGAGGCAAAATTGTTGTGTTGGCATTATGAGTCTCAAAAGGAAGATGGCAAGCTGAGACACCCTGCTGATTCAGCTCAATGGAGAAACATCGATTGAAAACATAAGGAGTTTGGTGCCGAAATGAGGAAAATAAGATTTGGGTTGAGTACCGATGGAATGAATCTGTTTGGTAACATGAACAGTCGTCACAGCACGTGGCCAGTTCTGTTGTGTATCTACAACCTCCTTCCTTGGTTGTGCATGAAGCGGAAATATATCATGATGTCGTTGCTAATCTTGGAACCCAAACAGTCGGGAAATGATATTGATGTGTACCTTGCTCCACTGATCGAGGATTTGGTAAAATTGTGGAATGAGGGGGTCGTGGTGTGGGATGCGTATAAAAGAGAGCATTTCACCTTTACGGGCTATGATATTTTGCACCATAAATGATTTCCCGGCCCTTGGTAATTTGGTGGGCTACAGTACGAAAGGAACCAAAACGTATCTTATTTGTGAAGAGGAGACTGAGAGCCTATGGCTGTCGAATTCTAAGAAAACTGTGTATATGGGTCACCGTAGGTTTCTACCTCGAAGTCATCGATACCGTAAAATGGATAACAAATTTGATGGGAAGAGTGAAGTCCATTCGGCCCCGCAGCCTATGAGTGGAAGGCAAATATATTCATGTGTAGAGGATATCGAACTTTAGTACGGAAAGAGCCGTAAATCTGTTCGTCCTAGGACCATTTGGAAGAAGAGGTCCATATTTTGGGACTTACTGTACTAGAAGGAGTTAGATTTTCGACATTGTATTGATGTCATGCACATTGAGAAGAATGTCTACAACAATTTGGTTGGTATCCTGCTGAACATACTTTGGAAGACCAAGGATAGTGTGAATGCTTGTCGCGACATGCCCTACATGGGAATCAGGCCCAGGCTTGCAGTGATTGAGGACGATGAAAAAAGTCCGTACATCTCCACTGCATGCTACAAGCTATCCAAGAAGGAGAAAGAAGACCTCTCCAAGTGTCTCGAAGGTTTTAAAGTTCCATCGGGCTACTCCGCAAATATTAAGAAACTTATGTCCATGGATGATTTGAAGTTGTTGGGCATGAAGTCTCATGACTGCCATGTCTTGATGGCCCAAATGCTCCCAATTGCAATCAGAAATATTCTGCCATGACTTCCACCGGACAATATTTCACCTTTTGTTTTGCGGTGAATTCACTGACTGATAATATGGATGTTGAACTCATTCATTAATATCCTATCCTGGCCTTTCTAGTTACTGCCCATTCATTCATTTCAGTTGCAATCCAGATCACACTTCGTTTTTTTTTACAAAAATAAGCATAGCATTTTGAGGTCTGATCTAACATTGGTGCACAAAGCATGATGGCATTGGTAATACAATAGATAGATCAAACTTGCAGTAGCAGCTCGATCAATATTCAATACCTAAACCTTATAACCTAAAAGTTCAGATGGATGAATATGATAGGCTACCTAATCACCAGCTGTATGTTAGCTTAAAAAGAAAGCAAGGGAAGATATATCATGAATGAATGAACGACTGAATTTCCTGAATCTTAGATGTGTGAAGTCAACTAATTGTGCTACTAATTAAATGATTTTTTTTAAATAATACATTTTTAATTCAAATTGCAAAAATATATCACGAAATAATTTTTTTAAAAAAAATATACCCCTGTCGCCCGTTGGTTGGGCGATAGGAGGGGGGAGTGCTGACTCATCAGTGAGGTGGACAGGGCGACAACAGTAGTCACGCAACAATTGGGCGAGAGGGAGAAGTCGCCCAACCATGGGGCGACATGCATAAATCGCCCAACAATAGGGCGACATGTGGAGAAATCGCCCAACCATAGGGCGACATGGGGTCCAGGAAATTTAGAAATTAAAAAAAATTTGGAGAGATTTCAAAAAAGATGAAAGTATTTGGAGAGACAGTGTACATCATTTAGGATCCAAGTATAATATTTTGAGGCTCTAGAGAAATTTGAAATAATTATCAAAATTCAAGGGGAACAAGTAGAAAATGGGAAAGGCAATTTGCTTTATGCAGAAAAATCTAGAAAAAAAGAAAATACAGAAAATAATTTTGGAACCTAGAATATACATTTTATGATATTAAGGTATGGAAAAATAATTTCATGACAAATCAAATTATTTGTCAGTTAAATTTTTTCGGGAAAAAAAATCAAATTTCGTTGTACGTCATTCTGCTTCGGTGTGCCACAAATCATAGTACTATTGAATAAAATTATAATTAGTATGACGGTGTTAGTAAAATTATAATTAGTATGATGATACTAATTCATTAGTGAAATCGCGTTATTGCATGTGAACAATTTCAATCCAAATTTGTAAAGATATTTAAAACACTTCTTTTGGAGGAAGTGGCTGGGCAGCTGTCATTGAACTTAGGCACTGATAAATGTGTCCAATAAAAGTCCGGGCAATCAATAATTTGAAATTATTTAAAGAATTGATTTTTTTTAGAAATTGCAAAACGATGGTGGGAGAGGGAGATCAGAGAGAGTGCGATTCTGAGATCAGGGAGAGTGATTTTTGTAGCCTTTTCGGCAGCCCGTAAAATGTCATGTTTAAATGTAATTTTTAGGAAGAATGGACCAGATTTGCTCTTTGATACATGCACTACCATATTCTGGAAAAATATGTAATTTACACCTTGCTTTGCATCTAATTTCCACTAGTGCAGTAACCCTAAGTATTATAGTCGACAATAACTCATATCATGTTTTTTAGCCTTTTCGGCGGCCCGTAAAATATCATGTCTAAATGGAATTTTTATGAACAATGGACCACATTTGATCTTTGATATATGCACTACCATATTCTGGAAAAATATTTAATTTACACCTTGCTTTGCATCTAATTTCCACCAGTGCAATAACCCTAAGTATTATAGTCGACAACAACTCATGTTATAAATAGTTCCCATGAAGCACTTAAATTATTGTTGAACGTATATAAGGGCACATACACCGAAAGTTCAAGTGATAAAATAAGCAATAGATTATATTATATTACAAGGGCATTACAATAGTGACGAAATTGCTTGACGAACTAACTAACGAAAGCACTGTTTGTCATGGTGGAACAAGTGATCATTCCGCCTATCTGGGTAGAGCGGGAATGATGTCTGATATTTTTTGCATATTACATCACCCGTGTAAATTTCGCGATTTGTTCTCGGACACCACTCAATCCCTACTATGAAAGAACTCCATGGGGATACGTAGTGCTCCCAACTGTCGCCGATTGGGTGGCCTATGCCGTACGTCTCAGGTGTATAAGACATAATTTTTTGGTCTTTTTAGGTGGATTTCTACCCTCCCATATGGGCATGTCATCCCGATTCCCGGCGTCCCCTTTATTAATATCACCCGGGTTCTCGGATGGTTTGCGTAACGCGTCAAGGATTTGTTGCGTGGTGCGGACCTCGGCCAGCTGCTTCCCCTTGTCCCTTCCTCTTCAAGAGGAGGTACCCTCTTGCACTTCTAGTGCGTTGGCCATTGGCGGAGACTTGCCGAGACGTCTGCTCTATTTCGGCTCGCACTCCACTATATGGTGCAGGAGGTGTGTGTTGGGCTTATCCTTGTACAACCGGAAGCGTGCCCTGCAGTCAATGCAGTATGCATGCTGTGGTCATTGAATAATACCGTAGGCATACTCGTGGTTTGGCTTTTCTGGGCAGTAGTAGCACTATGGAGAGGGTTGCTCCCCTAGTTATCCCATACAGGAAGTTTGAGATGTGGGTGGTACGTCTCTGGGTCCACCCAGTTGAAGTAGCCGCTCCATTCATCCTCGGCCAAAGGGCACCGGTAGAAACTCCGGTCCACTAGATCATCGTGGCAGGTATCAACCACTGCCTGCAGGCCGTGTTCGCAAAAGTCGGGGCTTTCAGGTGGCCCTTGAGGAGGTTTCTCCTTTGACTTGAGCAATTTTGCAATTTTTTTTGAACTCCTGCATGCGATGAACTGGTTTAGAATTATTACTTTGTGAGTGAAACATGAGTATGTCTCATGAAACTCACCGATTGGTTGGCCCCTTGCCCACCGGCCCTGAACTTTGGTCGATCTAGAACAGGGACATATCCTGGCGGCTTCTCCCACCGGGTGAAGTTCTCGGGCGAAGCGGGTTAGGCGTCATGGCAGGTTTTGGTAAATTCGATATCACGTCGTTCCGGCCCGTCGATCCATTGGAAGAAGCAACACCGATCATTGTGCTGAGAAAAGAAAGAACGATGCATGAAATGGCATCTCATACCTGTATTGTATGGACACCGTGAGGTTTACCGGTGAGGGGCGGCACAACAAAGAGTGAGCGCGGGCGGTCGTCTCTCCGTGGGTAGATTGCATCATCTTCGCCGGAAGGTTGCAGTCGCATTTGGGTCGGGGCAACTCCGACAGAACTGGAGCTTCAACGCTACTGGCATCCGGGTATTCGGGGCGGGATAAGTTCTGCTTACTGAAGAGGCAACGGTAGAACAACATCTTGCCCTAATTTGTGTAGATTCAGCTGACGTTTATTGTTGGTTTGGCGGTGATGGATGTCTACCCCTCGGCCGGTTTTATAGTGGTGGTGAGGGGTTACTCCACACAACTACAGCACTTGTCCATTTTGATGGCCTGGCATCCTTTGTGAAAAGCTGCACGACGTGTCACCCATCATCAAAGCTGCACGACGTGTCACCCATCATCAAAGTTGCACGACTTGTCACTCTTTGAGAAAAGTTGCACAACCTATCAACCTCTGTCAAAGGCTGCACGACGTGTCACCCTCTGTCAAAAGCTGCACGACGTTTCTTTTTTGGCAGCTCATGCTGACAAAGCTGATGCATGTGACTTGTCTAATCGGCCTGACAAGGCTGCACGCCCATGAGTAGGCAATTCGCCCTGAAAAGCTGCTGCACGACCGTCATTCGCAACAACTGTTTAAGTTTTTTGGAATCTGCTTGTAGTGATCGTTTAGGGTGTTTGGTTTGGCAGAATTGGGATGCAAACCAAGTTTTAAATAGGATTCTTTTCCTTATTACGGTAGTACAAGTGTCATAGGGTCTTTGGAGTCCAGTTTTGTTTGTAAGTTTGTGACTGCACCGTATATGATATGTCAACCATTTTTGAGGTATTAATACGGGATATTATAACCATTTTTAACTAATTGATTCTTTATGCTTGAAAGCAGGCCTACTGTAACAAAGAATAACAATATGTCATAACCAAAAATAATAGGTTACTATCATAACAAAAATATATCGTATATAACTAAATACATAAGATGAAAAGTATATCACAACAGAATAACTAAATACATAAGCTAAAATAAAATAAGAAACTACTTGCGCCCCCGTTTCTGGGTGCCTCCTTGTGGCTGGGCAGGCCTCCTGCGAAGCTGCCCCTGCGAGTAGGTCAGCTGCGTCGGTGCGTGGTGGGTCCTCTGTGGTCTAACTGGAGGTGTAGCGTACTCCGGTTGAGAAGGCTGTGTTGGTGGTGGTGCTCCCTGCAACTGCGATGATCTAGGCTCATTCGGATCAGCGAAGTATCTCGACACCCCACCATCGTCGAGGTCGAACTCCGCATGGGCTGGATCATCAAACTGTCCTTGGTAGTTGTCAGGGGCAGGTGAAGCTGCAGAGGAGAACCACCGCGCCTATGAGCCTGTAAGAAATAAAGAATTATTGGTACCATTCAAAAAATAATTGGAAAACATACAAAGTGTGATGAAGTACTCATCTCGACATGAGGGGCTAGACCAGTGTGTCCAGCAGCTAGTCCTGTCGCATAGCTCGGCGTGACGGTGGGACAGGAGGCCATGGCGTGTGAAGATGTACCTGGAGCACTCCTCACTCCACTAAGCGGTATGCCGTGAGCCACATCGCGAGGCGCACGGCATCCTGCCAACTCGAGGATGCGTCTCACGCTCTCCCTGAACCTCACGAAGAAGGAGGTCACGTCCTCTCTGGTCACGTCTACCCCATGAGACAGACGAGAAATGAAGCTCCCTGACTCCTCATAGTACTGGGCTAGCACATCAGTCTGAAAAATACATTACGAATTAGCCTAACACATTAATCTGGAAAATACAATACGAAAATACATCGTACATTAGACAAAACTTACCTCACCATGCAGAGCCGAGTCTGTATGGCCGGGATATGTGTCCCTCACCCTGGGGATGTGTCTAGGAGGATCGGGGTCGACACATACCAAATGCAGATGGGTACGGGAAGTGTACCACTGTCGGTACCCCTGGTACGTCTGCGGGTCGTACAACGCATCCTCGGCATGGATGTCGTCCAAGGTTCCTCCCCACTCCTCGACCCATGACGCCATACGTACGTCCCATGGGGCACCCCCATGCCCGCCCCTCCTACTCTGCCTGCGGATAAGAAAAAATATAACATTATTACTTGTCATTACACCGAAGAGATTAGAGAACATCGATGTAGGGAACTTACGTGTGGACGCCGTGTGGGACCTGCCGGCCGACCTGGACCGAGAACTCCTGTCGTAGACCGAACTGCCTCATCACTCGATGGACAGCGTAGCCCTCGACCAGGACGTCGAACATGAGGAACCGATGTGTACGCCAGTACACCATGTCGTGTGTGCATAGGGTGGACAACCCACCCGTCACACGTAGCTCATCCTCTCCCGCTGTGTACGATGTCCAGCGTACGTGGTCCTCGGTGAGGTGGTCGAACGCAGCGATGAACTACGGGTAGCTAAGCCGCACCGTGCTGTGTGCCCACCTAGGCTACAGTGACGATAGAAAAATCAACGTATAACATTACCATTAGTACTGACAAATGTTAAAGCATAAGTTTCACAATCGTGGTTTGCAATATCTTACCCATCGGTGGCACCAGATGGTGCCCATAGTCGGCACGGCACGTCTACGTCATTGTCACCGGTGTGTACAATAGGACGCGTGTCGATGTCGGGCCCCCGATCTGGAACCTCTCGTATGCTCAAAGTTGTAGAAGCAGTGGACATCTGGTGAGAATCGACCCGTCGGCGATCGGCCCACAGCCGTCGCAGAGTTTACGATACGTCGCGCATAGAACAGCTGACCCCTAGGAGTACTGCGGCACGGCGTCAAGGGGTGCGTCCACGATCGCCCTCGCGAACTGGATGAAGTGCCTGTCCACGCTATCCCCGTGGGAGCTCGTGAACATGCACTAGCCAAACAGCCAGAGCAGGTACGCCTCAAGGTGGCGGCTCACCCTCTGCTCGTCCGCAGGCTCGACGATGTGTTCCGCCTGTAAATTTAAGTTTTCATGTTAGTCTAGCCAATATATGCGAAGTTAAGTTTGAAAGGTTGGTTGCTTACAACGAACTATCGAAGCCACCTGTGTGTCAGACCATGGGTGCTGGTGAAGGGTCGGTATGCAGCAGGCGGTAGCACACCATGGAACCGTGCAAGTACCTCCTTGCGCCACATCGTGTGGACGTCCTGGGACACCACAGGGTCATCGGCGATCGGGAGACCGAGGAGGAACGAGACATCCTCCAAAGTGATCGCCATCTCCCCGATAGGTAGGTGGAAGGTGTGCGTCTTCGGTCTCCACCGATCCACCAGAGCGGTGAGAAGGGACCTATCAAACGGGAACCGGTGGCTCGCGTCCCGCCCCTACGCATCTCCGTGCGCCTCCACCATCCGTGCCAGTGGCAGCAATCCTGCTGCTCGTAGCCTACAAAACAGAAATATTAAATTAATATGAGCACCGCACTAGTTAATTAAAACAAATTATAATACTGCATTGGGCATATTTTGAAATTAAAAGATAAATACATTACCTGGGGATCCAATGAGGATCAAGGGTCCAGAGCTCCCGCGGTGGCCTCGGCCGTAGTACGCAGAGCTCCAAGGATCTTGTCCCTCCTCTGGAAAAGCGGTGGCGAAGTGGGCACGGTGACGATGATCAACGATCGGATCTAGTAACTCAAAGGGCTAGTCGTCATCTCCATCCTGGTGAGCCATACTTGCAAATAACAAAAATGAAAGTTATATATAGAGAACTATACAAACATCAGAACAATACATAGAACGAAATGCATACAAATAAATACACAAGCATCAGAACAATACATAGAACAAAATGCGTACAAATAAATACACAAGCATCAACAAAATATATTCAAACAGATTCAACGCACATTACATCAGGAAAATATATTCAAACAGATTACAACACACTTTACATGAACAAAATATTAATTTGACATCTAGCATCTAATAGTTCAAATAGCTTCTCCAGTAGTACGATGACGTCGTCCACCACACCTTGCAGACGACGATCCCTCCCTCATCGTCGGGTTGCCATGTCCTCCATCATCCTCTTCGTTATGTGGCTGGCAGTTCTTGAACGTGTGTCCTGTTCGCTTGCACAACGAACATTTCTTCACACGCTTAACAGTTTCAGACTCATCCATGTCATTTCTGATACGCCTTGTTTTGCGACGTCCTCCTTTGTATGATCTTGCATCAAAATCAGGGACCCAGAACCTTTCATCGACACTAGGAGTTGTGGTGAAAGAACCGACAACACCATAACCATAAAGCTCCTCGCTCCAAGTTGCCATCACCTTTTCCTTTGTAAAATATTCAGATAGATATGTGTCAGGTGGCATTCCAAATAATGCACATGCAACTATCACATGAGAACATGGCCTATGCAAAAGGAGGGGTTTGTTACACGAGCATTGACATTCAGCCTGTAAGATGCACTCTTGGGTAAAACCTTCTGGTTTATTCCCTGCCGCCATTTATCCCAGCATATCACCTCGAAGCGCAGTGTTCGTGAACCTACTTTGATAGCTCTATGCTTGCCCGCCTTCTTACTCTTCTCATCCATGTATTTACTTATCATGCTTGAGTACAAGGCATTCTCATCTCTCATTACTACTTCAACAGCTTGATGGCTATCCAAAAAATACTTGGTTGTACCCCGCATCACTCCCTCAACAATTCCTACCAACGGGAGACACCTCATCCCTCTCATTACCCAGTTGTACACCTCTGCCAAGTTGGTCGTCATGACACCGTATCTAGCACCATGTGTGTCATGTAACAATGACCACTTCTCTTTGGGCTCGTGCTTTATCCAGTCCGAGAAACATTTGATTGGCCTTTGCCTTCGACGATGATTCGTCGCCTCATCTTCTATTGCCAGAGGGAATAAAGGCTCTGCCTGCTCCTGTGTTGCACTGCTAGTAGTCTCTTTGTGTTTTTTTGTTAGCTCAACAAGATTCCGCCAAAGAGTACGGAACTTGCTATCTTGGTTCTGCTTACATAGCCTCTTGAACATGTTCATCAGTTCCTTGTTCTTAAATTGCTTATAGAAGTTCGCGCCCAAATGCCTCATACATCATTGGCTCTGCAAGTCAGTCCAGAGAAATGGATCCTCTTCCCCTATTTGCAACTTTCTGATGGCACTAAGCAGACCAGCATGCTTGTCATGCAGTATGCACACATTTTGGTGAGTTTTCACCACCCCGATCTTCAAGTTCTGTAGGAACCACAGCCAACTCACATAGTTCTCGATTTCCACAAAGGCAAAGGCGATAGGCAGAATTTGGTTGTTTGCGTCGACGCCCACAGCTGTTATTATTTGTCCTTTGTATTTTTCGGTCAGGAATGTGCCGTCCACACACAACAATGGACGGCAGTGATAGAACGCCCTAATGCAAGCTCCGAATGCGAAGAAAACTCTCTATAGATGCCTCTTGTTTGGCCACTTACTTGACGGACAGTCCTGATAATCATAATAAGTACCAGGATTTCTTCCCTGAATGCAACTGAGCAGTGCAGGCAGATTATGGTAGGAGTCTTCAAATTTCCCAAATCTCATTTCCAAGGCCTTCTGCTTCGCCCTCCATGCCTTCCCGTAGCTAATTGTGTACTGATATCTGTTCTCAATTGCTCGGATAATAGCACGGGGCTCAAAATTTAGGTTCTCAACTATCTCTGGGTACATGACACTCGCGATATACCCGGACGACAGGTTCTTGTGAGCCACGTGGTTTCTCACCATACAACTATCTTTGTTCAACCTTCGAACATAGCCAATGGGTGCCCTATTTGTGCTTGTACGCGTGCACTCTCCAAGGGCACCCTTGCATCTCGCACACCACGTCGTAGCAGGTTGGGGTGGACGTCTTAACCCTGAAAGTTCTTCTTAGTGATAAGGCCCAATCTTTAACAGCATCCTGCACTAGCTCTTTTGTGGGGTAAATGTTGTTAGGCCTCACCTCATTGTCGCTATACTGCCAAAGTGTATCATTGCCTTCATTTACAACCAGGTTATTAAATTGATGCGTGCTCCAATCTGCTGGCACAAGCGGCTCAGCACCTTCATCTTCTTCATCTGAGTTATTGTCGTCTTCCACTTCTATTTGTTGATATTCAAGGTCTTCCTCTTCCATCTATGCTATTACTTCCTCAATTTCCTCACCTACGTCTACTTGCCCCCGCGCATCTTGCCCAATGTTTCCATCATCCTCCCCAATCTCAACTTGCTCACCACTCTGGTGAATAATATCCTCATTGCATCCCTGAACATGCTGCTCCCGGCTAGATTCTCCAATTTCAGTGTCACCATATGTGAACTCATTTTGAGGCTCACTACACTCACCGACGTCCAACTGCTGCTGTGGGCCAACAACCCTTTCATATGCTTGCACTAAAAGCACCCGATACCATCCACGTTGCTCCGCCCCCCTCAAATATGACCTCTAAGATGCAGTTCCCTTCAGCTCAACTAACTCCCAATAAACAGGATCATCTCGCATGGTACAAAGGCAAGATAACTTGAGCTGGCACTTCTCTAGTTCCATCCGAAACGTATAATACAACCAATTCAACACAGAAGCAAATGTACGCTCTTCGACCCTACTTAAACTTCTGTCCACATACTAAACGTTTCTCAGATCCGCACCCTCCGAACCATACATGACAACCCCTTCTCCATAAAAGATTCTAAATGGAACTCGTTCTGACATATCTGCGAACCTATTCATTAACACACGAATTAATTACTCTTCGCAAAAACTACTATATCTATTTGCGAAAAAAATTATACGTATGTATATCTACACTCGGAGAAATATATATCTATCTACATTCCTAAAAATATACATCTCTCTACTTCTATTTCTAAAAAACATCTACATTCCTACAAATATCATTACTTGGAAACCAAGTGTGTCCATTTCTGATGCAAAAAACTATTACGCCCTGAAATTTTCAAGTTGTTCAATTAGCATGTATATTGTTATTGAACAAAACTAGATTTTGAAACTATGCGAAAAATATCTACATTACTAAAAATATTCATCTCTGTACTTGTATTTCTAAAAAACATCTACAACCCTAACAATATATATATGTGCATTCTATATGTAAAAAAACATATCTATCTACATCTATC
This sequence comes from Otatea glauca, assembly GCA_036346275.1. Taxonomy (NCBI): domain Eukaryota; kingdom Viridiplantae; phylum Streptophyta; class Magnoliopsida; order Poales; family Poaceae; genus Otatea; species Otatea glauca. Next base: position 24,239,072 of record CM070719.1, on the reverse strand, counting down.
TCTAAAAAACGTAACAACATATTATTATTCGTAAAAACAACTATGTACATGAATTTCCACAAACCGACTAAATTACTAAAAATATAACTAGATTTAACTACATTTTGCTGCTAAACACTACCATGATTTCTTGCTACACACTAAACAAATCGGACGCTGCTACAGCCGCTATAGGATTAAAACCCTAAACACTAAATAAAATAAACACTACATTTAACTAGATCTAACCGTAAACACTAAATAAAATAAACACTACATTTAACTAGATCTAACCCTAAACACTAAACAAAATAAACCGCTAAAATAACTAGATCTAACCCTAACCCTAACCCTAAACACTAAATAAAATAAACCGCGAAAATAACTAGATCTAACCCTAACCCTAACCCTAAACACTAAACAAAATAAACTACGAAAAAAACTAGATCTAACCCTAACCCTAAACACTAAACAAAATAAACCGCGAAAAAAACTAGATTACCCTAACCATAACCCTAAACACTAAACAAAATAAACCGCGAAAACCCTAACCCTAACCCTAAACACTAAACAAAATAAACCACGAAAAATTACCTGCACAACCGCTGCTCTTCCTCTCTTTCTTTTCTTCTTCTCCTCCTTCTCTTCCTCCCTTCTCTTTTCTCTCTTCTTCCTCCCTATTCTCTTCTCTTCTCCCTCCCTTTCTTCTCTCGGCCGAAGAAATGGAGCCGGAAGCCGCGCGTGTGATTAAATGAGCCCAAGTCGCCCTCTGGTTGGGCGACAGGAGACCGCGCGCTCGCCTGTCGCCTAACCGTTGCTTGATTTCTTCGTTGTCGCCCATTGGGAGGGCGACACAGCCAACGGCTGGCTGATGTGGCACATATCGCCCAACCAATGGGCGACATGTCTTTGCGTCGCCGAACCAGAGGGCGATACCCTCCTGTCGCCCAACCAATGGGCGACAGGGGTATATTTTTGAAATTTTTTTATTTCGTGATATATTTTTGCAATTTGAATTAAAAAATTCCTAATAAAATGGTGATATGCTGCACTGTTGGCATCCCTAGTATTGATTCTTTATCCTATTTTCACAAGTAAATCTAGGTCATGATTCAGGAATATTCTTTAGTGTCCTACTGGGTTGATCAATAGTTCGTGATCATTGTTTTTGTGTTTCATATATGCAACTTGTTTTCTGTATGCCTGATCAATAGTTCTGCAATACTACAAAAAGCTAGAGATTGTTTCATGTATGCAACTTGTTTTTGTAAACTAGATAGCCTTAGTAAGCTTGAGGGCGAGCTAAGCAAAATCACCTGAAGGCTGAACTGATGTAATTTAAAGATCATAGCAACTGCCTCCAAGTCAGCTCTAGTTCTCCACAACACCTGAAACTGTCCGACTTGAATAAGTTGAAAGTCTTTCTTCCAAACTTTGGTCCAAATGAATCATAATCTCTTCACTTGCAATTGGATGCATATAATTAATGCCAACTGATAGAGTTGCAAAAATATGGCCAGTGGGCCAGCAAGACTAAAAAGGCACCGTTTGAGATCGTTTTGGGCATATGCTTACAATTTAACCTATATGCTTCTTTGCAGTCAGGCAGAATTTTCTCTTGCCTTTTATTTTCCATTAGCAGCACTTAACCTTGATGTGTTCAGAGGACATTTGCAATTATCGCTTTCAGTTTCATGTATTGGTCATTGTTGATGACAGTTCTTAATCTTCTTTCAGGAGTTCTTATTGCAAGTGCGGTTCAACAATACAACAATATGTACGCACATTAAGTATGCAAATTTGATACATGCTTACATTCATAGTACTAGTTCAAAATAGAGCTTTCTGATGAGCATATCTACTTTAACTATCTTTATTGTTGCTGTAATATGATCAATGTCCTTACAACGATTTTTTACTTCACATGTCATTAATGTTAAAGTTTAGGCTGTGTAACTTACGTATCCCATTCGAGGGTGCTTGTTTATAAATATGCTGATCGAAATGGCATATTTATAAGCTAGCAGTCTCGAATTGTCCACGTTTTTTTGGACTGTTCGAGGATATGTGGTTCGAGCATGTTCCTGAGCTGTTGTACAACTCTAGAGTAGATTTCGATAGCATCTCCCTGTTGTTCTCCGGATACACCCCCCTTGATTTGTTGTCGGGACGTGTATCTGTAGAACAGCGGGGAGATGGTGCCAAAATTTTCTATGGAGTTGTACAACGGCTTAGAAACTTTCCCGAACCACATATCCTCGAATGGGATTAGGACCAAATCTATATAGAGATTAGGAGTTATCGTTGGTACGTATGGAGTAAAGGTCAATAGATAGACAATTCTTGAGGATCATTCCTTCATCTGTTACTCTACTTCAGTATGCTAGAATAGTTAAATACTATGAATTATCCATTCAGCTGTTGCTTTACATGATTTATTGTCAAGTTCACATAATAGATACGAATTACTTTCTCTCATTTCAAATATATGACCATGTCAGATAAGAAAACTCAAAATGTCACAATTAGAGAGTATCGGCTCATCGCCAGATAGAGTACAAGGTGCTCCTAAGGGGCCGAGCCAAGTTCCAACTGTTGAGCCGAGCCAAGTTCAAAATGTTGAGGGGCCGAGTAAGGTGAGGAAGGCCCGAGGACCGAACAAAGGGGCCGTAGGGAGAACGGCACATGTTCTCCACTTCAATGCCACGGGAGTTTGCACGGGTCCTCCTAAGTACAAGGGGCGATATCGCTCATTCCTCAGCCAATTGGTGAGGGAGAGAGTTCCCATAACGGTTAAGGATTGGAGAAAGGAAGTCAGTATCGAGTAGAAGAATCGGTTGTGGGACGAGGTAAGGGCAAATGGATTATAGAAGAGGAGGATGAAAACAGTGCCAGGCGGTACGCCTTGAAGAAGATGGGTGTGGCTCTGAGAGACTTCAGGGTCTTCATGCACTGCGGGTATGTGCTGAAAGGCCGTACGCCATTCAAGAGGTATCCGTTCGTGACTCCCAATATTTGGGAGGAGTTCACGGGGATCAAGAGTACGCCCAAGGCGGAGGAGCTGAGATAGAAGAACATTGATACCCAGAGGTAAAAAACGCACGTGTACCACCTCGGTTCAGGCGGCTATGAAGGGAAGAAAGCAGAATGGGCATGACTAACCGAGGAGTGCGCGAACTCGGGGACAGCGATGCCTTACTCGCACATATGTGAGGAGCGGGCACGTGACTGGGTGTTAGCGAGGACAAAGAAAACCGCGGACGGGCAATTGGTATTACCAAACCCCTCTACCGTGCAAGTTGTCTCCACCATAGTAAGACATCAAACTTAGTATATTGCAGTCAACCCTTCTTTTTGTATTTCAGATCTAATTTAGACTTGCTTCTTGCAGGAGGAGGTAAGCCAGAGGAAAGAGCAGGGGACCTTTCTTAGCCAAGGGTTAAATGACATCCTGTCCTCTGCGATCGGGAAGCCAGACCATAAGGGCCGGGTACTTGCCGCAGGGGCGGGGCATACTAAGAAGTCCTACTTGCAAGATGACGCTGGGAATACCAGATCAAGACGATGGGAGGCACATGCGGAGCGCCTCAAGGACACGCTCAAGGAGCAGCTGAGGGAGGAGATCAAGGAGGAGATGAGAGGGGAGATGACGGCACGTAAGGAGGAGATGAGGGTGGAGATGATGGCACGTGAGGAGTGCCTGAGGGCTGAGATGATGGCGATGATCTTCCAGAGTCAGAGCCAGATGCTCCCGCCTACCGTAGAGAAACCTGTGCCCCGACCAAGTAGCTGTGGTTCCAAAAATAATAAGTTCGGTCCCCAGCTGAAGGTAATAATTAATTTTTCCTAACTTAAAGGTGTGAGGGTAACTTCATATGTTTTTCCTCAAGTTGCGCACTTTTTGTAGGCGCCTACCAAGTGCCAGCTCATACTAACGGAAGATGGATTTCCAGTTGAGGCTTCACGCTGTGTTGCATTTCCATGCAAGGAGATGACACAGTGCATGGTCAGCATTGTGGAAGGGCTACATGAGGGTCCAGGTGGATTACATCCACATCGCCTTCTTATCACATGTGCTCGAGTTCTCCCCCAACGAAGACATCACCACTCTCAGGCAAGCGCGGATGTCGTTCATCAAGTGGCCCACGACAGGCATCGTAATGGTCAAGGTAAAAATCCCCCGCATCTTCTGTAACATTCCAGTAGTATGGTAACAAGTTACATATGCGTGCGCTTCGTAGGTTCCTACCGTACCTGCACCTGCTCCCACGACGGTGATGAGTCCTATACAGAGTACACAGCTGCTGCGTAAAAGGACTAGCACGATAGCCATAGAACCACTAGAGGCCTTGGAGACTCCTGCTAAAAAGGCAAAGCTCACAGAGGCTACAACGCCCCCTGAGGTACATGAAAAGCACATTGCCCCGGCCTCGTTGACTACTTCTAAACAAAAAGGAAAGTTGGCACAAGCCACAGAGAGGCCTTATGATTTTAAGGCCTACGTACATGGAAAGCCCCTTCTGCCTTCCAACAAATTGAATCCTCTAGGCAAGTGGACTCGACAGCTCCATGGATGGTACGTTGACAAAGTAAAAGAGGGCGAGCGACGAGTCGACTTTAATGTTAAATACTGAAAGGGCCATTTCCACCGTGAGGAGGATGGGACATTCCCAGTTAGTTTCGAGGATCTGTTCCGTCTGTACCAACTGATAGCCATCGACATTTCTACTATACGATCCTGGACGCTGTAAGTATCGCACCATATAGAACGAGCTTATGACTTCCGTAGGATTTTGCATTATGTTTTTAACATTCAACACGAGTTGCAGGGCAATGAGGCAGCGAGTCATGATGAATTGACAACCAGTTGGTTTCATCAACCCTGAGCTTGTGTTTGCGACCATGGCTAGGCTTCAACCAGAATGGGTTGCCGGCTACATCAAGGGGGATTGAGTGCTGAGTTGAAGAAGGATTTCGTTCTACTCCCATACCATGAGGAGTAAGTACTATTTTACCCTTCAATTATTTGTATGCACTTAAACCGTATGTGAACTTATTTCCTTCACTGCATACCATTTAAAAAGCAACCAATGGGTTCTACTCATGATCGTTTTGAGTGACAACATAGTGTACACTTTTAACTCGATCGAGAAGAGACCGATGGCCTACGCGATCAAGCATCCTTTAGACCAGTAAGTGCACTACTCTTACCTAACACTTTCTGTATTTAACTACGTTAACTTTTTTGACTCAACGGAATCTCTCCAATGTATATAGGGGTTTCTCGAACTACGTCGCTGAAGGAGGAAAACACGATGACAAAAAGGGCTCGAAGTTGGAGTATGTGCGCTTCAAGGTACAAGTGCCTACCATATATAAGATTAATATTTTCTGACATCTATTATTCATCTTTTAATTTCTTTTTCTTTCTTTACAGTGTCATCAACAGGGTAGCGGCGACCACTACGGTTTGTACGTCATGTAGCACATGATGATCGTGGTCAGCGGCTCAGACCTTTTCTGATATAAGGTTGTGTCCCGATCTTTTGTTGAGAGCGATAACTATCGATTTGGTGGAACCGACTTTGATGATCTGACTACAACGTATGACAACGATGCACCTTAGCAATCGCTAAACCAACTCCGGAGTGTTATTGGTCTTGCCGTGGGCACGATCAACCTGAACACGAGGTTCAATTCCTGTAAGCAACCGAAGAACAAGTAAGAACAATAGTAAAAGCAATCTGAAATTGCAAATAAGAATGGAAGGCAAAATCAAGGTGGGGTTCTATTGAGGATCTGGACAAGGTGGCTGTCCAGCACAACTTGAAGAAACAAAGTTTGCATTTGGCTAAACTAATCAAACAAAACCCAAGTGTGTAAAGCGGCGGCTATTGAGTTTATAAGAGGGATGGACATGAGAGTGATGTCCTAGAGTTGTGTGCAGCCAGGGGGTGCACATAACTTGGGCTTAGGCCCCCACACGCTTACAAGGCCCGAAACAGCCAAAAACAGTATTGTAGTATATTGTTTTGATGATTTCGACTGACCCACGATGAATCTAGATCTGGGATTAGATCCATTGGAAATATCTCATTGTAAGCTTTCAATCAAGTCTAAGATCACCCAAATCGGAGTCCGTATGCAAAAGTTATTCATATTTGAAGTCGGTGCTGTCTCAGGAGGCCGAATTGGATTCCAGAACGTGATGGATTTGATCTCTCTCTTCTTGGCCCGTGGATGATGTGTTGGAGTTGGCACAACCAAATATGGTCATATCCATAGTAGTGATGTACTCATCATTTTCCCTAAGGTATATGTACATGCATAATAATACAATTAGCCTTTCACATAGAAATTTCAAAACTTAAATTAGAGCACTTGTTTCTATTTTGCAGCATATCAATATCCCTTAGAAGAGCTTAGACAGCTCTGCACTCAACAAGTTACAAGACCACTTATGCAAGTGGTACTGGATGGAAGTTATCTCGTAGATGGGTAGGTTTACAGATCCTGAAAGCTCTTACTGGTCCATATGTGAACAATATTACATATGTGAATGCGGTTGCATGTGTACTGATTGTGAAGCATGTCTGAGTTCTATTCTCTTCGATGCTTCCTCCCCTCCATGAAGGAAAGCCATCCTAGTAGATGTAGACGATGCAGAGGATGCCGTGAAGTGTCACCAAACTGATATAGCGTTGTTCATATCTAGGACGAGCATGGTCTCATCACTCTCTCTTTCTTGAATTAGAGTCCTCCTCGACTCCATCACATTCTCCTGCAAAATGTTAGCAGCGACAAAGAGCAAAGCAACATGCATATCTTTTGTGATCATCAATGTCTCGTGAATCACAATCACCCAAACACTGCCATTCTTGAAAACTATCATATAGACTATAAACGAAAGTAGGGGTACTTGATATAATATTAAAATTTTCAAATTGATCACATTTTTTCATAGGACGTAGAGGTTTCAGATCTGAACAAATGTATACTCTATACACTTTGTATTCTCCTTTATCATTATGTTTGCCAACAACATGAAAAATATTTTGTGATAACCATAGCAAATCAGAATGTACAAAAATCTTCTCCTTGAAACTATCCAGATCACACAGAACATCAAATTCAGTGTAACCTAAAGTATTTAAAGAAGACATCAATTTAAGCTCATCTTCTTCATTGGCAATGTGAATAACATGTTTGTGTTCAGCGCAAGTGTTTAGTTTAAATATAAATGTTTCATATTCATTCACTAGTTGTGGCGTGGATATAAGTGAAGAAGCATTATCACACAACTCTTCTTTATCACCAGGAATAGCAAGCAAATCAGCAATGGGTTCCATTAATAGTTGCTATATGATAGCATGATTCATGGACAGTTTTAACTCTTCAAAATGATTTTCACCATTTATACAGTCCATACCTTTTACATTACCTTCTAAATCATTCTCAGTGGTTGTAGGTGCAACTTTAATTCCAACTCTTATGACGATGTTATGATGATGAATGCTGCTATAATTATGAATGAGTATAACGAAAGAATGCGATTATATGAAATCGATGTGCTAAAGGATTTCCATCGTTGTTTGTGTGGCTGTGGTTGTAGGTGTGGTTAGGTAGAGCCACCACCTGAAGTTTCGGAACCTCTGGTAGGGGAGAGTTGTTTTCTATTACGTTGTAGATCAGAGAGTGTGTGGAGAAGGTTGCTTTCTACTTGTCTTTGTTGGTCAGAAACAAAGAGAAAGAGTGATATGGCCATGCTTGCCCAACAAGCCATATTTCTACCTCATGCCAAGACAAAAGGCCAACAACTTCTGACACTCCAAGATTAGTCCGAGATCAAGTCCAATTCGTTCACGAGTCCAGTTCGGCCCCTAGGAGCAGTCCAATATAAAACAACCATATATGGGTCATACGAAGTCCGTTTGAGGTGTTCTTGAACTTTATGGACAAGCCCACGACGAGAGCTTTCTAACAGAAGTGGTTTCATATTCAAACTCCTTCTTGATCAATGGAAATTATCAAAACTATATGACAAACAGAATCTGCCGAGTGCTGCATCACCACCACTTGGGCCCAAAGGACTTGTATGACCTAGGGTAGCACGGCCATCCCCTTGGCCGTCTCCCTTGCCTTCATCCTCATATATATTCAGTAGTTGTCGCTAGAATAGAGGGGTTTTGTTTGATTACAACAGACACTTTGTGAGTTTTTCGCCATACATCGGTTTGTGGAACCACAACTCATGTGCTTAATATTATTTGTAATTTCAGATTGCATCTTCTACGTTCTTACTTGTGTTCTTGATTCGCATGCAGGGATTAGCCTTCTTGGCGAGGTCAACCGTGTTTGTGCGTGGTTGATAACCAAAGGAGGCGTGGTGTAGTGATTGCAGGGTTCGAATCAGTTCTGATTGGAATTTGGATCGTCAACATCGAGTTCTCCACCAATCGATTTAGCACTACCTATCAGAAGATCGGGCCACCGTTTGCATCAAGTGGTATCAGAGCCTCGGTTACCCAATAGGTAATTCTGGTATCCCCATTTTTGTTTTGCCATCGTCCTAGAGTCTAGAAAAATTGCCCTACAAAATGTTCTTCATCGGTTCCGCTGTCCTACAACCCCTTGTGCCTTTGCAATTTTCGTTTCAGTTTCGCTTTGTTGAATTTGTGTCCATCGTCATCGTCTTTTTGCTAGTTTAGAGTTGTGTTCTTAGATTAGTTCATTTTCATCTCCGCTGCATAATCCTGTCCTATTCGTCGTTCTATCCTACACCACCAGAACACAAATCGAGTCCAACTTGGTTTGCTCTTGTGAGCCGCCTTGTGTTAATCATCCTGCACCACCTGCCTTAGATAGGTCGCGAGCTACCATGAATCAACCACCCTGCACTGCTACCCATCCTTTTGTCAACCGCTAGACCCATAGATCAATTATGTTCTGGAATAATTTGAGAGCAATCTCTAGTTTGATTCTAATTCGAAGCAACTTCGGTAAAATAACCATAACTTTTGCATACAAACTCCAATTGGGGCGTGCTTTTTTTTTGTTTCGAAGTGGACGATGAAGCGCATCTGAAAAGTCCACATGTCTTTAGACCTATGCAATTTTTGACCCTCAAAATTGGCCTCTAAGACTGAGTTCTAGACCCTAGAAGTTTCCTGTGCTGTTTTCGCCAATTTTTCGGTCATCTGTTTAACGTTTTCTCTCTTTCTAAAATGTAAGATTTTTGTTTTGACTTTGAGTTAAAAGAATGGAAAACAGAAGGCAAGTGCAAAAAAAAGAAGAGCCGCACTAAAAAAATCAGAGAGAAGAAAAGAAGCAAAAAAAGGGAAAGAAAAGCAGATAATCAGAACTGCTTGCATCCTTTGAGTCTTATGTGCTTTGATATATCCCTTGCTAGGTTGAAATAGTTCTAGGAACACATTTAGGCCAGCAACTGTGACAAGTACGTTGGATATTTATTCAACTTGCTAATCTGATTTCAATATTGCTTATTCCTTGCTACTAAATATTGCCTTCCGAGTTCCACATACTTCTTATCACTTTAGGTTCTCCTTTGCAATCGTCTCACTCACGCCCTCACATTATCACGAACTAGCCACTGGTTGTGCCACCCGCTGCTTTGGTAAGAACCTAGCAAGAGCTTGGTAAGATGCGTGAGAGTTTGTGATCCCACTTTCTAGTACCTAGTAGTTGATTGGGATAATACTTTGTGCTATCTTCTATTTTCTACTAGCATTGGCAGGGGTATCGGAGGACCAGGACAGTAACCAATGTGTTCTTCATAACGAGCTCTGAGAGATGCTTTGAGAGATGAATGAGACTATGAATAAGCAAAATCAAAACTTGGAGAATGCACTTGACAGAAAAGAGCATAAGCACCAACCCAACTTTAATTCATCTCCTTCTGCTGGTAAAGGTAAGAATTTTCCAGTTCTTCCTTCTTATAGCGGATTTGGTGTTGATGCTTATATTGATTGGATAATAGAGGTAAATAAAATTCTTTCTTAATCTAACCTCTGTAATAAACGAAAAATTAAAGTTGCCGCTAGTTCTTTAACTCGATGTGCATCAATTTGGTGGAATGATTTTTGTGCTTATATGTAACATCCCAAAAATTCTAAATAATAAAGATAGAAATATATATTATAAAATGAAATTGAATAGAATTTTTAATTAAAATGTCAAGAATGAATTAAAAAAATAATATCTTCTATTTCAATATCTTGAAATCCAACCTTAATAAAAGGATGAGTTGCACAATAAAACTTCAAATACAAAAAAATTGAAATAACTTGGAAATATAAGTTCACTTTGAAATTTCATTCAAATCTGAATTTCTTCATGAATTTTGGTTCTTAAGAAATCTTTTATTGTATTGATTTCTGTTTCCTCTCAATACAAAATGCAAAACATAATGAGGAATTAAACCTTAAACATTTAATTATTGTTATTGATGCTTTTTAAGAATTATCTGGATTTTATTGACTTTTCTTGGATTTCTTGATTATTGTTTGAAAGGAGAATTCCTTTTTAATGAATAATCAAACATGGGATAAGTAATAATAAAATATTTGTAAAATAAAAAAATTTAAAATCCCTGTAAAATCTCTGGAGATATCCATAACCCTAAAATATAATTTAAAAGTCATGTCAAGTATTAAAAGATGAAAAGAAAGGTAATTAATGAATCATGACTAACAATAGTAAATATGTTAGAAATTAAATTTTCATAAATTCGATGTGAAAATTTTTATATTATTTCATCATGGATAGATACATCAACAGTAAAAATATAAAGAAATAATAATAATATTTGTTATTTATAAAAATTTAAAAACTAAAAAACTGAAAATCTAGAAATGACAATGCCAGAATTGTATTAAATAAAATATAATGAATTTGAAGTTGACAATTTTACAGGAGACCAATATGGACGTAGTAAACCTGTACAAAAAGTTTCACAAATATTTGATAAGTTATATATTCTCAGATAACTTAATTACAGAATGCATAAACCTGTGCACAGTGCACTGTCAAAATTTTTGTAAATTCTACAGGCCTCCAATAGATCTAAAATTTTAATGGTTGGTTATAATCTAGATCTAGTACACGCATTAAATTCTTCATTAATTTGTCGACTAGAAAGCTAACTGATTCAGTGAACTTATCCCAGCTCTATTCGCTGAAATCGCTTGAAGACCCCCGTCCCTCTCGCTGCCGCGTGGGACCAATCAACCGAGCGGACCCATCTACCAACCTCTGCCCCCAGTCTTCTTCTTCCTCTGGACGCAGGAGACCCGAAGCATTTCGCGCGCCGGATGTAACCGCCAATCCTATACCTCGTGACACCTCATGTCCTTCGGCCGTCATCACCGTGCCACGCTGCCACCAGGTGCTGCCCTGCCCGCAATTCTCGCTGCACAGCCCATACTGATTTCTGTTTAGCGCCGCAAAACTCTGCCGTGTTCATACCAAGCTGTCTGAGCTTCCCTACAGCGAATCACCAGCTATAAAACCCGTCCCAGGATCGCCTTAGAGTGCCCTTCATTTCCCCTCTCCTCTTGTTCAATTTCATCAACTGAACATCGCCAATTTCCTCAGTTCCTCACTGTGATCGAAGAACCCTAGAACCAGACCGACCTCAAATTAAGGCGGTATATGAAATCCTTATCCAATTCCTTTTGGCCATAGAATCAATGACTCATAAGCATCAAAAACCCCCACTTTGTTCTAGTTCTCATCAGCCAGAAGCTCGCTGCCACCACTGCTCTTCTTCCCCGATCACGGCGCACGGTGGCAAGCCAACCCGATTGTCTTCCACAGCTTCAAGCAGGTAAAATGGAATTCTTAGATCCCCCTGATGCTAATTCTGGAACCCATCCCATTTGATCGGCTCCCTATCACCGGTGCGGCTCGCCGCCCTTTGTTCCGCCGCTGGCTCATGGTGGCCGAACCCTTCCGGTCATCTCTAGCTACAATAAAAGCCATCCTTGGGTGTGCAAAGGTCTTTTGGTACTCATTACACTGGCGGCTCATCGTCTCCGGCATCCTTCCGCCACCGGCAGCCGTGGAAGCCGCTCCCCTATCTCGGGTGAATGACGCGTGGGACCCCATGTCAGTCGCAGCGCGTCAGCTCCCTCACTTCTCTCACTGACTAGAGGCCCCATGCGACAGTTGGTTAGTTTAAAGAAATCCCGCGAAAATGGAAAACCGCTTTCAGTAAAGGAAGGCAATACCTGATTTTCTCTGGATTTCCTAAACCGAACCATCTTCAAACGTGAATATCTTTTGCGTCTTTAATCCAAATAATATGAAACAAATTTCTATATTCATCTAAAATCATGTAATCTCAGAATATGCAATAATATTTTGGATAAGAACTTTGGACAAATTTGAATTTCAAATTTAAAGAAAAGAATGAAAGATGGGCTATACATTAAAATGTTACAAATGAACTGAGAATTGAATGAAACCAATTTTATTGGAATCCTTAGACTTCCTGCAACCCAAATATATAGAAATATTTAAATATCATCTTTGTTTGAATCATTTTCTATTAAAAGTTTTTCTCAATATATTATATGTTCAAGAATGCATAAATTGTGCAAAAGAAATCTAAAATGAACAAAGTTGATTTCTATATACTAGTATCTCAGTAGATTAATTGAATATGCTAAAATATTTAAGTTTTAAAATAGACTTTGAATTGTTTCAGGAATAAGAATGAGACCCTATTGTAGAAGATATATATATGTATATGCATTCATATGATGTATATATGGTTAAGAATTAGAAATATATTTAGAACACCTCATAAGTTAAGTATAAGATTTGGTAGAACTAATCTTAGTATATTCTTAAAGATTAGACCCTGATAATAGGCAAAAAGAACTAATTTAAATACAATTTATAAAAGACTATATTCTTCATATGCATATAAACTATCTTGGATAAAAGTAAAATAATGTGAAACCAATTCTAAAACACTTGTAGGATCGTACCCTGCTAATAGCAAGAAAATAAGTGAATGATCATGTATAGTGTAGTCGCAACTTAAATTGAAATCCGACTCGCTATAACATCAATTTAATGATCATTTATGCTCTTTTAGCAGCAAGTAAAATGTCTTGTCTAAGAACTAAAATTTATAAAATCAGTTTAGTAATACTATACAAAGAAAATACTTCAATCTTATGAAGAAAGAACCTCATTTAGTCTTGCTTTGCATATATATCTTGATAGCAAAATAACCTTAAGTATTATGTTTTCAGAAACGCTTAAGCCTTTTCGGCAACTCATAAGACAGCTCCTCTAAATGCAAATTTTATGAAGAATAGCCCAGAAATCATGCTTGAGATATGGTCTACCATAATCTAGAAAAATATTCTTTTTACAGCTTGCTTTGCATCTGAATCTTGCTAGCTAAATACCCTTAAGTGTTATGGTCCTCAGAAACCTTAATACAATTTAAGCTATTTCAACAATGAATAAAGCATCTCGTCTAAATTGTAAAAATTATGAAATCAGCTTGGGAACGCTCCCCAAAGTATAGACTACCTTATTATTAAGAAATAATCTTGTTTTATCAGGTTCTGAATATAAATCCTATCATCCGAATAACCCTAAGTATTATGATCTCCATAACCCATAATATGAATAAACGAGCTTTAATAATAAATAAGAAATCAATGGTTAAGATATTTTTTTAACCAAAACCTTGTTGAAAACCAGAATATGTAACCAATAGCCCAACCTAACAAGTCTGGTGTGTATATATATATTCAAAATGAATACTTATGCAAAGTTAGTACCACTCATGTATAACATGATGACTAATGTTTTAATCCTATTAATTCAAATAATTTTAGCATCTAGAATTCAAAATTATAGATACAAGAATACATAATTTTAGCCTCTTGAATCCATAAAACAAGAATAAATAATCTATAAAAGAATCTGCGTTCGTTCTGTATAGCAAGTCTTTATTTGATTTACTGTCTGTCTTCTTGCCCTTATTGAAATTGTTGTTTCGCTATATTTCCATTGAACGATGTGTAGAACCCGACGTCACTAATTTTGTTGTCAACCAAGCCAGTTGTAGCTGAGACTTCGTCACAATCAACAATTAAGCAAGGCAAGCACCCCCCTTTGATCATATTGATCCCAGCATTTAATCTTCAATGTGTTTATCAAAATATTTCATGCATGCGTTTATTTTCTGTAAATACACTATTTTGTGGTACTAGTAGATATACCTGTTGTCTCATGAAACTTCCTTGATAAGTATGGACATGTGAACCTTGATAACCATATAAATAGGTTAGACAATACATAATGTCAACTTGGGTATATGCGATTATTAACCATGCTTAGCCATGCTTTAGAACCAACGTTGAATATGATCAGATCAAATGTGATTCTTGAGAATTGAAAAAGGTTGGTTTTGACATGATGTCAGTTGTTGGTATTTTGACTAAAAACCTCAAAATAAAAACTATGGTTTAGATGCGGGCAATTATTGGCAATAGCCGGTTGTGCAAGGGTTAGACTTGTACGTAGTGTAGGTGGATATTATTGCCCGTGTCGGATTAAGGACCGAGCTATAGGTTGTTTTCAAGCCAAGAAAATCGTACAACCACGAGTGCTGGTATGGTACAACCTTAACCTAATTAGTTGCTTAGGTCTGGCTTTGCACATTGGTAGGAGGGAGATAGTATGAGCAATCCTTTCTAGGTTTGCTTATGAGGGGCTTCCACACTTCGTTGTGGGTAAATGCATATCGGTATAACCACTACTACAGAACGGCACATCACTATCGCTTTATCCGTATCGGTTCTTAAGTTTTTAGGAAAAAACGATTGTGATAAATAACTTCGGAGAGGTGTTAGTAATAATCACTATCGGTTCTAAGATTATAACTGATTGTGATGTAACATTGGGCATATCACTATCGGTTCTAAACTAAAAAACGATAGAGATGTGAATGGTCATCACTATCGGTTCCAACAAACGAAGTGATAGTGATGATCACATCCACATCACTATCGGTTCCTTTGATAAAAGCGATAGTGATGTGCATATACATCACTATCGGTTCTAAGAAAAGAAGTGATACTGATGTGCACGTGATCATCACTATCACTTCTATCAAAAGAACCGAAAGTGATGACTATGCACATCACTATCGGTTCTAAGAAAAGAATCGATAGTGATGTGCACGTGATCATCACTATCGGTTCTTTTTATAGAAGCGATAGTGATGACTGTGCACATCACTATCGCTTCTCTAAAAGAACCGATTCTGATGTCCACGTGCTCATCACTATCGCTTCTATAAAAAGAACCGATAGTGATGAGCGTTCACATCACTATCGCTTTTTGAAAAGAACCGATTCTGATGTGCCTCGCTAGGTCATATATAGCACTCGAGCTGAACTCTTCTCTGTTGTTGCTCCAGAGGAGATTTCTTTGCCGCCACCCGAGAAAACATCTCATATTGTGTGGTTCAAAGCAATACTTGGGTGAGAAAATTTGAAGTCCTCATGGGTGGGCATTAAGTGGGCAAATTTGAAACCCTATCTTGAGGAGATTCCCCTCTTTTTGCCCTCATTTGCGGTTTTCTTCAAAATGTGGGCAATTCTTTAAACCCCTTCAATTTTGCACTAGGTAATTTCGATATGTCGTGAATAAAGTTTAGGTTGCTTTGGAATTGTGTACGTGCCATCGATTTCACTCTTTATTTGATAAGCACACATCTATTTAATTATTATAGTGCTCTCATGTTAATATGGAATTATTGTTGCTATCATGTGATAAATGTTAGAGTTTAGGTTGCGGAACCTACGTCTCCCGTTCGAGGATGCTTATTTACAAATATGCCGAATGAAATGGCATATTTATAAGCGAGCATTCTCGAATTGTCCACGTTTTTTGGACAGTTCGAAGATATGGTTGGGCAAGTTCTGAGTGTTGTACAAGCTGCGAGTAGATTTGGTAGCGTCTCCCTGGTGTTCTCCATATGCACACCCCTCTTGACCTGTTGTCGAGACGTGTATATGGAGAACAGTGGGGAGATGCTGCCGAAATTTTCTTTGGAGTTGTACAACGGCTTAAGAACTTGCCCGAACCACATATCCTCGAATGGGATTAGGACCTAACCTATTTAGAGATTAGGTGTCATCGTTGGTACCCTTGTTTTGTTTCGTTGTAGTAAAAAGATTTGCAAGCTACTACACTAGCTATATAATTAGATTATTTGATATCATTGTTGATTTTAAAATTTATGACTCCTATCTAGGAATTGGAAGCTCTAAACCGGGAAGAAGCTAGGTATCGATCGGGAGTACATTTATATATCTTGGGACCTGTCCTCTATTTTGCAAAGGTAATATTAATTGAAATGATGTCTCAATATTTAAAATAGCTAGCTAGTTGTCGCTCTAGTTTCTCCTTAATTTATTGTGCGAAATTTAATTGCAGATGGACCGTGAGGAATGGATGTATCAGAAAAGCCGTGTGAGTGCTGAATTTCATAGGGGTGTTAAGGAGTTCAAAAAAATTGCAGAAGAGGATAGGTGAGGAGGGGTTTAAACTTCATATATTGTCCTTGCATTGATTGCACCAATTTGAGGAGATTTAGCAACTCAGCTCAAATTGAGGACCACCTAATTCGACGTGGCTTCGTGAAGAATCACACATGTTAAATCCATCACGGGGAGGCAGGTAGTACCCTTCCGGTATGCAACGAAGACACAGTGGAACCGGATGACGAGTTGCAGCTTGATATGTTTGAGGAGGATAATTTGGAGCAAATGTTGCGGGATGTGGAGGGTAATTACACGGAAAGAGAGTTTGAAAAGTTTAAAATCTTGATGGAAAGCGATGCCAAACCGCTGTTCACAGGTTGCAAGCGGAATACACCAAGTTGGGTTCGGTCCTTGCATTGTTCGAATCGAAGGCAAAACACCGTTGGGATGATACAAGTTTCAATGCACTTCTAGTTCTTCTATCGGATACGCTTCGAGGAGAAACCGATTGCCAACAAGCATTTATGAAGCAAAGAAGCTACTATGTCCCATGGGAATGGAAATAGAAAGGATACATGCATGTCCGAATGATTGCATCTTGTACCGTAACGCACATCAGAGTGCGCGTGTGTCCGATTTGCGGTGTGCCCGGTACAAACAAAAGGAGAAGCGTAATGACAAGAAGCGTAAGAGTCGGGCAACGACGGTGAAGAGGTCACTAAAGGTGCACCGGCCATGGTTTTGTGGTACTTGCCCATCATTCCTCGTCTGGAGCGGTTGTTTGCAAATCCCAGAGAGGCAAAATTGTTGCGTTGGCATTATGAAACTCGAAAGGAAGATGGCAATCGAGACACCTGCGATTCGGCTCAATGGAGAAACATCGATTGGAAACATGAGGAGTTTGGTGCGAAATGAGGAACATAAGATTTGGGTTGAGTACCGACGGAATGAATCCATTTGGTAACATGAGCGATCGTCACAAAGACTGCCGATTCATTGTGTATCTACAACCTCCTCCTTGGTTGTGTATGAAGCGGAAGTATATCATGATGTCATTACTAATCTCGGGACCCAAACAGCCGAAAAATGATATTGATGTGTACCTTGCACCACTGATCGAGGACTTGGTAAAATTGTGGAATGAGGGTGTCATGGTGTGGGATGCGTACAAAAGAGAGCATTTCACCCTACGGGCTATGGTATTTTGCACCATAAATGATTTCACGGCTCTTGGTAATTTGGCGGGTTCTGATCGAAAGGAGCCAAAGCGTGTCCTATTTGTGAAGAGGAGACTGAGAGTCTATGGCTGCCAAATTCCAGAAAAACTGTGTATATGGGTCACCGTAGGTTTCTACCTCGAAGTCATCGATACCGTAAGATGGATGACAAATTTGATGGGAAGAGGGAAGTCCGTTCGGCACCGCAGCCCATGAGTGGAAGGCAAGTATATTCACGTGTAGAGGATATCGATGTTCAGTACGGAAAGAGCCGTAAATCTGTTCGTCCAAGGACAATTTGGAAGAAGAGGTCAATATTTTGGGACTTACCGTACTGGAAGGAGTTAGATGTCCGACATTGTATTGATGTCATGCATGTTGAAAAGAATGTCTGCGATAATTTGGTTGGTATCCTGCTGAACATACCTGGGAAGACCAAGGATGGTGTGAATGCTCGTCGTGACA
Source organism: Otatea glauca (assembly GCA_036346275.1). NCBI lineage: Eukaryota > Viridiplantae > Streptophyta > Magnoliopsida > Poales > Poaceae > Otatea > Otatea glauca. Next base: position 24,220,873 of record CM070719.1, on the reverse strand, counting down.
TGGCCTACATGGGAATCAGGCCAAGGCTTGCAGTGATAGAGGAGGATGGAAAAGGTCCGTACATCCCATTGCATGCTACACCCTGTCCAAAAGGAGAAAGAAGATCTCTGCAAAAGTCTCCAAGTTATTAAAGTTCCATCCGCTACTCCGCAAACATTAAGAAGCTTGTGTCCATGGATGATTTGAAGTTGTTGGGCATGAAGTCCCACATTGTCATGTATTGATGACCCAAATGCTCCCGATTGCAATCCGAAATATTACGCAGAGGATGTCGGGTTGGCAATCACAAAGTTGTGTTTTTCTTCAATGCAATCTCTGCAAAGTTATTGACCCGATATGCTAGACAACCTACAGAGTGAGGTGGTGCGGACTCGTGTCGACTTGAGATGCATTTCCACCGTCGTTCTTGACGTAATGGTCCACCTTATTGTTCACCTTGTCGAGAGATTAAGATATGTGGGCTGCTTTCCCTCGTTACATGTATCCGTTCGAGAGGTACATGGGTATATTAAAGTCCTACGTGAGGAATCGGTGAAGCTTGAGGTAGTATTGTTGAAGGTTATGGGATGAAGAGGTTATTGAGTTACGTGTGGACTACCTAGGTAAAAGACAAGCAATCGGTGTTCTGTATCTCGTCACGAGGCGGACTTTGCGGTAAAGGAACCATTGGGTCCAAACTAATGAGTCCGAGGTTTGATATGTATTGCAAAGCGCATTTGACAGTCTTGCAGAACAGCGCAGAAGTTCGTCCATACATCGAGCAGCATAAGTTGATATTACGGGAAGAGAATCCACAAATGGATGACCTCTCCATCGCACAAGAACATAACGATCGATTCCTCACATGGTTCAAAGAAAAAGCGGAGGTCTCCTTTAGTGAGAATGTAAAATGGTTGGTGACGGACCAAGATTTAATGTCTGAGACATGGCGGGGATACGATATTAATGGTTACACCTTTTACACTGAGAGTCAAGATTCCAAGAGTACTGTCCAAAACAGTGGTGTGTGCATAAATGCTTTCTCTAATTATCATCACTCGAAAAGAGTCTCTCCAACCACAATGAACTCCTACTATGGGTTGATCGAAGAAATTTGGGAGCTCGATTACGGAATATACCAAGTTCCATTGTTCCGATGTAAGTGGGTAGGACTTCCACATGGAGTGAAGGTCGACAAGAGAGGCTTTACTATTGCGGATCTCGTGGACTCGCCTACAAAGATGACCCATTCGTCCTTGCGAAGCAAACAACTCAAGTCTTCTCGTGCGTGATCCGCCAATCCGAGGTTGCACATCGTTCTTCATGGCAAGAGGCGGATCGTAGGAGTTGAAGATGTTGTAGACAAAGAAGAGTATAACCAATTCGATGAGATACCTTCATTTGCGGATGGGGCTGTCTTAGTGGGGATGACGACACACATGGAGCCAATTACATGCGAGTAGATCATCATGAAGGGCAGGATTGTAAATAAATGGACTATTATAATGTTTGTTGTTAATCACATTGTTGTATTATGTATGTGAAATAGTTTACAATGCTCTAAAAGTAAAAATCCATGGTGAATTGCTTGCAAATAGTCGAATCATCATTTATGGAAATTATCGTGCAATTCCGGAGTAATTTGAAAAAGTTTTGACTTTTCTACGCTTTACGCACAAATTTCTGCAAAATTCCTAATAATTTGAACAATGTACGAAAAAGTTATGGCATTTTCTCTCTCTCTCTCTCTCTGATGAAATGATGAAAATCAGAACTTGCAGATAGGTGATAAAGTTTATTATTAGTAAACAACGCCACAATAAGGAAAGTGTACTGGACCATATATGGAGCTATTGTCCAGCAATTACATATAGTGTAGTCTCGATGCGATGTACAATCTATATAATTCTGAGACATAGAAATGAGGCTAAACTATATGAAATCATTTTTGGAAATTTTAAAAAAACTTGGACTTCATCTGAAAAAATTTTGACTTTTCAACTATTTAAGGAAAATTCATGCCAAGAAAGTGAATTTTGGCATCTTTTTCCAATGCTAACTCTCTTTTGCAAAAATTCTTTTTTGAAAAGATTTGTAGTATCTCAAAGTATATATCTGGAAAATTTTAAACAATTCCAACGATATTTGCAAAAGTTTTTCACTCTTTGATCTAATTCTGAAAATTTAGACTTCATGGTTTGTCTGGAAAGGAAACAGTGCAACGAACTACATCGATGTCGGTTTTATTCAAAAAGCGTCTGAGATGACTATGCACATCGATGTCGGTTTTCTTTGAAAAAGTGATCTGAGATACATATTGAGGTACATCGATTGTCGATTTTATTCAAAAAAGCGATACGGATGAATATGCACATCTGTGTCGGTTTTATTTGAAAAAGCGATACAGATATTGAGCTTATTCGTGTCGGTTCTATTAAAAACCGACATCGATGATTATAGACACGATGTCGGTTTTCTTTAAAAAGTGATCTGAGATATATTGAGATACATCGATGTCGGTTTTATTGAGCGTCGATACGGATATATCCATTATCGATGTCGGTTTTGTATTTAAAAGCGATACGGATGACTAATCTTATCCGTGTCGGTTTTATTAAATAAACCGATACGGATGAATATAGACTGTTGTGTCGGTTTTCTTTATAAACCGTCATCGATGATCGCATAGCCTATTTGGGCGCTACATACCTTTGTCTTAACCGTAGCGGCCGGCACGACCTGCGCCCCGTCGCCGCCGCCACGCCTTGCCCGCCGCCACGCCTTGCCCGTCGCCGCCCGCCCATCGCTCGCCCTCACCCGACGCGCCCGCACCGCCCGTCCGACCCACGAACCGCCCGCCGCCTCGTCCCGACCACGAACCGCCTCGCCGCCCGTCTCGGCGCCACGAACCGTCCGCCGCCGCCACCGCCGCCGCCCCGTCCCCGACGCCTCGCCGCCCGCCCGCCGCTGCCCCAGCGCCACCAGGCCGCATCATCAAGGTCGTCAAGAACTTCTAGAAGGTCGACGACCCCTCCAAGGTATGTTAGGATCAATTCAAGAATCAAGACGCCAAGTTCACCATTTTATCTAGCATTTCGTGGTTTTTTTTTGGGTAAGGACTGAGGAATTAGCATTTCTTGGATGATGTATGAAACGCTGACGCATTATTGCCATTTTTGCAGCGTGTGTTTGTGTCTGGTTCTAAAGATGGGAAGAAACCACTCGAACTTGGTGGAGTCGTGAGGAGGTCGGATTGATAGTTAAATGAGTATTCTCAGTTTGCATAGTGTTCTTTTGTGTTTTTGTTTTCTAGTTTGGTCAGGATCTCACACTGAGTTTTGAGCCATATGAGTGGAGGTTTAAGGGCATTTACAGACAATGACATGATAATCAATCTGCAAGTGTCATACGAATAGTCAATCCATTTATTACTTGAATCCACTGGATGATGAACAACATTTGAATTGAACTACTAGCAGGTTGTAGGCACATAAGATTGCAAGAGGCACTTGCTTGCACATATAGTATTTGCCTTCTGGATTCTTTCACTCCACAGGTAGTTCATGCATTACGTGTACCGCAGATAACCAAGCGACACTTTCATTGCCGACTGGCTGTTGGTGTTGCATTTGGACAGATCAAAGCCGGTGCCCTTGCCGTGGAGAGTGTCTCACTAAATACAATCAGGTTTTCTGTTGAATCCTTTGTCTTGTATGTGAATACAATCATCGTGACATTGGATGGCACAATTTTTGCGAGTTGTCTTTGTTGTTCTCAACTTTGTGGCTTTCACATTTTGCCGTAAGCTGTTAATCTTAAGGCTAGGTAGATATAGCATTACTCAGGGTAACTCGGCAAACTTCAACAGGTATTCTGATTCTCGTTGGTTAGCAACTATAAACATGTATGTGAGTTAGCAACTATAAACATGTATGAACTAAGTACCAAGTAGTTAGCAACTATTTTTCTCGTTGGTTACCTTCTTTAGTTTCTGGAAGCTATTTTGCGATGTGAGTCCTCTCTTCCTTGCACTTCTCATTAATATTGTTATTTCATTGTTGGCATCCTTGTAAGCCTTCACATAAGAGAGTTAAATTTAGTTCACAGCCACAATATGTCATTTGTCTAGTCCTTCGTTTGGATGATTTACTAATTGATGCATTTGGTGAATTTTGGTAGTTGCAGTCTGTTGACATACAACAAGAAAATAAAATGTTAAGCTGATTAATCAACAAGTAAATGTTTGATAAGTAAGACATGGATATATGTTCCAGAATGCTTAAATTACCATGTTCACTTTACATCTACTTGCTTGTGATTATTTTTGCAAACATTTCTTAGTCCAAATTTCATAATGAATGCTTTCGTCATCTACTGCAATTACAGTAATTAATTTCTACCTACATGTTACTATAATATGTGTAACATCCAAAAAAATTTGGCTTATAATTTCGCTCATATGCTTTTTGGTGATTTTCTGAATTTATTGGATTTTTTTTCCAGAAATTAATTGAATTGAATTTAATTAAGTATATTGAACCTTTTGTGAAAACTAAATATATATAGATAAAGTTAATATAAAGTTTTACCAAAAATATTTTATTTGTGCTCGAGAATGTCTCAAAGTATTTATGAGAATTTTGGATTTTTCTGATATTTTAATTGCTTAAAGTAGATTAATCTAATTTGGGAATTATTTTAAATCAAAAGCTTTTGAAAATCGAGTGAAGCGATCGGGCGAAGCCCGATCTTGTCGCGTCTTGCGCCCATCGACGTGCGGCCCGATCGGCACCGCTCACGCCTCGCGCGTGGCCGTTGGATGAAGATCGGACGGTGTCTCCTTTCGCGAAACCCTAGCGCCTTGGCCGTTGGATTGAGATCGGCGGTCGGGATCGTTCGCGTTGTTTTGGTAAGTTTAGATCTCGCCGTTGATTTTGGAAAGAGCGGATCGGATCGTATCGCCGGATCTAATCTGGCGCTCGTTGTAAATCGGACGGTATCGACCTTCGTCTCCGATTCGGTTATCGAATCCGCCGCCGCTGCCGCCGCCGCGTGATTTAGGGTTGCCGTTTTAGCGCGCATGCCGAGGCTATAAAGCCGCAGCCCGCACACCGAGGTTCCTCATCCCGAGCGCATCCGCGATGCTAGCCTTCGCCGTTGAGTCACCGCCGTTTAGCCCCGAGCTCGCCGTAGTTTTCTAGCGCGCGCTTCGTTTTCGCCGTTCGCCGTCGTCAAGCCGCCGTTCGGCGTGTGGGTTCGATTCGGGTTCGCCACGTCGAGCCGCACCGAGCGACTACCTCTTCGTCGCCGGCAGAGCGAACGCCGTCTGGGTCGTCGTCGTCCTCGTCTCCGGAACTTCAGCGCCGCCGCGACATCGCCGTGCTTGAAGCCGACACCGTCGGATCTCCGGCGGACCATCGGATCGAGCCACGTCGCCGTCTGCGATAAAGCGGCTCGGGTAAGCGTGACCGTTGGATCGGGGTTGTTCGGGTGAGATCGCGCCCGCGTGTGCGATGGCGTTAGCCGTCGGATCGTCGCGCAGATGCGCGTCGCGTGTCGAGCATCGGCGCGGGCGGCGCGCACCAATCGATCTTGCGCCGCGTGTCGGGCGCGTGGTGCGAGGCGCCGTGGGCGCGCCCACGGTGGACGAGGCGGTTCCGTGGACCGAGTCCATGGACGAGCGACGTGTCGGCGCTGATTGGTCCGAGTCGGCTGACGTCGCGTTGCGCAATAAAATCTTTTCAATAGAAAAATAATTGAAAAATCGAAATTCTATTTTCTGTATTTTGATTTATTCAAACTTCAAAAGGCTATATCTTTTGCATTTTAACTCGGATTTGAGTGTTTCAAATTTCTAAAAATTTGTAAAATCAAGATCTATTTATTGGTGAATTTTATTTTATTTTTGGAGTTTGGTTGCTCTCTGGTTTGGTGTTTATTTGCTATTTTGGCATCGTTCGCGTAGACGTTGAACTGCTCGGTGATCCGGAAGAAGATTCGTCGCTCCAAGACCCAAGCTCAGATCAAGACCAGCACCTACTCCAAGGCAAGTTGTGCTTTGACCATGTTGCACCTAATTTTCACCAAATTACTATTTTGTCTTTTAAACTTTATGCATGATATTTTATGTGTATAAATGATTTCAATTAATCTGGGAATTAGATAATATGCCTATTTGAATTAAACCATACCTTGTCAATTATATGCCATGATCTATTTGTCACCCTAGGATGTGGAATTATAGTTGATAATCAACATGGGCTAGTTAGATCGTCATAGATTGCTTAGCCATGCCACGTCATCACATGTGTCCGAATGTCGATACTTAATCTTGACTAATGGAATATGGAACAATGTTTATGAATTGGTGTGTCATGTGTTGTCACACAATGATATCAAGTTGTCGTGGCGAGGAGGTCACACATCGGGATTGAAATGTTGATGGCATGTGGTGCTTGGTAATCAAGCCGGGGTGGTAATGATTTTAGATTGAGGCAAGTGGCAAGGCGGTGTGCCAAGGTGGGCGAGTTTGGCGGGGTATGTGGAAGTCTTGCCTTAATCACCTTAAGGACTTAACCTTGCAAGCCTTTGACACGAGTCTCTCTTGCAACCACATGTGCGGAATGGGACACCTAGTGAATAATTTGTGAAACCTAGATTTGATCTTGTCGTGGTGAATAGTGAGTCCCGGTTCGGTTTAACTCACATGGCGCAAGAGGGGGCCTGTTGTGGTGGTTTAACCCTTGATGTTGAAACCTTAGCGGCGATCGGGTCTAGGTGTAGCATTGTAAAGGCTTTGTTATGATCACTCGCCTTGGTGGTGTTTGGTTGTATCGTGTGGGTAAAGTGCATAACCTCTGCAGAGTGTACAATCTATTGAATAGCCGTGCTCACGGTATTGGGCAATGCTCGGAATTACAGTTAAGGGTTAGACTTTGTTAAACAAAAACTTGTTGGGATGGCAAGGTGCCATGGAAAGTGGAAAATTAATTTAGGATTGGAAACTTGGTGTATTTGAAATCTGAATTTATTAATTCTTGTATTTGTTTTTGCTTTCCAATCTATTTATTGTATTCTTGTTAAATCTTTGCTTTATTGCAAAAATACCCTTACTAGCCATTCCTTTGGATTAAGCCAAACATATAGAATATTAGACTTGCATTATTTTGCACAACTTGTTGAGTGCTTTATGTACTCACCCCATCAACAACAACCGAAGAGGAAGAATCTACGCTGATCATGGATGAGGATTATTTGGATGCGAATGCTTAGGTCCGAGCCTCGTCGGTTGCTCGTGGCGAATCGAGCGCCACTGCGTTTATTCTATTTCGCCGCTTCTCATTGATACTCTTTTTAAGCCCTGTGAGGCATTATTCATGTAAGACAACAGTTATTATTAATTAATGAAGTTTATGCTATATTTATTTGTGTGTGACTATGATAGCATCTATGTTGAGCTGTGTGCACTAGCGTGATCTGGACTAGTGCGGTATACACAGAGGGTCGGATTTGCAAATTCGGGTCCCGACAGAGGTGGTATCGAGCCATCTTGACTATAGGTCTTGGCCTAGGTAGTTGGTATCTCTTAGAGTGTCCAAAATTATTTTCTAAAGAAAGCAGTAAAATTGACTAATATGAAACTCTTGGCTTATCTCATCCTCCTACTCTCATCCTTGCTAAATTACCTTCTTTTCGTTGCCGTTTGAGTGGAGATCTTATTCAAAATTTTGTTTTGAATAGATGCCGATCTTCGATCCTTGAGTCAAGGCAGGTGGCTATGCCATGGAGCCGTGGAGAGTTCTTCAAGTGATTGGAGGCTTTGATCGTCCGCTCTACCGAGGAAGCAAGCTGGGCGTCAGCGGTGTGCATCGGGGTTCTTACGCAGGCGATCATCTTCGCTCGAGAGTGCGGCGAGACCACGAGACCGATCCACATCACCGCCCTGAGGTTCACTTACGAGGTGGAGTTGGGAGGCTGCTAGACTTGCTCTACGACGGATGCGCCACGACTACGCCTACGAGCCAGAACACCGTATTTCGACTTCACCCCAAGCGGTGCGGCGTGCGGCGTCGACGGATCGTGGAAGGAGAGTGTGCTCTGCGATACACCTTGCTTGAGTTCGCCACCGCCGGGAGGATCACTTGAGGACAACTGCGCAGAAGCGGAGACAGCGTGTGAGGCGTTGAGAGTGGCGAGCGGGAGCTTCAAAGACCCGCGACGCAGCGGCCTGAGTCATCGGCGGTGGAGGAGGCCTTGCGGTGCCGAGGAAATAGCGGACCAAGTCGTCCGAGGCGGATGAGGTCGCCAAGAAGAAGAAGAAGAAGACCGGAAGAGCGTGAGTGGGAGCTGAGGAGCAGCAGAGGGTCACGGGATAGGTTCGCACCATGCCACCCCACCCACGGTGTATGCCGGATCGGTCTCACCGGTGGTGGGTGGATGAGTGAGAGTCGATCTTAGAGTTGTGTTGAGACTCGAGTGTTGAGTCGCGTTTTTAAGTTAGCCTTTACCCTTTTAGTAGGCGTTAAAGTTGCATGTTTAGTTGGTTCTTAATTGTTTGTTGAGTGTGCGAGTATGTGTTGCAAAGCCCTTAGGCATTGTAAGCAACCATACCAAGTAATAATAATAAAGATTATTTAAGTTGGGTTTAACTGTTTCCCCGCCTTAGAAATTCTTGCATCTTATCTATGCTACATCTATCTTTCCTAACCCAAGAAGCAATCAAGCGGATGGTGAACACTCGCGGCAACAATGGGGCTTGGGAAGTGGTCTACGCTCGAGCAACAATCCCAATGAAGGAGTACCACCGCAGCAAGCACCGCCGATGGATATCACGAGAACTTGGGAGCTTTTCTCGCTGCGCAAACTCGGTTGATCGAGACTATGATGCAGCGAGATGACCAATATGGCTGCGATCAACAACCCCATTGAGCGAGAACAACAATGGCGGGCCTCGTCCTTACTCCAAGTTGTCGGACTTCATGAGGACCCGACCGCCAACATTCTCGAACAACGTCAACCCCTTGGAAGCGGATGATTGGTGAGAACCATTGAGAGGAAGTTGTACATCACACAATGTGAAGGGCATGAGAGGGTTCTTACGCATCCCATCGGCTAGAGGAGCAGTGCGAGAATGGTGGGAGAACTCATTGTGCTACTCATGAGGCACCCATGGAAATCACGTGGGAAGAGTTCGCAGCGGCCTTTCGCGATACCACGTGCGGAGGGAATGATGGACTGAAAAGGAAGAATTTGGCGCTTAAGCAAGGAGGCCAACCGGTGGTGATTACTTGAACAAATTCACACGATTAGCACGCTATGCTCCACGAAGATGTAGCGACGGACAAGGCTAGACAGTCCGCTTCATGAAAGGACTAAACTCGAGTGCGCAAGTGGGGTGATTACCCACACTTTTCAGATTTCCAAGAATTGGTAAACAAGGCTTTGATTACGGAGGATAAGCGCAAGGAGCTTGGGAAAATCGCAAGCGCTTGATGACTAACCGGTGGGCGCCTAACCATCACGAATGAGGATGACCCGCAGCGGTTTGCTAGGTTCCAACCACAAGTCGTTAACAAGCCCGACAACACCGCACCGCGACCATCGGGACAAGGTTATCGAGGCCGCCCAAGGTAACAATGCTCAAGAAGTCGTGATCACCGCCGAAGGTGCTACTGATTGCAATGAGTGGGGCATTATGCTAATAGATGTCCCGAGAAAGGAGGAATCACGCCGGTCGCGTTTCAACCTTGGGCGACACTGCTAAGGCACCAATGACGGAGCGAATCGAGGAGTGGACAGCAGGAGTGGCGCCTCAAGCTACTATTCGAGGCGAGTCAACCACATCACCGCCGATGGAGCCGGGAAGCATCGGACGTCGTCGGGTAAGTTTTGGTAAACTCAAGACTGCATAAAGATTATTTGATTCAGAGCTTCACATTCATTTGTCTCTCGAGCTTTTGCATCTAAAAAGGTTTAAGCATGAAAAATCTCAAGTGTGTGATGCTAGTTCAAGCCCCAAGATCGAGTTAAGATCTAATATTGGATGTTTGGGGTAAAGTCGATAATTAACGGGTAGAGTTCCTAGCGAACTTAATTATTCTAGATGCCCAAGTTTTAGATGTTATCCTTGGTATGGATTGGTTAACCAAGCATAAGGCGGTATTGGATTGTGGTGAAGGTTGTATCCATTGAGAGCCCTACAGGAGAAAAGGTGGAATTCGAGCGACATCGGTTCGCAAGGGTCAATTAATGGTTAATAGCATGAAAGCCGTCGGCATTGAGGGCGTGCGGTGGTCAAAGAATATCGGATGTATTTCGGAGGATCCGCGGGAATGCCGCGCAGACCGTGACATCGAGTTTGTCATTGAGTTAGTACAGTGCACAAAGCACCAATAGCAAAAGACCTTCGGATGCCTACCGATGAGTTAGTAGAGATGAAGAAACAGATCGGCGAGTTATTAGAAAGGTTTTATAAGACCAAGTTCGCCGCCATGGGGAGCGCGATTTTGTTTGTCGGGAAAAGGATGGAAGCCTTAGAATGTGTATTGATTACCGTGCACTTAATGAAGTAGCGATTAAGAATAAGTATCCGTTGCCAAGGATTGATGATCTGTTCGACCAGTTGAGAGGAGCTGGAGTTTTCTCCAAGATAGACCTTCGTTCAGGATATCATCAACTAAAGATTCGGACGGAAGATGTTCCAAAAACCGCATTTTCTTCAAGATACGGACATTATGAGTTCACGGTCATGTCTTTTGGATTGACCAATCATGACCTATTTCATGAACTTGATGAATAAGATTTTCATGGAATACTTGGACAAGTTTGTTGTTGTGTTCATAGATGATATTTTGGTATATTCGAAGACCGAAGCAGAGCACGCAAATCATCTGAGGCTAGTGTTGGAAAAGCTGCGTGAGCAACAGCTGTATGCTAAATTGATAAATCGACTTTTGGAAGGAAAAGGTGGAATTTCTCGGTCATGTCATGGCTGCAGAAGGATTTTTGTCGACCCAAGCAAAGTGGAAGCGATGTTGCATTGGGAGCAACCAAAGTCATCACTCAAGTCCGAAGTTTTACGGGAATGGCGAGGATATTATCGCGGTTCATAGAAGGATTTTCGACGATTGCTAGACCTCTTACTCGATTATTGAAAAGGAAAAGAAATTTTCATGGGCCTTGATTGTGATAAGAGTTTTGAGGAATTAAAGCGTTTAACAACAGCCCGATGTTGGTTTTGCCTAATGTTGAAACGACCCGATATATCTTGTGATGCGTCAAGGCGAGGTCTTGGATGCGTATTGATGCAAGAGGGTAAAGTGGTCGCATATCGTCAAAGCGATTAAGACCGCATGAAGGAAATTATCCTACGCATGACTTGGAATTGGTTGCCGTGGTGCATGCCTTGAAATTGTGGCGTCATTATCTCATTGGAAATAGATGTGAGATATATACGGACCATAAGAGTTTGAAATATATTTTCACTCAATCGAGATCTCAATATGAGGCAAAGGAGATGGTTGGAATTAATCAAGGATTATAACATGGGAATTCATTACCATCCGGGAAAAGCAAATGTAGTAGCTGATGCCTTAAGTCGCAAGAGCTACGTGGCGAATATGATGGTGCAGGAAGGACAATCAGAACTGTGCGGAGAATTGCAAAATTTAAAATTGGAAGTAGTTTTAGAAGGATTCCTAGCTGCTTTGGAAGTGAAGCCAATGCTCGAAGATCAAATTCGGGAAGGACAAAAAGATGATGAGAAAGTCAACCGAATCAAGGCTAAAAAGGATGAAGGATTAGCAAAGGACTTTACCATGGACGACCAAGGTACCATGTGGTTCAAGGGTCGCATTTGTGTGCCAAACAGACTAGAACTTAAGCAGTTGATTTTGGAAGAGGCTCATGATTCCAAGTATTCAATTCATCCAGAGCGCTAAGATGTACGGGACTTAAAGGAGAGGTTTTGGTGGCGAATATGAAGCGCGAAGTCGCGAGCACGTTGCCTTGTGCGATGTATGCGAGAGTTAAGGCAATACATCGAGACCAGCAGGTTTGCTACAACCGCTAAAAGTCCCGAGAATGGAAGTGGGAAGAAATCGGTATGGATTTCGTCCTTTGGATTACCAAGAACTCAAAATGGGTATGATTCTATATGGGTTATCGTGGATCGATTGACCAAAGTTGCTCACTTCATTCCAGTCAAGACCACTTACTCAGAGAGGTTAGCGAGAACTATACATAGCAGTCGTGTGTTTGCATGGTGTACCAAAGAAAATAGTGTCGATAGAGGTACCCGATTCACCTCGAGATTTTGGGATAAATTGCATGAAGCTATGGGAGCAGCGTTTGAACTTGACCTGACATATCATCCATGATGATGGTCAAGCAGAAAGGGTAATCAAATTACGGAGGATATGCTAAGGGCTTGTGCATTAGCCTATACTACATCATGGGATAAGTGTTTGCCATATGCGAGTTCGATTATAACAACGATTACGAGCTAGTTTGCGGATGTCGCCATTGAAGCTTTATATGGTCGTGCTGTCGTACCCTTTGAATTGGAATGAGGCAGAGGCGTATGATATTTGGCCCTAATATTCTCAAGGAAGTGAAGAGCAAGTTGCCATGATAAGAGACGAGTTGAAAATCGCGCAATCAAGACAAAAAGTTATGCGATAATCGACGCCGTGATTTGAGCTTTGAACTCGATGATTTCGTATATCTTAGGGTTACCCTCCGAAAGGAGTTAAAAGGTTCCACGTTAAAGGAAGCTTGCCCCAAGATATGTTGGACCGTTCAAAATTTTGAGCCGTCGAGGAGGTTGCTTATCGATTAAATTGCCGCGATCACTAGCGGCGTGCATGATGTGTTCCATGTGTCACAGCTCAAGAAGTGTCTTGGTGCAGTGAGCGACGCCTTTGGGAGAGATTGAATTGCGTAAAGATCGACCTACAAGGAGCAACCAATCGAATCCTGGATGTTATGGACCGCAAGACCAGGACCAAGTCGATTCGCTTTGCGAGTTGATGGAGCAACCATTACGAGAATGAAGCAACACGGGAGCGTGAAGAGGATCTGAAGTCGAATTTCCAAACCTATTTCCTAGTCGACCTTGAATCTCGGGTCGAGATTACATTAAGGGGAGGTTTGTAACATCCAAAAATTTGGCTTATAATTTCGCTCATATGCTTTTTGGTGATTTTACAATTTATTGGATTTTTTCGAAATTAATTGAATTGAATTTAATTAAGTATATTGAACCTTTTGTGAAAACTAAATATATATAGATAAAGTTAATATAAAGTTTTACCAAAAATATTTTATTTGTGCTCGAGAATGTCTCAAAGTATTTATGAGAATTTTAAGGATTTTTCCGATATTTTAATTGCTTAAAATAGATTAATCTAATTTCGGAATTATTTTAAATCAAAAGCTTTTGAAAATCGAGTGAGCGATCTTGGGCGAAGCCCGATCTTGTCGTGTCTTGACCATCGACGTGCGGCCCGATCGGCTGCCGCTACCGCCTCGCGCGTGGCGTTGGATGAAGATCGGACGGTGTCTCCTTCGCGAAACCCTAGCGCCTTGGCCGTTGGATTGAGATCGGCGGTCGGGATCGTTTCGCGTTGTTTTGGTAAGTTTAGATCTCGCCGTTGATTTTGGAAAGAGCGGATCGGATCGTATCGCCGGATCTAATCTCGGCGCTCGTTACCGTCGGACGGTATCGACCTCGTCTCGATTCGGTTATCCGAATCCGTCGCGCTGCCGTCGCCGCCGCGTGATTTAGGGTTGCCGTTTTTAGCGCGCATGCCGAGGCTATAAAAGCCGCAGCCCGCACACCGAGGTTCCTCATCCCGAGCGCATCCGCGATGCTAGCCTTCGCCGTTGAGTCACCGCCGTTTAGCCCCGAGAGCTCGCCGTAGTTTTCTAGCGCCGCCGCTCGTTTTCGCCGTTCGCCGTCGTCAAGCCGCCGTTCGGCGTGTGGGTTCGAGCGGGTTCGCCACGTCGAGCCGCACCGAGCGACTACCTCTTCGTCGCCGGCGAGCGAGCGCCGTTCGGGTCGTCGTCGTCCTCGTCTCCGGAACTCAGCGCCGCCGCGACATCGCCGTGCCGGAGCCGCCTGGCCGTCGGATCTCGGCGGACCATCGGATCGAGCCACGTCGCCGTCTGCGAGAAGCGGCTTCGGGTAAGCGTGGACCGTTGGATCGTGGTTGTTCGGGTGAGATCGCGCGCGTGTCGCGATGAGCGTTAGCCGTCGGATCGTCGCGCGAGATGCGCCGCGTGTCGAGCATCGGCGCGGCGGCGTCGCGACCAATCGATCTTGCGCCGCGTGTCGGCGCGTGGTGCGAGGCGCCGTGGGCGCGTCCACGGTGGACGAGGCGGTTCCGTGGACCGAGTCCATGGACGAGCGGCGATGTCGGCGCTGATTGGTCGAGTCGGGGCTAACGTCGCGTTGCGCAATAAAATCTTTTCAATAGAAAAATAATTGAGAAAAATCGAAATTCTATTTTCGTATTTTGATGTTATTCAAACTTCAAAAGGCTATATCTTTTGCATTTTAACTCGGATTTGAGTGTTTCAAATTTCTAAAAATTTGTAAAATCAAGATCTATTTATTGGTGAATTTTATTTTATTTTTGGAGTTTGGTTGCTCTCTGGTTTGGTGTTTATTTGCTATTTTGGCATCGTTTAGCGTAGGCGTTGAGCTGCTCGGTGATCGGAAGAAGATTCGTCGCTCCAAGACCCAAGCTCAGATCAAGACCAGCACCTACTCCAAGGCAAGTTGTGCTTTGATCATGTTGCACCTAATTTTCACCAAATTACTATTTTGTCTTTTAAACTTTATGCATGATATTTTATGTGTATAAATGATTTCAATTAATCTGGGAATTAGATAATATGCCTATTTGAATTAAACCATACCTTGTCAATTATATGCCATGATCTATTTGTCACCCTAGGATGTGGAATTATAGTTGATAATCAACATGGGCTAGTTAGATCGTCATAGATTGCTTAGCCATGCCACGTCATCACATGTGTCAGAATGTCGATACTTAATCTTGACTAATGGAATATGGAACAATGTTTATGAATTGGTGTGTCATGTGTTGTCACACAATGATATCAAGTTGTCGTGGCGAGGAGGTCACACATCGGGATTGAAATGTTGATGGCATGTGGTGCTTGGTAATCAAGCGGGGTGGTAATGATTTTAGATTGAGGCAAGTGGCAAGGCGGTGTGCCAAGGTGGGCCAGGTTTGGCGGGGTATGTGGAAGTCTTGCCTTAATCACCTTAAGGACTTAACCTTGCAAGCCTTTGACTGAGTCTCTCTTGCAACCACATATGCGGAATGGGACAGACCTAGTTGAATAATTTGTGAAACCTAGATTTGATCTTGTCGTGGTGAATAGTGAGTCCGGGTTCGGTTTAACTCACATGGCGCAAGAGGGGCCTGTTGTGGTGGTTTAACCCTTGATGTTGAAACCTTAGCGGCGATCTTGGGTCTAGGTGTAGCATTGTAAAGGCTTTGTTATGATCACTCGCCTTGGTGGTGTTTGGTTGTATCGTGTGGGTAAAGTGCATAACCTCTGCGAGTGTACAATCTATTGAATAGCCGTGCTCACGGTATTGGGCAATGCTCTGGAATTACTGATTAAGGGTTAGACTTTTGTTAAACATAAACTTGTTGGGATGGCAAGGTGCCATGGAAAGTGGAAAATTAATTTAGGATTGGAAACTTGGTGTATTTGAAATCTGAATTTATTAATTCTTGTATTTGTTTCTTGCTTTCCAATCTATTTATTGTATTCTTGTTAAATCTTGCTTTATTGCAAAAATACCCTTACTAGCCATTCCTTTGGATTAAGCCAAACATATAGAATATTAGACTTGCATTATTTTGCACAACTTGTTGAGTGCTTTATGTACTCACCCCATCAACAACAACCGAGAAGAGGAAGAATCTACACGGTCATGGATGAGGATTATTTGGATCACGAATGCTTAGGGTCAGAGCCTCGTCGGTTGCACATGTGGCGAACTGGAGCGCCACTGCGTTTATTCTATTTCATTGCTTCTCATTGATACTCTTTTTAAGCCTGTGAGGCATTATTCATGTAAGACAACGATTATTATTAATTAATGAAGTTTATGCTATATTTATTTGTGTGTGACTATGATAGCATCTATGTTGAGCTGTGTGCACTAAGCGTGATCTGGACTAGTGCGGTATACACAGAGGTCGGATTTGCAAATTCGGTCCCGACAATATGATCTACGTTAGAGTTAAAATCGTAACCTCGTCTCCCATTCGAGAGTGCTTGTTTATGAATATGCCATTTCGTCACATTCAAAAGCATGCGATCTCGAATTATCCCGATTTTGGACGAGTTCGAGGTATGTGGTTGGGCAAGTTCACGAGTGTTGTACAAGCTGCGAGTAGATTTTGGTAGCATCTCCCTACGGTGTTCTCGGGTATACACCCCTCTTGACTGTTGTCGAGGCGTGTACACGGAGAGCGGCGAGAAGATCTTGTCATTAAATTTTCTCCAGAGTTGTACAAGCAACAAGAACTTGCTCGAACTCCATATCCTCGAATGGGATTAGGACCAAACCTATTTAGAGAGTAGGGGTTATCGTTGAGTGCGTATTTAGGTGGTCAGCGGATAAACTTTTTTGAAGATCATTCGTTCATTTGTTACTCTCTTGAAATATGCTAGAACGATTACATCTTATTACTTATCTATTCAGCTATTGCTTTACATGATTTATTGTCAAGTTCACAAAATAGAGTGCAATTGCTTTCTCTCATGTCAAATATATGATCTTATCGGATAAGAAAACTTAAAATGTCACAATTAGAGCATCGGCTCCTCGCAAGACAGAGTAGAAGGTGCTCCCGAGGGGCGAGCCAAGTTCCAAATGTTGAGAGGCCGAGTAAGGTGAGGAAGGCCGAGGACCGAACACGGGGCCATAGGAGAACACGCGAGTTCTCACTTCAATGCCACGAAGTGCATGCAGGCCCTCCCAAGTACAAGGGGCGATACCGTTCATTCCTCGGTCAATTGGTGAGAGAGAGAGTGCCAATAACGATTAAGGATTGGAGGAAGGAAGTCAGCGCCGAGCAGAAGAATCGGTTGTGGGACGAGGTTAAGGGCAAATGGATTATAGAGGAGGAAGATGAATGCAACGCGAGGCGGTACGCCTTGAAGAGGATGGGTGTGGCCTTGAGGCGCTGTGGTCCTCATGCACAGTGAGTGCGTACTAAAGGTCGTACACCATTCGAGAGGTATCCGTTCGTTACTACGGATGTTTGGGAGGAGTTCATGGCGATGAAGGGTGCGCCTGACGCAGAGCGACTAAGAGAGAGGAATACGCTATCCGGAGGCACAACACGCACCGCACCACCTCTGTGCGAGCGGCTATGAGGGGAAGAAGGCGAGTGGGCGCGACTAGCCGTGGAGTCTGCGAATTCGGGACGGCGATGCCTTACTCCCATATATGTGAGGCAGACGCATGGCGGGTATTAGCGAGGACAAAAAAACCCGACAGGCGGCTTGTAGTCGCAAACCCCCTCTGCGCACATCGTCTACGCCATCGTAAGACATCGACTTAGTACATTGCAGTTGGCCTAGCTTGTTGTATTTGGATCTAATTCGCACTTGCTTGTGCGGGAGGAGGTAAGCCGGCGAAGAAGCGGGGACCTTCGAGCCAAGGGTGAAGGATATCCTGTCGTCTGTGATCGGAAGCCCGACCATAAGGGCAGTGCTTACCGTAGGGTCGAGGGCATCTGAAGAAGTCCTACTTCAAGATGGCGCTTGAGTGCTAGATCAAGATCATGGGAGGCACGTGCGGGCGCCTCAAGGACACTCTCGAGGAGCAAGCGGCGGAGGAGATCAAGGAGGAGATGAGGGGAGAGATGATGGCACGTGAAGATGAGATATGGGGAGATGATGGCACGTGAGGGCGCTTGAGGGCGAGATGATGGCGATGATCTCTGAGTCGAGCAGATGCCCTCGCCTCTTGTAGAGAAGCTGTGCCCCGACCTAGCGGTGTGGTGCAAAAATGATCGACCGATCCCGGTGAAGGTAATAATTAATTTTCCTAACTTAAAGCTACAAGTGTAACTCCCACAATGTTTCTCCTCAAGTTGCGCATATCTTGCAGGCCTGCTAAGTGCCGACTCACCACCACTGACGGAGGGCGGATTTCTGTCGAGGCTGACGTGGGGTTGCATTTCCATGCAAGGAGGCGGACAACTTTGTGCATGGTCGACCTTTGGGAAGGGCTACATGAGGTGCGGTGGACTCGTCCACGAACACTTCTTATCACATGTGCTCGAGTTCCCCCAGCGAAGATATTAGCACTCTCGGGCAAGCACGTATGTCGTTCATCAAGTGGCCCACGACGGGTGTCGTACTAGTCAAGGTAAAAATCCCCCGCGTCTTCTCTACCATTCCAATAGTACTGCAATAAGTTAAATATGCGCGTGCTTTGTAGGTTCCTACCGTACACTGTGCTTACTCATGCTCACGCTACATTTCCCACCACCGTGATGAGTCCTACACGGAGTGCAGAGCTCACGTGTAAAAGGACAAGCACGGCACCAATAGAACCACAAGAGGCCTCTGAGACTCCTTCCACCAAGAAGGCAAAGCTGATAAAGGCCACAACACCCCTTGAGGTACCAGAAAAGCCCACTACCTTGACCACAAAGACTCCTTCGGCCCAGAAAGGAAAGTCAACACATGCCACAGACATCCCTTACGACTTTAAGGCATATGTACATGGAAAGCCCCTGATTGCATCCAACGAACTAAATGATCTAGGCAGGTGGACTCGCATGCTCCATGGATGGTACATGGATAAGGTGAATGAGGAAGAGCGTCGAGTCGACTTCAATGTGATGTATAAAAGGGTACATTTCCACCATGACGAGAATGGGATATTCCCCGTCAGTTTTGAGGATCTGTTTCGTGTGTACCAATTAATGGCCGTCGATATTTCTACTTTACGATCACGGGCCGTTGTGAGTATCGCACCATACATCATGGTGATGACTTTTATAGGATTTTGCATTATGTTTTCTAATATCAACACGAGTTGCGGGGCAATGAGACAATGAGCCGTGACGAATCAAAACCAAGTTGGGTTAAATCGACCGAGCTTATGTCTGCGACCACGGCTAGGCTACATCCGGTGTTTGTTCTTGGCTCGTCAAGCGGGTATTGCATCTTGAGTCGACGGCACGCCGTTGTAATACCGTACCACGAGGAGTAAGTAGTACAAACCCTTCAATTACTCGTGACGCACTTAAACCGTATGCGAACTTATTTCCTTGCACTACATTCCATTTAATAAGCAACCATTGGGTTCTACTCGTCCTCGTTCGAAGCGAAAACCACAGTCTACATTTTTAACTCAATCAAGAAGAGACCGATGGCCTCGCGATCAAGTGTCCTTTGCGAAGTAAGTACATTACCGTAACGTAACACTTTACGAATTTAACTATATTTTTTTACTCAATGGCATCTCTCCAATATATGTAGGGGTTTCTCGGACTATGTCGATGAAGGAGGGTCACACGATAAGAAAAAGGGCAAGGCATTTGGAGTATAAAAATTCACGGTACAAGTGCCTAGCATATATCGATTAATTTTTACGACATCTAATTTTAGTGTGTTAATTTCTTTTCTCTCTTCACAGTGTCATCAACAGGCAGCGATGACTGTGCGGCTTCTATGTCATGCAACACATGTTGGTTGTGGTCGGCGGCTCACACCTTTTTCATAAGGTATATGTACATGCATACTTAGCCTTTCACTTACAAATTTTGAAACTTAAATTCATGCACTCATTTATGTTTTGCAGAAGATCAATATCCCCCAGAAGGGCTTAGACAGCAAAGCACTCAACAATTTACGAGACCACTTATGCCAATGGTACTGGTTGGAAGTTATATCGGAGGACGGTAGGTTTAGAGATCCTGAAGCATCCTACTAGTCCATATGGAAACAATATTAATTGTATATGTCAATGTGATATATATGCACGTGTACTGATTGTTAAGCATGTTTGTGTTTGTATGTTGTGAACGAATGGGCTATATGTATTGTAATTTAAGTGTTCGTGTTCTGTGAATGTGATATGTGCATTTTGTGTTCTGTATTGTGAATGTGATATATGCCCATTGTTAATATTTGCCATTTTGGGTAATATGGAAAATTGCAACACCACCATTAGGGTCATCAGAATCAGTTCTTATGTGGAACCGATTCTGATAACCACATAATTGGAATCGGTTCTTGTATATATGATTCTGATGACGTCTCATCCGAATCGGTTTTTTGAAAAAAGCGATTGTGATGACACAATCATTAGAATCGGTTCTTAAGATGAGCTGATTACGATGACCTCTTATCGAATCGGTTCTTTTAAGCAGCGATTGTGATGACCACATCGATAGAATCGGTTCTTTGACGGAAGTGATTGTGATAACCATACCATTACAATCGGTTCTTCGAAGAAAGCGATTGTGATGATCCATCATCACAATCGCTTCTTTGAAAGAACCGATTGTGATGACCCTCATTAGAATCGGTTCTTGTGTGGAACCGATTACGATAACTGCGTTATCGAATCGGTTCCACACAAGAACCGATTCTAATGAGTCATCTGTCGCTTCTTTGAAAGAACCGATTCGGATGACATGTTATCAGAATCGGTTCAATAGAAGAACCGATTCTAATGAGGGGTCATCACAATCGCTTCGTTGAAAGAACCGATTCTAATGATGCTTTATCACAATCGGGCCAAAACCGATTGTGATAACTCCACCTCATCACTATCTAAAGACTTCGTATCGCCACTTGAACCGACTGTAATGGCAAAAAAGAACCGATTCTGATGGACAATTCTGTAGTAGTGAACGGTGTATGCCTTGGTATGGGAAGAAACCCTTATCGCAAGGATTTACTGCTTCTATGGCAGGGAATTACTGCTCGAGTTACCACTTTAAAATGACAGGGAATCACTGTCATGTTTCTTCTCCATATCAAGGATTCAACGTCATCAGGCTGGTGCAAAGTTAGGTCTATGTAATGTAACGGTTATGTTATGATCTCTCTGCAGCACTCCAAAGGAAGTGTGCTAATAGCTTGCACAAAGAGCTGATCATTTCTTGTAGGTAAAGCTGTAAACCTCTGCAGAGTGTAAATCTAATTAATTAGCCACGCCTACGGTCAAAGGCACTTGGTAACGTCATCACATGATTAGAAGTTTTACTATTTTCAAAATGGGATTATTTTCATCTGATGTGCCTTGTTTTGGCAAAGATTATGGTCATGCCACGTGTTGGCAAGGAATGGATACGTCAGAATTGGATTATTGGATCATTGAATTATTCAATGCTCTCGAAGGGCTGTGAGTATTACTTATGCTTTACTTATTTCTTATCAGTCAAACTTGCTTTATAAAATTCCGTTTGCAAATGACAACTTGATTTGTAAATTCAATTTCGCTTTATGCAAATTATGGTCATGCCACGTGTTGGCAAGGAATGGATACGTCAGAATTGGATTATTGGATCATTGAATTATTCAATGCTCTCGAAGGGCTGTGAGTATTACTTATGCTTTACTTATTTCTTATCAGTCAAACTTGCTTTATAAAATTCCGTTTGCAAATGACAACTTGATTTGTAAATTCAATTTCGCTTTATGCAAATTAACCGTTGAAGCCTTTCCTTTGAAATGGCCTGCATATATTATAGGATTTGCTAAAGTCTTGCGGTGTACGTAAAGTACTCACCCTTGCTTATTATGTTGTTTTAGGAGGAAAAAGATAGCGAAGCTTCGAAAGATCTCTTTTCATCGCAAGATGCGGGAGTTTCAATAAAGCGACCTTTCTACAGATTATGCCTTGTCAGTAGCCTGAGGAATTAGATGGGCACACTACATGACTTTGCTTCTTCTGTTGCTATATTTATATAATCTGAGTTGTAAGAATATATTGTACAAATAGCTTCCGCTTGAATAAAATGATGTATGGATGTGATTCCAATTGTTGGAAATGTGCGTACTAGCCACTGATCATGGGACTAGTACTGTATGCGCATTAGATTTCCACTTTTGCATTTATGCGAAAATGGGGATCGTTACATTATAAGACAGTACCACTAACATGGAAAGATATGAAATGACTTATGAGAGATGAATTTGTTCCTGCTTATCATTCTAAAAAGTTACTTTATGAATTGCAATGTTTACAACAATGTGATAAAACTGTCAAGGAATATTACGAGGAATTATAAACTTTGTTGTTGCGTTGTGGATGAGATGAATCTAAAGAAGCTAAGGAAATAAGATTCTTAAATGGACTTGACAAGAAAATTCAGAGTATTCTTGTTGATAAGGAATACAATTCTCTCTCTAGTTTATTTAATATTGCTTGTGAGGTTGATTGAACATGAAAGAAATCTTGCTGAAATTAATGACTATAATTGCAAAAGTGAGCAATTTTCTTTGGAAGAATGGCATCTTGTCAAGTTTCCACTTGCTACTAAGGCCCTGTTTGGTAGAGCTCCAGATCCTAGCTCCACCTTAGATCTGAATCTTGTAGGTTAAAATAAATTGAATTAAGTTTATATTTTTAGTTTAAAATGTAAATAAGATGACCCACATAAACACTCTTAATATACCCACAGCTTCAGCTCCACGGATCTGTGGAGCTAGAAATATCTAGCTCCACCAGATCCACAAATCTGATGGAGCTAGAGCCGTACCAAACACACCCTAACTTTTCACAGGACATTGAGAATAAGAACGAGAAGGAAAACACGCCAAAGAAGGAGGAACATGAGATACTTGCTATCCCATGCTTGCATCAAGAATGTACACATCATGATATGCCTAAATTGGTTGAGATAGAAAACAAAGATAACGATATAGGTGCTATTTTTACACGAGGAGAGAATTATGTTGATATGCTAAATTTGGCCACTACTAGTGCTTTGCCAGAACAACAGTTAGTGGACCCTCAAACTGAATCACCTTTGTCACAATATGATTGTCTTGCTGTCCCTCGTGATAAAGGAGAGTTGTGTGATAATATCTCATTTATATCCACGCCTCAACTAGTGAATGAACATATCAGTTTTATTTCTAATCTAAACATGTGTGCTGAAATGAAAATAAACATGTTATTCACCTTGCTAATAAAAAGGATGATATTAAACTGTTGTCTTCCTGGAATACTTTGGGTTACATTGAATTTGATGTTATATGTGATCTCAATTGTTTAGAGGAGAGATTTTCTATGCCTGCTAATTTGTCATGGTCATCCAGTGTTAGTTTTCATGCTGTTGGCAAACATAATGATAAAGGAAAGTACATGGTGCATCGAGTTTATATTTGTACTATTTTGAAATCTTTTTTTAATGTGCCACACTATCAACAACCAAAGAATATGTTGGTTTCTTTACCGCCTCTTGTTACTAACCTTTTGCAGGCCAATGAACTTGATTCGAGGACGACTCAAATCAAGAAGGGGTGGACGATGTGACCATGCCGGCCCAGCAAGCCATATTTCAACCTCATGCCAAAACAAGGGCCCAATAACTTCTGACACTCCAAGACCATTCAGAGATCAAGTCCAATTCATTCACGAGTCCAGTTTGGCCCCCAGGAGTAGTCCAACATAAAACAACCATATTTGGGTCATACAAAGTCCGTTTGAGACGTTCTGGGACTCTATAGACAAGACCACGACGAGAGCCTTCCAACGGAAGTGGTTTCACATTCAAACTCCTTCTGGATCACTGGGAATCATAAAAACTATATGACGAACAAAATCTGTTGGGTGCTGCATCACCTCCACTTGGGTCCAAAGGCCTTGTACGACCTAGGGTTGCATGGCCATCCCCTTGGCCGCCTCCCTTGCCTTCATCCTCATATATATTCAGTAGCCGTCGCTAGAATAGAGGGGTTTTTCTTATATTACAACTGGACACTTTGTCAGTTTTTTGCCGTGCATCGGTTTGTGGAACCCCAACTCATGTGCTTATTATTATTCCCAATTTCAGATTGCATCTTCTACGTTCTTGCTTGTGTTCTCGATTCGCATGCAGGGATTAGCCTTCTTGGCGAGGTCAACTGTGTTTGTGCGTGGTTGATAACCAAAGGAGCCGTGGTGTAGCGATTGCATGGTTCGAATCAGTTCTGATTGGAAGCCGGATCGTCAACATCGAGTTCTCCACCAATCGATTTAGTACTACCTATCGGAAGATCGGGCCACCGTTCGCGTCAAAGAGGTTAGTGATGAGTCTTTGTGGTTGTTATTTCTACATTTATGTTATTGGTTTTGTTGGTTATCATCGGTTGCTTTGTAGAGAATTTTAACTTTTTAATGTGTTTGTCATTCTCTCCATTTGAAAGAAGTTATATTGATGTTTTTGGTGCAAGACTTACGTTGTGTGGATTATGTTTTGTAACTTCTCTAAGAAAGGGTTACTTGATCACTTGGATTTTCCTTTTTGGAAAATATCCTTGCAACTATCTTCCTTCATGGGAGTTTTAAATTTTGAAATTTGTTTTGGAGAACTTTTGTACGTCAAGGTTGGGTCTTGCCATCTTGTGATTAGAGAGTCGAGTTCTTTTGTGAACTCTGGTTGGGTCTTCTCAAAAGAAAAAAAACTATACATAAATAAAGTAATCATTTGACTAAAATAATTTGTCAGTAGTAAGAGGTATTATTTAACATGTTACTATGCTGGTAGTTGTGTGATATAGAATAAGTTATTTCTATAGTACCATTGGAATTGAATCAATTAGAGGTAAATGTTGCCCTGGTTTAAGATTGAATAACTTTTTATTGTTGTAGGATATTCTATTGTGAGTAATACTTAAATGTGTTATCGTTTATATTTGAGAATTGTTCTATCAACAGAATGTATTGGAGTGTACCCTTTTATTTCAAGGGTAGGTGATTAATGAAAATGTTTAAGACTATAAACGTTGATGTGTAATTAGAACTTTGAGTTGGTGTAAATTGCTAATTCTGCTAAAATACTTTGGTTGATTGTTCAAAGACATTGTAATATAAGGTGTTGGTACAACAATTTAATTGTGATGATAGGTGACTCTATCGTGAATGTTGAATATGGTCATTATGTATATTGTTGCAAAATATTGAGATAAATTTAAGTCTCAAATCATGTCTCCTTACTGCTAGTACAGATTGCGATTGAGAAGGTATACAATTTTCTATTTGATGAAGTAATTAGGACAATGTGATGGTGTAAAATACTAGAGTTTGTTGGACTATATTGCTTATGGACAATTTAATATTGTGTATCAACGGAATGACTTAATCAATGTTATAATCAAATAATGAGGAAACATGTAATGCTTTTCTTGTGGTATGGTTTAATTCTTAGCAAATGGCTGTCTTAGAGCTATATTTATGAAATATGTCTCTTGGAGATGATATTTAGTTGTTGGGTTGTATGAAATTTATATGTTGATCATGCTGAAAGTTTCGTTGAAAAGATGTGTCTTAATCTTAGAATAAGAAGTTGTATGACTGATGGCTCGTTATGGTTAGTGGACCAAAAGAAAGTATTAACGCACCATCTTATATTGAATTAACTATCAAGTTGAATATGCTTAAAAATATGATATGTTTCTCCTTGTTGATTATCATGTGATAGACTTGGTTTAATGTTTGATGATAACAATACCAAGGGTGATTATAATTATTGGAGGATTTAATTAAACGAAGAATTGGGTATAAATTCTAATGGGGTTTCTCAAGGTGCAAAAATTGTGAATATTGAAACCTTTAATGGTAATCGTATTTGAATACTAGAGATGGTGAGATTTATGGCGAACGTATGTTTAAATGTATATGTATTTGTTTGTTTGTATGATATTTTGGTTGAATGTCTTTTTTTTCTAATGCAGTCTCTATTATGTGTATTAGAGCTTCCCTAATTAAGTGTGAATGTTGCCAGGTTTGGGGTTAACTTTGAGGCTTGAAAATATGGATGAAAGGATGAATAATCATAAAGTAATATGTTGGTGGATTTTGAATGTTTTATTTCGTTGAACAATGCAATTCATTTGTCTTTGATAAAATATTTAGCTTAAGTTATGATTTTGGAATCTACCCTCAAAGGGTGTATGTTTGGATTGCGCTCTTTATCATACAAATGAGGTATCTTTGGTTTTATCAGTTAAAGGAAATGGTCAAATCCAATGTGATATTTTGGAAGCTCTTGATTCGAAAATATTTGTATCTCTATTTCAACTAGAGATAGATTTGATTAACAAGTGTGCAGTATATGAAAATGTTTCTTAAAGGTTGTTCTTATGATTACTTCATAAGTGATTTTTGCTAGTGAAGCGGTTTTCTACTGGGAAATGAGTTTCCACTTCTCTTAAGAAAAAGATGGTTGTGGTGTGGAAGAGGTTTGATTCTATTATTGGTTTCTTCTTTCTGAAATGATTTGCTTTGGTCAAAGTTAGATGCATCTATAAATGATTTGTCCGATGTTTCTCTTTCAAATTGAGTTTCTCTCCAATGTGAATTTCAGCGCCTTGGTTTTAAGGTTATGAAAGTGATTTATTTTGTTAAAGAGAATTGGTGTGTCCTTTGAGTTCTAGTAGGGGAAAAGGAAATGAATGATCGTTGGTACTCTGTTGAGTATGAAAGGGGTTGTACTCTTTGACTTGATTCTTTGAGTGGAAGACTGTGTGGGCAAAACCTTTATAGAAAGAAAAGCCAGGTGTGGGTTGGAAATGACCTAAGATCTCCCTGTCTTTGCTAGCTGTTGATTGTATATGGTTAAGAGTGAGTGTAGTTGGAGCTTTTGTATGTCTCGGTCCAAATCTACCAGGAAGGATCAATTAGTAGTTATGCTCCGGGGTAGTACACGATCGATCTTTAAAAGTTGACCACTAGGTAGTTGTTGGTAATTAAATTACCTTCTTGTGGTGTGTCTGATCATTTGTTTGCATTGGATGTAATTAATGTTTTAACAATCCGAAATGGATTGTTCTGCTATGAATGATTATTCTAGCTAGTTGTCCCTGGATGCGAAGTAGGGCCTAGTAGAACATAGATTAAAAATTTATATTATTTCCAGAAGTGAGGTGGAAAATAATATTGTGCCATAGTGGGCTATTTCCTTTCGATGGTATTAGTTCTTTTTGTTAAAAAGTCAACCAATTGGGAGAGATGGGAATCTGTGTTTTGATTTCTGGGGGTACAAGTTTGGAAGTTTGGATGTTCAAACAGATGGTAATAGTGTTTTCATGCGAAATGAGTTAGAGGCGTGTTCGAGTGAAATGTCTCGTGTTATTCTTGTCATCCTGAGTACGACGAACCATGGTAGAGATGTTAAGAGTGGAAAGTAGAGTCACGCGATTGAGCTGAAGAAGGAATGGGAGTTAGAGTTAGAGGTTGGTACCATGTTCTCTTGAATAGCATAATCAGTTAAAGAGATCTGACCCTGTAGTGCCAAAGGAAAGCTTACCTGATGTTCATCAGACCATTTTTATGGTGGCAAAATTTGGGAAATTGGCTCAATGCTTGGATCTTCTTGGGTCCTTACATGGGGTGCAATGTGTCCATGTTGACGTAGTACTTGCATGACCCTAAACTTGTTATTCCACGTGAGCCACTGGTGATTGAGCAGAATCTCACTTTCGAATCCCGGCCAATGCAAATTTTAGGGGAATCTGAGAGGGTATTGAAAAATATAACTCTGAAGTTTGTCAAAGTCTTGTGGTCTCATCAATCTGAAAGGGAAGCGACTTGGGAATTGGAGTCTCTCATGCGTGAGAAATATCCTGAGTCCTTCACATTAGGTACGTGATATGATTCTTTTACCTTGTTGTTTAATCTAGTTGTGTAGAGGCGAGTCTTGAATTTGGGGTCGAATTCTGTTAAGGGGGAGAGAATGTAATATCCTATCTTGTGGTGACCTGTTTTGGGCTGTTGTGAGGGTAAGTGGTCTGATTTTTGGGTAGCAAGGGGCCATTTCTCGGTCTTCGGTGGTTGGATTTGGGCCCACATGAGAGAGGGGCTTCCCTAAACCCTAGTCCACCCTTCCTCCCACCCTACTACTCACTACTGCAGATCGGGCAAGCACAAACGGTTCGAAACCGCTTTCAGAAGCGGTTTTAGAACCGCTTGTAAGCAACCGCGAGTGATACCCCGTCGGGTATCACAAGCGGTTCCCCGAACCGCTTGTGGTTCGACACTTCCACAAGCGGTTGGTGTTACCAACCGCTTGTGGAGAGGTTCTCTCCAAAAGCGGTTGGTCTTACGAACCGCTTGTGGAGAGGTTGGAGTTACCAATCGCTTGTGAAGAGTCTGACAGCATAGCGTTTTGATTATATATTCAATATAGAATATGTTTTCAGAGTGGTTTTTGATATAGATTTTAACAATTAAAATAAATAGAACTACATGAGTTTTTTTTGACACAATTATATATATATTATTCATGCGTACTCATTCAGATAATTACATGTTCATTTACAAAAAATACGAACTTAATAGACTAAAAAATGAACAAGTTGATGAGTACATGAAATAATAAGCCACTTTTACAAGTTTAAAAGAATAAAAGGGCGAATCTTGAGCTCATTTCTTGCGTGCGTCGCTCTTTGTGCCCTTGGTCGGCGTCGATGTCACTCACTGTCCTTATTTCAGGACAATCTCTCCAACCATTTGTGTGGAACTCGCCTTTGGTGGATACAATCTAAATCGACAATAAAGCCGATGAGTTGTTCTTGGATTCTTTGCAACCGGTGCGGCGGGATCACGCCTTGCACATCGATGTTGGGCTGACAAAGCGGGAAGTAAATAAATCTCTGGACATGTAATTAAAGTGTAAGTACTAAGAAATTGACATGTACACTACCTCGGCGTTGGTTGTCGGCACATCACCGTGGGTAATACTTTGCATATAGTGGCACACATAATAGCCACATAAGTTGTTTGCACCCGTCTGTTGTAGAACCTGCGATGAAATTTGAAAAGAAAACGATTATGGGGATGAAAAACTGTTACGGCATATTAATATTCTTTAATACGTACTCGAATGCTTAACATCAAATTCGTTCTCGAAATGTCCTTGTTGCTTCTTTCGAAACCTTGCGAATGCCCTGTGTGATGCGTTAGTATATATGAATAGTAATTATCAGAGTTGGAATCAGCAAGGTATTTCAATATATATAATAAGGAAAACTATCGTATATATATGCGCTATATACATTTAGGGTGTCAATGATAAATTGATATTTTTTAGGAGTCCTTTTGAGTCTTGAACAACGATTTGGCTGCTATCAAGCTTGATGACAAGAAGGATTGATGAAACCTATTCATGTATTGCAACATATATGTAACTAGCTAGTAGTATTATAAATGCCTTGGAAAATATAAGAGCGAGAGGTTGTATATATCGTGCTCGAAGTTGAGGGGCGTATATATACGGTTTGTAGTCTGTCCCAAGAATGCATCGAGAATGTAATCTTCAACATCCTTTCGGTTGTATCCAAAGACAAACTCGTTTACAATCTACTGGTCGATGAAGCCCACGTTGAAGATATTCTCTTTTCTACATCGTTGTATCTCCATTCTACATAGAAAGGTATAAGTTTAAGAGTTGCAATTTTATTGGGCGAGGAAGCACAGTAAAGGTATGAGCTTGACACTTACAGGCACCAAAGACTCATGAGAGACACGTTAATGGCGTCGGCATGGTAAATATTGTATAAGTCGTCAAATTGAGCCATATGGTGTTGTCCCCAGCGATAAAAATCATCTTCTTTGATACGGAGGGAACATCGTTCTTCCTTGAGCGGACTCTGTCATGTACCATTCGTGAAATTGCCGCATCTTGGTTGGCAGATCCTTTATTTCATTTGGGTCAATCAGCTCCCGGCCCAACTGAAATTGCCATCTGACCTCTGTTGCCATTGGGATATCATCTATTAATCCAAGAGCTGCGGTGTGGGCCGAGTCCTGCCTCCTTCATAAACCTCTCGAGGTTCTCCTGATCTTGGTCTCTCTTTTTCTTCTTTGCCGCCGCCGCCTGACCACGTTTATTCTTCTTTGTAGCCTTTATTATTGTCCGTTCATAGTTGAACGGCACAGGCAGCAGCTTTGCACGGCATATCGCGAAGTGTTCCGCCGCTTTTGGATCGATTGGTACCTTTGGCTCTACCTTCTTTTTGCGAAGTGTCTGCCAGTGCGCTTTAGTATTGCGTCCTCTCCTCCTTATTCATATCATATGCCCTCTTTGGAGGTTCCTTTAACCTGGTCGATCAGTGGACTCCGCCTTCTTGGGAGCGGTGGAGGAGCCTTAATCTGCTATCGAGCTTCTTCCTCGGAGGAGATGGTGGGCGTGGTTTTCTGGGGGTTCTTTTTGTTTGAGATCTTTGGTGGTGGAGTAGGGCCTGCGTGGGCGGGTGGTGGAGGAGGTGCTCTGTTTCTGGCGAGGCATTGCGTCTTGGTGGCGTTGGAGGCGTGGGTTGCCGTGGTGGAGATGACGTGTCCACACCATCTGGAAATATGATGTACCGTTTGCGCCAAAGGATGATATTGTGGAGGGCCTGTCCAAGCTTGATCACGTCGTCGCCTCCATGAATATCGAGTTGAAGTTCTTCAAATCCGCTCAGCACCTCCTCCACCGCGACCTTTGAGTAACCCAGGGGTATCTCGTTGCAGTGGAACATCTGGCCCGGCTCCACCGGATATGCCATGCCGTAAGCCACCTTGATGGAGAGGTTACGCGCATCAACGTGTAGCTCACACTAGCGGCGAACCCTTATGTCATCCACGGGATAACGGGCTAGCAAGTTGTCCGCTTCAAGGGCCCCGGTGGACGCGCAGCTACTCCGCTGTGCCGAGGGGCTGATCACGGCGTCCGGCTGATTGCTCGGACCTAGTCCTTGAAGCTTGCTGAGGGCAATTTGTACTTATTGCGCAACTATGTCGCCGATGCTAGCCTGGGTTGCTCTAAGCTCTTGTTCCAATTGGTACACTTTATGTGATTCTTTTGTTTTGCTTCTATGTCGGCTCCTGTACGTATGTGCATCCTTAGCGAAACCATACTTCCACGGTGTTAGCTTGCCCATACCTCGCGTCCATCTTGGGTGCTCAGGGTTTTCAAGGGCATGTGTTAGCTCATCATTCTCCCTGTCTGCCACCAATGTACCTGCCTGAGACTGCTCGACAGCTTGTACAATCCTTTGGCCAACCTCTTGTACTCCAGGTGCCATCACCAAACTGCCGTTATCTGAAAGGCTCCCCCCATGACCCATGAACCAATTGCGCAGGCGATCTTCCCACAAAGCGGTAGCCGGAGTGACGTCCTTCGCCAATAATTCTTCTTCCCGCATCTCCTATTTCGGTATAGCCTTGAGGTAACCACCGGTGCCAAGATGATGGTGGTATTTCTTCATCTGTGAATTGGCCTTGTTCTTCTGACTCACGGCTGGCCTTGGTGGCGACTTGAACTCCTCGAATGCTTCGGTGATCCGGCAACTTTGGAAATTGGTTGAAGTCGGGTCTTTCTCCCTTCTGCACATACTTGCGGCTGAGAGACGTCTTCCACGCTTGAAACATTGTTGCCATCTTCTTCAAAGTGAATTTCTTGGCCTTGTCTTGGACCCTTGAGAAATGTGAAATTTTCCATAATATCTTGCAGGCGAGTCCTTGGTAGCTTGAGGAACTTGGCCCATTTTACGATGCTAATTGGGACGTAATCCCTCACGTGGTAACGCAAGCGTTGTTATGCGGCCCAAGCTGCTAAAATAGGGCAAGCGGCATCCCTTCGTTGTTAACGTCGGTAAACATGTGCTTTGCGGATGGCTTCTTGTTAGGTCCCGATGCTTGGATTGGTTGCTCGATGTCGAGTTGAAATACATAAACATATGTATAAGCGTGTCATAGTGTATTATATTAGCAATTGCGATTAATTAACATGTCTACGGGGATTATATTCTTCTGGCTATACCTCATCCTGGCCGGAACCAGTGTTACCGAACTCAGCGGCTCCAGCGTCAATGGCTTCATCAGCTGCAGCCTCAACGGCCTCACCGGAACCAACATTAGCCTCAGCGATGGAGTCCAGCAAGAACTGTTCTCCCTCATCGAAAGTAGGGTCACCACGTCCTGGGTGCGCCATCAATTCTACACCAAGCATTAAGTACACCACAAGCATATTATTAAAAAAATTATTATTAAAAAAAATTCTACACCAAGCAATACTTTGAAACAACCATATTATAGATTACAACACAAGCATATTATTAAAAAAAATTCTACACCAAGCATTACTTTGAAACAACCATATTACAGATTACAACACAAACATATTATTAAAAAAATATCTACACCAAGCATTACTTTGAAACAACCATATTACAGATTACAACACAAGCATATTATTAAAAAAATATCTACACCAAGCATTACTTTGAAACAACCATATTACAGATTACAACACAAGCATATTATTAAAAAAATTCTACAATGTGGGCATATTACAGATTACAACACAAGCATATTATTACAGATTACAACACAAGCATACCAGAATACAAAATCAATGTGGGCGTTGTGCATTCACAGAAATGAGAACATCCTTGTGGGAATTTCACCGAACATCTTGTGGGCAGCCGAATTAGAGAGGGGGGACGACTGGCGCACAGCTGTACCTCGGTCCTCCTGGGTGGAATGGCGATGTGGCGGCGGTTTGGTGGCGGAGGAGGCATCGGCGAGGTGGCGGAGAAGGCGCCGGCGGCGTGAGTGGTGGCGGCGACGAGGGCACCAGCGCGGGTCGACTGGCGCGGGGGTGGAGCTAGTGGCGCCGGGATGGTTGGGTGGCGGAGGAGGGCGACGGCGTCGACAAGGATGGCGGTGCGGGGTCTCGACGGAGGCGACGACGGCGGCGGTCGGAGAGACACAGGAGGCAGCGGCGCGCGCGTGTTCTCGAGCGGGGACATAGAAAATTTGGGGTGTGAGAAAAGGGCGGGGCGTGTAAACTTTATACAAGGAGCACTTCTACAAGAGGTTTTTAGAACTAACCGCTTGTAAAATATCTGTACAAGCGGTTTTAGAACCAACCGCTTGTAGAGGGACGACTTCTACAAGCGGTTTATATTACTAACCGCTTGTAGAGGGATGACTTAACAAGCGGTTTATATTACTAACCGCTTGTAGAGGGATGACTTCTACAAGCGGTTGATATTACTAACCGCTTGTAAAGGGATGACTTCTACAAGCGGTTTATATTACTAACCGCTTCTGAATGTTGCGTTCTAGAAGCGGTTCTTTTCTAAAACTGCTTCTCAATGTTGCATTCCAGAAGCGGTTCTTTTCTCCAACCGCTTCAGTTTAATTTTAGAATTTTTAAAAAGCTCTTACAACTTTAGTTTCATTCCATAATTTTTAAAAAATGCTTTTAGCAATTTAGTTTCATTCCATAATTTTTAAAAAAGCTCTTACAACTTTAGTTTCATTCCATAATTTTTAAAAAAGCTCTTACAACTTTAGTTTCATTCCATAATTTTTAAAAAATGCTTTCAGCACTTTAGTTTCATTCCAGAATTTTGGCACTTTACATTCATTCCAAATAAACACTTCATACATAGTTCATACGGAGGGGTACATCCTAAGTAGTGCGTACTTTGTCTTTACAAGTGTTCCTTCATTATGATCACGACGTATGAAAGGAGTATCCACGTCTGTGTCATTGAGGAGGCTTATGTCGACATCCACAGCGAAAGGAGGGATCTCGTCGAACTGACTATACTCTTCCTCGTCTGTGACGTCCTCAACTCCAACAATCCTTCGTTTGCCTTGGAGAACCACGTGTCGCTTTGGCTTAGTACTACAATCTTTCTGCTTCTTAGGTTTGCTTGACATGTCCATTACGTAGAAGACTTGTCTCACATCGTTCGCGAGGACGAACGGTTCGCGCATATAGCCGACTTGCGTGAGGTCCACGATTCTCATACCGTATTTGTCGACCTTCACGCCGCTTGAAGTCAGTTTAACCCATTGGCACTTAAATAGAGGGGCCTTCAAAGGTCCATAGTCAAGCTCCCATATCTCTTCTATGAAACCATAATATGTATCCACCTTGCCTTTGTTGTCTTCGGCGTCTATACGGACACCGCTATTACAGTTGGTGCTCTTGTTATCACAGGATCGGTGTAGAATGTCTAACCATTTAACTCGTACCCCTTGAATGTCACGATTTCACTAGATGGTCCCGAGCCAAGCGTTACAAGCTGTTCATTGTCGACCCTTTCAAAAGGATGTACTTTTATAACCAAGCGCCGAAAGAATCCATGTGCTTGATGTTATCCAATCCTCGAGACCTCCCGGAAATCGCGCGTAGAATACTCTTGTGCTCAAGGACATACGGGCCACTACTGATTGATTGTTTCAAAACCGTGAAATGTGCTTGCTTAAATGTAAGAAGATCATTGCATGCAATTGCTTTCCTTCCTAGTGTCCCTTTTCCCCGTAGCCTCCCCTCATGGCGTGATATAGGGACGTCGATCGGGTTTAGATCATTAATGTAATCCACACAAAACTCAATCACCTCCTTTGTCCCATAATCCTCGGCAATGCATCCATCCGGACGAGAACGGTTACGCACATACTTCTTTAGCACACTCATGTACCTCTCGAAAGGGAACATGTTGTGCAGATACACGGGTCCAAGAATACCTATCTCTTTGACAAGGTGAACAGTGAGATGAACCATAATATAAAAGAATGCAAGAGGAAAGATCATCTCAAGACTAACCACACTTTGTACCACGTCATCCTGCAGACTTACTTAGTTTATACGGGTCGATGACCTTACGTGAAACCGCGTTGAAAAAAGAACACAGCTTTGTGATTGTCCCCCGTACCCACTCGGGCAGTATGCCTCTCACAGCCACTGAGAGCAACTGTGTCATTAACACAAGACAATCATGGGATTTCATGTGTATGATTTTATTCTCTTTCGTGTTTATGAGTCTCTTTACATTCAAGGAGTATCCGGAAGGGACCTTCACACTGTTCAGGAACTCTATCACGCTTTTTTTCTCTTCTTTGCTTAGAGTGTAGCTCGCAGGATGTAGGTAATGTTGTCCTTTCCCTCTCTTTTCGGGATGTAGGTCGTTCCTCAGTTCCAAGAGTTCAAGGTCCTTCCGAGATTGCAGTGTATCTTTCGATTTTCCGTACATATCTATGTAGCCTAGCAGGTTCAAGCAAACATCCTTCGTGATGTGCATGAAGTCAAGTGAGTGACGAACCTCCATGACTTCCCAATAAGGCAAGTCCCAAAATATTGACTTCTTTTTCCACATGGGTGCATGACCATCCTCATTCTGCACATGTTTGCTTCTAGGACCCTTTCCAAATACTACATTCAAATCCTTTACCATAGCAAACACACGTGGCCCACTACGATGCTAAGGCCTTGCACGAAGGTCTGGTTGCCCGTTAAATGTCCTGTCTTCCTTCCACAACGGGTGACTCGTAAGAAGAAACCTACGGTGACCCATGTACACAACCTTCCGAGAGTTTTTCAGGTACATGCCGTCCGTTTCATCTAAGCACTGGATGCAGGCTCTATATCCTTTCATAGTTAGGCCGGACAGGTTACCGAGAGCAGGCTAGTCGTTGATTGTTACAAATAACAATGCATGTAGGGTGAAATACTCCCTTTTGTACTCATCCCATACCCTTGCACCATCGTCCCACAACGTCACAAGATCTTCAACCAATGGTTTCAGGTAGACATCGATGTCATTTCCAGGTTGCTTGGGGCCTTGGATCAACAATGGCATCATGATGTACTTTCGCTTCATGCACATCTATGGAGGAATGTTATAGATACATAGTGTAACTGGCCAGGTGCTATGGCTGCTGCTCAATTCTCCAAAAGGATTCATCCCATTGGTACTCAACCCAAACCTTATGTTTCTCACCTCATCTGCGAAGTCTGGGTACGTCCGGTCGATTTTCCTCCACTGTGAGCCATCTGCGGGGTGTCTAAGCATCCCGTCGTCCTTACGCTCTTCTTTGCGTAACGCATCATCGGGCATGCGCTTTGTTAGCAAACATACGTTTCAATCGGGGATCACGGGAAATACCACAACACTTTAGTGGAGGTCTCTTCTTCTTACGCTCCCCATCCATTTCACTGGATCGTCACGCTTCACCTTATCCGTGATTCTCGCTGCTTTGGACAAACATCCAAATTAGCATACTCATTACGATACGAGGATACAATCATTAGGACATGCGTGTATCTTTTGTACTTCCAATCCCAAAGGACATACGACTTGCTTGGCTTCATATGTAGATTCAAGCAAAGTGTTATCTTCAAAGCAACTTCTTTACGAGTGATATCAACTCATCGAATCCCTTATCGACACACCATTTGTAGCCTTCCATTGCATGAGTTCGGTGTAGTACGACTTTTGTGGCCCCTTACAGTTTGGGTACAAAGGAGTTATGTGGTCCTCTAACATGCTGTTGGAACTTCTCGAAGTATCTTTCATCTGTGTAGTCTCCTCTCGTCCATGACATCTGGTCTAGCTCATCATCACAAAAGTCACCAAGTGTTTCTTCCACGGAGCGATGATTGCGTGCCGTCGGAATATTGTTGAATCCATCTTCCTCTTCCTCGCCTTCTTCATCGTCTTCTGGCTAATCACCTCAACCGCCATGGTTGGTCCAACAGGTATAGTTTGGCATGAAACCTCTCATGATCAAGTGGTTCATAACTTGCCATCGCTGGGAGTGCTCCTTCTCGTTCTTGCAATCTACACACGGACAACATATGAAGCTGCCTAGAGGCAAGAATGCAACGGCCACATCGAGAAAAGCCTGCACGCCATCAATGAACTCTCTCGAGTGACGGATCGCATTGTACATCCATTGCCGATTCATCTACACCAAGTTATAATTTCATTAAAAATTATAACAAATTTCGTTACAAAAATTATAACCAAACTTAAATTTCGTTACATTTAAACCCAACAAAATAAAGCTCCACCTACACCGTCATCCAATTAAAGACCTACCTTTCTAATTATTTTGTATCCCTTCCTACCTTTGTAATTATTTTTTATCCTTCTACATGTTTTTCTATTTTATTTCATACACCAATAATTACTTCCTTGCAATGTTGTACCTAGATCTCCCCCAACTTATCGTGATATTTAAGATTCTAAAGATAACAACCACCTAGATCTAAAGCTTCCAATCACCTTTACCTTGTAATGTCATTTTTGAACTAGATCTCCACCCTACATCTTCATACAACAACAAAAACAAGGCATAGAAAACAAATTTTCGATCATGCTTAAAAAGTTCTAGATTTCTCCACATCCATTGAAAAAAATAGCAATATCTAGGTGAGAAGGATGTTCACATGATGTTACTAACTTTGAAACACTTAATTTGGAGCTAATCACCTCCAATTAAAAATTTGGACAACACCTCCCCAAGAACAGCGCTGGGCCGGCCTTCTCTGTCCGATCGTACATCTGCTGGCTCATGGAGGAAGAAGGGTTTAAATGCGCTGCGCAGGAGGGCTTCTAGAAGCGGTTTGAGACACGAACCGCTTCTGAATGTTGCGTTCGAGAAGCGGTTCTTTCCTCAAACCGCTTCTGAAAATCAGAAGCGGTTTGAGACTAGAACCGCTTCTAGAATGCAACATCCAGAAGCGGTTCATGTCTCAAACCGCTTCTGAAATGATACGTTCTAGAAGCGGTTCTTTCCTCAAACCGTTCCTGAAAATCAGAAGCGGTTTGAGACTAGAACAGCTTCTAGAATGCAACATTCAGAAGCGGTTCGTGTCTCAACCCACTTCTGAAATCCCTCTTCGGACCGTTGCCAAATAACCACTTCTGGTGCGAACATCACAACGGGTTCGCACCAAACCGCTTCTAATAGGCTGGTTATGATGCCCAGTTCTGTAGTAGTGACTCCTGCACCAAGTCCCAGCAGCCCCCTCCCTTGGCGCATTAGCTCCCGAGCCGCCTTCCCCTTGCACATCCTCCTTCCTCGTGCTGCCATGGTAGTGTTTTTCCTTGCCCTCTTCCTTCTTGTGCAGCCCTAGGGTTTCCTCTCTTGCACCTTCATCTTAAGTTTATTTAGAGACCAAGAACAAGAATTTTGGTTAAGTGGTTTAAAAATTATGGCCTTAAGGACAGCTGTCCTAAATCTGTGCCTGTTAGCAACAGCCATCGCAATTAGTAGATTAGGGCTAATTATATGCCGAATTAAATTATTTAAATAACTAGGGATAGCTAGGAAATTTTCTGTAGATTTCAAAAATGTTATCGTTTGCTTAATTTGGACTTGTATAGAAATAGTTATGAAATTGTGAAGTCTGATGTCCAGTTTGTCGTTAGATCGGTTTTCTAGGTTGAATACGAAGGATTAGATGAAGACATTAAAAAATATGGATAATTAGAATGTTGTAGGTATTTTGTTGTACATTATATAAAGTATATTAATCCCCATTTTTGGGCTTTTGGGTTAAAAATTATGGCGTTCTACCTGTTAGGACAGCAAGAGGGTATTTGGTTGTCAAGAAGGGTAGTTGTGTAATTGTTATTTTTGGTGTATGTAGTGGTGTGGCATGTTTTTGAGGAGATGTGTTTGCTGTAGGTGGTATGACTCCGGGTGTGGCTTCAAGGTCACGCCCCTCCTCTTTGTGCGGTAAAGAGGCAAATATATCGTACAATTGAGGATGGCTCAAATTGATATATGGGCTTATGGTTAAATTTGCTATCATGATGATTTTTATGAGTTATTGCAAATATTGATATTACTTGTGCTCCATCCTTATGATGATGAATCATAGCAAAGGTAAAATTGAAACATTGTACTGCATCACTTGCATTCATGGCATGAAAAGAACTCGAGCCAGGTCGGTGAGAAAGTCATAAGTGGTCTTATGACTAATCCATATTGCTCTTTTAAAAGACCTACCAAGTGGTCCCATCTACGGGGATGGATGGGAGTGAGACCTACTTGTAGGCCCCTCCACTGGGATGGAAGAGAAAGAAAGGGTGAGACATCGACGGGTGTGCACTCAAGCTATACCGGTATAGGCTATGAATGTTGCATTTTTGAGCATGGAAGCATGGTGCATTGCAAATGAGATTAACAATGTGGTTAAATGTTGTCTTTCATACTTGTATGATATACTTTGCTGAGTTTTGGACTCACACTTGTTTATTTAATGTTTTAAATTCTTTGAGGCCGTCATGAAGGGATGGGATATAGCTTCACCATGTCACACATTCATGCCATTCGTAATAAATAGCTTTGGAGAAATTTCACCATAAAGAGTAATTTAGTTGTGCAATTATGGATCCTTGTTCATCTTGCGAACGAGTTCTATTTGATCTTGTTGATTAATTAATATCATGGTCATAAGTGGAGTTGTATTACTTGTTGAGCTGAATTGTTGATCTAATTATGGGATGGTATTGTTGCAGAAATTATTATCTAGAATGCTTTTCTAGTTCATATTATGCATGGGATTACTGCTATGTGATTGCTTATGTAATTTTTGCCAACGTTTGTGGTCATGGATTACTTTAGTTGTCAGTTGTTATTTAGGATGCTTGCTTAAATCTTTGTATAGTTGATGTTTTTGTTATTATTTGGGATTGTTTTGGTGACATTATGGGCATGTGTTGTGCCGGGGTGTTAGATTCTTGCTGCTCAGACTCAGCTTATGCAGACTATGATGCAGCAGATGCAGTGTATGACAACACATGATGTAACTAATAACAACAATGCTCAACTTAACAACAATGGATCTCGTCCTTATTCAAAGCTGTTATATTTCATGAGGACCCGTCCACCAACATTATCGGGGAATGTCAATCCTTTGGAAGCCGATGATTGGATTAGAACCATTGAAAGAATAACTCAATGTGAAGGAATTGAGAAGGTGGTGTATGCCTCTCATCAACTTGAAGGAACTGCAGCTGAACGGTGGGAGAACTACTGTGCTATTCATGATGCCCCACTAGAGATCACTTGGGAGGAGTTCACTACTGCCTTACGTCAATATCATGTACTTGAAGGAATGATGGACTTAAAGAAGGAAGAGTTCAGGGCACTTAAGCACGGAGGCCAGTCAGTGGTCGATTATCTGAATATGTTTACCCAGCTTGCAAGCTATGCCCCTGAGGATGTTGCAACAGATAAAGCTAGATTGAAGGACCATGTGGAGGTCCATCCTTGTTTGTGATGAGTATTTGACTTTATTTGAGCAAGGTGTGCTCAAGTTTGAGTTTGATTTCGATTGTTTTTTGAGCTAGAGCAATTTGAGTTACTGGTTGGAGACCAGTCGTCCGACCCTGAGTGGTCGGGTCGTCCGACCTGAGTGGTCGGGGCTTTGGCTGGTTGGAGACCAGTCGTCTGACCCCGAGTGGTCGGGTCGTCCGACCTGAGTGGTCGGGGCTTTGGCTGGTTAGAGATCAGTCGTCCGACCCCGAGTGGTCGGATCGTTCGACCCCGAGTGGTCGGGTCGTCCGACCTGAGTGGTCGGGGCTTTGGCTATGTTGCAGACCAGTCGTCCGACCGCGAGTGGTCGGGACTTTGGCTGTGTTGCAGACCAGTCGTCCGACCCCGAGTGATTGGGTCGTCCGACTCCTAGGGGTCAGACCTCGAGTGGTCGGGATGGAGACCAGTGGTCAGACCCTGGGTGGTCGGAATGGAGACCAGTGGTCAGACCATGGTTGGTCGGGATGGAGACCAGTGGTCAGACCATGGTTGGTCGGGATGGAGACCGATGGTCGGACCACGTGTGGTCGGGTTTTTGCCGGTCGCATTGTGTATATCATGCATTGAGATGGATATATGTTGTTGGACATTCTTTGTGTGATGTGGTTTCCTTGTCTATGATGGTTGCAGGACTTTGGAGCTAGGTCATGGTGAGGCGAAGGGGATCGGGACTAGGTGGGAGAGCTAAGGTCCGGATGATCAAGGTGTCGCCAAAGATGGTGAGGCAGGAGTAGCCGCAAGCCGAGAAGACAAAGGAATGGATGAGATGCTAACTTGAGCTGCTCGATCTAGGAGGACCGTTGGATCGCGATCGGGAAGAAAGAGTAGCGGGTCAAATTAGTGTGAG
This sequence comes from Otatea glauca, assembly GCA_036346275.1. Taxonomy (NCBI): domain Eukaryota; kingdom Viridiplantae; phylum Streptophyta; class Magnoliopsida; order Poales; family Poaceae; genus Otatea; species Otatea glauca. Next base: position 24,179,708 of record CM070719.1, on the reverse strand, counting down.
TTGAAAAGCGTGCAAAACCTGTTGTGTTGTTGCGTTTCGGGTGAGCCCATGCATAGCTTTGTGAGTGGGTAAAATCTCAGCCCTTGATGGAGTGCTCTAGGGTTTAGAGGCTCATCCAAGGGTGGTAGGTGTTCAAGCTGCTATGAATTGACAGGAGAGGGTGTCTCCTTGGGGTGGCGGTGAGGAAAGTGTCGTGAGTAGTTGAGAGTTGTTGAGAGTAGCGGTGTAAGGATCAAATCTGGCTCTTGGATGTTGGCTTAGGATTGAAGCGGGACATCCAAAGGTGGGAATTGATCCCAGTCATATAAATAGAGGGTAGGGCAGCCTCCCTCTTTGAAGGTTCTGAGGTTTTCTTTGCTCATTTGAGCTTTGCCCACTTTGTTGTGAGGCTTTGTAAACCTCCCTTCGAAATGAAATGTTCTTCATTTATATTCTTGTTTCATTTCTCTTACGTATTTACATTCGCACTTGAATTACATTATCTAAATTCGCATTTACCTACTTGCGATTTACTTTACGTAATTTGGATTTGCCTCATCTCCTTCTACATGCTATTGAGTCTTTGTTGAAATTCATGATTGATGAACTCTTCTCTGGACTTGGTGCTTTCAATCTTTTAGGCAATCCTTACGTTCTTGTTGCAAGTTGTAAATCTGTGTGTTCTTAAAGTGCGTAAACGTGTGACTTGCAGTTATTTAGTCTTGATTGGCTTCTGGTTCTTGTTGCCAAGGATGAAAGATTGCTGGATGAATCTTCTATAGATCATATCCCAATCATCTAGGCAATCTACAACCTCTTCTATTCAGTTTTGCAAGAAACCAATTTCTGTGCCTAGTTTTCAGATAGTGTTTCTATTTGTTTGAAGGGTTGTTTCTTCATGTACATACTTGCTATGATTTGTGGAGAGTCATCCAAGGATTTCTGACCATCAACTCCCACCAGCAAGTTAGGGGTGAAGTTTGTGTTCGTGACTCTGTTTTTGGTGTTGCATTTGTTAAACTGAAAAGAACGGAACCTTGGCATTAATTCCTTCGATTGTCGATTGAAATAGGTTCCTGACATCCTTTGGGAGGTGCACACCAATTTTCACAATTTTTGGATCAGCCGATCAAAAGTTACATCGATTTCTGCTTTTTGAGATCGCGCTGATTTTTACTGTTCACCCGAACACTATTCACCTGAGTACTGTTCATTTGACCTCCGAGGTCGGGGTACTGTTCATCTGGTCGGGGGTTCTGTTCACCAGAACACTATTCACCGAGTATTGTTCATCCGAACACTTGAGGTCGGGAGTACTGTTCATCCGACCAGTCTTTGGTTGAAGTCTTGTTGGTAGAACACTATTCATTCAATCTCGTTCATCCGAACTCAGTAGGTCGAGGTCTTATTCATCCGACAGAAATACCCGACCGGTCGCAGTTTCTTTGGTCTTTTGGTGGTTTGAATTTTAGGGGAGAGTTTATTCGAAAATTTTATTTGGCTCCTATTCACCCCCCTCTAGTTGCCTTTTTCGATCTTTCAATTGGTATTAGAGCCGGTTCTGCTCTTTCTAGATCTTGACCAGTCTCAAGATCCATGGCGATGGACAAGTATTCCACCAAGCCTCCTATTTTCTCCGGAGTTGATTTTTCTTTTTGGAAATCTCGAATGGAGTCGTACATCACTGCCCATGGTTTCCTGATATGGCAGAAGGTGAAGCTCCCATATGAGGTTCCTGCCGATGAGAACGTCACGGTCGGCAATATGGCTGATGTTGAGGCAAATGCTAAGGCAAGGAACATCCTCATACAGGGCCTTAGTCGCAGTGAGTACGATAGGATCTCTCACCTTCGTTCTGCTCATGAGATTTGGGTGACCCTCGATGCTTACCATGAGGGCACTACCCAAATCAAGACGGTTCGACAGGACCAATTCAAGCGTGAGTTGAACAAGTTTGAACAACACGCTGGTGAGAGTCTTGACGAGTGCTTTGGTCGGTTTACGAAGATTTTGGCGACCTTGACGATCGGTTGCATATACCCTGACTCGGATAATGCTCGACATTTTTTGACCGCACTTGATCTTCGTGTTTGGGAAATGAAAGTGACCACCATCAAGGATACCACCGACCTGTCGACCTTGACTCTTGACGGGCTTTATTCCCGACTCAAGACTCATGAGATCGATGTCGTCTCGCGGAAGATGAAGTCTCAGTCGATGGCTTTGGTCACCGATCCCATTGGATCCTCTCTTTCTGATTCTTCTGTTGGTTTCTCTCTCCGCCCTTTGCGAGCTAGCGATGACCAAGCTGGAAAAATTTCAGAAAATGAGCTTGCTCTTCTTGCTCGCAAATTTTCATATGCATACAAGAGAGTGAGAGAGAGGAAGAGAGGTGGGATGATCACTGTTTGAGTGTGGTGGCCCCAACCACATTCGAGCAAACCATCCCCAAGTGGAGAAGGGCAAAAGCGAACAAGGCGGTTCGGGCAAGAACGACCACATCGACAAGAACCGCAACAAGAAGGCCCGGCTCGTGAGCGGCGAAGAAGAAGTACCGCAACTTCTCCAAGAACAAGAAGCTCTTCCATCGCGTCCTCGCCGCGCGGCAGCGACATCAACCTCTCCGACACGGAGACATGGAGCGACGAGGCGAGGATGATCCGCAAGAGAAGAAGGGCGGCGGCGACTTCTCGGCATGTGCTTCATGGCGACACCAACGACATCGGCGACTCAGAGCTCTACAAATGACTCGGATGAGGTACCCTCCTATGACCAGCTCAACGAAGCTTTCTGCAAATTAGGAAAATTTCATGCTAGAGCTAGAGCTAGGTGTACGGAACTTGAGAAGGAAGTAGGTACCTTGACTCGGGAGTTAGCTTCACTTAGATCTTCTCCTCCCGAGTCAGCGATGGTGTGTTCTCTGTGATCTTTGTTCTTGTGGAGTTGGAGAACCTAAGGACCATACATGATAGTGTGCTTGCTGAACTTGATGATCCTAGGTTGAAGAATGCTGGCAATGAATCTGTTGATACTCATTCTGTAGATGCAAGTTTTCTTCCTGCTCACTCTACTCCTTCTTGTGCTAATTACCTAAATTGCTTGCGAAATTGATGCCATGGCGATCACCTTAGGAAGCTTTCTTCTAGAAACGATGAACTTGAAATGCATGCTTCTAAGGAACCGGTCGGCTCATGTGAGGGTCAGAGGCAACTAAAACTTGATAATGAATCCTTAAATGTCAAGTGTGCTAAACTTGCTAAGGACTTACTAGATAAGTCACAAGAAAGTTGCTTGCGATGTTCTGTGATTGAGGGGGACTTGGATAAAATCCATGTCGAACTTAGGAAGAAATTAGAAGACCAAGCCAATAGAATTAGAAATGCGTCTTGCGTTTCTTGTGAGGCCCTCAAGATTGAGGCATCCGTCTTTGAGGAGAAAATGCACGTCTTTGAGAGAGCTCATCTTTACGGTTCTTCTTCTTCTTCTCCTGTTCTTCTTGTGCTTCTTTCTTTCGAGATTGCTAGTATCTTATGAGCACTCTCGAGAAGTTTGTTGGAGGCAAGAAGAAGCTCAATCTTATTCTAGACCAATCCAAGATTAGTAGATTCAATCAAGGTCTAGGATTTGATCCCTTGGAGCACGCTCGGCGCATCCTCCCACCATTGTGCGCGGCTCCAAGTGTGGTGAGATTGTGGTAGCTCGAGTGAGCACCACCAAGTTTAGGTCTCTGGGGTTGTCCATAGGACTTGGACCGAGAAGGGTGTTACTCCTATTATACGCCTCTAGCAAGGCGAAGTACACATGCACCTTCGTAAAAGGATGGTCACCTAGTAGATTTACGCTTCAGCGCGCCAAGATCACGCTGCGTGAGTGTGTTGCTGCTCTTAGGGGTATTTGAGGTCATCCCGGACTTTGAGTGCTCCTAAGACACACCGCTTCTAGACAGTTAGAGAGTCGCCTATTTTGGGCAGCGTCTGAGGACTTGGTTTTCATGCTAGTTCTTGATCTTTAGTCCCGAGCTGTTCGTAGTCGATCTTTCCGCCGTCCTCTTGATATTCCTCATTTTCCCATCGAGGTAGATATCGGTGGCGTGAGTCGTTTTCCGGTAAGAGTCTTAGGCGACTTCTTTGGGTGGTTCGGCTTTTGCACCACGGCAGTCCAACCCAGTTTCAGCTCCTAGATCATCTACTAGAGTAGCTCTTGATCTTGTTTAGGTTAAGCGTCGAGAGAGACACTCGAGTCGATCTTCTTGATGGTTGGTACTACGAGCGTCGAGTGGTTGATATTGGGTTCCCAAGTCTTCACTCTATCCCGATCTTGAGTCATCTTTCCCTCTTGTGTCAATTCCTTGTGTCATGTCTATGCAATGATGCTTTTAAGTGCCTCTTGCCTTTTTCATGGCATGAGTCGCTTGAGGCTAGCTTGAGGACATGATCACTGCCTAGTGGAGTGGATTTGGGTCATCTTGTGGACTTGTCCTTTCTTAGTTCGATTCTTAGTCCATGAGTTGTCCTGAGGCATCATCTTCGCCGTGCATAAGTAGTGGACCTCGTTTTTCCTCGAGGTACCCACTCACGGCAAGAGTTGCAGGTAAGTATGTTGGTCATGTTGATCCTTACTAATCTCATCTAGGATCGTTTTGTCGCTTTTCAATGTTGGCACTCGATGTGAATTTCGAGTTGGCCTTTGCGGCTTGTCTCTAGAGCATTGGATCTTCCTGCATGACCATCATGAGCATCATGCTAACCTGCGTGTACTTTCAACTTTGTTTGCCTCGTGTTTCGCTCCACAAGTGTTGAGCTTCATGATAATAGCATTGGGGACTTTCACTTCCATGGTGAGCTATCTCATACCCTCTTGTCGGTTATTCTTGTGATCATCATTTCCATGACATGTTGTGATTGCTCTTGCTCCCATGTGTATTATATGTACTTTGCTAGTTCTTGTTAGTTTTTGTCTGTCTTGTTTTGTGCCATAGCATGTTTTCCCCAACCATCTTTGTGCTTCACGTATTATATCCTAAATTCATGAGCTTTTTCCCAGCATGTGATTTTCTTGTTTTTATCCTGTCCATGATATTGTTCATTTGGTATGAGCATTTGTATTAACTATGGGCACGTGCTATATATCATTTACTTTATTTTGTCATGAGTAGTATCTAGGTTATATGACCCTGATTTTCTATTACATCCATGATTAACCTTGTTTAGACTTTGTTTGTCAGACTTTGTGCTACATGTGAGTGCCTTTCATGAGATTAGGGTTATATGATCTAGCTGCCGCTGTATGACTTATATTGTTCATGATCACCTTTTATTGTCCTTCATGCTTATATGCTTCATACCTATTTTGCATGAGCTTGTGTTCTTCATTCATGGCATGTATTCATCATCATGCATAGAGTGTTGCCATAAGTAGCTTCTCATCTTTGTGTCCATTGTCACCATTTACTTTCATCTTTGCTGTGTCCTCATGATCTTTTGTTTGGTCTTCTTTTGTGAGCCTTTTCGCGACAAGTAAATATTGTTATTGAGACTATGGATAAATGGATCTTGATGTTGCTAACTGGTTTGTTTTATGCATGATCCTCTTTGGCTGTCTTCATTCATCTTGCTCATGTTATATCTAGTAGCATGTTGTTGTGCTTCATTGTGGTATTTCCTCATTTACATGCTCATTGGCATGTTTAGGGTAGTATCTTGATCCATGTATTTCTAGGCTTTCACATGATCCCTTCTAGCATATTTAGGTTGCTTTTTACCTTGAGCCGTCTTGCTCCTTAGAGACCATGTGGTTTTAGATCTTATCTCTTTTCCTCTAGCTTTCTACCTATCTCTTGTGAGGTGAGAGTTTTAGAGTGTGCCTCAAGGGGAGTAGAGTGTGTTCAGGAGGAGTGAGCTTGGAGTCGTGAGCCCATACGGCTTATCTTGAGGGGGAGCTGGTTTGTATATTATGTACTATATATTCTCTTCAAGCATTTCCTTTCTTCTTCTGGGTGACTTTGGGCTTGTTTTCTTAAGTTGAGTTCACTCACTTAGACTTCTGGCATGCCTCGCATGGACCTCTTATCTTGTACTTTAGGTTGCTATCATGCGTGATTAGCTATTCTCTCTTCTCTCTAGGTTGAGTTCCCTCACAGTCTTATAAGTCTAGCAGGTTTTTTGGGCCTCCTGGGTAGACAGGGTCTGTGTGCACTCCTTAGTTGGGATCTAGAGTCAGCTTCCCTATGTCAGTCATTTGGGAAGATAAGAGCGAGTCTAAGCTGTAGTGAGTTTCTTATATCTTTTCTATGCTCTATAGCCATCCAGTTTTGCAATTTCTCGATTTCTTCTCCTCATTCTGTTTTTCTGGTTATTATTGAGTTCATTCGGGTTTTCTTTATGCCTAATCTTGATAATAACCCAACTTTAACCAGAGTTGAGCTTAAAATTGATTCAATTGTTGAGGGAGAGTTTGGGAATCTGTTCATGCATTGCATTTAGACTGCATTTTTCTGTTTTATGAGCTTTGTCTATTATGCACTTGACTCAATCTACGTGAAATACATCATGCTATATCTTTCGAAGAAAATCACTAGCTTAGGTCTATCCAAGTTCATCTATCATACTAAGCTTGTTAAAATCTGAAAATTGAAAATCTTAAATGAAAAACATGTTGCTTTTTCTTGTTAAGTTTCTTCTCTAGAGGTTTTTACCATGAATTGTGAATTTATGGAGTTCTCTAGAGTCCCTATAGCAACTTGGGTGAAACTTGCTTGATCCATATTTTAGTCCTTCAAAATTGCTCATATGTGCTAAATTAAGAAAAATTTGACTCTCTTTTGTGCAAAATTGAACTCAACACTATATATTCTCGAGACTGCCTCCCATTGCACTTGGGATGAACTTGGAATATATCGTGTATGACAAAGATCATTCTCTTAAGAGTTACTCTTGGGGTGATCGAACATGGCTTGAGTCAATCATTAAGAAATGCAAATAACAAAAACATAAGTGGGTAAAGAATGCAAATAATGTTAAACATTTGCACCCCGCTATGTCTTTCAAAATATCAAAGAAGAAGAATTTGCATGAATTGAAAAATGAGCTCGAAGGACTCTATATGTACTTCAAGATTCCCCAAAGTGTTGAGTAGGTTGAACTCTAGGTTTTCCATTTGATCCTATGAGTGGTGTTGGCTTCTAGCTTTGAAACTTTTGCTAAGTTTTGCACTTGTTCAAATCTTGCTAAAATAAAATCTTGTAAACAAAGCTTATGAGCAAAATGAATTTGTTCTTGAAGACATCCTAGTTCAGTCATTTTCTAAATTGACTAGCTTGGTGTCATATCTTGCATTATGATCACTTGGATAATTCTCAAAGCTCACTTAGGATGCATTTCATGCATACATATATAAAGCGGAGAAAACAAAAAAATCTTGATGCCTATATTGCCAAAGGGGAGAAAATGTAAGAAAGGTATATTCAAAGGAAAATATTAATCCACTTTGGTTCTTATGAGTGAGTTTTATTGGATCTTTTAGAGCTTTTGTTGAAAACTTGCTCTCTCTAAAGTTTAGCTCTAAAAATCCCTTTTTTGCCAACTTGGTCATAATTTTATATCTTTCTCTCTGGACCAAGTTTGGCTTTGCAATCAAATTGCTTTCTTCTTCTCTCATTCAAACTCAAATTTATGCCTTTTGTGTGGTTTGTCAATATACTCATCAAGGGGGAGATTGAAGGACCATGTGGAGGTCCATCCTTGTTTGTGATGAGTATTTGACTTTATTTGAGCAAGGTGTGCTCAAGTTTGAGTTTGATTTGGATTGTTTTTTGAGCTAGAGCAATTTGAGTTACTGGTTGGAGACCAGTCGTCCGACCCAGTGGTCGGGTCGTCCGACTGAGTGGTCGGGATTTGGTGTGTTGCGGACGGTCGTCCAGGCCAGTGGTCGGTTCGTCCGACCTGAGTGGTCGGGGCTTTGGCTGTGTTCCAGACCAGTCGTCCAACCCCTAGTGGTTGGGTCGTCCGACTCCTAGTGGTCAGACCTCGAGTGGTCGAGATGGAGACCAGTGGTCAGACCATGGGTGGTCGGAATGGACACCAGTGGTTAGACCATGGTTGGTCGGGATGGAGACCAGTGGTCAGACCACGCGTGGTCGGGTTTTGGCCGGTCGACATTGTGTATATCATGCATTGAGATGGATATGTGTTGTTGGACATTGCTATGTGATGTGGTTTCCTTGTCTATGATGGTTGCAGGACTTTGGAGCTAGGTCATGGTGAGGCGAAGGGGATCAGGACTAGGTTGGGAGAGCTGAGGTCCAGATGATCAAGGTGTCGCCAAAGATGGTGAGGCCGGGGAGTAGCCGCAAGCCGAGAAGACAAAGGAATGGATGAGATGCTAACTTGGAGCTGCTCGATCTAGGAGGACCGTTGGATCGCGGTCGGGAAGATAGAGTAGCGGGTCAAGTTAGTGTGAGTTAGCGTGCAAAACCCGTTGTGTTGTTGGGTTTGGGTGAGCCCATGCATAGCTTTGTGAGTGGGTAAAATCTCAGCCCTTGATGGAGTGCTCTAGGGTTTAGAGGCTCATCCAAGGGTGTTAGGTGTTCCAAGCTGCTATGAATAGACGGGGAGAGGGTGTCTCCTTGGGGGTGGCGGTGAGGAAAGTGTATGTGAGTAGTTGAGAGTTCTTGAGAGCGGTGTAAGGATCAAATCCTGGCTCTTGGATGTTGGCTTAGGATTGAAGCAGGACATCCAAAGGTGGGAATTGATCCCAGGTCACTATAAATAGAGGGGTTGGGGCAACCTCCCCTCTTTGAAGGTTCTGAGGTTTTTGCTGCTCATTTGAGCTTTGCCCACTTTGTTGTGAGGCTTTGTAAACCTCCCTTCCAGAAATGAAATATTCTTCATTTATATTCTTGTTTCGTTTCTCTTACGTATTTACATTACGCACTTGAATTCTGTTATCTAAATTCCGCATTTACCAACTTGCGATTTGTTAGTGTTATGCCCTTGAGGCAATCATTTAGATGATTGTAACATGACTATGTTTATGAATAATAATATGATTATTGGTCCAATAAATGTATATCATTGTATTGATCAACAAGTATGTGACTTGCTTATGAAGCTCTTTACTTAATGATGTAATTCGATAAATATCTCTGATCAGATATCATCGTATAGGACAACGATGAATAGATCAGCACATGTAGTGATCGATGATCATGCTTCATAGATCATGGGATATGGAGATATCATCTATACATTGTGGACGCATGTTGAAGAACATGGGTTAGATAGACCCATAATGGGACTTTGCGAGAATGTTTCATTCTTATGTGTCATCAGTGTATCTCATACCTAGTAGATGTATGATCCTTAGACACTGAGATTGTCATATTCCCTACATGTGTAATAGTTTTCCTTGGGGCTATCAAACACTACTTCCTAACCGGATAGTTATAAAGGTAGCTTTCATGTTTACTATGAAGCGTGCAGAGGGAAATGCTTGATCAAGATGGAATTTGCCACTCCAATGAAAGCGGAGATATATGACAAGGCCACTCGTGTGATATGATTAAGGAAGTGCATGGCCATGCCGTGATTGAGAGTCAATCACAACTTATTAATATATCACGGATCGAGAGATGGATTGAATCATCAAAGGATGACATGCTTCTGCCTTGAGATCAATCTTCATATACTTGGCAAAGGGATTATTACATGAGTACTTTTGATGAGTTACGTCCGATTTGATCATAGTATGTTTGGGAGTTGGCATACTTTGCAAGAAGCCACTACCAACTATTGGATTGAAAAGGAGTTTTCGAATCCATGTCCAAGCGTATGTGAACTCACAGGTCACACACTTAATGGTGGGACGCATTAAGTTTAGGGTTTATGGTGATGGGCCCTAGTTTGGGGTTTCATCTCGTGGCTATATAAGGAGGGAGGAGGAGGGTGCGGTGTGCCTTCCCACGGTTTAGGAGTGATTCACTCGAAACCCTAGCCTACTCCTCTCGCTGCCCCTGTAGGCGACGGTGCTTGCACACGACGCGCGGCGTTCCATCTCTAGGCGTGTGGACTCTGCGGTGACGCTGCTGCGGCTGCGGCGTGGGAGGGCGATCCACGGCAAGGCGAGGGCGATCCACTACATCGGCGCAGCGATGCGGCGAGCGATCCACTACATCGGCGCGAAGGATTCCTGGCTGCGGCGTCTAGTGGTAATCTTATCTATGATCCCCTTCTTGCGAGTAGCTTTCTGGTTTCGCGGTAGAATTTTTTTTTGTGCTAGCGTAGCATACCGCGTTCCTCTTCACGATTTACTTTACGTAATTTGGATTTGCCTCATCTCCTTCTACATGCTATTGAGTCTTTGTTGAAATTCATGATTGATGAACTCTTCTCTGGATTCGGTGCTTTCGATCTTTTAGGCAATCCTTACGTTCTTGTTGCAAGTTGTAAATCTGTGTGTTCTTAAAGTGCGTAAGCGTGTGACTTGCGATTATTTAGTCTTGATTGGCTTACGGTTCTTGTTGCCAAGGATGAAAGATTCTTGGATGAATCTTCTATAGATCATATCCCAATCATCTAGGCAATCTACAACCTGTTCTATTCAGTTTTGCAAGAAACCAATTTCTGTGCCTAGTTTTCAGATAGTGTTTCTATTTGTTTGAAGGGTTGTTTCTTCGTGTACTTACTTGCTATGATTTGTGGAGAGTCATCCAAGGATTTCTGACCATCAACTCCCACCAGCAAGTTAGGGGTGAAGTTTGTGTTCGTGACTCTGTTTTTGGTGTTGCATTTGTTAAACTGAAAAGGACAGAACCTTGGCATTAATTCCTTCGATTGTTGATTGAAATAGGTTCCTGACATCTTTGGGAGGTGCACACCAATTTTCACTGTTTTTGGATCATCTGATCAAAAGTTACATCGATTTCTGTTTTTGAGATCGTGCTGATTTTACTGTTCACCCGAACACTATTCACCCGAGTACTGTTCATCCGACCTCCGAGGTCGGGGGTACTGTTCATCAGGTAGGAGGTGCTGTTCACTCGAACACTATTCACCCGAGTACTGTTTATCCAAACACTTCAGGTCGTGAGTACTGTTCATCCGACCACTTCAGGTCGGGAGTACTGTTCATCCGACCGATCTTTGTCGAAGTCTTGCCCACCGAACACTATTCATTCCGAGTACTGTTCATCCGACCTCTGTAGGTCGGGGGTACTGTTCATCCGACCAGAAATACCCGACCAGTGTAGTTTCTTTCTAGTCTTTTGGTGGTTTGAATTTTAGGGGGAGAGTTTATTCGAAAATTTTATTTGGCTCCTATTCACCCCCCTCTAGTCGTCTTTTTCGATCTTTCAATAGTATAATTTCATGAAGGGACTAAACTCTGGGTTGCAAGTGGGGTTGATTACCCATAACTTCCCTGATTTTCATGAGTTGGTCAATAAGGCTTTGATCCTAGAAGACAAACACAAAGAGTTTGGTGAAGATCGCAAGCGCAGGATAGCTAATCAAGGAAGTTGTCCAAATCAGTTTAAATTGAGAATGACACCGCAGTAGTTTGCAAGGTTTTAGTCGCAGACTACGAACAAGACAACAACACCTACACCATGTCTTGTTGGTCGGAATTTTCAGACGCCAGCTAAAGGGAACAATGAGCCAGGAGGGAATCAACAGTCTTCTGCTAACGGTGCTATAGTTGTAATGAGCCAAGACACTTTGCCAACAAATGTCTGTAGAAGGGAGGTATCACACCCTTTCATTTCAACTTGGGAACAACACCTGCTAAGGCATCTACATAGGGACTGAACAGTGCATCAGATCAAGCAAAAGCTACGCTTCAAGCAAAAGTGCGAGGTCGAGTCAACCATATCACTGCAGATGGAGCTGAGTATGCGTTGGTCATCGTACTGGGTAAGTTTATGGTTAACTCAGTACATGCAACAGTTTTATTTGATTCTGGAGCTTCACATTCGTTCGTTTCTTGGGATTTTACGGTTGAAAATTGGTTGGATGTTAAGAATCTTAAGTGTGTGCTATTAGTCCAAGCCCTAGGATTTGAACATTGGTCTAGCCTTGGGTCTTTGGGTGTTAAGTTATTCATGGATGGGATACAGTTCCTAGTGAACCTTATCATATTGGATACCCAAGCCTTAGTTAGATGTTATCCTTGGAATGGATTGGTTGTCCAAGCATAAAGCTGTTTTGTATTGTGGCCGAAGTGTCGTGTCAGTTGAGAGTCCTAATGGTGAGAAAGTGGAATTTCAAGCGACCGTAGTTCGTGATGGTAAGTAGTGTGAAGGTTGCCAACATAGAAGATGTACCGGTTGTTAGAGAAAACCTGCATGTTTTTCCTGAGGATTTGCTTGGTATGCTGCTAGATCAGGATATTGAGTTAGTGCCTAGTATAGCACTAATAACAGAAAGACCGTATCGGATGCCTACTGATGAGTTAGTTGAAATGAAAAAGAATATCGAGAAGTTGCTAGAGAAATGTTTCATCACACCTAGTTTGTCTCCATGGGGAGCGCCTGTTTTGTTTGTCAGGAAGAAAGACAGAAGTCTGAGGATGTGTATTGATTATCGTGCACTTAATGAAGTGAAGATTAAGAATAAATATCCGTTGCCCAGGATCAATGATTTGTTTGATCAGTTAAGAGGAGCTGGAGTTTTCTCCAAGATAGATCTTCGATGAGGATATCATCAATTAAAGATTCATGTGGAGGATGTCCCTAAGATTACGTTTTCTACATGATATGGACATTACGAGTTTACGGTCATGTCTTTTGGATTGACCAATGCTCCTACATATTTCATGAACATGATGAATAAAGTTTTCATGGAATATTTGGACAAGTTTGTCGTGGTGTTCATTGATGACATTCTTGTTTACTCCAAGTCAAGGGAAGAGCATGTAGAACACTTGAGACAAGTTCTAGAAAGGCTGCGAGAGCAACAACTGTATAAGTTTAGCAAATGTGACTTTTGGAAGGAGAAGGTTGAATTCCTTAGCCATGTTATGACTTCTAAAGGATTTGTTGTTGAACAAAGCAAAGTGGAAGCTGTGCTGCATTGGGAACAACCAAAGTCAGTTACCTAGATTTGTAGTTTTTTGTGAATGGCGGGATATTACCATCAATTTATCGTAGCATTTTCGACGATTTCTAGACCACTTATGAAGTTATTGAAAAAGTAGAAGAAGTTTGCATGGATGCCAGTGTGCGAAAAGAGTTTTCAAGAATTGAAGAAACGTCTGACGAGACACCTGTGTTAGTGTTGCCAAATGTTAAGAATAGTTTTCATATATACTGTGATGCTTCTAGACAAGGTCTTGGGTGCGTATTAATGCAGAATGGCAAGGTCGTTGCGTATGCGTCAAGGAAATTGAGGCCACATGCGGAGAACTATCCAACACATGATTTTGAATTAGCTGCCGTAGTGCATGCTTTGACGTTGTGGCATCATTATCTCATTGGAAATAGATGTGGGATATATACTGTGGAATATACGGAGCCAGGTATCTCTATGACCTGCCTAGCGTCACCATAAGAAAGGAAAGGCCCAGAGAGGAGGCTCAAAAGCTGTGCCCCGCGCCAAGCCAAGTTGCCATGCGGAAGGGTGCATACCTTTAGACAGTTGAATATATATTTGGATATAAACGATACAGTTGTAATCTGAGTTGTTTATAGGATAGATAAAGATATAAACCCTATCCTGTAATCGATTAGAATCTAGTAACCGATCGAAATCTCCAGACCGATCAGGACTCTGTAAGCCGCACCACCCCCAGTATATAAGGGAGAGGGCAGGCAACAACAAGGCATCAAGACATAGAGCATAGCACACCTCATATCGCCCAAAGCATATTGCACTTTGAGCAATCTTAGATCCAAGAGATCCGTATAATCCTAGCACACAGGATTAGGGTATTACCTGCATTGCTGAGGGCTTGAACCTGTCTAACCCCTTGTCTTGTGTGACCTTCGAGTTTGAGATCTAGCGCCTACCCCATAAATTCATTGCCGACTACAAAAGTCGACAATTGGCGCGCCAGGTAGGGGAAGCGCTATAATCTTTTCCTATAGACTCGATGGTAGCAATCGGCGGATTCATCGCCACCTTCGTCTACGGGCAAGCCTTCCTTTTCGAAAGTTTGGATTTAAATGCGTGAATCTGAGCGGAGAGCTTGTTGCTCGTCCAAAGCGGATCAATCGGTGAAGATCAGACCAACCCATCTCAGGTATGCCGCTCTGACTCACTCAGAAAACAAATCGGCATTGTGAAGAATTGCTGCGATTTTCGCGGCGTCTTCGCGATCGAGGAGCAGGGGACCGATCTCCATCAAGAAGACCAAGAGGCCGCGGAGGAAGATCGCCTTCATAAGGGTAAGGAGGTGCAGGTGCGATCTCTTTGATCGTGCGGCCACAATGTCTGTGAGGACATCCTGCAGTCCAGGTTCGGAGACCAATCCGTCTTCCGCACACCGATGCAAAACGTCGTCGCTTCCAAGACGCTTCCCGACACGCTGGACCCGATGATTGCATCGGATAGCCCGGCGGCCCCGATCGTGGCCCAGATCAAGGCCATGGTGACGGCGACAGCAATCCAGCAGAATCAGGAAAAGCCGGTTGGTGAAGCGCACTCGTGCTCCCACGCGGCTACTCGTGTCGCTAGCAGTCAGACCGCAACCAGTCGGAATACCGGCAGTCGGCGCCATACGCCACCTCTTGGTGATGCACGCCAAGTTATCAACCACGACCTCCGCCAAGACATCACCGCTAGACGACAGGAGCGGGATGAAGAAGTGCGACGCGGGCACCACGACAATTACGAGCGTTTAGGCACCGACCGTGATCGACGAGGCGATCAGAGGTACGACGACTGTGACGATCATAGGGACTATCATCGCCGTGGTCGGGACAATGACGACCATCGAGCCATGAGCTTGCCGTGCCAAACTCCGCCCCGGTACGTTGATGACCATCGCCGAGCCAGAGGCTCCCCACGCCGGACTCCCCCTCATCATGATGACGGATCTATTGACGGGATCCAAGAGTTTACTCCTCGGCTGCGTTGAGTGGTATGGCCCGATGGATTCAACCCCAAGGGCATCGTAAAGTTTGACGGGGCGAGATCACGAAGCAGCTCTGGTTCACGCCTGGCGGTTAAGGCCGCCGGGGACAATCAAAATGTGATGGCAAATTATCTACCGGTCAATCTCACCCCCTCAACTCAAGCTTGGCTCACAGGGTTACCGGTGAACTTGGTGGACTCCTGGAGCGATCTCTGCGAACAATTCATCACGAACTTTCAGGGAACCTACGAGATGCCTGGCACCTCGTGGGATCTCTACCAGCTTCATCAGAAGAAGGACGAGACGCTCTTCATCCAACGTTTCATGTAGAAGAAGAACACCATCAGGGATGTATCTGAAGCGGTGGTGGTAGCGGCCTTCCAGAAAGGGGTAAGTGATCCTGACCTAATCAAGAAAATGTCCAGGGAACCCCCGACATCTGTGAAGGAGATGTTCACGCTGGCCGACCGCTACGCCACGGCCTCAAACACCCTGGCTAAACTCCAAGAGGAACGCCCACATCCGAAGAACAAAGGCGATAAGCCCGAGTCCTCCAAGCACAAGGACAAGAAGCGAAAGGGCGAAGAGCTAGTAGCGGTGGCCGAGCTCAGCCGGCCCTGAGCCATGCGGAGAGAAGTGCCTGACTACAGCACCGTCATGGAAGTGATCTGTCCCTTCCACCCTAAAGGAAAGCACGCCGCCAAAGACTGCTTCACCTTCAAGCGTTTTGCGCGGGAGAGCAACAAGCAGCCGGCTCCAGCCAAGGATGAAATAGCCAAGAAGAAGGATCTTAATGACAAAGACGATTTTCAAGAGCTCGAGCACGAGTTGAACTACATATACGGGGGCTCCACTGGATACGAGTCCAAGCGGAAGCAAAAGCTTACCGCTCGGGAGAACAATGCGGTGGAACCAGCGGCCCCCCAATATCTGAGGTGGTCCGAGGTACCAATCACCTTCGACCGATCGGATCACCCCAACTGGGTTCTACATCCGGGTAAGTTCCCTCTAGTGCTCGACCCTGTTATCTGCAGTGTGAGGCTTAAGAAGGTCCTGATTGATGGAGGGAGTGGACTCAACGTCTTGTTCTCCAAAACTTTCAACGACATGAACATTCCCCTCTCCGAGCTCCCTCTCCGAGCTAAGGTCGAGCACTCAGCCGTTCCATGGTGTGATTCCTGGAGCATCGTCGCTTCCACTCGGGCAGACTACCGGACCGAGTACATAAATTTCGAGGTAGCAAACTTCGAGACGGCATATCACGCTATCCTGTGACACTACAAGAAACAGAGAAAAATTCGTGGGTTTTTTAAATTCGTGAGCCCAAAAAAACACCCACGAATTTATTTATTTAAATTCGTCGGTTTGTAAAAAACCCACGTTTTTAATTAAATTCGTGGGCCGAAATGAAACCCACGAATTTAATCCTTTAAATTCGTGCGCCAGAAGTAACCCACGAATTTAATTATTTAAATTCGTGTGCCAAAAAATTACCCACGAATTTAAATTTAAATTTTTAAATTCGTGGGCCACCAAATGCCCACGAATTTAAATTTTTAAATTCGTGGGCCCCACCAAACCCACGAATTTACCTGGGCAAAATAACCCATGAGCTGCGCGACACGCACCACGAGCCAAAAAATCCCTACCCACGCGCGCGCGCCGCCGCGCCGCGCGCCCGCCCCGCCTTCGCTCGCTGCGCCGTCGGCCCGCCCCTGCCCCGCGCCATCGGCCCGCCCTGCCCTCCGCGCGCGTCGTGCCCTTTGGCCGCGCCGCCCGCCCTGCGCGCGCGCTCCGCTCGGTGCCGCCCGACCGCCGCTTCGGCGCCGAGACCCGCCGGCCGGCGGCGTACCGCGCCGATCGGCCACGTCGCGCCGCGCCGCCGCCGGCCCGGCCGACCTCCCGCCCGCAGCTGCGGCCGTGAACCGCCCGTGCGCGCCCCGCCCGCCGGCCCGCCGCCTGCCGCCCGCGCCGGTCGGCCACGCGCGCGCCACGCCTCCGCCCGGCTCAGCGCCGCCCTCGCCGGCCGGCCGACCTCCGCCGCGCCGCGGCCCGCGAACCGCCCGGCCGCGCCCCTCGCCCGGCCGGCCGCCCGGCCGCGCCGCCGCCGCCGCCGCGGCGCGCCGGCAGTCACCCGCCCGTCTTTGCGCCCGCCCGCTGCCCCGCCGCCCCGCCGCCGCCGTGGTGCGCGCCGACGACCAGCGCCGTCGCCCGCCCCCCACTGCTCGCCGCCGCCCATTGTCGGCCCGGCCGCCCTCCCGCCACGCGCCGCCGGCCCGGCCGCCGCCAGCTGGCTGCTTCGCCATGACGCCGCCCGGCCGGCCGCCCGCCACGCTACCCCGCCGCGAGGCGCCGCCGCGCGCGCGCGCCGCTGCGCGATCCTCGCCGTGCCATCGCCCGGCGGCCGCCGAGACGCCGCCCGCCCGACGCCGGCGTCCCCACCCGCCGCGCCACCGCCTCCACCCCCGCGCTGTCCGCCGCCGCGCTCCACCGCTGCGCCATCGCTGACGCCGCCCGCCGGTGCCGCCTCGCCGTCGCCGGCGCCACCCGCCTCCCGGACCCTCGCGACGCGCGCCGGCGTTGGAGAAGGTATATTTCGTCTCTTTTATATTCTTTTGAAGTTATTTCATCTCATTTTATATTCACGCATATGATATATATATTTTTATTTTCGCTGCCGTTGTATATAACGTTAGAGTTTAGGGTTTGTGTCGAGCGAGAGAGCATACGCGTCACCCGTTTGAGAACGGCGCATCTCACATTTGCTTGTGAGGTGCGCGGTTCTAAGTATCAGCGTATTTTAGACACCGAGAATGTTGGTTGTTGCATAGGGCACGTGGCGTGCGGCGATCGAGCGTGACTTGGCCACATAACCTGTTGTTCTCCGCGCGCCGCGATCGGCGTGCGTTTGGAGAACAGCGAAGTTATCTTTGCCGAAATTTCGTTCGGTTCGTAGCGCACGTCACAGGTCGCATGCAATAGCCTCCATTCTTGGGTGGGTTTAGGACAAATCTTTCCTAATAGGTTGTCTTTGTCACCTAAGCCACGGTCGTGCGTTGACATTGTTTCATTTGTTTAGCTTTGATAATGGGTGACGATCGAAGGCGATGTATGACGGATGGAGGAGTGATGGGGGCACTCAAGGAATGGGGTATATCACGGATGCTTTCTTGAAGCAAGCATTATTTGGAGGAGTGAATATGTGTATTGCCGTGTACCCTCTGCGAGAATAACGGCTACTACGGCAAGGATATAGTGCGATATCACATTTGCAAAAACGGGTTCATGCCTAACTATTTGGTGTGGCACCGTCATGGAGAGGCCGCAGGGCAAGCTATCGAGACAGAAGAGATGCTGGACCATGTGGAGGATCACGACCGGATGGAAGACATCTTTGGATGATCTTGGCGGGGATGAATTTAACTCGGGGAGGGTCACGGTAGGAGGAGGTTAAGGAATTCTATAGGCTACTTGGCGCCTCGGACGAAGTCGCATGACTTGACCAATGTGACCGTCCTGCAGCGGTTACGGCTTATGTCGATGAAGTCGAAGTTCAACTTTTGAACAAATGCTTCAGCGCTTTGCTTGAACTAATGAATGATGTCCTTCCGCCTAACCACAAGATGCCAAAGGATTTGTACCAATCGAAAAAGTTGATGGCGGCCTCGGGATGAATTACGGAAGATTGATGTGTGCGAGAATAATTGCATGTCGTTACGGAAGGATCATGACAACGATACCCATTGTATGCATTGCGGTAGAAGCGGATTCGTTGAGGTGGTAGATGAGGAAGGGGTATCGGTGACTACAAAGGTCGCGACTAAACAGCTTCGGTACATGCCGATCACGGATAGGCTTAAGCGGTGTACATGTCAAAAGAAACAATGAAACATATGCGGTGGCACAAAGAAGGTAAGCGTGAGGACCAAGACCGGATATGATGGTCCATCCGTCGATGGCGAGGCATGGCGGGCATTGGACCGATTCGATCCTGCATTTGCAAGCGACCTAGGAGTGTCCGTCTTGGTTTGTCCACGGACGGTTTCACACCTTCGACAAGCGCTAGCCCCTACTCTTGTTGGCGGTCTTCATCATGCCATACAATCTTCCACCGAGATTTGCTTGAAAGAGGGGTTCATATTCCTTGCTCTTGTCATTCCAGTCCTAAGCATCCAGGAAGGATCTCAATGTGTTCATGCGGCCCTTAATTGATGAGTGAAGAAGTTGTGGCGAGGAAAAGGCATCTGACAGCGTTGGTGGCGAGAGAGTTTACCTTACGAGCCGCATACCGTGGTCGGTCCATGATTTGTTGGCATATGGCATTTGGGCGTTTGGTGTGTTCATGGTCGCCGTGTTGTCCAATTTGTATGGTGACTACGATGCATTGAGCTCACACACGGTAAAAGATCACATTCTTCGATTGCCATCGACGATGGCTTCCGCGAGCACCCTTTTAGGAACGACACCAAAGCATTTGAAAAGGACAGAAAGTTAAAAAGGGCCCCGGCGACTCACGGGAGAGGAGATAGGTGAGTGGCATAGTCGGCTTGTACGATCTACTAAGTGGGTTTCAGGCTATGGAAAGGAGCACAACTGGACTCATATTTCTTTTCTTTGGGAGCTGCCTTACGCGAAAGCTTTGATTACGCCGCATAACATAGATTTGATGCACCAAGAGCGCAATGTGGCGAAAGCATCATAAGCATGGTGTTTGATGTAACCGACAAAACAAAGGATAACGTGAGTGCTAGGAAAGACATGGGTGATCATTGTGCTAGGCCGTGGCTCGAGGTTAAAGTTGGTTTAAATGGGAATGAGAGCCGCCACGAGCTCCATCTTGTGTGAAGCCGTAAGACCGTAAGCAGATTTTGAGGTGGTTGAAAACTCTAAAGTTTCCGACCGCTATGCATCTAACATAAAGCGAGTGTGAATGTCAAGACCGTAAGCTAAGCGGGCTAAAGAGTCATGATTACCATATTATCATGGAAAGACTTGTTCCGGTAATGTTTCGTGGCTATTTTGATAATGAGTTGTGGAGGATGTTGGCCGAGCTCAGTTACTTCTATAGGCAGATATGCGGTAAGGAAATCTCTAAGACGTTGATGTAGAAGTTAGAGAAGGGAATTCCATTGCTTGTATGCAAGTTGGAAAAAACTTTCCCACCTGGTTTTATGAATGTGATGCAACACCTGCTGGTGCATCTACCTTGGGAAGCGAAGGTTGGAGGTCTGCTTGATTCGGATGGATGTATAGTCGAAAGGGAGTTGAAAAAGCTTAGAGCTACAAATGCGCAACAAGGCAAGGGTAGAGGGTGTATCGCAGAGGCTTATGCAAGTAAAGAGATCACAAACTTCTCAACAAAGTATTTCGTGACGCAAGCACAACGTGAGCGTCCGTAAGAATCGGTACCGCGCGCGGAAGAAGAACCGTTGAGCGAACTTAAGCTTTTTCAATGCAAGGGTCAACTTTGTTGGGTCGCATACTTGCACACCATGTTGAGTATGAGAGTGGAACATGGCCATGCTTTACATGTTCACTAACATGGTAGAAGTTGAAAAATATTTTGAGTAAGTGACTTTCGAATTATGTTTTGAACATTTCGCAAAGTGTCCTTTTAACCCGAGAATAAATGACGCAGAGTATTTGACAAAGAAAATTGGAAGTCAACTCGACAACCCACAACTAAGCAATTGGATAACCTACGTCGTGATGGGTTGAAAGGCGCCCAAGCTTTGTGCAATGGTTCCGTCAAGATGTAATTTGACTATTTATTCATTTTCTAAAATGAATTGTTGTAGTAACTTAATATTAGACTAACGAGTGATGAATGTTGCTATATAGTGTATGCGTGATGCCTCCGTCCATGAGGATCTCCGGCGGCTCTCACATGGTGATGTGACGGCAAGGAGCTATAGTCATTGTGATGTGAATGGGTTCCGTTTTGAGCAGTGAAATTAGAAGCTAGCCGTCCACTTGCGGCCACTTCAAACAATGGAGTAGTCACAACGTCATCCGATTCCAGTGGCGATATATTAGACTACTACGGTGTTGTACAAAACATAATTGAGTATACCTTTGGGGTGGCAAAGATCGAAGGTCGTGTTTTTGATTGCCATTGGTTCGATCCACACAACGGCACACGTGTCGATGACTTTGGGATGGTGGAGGTGAAGCACGATTCGCGGCTTGAGGCCATATCAATAACATCGTGCTTGCACATCGAGTTGAGCAGTGTACTACGAGCTATCCTCACCGTAGCTTGAAGGCTTGGTGGGTTGTATTTAAAGTTAACCTCAAGTATACCCTCACGGGATGTTTCAGTATGTGGCAAGTAACGTAGAGGATGATGTGGGTGATGTATATCAAGAAGAAGCTATAGGATTCTTTCTTTGTCTCCGACGAGGCAGGACTCGATCAATTACCTACCGATGCCACAGACGTAATAACGGATGAACCCGCCCGTCACGGAAACGCCCTCGGAAGTCGATAAGGATTGCACGTCTTCAAGCACGTCTCAATGAAATACGAGTCATGCGCATTCGACGCCGACGACTTTTGATATGTATATTTTGTAAGATTATTGTTGCCTCGTTCATTTTACAAGTCATTGTTGTCTCCTTCATTTTTACATGTTATAGTTGTCTCATTCTTTTTGCAAGTTATTGAAAATTATTTGTAAACTCAGTATACTAACTCTTGTCAAATTTGAGCAGATGAGTATGTTCGGGCATCGAGTTGACAAGCTTAAAGGCAAGTTCGGTGGGTCGTCCTCCGGAAGGTCGAGGAGCAAGGGTTCGATGGTCGACTCACGGCCGGCAGCGCCATATTTCTTTGGCGGCGCAGATTAGACAATGGCAGGAGCAGCTCAGAGGTGCCGATGGCGAGCACGAGAACATGCGCGAGCGACCACCGGAGGACGAGGGCGTGTAAGGGTTGCAGAGGAGGCGGTTGGGATGTGAGCATGACGACATGGCGAGGCGGACGACGAGGAGGTCGTTGGGGTGGTGGCGATGGGACAACAGATCAGATCACGCCGAGGCCGAGGTGGCAGATCAGAGTTGGAGGCGACCTTAGAGCCGATTGAAGAGGGCGGGTCTTCTTGGGTACCATCGGTATATGTGTAGTATTGGATTATCTTTTAATCTCCATATTTACATTGTAATGTCTATGAACTAATTATTTGCATTTCAGTTTCAGTAAAACCGTCTCGATTCGTCAGAGATGCAACCCGCCGATAGGAGGTTGATAGAGGTACACGGGAGCAGTAATGATTATATCTTCTCTTTTAGCATTAGCTAGGTGACAACTTATTGTTTTGATGCATCTTTGTCTTGTATTTTGTTGTAGGCCTTTGGAAAGAGCCGGGTTGGGTGGGACGAGCCACATTACAAAGGTTAACGCCGTGATGGGAGCCCTTGGCGGTACTACTACCCCGCATGGTTGAGTCGGTGAGGGAAAGATTCATGACCCACAACTGGAAGCACGGGCGTTGAAGGAGAACGTGGAAGGAGGCGAAGACAACCAAACATGTCGAGCGCGGTGTGGGTGGCTTCAGGTGAGTTTGCGTTATGTATTTACTCTATTTGAGTATTGCTTTAAATGTAAGTACAATTTGTGATGTGTGATTATATGCGGGAGAGGTTCCGCCTTGAGAGCGAAGACGATTACAACGCTTTGAAGAAGGCCAAAAGCATCTTCAACGAGCGGCACAAAAGGTTGTCGGAGATTCATTCAAGAATGCACGATTCAAGCTGTCATCAATTTTACAAGAGGGTGAAGAAGGTGAACATGAGAAGAGGACCGAGGCGAGGAGGATACACTGAGCGGAACAAGAGTATCTTGAGCTCGGTCGATTGGATAATGAAGGACATGGAGGCTTGGAGGTGGATGTCTGCGATCTTTGGGGTCGGAGGATTTTCAAGAAAAATCAAATAGAAATCGAGGGAATGAAGAAGTAGATTGGGGAAGCACAAGTACTGGCAGACGGACACATTGGCCTAGAGCAACACATGGTAAGTATCGGTATTATAATTGTTAGTGAATTTGTCACTATGTTTACAACTTTGCATCGTAGGAGGCTGAAAGTGGGAGTACTCCCACTTTTGTGGAAGTTTACATCCGGGGGCACCAAGGCAAGGATCCACAGAACCCGGATGTGTTGTGCGACGACGGGGCTAGTGAGAGGATGGTAAGTATAAATGACACAATATGTTTTGTGCAAATTTACATCCAGGAGCACCAAAATGCTGTTTTGTAGGCGTCATATGCGGAACAAATGACACAACGTCATGGGCCGGAGGTTGATTGGAGGGCCGCACCGGTCGATGTGGAAGCGTTGTACCACGCTGGAGGGGGCCTAAAGCATGGGAGGTTCGTTAATAAAACTGATTTTATTTGTTTTCGCTCTACTAAGGAAAAAAATTGCATGGTCACATTTCAGTATATATCGTTTGTAGGTGGGCCATGGGGGATGGAGTTGTGGAATGCGATCGTCCTCCACGAGGCTCGGTTTCCTCACAGGGGAGTGCTCGCTCGTCGAGGTCCGCACGGGAAGCACAAGCGCACGAGGAGGCTCGTGAAGCGCGAGAGGAGGCTCGTCAAGCACGAGAAGAGTCTCGTCAAGCACGAGAGGAAGCTCATGAAGCCGAGAAGACTCAGAATACATGAAAATGTATCTGCAGGTACAATCTCAACTTTGAACAAAACGCTCAAGTTTACATTTGTGATTAAAATCTAACAAACAATCTATATGCAGCAACTGTCACAATCTCTTGGACCTAACGTGCCAGTGTTTCGCCCTCCTGTTCCGCAGGTAAAGATACTTGAGTTCATTACTCTTTAATTCACTTAGCTCGTAAAATCACGAATTCACAAACTGGACTATTATGTCATAGGGCTCCCAGCCACCTCCCTTCTACATGTTTTCTCCGCACATGCAGCCACCACCACAAGGAGAAGCATCACAGGGTGCTCAGCCTCCCCCGGCGTCCTTCATAAACCCTATTGGGATGCAGGCACCACCCTAGGAGATGCACCTCGGGTTATATGATATTCTCATGCATTCTTTATTTTCAAAAACTCTATTATGTGTACTTCATATCACAAACTATGATCCACAGAGCTCGGCCTCCTCCTCCTTTCTACATGTTCAATCCACGATCGACCACCTTCTACGGAGAGGCACCACAGGTAAAGACGGATCGGTTCAATTCGTTATTTAAAATTTGAATGAATGATTTATATGTGGCATGATGTACTGTCTATGCCTTACAGGGCTCCCACCTTCAAACCCGTTCTACATGTACCCACCACCTATGCCAAGCCAAGGAATGCCTATGTACTTCAACCCGTGGGCCTGCAGCCACCTCGGGACGACACCACATGTATGGATGTCGAAAATATTATAAGTTTGCGACACGAGCTAAGTTTGTCAATTCTTGTACAAATTGCCGTTTTGGATGTGTGATTGATTATCTAAGGATCTGCTAGAATGTCTCCTACGGTTTGAGAGATTGGTATATATATTATAACCGCAAATGTTTCTTTGTCTCTTGAGTGGATGTCCTATTTACTAGAGAGGTCATGCGAAATTTTGTACATTTCAATGACTTAGTTTTAAGCCGGTTTGAAAGAGTTGAAAGGTTGGTTTGATCTTTTAGTAGAGGTAGTAGGTTTGGTGTCTCATTTGTTAAATTTTCGTTAGCTTGAACTTTGTTGTGGAGTTTGATTACTTGGTGAGCTACCTGCCCCATCCCTTCCTTTCTCTTGCTCAAATTTAGAAACATATGCTTCAGTAGGAACTTTAGTTCATTCTTTGAATATGAGATTACATATGCTTCATTGAATATGAGATTACGTGTGCGTGGATGGACATATACTTAGTAGGAAATCTAGTTCATTCTTTTAGTATATATCAATCTTAGTAATCTGTTGCAAAAGTGATAATTTTGTTGAAATGCACAAGTGAGTCGATTTTAGGATATTTAGGCAACTCTTTCTTAAACCTTGCACAAATCATCTCAATGTTCATACTTGGAAAGGTTAACTTGTGTGCTTATGAAAGTTCATTGTTTGTGCTCTGTAGATAAGTGATGGTTTACCAAATTATGAACCCATTACGTGCTATTTGATTTTTCTTTCATCAATAACTTTTGATTTGAACCTTATATTGTGTTGACTTCTTGGAATTGAAAAGTTATCTTAAGACAACTTGTTCAATTGTGAACTTATGTTTTAAATGCTTCATATGGCATCCTTGTAGAGTGTTGTTTGCCCATGTACAATCGATTGTTTATCCTTGTAGAATGCTTTATATTTGTACTTTGTATATTGAACTCTTAAAATGACTACCAAAACTCTTATTGCTTCTTTGAACTATTTTCACTGTTTGTTATCTTTTGAATACTCGGTGATGCAATTGGGGTCTTTGGAAGTTGAATTAAATAATTGTAGTTGTAATCTTGACCTTATGTTAATACTAGAGAGTATTACTTTGATACTTCATTGAATATGAGATTGATGTTCATATGATTATTGCAGCATATCTTGACTAGCTAAATGCGTGTAGTTCTTATATATAATACCTATTCTTGTTTAGCTTGACCCGTCATATTGATATTCTCATATTGTGTCTTGGTTGAATAGTACTATTGATATTCTCATATTGACATTCATGTGAATCGACATAATGTTACTTGTAGCACAACCTAAGTTAATCTTGAACTTGCGGGTTTCTAGGTCATGCCCTCCAAAGACGTTCTAACAGCGACATCATAGAAGACATCTTCAACAGCGCCGGCGGTGGTGGTAGCGCCCACAACTCCAACAACCCCGAGGCATGAATTCCATTGTGAGCTCGATTGGTGTATAAGCTGTTGTACTTTATAACTTGTTGTGATGGATCGTTGTGATCGACTTATTGTGATGGACTTATTTTAATGGATGTGGATTGTATCTATTGTGGTTGTAATGTGTTGTACGTCATTGCGTAGTTTACAAATTGCCGTTGGATGTGTGTTTGGATTATCTAAGGATCTGCTAGAATGTCTCCATACGGTTTGAGAGATTGATATATATTATAAGCGCAAATGTTTTTTGTCTGCTTGAGTGGATGTCCTATTTACAAGAGAGGTCATGCGAAATTTTGTACATTTCGAGACTTAGTTTTAAGCCGGTTTTGAAGAGTTAAAAGGTTGGTTTGATATTTTAGCATTTGGTAATAGGTTTGGTGTCTCGTTTGTTAATATTCGTTCGCTTCAACTTCATTGTGGAGTTTGTCTTTTTGTATTCTGATTCGATCGATTTGAACAAAATAGATGATCTTATTTATTCTTCGCTTAGCTATTTTTAGTTTCAATTTTCTTTTTGTCTTTTCTTTTCTTCTTTAGTTGTTATATGTATTGAGTGCGATACATATATATATATATATATAAATACATACATTTGGATATATATACATATATGTATTGAGTGCGATATATATATATATATATAAACATACATTTGGAATATACATTTTTTTGTAAAATGATTAAATTGTGGTTTAAAAACCCACGAATTTATCGATTAAATTCGTGGGTTTCTTAGCCCACGAATTTAATCGATTAAATTCGTGGTTTTTTAAACCAATTTAATCGATTAAATCGTGGGTTTTTAAACCCACAATTTAATCTGATAAATTCGTGGGCTAAGAAACCCACGAATTTAATCGATAAATTCGTGGGTTTTTAAACTCACAATTTAATCGATTAAATTCGTGGGTTTAAAAACCCACGAATTTAACTCAGAAACCCAATTAAATTCGTGGCTTAGTAGAAACCCACGAATTTAACTTAAATTCGTGGGTACCCACGAATTTAATTAATTAATTTCGTCGAGTTAAATTCGTGAACTAAATTCGACGGTTTGCTCACGAATTTAAGTTAAATTCGTGGGTTTTAGCTTAAATTCGTGGGTTTTTGGCCCACGAAATTTTCCCTGATTCTTGTAGTGTGAAGACCCGGATTGGCTCAGTTCATGGCCGTTCCGCACTACACCTACTTGATGATGAAGATGACGGGACCAAGGAGCGTCATCACGGTCCCAGCGACATCAAGCGATCCCTGGAATGTGACTGAGAGAACCATGAACTTGCCGAGTTGTAGGAGGCAGCCGACGAAAGAAAGGAAATCCAAGCGGAAGCGGTTACGTTGCAGGAAGAAGGCGACGTCTTGTCCAAGAAGATGGCCACGTCAGGAATGAAGCCTGTCGAAGGAACCAAGAGAATCAACCTCGACCCGTCCGACTCGTCCAAGACAACCCTGATCGAGACAGGGCTCGAAGGTAAATAGGCGCTTTCTTCAGGCTAACAATGACATCTTTGCCTGGAAACCATCCGACATGCCGGGTGTTCCTAGGGAGGTGATCGAGTACTCATTACACGTCGACGAAAAAGCAAAACCCATCAAGCAAAGGCTTCGGCGATTCGCTCCAGATCGCCGGAACGCCATCAAGTAGGAGATCATCAAGCTATTATCTGCAGGTTTCATCAAAGAGGTGTATCACCCCGATTGGTTAGCAAATCCTGTACTAGTTCAAAAGAAGAATAACACTTGGCGCATGTGCGTTGATTATACTGATCTCAACATGGCATGCCCGAAGGATCCCTTTGGGCTGCCCCGAATCGATAAGGTGGTTGACTCGACCGCCGGGTGTAAAATTTTGAGTTTTCTCGATGCCTACTCAGGTTGCCATCAGATTCGCCTAAAGGCGGAAGATCATATCAAGACTTCGTTCATCACGCCTCTCGGAGCCTTCTGCTATACCACGATGGCGTTCGGGTTGAAAAACGCTGGTGCAACGTACCAGCGCGTAATTCAGCGTTGCTTTCACGCCCAGCTCGGACGCAGCGTGGAAGCATATGTGGACGATGTTGTGGTAAAAACTTGGTAGAAGAAGGACCTTATCACCGACCTAACCGAGACATTCGAGAGTCTAAGGGCCTTCAGCATGAAGCTCAACCCTGAGAAGTGTGTTTTCGGAGTATCTTCGGGAAAACTACTCGGGTTTATCGTATCGCCGCGAAGCATTGAGGCCAACCTAGAGAAGATTAGGGCCATATGAAATATGGAACCGCCGACTTGCCAAAAGGACGTCCAGAAGCTCACAGGATGCGTGGCCTCACTCAGCAGGTTTATTTCTCGGTTGGGAATGAGAGGTATGCCATTCTTTAAACTCCTTAAGAAGCAAGACAAGTTTTAGTTGACTCCAGAGGCACAACAGGCGTTTGAGGATCTGAAGACCTTCCTGACGCGCCCCTGGTCTTGGTTTCACCGATGCCAGAAGAACCTCTGCTACTTTACATCGCGGCAACGACTAATGTAGTCAGCGCGACGGTCGTCGTAGAAAGGGAGGAGCCAGACCACATGCAGAAGATCCAACACCCGGTCTACTTTGTCAGCGAAGTCCTGAGCGAATCCAAGGTGTAGTATCCGCAAATTCAAAAATTATTGTATGCCGTGCTCCTGACGTCACGCAAACCCAAGCACTACTTCCAAGAAAACAATATTTCGGAGGTCACTTCCTTCCCAATAGGAGATATACTTCACAATCAAGAGGCCACTGGGAGAATTGCAAAGTGGGCGGTTGAGCTCGGAGCTTTTGATATTCTATTTAAGCCTCGCACTGCCATCAAGTCCCAAGCGCTCGCCGACTTCACGGCCGAGTGGACAGAGCTTCAAAGCCCGGCGATTGCCAAAGAACTCGAGTATTGGACGATGTACTTTGATGGTTCCCTCATGCTCAGCGGCGCAGGGGCTGGAATCGTGCTCATATGACCAAGCGGAGAAAGGTTGAGGTACGTTCTCCAGATACTTTTTCCCATTTCAAATAACGCCGCCGAGTAGGAAGCACTCATCCATGGGCTCCGCATCGCTATATCGCTCAGTATCCGACGTTTGGTGGTTCGTGGAGACTCAATGCTCGTGGTCAACCAAGTGCAAAAAGAATGGTCCTGCATTGAAGACAACATGGCAGCCTATTGCCAGGAGGTATGCAAGCTAAAAGGTAACTTTGATGGCCTGGAACTTATTCATGTGCTCCGCCGTGGCAACGAAGTGGCTAACGAACTAGCAAAAATGGGATCCTGCCGATCTACAGTGCCCATGGGAGTATTCGTCGAGGAGATTCACAAGCCCACGATTAGCACTCGGACGAACACAAACGCCCCGGCCGAGAAGATCGTAGAAGCAGAAGTCCTAGTCATTACCCCTGATTAGACAGCCCCGTATCTAGACTATTTGACGAAGGACGAGTTACCCGAAGATTGCGTGCAAGCCGAACAAATTATTTTCCGAAGCAAGAGCTATGTGGTGATCAGCGCGGAACTCTATCGCAAGAGCTCCTCAGGTGTACTGCGACGGTGCATATCAGAACAAGAAGGGAGAGATCTTCTCAATGGAATCCACTCGGGAGTTTGTGGGAACCATGCGGCGTCATCAACACTAGTCGGCAAAGCCTATCGCCAAGGATTTTTCTGGCCGACTGCGGTCACTGACGCAGGGGACATCGTTCGGACATGTGAAGGATGTCAGGTCTTTGTGCGTCAGATGAACAAACTGGCACAGGAACTGCAGACCATTCCCATAACCTGGCCATTTGCGGTCTGGGGGCTCGATATGGTGGGACCTTTAAAAAAGGCTCAAGGTGGTCACACCCATCTTTTTGTGGCCGTTGATAAATTCACCAAATGGGTGGAGGCCAAACCAGTTGCGACAATAACAACAACAAAAGCCAAAGAGTTCTTTAACTAAATCGTGGTTAGATTTGGAGTTCCAAACCGAATCATCACGGACAATGGCACCCAATTCAGAAGCGGCGTATTTCAAGACTGGTGTGACGAACTCGGAATAAAAATCTGCTTTGCTTCAGTAGCACACCCCCAGAGCAACGGGCAGGTCGAGCAAGCTAACGGCATGGTATTACAAGGCCTAAAAGCAAGAATTTTCGATCGACTGAAGCCATATGCCACTCGGTGGGTGAAAGAATTGCCTTCGGTACTTTGGGGGCTGCGAACCACCCCCAGTAGAGCAACCGGGCAGTCACCTTTCTTCCTGGTGTACAACACGGAGTAAGTCCTCCCCACCGAGCTAGAATTCGGATCCCCACGGGTCCGGAGCTACGAAGAAGTTGCCTCGGAAGAAAGCCGACTAGAAGACCTCGACCGACTGGAAGAAGCCAGAGACGTCGCAACGATTCAATCAGCAAAATATCTCCAAGGCCTACGGCGCTATCACGGTCGCAATGTGAGGAGCTGCGCATTCTCCAAGGGAGATCTGGTCCTTAGAAAGAATCAGAAATGCAAGCACAAGCTCTCCCCAAGCTGGGAAGGCCCTTACGTCGTAGATGAAGTGGTACGCCCCGGGACTTACAAGCTCAAGCGAGAAGATGGCACGGCAATCAACAACACTTGGAACATAGAACAGCTACGTCGTTTTTTCACTTGAACTTTGCAATCCAATTGTTTCTTTATGAATTAAAAGATCGATATTAAAGTCATTTTTTACATAATCTTCTCAAGATTCATGCGTCCGAGTGCTTCGCTCCTACGATTTTAAGACTCTGAGACATGGGTCACGAACCATGCCTCAGAGTCCGAGGGCTGGACTAGTCGGACACGATATGTCGAAACCACTCGGAAAAATATGCATATTTTAAGAGAAAAATGCAAGAGCAAGGAAACGCCTTTATATACTTTCAATTTACAGATCCAAAGTTTCTACAACAAACAAAGAGGTGTCTTGGACTTCCTCCCATAGCTCGGCGGCCCGATCCTCATCTACGTTGCAGGCGTAGCCCTCCTTGATAGCTTAAAGATCCACTCGAGGGTAAAGCGACTTTGTGACCGCCAGAGCCTGGCTAGCACCATTGGTCGCCGCCTCTCTCAAAAGTCTCTTGAACTCCTTGGGGGCCTCCTCCAACCGATTGATAACTTGGGCCCTGCTGAGCGGCCTCTCGCCTTCGGGATGAAGTGAGCTCAGCAAGGGCCTCGAGGCTTCGTAGAGCTTTGAGCAAGATGTCTCAAGGGCGTTAACCATGTCATCAAAAACGGCGTACTGCGCCCACGTATTGATCTTATAATCTGCAAGCAGAGCAGGATTTCAAGGACCATGAAGAGGACGACGAAGATAAGAGAAGGTTGAGTGGCTGAGAATACCTTCCAATTCCTTTCCTGAGACTTCAAGCCGCCCCTGAAGCCTCGCGACCTCGGAATCTCGAGCTGACACGAATATAAGGAAATCAAAAAGACAGTCGACTGAACGAGAAGTGCGGGAAGGTTAAGAGATATTCACCTCGGAGGGAGTCGATAACATCCAGCTTCTCCTCTCGCAGCGCCTGCAACTCTGATGGAGGGCCCGCAGCTCGGCTACATGCCCGGCCTTGATCTGCTCCAATTCCGCCAGGTATTCCTGGCGCGTTCGGACCTCCGGGAGCATCTTCCGGAGGTACTCTACCTTCTTTTTAGAGCGCTCCCCTATTCTCTGTGATCAACGCGGGAATAGGTGACTACATGCTAACTCGCATAAGCAAGAAAAACGGCGAGCGCAACAAAATGGTTACCCGAGCCAGGCGTGCACAGTTCGTGGTATGACTGTAGAAGTCATTTCTCTCTTTCTCCTCCTCTGAGTCATCCAGGAGCTTCAAGCCATCCTCCTCATCGATCCACACGGCTTGCATTACGAGCCGGGGGCGGATGGGGGACGGCAGAATCCAGAGAATCTCCTCGACTTCGGGGGACGGACGGGAGACGGGCTCCTGAGCAATAGGGCTCGATGCCGAAGTGTGAGGTATCGGCAAAGGCGGCTGGGGCTCGGGAGGAGCTCCGGTGTCCACGGGCGAGGCTTCCTCAACCGAAACAAAAACCTCCTTGTGCTCGGCCTCTCCCGGAACTCCGGACGACTTCTTGGCAGGAACATCGACTGAAGGATTCCTACAAGAAGAACTATCAGCAAATCAAGCTAGCGAAACAGGCCAATTAAAGAGTCGATATGGTAACAAACCTGTCGGACTTCTTCATCCTTATCGGTGGCTTCTTCTTGGTGGCAGAACTACTCCCGGAGGGACCACTCGGGGCGCCACCGGTCGGAACCCTGGATCCCTCCTGACCACCTGAGTCCCTCGGAATTGGGCTGGGCTGCGCAGCGGGTGCCCCGAAGAGGTGGGTCGCAGGCGCTGGAGCTCGGGTCGACGGGTCCTGGATCTTGGGACTGCCCGTCGGGCGTGGGGGCTTCGCGGGGTCCTGGGTCACCGCCTTCTTCCCTTTCTTGGCGGCAGGGTCTCCCGCAGGAGACCTCGCTCTTCGCTTCGGAGAATCGCCCACGCGGATGGGCATTTTCGGGAGGGGCGCATCACTGAAGAAAGCCGCCCGATCCTGGAAAGGAAGGTCAAAGGTTAAAAGACATTCAGAGACAAACGCAAAAACCTCTCAAACCAAACTCGCTAACCTGGGGAGGGGGGCGTGAAGCGGTGAAACACTTTGGGCACCTAACGGTGCATATGTCAACGCTCAGGATGAAGAATTCTCCGACCCGAGTGAATATTTGTTCCTTCGACAGCTCATCGGGCAGCTCCCGGGTCGGGTCATCTCTCCCTAGGTACGCGAATCCCAGATGAACTCGCTCTTTCAGGGGCTGGGTCCGGCGAGCAACAAAATGGAGAGCCAGACTACCCCTGTAAGACCATCCCCCTTGAACTTCTTAATCAGCGCCAAAAGGTCTTGCACTTGGTCCATGTCGGCAGAGTCAGGCGTGGACACCTAGGAAAGTGACGCCTTGGGTCAGCGCCCGGCAAAGCTGGGGAGGGCAGTATCGGCGTTGGCGCAATAGAACCACTCGTGATGCCAGCCTTTGTTGGAGGTTTTGAAAGGAATCGCGAAGTAATTTTTCTTCAGCCCCTCCCGCAACTGAAATCCGGCTCCCCCAACTACCTTGGGGTCACTCTTCGAGGGATAAGGTTTCAAGACGTAAAAATGGCGAAAAAGATCGAAATGGGGGTTGATGCCTAAGAAGGCTTCGCAGAGATGAACGAAAAGGGAGATTTGCAGTATGGAATTGGGATTCAAGTTTACCAATTCGATGCCATAGAAGAAGAGAAGGCCGCGAAGGAAGGCGCAGGCGGGAAGGCCCAGCCCACGCTGGAAGAAAGACTCGAAAACCACCGCCTCTTCAGGACGAGGAGTGGGGACGGACTCGCCGGCAGCTGGTCGGGCGGAGATCAAGGCCAAGTCTGGGAGGATGCCATCATCGACCATAGACTGTAGTTTCTCCTCCGTCATAGTCGAGGTCGTCCAATCCCGGGGCAAAGGCTGCGAGGAGGAAGGAGAAGACATCTTCGAAGGAGAGATCAGCGGCGGCGCGAGGATGCGAGCGCAACAGTAAATAGAGAGGCAAGAAAGCAGAAGGGGCAAGAGTGCGCAAGCAAGAGTGAACCGTCGGGCGACGCACGGACTGGCCTTTAAAAGCTGGAAAAGTTAGGGTTACGCCTATTAGGCGGGAAAAATTGCAAGACACCTGTCTCTACTCTGCGTCCTGAAAAGACTCGCTGGCGCGGTGGCCTAACAAACGGAGACAACCGTGGCTTGACCAAGTCGAGTTCGAGACACGTCGCAACCCACGATGAGATGCCTAGATACTCAATGCACCGAGCGAGTGTGAATATCCTCCAATATGGATTAAAAATATCTTCTTGTGATATGCCCCACGCTGGGTCTCTGTTGGTTACCGCATGACGGACCATATATCACAAGTTGGGCCTGACAAGGCACAAATCCAACGGTATGCCCCACGAGGGTCGAAAAGCTGTGTGTCGTAATAAACGGGTACGGATACCATTCGGATAAACTTTGATATGTCCCAAGTAGAACTAGAGCCGTATCCTACACCAGTCGGATACGGGTATCACTCGGCCAAGAGCCACGTACATATGATATGTCCCAAGTCGGACCAGAGCTGTATCCTACACCAGTCAGATACGAGTATCACTCGCCCAAGAGCCACATAAATATGATATGTCCCAACTCGGACCAGAGCTGTATCCTACACCAGTCGGATATGGGTATCACTCGGCCTAGAGCCACGTATGTATTATACGCTCCAAGTTGAGCCCAAGCAGTATCCTACATCAGTCGGATATGGGTATCATTCAGCCATGAGCCAAAGAAATCCCGATACGCTCCAAGTCGAGCCTAAGCTGTGTCCTACAGATATAGGTATCATTCGGCCACGAGCCGTGCAAATCCTAACATGTCCCAAGTCAGATCTAAGGTGAATCTCGCGCCAGTCAGATCGGGGTGCCGCACGGCCAAGAGTCGCGGAAGATGTGATGAGCTCAACGTCAAGCCTAAGCTATGTCCTACGGCAGACGGATGCGGACATCATCAGATTCAAGAGCCATGCGAGATTCGAGACGTCCTAATACGGGTCTAAGCCAAGATAAAAAGATAAACAAGAACTTCATTGGCAAAAGGTACTTCTTTATTATATATAAAAATTCCCTAGGCATTATGCTTAGGAAACTATTACATTTACAGGAGAACTACACCTCCCCGCGGCACGCCCGGCCAAGCGCTTCGACAAGAGCTTCTGTAGCCCTGTAAAGGGTAGGGAAGATCTCTAGGAAAGCATAAACGGTGGCGCGGTCGCGATCCACCGCCTTCTCCTTGGCCAGCTCCTTCAGAACGAGGTCGAATTCTACCCACAACTCCGCAAGTTCGGGGTCATCCCTGTCGTCGTTGTACTTCCTCTTCGGCATGACGAAGATAGAAGGTATGAGAACTAAGTGCGAAGGAATACATTCTACAAGCGCCGGTTCGCCTTTTATAGCCAACACAGCAAAGATGAAGTAAATGCGTCAGGAAGCCGAAGAGATTTGGAGTTAATCTAGTTTCAAAAGCCAAGGAGTTTTATCAGAAAACGAATTGACACAGAAAACCAAGGCGACCTCGAAGACTGTCCAGTGGTTATTCTTGAAGAGGAAATTCATTAAGATTTCGCTTCAAGCGGAAAGGAAATATTCAACCCACATCTGAAATATGGGTTGGGTCCACAAGGCTGCTTGCAGCAAGCCTTCCCGGCAGAAGATTATATGTAGGTGAAGCAAAAAATTAAGGATCATATTCGAGTCCTCCATAATTCGCTCGCTGTAAGAAGAAGCCTCCAATCCGAATGGGGGAACCAGTCGGAAGCTTAAACAAGAAAGTCCGGGATGACGATTCAAGCAAAAAATTTAATTGGGAACATAGCGATCGGATCACGAAGCACTCGGGGGCTACTGTGGAATATATGGAACCAGGTATGTCTATGACCGGCCTAGCGTCACCAGAAGAAAGGAAAGGCCCAAAGAGGAGGCCCAAAAGCTGTGCCCCGCGCCAAGCCAAGTTGCCGTGCGGAAGGGTGCATACCTTTAGACAGTTGAATATATATTTGGATATAAACGATACAGTTGTAATCCGAGTTGTTTATAGGATAGATAAAGATATAAACCCTATCCTGTAACCGATCGGAATCTCCAGACCGATCAGGACTCTGTAAGCCGCACCACCCCAGTATATAAGGGAGAGGGCAGGCAACAACAAGGCATCAAGCCATAGAGCATAGCACACCTCATATCGCCTAGAGCACAATGCGCTTTGAGCAATCTTAGATCCAAGAGATTCGTATAATCCCAGCACACAGGATTAGGGTATTACCTCCATCGTTGAGGGCCTGAACCTGTCTAACCCCTTGTCTTGTGTGACCTTCGAGTTTGAGATCTAGCGCCTGCCCCATAAATTCATTGCCGACTACAAAAGTCGACATATCCAGATCGAAAGAGCTTAAAGTATATATTTACTTAGTCGGATCTCAATATGAGACAGTGGAGATGGTTGGAGTTGATTAAGGATTATAATGTTAGAATCACTATCATCCTAGTAAAGCTAATATGGCAGCTGATGCCTTGAGTCGTAAGTGCCGTAGTGCTAATATGTTGGTGTCAAATGATCAACCAGTGTTATGCAAGGAATTTTACAAGTTGAAGCTGGAAGTTGTTCCACAAGGATTTCTAGCTGCTTTGTAAGTAAAGCCAAGTCTAAAGGATCAAATCAGATAAGGTCAGATAGATGACAAAAAGATCAACACAATCAGGTTCAAGAAGGATGAAGGCTTATCTAAAGATTTTACTGTAGATGATCAGGGTACTATGAGTTTTAAGGGACGAATCTGTGTACCGAACAAAAAGGAGCTTAAGCAGTTCATTCTTGAGGAAGCTCATGATTCCATGTATTCGATTCACCAGGAAGTACCAAGATGTATCAATATCTTAAGGAAAGGTTTTGGTGGCCTAATATGAAATGTGAAGTTGCTGAACATGTTGCTCTATGTGATGTGTGCCAAAGAGTGAAGGCAATGCATCAAAGACCTGTAGGTTTGTTACAGCCACTAAAAGTTCTTGAATGGAAGTGGGAGGAAATCGATATGGATTTATTACTGGTTTGCCTAGAATTCAGAAAGTATATGATTCTATATGGGTCATCGTTGATCGATTGACCAAGGTCTTTCACTTCATACCTGTCAAGACTACGTACTCAGGATATCGATTGGCAGAGCTATATGTGTCAAGGATTGTGTGTTTTCATGGAGTGCCCAAGAAGATAGTGTCAGATAGTGGTACCCAATTTACCTCGAGATTCTAGAAAAAGTTGCATGAAGCAATGAGAACTCGTTTGAATTTCAGTACAACGTATCATCCGTAGACAGATGGTCAGACTGAAAAAGTAAATCAGATATTGGAGGATATGCTGAGAGCTTATGTGTTAGCTTCTTCTACTTTGTGGGATAAAAGTTTACCGTATGCTAAGTTCAGTTATAACAACAGCTATCAGGTCAGTTTGCAAATGTCACTATTTGAAGCTTTATATGGTCGAGCCTATCGTACCCCATCGAATTGAAATGAGACAGGCGAGCATTTGGTGTTTGGGCTTGATATTCTTAAGTAAGCCGAAGAACAGATTGCTGTGATCAGAGATAGGATGAAATTAGCTCAGTTAAGATATAAGAGTTATGATGATAATCATCATCAAGAGTTGAGCTTTGAGCCAGATGATTTTGTGTATCGCAGAGTTACCCCTCTTAAAAGAGTTAATAGGTTCCACACTAAAGGAAAGCTTGTGCCAAGATATGTTAGTCCATTCAAAATCTTAAGCCGTCGAGGAGAGGTTGTTTATCTGTTAGAGCTGCCGCAGTCATTGGTAGGAGTGGATGATGTGTTCCATGTGTCGTAGCTTAAGAAATATCTTAGAGTGCCAACAGAGTAAACACAGTTAGAAGCAATAGAACTACAGGAAGATTTGACTTATAAAGAGTAGTCGATCAATATTCTGGATGTGATGGAGCGTAAGACCAGGAACAAGCAAATTCACTTTTGAAAAGTTTAGTGGAGCAACTATTCATAAA
The DNA here is from genome assembly GCA_036346275.1 of Otatea glauca. Taxonomy (NCBI): domain Eukaryota; kingdom Viridiplantae; phylum Streptophyta; class Magnoliopsida; order Poales; family Poaceae; genus Otatea; species Otatea glauca. Next base: position 24,142,197 of record CM070719.1, on the reverse strand, counting down.
GTGAAGCTACCTAGGAGTGTGAACAGGATCTGAAGTTAGAATTTCCTAACCTATTCCTTAGTCAACCCTGAATCTCACGGTTGAGATTCCTTTAAGGTGGGAAGTTTGTAACATCCTAATTTTTTTCTTTTTATTTATTTAATGAGTTATTTATGCATTTTAAGATTTTCAGGATTTTATTTGAATTTATTAAATATTATGTATTTTGGCCTTTTGTAAAAACTATTTAATTATTGAGAAAGTTAAAATAAAGTTTTACTAAAAATATTTTATTTGAGTTCTAAATGTCTTAAAATGCTTATGAGGATTGTTTTAGAATTTTTCTAGTATTTATTTGCCTTAAACAAATTAAATTAATTATCAGAATTATTTTAGAAGAGAAAATGCTGGAAAAATCGTTTAAACAGTACTAGGCTTGGCCAAATACTGTGCAGCCCAATTGATCTGTACGCCGACCCGTGTTTCAGAATGCGGAATGTGTGCCGTAGGATCTTCATCCGACGGTCATGTTCTAAGACGGAACCATAATTCATCTCGGGTGTTCGTTTCGTGTGCGGTTAGGATTGCTTGGGGCTCATGTGCATCATGTCCATTCATCCTGACACGTGGCATCCAATCCGTCTTGGCCATGGACTCTGTTGTCATGTCGACATCATCTCGGACATCCGTCGCTATTTAAGGCAAGCGTCTGGTGCAGCAAGCCTTCGTTTACCAAAGCCCCAGATCAATAAAATAGATTATGTCACCGTTGCACCAAATTTTGCAATTTCTTTCGTGAGTCACCGCCAAGGACTTTTGTCAGATTCGTCGTCGTCTATGGAGCTTGGAGCTCGAGGTTGAGACCGTTGTGATCATCATCATCAGATCTATCAGGTGCGTGCCCTACTTTGGCCAGAGAACCGACGGAGTGGGAGATCACCGTGAAGTCATCGCTGTAAAGAAAAAGAAGCTCATCGCCAGCGCTCCACGATTGCAGGGGGAAAGGTAATCGCATCATGTTGTGCGCGAAGTTGAGATCTTACCGACGGTGGTCATCGTTCTCACCGCCAATGACCATCGGGGTGTGAGCATCGCCGTCCTATGTGTCGGGATGCCTCGCTGATGCATGTTTGCCATCTGGGAAATTTGGCTATTGTGGTGCTTACGTGGCACTGATGCATGCAGACTGAGTCAGCTTTCGCTTGGGCCCACATGTCAACCAGGTTATTATGCTCATACACCGAGTCTAATGTAGACCCGCGAGTTTATGGACTCGATCTGTGGACCGAAAGCCACGTGTCAACACCATGACAAGTTGACGTCAGCGATGACGCAATAATCGGGTTTTTCAATGGAAAAATAATTCGGATAAATATTGTGTAATACCGCAAAACATTTCCAGGTTAAGGAAAATTCAGTTGGAGTGTGGGTCCCTCTTGCAGTCTTGAAGGACCGAGATGGCGAACAGAGGGGGGGGTGAATGGTCGCAAATAAAAATTCCCCCAAAATACTCCAACAAAAACCTCGACAAGATCGCTCAAAAGAAATTGTGAAAAACCCGAAAAACTAGACAACTATGTGTACCCCAAGCTTGCATGGATAAGTACCATAAAATATGTGGGGATTTTTGAGTCACAATCCTGGTTGTCTAGTGTCCAAGATAAAGAGGAATCAATTCAAACTCTTGCTTTTAGAAAGGACATCAATTCAAATCACAAAAGTCACTTTCAGAAAAGCAAAAGCAGAATTTTCAGAACTTGTCCTCAATTTGTACAGGAGGTTGGTGGGGTTCTGCAGCTCACAAAATTCTGATAATTTTTCTCCCTATGAGCATCAGAGTCTTGAAGAACTCTACCAAATTTCTCCTCCAAAAGCCTTACAGAAACAACAGGAAAAATCTAAGAACACAGTATGCTCAAGAACTTTGAGCAGAAAGTTTGGGGCTCGGTTTTCACCTCATGGCGCCCAAACGGTGCAACAAGTGAACTCCACAATTTTTCTGCAGATGTATACCAGAGTTCCGCACCTCCTCCAAGAAGAATCAATCAAAAAAAAGTTTTCTATATTTTTACAAAAATCAAACACTGACTGCTGCGCGAAGAACAAGTTCTGAACAAAGTTGGAACTTGAAAGAAAAGATGTTCTCTACTCAATCCAAGAGTGCAAAAGAGATGTAAAACCATATGAACACACTCAAAACATCCAAGATCAGCAGTATTTAGAAGGAGGGGAGGCAAATCCAAATTACTTGAAAGTAAATTGCGGGAATGTAATTGCGGGAAAGTAAATGCTGAATTTAAATTGCGTAAAGTAAAGACATAATGTAAATGCGCAAAATAAATTCAGAGGTGGATGGATAAAACTTTCATTTCTGGAAGGGGAGGTTACAAAGCCTCACATTTATGTGAGCAAAGCTCAAATGAGCATCAAAAACCTCAACACCTTCAAGGGAAGGAGACTACCCCTCCACCCCTATTTATACTACTCTTGGGCCACCTACCACCCTTGGATGAGTCCCTCAACCCTAGAGCACTCATCTAAGGGCTAGGATTAACCCATACACACAGCCATGCAAGGGCTAACCCAAAACCCACACACATACCGTGTTTTCTTGCACGATTTTCAAAGCATACTACCTACACCCGCTAACCTATCAACTAGACCTCAATCCGACGGCCCTCATTGATCCACGCGGCATCTAGCTAGCATCAACTCCTTTCCTTGTCTTCTTGACTTGCTCGGACTCCGTCTCCGATCATCTTCCGGCGATCTCCCAACCGTTTGGACCTCCGACGCTCCTCGCCTAGTCCCGGTCATCCTTCGCCTCACCATGACCTAGCACCGTCGTCCTGCAACCATCAAAAACAAGGAAACTCCTCACATAGCAATGCCCACAATGATGTGCAATAAACCATCCAACTCATCACTACTGGCGTCCATACGAACAGTGATCGCCACTCTGGCAGAGACAACTTAAATTGCTTCATTTTGAAAATCAATCCAAATCAAACTCAAACTTGAGCACACCTTGCTCAAATAAAGTCAAATACTCATCACAAACATGGATGGACCTCCACATGGTCCTTCAATCTCCCCCTTGATGAGTATATTGATAAACCACACAAATGGCATAAATTTGAGTTTGAAGAAAATAAAGAAGAAAGCAATTTTTAGTTGCAAAGTCAAACTTGGTCCAAAGATAGAAATTAGAACCATGACCAAGTTGACGAAGAGGAATTCAGATTTTAGAAGTTTTCAACAAAAACTCTAAAATCCAACTAAACATGTCAAATGTGATTATGAGATTATGATCCAACAGAAGTAGTAGCATAGTTTTACAAAGATCATAATAACCAAATAAGCATTCACATTTTTATCATTTTAGTGATGCATTTTCTACGTTTTCTCCCCCTTTTGGCAATATAGGCATCAATTTTTTTTATGTATGCATGAAATGCAATCGAAAGAGCTTTGAAGATTATCCAATTGATCAAAATGGATGGATATTACACCAAGCTTATCAATTTCAGAAGATAACTAAACTAAGACATGTCCAAGTGCAAATACGAGCTTAGTTTTGAATATATCATTTTTAGCAAGATTTGACAAGTGCAACACTTAGCTTTAGTTTCAAAAATAGAAGAATAGCCACTCTAAGGATCAAAAGGAAAACCTAGAGTTCAAACTACTCAACACTTTGGGGAATCTAGAAGAGCATACAAGGTCCTTCGGGCTCATTTATCACTTAATGCAAATTTTGATTTATCATCATACAAGACATAGCGGGGTGCAAATGTTTGACATTATTTGCATTCTTTACCCACATATGTCTTTGTTTTTAATTTATTTGCATTTTCTTTTGACAACTAATTGACTCAAGCCGTATGCGACCATCTCAAGATGAACTCTTAAGAGGATGGTCTAGGTCAAACACGATGTATTCCAAGTTCATCCCAAGTGCAATGGGAAGCGGTCTTGTGAATGCAAGGTGTTGAGTCATATGTGCACAAGAAGAGTCAATTTTGTTTAATTTTCATTTTTTTTGCACAATGATTCATGAGCAATTGAAGGACTCTAGCATGGATCAAACTAGTTTCACCCAAGTTGCTATAGGGACTCTAGAGAAATCCTAAATTTCTCAAATTATGGCACAAACCTCTAGAGAAGAAACCTAGTGTTTGCACCAAAATTTGGCAAGCTTGGTAAAAATCGGCAACAAAGTCAAAGATACGGTATTAACGGACAAGATGGGAAGGTTTGGAGATATTTTGGTAACTGCAAGATTTTAAAACAACTGTCCGAGATAAGGCCGATACGAAACGGACTTGAAGCGTGTTGTAACAGGACACGATCGGCCGCGGGTATAAAAGAAGGACCAAAGCGAACTGCAAGGACATCATCATCAACACAATACAATCAACCAGCTTTTACTTTCTTCCTGTCGACTAGGAGTAGTTTTTGTAATTTAGTCTCTGTAATCGATCTTGATCAATAAAGTTGTGCATCGCCGATTGTTGATCTTCTTCAATTACACCCAGTGTTTGATTTATTCGATTTTGTTGCGATCGCCTTCTTCGTAATCAATCTACCTTTATCCTCCGATTAGCCTTAATCACCTAATTAGACTTACCTTGTTACTTTGATCTTAATCGGCTTCAAGCTGATTGGGTCTAAGCCGATTGATCGTTACGATCGGCTTTTGAGTAAATTTTATATTTTACCTTGTCGGTTATAGGTCAAATCGACCGCACGCTCTTGAACTGTGTGTTAAATGCGGTGTGCTCTCGTCGAAACCCTACCTCAAGTTTTTGACACCAACACACTCTTGCACGCCGGTGGGACACGCAATGTCTTCATCAGGAAGTCAATTCGCCATCGATCTCAACTCGGAAGCTATAATCGTCCCAACAATGGACGATTTATCTGTGAGCAACGCCAAGAGATTGAAGCCGGAAGGCTGCGCTAGAAGAGATGATGCTAAGTCGCTATCGTAAAACAAGACGTGGCGCCACTCAAAAATCCGCCTGCCGACGGTCAACGCACAGGCGCTGCGGGTGTAATGAACAAGTAAGCCGATACCTGCCTGCTCAAGCCAAATTATCGGCTATGATTAATCAGTCTGTGCACCACGCCTTAATAAACCAATCATCGGCTCTTGTTACAACACTCAAGCCGATGATAGCGAATAGTGTCAAATCTATAGCCCAGGAGTTAGCCTCGTCAGGAAGCCTGCTCGACCCACTGCAAGCTCTGCCAAATTATCCTATTTTTTCAATATCACAAAATACGCAGAGCACAATGGCCGATCCTAAACCATCGGCTGTAACCTCACTCCCCACCATGATGCCCACACAACCCACGGTCATATTGCCTAGGGACCCTCGGTCAAGCGGGGTGAGCCATTACCACGCCTATACCGATGCCGCTAGGATGGATGCATCGATCAATTTGCCTCCGTCGACTCCGTTCTACGCCTTTCCCCAATCGGTTTCACAGCCGATTGGCTCCGAGAGATTCTCACAAGAGCCTACCCTGCTAAGGAACCTAGGTCCACATAGGGTAGTAACATACTCTAAACCATTTGCCCCAGTGCTGAAAGCTCAAACCAGGCATAATCGACGCGATCAGTATGGTCATGTGCCAACGGCACAGCATAATTGGCAACCCGAGCTTGCACTCGAGGGGCAGGACGCCGATTATGACCAACATTATCAAGGGCCTACTATGCCAACGGCCGATAACGTTAACAGGGCCGATCAGACCTCTGCCGTCTTGAGAGACCAATTCGGCATACAACCAAAAGGGAAGGTTATCGCCACGTAAAGCCGTACTCGATTACATAGATCGCATGCCTTACCCTCATAATTTCGAGTCCCGGACTTTGCCAAATTCTCCGGGATGATTCTATTACCACCTCGAGCATGTTGGACGCTTTATCGCGCGATCGCGTGAAGCGCCCACCGACGGTCTAAAAATTAGACAATTCCCTTTGTCTTTATTAGGGGCAGCATTTACGTGGTTCACCTGTTTACCTCCGAATTCGGTCCATTTATGGAACGATTTGGAAAGCCGATTTCATGAATATTTCTTTTCAGGCAGTTTGGAGCTCAGAATTTCAGATTTGAGTTCCGTACGCCAAAAGTTTGGGGAATCGGTAACGGATTATATCAAGAGGTTCGAGAAATTAGGAATCGGTGTTTTAGCGCCACGCTGTTCGACAACCAACTCACGATTTAGCATTTCAGGGTTTGATCCCGCCGCTTAGGGAGAAATTTGGAGGGCAATAATTCACCAACCTTGGCCACATATTGCATCGCGTATCGGCTCAAGAAAGCCGATTAACTGATAATAAGGTATTCAAGGACAGATTCAAAAACAGCAATAACAAAGAAAAGGACAAGGCTAAGGTCAATATGGTTGAATATTGCCCTAGTGATTCGTCGGAAGACGAGGAAGCAGAAATAAATATAGCCGAATGGGTAAAAGGATCCAAGAAATCCTTAGTCTGTTCCTGGCTCAAACCGACTAGGAATAAGTCGGAAGTTTAGTACTCTTTTGATGTTTCCAAGTGCGATCGTATTTTGATTTACTACGCAAGAAAAGATAATACGATTGCCGAGGGACATGTGATACCGTCGCCGATGAGATCAAAAATGCAGGTATTGCAAGTGGCATCATTCTTATTCGCATAACACTAATGACGCAATATCTTTCGTCAATGATTCAATCGCTATTGAAGATGGTCGGTTGAAGTTTGCCAATGAGCCGACCATGCAAGTTGATGTTGATCCATTCCCCATCAACATGGTGCAGTGTTCGGCTAAAGGAAAAGAGCCGATGCAAGACGTGCAGAAAAAGGGTCGACAAGTCGACATACAATCAAGCTCGGACGGCGGTCAAACACTGAAGATTACCATCGGTTCCTTACAAATAGAAGCCGATAAGAAGGAAAAAATTCAAGAACCATTAAACCCAAGGGGAATCCCCAGGTGGGTAAATGGTACAAAGCAGAGAAATCTCCATCAAGGCATCCAGCGAAAAGGTCAGGTCCAACGTTCTCACAATTAATGGAGAAATACGAAAGGATGAATAGCCGACCACGGAGTAATACCCGCCGGTCAGATAATTTGTACCGCACTGAGAATGTGGAGAAGGCACATAGAAGGTGTCCTTTTGGCGATTTTTTGGGAAAGAAGAGTAAGCGTTACCATCACCGTGACACCGCTGATGGAACATTATCCCCAAGACGATTGGCCAAGGCAATCGGCCGAGATAGGCTATCCGGGCGATCGAGAGCAGGCGAAGTCACGAAGGCCGATCCACGAGAATATCTAAACCGAATCAAGAACCGAGCCAAGACAAGACGACGAGCCCGTTCTAATCAAGAAGATTTGGCTGGTCAAATACGGAAGCCGGTTGAACACAAACCCGTGGTGTCCATCCGCCCGAGCCGATCGCAACGATGACGGCTTGAGGCTAAGGACGCAAGAGATTCGTGAGGCGACGCGAGAGAGAGAGAGACGGCGTTTAACGAACTTCGCCCGCTTAAATGCGCCAAAAAGAGTGGAGAAGAAAAGAACAAGTCAAGAAGATTTGAATCGGTGATGACTTGATTCTCCTATGATTCGGGATGACACGCCCAATGGATATTAACATGGTGTTCACATTGCCTACCGAGTTCGTAGTCGAATCAATCGCCAAAGAGGCGCTTGCTCACCGTGCTCGGCGTGCGTAACGACATCTTCGAAACCCAAAGATGATCATCGCATCCAAACCATTGTATCCGAAAGGGTATATAAATGGCAAGCCGATATCAAGGATGCTAGTAGACGGGCGCCACGATGAACTGATGCCGCATACCGACATGCAAAAATCGTAAGTCCGACGAAGACTTAATCAAAACTAACATGGTTTCAATGATTTCACAGTGACCCTCTCAAGCAAAGGGTGTTATGGTCATCGAAATGCCGATCGTCGGCAAGACCTTGCCGACAGCATTCTTTGTAATTGATGCCAAAAGAAACTACAGTGTGCTGCTCGGGCGGGATTGGATTCATGCAAACTGCTGTATCCCATCGACTATGCATCAAGCGCTTGTTCAATGGAACGGAGAAGAAGTTGAGGTCGCATACCGATACATCGGCTCACATTGCCATGGCTAGCTCCGATGCGAATTGGCAACACGAAGAAGCTGGCTGCATATCGGGCAAGGCGCTGAACGACTACGATTTCATTTGTGTGAGCAAGTCAGGTCTCATGCCGATCAGTGTCAAGCCGGGCACTTTTGATCGGGCAAATGAAGTATTACGTCGATGGGGACAAGAAAAACATTGAAAGCGCTGCAGGATAAAATGCAAAGCTATCGGCAAACAACGGATAGCTACGAAGCCATCGAAGATGTTGAAGAAATTGAGAAGTTAGGTCAAGGCTTCACATCCACCGATTTACTTGAAGAAGTCGATATAGGTAGCGGTGATAGAAAAAGACCAACTTTTGTTAGTGCGAATTTAGATGTAAAGTACAAGGAGAAACTAATAAAAATACTTAGAGATTATAAGGATTGTTTCGCTTGGGAGTATCATGAGATGCCCGGATTAAGCCGTCAACCTGGTGGAACATCGGCTACCTATAAAATCGGGCTATCGGCCGTTTAAACAGAATCCCAGCATTTTAATCCAGCCTTGTACCAAGTCATAAAGGAAGAAATAGAACGGTTGTTGGAAGCAAAATTTATCAGGCCTTGCCGATATGCGGAGTGGGTTTCCAACATTGTTCTGTTATGAAGAAAATGGAAAGCTTGGTATGCATCGACTTTAGAGATTTGAACAAGGCGACTGAAGATGAATACCCGATGCCGATAGCCGATATGCTTATCGATGTCGCATCGTGGAACAAGATCATAAGTTTTTAGATGGTAATGCGGGTATAACCAGATACTCATGGCGAAGCCGATATACCAAGACGCCTTCGGATGTCCCGTGCAATAGGGTTGTTCGAGTGGGCGAATGACTTTCGGTTTGAAAACGCTGGAGCAACGATCGGGCAATGAATCGATCTTTCATGATTTAATCGCCACATTGTCGAAATATATATTGACGATGTAGTGGTAAAATCTGCAGACGATTTCCAACATCCGCCGATTTAGAGAGGGTGTTTAAAACATAAGATCGCACGGTTTGAAAATGAATCCTTACAAGTGTGCGTTAGCGTGTCACCGATGCTTTTAGGCTTTATGGTACATGGAAGAGGAATCGAAGTCAGCCAAACGAGGGTTAAGGCCATAGCCAATACTGAACCACCGACATGCAAAAACGAATTACAAAAGTTGATCGGTAAAATTAACTATCTCCGTATGTTCATCTCGAACCTCTCTGGTAGAATTCGTGCCTTTACTCCATTACTGAAGTTGAAGGACAATGAAGAATTTATATGGGGGAGCCGATCAGCAGAAAGCTTTCAACGAAGTCAAAAGGTATTTGTCCAACCCTCCAGTCTTGGCTGCACCTAAAAAAGGGATTCCTTTGAGATTATATGTCTCGGCCGAAGAAGATACTATTGAGCTGTTTCGCACAAGAAGTGCATGGTAAAGAGAGGGTTATTTTTATTTAAGCCGACGGTTCTTTGGACGCTTGAAGTCAGTACCCTTTTATCGAAAAACTATGTTTATCCTTGTACTTCTCATGCACAAAGCTAAGGCACTAGCATCGGCTTGTAAGGTCATCCGCAAAACCGATGTTATAAAATATATATTGTCACCCAATTCGCGAGGTCGACTTGGCAAATGGGCTTACGCCTTGGTCGAGTTCGACTTATCATATGAATCGCCAAAGCACCAAAGGACAAGTCCTAGCCGATTTTATAACAGACGTGATGTAACAAACAAACTTAGTCTTGGTAGCACCATGGCAAATGTTCTTTGACGGATCAAGATGTGGGGAAGGTGATGGTATCGGTATTGTACTCACTTCACCCAAAGGGCATAGCTTTGAATTTGCATTCGGCTAAATAGCCGATGCTCCAACAACCGTGCCGAGTACGGCGCTACTCAAAGGCTTCTCGTTGTTAGAAAATATTGAGTAAGAGCTGTTGAGGCATATGGTGATTCACTATTGGTAGTACAGCAAATAAAGGGAGAATACCAATGTCGGGATGAAATACTACTGAGATATTTAGAACAATGTTTTGAGATTATCAACTCTTTTACGTCATTTTCTATCGGTCATATTCCTCGTGAATTGAACGATAGAGCTAATGCTTTAGCTCAGCAAGCATCAGGATATAAGGATTTTGACCAAAGTCAGGAGACTGAACTGGTGAGCAAAGCAGTCATGTGCGCAGATATTGTTGATTGGAGAACGCAAATAAAAGATTATCTAGTCGATCCATCCAAGCCGACAGAACGAAAGATACGACAACAAGCGTTGAAATACGTTGTTTTGGACGATATACTATATTATCGGACTATGGAAGGTTTGTTGTTGAGATGTCTTGAAACTGAAGAAGCATGGGTGGCAATGGGTGAAGTACACGAAGGGATTTGTGGTTCTCATCAATCGGCACATAAGATGAAATGGATGCTCAGACGGACAGGTTATTTTTGACCGACGATGCTAGAGGATTGTTTCAAGTATTATAAAGGATGTTAGACATGTCAAAAGTTCGGCAACATACAACTGGCACCAGCATCGGCTTTACATCCAATTATTAAACCTTGGCCGTTTAGGGGTTGGGGAATAGATATAATCGGCCAAATATTTCCTGCTTCGAGTAAAGGCCACAAATTTATTTTGGCCGCAACCGATTACTTTTCAAAGTGGGTTGAAGCTATCCCACTTAAGAAGGTGACTAGTGTTGAGGCGATTAGTTTTGTGAATGAACATATCGTCCATCGGTTTGGAATACCACAAACAATCACGACCGATGAAGGTACGGTATTCATGTCTAACGAGTTTCAAGGTTACGCCACAAGTTTAGGGATCAAATTGTTAAACTCTTCGCCATATTATGCTCAGGCTAATCGACAGGCCGAGTCGTCTAATAAAACACTAATCAAGTTGATCAAAAGAAAAATTGATGAGAAGCCAAGGAATTGGCATTCGACTCTATCGGAGTCACTTTAGGCCTATCGGCTATCTTATCACGGAGCGACAAAACTTTCGCCATACCAGTTGGTGTATGGACAAGAAGCCGTTCTACCTGTGGAAATCAACATTGAGTTGATACGAATAGAAAGACAAAATGGTCTGTCGGCTCAAGATTACAATGATTTAATGATCGACAGCTTGGATGAGTTAGCAGAGTTACGTTTATTCACGCTTGATCGGCTTAAAAAGAATAAGATAAGAGTTGCAAGGACATATAATAAAAGGGTCATGCCTAAGTCCTTCGATCTAGCCGATTTGGTATGGAAAACGATACTGCCCGTTGGCTCGAAAGATAACCGATTCGGGAAATGGTCACCTACGTGGGAAGGGCCATACAAAATTAATCGGTTAGTCGGCGGAAATTCATACTTACTAGAAACGCTCGAGGGGTATGTATTGCCAAAAGCTATTAACGGGAAATACTTGAAGAAATACTACCCTAGAGTTTGGATTGGAGCATAGCCGACTAAAGATCATATTCAGAGCCAAGATTAACACGATGCTGTTAATCGGCTGAAAGGATTGCAAACTCAGAAGATATAAGCAAAATATGAATCGGTTAAACAGCTGATTATAAGTGTAACTCATAAGCGAAATATGAATCGGTTAAACAGCCGATTATAAGTACAACGAGTTACAAACATTCATGTTTTCAAAACAACCATCGAAGTTTTACAGTTCAATATTGGATGCCCGATCCAAGAAGAGTCGCGCCCAGAGCCAACAGAGCCCCCGCCGCCTTGGCAATGATCTCTTGAATTTCATCCAAGAGACGTTCGTCGTCTTTGGCATTCCCAGGCACTGGCTTCACCTTGGCCGATTGTTCCTTCACGCTTGCCACAGCCGTTGCAATTTCAAGTTTTTGATCCTTTATCTCCGACATAGTTTTTTCCATGGAGACTTGGCCTTCTTGGATTTGTTTCTCTGTCTTGGCCAATTCTTCCAAAAGAAATTTCTTCGTGATTTCAAGTTTGGAGAGGGACTCCTTGGCCGATTTCAGATGGGCATCAAACTTGCGTTTCTTCGCCTTCGCGTCTGCGACCAGTTCATCCAGGAGTTTTTTGTCGGCTTCTTGGGCTTCACGTTGGTTGATCCTTGCCTGAGCTGCCTCCACTTCAGATCTTCTGTCATCTAGATGGCAAACATTCAGGAGAGCTGCCATAGCTTCTGGAGGCAAGTCCGCTTCGACGGAGGCCATGGCGTCTCGAATCAGCTGGTTGTTTGCCAGTATCTCAGATTGGGGTCTCGTAACCAAGTCAAAAAGCTTGTGAAGCTTTTCTTTTATGCCTGGAGTTGAAGTGACGACCACTGATGCTTCCTTTGAGACTTGAAGAATTTTTGTGAAATCAGCATCATGGTCGGGTGCCATAATTTCTGGGTCATCAAGGTCAGCCAAAGAGAAGCCCAGCAAATCAGTCGGGTCCGATGGCTCTGGGGAGATAGTGATTACAGGTTCTGGGGCCGGCTTTGGTGGGGAGACAGGCGTTGCAGCAATGTTTGGGAGGTTAGCCAAGATTTTTGCAACCTGGGCAGACTGCGTTGGCTATAGAAATTAATGAACAGTTAGTCAATATATGTGAAGAAATAGTAGCCGACACATATAGCCTATCAAAAATATGGTAAACTCACCTGCGCAGTAGCCGAAGTATGAGGAGAGCTCTCGCCGCTTTGCTCCTGAGGTTTAGACCCTTTCTTTGCTGGAGCTTTGGTATACTTTGTTTTCTTCTTTTCTGAAAAATATAAATCGGCTAAAGGTTAGTTGGAAAAAGCAAAGAATATATCAGCCGATGATATTTTTACTTACTTGGTTGCTTCTTCTCAATATCCGATAAGGATGGACTTTGAATTCCCAGGGTACTGGAAGTATACCCTGTGAGGCCAGTTGTCTGGAGCGGCCTTTTTGATTTCAGCTTCTTACCAGCAGCTTTAGTCTGAAAATAAAAGAAACAAAGAATAAGGAAGTGTGTTTTGAAAAGGAAATTGAGGTACACCAAAAAAATATTTAGTCGATCCGATACCTTGTCAGTATCTACAAGACTCGTATTAGTATAACCCGAAGAGTTAGTTTCATCACTTGAAACGCTGTTAGTATCTACTGTCGGCTCAGGAAGATTTGGAAGAAATTCATTGACAATAGCCGACAGTGATTTATCAAAATATAGCGCCGTTGCAATAGATAACCACCATGAAGAAAAGCGCTCTGAGCGACGGGTATTTAACACAAAATGAGGCAAGTCTTTAATCTGAAGTTCGTCGGCTATCTCAATAACAAGGTTGGCTGCGGTGGCATTGCGGACCCTGGCTCTGAAGAGGAACGCGGTATGCTACGCTAGCACAAAAAAAAATTCTACCGCGAAACCAGAAAGCTACTCGCAAGAAGGGGATCATAGATAAGATTACCACTAGACGCGCAGTTGCGGAATCCTTCGCGCCGATGTAGTGGATCGCTCGCTTGCGATCGTTGCGCCGATGTAGTGGATCGCCCTCGCCTTGCCGTGAATCGCCCTCCCACGCCGCGAGCCGCAGCAGCGCCACCGCAGAGTCCACACGCCCGAGATGGAACGCCGTGCGTCGTGTGCAAGCACCTGTCGCTCGCAGGGCAGCGAGAGGAGTAGGCTAGGGTTTCGAGTGAATCACTCCTAAACCGTGGGAAAGCACACCCGCACCTCCCTCCTCCTCCTTATATAGCCACGAGATGAAACCTAAACTAGGGCCCATCGCTGTGCTAAGCCCACGAGGTTCATTAATTACGGATCCAATCCAAATTAATGCGCCCCACCATTAAGTGTGTGACCTGCAGTTCACATACGCTTGGACATGGATTCGAAAACTCTTTTCAATCCAATAGTTGGTAGTGGCTTCTTGCAAAGTATGGCAACTCCCAAACATACTATGATCAAATCGGACGTAACCTATCAAAAGTACTCATGTAATAATTCCTTTGCCAAGTATATGAAGATTGATCTCAAGGCGAAGCATGTCATCCTTTGATGACCCAATCCATCTCTCGATCCGTGATATATTAATAAGTTGTGATTGACTCTCAATCACGGCATGGCCATGCACTTCCTTAATCATATCACACGAGTGGCCTTGTCATATATCTCCGCTTCATTGGAGTGGCAAATTCCATCTTGATCACATTTCCTCTCGCACGCTTCATAGTAAACATGAAAGCTACCTTTATAACTATCCGGTTAGGAAGTAGTGTTTGATAACCCCAAGGAAAACTATTACACATGTAGGGAATATGACAATCTCAAGTCTAAGGATCATACATCTACTAGGTATGAGATACACTGATGACACATAAGAATGAAACATTCTCGCAAAGGTCCCATTATGGGTCTATCTAACCCATGTTCTTCAACATGCGTCCACAATGTATAGATGATATCTCCATATCCCATGATCTATGAAGCATGATCATCGATCACTACATGTGCTGATCTATTCATCGTTGTCTTATACGATGATATCCGATCAGAGATATTTATCGAATTACATCATTAAGTAAAGAGTTTCATAAGCAAGTCACATACTTGTTGATCAATACAATGATATACATTCATTGGATCAATAATCATATTATTATTCATAAACATAGTCATGTTACAATCATCTAAATGATTGCCTCAAGGGCATAACACTAACAGGCTCTTGGTTGAAGCCGATCAAGCAATGGCAGACTAGGAATAACTTGACCAAAGCCCAACTGCCTAGCATAAACTGAAGGATTATAGAACTCATATGAAGGTTGAAACGTCCGATTCCTGGTATGCAAACCGACATGCAGAATGCTGGGCGAGATAAAAATCTTGAACAAATCCAAAGTATTTTGTGGCATCGAGCACCGCTCGGCTTCAAGGTGAAGAAAAGAAGGCGCGGAAAATCTACAGATTTGTATAATCAAGAAATCATTCGCTTGAATTCATTGCTATCAAGTTGCAGTGAAAATAATAAATACTTCTTAGAGCCGATGGGGTCACCTTTGTCTCATTCCCAGAGCACATCATGAACCTTTCCCGTCGGCTAGCTATGAACTGAGGTATCATACCTTCCGAGTATCTTCTGGGAAAGCCGATCTTCTAAGGATTTAACTCAAACGATCGGGTGAACAAGCAATATAACCAAATCAATAAACCAGAGCGGTCCTCCGACATTTCCAACAATGAATTTCGAGAATCCAGTAAAGAGCCGACACCTTATTATGTGCATCATCTGATAAATCGCGCCAGAACATCTTTCCAAGTGCCATCGACGCCTCTACTAATTGTTCGCTATAGTTTGGTATACTTGAGTTGGTCCTAAAGAGACGCCACGTATCAAAAATCGGTCTAGCCAGAGATTTAAAAAGCGCATGCTCTTCGTCCGATACTATCCCATTGACCCTATTGTTGTTTTTGATATATTTTGCCCATCCTTCACCTTTGGATTTAATAAGCTTATACTTGGGCTTAGCACTGTAAGCTGATATCTGTTCTCCATCAGGTCTCAAACAACACAACTGGGCCACATCCAAAAGAGTTGGGCCGACGAGACCGGTACGGAACATGAAGGCATTAAAAGTATCCGACCAAAAGTAACAAGCCATGGCCACTAAGGGCTCATTGGCTTCTGGATCGGCTAAAGAAAGGGGGAGACATTCAGCTATGCCCATTTTTTCCCATTCAACCCTCTTTTGAGCTGCTACACGAATATACCATGATCTCCACCCTTTAAGAGTCATCGGCCAAGCCTCAAGCTCTTAGTCCAGCCTCTATATTATACCCCGGCCGACAAAGGAGACGAGGATTTCTTCATTTATTACGAGTCGACTCTAAATTCCCTCTGGACCCGGATAGAATTGGTCTTTGCTGTTTGGGATCGGATGAATACCGAACGATCCATGGAAGCAATTACGACACCGATTTGAAGCAAAGGTTTCGAAAGTCGATTGGAAGCTTGAAGAACAAAAGTCGATTGTGGATAAATCGAGAGCTTGTACGCTGAGGAATGGGTCCCGAAGGCCATGTATTTATAGCACGGTAAAAATTTTTGAAACGGCGGGAAGCGAATTTCAAAAAACATAGGAATTAAAGCGCACTATCAGCATGTCAGAAAATTACGGCGCGAGTAAAGCAACAGTTAATGAGTGAAGTTCAAACGTTAGCCGATTGAAAAGCAGATTATTGATATTTTTGAAAGATGACATGTCATCTCTCAAAAATGGGGGGCATATGTTTGCACCAAAATTTGGCAAGCTTGGTAAAATCGCAACAAAGTCAAAGATACGTATTAACGGACAAGATGGGAAGGTTTGAGATATTTTGGTAACTGCAAGATTTTAAAACAACTGTCCGAGATAAGGCCGATACGAAACGGACTTGAAGCGTGTTGTAACAGGACACGATCGACCGCGGGTATAAAAGAAGGACCAAAGCGAACTGCAAGGACATCATCATCAACACAATACAATCAACCAGCTTTTACTTTCTTCCTATCGACTAGGAGTAGTTTTGTAATTTAGTCTCTCAGAATCGATCTTGATCAATAAAGTTGCGCATCGCCGATTGTTGATCTTCTTCAATTACACCCCAGGTTTGATTTATTCTGATTTTGTTGCGCATCGCCTTCTTCAGAATCAATCTACCTTTATCCTCTGATTAGCCTTAATCGGCTAATTAGACTTACCTTGTTACTTTGATCTTAATCGCTTCAAGTCGATTGGGTCTAAGCCGATTGATCGTTACGATCGGCTTTTGAGTAAATTTTATATTTTACCTTGTCGGTTATAGGTCAAATCGACTGGCACGCTCTTGAACCAGGTGTTCGTCTGGTGTGCTGCTATCAGAAACCCTACCTCAAGTTTTTGACGCCAACACCTAGCAAGTAAAAGCAACAAGTTTCATCAAGTTTTTCATTTAAGGCTTATTTCATTTTTAAGCTTAGCAAGTTAAATGAACTTGGACATACCTAAGCTAGTGATTTTCTTCAAATGATGTAGCATGGTGTATAGCATGAAGAAGAAATCAATTGCATAATAGACAAAGCTCTTAAAACAGAAAATGCAGTCTAAATGCAATGCATGAAGAGATTCCCAAACTCCCCCTCAACAAATGAATCAATTTTAAGCTCAAATCTGGTTAAAGTTGAGTTATTATCAAGATTAGGCATAAAGAAAACCCGAATGAACTCAATAACAACTAAAAACAGAATGAGGAGAAGAAACCGAGAAACCGCAAAACTGGATGGCTATTGAGCATAGATAAGATAGAAGAGACTCACTACGGCTTAGACTCGCTCTTATCTTCCCAAAGGATCGACATAGGGAAGCTCGACTCTAGATCCCAACTAAGGAGTGCACATGCACTCTGCCTACCAGGAGGCCCAATACCTGCTAGACTTATAAGACTGTGAGGGAACTCAACCTAGAGAGAAGAGAGAATAGCTAATCACGCATAATAGCAACCTAAAGCACAAGATAAGAGGTCCATGCAAGGCATGCCAGAAGTCTAAGTGAGTGAACTCAACTCAAGAAAACAAGCCCAAAGTCACCCAAAAGAAACAAAAAGAAAAGAAAAGCTAAGCTGGAAGAAAACATATAATACATAATATACAAACCAGCTCCCCCTCACGAAAGGCCGTAAGGGCTCACGACTCCAAGCTTAAATCCCCTTGAACACACTCTAAAACTCTCACCTCACAAGAGATAGGTAGAAAGCTAGAGGAAAAGAGATAAGATCGAAAACCACATGGTCTCTAAGGAGCAAGACGGCTCAAGGTAAAAAGCAACCTAATTATGCTAGAAGTCCAACCAAAAGACTCTAGACAAACAGGACACAAGCTCTACCTACAAAAGAACCACAACCTCCTAAGAGACCCATCACTATCATCAACATTTTCAGAGGTACTTACCTACTGCAGTGTAGTGCAAGTAGTGGCAAATGACTTGAAGTGAATCGAAAAAGCAGAGGAAGAAGACTTAGAGATATTCCTATGATGATGGTCTCCTCACCAGAAAGCCTACACACATGCATCCAACAAATCTATGCTTTCAAATCAAGTTAGTGATCCAGCCTAGGCACAAATGGACAAGATATGTGAAAAGTGTGGCAAACGATCATCTAGAGCATGAACATGATGCGAAGGTAATGTAAGATCATGTATCACAACCAAGCTAAAGATAGCATCAAGATCCATATATCCATAGACAACAAAGTGAAAACATCCACATGATAAACAACAAGAAGGTGCATCATAGCACCGCTATGTCAAGTGTAAGAAGCTAAGCAAGGTGCATCACAAAGAACAAAATGCTAGTAGGATCATGTGCAAGCCTAGAAATATATGGATCAAGATACTACCCTAAACATGGCAATGAGCATGTAAATGAAGAAATACCACAATGAAGCACAACAACATGCTACTAGATATACCATGAGCAAGATGAATGAAGACAACCAAAGATGATCATGCATAAAACAAACCAATTAGCAACATCAAGATCCATTTATCCATAGTCTCAAGAATAATATTTACATGCCGTGAAAAGGCCCACAAAAGAAGACCAAACAAAAGGTCATGAGGACATAGGCAAGATGAAAGTAAATGGTGACCGTGGACACAAAGATGAGAAGCTACTTATGGCAACACTCTATACATGATGATAAATACATGCCATGAATGAAAACACAAGCTCATGCAAAATAGGTATGAAGCATATAAGCATGAAGGACAATAAAAGGTGATCATGAACAATATAAGTCATATAATGGCAGCTAGATCATATGACCCTAATCTCATGAAAGGCACTCACATGTAGCACAAAGTCCGACAAACAAAGTCTAAACAAAGCTAATCATGGATGTAATAGAAAATCGTGGTCATATAACCTAGATACTACTCATGACAAAATAAAGTAAATGATATATAGCACGTGCCCATAGTTAATACAAATGCTCATACCAAATGAACAATATCATGGACAGGATAAAAAAAAGAAAATCACATGCTGGGAAAAAGCTCATGAATTTAGGATATAATACGTGAAGCACAAAGATGGTTGGGGAAAACATGCTATGGCACAAAACAAGACAGACAAAAACTAACAAAACCTAGCAAAGTACATATAATACACATGGGAGCAAGAGCAATCACAACATGTCATGGAAATGATGATCACAAGTATAACCGACATAAGGGTATGAGATAGCTCACCATGGAAGTGGAAGTCCCCAATGCTGTTATCATGAAGCTCAACACTTGTGGAGCGAAACACGAGGTAAACAAAGTTGAAAGTACATGCAGGTTAGCATGATGCTCATGATGGTCATGCAGGAAGATCCAATCCTCTAGAGACAAGCCGCAAAGGCCAACTCGAAATTCACATCGAGTGCCAACATTGAAAAGCGACAAATCGATCCTAGATGAGATTAGTAAAGATCAACATGACCAACATACTTACTTGCAACTCTTGCCGTGAGTGGGTACCTCGAGGAAAAACAAGGTCCACTACTTATGCACGACGAATATGATGCATCAGGACAACTCATGGACTAAGAATCGAACTAAGAAAGGACAAGTCCACAAGATGACCCAAATCCACTCCATTAGGCAGTCATCACATCCTCAAGCTGGCCTCAAGCGACTCATGCCATGAGAAAGGCAAAAGGCACTCAAAAGCATCATCGCATAGACATGACACAAGGAATTGACACAAGAGGGAAAGATGACTCAGTACTAGGATAGAGTGAAGACGTAGGAACCCAATACTGAACCATACGACACCTCGCAGTACCACCACGTAAGAAGATCGACTCGAGTGTCTCTCTCGACGCCAACTCTAACAAGATCAAGAGTAACTCTAGTAGATGATCTAGAGCTGGAATCGGGTTAGCACGCCGTGGTGCAAAAGCCGACCATCCCAAAGAAGGGCTGCTCGATCTCCTACCGAAAACACCTCACGCCGCTGATATCTACCTCGATGGGAAAAATGAGGAATATCAAGAGGACGGTGGAAAGACTGAGTACGAACAGCTCCAGGACTAAAACATGAAGAACTAGCATGAAAACCAAGTCCTGAACGCTGCCCAAAAACAGGCGACTATCTAACCTGTCTAGAAGCAGTGTGTGTCTTAGGAGCACTCAAAGTCTTGGGATGACCCTGAATACCCCTAAGAGCAGCAACACGCTTACGCCGAGTGATCTTGGCGCTACCAAGGTAAATCTACTAGGTGACCATCCTTCTTATGAAGGTGCATGTGTACTTCGCCTTACTAGAGATGTAAGCAGAGTAACACCCTTCCGTCAAGTCCTATGGACAACCCCAAAGAGACCTAAACATGGTGGTGCTCACTCGGGAGCTACCACAATCTCACAACTCTTGGAGCCGCGCACAATGGTGGGAGGATGCGCCCGAGCGTGCTCCAAGGGATCAAATCCTAGACCTTGATTGAATCTACTAATCTTGGATTGGTATATAATAAGATTGAGCTTCTTCTTGCCTCCAACAAACTTCTCGAGAGTGCTCATAATATACTGGCAATCTCGGAAGAAAGAAGCACAAGAAGAACAGGGGGAAGGAGAGGAAGAAGAAGAACCAGAAAGAGAAGATCTCTCAGCACGTGTTTTTTGTTCCCTTAGCACGGCTGCCTCAATCATGAGGGCCTCACAAGAAACACAAAGAGCATCTCTAATCCTAAGGGTTTGGTGTTTTAACTTCTTCTTAAGCTCGACATGGATTTGATCCACATCATCCATAACCCCAGCACACAGCAGGCAACCAGATTTTGACTTAACTAGTAAGTCCTTAGCAAGTTCATCACACTTGACATTCAAAGCATCATTGTCAAGTTTTAGTTGCCTACAGCCCTCACATGAGCTGACTGGGTCCTTAGAAGCATGCAATTCAAGTTCATCATTTCTAGCAGAAAGCTTCTGAAGGTGTGAACTCATGGCATCAATTTCAGCAAGCAAATTAGGGGAATTAGAGCATGATGGAGTGGCGTGAGCATGAAGAAAACTAGCCTCAACAGGAATAGCATGAACATAACTAGTGCTAGCATTCTTCAACCTAAGACTATCAAGTTCAGCAAGCACACTATCATGTATGGTCCTTAGGTTCTCCAACTCCACAAGAACAAAGATCACAAAGAACACAGTCATCGATGACTCGGGAGGAGAAGATCTAAGTGAAGCTAACTCCCGAGTCAAGGTACCTACTTCCTTCTCTAACTCGTAACACCTCGACCTAGCCTTAGCATGAAACTTGCCTAATTTATAGAAGGCAGATTTAACTCGTCGAGGTGGGTACCTCATCCCGTGTCAGACAAATCGAGTCGCCGATGCCGCTGGCGCCGGCCATGAAGCACATGCCGAGAAGAATTCGCCGCCTTCTTTTCTTGCGGTTCATCCTCGCCTCGTCGCTCCATGTCTCCGTGTCGGAGAGGTTGATGTCGCTGGCGCGGCGAGGACGCGTGGAAGAGTTCTTGTTCTTGGAGAAGTTGCGGTACTTCTTCTCACGCGCTGGCTCACGAACCGAGGCTTGGTGGAATATTTGTCCGTCGCCATGGCTCTTGAGACGGTCAAGATCTATGGAAGAGCAAAACCGCTCGATACCAAACATATGACGAGAAAACCGAGTCGCATAATCCAAACATCTCCTTCCCCATCCGATTTAACTGATCAAGACACAAGAGAGAAAATGACTCAAGATCGATAGAGTGAAGACTTAGGAACCCAATATTGAACCATACGACACCTCGTGAGTACCACCATAGAAGAAGATCGACTCGAGTGTCTCTCTCGACGCTTAACCCTAACAAGATCGGAAGCAACTCTAGTAAATGATCTAGAGCCGAATCGGGTTGGCTGCCGTGGTGCAAAAGCCGAACCACCCCGGTGAAGAAGCCTAAAACTCCTACCGTAAAACACCTCACGCCGATATCTACCTCGATGAGAAAAATGAGCAATATCAAGAGGACGGCGGAAAGACTGACTACGAACAGCTCCAGGACTAAAACTCAAAGAACTAGTATGAAAACCGAGTCCTGGACGCTGCCCAAAAACAGGCGATTCTCTAACCTATCTAGAAGCATTGTGTGCCTTAGGAGCACTCAAAGTCTGGGGATGACCTTGAATACCCTTAAGGGCAGCAACACGCTCACGCCGATTGATCTTGGCGCGCCTGAAGTAGAAATCTACTAGCTGACCATCCTTCTTACAGAAGGTGCATGTGAACTTCGCCTTGCTAGAGGCGTATAATAGGAGTAACACCCTTCCGGTCAAGTCCTATGGACAACCCCAGCAGATCTAAACACTACCAGTACTCACTGGGAGCTACCACAATCTCACCACTCTTGGAGCCGCAAGACAATGGTGGGAGGATGCACCGAGCGTGCTCCAAGGGATCAAATCCTAGACCTTGATTGAATCTACTAATCTTGGATTGGTATAGAATAAGATTGAGCTTCTTCTTGCCTCCAACAAACTTCTCGAGAGTGCTCATAATATACTGGCAATCTCGGCGTGAGCGACTCGTCCCCTCTGTTCGCCATCTCGGTCCTTCAATTGGTATCAGAGCCGGTTTTGCTCTTCCATAGATCTTGACCGGTCTCAAGAGCCATGGCGACGGACAAATATTCCACCAAGCCTCCAGTTCGTGAGCCTACGCGTGAGAAGAAGTACCGCAACTTCTCCAAGAACAAGAAGCTCTTCCACCGTGTCCTCGCCGCACTTGACGACATCAACCTCTCCGATACGGAGACATGGAGCGACGAGGACGAGGATGAACCGCAAGAAAAGAAGGGCGGCGATGACTTCTCCAAGATAAGCTTCATGGCCGACGCCAACGCGGCATCGCCGACTCGAAATGATAAATGACACCGGATGAGGTACCCACCTAAGACGAGTTAAATGTCGCTTCAGAATTAGGCAAGTTTCATGCTAAGGCTAGGTCGAGGTGTTCTGAGTTAGAGAAGGAAGTAGGTACCTTGACTCGGGAGTTAGCTTCACTTAGATCTTCTCCCTCCCGAGTCACTGATGACTGTGTCCTTTGTGATGCTGTTCTTGTGGAGTTGGAGAACCTAAGGACCATACATGATAGTGTGCTTGCTGAACTTGATAGTCTTAGGTTGAAGAATGCTAGCACTAGTTATGTTCATGCTATTCCTGTTGAGGCTAGTTTTCTTCATGCTCACTCCACTCCATCATGCTCTAATTGCCCTAATTTGCTTGCTGAAATTGATGCCATGAGTTCACACCTTCAGAAGCTTTCTGCTAGAAATGATGAACTTGAATTGCATGCTTCTAAGGACCCAAATACTCATGTGAGGGTCAGAGGCAACTAAAACTTGACAATGATGCTTTGAATGTCAAGTGTGATGAACTTGCTAAGGACTTACTAGTTAAGTCAAAATCTGCTGCTCATTGTGTCAGTCAAGGTTAAGGATGATGTGGATCAAATCCATGTCGAGCGTAAGAAGAAGTTAAAAGACCAAACCCTTAGGATTAGAGATGCTCTTTGTGTTTCTTGTGAGGCAATCATGATTGAGGCAGCCGTGCTAAGGGAACAAAAAACACGTGCTGAGAGATCTTCTCTTTCTGGTTCTTCTTCTTCCTCTCCTTCCCCCTGTTCTTCTTGTGCTTCTTTCTTCCGAGATTGCCAGTATATTATGAGCACTCTCGAGAAGTTTGTTGGAGGCAAGAAGAAGCTCAATCTTATTCTATACCAATCCAAGATTAGTAGATTCAATCAAGGTCTAGGATTTGATCCCTTGGAGCACGCTCGGGTGCATCCTCCCACCATTGTGCGCGGCTCCAAGAGTGGTGAGATTGTGGTAGCTCCGAGAGTGAGTACAGCCGTGTTTAGATCTCACTGGGTTGTCCATAGGACTTCGACTGTAAGGGTGTTACTCCTATTGCTTCGCCTAGCAAGGCGAAGTTCACATGCACCTTCCGTAAGAAGGATGGTCACTAGTAGATTTCTACCAGCAGCGACAAGATCAATCCAGGTGAGCGTGTTGCTGCCCTTAAGGGTATTCAAGGTCATCCCCAGACTTTGAGTGCTCCTAAGGCACACAATGCTTCTAGATAGGTTAGAGAATCGCCTGTTTTTGGGCAGCGTCCAGGACTCGGTTTTCATGCTAGTTCTTTGAGTTTTAGTCCCGAGCTGTTCAGAGTCGGCCTTTTTCGCCGCCCTCTTGATATTGCTCATTTTTCTCATCGAGGTAGATATCGCGCGTGAGGTGTTTTCTCGGTAGGAGTTTTAGGCAGCTTCACCGGGTGGTTCGCTTTTGCACCATGGCAGCCAACCCGGGCCACTCCTAGATCATCTACTAGAGTTGCTTCTGAGCTTGTTAGGGTTAAACGTTAGAGAGACACTCGAGTCCAGTCTTCTTCTATGACTGGTACTCTGAGGTGTCGTATGGTTCAGTATTGGGTTCCTAAGTCTTCACTCTATCCCAAAGATCGAGTCATCTTTTCTCTTGTGTCTTGATCGATTCTGGCTTGATGGGGAAGGGAGATGTTTGGATTGTCGACTCCGGTTTTTCTCGTCATATGACCGAAGATTCTTATTGGTTCTCTTCCATAGTCCGAGCCCCAGATGATGAGTTGATCACTTTTGGGGATGCCTCTTCAGGTAGAGTCATTGCTAAAGGTACCATTTGCATTAATGATAATTTCATTCTTAAAGATGTTGCCTTAGTAAGTAAGCTGCAATACAATTTGCTTTCTGTTTCTCAACTTATTGATGACTCTTTCGAGGTGAGTTTTAAGAGTAATTCCTGTAGAATCCTCGATTCATCAGAGGGTTAGTTTATGGATTTCTAGATTTGGGAGAGTCTTCCGTGCTGATTTTTCTGTTTCTTCTGGAGACTCTCTTCGGTGTTTGATTGCTTCAGAGTCCCGTGATCTCTCCTTCTGGCATAGGAGACTTGGTCACATTGGATTTGATCATTTGACCCGAGTTAGTAGCCACGATCTCATTCGTGGTTTGTCCAAACTCAAAATGGTCAAAGACTTAGTTTGCTCTCCCTGCCGACATGGCAAAATGGTTGCTGCTTCTCATCCCCTAGTCACTGTTGTGATGACTGATACACCAGGACAGCTTTTACGTATGAACACTGTTGGTCCAGCTAGAGTGCAGTCAGTGGGAGGGAAGTGGAATGTTCTTGTCATTGTTGATGATTTTTCGAGGTATTCTTGGGTGTTCTTCATGTCCCCAAAGGATGAGACTTTTACCCATTTTAGGGGTTTGGTTCATAGGTTGTCTTTTGAGCTCCCTGGTGCCCTACGAGCTATATGTAGAGACAATGGCACGGAGTTCAAGAACTCCTATTTTGAGAGTTTTTGTGTGGAGTCTGGTTTAGAGCATCAGTTCTCCTCTCCCTACGCCCTCAAAGAAATGGCTTAGTGGAAAGGAAGAACAGACCTCGTAGAAATGGCCAGACGATGCTAGACGAGTACAAGACTCTGTGAAGTTTTGGGCTGAGGCTATAACTACTGCTTACCATGTTTCTAATCGTGTATTCTTGAGAGCACATTTGCACCGCAGTTCTTATGAGTTGAGGTATGGGCGAAAGCCCAGTGTTTCTCATTTTCGTGTGTTTGGTTGCAAGTGTTTTATTTTGAAGTCTGGTAACCTGGATAAGTTTGAGTCTTGTTCTTCTGATGGTATGGGTTATTCGACTTCTTCTCGTAGCTATAGGGTCTGGAGTTGCGATGTGCATAGGATCATAGAGACCTGTGAAGTGACCTTTGATGAGGCTAGCCCAAGAGCTAGACCCGATATTTTAGGCTCTTCTTCTTCCTCCGAGACCATCTTTGTAGAGGATGAGGATGATGGAGATGATGGTGTTCCACCTGATCCAGTCCCCTCTTGTGGAATATAACAACCCGCGATACCCTCATAACAAGCCCAGAAGATATTCCCTGCAGGCCTGCTGCCGTGTGCAAAGGTACATATCCTAAAGGAAGTTGAACTTATGTTTAGATATGATGGAAACAGTTGTAATCCGAGTTGTAAATAGGGTAGATAAAGATGTAATCTCTATCCTATAACCGACTAGAATCTTGTAACCGATCGGGACTCTGTAAGCCACCCCCTCCCTGCTCTATAAGGGTGAGGACAGGCAGCAACATAGGGATCCAATCATCCAAGCACAAAGCGCCATCTTTTGCCCAAAGCATATAGCGCTTTGAGCACTTCCGATCCAAGAGATCCACATAATCCCAGCACACAGGATTAGGATATTACCTCCATCGCTGAGGGCCCGAACTCAGATAAATCCTCATCTTGTGTGACCTTCGAGTTTGAGATCAAGCGCCTACCCCATAAATTCATTGCCGACTACAAAAGTCGACAGTTGGCGCCCCAGGTAGGGGGTGCGCTATAATCTTTTCCCACACACTCGATGGCCGCAATCGGCGGATTCGTCGCCACCTTCGTCTCTGGCCAGGCCTTTCGCTTCGAAAACCTGGATTTCGTCGCAGATGCACGCGGAGAGCTTGTCTGCCTGGTCCAAAACCAGATCCGATCTGGTGAAGAACAGGCCAACCCATCTCAGGTATGCCGCTCTAACTCACCCAGAAAACCAGTCGGCATTGTGAGGAATTGCTGCGATTTTCGCGGCGTCTTCGCGATTGAGGAGCAGGAGACTAATCTCCATCAAGAAGACCAAGAAGGTACGAAGGAAGATCGTCGGTGTAAGTGTAAGGACGTTCCAGCACGATCTCTTCGATCGCGCGGCCGCAATGTCCGCGAAGATATCCTGCAGTCCAGGCTGGGAGATCAATCCGTCTTTCGCACGCCGATGGAAAACGTCGTCGCATCCAAGACGCTCCTCAACATGCTAGATCCAATGATCGCAGCGGATAGTCCAGCAGCCCCGATTGTGGCCCAGATCAAGGCCATGGTGACGGCGACAGCGATTCAGCAGGACCAAGAGAAGCCAGTGGGAGAAGGACACTCGCGCTCCCACGCGGCAACCCGAGTCGCTAGCAGTCGGACCGCAACCAGTCGGAACACCGGCAGTCGGTGGCACACACCACCATCCGGGGACGTCCACCAGATTCTCAACCGCGACCTCCGCCAGGACATCATAGCTAGGCGACAGGAGCGGGATGAGGAAGAAAGGCGCGGACGCCACGACGACTATGAGCGCTTCGGCACCGACCGCGATCGACGAAATAATCAAAGATATGATAACCGCGACGACCACCGCTGCTGAGGTGGGAGCGACGACGAACGCCGAGTCTTGGACTCACCGCGCCGTACCCCACCCCGGCGTATTGATGATCATCGCCGAGCTAGAGGCTCACCACGACGGACCCCCCTCATCATGATGAGAGATCTATTGACGGGATCCGGGCGTTTACTCCTCGGCTGCACCGAGTGATATGGCCCAAGGGATTCAATCCCAAGGGCATCATAAAATTCAACGGAGAGCGAGACCCGGAAGCTTGGATACAGGTTTACGCCCTGGTAGTTAAAGCCGCTGGAGGAAACCAGACTGTCATGGTGAATTATCTGCCGGTCAACCTCACCCCCTCGACTCAAGCATGGCTCACGGGCCTCCCTGCAAACTCGGTAGACTCCTGGAGTGATCTCTGCGATCAGTTTATTTCCAACTTCCAAGGCACCTACGAAAAGCCTGGCACTCCATGGGACCTATACCAGCTGCACCAGAAAAAGAACGAGACGCTGAGAGATTTCATCCGGCGTTTCATGCAGAAGAAGAACACCGTCAGGGATGTATCCGAGGCGGTGGTGGTGGCGGCCTTCCAGAAAGGGGTAAGTGATCCTGATTTAATCAAAAAGATGTCCAGGAAGCCCCCGACCTCCGTGAAGTAAATGTTCGCGTTGGCCGACCGCTACGCCACAGCCTCAGATGCCCTGGGCAAACGTCAAGAAGATCGCCCGCCGCAGAAGAACTAAGGCGACAAGCCCGAGTCCTCAAAAAACAAGGATAGGAAGCGGAAGGGCGAAGAGCTAGTTGTGGCAGCCGAGCACAACCGACCCCGAGCTGTTCGGAGGGAGGCACCCGACTACAGCATCGTCATAGAAGCGATCTGTCCTTTCCACCCTAAAGGAAAACACGCCGCCAAGGACTGCTTCACTTTGAAGCGTTTTGTGCGCGAATGCCACCGGTAACCCGCTCCAGCCAAGGGCGAAGCTGCTCCAGCAAAGAAGAAGGACCTCCCTGACGAAGAAGTTTTCCAGGAACCCGAGCAAGAGTTGAACTACATCTACGGGGGCTCCACCGGATACGAATCCAAGCGGAAGCAAAAACTTACCGCTCGGGAGATCAACGCTGTGGAACCGCGACTTCAAGATTTGAGGTGGTCCGAGGTCCCGATCACCTTCGATCATAAGGATCACCCCAACCGGTCCCGTGATCCGGTAAGTTTCCTCTAGTGCTTGACCTCACAGCGCAGCGTGAAGCTCAAGAGAGTTTTGATCGATGGCGGAAGTGGACTCAACGCCCTATTCGCCAGGACTTTCGACGACATGAGCATTCCCCGCCCGAGCCGAGGCCGAGGCTCACTGCTCCACGGAGTGATCCCTGGGGCGTCCTCATTCCCACTTGGGCAGATTTCTCTGCCTGTTACATTCGGCACCAAGGATAATTTTTTGACCGAATATATCAATTTTGAGGTAGCCAATTTCGAGACGGCGTACCACGCCATCTTGGAAAGGCCTGGCCTAGCTAGATTCATGGCCGTTCCACACTACACCTACACGATGATGAAGATGCTGGGACCCGCGCGCCATCGCGTTCGAGGAGACGCTACAATCCTCGCAATGCGATCGAGAGAATCATGAACTCACCGAATCGCAGAAGCGGGCGTTGAGCCAAAAATATCCGCATCGAGGTCGCCACGCAGCAGATCAAGGAGAGGTTCCATCCAAGAAGCAGGCCACCTCAGGAATTAAGCCCGATGAAGGAACCAAACTAATCATTCTTGACCCGTCCGACACGTCTAAAATGACTTTGATCGGGACAGGTCTCGAGGACAAATAGGAAAGCGCGCTCGTCACCTTCCTCCAGGCTAACAAGGACATCTTCGCCTGGAAGCCATCCGATATGCCAGGTGTACCAAGGGAGGTGATCGAGCACTCTCTGCACGTCGATGAGAAGGCGAAACCAATCAAACAAAGGCTTCGGCGGTTCGCTCCAGATCGCCGGAATGCCATCAAGCAAGAGATCACCAAGCTTTTAGCTGCCGGTTTTATCAAAGAGGTGTATTACCCTGATTGGTTAGCGAATCCTGTATTGGTTCAAAAGAAAAATAAAACTTGGCGCATGTGCGTTGATTATACCGATCTTAACAAGGCATGTCCAAAGGATCCCTTCGGGCTGCCCCGAATCGATCAGGTGGTCGACTCGACTGCCGGGTGCGAAATCTTGAGCTTTCTTGATGCCTATTCAGGTTACCATCAGATTCGCCTAAAGACGGAAGATCATATCAAGACATCATTCATCACGCCTTTCAGAGCCTTTTGCTACACCACAATGGCATTCGACCTAAAAAATGCTGGCGCGATTTATCAACGCGCGATACAGCGGTGTTTTCACACCAAGCTCGGGCGCAACGTGGAGGCATACGTGGACGACATCGTGGTAAAGACTCGGGAAAGGAAGGATCTTATCACCGACCTAACCGAGACATTTGAGAGTCTGAGGACCTTCAGCATGAAGTTAAATCCCGAGAAGTGTGTTTTCGGAGTATCTTCGGGAAAACTGCTTGGGTTTATTGTATCTCAGCGAGGAATCAAAGCCAACCCGGAGAAAGTCAACGCCATATCAAACATGAAACCGCCGACTTGTCAAAGGGACGTCCAGAAGCTTATGGCCACGCTCAGCAGGTTCATCTCCCGACTGGGTATGCGAGGAATGCCATTTTTCAAACTCCTCAAAAAGCAAGACAAGTTCCAGTGGACGCGGAATACAAAGAAGCATTCAAGACCAAGACCTTCTTAACGACACCCCCGCTTTGGTCTCACCAATGCGGAAGAACCTCACATTTCTACATCGTGGCAACGACTCATGTAGTCAGCACTGCCATCGTTTTAGAGAGGAAGGAGCCGGCTCACGTGCACAAGATCCAACATCCAGTCTACTTTGTTAGTGAGGTCCTCAGTGAATCCAAGGTACGATATCCACAAGTACAGAAATTATTATATGCCGTACTCCTTACATCTCGCAAGCTTAAGAATTATTTCCAAGAGCATGCCATTTCGGTGGTCACCTCCTTCCCGATTGGGGACATACTCCACAACCAGGAGGCCACTGGGAGAATTACCAAGTGGGCAGTCGAACTTGAGGCCTTCGATATCTCCTTCAGGCCTCATACTACCGTCAAATCTCAAGCGCTAGCCGACTTTACGGTCGAGTGGACAGAGCTTCAAAACCCGATGACTACCAAGGAACTCGACTATTGGACAATGTACTTCGATGGTTCCCTCATGCTCAACGGCGCAGGGGCAGGTATAGTGCTCATATCGCCAAGCGGGGAAAGGTTGAGATATGTCGTCCAAATATTTTTTCCTGCATCAAACAACGCCGCCGAGTATGAGGCACTTATTCACGGCCTCCGTATTGCCATATCCCTCAGAATCCGACGCCTGGCAGTTTGCGGAGACTCAATGCTCGTGGTCAACCAAGTGCAAAAGGAATGGTCATGTGTCGAAGACAACATGGCGGCCTATT
Source organism: Otatea glauca (assembly GCA_036346275.1). Lineage (NCBI taxonomy): Eukaryota > Viridiplantae > Streptophyta > Magnoliopsida > Poales > Poaceae > Otatea > Otatea glauca. The sequence goes on along the minus strand of CM070719.1, from coordinate 24,111,380 downwards.
GCCAGGAGGTACGCAAGGTAGAAAGCAACTTTGATGGCCTGGAGCTTGTTCACGTGCTTCGGCGAGACAACGAAGCAGCCGACGAGTTGGCGAAGATGGGATCCTGCTGGTCCAAAGTACCTGTGGGAGTTTTCGTGGAAGAAATCCATAAGCCCACAATTAGCACCCGGCCAAAAGCGGATGCCCCAGTAGGGAAAAACGAAGAAGTGAAGGTCTTGGTCATTATCCCAGATTGGACAGCTCCATACATGGATTACCTGATGAAGGACAAGCTCCCCGAGGATCGTGTGCAGGCTGAAAGGATAATGCGCCGAAGCAAGAATTATTTGGTCATCACAAAAGAGCTCTATCGAAAAAGCTCCTCCGACATACTGCGACGGTGTATATCAGAACAAGAAGGAAGAAATCTGCTCAAGGAAATCCACTCGGGAACTTGTGGAAATCACACAGCATCATCAACCCTGGTCAGAAAGGCTTATCGCCAAGGGTTTTTCTGGCTGACTGCTGTCACAGATGCGGAGGACGTCGTCCGGACATGCGAAGGATGTCAGTTCTTCGCACGACAAATAAACAAGCCAGCACAGGAATTACAAACCATCCCGATCACATGGCCATTTGCGGTATGGAGGCTCGACATGGTGGGACCTTTAAAGAAGGCTTAGGGAGGCTATATTCATCTCTTCGTAGCCGTCGACAAATTCACCAAGTGGATTGAGGCCAAGCCAGTCGCCACCATCACGGCGGCAAAAGCCAAAGAATTCTTTCACGAAATCGTAGTTAGATTTGGCGTACCCAATCGAATCATCACGGATAACGGCACTCAGTTCAGAGGCGGGATATTTCAAGACTGGTGCGAAGAGCTTGGCATAAAAATTTGCTTTGCATCAGTGGCGCACCCCCGAAGTAATGGCCAGGTAGAACGAGCCAACGGCATGGTGTTACAAGGCATAAAGGCGAGATTTTTTTATCGGCTCCAACCATATGCCACTCGGTAGGTCAAAGAATTGCCTTCGGTGCTCTGGGGGCTGTGAACTACCCCCAGCAGAGCAACCGGGCAGTCACCTTTTTTCCTGGTATACGGCTCCGAGGCGGTACTACCCACCGAACTGGAATTCGGATCCCCTCGGGTTCGAAGTTATGAAGAGATTGCCTCAGAAGAAAGCTGACTAGAAGACCTTGACCGACTGGAAGAGGCCAGGTACGTTGCAACGATTCAGTCGGCAAAGTATCTCCAAGACCTACGGCGCTATCACGGTCGCAGAGTGAGGAGCCGCACGTTCTCCAAAGGAGATCTAGTCCTCAGATAGAACCAGAAGTGCGAGCATAAGCTCTCCCCATGCTGGGAAGGCCCTTACATTATTGATTTAGTGGTTCGCCCGAGGGCCTACAAACTCAAGCGCGAAGACGGCACGGCAGTCAGCAACACCTGGAATATAGAACAGCTATGTTGTTTTTTCGCTTAAACTTTGTATTTCGCTTAAAACTCTGTATTTCCTCTATAAACAGAAATTCAATTTGAAGGTTGCTTTTTTACAATCTTCCTTGCGAGTGCCTTGCTCCTATGGTAAGGCTCAAGGACATGCGTCATAAGCTATGTCCCAGAGACTGGGAGCTGAGTCAGTCGGATGAGATTTCCAGTCAGACCAAAACTACAAGCCGTCGAACCACTCAAGGATATATGCATTTTATACCCACACAATTCAGAAGCCGGAAACACCTTTACATACTTTTAATTCACAGGTCGAAAGTTTCCACGATGGACAGGGAGACGTCCTTAACTTCCTCCCAGAGCTCGGCAGCCCGATCCTCATTTACGTTGCGGGCGTAGCCTTCCTTGACGGCTTCAAGATCCACTCGAGGATAGAGTGACTTGGTGATCGCCAAAGCCTGGCTGGCGCCATTGGCCGCTGAATCCTTCAAAAGATTATTGAGTGCCACGGGGGCTTCCTCCAGCCGAGAGATAATTTGGTCCTTGCTGAGTGGCCTCTCACCCATGGGGTGAAGCGAACCCAGCAGCTGCCCAGAGGCCTCCTCAAGCTTGGCACAAGACGCCTCGAGGACTTCCACCTTCTCGCTGAAGACGGCGTATGAAGAGGAACGCGATATGCTACACTAGCACAAAAAAAAATCTACTGCGTAACCAGAAAGCTACTCGCAAGAAGGGGATCACAGATAAGATTACCACTAGACGCCGTTAGATTGTAAATCCTTCGAGCGCCGATGTAGTGGATCGCCCTCGCCGCAGTCGTTGCGTCGATTGAGCGGATCATCCTCGTCTCGCCGTGGATCGTCCTCCCACGTCGCAATCGCAGCAGTGTCACCGCAGTAGTCCACACGTCCAGGGATGGAACGCCGTGCGTTGGTGTGCAAGCACCTGGTCGCTCGGCAGGGGCAACGAGAAGAGGAGGCTAGGGTTTCGAGTGAATCACTTCTAAACCGTGGGAAAGCACACCCAACGCCCACCCTCCTCCCCTCCTTATATAGCCACGAGATGAAACCCTAAACCAAGGCCCATCAGCGTGCTAAACCCACGATGTCAATTAATTATGGATCCAATCCAAATTAATGCGTCCCAGCCCATTAAGTGTGTGACCGCAGATTCACGACGCTTGGACATGGATTCAAAACTCCTTTTCAATCCAATAGTTGGTAGCGCTCCTTGCAAAGTATGCCAACTCCCAAACATACTATGATCAAATCGCATGTAACCTATCAAAAGTACTCATGTAATAATCCCTTTGCCAAGTATATGAAGATTGAACTCAAGGCAGAAGTATGTCATCCATTGATGATTCAATCCATCTCGTATCCATGATATATTAATAAGTTGTGATTGACTCTCAATCACGGCATGGCCATGCACTTCCTTAATCATATCACACAAGTGGCCTTGTCATATATCTCTGTTTCATTGGAGTGGCAAATTCCATCTTGATCGCCACTTCCCTCTTCACGCTTCATAGTAAACATGAAAGCTACCTTTATAACTATCCGGTTAGGAAGTAGTGTTTGATAGCCCCAAGGAAAACTATTACACATGTAGGGAATATGACAATCTCAGGTCTAAGGATCATACATCTACTAGGTATGAGATACACTGATGACACATAAAAATGAAACATTCTCGCAGTGTCCAATTGCGGGTCTATCTAACCCATGTTCTTCAACATGTGTCCACAATGTATAGATGATATCTCTATATCCCATGATCTATGAAGCATGATCATTGATCACTACATGTGTTGATCTATTCATCGTTGTCCTATACGATGATATCCGATCAGAGATATTTATCGAATTATATCAATAAGTAAAGAGCTTCATAAGCAAGTCACATACTTGTTGATCAATACAATGATATACATTCATTGGACCAATAATCATATTATTATTCATAAACATAGTCATGTTACAATCATCTAAATGATTGCCTCAAGGGCACATCACTAATAAATAGCTACCTCGAAGGGAGCCGATGACGTCCAGCTTCTCCTGGCGAAGAGCGCTTTACTCCTCCCGCGATGCCTGGATCTCGGACCGAAGGGACCGTAGCTCGGCCGCATACCCGACCTTGACGCGCTCTAAGTTGGCCAAGTATTCCTGGCGTGTCCGGATTGCGGGGAGCATTTTTTGGAAGTATTCGGATTTCTACTCAAAGCGCTGCCCCATTTTCTGCAATCATCACAGGAAAAGGTAACTATATGACCAATAGCGGAAGCAGGAGCACAGCGATTGTGGCAGAGGGCTTACCCGGGCCGCACGCGCACAGGCCGAAGCGTGAATGTAAAAATCATTCCTCTCCTTTTCCTCCTCCTCTGGGTCATCCAAGAGCTTCAAACCTTCCTCCTCATCAATCCACGCAGCCTCCGTTATAAGCCGGGGGTGAGCAGGGGCCGTGGGGACTAGGTGAATTTCTTCGACCTCGGGGGACGGGCAGGAAGTCGGCTCTTGAGCAGCAGGGTCCGGCATCGGAGCAGGAGGGACAAGAGACGGTACCGTGGAACTGGGAGGCGTTCCGGCATCCACAATAACGGTTCCCACGACCGATGCGCAAGCCCTCGGGTGCTCATCCTCTGTAGAGGACACAGTCGGCGTCCCGACAGGAACTTCGAGACAAGGATCCCTATGAGGAGAGATCGTCAACAAACCTGCAAGACGAGTCAAATAGGAGTCGGCGAGGTGACGAACCTGTCGGACTTCCTCATCTTCATTGGAGGCTTCCTCCGAGCAGCCGGACCGCCTTTGGAGGAACCACTCGGGGTGGTACCGGCTGGAGCTTGGAGCCCCTCCTAGTGCGGCGGAACCACGGGCTCATGTGAGAGGAGAGTCGAAGGCACCGGAGCTCGTGCCGATGGGTCTTGAATCTTAGGACCGCCGATTGAGCATCGGGGTGCCACGGGATCCTCGGTCAATACCTTTTTCCCCTTCTTCGCGACAGGGCTTCCCGCGGAGAAACTCGCCCGCCGCTTCGAGAAATCATCTATACGAGCGGCCATTTCCGGGAGTGGCGCGACACTGAAGAAGGCAATGCGATCCTATGAAGGGAGACTAAAAATTAAAGGACATTCTAAAATGAAGACGAAGATCTCTTAAAGTGAGCTCACCTCAGGAGGGGGGCGAGAAACGGTGAAGGACTTCATGCATTTCACGGAAGATATATCAACGCTCGGTATGAAGAAGTCGCCGACCCGAGCAAAGATTTGTTCCCTAGACAACTCATCGGGCCGTTCACGGGTTGGATCATCCGTTCCTTCATACGCAAATCCCAGGTGGACTCGTTCCTTCAGGGGTTGTATCCAGCGAGCGACGAAGTGCAGAGCCAGGCCCACCCCCGTAAGACCTCCTCCCTTCAGCTTTTCGATCAATGCCAAAAGGTCATGAACCTGGTCCATATCAATGTCGTCGTCGAGGTCGTCCAATCCTGCGGCGAAGGCGACGAGGAAGAAGAAGACATCTTTGAAAGAGAAGTCAGAAAGGCAAAGGAAAAGAAGGAGAGAGGGCGCAGTAAGAGAATGAACTGTTGGACACCGTACGGCCTAAACCTTTTAAAAGGTGAGAATTGGTCTTCGACAAATCGGCAGAAAAAAGATTACGAAGCGTCACGTCTTTCTAGGATGCCCTATAAATGATTTGTAGGCCTATCGTTTCAACTCACAGAGTTTGACAGAGTAAAATCGGGGCACGTCGCTTCGTACGGCGAGGCATTTACTCCACTTTCAGCTCTAAGCGGGGCGTGGGCGATCTCCAAAATGGATAAAACATATCTTCTCACGGTACGCCCCATGCTGGGTCACGAGGTGGTTACCGCATGACGGAATCATGTACCGTGAGTTGAGCCTAAGCAGGCACAAGTCAAAGGGTGTGCCCCATGAGGGTCGTGAAAATTGTGCGTCGTATTAAACGAGTACAGACACCTTTAGATAAAAACGTGATACGCTCCAAGAGAGTCTAAGCCGTATCCGACATCAGTCGGGAAAGAGTATCACTCGGCCAAGAGCCACGTAAACGTGATACGCTCCAAGAGAGTCTAAGCCGTATTCGACATCAGTCGGGAAAGGGTATCACTCGACCGAGAGCCATGTAAACGTGCTACGCTGCAAGAGAGTCTGAGCTGTATCCTACACTAGTCGGGAACAGGTATCACTCGGCCAAGAGCCGCATAAATCCTGATATGCTTCAAGAGAGCCAAATCGTGTCTTAACGACATGGGTATCATTCGGCCGTGAGCCGTTAAAACCTTTATGCGTCCCAAGCTAGACAGAAAGCTATATCCTGCAGCAGTCGGATGCGAGAATCGATCGGCCAAAGGCCACGATGTGCTCCAAATTGGAAGCTTAACCGATTCTGGATGATCGACAGGTTTGGGTATTATTTGGCCTTGAGTCAGGTATTTACGGTATGTTGCATATTATGCATCTCGCTGGACATCTCTCGGCTGATAATCGCACAAAATATATTGAACTTCGTGTCGAGCTCAAGCTATATTTTATGGCAGATAGATACGTCATCGAGTTCAAAAAACACGCGAGGTCCAAGATGCCCAAGAACGGGTCAAATCCACAATCGAAGGACATTTCTCCACAAAAGGTGTTTCTTTATTATATACAAAGGAAAAGATACCCTAGGCATTACGCCTAGGAGGCTTTACGCAGTGGAAGAAGAACTCTTCTTGCTCCTCATCCCTGCGGTGTACTCGACCGAGCGCCTCGAGGAGGGGATCCTTGGCCCTACAAAGAGCCGGGACGGCCACAAGGAGAGCGTCGACCCTCGTGCGGTCCATCTGCTCTTCACAGGCTCGGTCAAATTCTTCCCAAATCTTGATGAGTCGAGGGTCTGCCTTCGAATGATGGTACCATCGGGTCATGGTAGAAGCTAGAAGCTAAAGAATGAAGGGCCGAGAATGGAGGGCTACGTCTTGAAAACACTAGTACGTCTTTTTATAGCCGATTAGGCGAGATCGAAATAAATGCGAGGATATTAAGTATCGGAATCCGAAGAGATCTGGTGTTAATACAACTACGGAAGACGAAGAGTTTTTCAACAAAACAAGTTGGCGTGAAAAAACAAGACGACCTCGAAGACTGCCTGATGGTTATCTACGGTGAGGATCAAAAATTCAAGTGGAAAAATATTCAACCTACGTAATGCGGGATGAAGTCCGTGAGGCTGCTCGCGATAAAGCCTACCTGGTAAAAGGTTGCACTTGGGGAAGGTCAAAAAGATTATGGATTATAATTGAGTACTTCATAATTCGTTCGCTACAAAAAGAAAATTTCTGATTAAAGGGAAGGAATCAGTCGGAGGTTCGAATTAGGGACCAGTTGGAATTTCAGGAAACAACAAATGCGAGTAGAAGTTTGAAATCAGAACATAGCGATCGGATCCTGAAGCACTTGGGGGCTACTGTGGAATATAAGAACCTGGGATAGCCTCATAACAAGCCCAGAAGATATTCCCCGCAGGCCTGCTGCCGTGTGCAAAGGTACATATCCTAAAGGAAGTTGAACTTATGTTTAGATATGATGGAAACAGTTGTAATCCGAGTTGTAAAAAGGGTAGATAAAGATGTAAACTCTATCCTGTAACCGACTAGAATCTTGTAACCAATCGGAATCTCTTAACCGATCGGGACTCTGTAAGCCACCCCCTCCCTGCTATATAAGGGTGAGGACAGGCAGCAACATTGGGATACAATCATCCAAGCACAAAGCGCCATCTTTTGCCCAGAGCATATAGCACTTTGAGCACTTCCGATCCAAGAGATCCACATAATCCCAGCACACAGGATTAGGGTATTACCTCCATCACTGAGGGCCTGAACCTGTATAAATCCCTGTCTTGTGTGATCTTCGAGTTTGAGATCAAGCGCCTACCCTATAAATTCATTACCGACTACAAAAGTCGACACATCTACACCTGAGGTGCCTCCTGTTTCTATTTCTGCACCTCAGGAAGGTCAACCCTTGCCTTCTGACTCTCATTCAGCTAGTGGCTCTGCTCCTACCTCTTCTGTGCATAAGGTACATGCCACTTCTGCTTCTGGACCTCCCCGTTATATTCAGCACTCTCATCGACCTGATCAGATCATCGGTGATCTGTTTGAGCGAGTCACTCGCTCAAAATCAGGTTTGTCCAGTTTCTGCCTTCACTCTGCCTTTGTTGCCTCGTTTGAGCCGAAGGATGTGACTCATGCATTATCTGACGAGTCTTGGACTAATGCTATTCATGAGGAACTTGAAAACTTCGAGAGGAACAAAGTCTGGCAACTTATAGAACGTCTATCTGGTCATAATGTCATTGGGACCAACTGGGTGTTCAAAAACAAGCAGAGTGAGGATGGGATTGTCATTCGCAACAAGGCTAGGCTAGTTGCACAGGGCTTTTCTCAGGTTGAGGGTCTTGACTTTGAGGAGAACATTGCCCCTGTAGCTAGGCTAGAGGCTATTAGGATCCTTCTTGTATTTTCTGCATCCCGGGGCTTCAAACTCTATCAAATGGATGTCAAGAGTGCATTCCTCAATGGCTATATTGAGGAAGAGGTTTATGTCAAACAACCTCCAGGATTCGAGAACCCCAAGTTTTCGAGTCATGTATACAAGCTCTCCAAAGCTCTGTATGGACTCAAGCAGGCCCCCCAAAGCATGGTATGAGAGGCTCAAGTCTTATCTTCTCAGCCATGACTTCAAAATGGGCGTAGTAGACAAGACTTTGTTCATCAGACACCATGAGTCGTATTTTCTTCTCGTCTAGATTTATGTGGACGATATCATTTTTGGTGGCTCGTCTCATTCGCTTGTGTCTCAGTTTTCTGAGGTGATGAGCACGGAGTTTGAGATGAGTATGATGGGCGAGTTGAGCTACTTTCTTGGCTTCCAAATCAAGCAGACTCGGGAGGGTACTTTCTTGCATCAAGGCAAGTATACCCGTGACCTCCTGAGGCGCTTCGATATGTCTGATGGGAAGCCAGTGATGACTCCTATGGCCACCCCTGCTGTCCTCGAGCCCGATGAGGATGGTGAGCCTGCTGATCAAAAGGAGTTTCGAAGCATGATCGGCTCCCTCTTGTACCTCACTGCTTCGAGGTCGGACATACATTTCGCTGTGTGTCTGTGAGCTCGATTTCAAGCTTCTCCTCGCGTCTCTCACCGCCAGGTGGTCAAGCGCATCTTTAGGTATCTTCGTGCTACCACTGATTATGGTATTTGGTACTCTTCTTCTTCTTGTCTATCTCTTAGAGCCTTTTCCGATGCCGACTTTGCTGGCTGTAGGATAGATTGGAAGAGCACTTCTAACACTTGCCAATTTATTGGCACTTCTCTTGTTTCTTGATCATCTAGGAAGCGATGCAGTGGTTGCAGATCCACCGAGGTCGAGTTTGTTATTCTTTATGACCGATTCTTTGTAGCAGTGCTCTGGATGAGATCGACCTTACGGGACTATGGGTTAGAGATAAAGAGTGTGTCACTTTTCTGTGACAACACTTCAGCTATTTGCATTGCTAAAAACTCGATTGCAACATTCGGACCAAGCACATTGATATTAGATATCACTTCCTTAGAGACCATGTGGAGAAGGGAGATATCGCGCTTGATTCATAGAGAGTGACCTTGATAGGCGATATCTTCACCAAGCCTTTGGATAGCTCATTTGTTGCCTTGAGGAGTGAGCTTGGAGTCGTGAGCCCTTACGGCCTTTCGTGAGGGGGAGCTGGTTTGTATATTATGTATTATATGTTTTCTTCCAACTTTTCTTTTTTTTGTGTTTCTTCTGGGTGACTTTGGGCTTGTTTTCTTCAGTTGAGTTCACTCACTTAGACTTTTGGCATGGCTTGCATGGACCTCTTATCTTGTGCTTTAGGTTGCTATCATGCGTGATTAGCAGTTCTCTCTTCTCTCTAGGTTGAGTTCCCTCACAGTCTTATAAGTCTAGCAGGTATTGGGCCTCCTGGGTAGACAGAGTCTGTGTGCACTCCTTAGTTGGGATCTAGAGTCAGCTTCCCTATGTCAGTCATTGGGGAAGATAACAGCGAGTCTGAGCCGTAGTGAGTCTCTTCTATCTTATCTATGCTCAATAGCCATCCAGTTTTGTAGTTTCTCGACTTTTTCTCCTCATTCTGTTTTTCTGGTTGTTATTGAGTTCATTCAGGTTTTTCTTTATGCCTAATCTTGATAATAACTCAACTTTAACCAGATTTGAGCTTAAAATTGATTCATTTGTTGAGGAGTTTGGGAATCTGTTCGTGCATTTCATATAGACTGCATTTCTTGTTTAATGAGCTTTGTCTATTATGCAATTGATTTCTTCTTCATGCTATTCACCATGCTACATCATATGGAGGAAATCACTAGCTTAGATATGTCCAAGTTCATTTAACTTGCTAAGCTTAAAAATGAAATAAGCCTTAAATGAAAAACTTGATGAAACTTGTTGCTTTTACTTGCTAGGTTTCTTCTTTAGAGGTTTGTGCCATAATTTGAGAAATTTTGGAGTTCTCTAGAGTCCCTATAGCAACTTGGGTGAAACTAGTTTGATCCATGCTAGAGTGCTTCAATTGCTCATAAATCATTGTGCTAAAAATGAAAATTAAACAAAATTGACTCTTCTTATGCACATACGACTCAACACCTTGTATTCACAAGACCGCTTCCCATTGCACTTGGGATGAACTTGGAATACATCGTGTATGACCTAGACCATCCTCTTAAGAGTTCATCTTGAGATGGTCTCATATGGCTTGAGTCAATTGCTTGTCAAAAGAAAATGAAAAAAAAACATTAGTGGGTAAAGAATGCAAATAATGTCAAACATTTGCACCCCGCTATGTCTTGTAAGATGATAAAGCACAATTTGCATTAAGTGATAAATGTGCCCAAAGGACCTTGTATGCACTTCCAGATTCCCCAAAGTGTTGAGTAGGTTGAACTCTAGGTTTTCCTTTTTATCCTTAGAGTGGATATTCTTCTTTTTTGAAACTAAAGCTAAGTGTTGCACTTGTCAAATCTTGATAAAAATGAAATATTCAAATCTAAGCTTTTATTTGCACTTGGACATGTCCTAGACTAGTCTAATCTAAAAATTGACTAGCTTGGTGTCATATCTTGTCATTGTGATCAATTGGATAATCTTCAAAGCTCCCTTAGGTTGCATTTCATGCAAACATAAAAATAGGGAGAAAATTCCATTTTGATGCCTATATTACCAAAAGGGGGAGAAAATGTAGAAAAGGCATCATTAAAAAAGAGATAAAAATGTGAAAGCTTGTTGGTTCTTATGATCTTTGTAAATCTTTGCTATTTCTTATGGATCATAATCACATTTGGTACTTATGATTGGTTTTTAGAGCTTTTGTGGAAAACTTGCTCTTTTCATGGTCTTGCTCTAAATTTTTCAGCCAACTTGGTCATGATTTTATATCTTTCTCTCTGGACCAAGTTTGGCTTTGCAATCAAATTGCTTTCTTCTTCTCTCATTCAAACTCAAATTTATGCCTTTTGTTTGGTATGTCAATATACTCATCAAGGGGGAGATTGAAGGACCATGTGGAGGTCCATCCATGTTTGTGATGAGTATTTGACTTTATTTGAGTAAGGTGTGCTCAAGTTTGAGTTTGATTTGAATTGAATTTGATTTGAAACAATTTGAGTGTTGGTTGCTCTTCTTAGTGCTACCGGCCTAGGGGTAGTAGCACTAGACCATTGAGAGCAATTATGATCGATTAATGATTTTGGGATAATCATTGAATATCTTTGTGGGCATTGCTATGTGAAAGGTTTTTTCCTTGTCTTTGATGGTTGCAGGGCGACGGTGCTAGGTCATGGTGAGGCGGAGGATGACCGGGACTAGGCGAGGAGTGTCGGAGGTCCAGACGGTTGGGAGATCGCCGGAAGATGATCGGAGACGGAGTCCGGGCAAGTCAAGAAGACAAGGAAAGGAGATGATGCTAGCTAGATGCCGCGTGGATCAATGAGGGCCGTCGGATTGAGGTCTAGTTGATAGGTTAGCGGATCTAGGTAGTATGCTTTGAAAACCGTGCAAGAAAGCCCGGTATGTGTGTGGGTTTTGGGTTAGCCCTTGCATGGATGTGTGTGTGGGTTAATCCTAGCCCTTAGATGAGTGCTCTAGGGTTGAGGGACTCATCCAAGGGTGGTAGGTGGCCCAAGAGTAGTATAAATAGGGGTGGAGGGGTAGCCTCCTTCCCTTGAAGGTTTTGAGGTTTGTGAATGCTCCTTTGAGCTTTGCCCACATGAATGTGAGGCTTTGTAACCTCTCCTTCCAGAAATAAAATGTTTCCTCAAATCATTTCTTTTCTTTGTGCATTTTCATTACGCATTTAAATTACGCAATTTACATTATGCACTTAAATTCCGCACTTAAATTCTGCAATTAAATTCAGCACTTACATTCTTGCAATTTACATTTATGCAATTTGGATTTGCCTACCCTCCTTCTAAATGCGGTTCTTCTAGGATGTCTTGAGGGTGTTCATTTGGTTCTACATCTTTCTTACACCCTTAGATAGACTAGAGATCAAGTTTTTTATCAAATTGCAAATCTGTCCAGAACTTGTTCTTCGCGCAGCAGTCAGTGTTTGATTTTTCTAAACATATAGAGAACTCATTTTTGAGTTATTCTTATTGGAGAAGGTGTAGGACTCATATATCCATCTTTAGAAAATTTCTTGAGTCCACTGGTTGCACCTTTTTAGAGCTATGAAGTGAAAACCGAGCCTCAAACTTTCTGGTCGAAGTTCTTGACTGTCTGTATTGCTTGATTTTTCATTCTTATTCTACAAAGCTTTCAGAGGTGATTTTTGGTGGAGTGTTTCACGACTCAACTGCTCCCTTTATTTGATTCCTTGCAGGAGACTCGAGGCTTTGAGAAGTTTTATGAGATAAGATCAATTTAAATTTCGAATCAATGTTTCAGCAAAGGAGAGAAATAAGAACCTAAGAATAAGACGAGAGGAGACGAAAACTATTAAGTATCAATTTGTTGGTTTGATTTAGAAAATAATTTTGAAGACCATGCTAACTAGGATAGCGACCTACAGTCGATATGGCTCTGATACCATCTCTGTCGGGACCCGAATTTGCAAATCTGAAACCCTCTGTGTATACTGCACTAGTCCAGGATCACGCTAGTGCACACAGTGGAAACATAGATGTAATATCATTCCATACAATGAATTAACTAAGAAGAAGCAAATTATTATTGAACAAAGCAGACGACCTTATGGTCAATGTTTACACCATTATGCATTAAGGGCTTAAGAAACAAATACTATTGCAGCGGAAAAGATAACTTGAGCCATTCGACATGCCACAGGCAATCGTCTGGGAAATGCATTCCTAATCCACGTAGTCTTCATAGAATTCCTCCTCATGATACTCAGCATTTCCTGATCCTTCCTCAGCAACTGATCAACAAGGGCATAAAGCCGTGAGAACAAAGGTACTCAGCAAGCCATAGGGAATTGATGCAATATATTCATGCACGGCTTGACAAGGATGGCTATATGGTTCATTTGCAGAAAGCAATAACTTGAATTGAAATACAATAAATAGATTGAAAGCATATTTATGAAAAGATAAATAAATAACTGGTGGACCAATGGTAGACAACAAAACAATAGTGACTCCCCGTTCAGATCCCAACAATTCCACATTCAACATTTTATGAAACACTCTATACCCCGTGTGAAATTCCCGGGCTTGTCCAAGACCGCGGACGCGGCTATTCGAATAGTTTTACACTCTGCAGAGGTTGTACAACTTTACCCACAAGAAATGAACATCTCTTTGTGCAAACGTTACTAACACACTTCCTTTGGTGTGTCACGGAGATATCATAACAAAGCCTTTAAAATGCACTGTCTAAGCTCGGTACTGCCAGCTAAGGTTTTGCCCCTTAGGGCCCCCTCTTGTGCCTTGCGAATCTACCCGTCCATCCCGCAACCCACACCACCAATTGGTAGTACTTAAGACTAGACATTGCAAGTTAATCAGCTAGGTCTGTCCCATACCAGACTTGCGGTAGTACGGTTAGTCCCAGTTCAATGGCACACAAGATTAAGTCCTTAAGTTGTCTCAGGCAAGACATCCACATCCCAATGTGCTAGAAAGCACCCCCTTTACTGCACGATAACTTGCCCGAGGGAAAACAATTCGTTCAACCAAGACCAATGGCAAACCCCGCCATGGTACAACAAATTTCACAACAGTGGCTAACGGTCACGTTTCAATATCTCATTAAGTCAAGATTAATATTATTCAATATGTGACATGAAATCCCTTCGTACCACTAAGCATGTGTAAGCATAGCTACGATAACCCAATGTTGGTATAATGATTATGTCCAACTAGTAATGTCCCAACCTAGGTTTAACAATGGAAACATGGCATCCCAATTAATCAAGGTGGCATCATTGAAGAGGAACGCGATATGCTACACTAGCATAAAGAAAATCTACCGTGTAACCAGAATGCTACTCGCAAGAAAGTGATCACAGATAAGATTACCACTAGACACATAGTTGCGGAATCCTTCGCGTGTCGATGTAGTGGATCGTCCTCGCCGCAGTCGTTGCGTCGATGGAGCGGATCGTCCTTGCCTCGACGTGAATCGTCCTCCCATGCGCGATCGCGTGCAGCGTCACGCATTAGTCCACACGTCCAGGATGGGCGCGTGCATCGGTGTGCAAGCACGTCGCTCGGCGAGGCAACGAGAAGAGGAGGCTAGGGTTTCGAGTGAATCACTTCTAAACCATGGGAAAGCACACCCTGCGCCCACCCTCCTCCCCTCCTTATATAGCCACGAGATGAAACCCTAAACCAAGGCCCATCAGCGTGCTAAACCCACGATGTCCATTAATTATGGATCCAATCCAAATTAATGCGTCCCAGCACATTAAGTGTGTGACCCTGCAGGTTCACGTACGTTTGGACATGGATTCGAAAAACTCCTTTTCAATCCAATATTTGGTAGCGACTCCTTGCAAAGTATGCCAACTCCCAAACATACTATGATCAAATCGGATAGAACCTATCAAACGTACTCATGTAATAATCCCTTTGCCATGTATATGAAGATTGAACTCAAGGCGAGAAGTATGTCAACCTTTGATGATTCAATCCATCTCTCGTATCCGTGATATATTAATAAGTTGTGATTGACTCCTCAATCACGGCATATCATGCACTTCTTAATCATATCACACGTGTGGCCTTGTCATATATCTCCGTTTCATTGGAGTGGCGAATTCCATCTTATTTGCTCACTTCCTCCACTGACGTTTCATAGTAAACATGAAAGCTACATTTATAACCTTCCGGTTAGGATGTAGTGTTTGATAGCCCCAAGGAAAACTATTACACATGTAGGGAATATGACAATCTCAGGTTTAAGGATCATACATCTACTAGGTATGAGATACACTGATGACACATAAGAATGAAACATTCTCGCAGTGTCCAATTGCGGGTCTATCTAACCCATGTTCTTCAACATGCGTCCACAATGTATAGATGATATCTCTATATCCCATGATCTATGAAGCATGATCATCGATCACTACATGTGTTGATCTATTCATCGTTGTCCTATACGATGGTATCCGATCAGAGATATTTATCGAATTATATCAATAAGTAAAGAGCTTCATAAGCATGTCACATACTTGTTGATCAATACAATGATATACATTCATTGGACCAATAATCATATTATTATTCATAAACATAGTCATGTTACAATCATCTAAATAATTGCCTCAAGGGCATAGCACTAACAATCTCCCACTTGCACTTGAGTCAATCAATTAAGTATCTAATACCAATAGACCTCGTGTGTGCCTCATGCTTAGGCTGTGGTAGTGGCTTTGTCAACGGATCGGCCACATTGGCTTCCGTATGTGTTAGTGTTATGCCCTTGAGGCAATCATTTAGATGATTGTAACATGACTATGTTTATGAATAATAATATGATTATTGGTCCAATGAATGTATATCATTGTATTGATCAACAAGTATGTGACTTGATTATGAAGCTCTTTACTTAATGATGTAATTCGATAAATATCTCTGATCGGATATCATCGTATAGGACTACGATGAATAGATCAGCACATGTAGTGATCGATGATCATGCTTCATAGATCATGGGATATGGAGATATCATCTCTACATTGTGGACCATGTTGAAGAACATGGGTTAGATAGACCCGCTTATGGGACATCGCGAGAATGTTTCATTCTTATGTGTCATCGATGTATCTCATACCTAGAAGATGTATGATCCTTAGACCTGAGATTGTCATATTCCCTACATGTGTAATAGTTTTCCTTGGGGCTATCAAACACTACTTCCTAACCGGATAGTTATAAAGGTAGCTTTCATGTTTACTATGAAACGTGCAGAGGGAAGTGAGCAATAAGATGGAATTTGCCACTCCAATGAAACGGAGATATATGACAAGGCCACTCGTGTGATATGATTAAGAAAGTGCATGGCCATGCCGTGATTGAGGAGTCAATCACAACTTATTAATATATCACGGATACGAGATGGATTGAATCATCAAAGGATGACATGCTTCGCCTTGAGATCAATCTTCATATACTTGGCAAAGGGATTATTACATGAGTTCTTTTGATAGGTTCTGCTCGATTTGATCACAAGATGTTTGGGAGTTGGCATACTTTGCAAGAAGCCGCTACCAACTATTGGATTGAAAAGTGTTTTCCGAATCCATGTCCAAACGTATGTGAACTCGCAGGTCACACACTTAATGGTGGGACGCATTAATTTGGATTGATCCGTAATTAATGAACCTCGTGGGCTTAGCATGCCGGTGGGCCCCGGTTTAGGTTTCATCTCGTGGCTATATAAGGAGGGGAGGAGGAGGCGCAGAGTGTGCTTTCCACGGTTTAGGTTTGATTCACTTGAAACCCTAGCCTCCTCCTCTCGCGCCTCGCCGAGCGACTAGGTGCTTGCACACCGACGCACGGCGTTCCATCTCGGACGGTGGATCATCGCGGTGACGCCGCTGCGATCGCGGCGTGGGAGGACGATCCACGCGAGGCGAGGACGATCCACTACATCGACGCAACGATCGCGCGAGGACGAACCACTACATCGACGCGCAAGGATTCCGCAATCGCGCGTGCCTAGTGGTAATCTTATCTATGATCCCTTCTTGCGAGTAGTCTGCGCTGTAGTTTTTTTTGTGCTAGCGTAGCATACCGCGTTTCCTTCAAAGGGTATCGAGCCATCTCGTATAGTTTTGTGATCGGATGTTGCACATATGATGTGTGAGGTTAGTAGATTGGATCTATTACATGTTCACCAGTTCATGTGATGAATTGGTGACGGCACCATCGATGAGATCGATCGATTTAGGGTTTGAGGAAAGTGCAAACCGACTCAATCTTGATTTGGGTGAGTCCGTTCATGGTACGACGTTACCCTTACCGGCCGGGTTACCGCCATCGTGGTTTCAAACGTATCCATATGGGACCAAGCCAATCGATCGAGTTGGATTGGGTCAACTGCTGATCCATGGTAAGCGCAAACAGATTCAATATTGATTTGGGTGAGTCCGCTCAAGGTACGACGCTGCCCTTACCGGTCGGGTTACCGCCATCGTGGTTTCAAACGTATCCATATGGGACCAAGCCAATTATATTAGATCGGATTGGGTCAATCTGTTGATCCGTGGAAATTTTGAGGTGTTTTCCATGGCGGAAGACATGCCTCTAAAATTTCAAGGGCGCCGCCCTCGACCACCAATGACCGCCATGGGGCCGTCGCGTGGGCGCGCCCTTGACCCGCTTGTGGGCGCGCCTCGGACCCTGAGTCGTAGGGTTGCTTTTGTTTAACTCGTTTTGCAGGAATTATGTGAAATAGTATGGCCTATGTGTATGTGATGCATGTAATTTCCACATGGCTCTGCGTGCGTGTTAAGCCATAAGGCTATTTAAATTGTATAACGACCTGCGTGTCGACTTGTGATGCTTCAAACCCTCATGTAAAATTCATTATCAAAAGTTGTAAGGAGTTGCATCCATAATGATGAAGACGATGGCTAGGTGAACAAATCAAGCAAGGTGGCTAGGTGAACAACCAAGCATGATGATGGAGATCTTAATGCTAAGGGCCATGCTATTTCACCGCTTATTTTGATTTTACGTGGATGTGTGTTTTATCCTTGCTATTTTCTTTATGCTCATTGCATGTGATGCTATGTTCATAGTAATCTTTGTTCATCCTTATAGTTAAAAATCTTAAATCAAATTGTCCATCCAATTGTTGCACCTATCAAGAATTTAGATCGTTATTGATATGATCGCCAAAGTAGTATATCAATGGCTATCCCAATAGATGATAGGGATGTGTTGGACACATCACGCATAACAATGGCGATTTAAACGAGCTATCAAAACGGTTTTGGGCTTGAGGACATAAGTGGTTGGGATTTGATTTCAGTAATGAAGGAACCTATACAAGACAATTGGTGTCTAGGAAAACACACATGAGGCAGGTTTCTTAATTGGCACCGAATACGGAAGTGCTCCCTCCTCATGTGAGCCCTTGGGGCAGTTGACTGGCCATGAGTCAAGTTGATGGAGGCATTCATTACTTGTTTTCATACTCAACAAACAAGAGTTACATATGATGTAATTAGCAAAGGTGTTGCTTACCTATGTCATTAAATTTCTAGCAGTGATGCCAAAGCTCACTAGTGTTTAATGAATATGGATCTTGAATACTCACTATGTGTCTATAAAAGGACATAAAATAGGAGTGTCTTTAATTAAAAAGTTTAATAAAAGTTTTACATAAACATAGTGCTTAGAATCTTTGCATATTTTTGTTGTAGTTCAATGGCACCTTCTCCTACTCCCTGCTTCACTGGTTTTGCTTTGAGATCGGTTTTGGAAAGGGAAAACTGAATGGAACTAATTTTGTTGATTGGTATCGCAACTCGAGAATTGTTCTCAAGCATGAAAAGAAGGACTATGTTCTAGAGAATCCAATTCTCGATGAACCGGTAGAAAATGTTGCTCGCAATTTGAGGGTTGAATATGAAAAGCATGTTAATGCTTCTGTAGAGGTCAGCTGTCTCATGCTAGTCACAATGGACTCTGAGCTCCAAAAGCAATATGAGGACCAGGATGCTTACAATATGATTGTGGGCTTGAAGGGCATGTTTGGGAATCAAGCAAGAGCTGAGAGGTATGGTATCTCAAAGCTTTTATTTGCTTGTAAGTCGGTCAAGGCATCCGTCGATCCTCATGTGATCAAGATGATTGGTTACATTGGGAGATTGGAAAAACTTGAGTTTCCCCTTAGCCTCGGTTTGGCCACACATGTTATTCTCCAGTCTCTGCCTCAGAGCTTTGAGCCATTCATTATGAATTTTCATATGAATAGCATGGAGAAGAGCCTAACCGAGCTACATGGGATGCTCAAGGTCATGGAGGAAAGCATTAAGAAAAACCCAATCATGTGATGATGGTTCGAGAAAACAACCGCTTTCAAAAAGAGAAAGGCTAAGGTGGGGAACGGAAAGAGCAAGGGCAAGGGCAAGGGCAAGGCTCAAGATGAGATCGCGAGCCTCAAAACTAAGCTTCGAAGCTTAAAGTTGGCCCTCAACACGATACCCAATGCTTCTATTGCAAGAAATCGGGGCATTGGAAACGGAATGCGAAAAGTACAGCAGATAAGAAGAATGGAAATGTGGTTTCCACTTGGTATTAATGTTATAGAAATTAATCTTGCTACTTCTTCACTCACTCATGGGTATATGATACCGGTTCGGTTGCTCACATTTGCAATTCGTTGCAGGGTGATAAAGAGTAGAGACTTGGCAAAAGGAGAAGTGGATCTTGGCGTGGGGAATAAAGCAAGAGTTCTTTGGTCTTGCTGTTGGCACATACCCATTGCATTTGCCTTCGAGATTAGTTTTAGAACTCAATAATTGTTATTTTGTTCCATCTTTGAGTAGAAACATTATTTCATCTTCTTGTTTGGAACATGAAGGTTATGATTTGAGAATAAAAAACTTTGTTTGTTCAATATTTTGAATGATATGTATTATGGTCGTTGCCCCATGGTGGATGGGTTGTACGCCCTGAACTCAAGAAAAACTGTCTATAATATTAATGTAAAAGGCACCGCCTAATGATTTGAACCCTACCTTTTGTGGCATTGTCGCTAGGTCATATAAATGAGAAGCGCATGAAGAAGCTCCATGGTGATGGACTTCTAACTTCATTTGATTTTGAATCATTTGAAACATGTGAATCTTGTTTACTTGGCAAGATGACAAAAGCCCCTTTCACAAGTTTTAGTGAGAGAGCAAGTGAATTATTGGCCCTAGTACATACAGATGTATGTGGACCAATGAGCTCGATTGCTAGGGGTGGGTTTCAGTACTTTGTAACTTTTACCGATGACTTCAGTAGATATGGATATATCTATTTAATGAGGCATAAATCTGAAACTTTTGAAAGGTTCAAAGAGTTCCAGAACGAAGTACAAAATCAACTTGGCAAAACAATAAAACACTTACGATCCGATCGTGGTGGCGAATACTTGAGCCAAGAGTTTGGTGATCATTTAAAGCAATGTGGAATCGTTCGCAACTTACTCCGCCAGAACGCCTCAATGGAATGGTGTGTCCGAACGACGAATCGGACTTTATTAGATATGGTTCGGTCAATGATCACCAAACAGATCCGCCATTATCCTTTGGGGTTTCGCTCTAGAGACAAATGCGTTCACTTTGAATAGGGTCCCATCAAAATCCGTTGAGAAGACGCCATATGAGATATGGGTGGGAGAAGACCCATGTTGTCATTTCTCAAGATATGGGGATGTGAGGCTTATGTAAAACGTTTACAATCGATAAACTCGCACCTAAATCGAAAAATGCTTTTTGTGGGTATCCTAAAGAAACAAAAGGATATTACTTTTACAAAAGAAACGAGAACAAAGTTTTTGTTGCTCAAATGGTGTCTTTTGGAGAAAGAGTTTCTTTCAAAAGAAATCAGAGGAGTGATGTGTATCTTGATGAAGTTCGAGAATCACATGAATATGTTCAAGCTACCTGAACCTTCACAAGATGTACAAAGTGTTGTACAACCTGTGGAAGAGACTCCACCCCACGTAGGTCGGGAGGCCACGCCATGTACCTATTAGATATGGGAATGACATATTATTGTTGGACAATGATGAGCCCACGACTTATGAAGAAGCAATGATGGACCTAAACTCAGAAAAATGGCTTGAAGCCATGAGATCCAAATTCAATCCATGCATGACAATCAAGTTTGGAACTTGGTCGATTCACTGATGGTGTAAAACCATTGAGTGCAAATGGATTTTCAAGAAAAGATAGACGTAGATGGAAATGTTCAGATCTATAAGGCACGGTTGGTGGCAAAGGGTTTCAAACAAGTTCAAGGAGTTGACTATGATGAAACTTTCTCACCGGTAGCCATGCTCAAGTCTGTCAGGATCATTTTAGCTATTGCTGCATATTTTGATTATGAAATATGGCGATGGATGTCAAAACAGCCTTCCTTAATGGGAATCTTTACGAGGATGTATACATGATACAACTCAAGGTTTTGTTGATCCTAAATATGCTAAAAGGGTATGCAAGCTTCAAAGATCCATTTATGGGTTAAAGCAAGCATCTAGGAGTTGGAACATTCGTTTTGATGAAGTAGTCAAAGGTTTTGACTTTATCAAAAATGAAGAAGAGCCTTGTGTTTACAAGAAGGCTAGTGGGAGCGCACTTGTATTTACGATTTTGTATGTGGATGACATATTATTAATCGGGAATGACATTCCTATGCTTGAAGATGTTAAGACTTCATTGAAAAGGAGTTTCTCAATGAAGGACTTGGGAGAAGCATGCTATATCTTGGGCATAAAAATCTATAGAGATAGATCAAAAAGGTTAATTGGATTAAGTCAGGAAACGTACATTGACAAGATATTGAAAAGGTTCAATATGCATGAATCCAAGAGAGGTTTCATGCCAATGTCACATGGCATCAGTCTCTGCAAGAATCAGTGTCCTTCGACATCTGATGAGCGAGACAGGATGAGCAAGATTCCATATGCTTCAGCTATTGGGTCTATTATGTATGCCATGATCTGTACACGCCCAAATGTCTCATATGCTCTAAGTGTCACGAGCAGATACCAAGCGGATCCTGGTGATGGTCATTGGATAGCCGTAAAAAATATCCTGAAGTACTTGAGAAGAACTAAGGGTATGTTCCTTGTTTTTGGAGGTGAGGAAGATCTGGTTGCAAAGGGTTACACCGATGCAAGCTTCCAAACCGACAAAGATGATTTTCGATCGCAATCCGGGTTTGTGTTTACACTTAATGGAGGAGCGAGAAGTGGAAGAGTTCCAAGCAAAACACGGTGGCCGACTCTACGATGAGCGGAGTACATTGCGGCTTCGGAGGCCGCAAAGGAGGCCGTGTGGATTAAGAAGTTTATCACGAGCTTGGTGTGGTCGCTAGTGTCTCTAGTCCAATGGACATCTATTGTGATAATAGTGGTGCCATTGCACAAGCAAAAGAGCCTAGATCACATCAAAGTCTAAACACATACTCCGCCGCTTTCACCTTATTCGCGAGATTGTGGATAGAGGTGACGTCGAGAATATGCAAAGTACATACGGAAGCCAATGTGGCCGATCCGTTGACAAAGCCACCGCCACGACCCTAAGCATGAGGCGCACACAAGGTCTATTGGTATTAGATACTTAATTGATTGACTCAAGTGCAAGTGGGAGATTGTTAGTGTTATGCCCTTGAGGCAATCATTTAGATGATTGTAACATGACTATGTTTATGAATAATAATATGATTATTGGTCCAATGAATGTATATCATTGTATTGATCAACAAGTATGTGACTTGATTATGAAGCTCTTTACTTAATGATGTAATTCGATAAATATCTCTGATCGGATATCATCGTATAGGACTACGATGAATAGATCAGCACATGTAGTGATCGATGATCATGCTTCATAGATCATGGGATATGGAGATATCATCTCTACATTGTGGACCATGTTGAAGAACATGGGTTAGATAGACCCGCTATGGGACACTGCGAGAATGTTTCATTCTTATGTGTCATCAGTGTATCTCATACCTAGAAGATGTATGATCCTTAGACCTGAGATTGTCATATTCCCTACATGTGTAATAGTTTTCCTTGGGGCTATCAAACACTACTTCCTAACCGGATAGTTATAAAGGTAGCTTTCATGTTTACTATGAAACGTGCAGAGGGAAGTGAGCAGTCAAGATGGAATTTGCCACTCCAATGAAACGGAGATATATGACAAGGCCACTCGTGTGATATGATTAAGAAAGTGCATGGCCATGCCGTGATTGAGGAGTCAATCACAACTTATTAATATATCACGGATACGAGAGATGGATTGAATCATCAAAGGATGACATGCTTCTCGCCTTGAGATCAATCTTCATATACTTGGCAAAGGGATTATTACATGAGTTCTTTTGATAGGTTCTGTTCGATTTGATCACAGTATGTTTGGGAGTTGGCATACTTTGCAAGAAGCCGCTACCAACTATTGGATTGAAAAAGTGTTTTCCGAATCCATGTCCAAACGTATGTGAACCTGCAGGGTCACACACTTAATGGGCTGGGACGCATTAATTTGGATTGGATCCGTAATTAATGAACCTCGTGGGCTTAGCATGCTGGTGGGCCCTGGTTTAGGGTTTCATCTCGTGGCTATATAAGGAGGGGAGGAGGGAGGGCGCAGAGTGTGCTTTCCACGGTTTAGGTTTGATTCACTTGAAACCCTAGCCTCCTCCTCTCGCTGCCCCTGCCGAGCGACTAGGTGCTTGCACACCGACGCACGGCGTTCCATCTCTGGACGTGTGGACTACTGCGGTGACGCTGCTGCGACTGCGGCGTGGGAGGACGATCCACGGCGAGGCGAGGACGATCCACTACATCGACGCAACGACTGCGGCGAGGACGAACCACTACATCGATGCGCGAAGGATTCCGCAACTGCGCGTCTAGTGGTAATCTTACTATGATCCCCTTCTTGCGAGTAGCTTTCTGGTTGCGCGGTAGTTTTTTTTTTGTGCTAGCGTAGCATACCGCGTTTCCCTTCAGTATGTACTTTGCATATTCTCACGTCACCTCTATCCACAATCTCGCGAATAAGGTGAAAGCGCCGGAGTATGTGTTTAGACTTCTGATGTGATCTAGGCTCTTTTGCTTGTGCAATGGCACCACTATTATCACAATTGATGTCCATTGGACTAGAGGCACTAGCGACCACACCAAGCTCTGTGATAAACTTCTTAATCCACATAGCTTTTTTTGCGGCCTCCGAAGCCGCAATGTACTCCGCTTCTGTCGTAGAGTCGGCCACCGTGTTTTGCTTGGAACTCTTCCAGCTTACTGCTCCTCCATTAAGTGTAAACACAAACCTAGATTGCGATCGAAAATCATCTTTGTCAGTTTGGAGGCTTGCATCGGTATAACCCTTTGCAACCAGATCTTCCTCACCTCCAAAAACAAGGAACATACCCTTAGTTCTTCTCAAGTACTTCAGGATATTTTTTACGGCTATCCAATGACCATCACCAGGATCCGCTTGGTATCTGCTTGTGACACTTAGAGCATCTGAGACATCTGGGCATGTACAGATCATGACATACATAATAGACCCAATAGCAGAAGCATATTGAATCTTGCTCATCCTGTCTCGCTCATCAGATGTCGAAGGACATTGATTCTTGCAGAGACTAATGCCATGTGACATTGGCATGAAACCTCTCTTGGATTCATGCATATTGAACCTTTTCAATATCTTGTCAATGTACATTTCCTGACTTAATCCAATTAACCTTTTTGATCTATCTCTATAGATTTTTATGCCCAAGATATAGCATGCTTCTCCCAAGTCCTTCATTGAGAAACTCCTTTTCAACGAAGTCTTAACTTCTTCAAGCATAGGAATATCATTCCCGATCAATAATATGTTATCCACATACAAAATCAGAAATACAAGTGCGCTCCCACTAGCCTTCTTGTAAACACAAGGCTCTTCTTCATTTTTGATAAAGTCAAACCCTTTGACTACTTCATCAAAACAAATATTCCAACTCCGAGATGCTTGCTTTAACCCATAAATGGATCTTTGAAGCTTGCATACCCTTTTAGCATATTTAGGATCAACAAAACCTTTAAGTTGTATCATGTATACATCCTCAGAAAGATTCCCATTAAGGAAGGCTGTTTTGACATCCATCTGCCATATTTCATAATAGAAATATGCAGTAATAGCTAAAATGATCCGGACAGACTTGAGCATGGCTACCGGTGAGAAGGTTTCATGATAGTCAACTCCTTGAACTTGTTTGAAACCCTTTGCCATCAACCGTGCCTTATAGATGTGAACATTTCCATCTACGTCTATCTTCTTCTTGAAAATCCATTTGCATTCAATGGTTTTTACACCATCAGGAGAATCGACCAAGTTCCAAACTTGATTGTCATGCATTGATTGAATTTCGGATCTCATGGCTTCAAGCCATTTTTTGGAGTTTGGGTCCATCATTGCTTCTTCATAAGTCGTGGGCTCATCATTGTCCAACAATAATATGTCATTCCCATATCTTATAGGTACATGACGTGGCCTCCCCAACATACGTGAAATGGAGTCTCTTCCACAGGTTGTACAACACTTTGTACATCTTGTGAAGGTTCAGTGGTAGCTTGAACATATTCATGTGATTCTCGAACTTCATCAAGATACACATCACTCCTACTGAATTCTTTTGAAAGAAACTCTTTCTCCAAAAAGACACCATTTCGAGCAACAAAAACTTTGTTCTCGTTTCTTTTGTAAAAGTAATATCCTTTTGTTTCTTTAGGATACCCCACAAAAAAGCATTTTTCTGATTTAGGTGCGAGTTTATCTGATTGTAAACGTTTTACATAAGCCTCACATCCCCATATCTTGAGAAATGACAACATGGGACTTCTCCCAGTCCATATCTCATATGGCGTCTTCTCAATTGATTTTGATGGGACCCTATTCAAAGTGAACGTAGCTGTCTCTAGAGCGAAACCCCAGAAGGATAATGGCAGATCTGTTTGGCTCATCATTGACCGAACCATAGCTAATAAAGTTCGGTTTCGTCGTTCGGACACGCCATTCCATTGAGGCGTTCCTGGCGGAGTAAGTTGCGGAACGATTCCACATTGCTTTAGATGATCACCAAACTCTTGGCTCAAGTATTCGCCACCACGATCTGATCGTAAGTGTTTTATTGATTTGCCAAGTTGATTTTGTACTTCATTTTGAAACTCTTTGAACCTTTCAAAAGTTTCAGATTTATGCCTCATTAAATAGATATATCCATATCTACTAAAGTCATCGGTAAAAGTTACAAAGTACTGAAACCCACCCCTAGCAGTCGAGCTCATTGGTCCACATACATCTGTATGTACTAGGGCCAATAACTCACTCGTTCTCTCACTAAAACCTGTGAAAGGGGCTTTTGTCATCTTGCCAAGTAAACAAGATTCACATGTTTCAAATGATTCAAAATCAAATGAGGTTAGAAGTCCCATGGGGCAACGACCATAATACATATCATTCAAAAATATTGAACAAACAAAGTTCTTTATTATGAAATCATAACCTTCATGTTCCAAACAAGAAGAAGAAATAATGTTTCTACTCAAAGATGGAACAAAATAACAATTATTGAGTTCTAAAACTAATCCTGAAGGCAAATGCAATGGGTATGTGCCAACGGCAAGACCATCAACTCTTGCTTTATTCCCCACGCGAAGATCCACTTCTCCTTTTGCCAAGTCTCTACTCTTTATCACCTTTGCATCGAATTGCAAATGTGAGCAACCGAACGGTATCATATACCCATGAGCTGAGTGAAGAAGTAGCAAGATTAGTTTCTATAACATTAATACCTGAAGTGGAAACCACATTTCCATTCTTCTTATCTGCCAGGTACTTTTCGTAGTTCCGTTTCCAATGTCTTGATTTCTTGCAATAGAAGCATTGGGTATCAAGTTGAGGGCCAACTTTAAGCTTCTGAAGCTTATTTTTGAGGCTTGATATCTCATCTTGAGCCTTGCCCTTGCCCTTGCTCTTTCCCGTTCCCCCAGCCTTAGCCTTCCTCTTTTTAAATGCAGTTGTTTTTTGAACCATCATCACATGATTGGGTTTTTTCATAATGCTTTCCTCGGCAGCCTTGAGCATCCCATGTAGCTCGGTTAGGTTCTTCTCCATGTTATTCATATGAAAATTCATAATGAATGGCTCAAAGCTCTGAGGCAGAGACTGGAGAATAACATCTGTGGCCAAACCGAGGCTAAGGGGAAACTCAAATTTTTCCAATCTCCCAATGTAACCAATCATCTTGATCACATGAGGGCTGACCGGACTGCCTTCAGCCAGCTTACAAGCAAATAATAGCTCTGAGATACCATACCTCTCAGCTCTTGCTTGATTCCCAAACATGCCTTTCAAGCCCACAATCATATTGTAAGCATCCTGGTCCTCATATTGCTTTTGGAGCTTAGAGTCCATGGTGACTAGCATGAGACAGCTGACCTCTACAGAAGCATTAACATGCTTTTCATATTCAACCTTCAAATTGCGAGGAGCATTTTCGGCTGGTTCATCAGGAATTGGATTCTCTAGAACGTAGTCCTTCTTTTCATGCTTGAGAACAATTCTCAGGTTGCGATACCAATCAACAAAATTAGTTCCATTAAGTTTTTCCCTTTCCAAAACTGATCTCAAAGCAAAACCAGGTGTAGCAGGAGTAGGAGAAGGTGCCATTGAAGTACAACAAAAACATGCAAAGATACTAAGCACTATGTTTATGTAAATATTTTATTAAACATTTTAATAAAAGACACTCCTATTTTATGTCCCTTTTATAGACACATAGTGAGTATTCAAGATCCATATTCATCAAACACTAGTGAGCTTTGGCATCACTGCTAGAAATTTAATGACATAGGTAAGCAACACCTTTGCTAATTACATCTTATGTAACTCTTGTTTGTTGAGTATGAAAACAAGTAATGAATGCCTCAGTCAACTTGACTCATGGCCAGTCAACCTGCCCTAGGGCTCACATGAGGGAGGAGCACTTCCGTATTCGGGTGCCAATTAAGAAACCTGCCTCATGTGTGCTTTCCTAGACACCAATTGTCTTGTGTAGCTTCCTTCATTACTGAAATCAAATCCCAACCACTTATGTCCTCAAGCCCAAAACCGTTTTGATAGCTTGATTAAATCTACCATTGTTATGCGTGATGTGTCCAACACATCCCTATCATCTATTAAGATAGCCATTGATATACTACTTTGGCAGTCATATCAATAACGATCTAAATTCTTGATAGGTGCAACAATTGGATGGACATTTTGATTTAAAATTTTAACTATAGGGATGAACAAAATCTACTAAGAACATGGCATCACATGCAATGAGCATAAAGAAAATAGCAAGGATTAAACACACATCCACGTAAAATCAAAATAAGTGTGAAATAGCATGGCCCTTAGCATTAAGATCTCCATCATCATGCTTGTTTGTTCACCTTGCCACCTTGCTTGATTTGTTCACCTAGCCACCTTGCTTGATACCATCGTCTTCATCATTATGGATGCAACACCTTACAACTTTTGATAATGAATTTTACATGAGGGTTTGAAGCATCACAAGTCGACACGCAGGTCGTTATACAATTTAAATTGCCTTATGGCTTGACATGGCACGCAGGCCATGTGGAAATTACATGCATCACATACACATAGGCCATACTATTTCACATAATTCCCTGCAAAAACGAGTTAATCAAAAGCAACACTACGACTCCGGGGTCCGAGGGGCAGCGCCCTTGGGAAAATTTTTTAGAGGCATCTCTTCTGTTAAATGAAAACACCCTCAAAATTTACACGGATCAACCAAATTGACCCAATACGATCTAATCTGATTGGCTTGGTCCCATATGGATACGTTTCAGAAACCCTGATGGCGGTAACCCGACCGGCAAGGGTAACGTCGTACCATGAACGGACTCACCCAAATCAATATTGAATCGGTTTGCGCTTACCATGGATCAACTAGATTGACCCAATCCAACTGAATCTGATTGGCTTGGTCCCATATGGATACGTTCCAGAAACCCTGATGGCGGTAACCCGACCAGTAAGGGTAACGTCGTACCATGAATGGACTCACCCAAATCAAGATTGAGTTGGTTTGCACTTTCCTCAAACCCTAAACCGATCGATCTCATCGATGGCTGCCGTCACCAATTCATCACATGAACCGGCTGAACATGTAATAGATCCAATCTACTAACCTCACACATCATATGTGCAACATCCAGATCACAAAACTATACGAGATGGTTCTGATACCACTAAAGAGGAACGCGATATGCTACACTAGCACAAAAAAAAATCTACCGCGTAACCAGAAAGCTACTCGCAAGAAGGGGATCACAGATAAGATTATCACTAGACGCGCAGTTGCGGAATCCTTCGCGCGTCGATGTAGTGGATCGTCCTCGCCGTAGTCGTTGCGTCGATGGAGCGGATCGTCCTTGCCTCACCGTGGATCGTCCTCCCACGCCGCAGTCGCAGCAGCGTCACCGCAGTAGTCCACACGTCCAGGGATGGAATGCCGTGCGTCGGTGTGCAAGCACCTGGTCGCTCGGCAAGGGCAACGAGAAGAGGAGGCTAGGGTTTCGAGTGAATCACTTGTAAACCGTGGGAAAGCACACCCTGTGCCCACCCTCCTCCCCTCCTTATATAGCCACGAGATGAAACCCTAAACCAAGGCCCATTAGCGTGCTAAACTCACGATGTCCATTAATTATGGATCCAATCCAAATTAATGCGTCCCAGCCCATTAAGTGTGTGACCCTGCAGGTTCATGTACGTTTGGACATGGATTCGAAAAACTCCTTTTCAATCCAATAGTTGGTAGCGGCTCATTGCAAAGTATGCCAACTCCCAAACATACTATGATCAAATCGGACAGAACCTATCAAATGTACTCATGTAATAATCCCTTTGGCAAGTATATGAAGATTGAACTCAAGGCGAGAAGTATGTCATCCTTTGATGATTCAATCCATCTCTCGTATCCGTGATATATTAATAAGTTGTGATTGACTTCTCAATCACGGCATGGCCATGCACTTCCTTAATCATATCACACGAGTGGCCTTGTCATATATCTCCGTTTCATTGGAGTGGCAAATTCCATCTAGACTGCTCACTTCCCTCTGCACGTTTCATAGTAAACATGAAACCTACCTTTATAACTATCCGGTTAGGAAGTAGTGTTTGATAGCCCCAAGGAAAAATATTACACATGTAGGGAATATGACAATCTCAGGTCTAAGAATCATACATCTACTAGGTATGAGATATGATGCGCACAAGACGGCCCCGATCTTCTGGTGAGGGGATGACTTCGATTTGGCGGAGGATGACTTTGACGATCCGGCTACGAACCACACAAGGATAAGCGCCTGCAATCGCTAAACCACACTCCTCGTCGTTATCAACCGTGCCAAGAACACGGATGACCTGAACACGAAGGTCTATTCTTGCGAGCAATCGAAGAACTAGCAAGAACAAGGATGAAGCACACACTCAAGTTGAGGTTTCGAAACTTGTTTACTGCTGCTCTAGCCGAGTCAGGAGAACAAGGATAAAGTTCCACACATGGGTAACTATTCTCAAATCAAAACCTAAGGAGATAGATAGGGGCTTGTCCAATATATATAGCCAAGGATGGCTGCTAGGAGTTGGTCTCACACCACTTTAATTACATGGGAACTCAGCCCAAAATTATGGTGGCACAGCACCCTAAAAGACAGAGACCGTCGCACTATTTTGACTGCTGTGGCCAGCTCAAGTGGAATTTGATGATCAGGCTAGATCCGTTGGAAAGAGCACGAATTTATCTTTTAATCAAGTACTCACTCATCCCGAACGGACTCCGTATGCAATAGTTATGGCCAGTAGAAGGTGGACTGCTCCTGGGTGGACGTTTTGGCTTCCTTCTCGGGAATAACTTGTACTATAGCTTGTAGTGATGAGGAATGACGTCCTTGCAGCTCTAAGCCATGATTCGTAAGCACAAGCACATTATTATGCAGTGGTATATCCTCAAAAATATAATTATACCACCCGAGAAACGAGTTCACCTGTTGATTTAGCTGCTGTGCGCGTGCCCTTGTGATAGGACCTTGCATAGGAGGTGGTGGTGGTGAGGTCATGGGTGTATCCGACATAGTGATGTCCTCATCATCCTCCCCTTCTTGGATTTGAGTCGTCCTCGACTCAAGCTCATCGTTCTCTCCAATATATGGCTTCAAATCTGAAATGTTAAAAGTGGGACTAACCCCAAAATCTGCAGGTAACTCAAGTTTATAAGCTTTATCATTAATTCGTTCAAGCACTTTGAAAGGACCATCAGCTCTAGGCATTAATTTAGACTTTCGTAAGTTAGGAAATCTTTCTTTCCGCAAATGCAACCAAACAAGATCACCAGGTTCAAATGTCAATTCCTTTCTACCATGGTTACCAGCAACCCTATATTTCTCAGTCATGCGCTCTATATTTTCTTTTGTGGTCTTATGCAATTTAAGAACAAATTCAGCACGTCTCTTTGCATCAAAGTTTACCTTCTCCGAAGATGGTAAAAGCAATAGATCAATTGGAGCACGAGGGTTAAAGCCATACACAACCTGAAATGGAGTAATTTTTGTCGTAGAGTGCAATGTACGATTATAGGCAAACTCCACATGAGGTAGGCATTCTTCCCATATCTTCAAATTCTTCTTTAGAACAGCCCTCAACATGGTTGACAAGGTTCGATTCACCACTTCAGTTTGGCCATCG
This sequence comes from Otatea glauca, assembly GCA_036346275.1. Lineage (NCBI taxonomy): Eukaryota > Viridiplantae > Streptophyta > Magnoliopsida > Poales > Poaceae > Otatea > Otatea glauca. The sequence continues at coordinate 24,079,885 of CM070719.1, read as the reverse complement.
GTTTGAGGGTGACATGTGGTAGAGAACACTAGCTTTGTCCCTAATTTGCTCCATAAAGTTCTCCAAAAATGGCTCAAGAACTTGGCATCACGATCTGAAACGATAGTACAAGGCATACCATGCAAACGAACAATTTCTTTGAAGAATAAATCAGCAATATGAGTGGCATCATCGCTCTTGTGGCATGGAATGAAATGTGCCATTTTAGAGAATCGGTCCACAACAACAAAAATACTATCCTTCCCTTCTTTGTTCTAGGCAATCCTAAAACAAAGTCCATAGATATATCTTCCCAAGGAACACTAGGAACAGGGAGCGGCATGTACAAACCATGTGGGTTTAGATGAGACTTAGCTTTTGGCATGTAGTGCGGCGTGCAACAAAGCGATCGACATCACGTCTCAGCTTTGGCCAAAAGAAATGTTCACCAAGACATCCTCCGTCTTTTTAGCTCCAAAGTGTCCCATCAATCCTCCTCCATGCGCCTCTGTAACAACAAAAGACGAACGGAGCTATTTGGAATGCATAGCTTGTTAGCTCTAAACAAGGATCCATCATTGTTAACAAATTTGTGCCAACTTTTTCCATTTTACAATTTAGCAAGACTTCTTTGAAATCATTATCCCGAGCATAGAGATCTTTTATGGTTTCCAAGCCAAAATTCTACAATCAAGTTGAGACATCATTGCATATCTTCTAGACAATGCATCAAGCAATCACATTATCCTTCCCTTTCTTGTATTTGATGACATAAGGAAATGATTCAATGAATTCTACCCACTTAGCATGTCTACGGTTCAGTTTGCTTTGACTACGAATATGCTTAAGTGCCTCATGATCGAATGTATGACAAATTCTTTAGGCCATAAGTAATGTTGCCACGTTTCTAAAGATCGCACAAGAGCATACAATTCTTTATCATACGTAGAATAATTGAACAGGCCCACTTAATTTTTCTTTGAAATAAGCAACAGTTTACCTTCTTGTATCAATACACCACCAATTCCAATACCGCTTGCATCACATTCAAGTTCAAAGGTCTTACCAAAATCTGGAAGTTGAAGTAATGGTGCATTTGTGAGCTTTTCTTTTAAAAGATTAAAGGCAGCTTCTTGCGCTTGCCCCCAATGGAAGGAAACACCTTTCTTTGTCAATTCATTCAATGGTGCGTGATGGTGCTGAAATCCTTCACAAAGCGTCGATAGAATCAAAGCAAGTCCGTGAAAGCTCCGCATTTGTGTGACCGTGCTTGAGTCGGCCAACTCTTGATTGCTTCAATCTTGGCTTCATCAACCTCAATTCCTGCGGTGTCACAACATAGCCAAGAAACGAGACTCGATCGGTGCAAAGGAGCACTTCTCAAGGTTACCAAACAAATGTGCATCTCTCAAAGCATTAAAAACATCATGTAAGTGTTCAATATGTTCAGAAAGAGACTTGCTATAGATCAAAATGTCATCAAAGTAGACCACCACAAATTTTCCAATAAAAGCACGTAAAACTTCATTCATCAATCGCATAAGCGTGCTAGGTGCATTAGTCAAACCGAAGGCATAACTAACCACTCATACAAGCCAAATTTAGTTTTGAACGCTGTTTTCCATTCATCCCCAAGTTTCATTCTAATCTGGTGATATCCACTTCTTAAGTCAACTTTCAAAACACAATAGAGCCACTCGGTTAGTCTAGCATATCATCCAACCTAGGAATAGGGTGAAGATACCTATGATTATATTATTGATAGCTCTACAATCACACACATTCGCCATGATCCATCTTTCTTAGGTACTAAAAGCACAGGAACACATCACAAGGACTAAGGCTTTCTCGAACGCACCTTGTCGAGCAAGTCTTGCACTTGACGTTGTATCTCCTTAGTCTCCTCTGGATTGGTCCTATATGCTGCTCGGTTTGGTAATGTTGCTCCTGGAATCAAGTCAATTTGTTGTTCAATTCCCCTCAAAGGTGGCAGCCCCGGGGGTACCTCATTTGGAAACACATCCTCATACTCCTGCAAAAGGTTAACAATAGCAGAAGGCAAAGAAACAGGTATATTTTCGAATGAAAACAAAGTCTCTTTGCAAATCAAAGCATAGCATTCTATTTGGCGAAGGATGACTTTGACGATCCGGCTACGAACCACACAAGGATAAGCGCCTGCAATCGCTAAACCACACTCCTCGTCGTTATCAACCGTGCCAAGAACACGGATGACCTGACCACGAAGGTCTATTCTTGCGAGCAATCGAAGAACTAGCAAGAACAAGGATGAAGCACACACTCAAGTTGAGGTTTGGAAACTTGTTTTCGCTTGCTCTAGCCAGTCGGAGAACAAGGATAAAGTTCCACACATGGGTAACTATTCTCAAATCAAAACCTAAGGAGATAGATAGGGGCTTGTCCAATATATATAGCCAAGGATGGCTACTAGGAGTTGGTCTCACGCCACTTTAATTACATGGGAACTCAGTCCAAAATTATGGTGGCACAGCACCCTAAAAGACAGAGACCGTCGTACTATTTTGACTGCTGTGGCCAGCTCAAGTGGAATTTGATGATCAGGCCAGATCCGTTGGAAAGAGCACGAATTTATCTTTTAATCAAGTACTCACTCATCCCGAACGGACTCCGTATGCAATAGTTATGGCCAGTGGAAGGTGGACTGCTCCTGGGTGGACGTTTTGGCTTCCTTCTCGGGAATAACTTGTACTATAGCTTGTAGTGATGAGGAATGACGTCCTTGCAGCTCTAAGCCATGATTCGTAAGCACAAGCACATTATTATGCAGTGGTATATCCTCAAAAATATAATTATACCACCCGAGAAACGAGTTCACCTGTTGATTTAGCTGCTGTGCGCGTGCCCTTGTGATAGGACCTTGCATAGGAGGTGGTGGTGGTGAGGTCATGGGTGTATCCGACATAGTGATGTCCTCATCAAGATACACTGATGACACATAAGAATGAAACATTCTCGCAGTGTCCAATTGCGGGTCTATCTAACCCATGTTCTTCAACATGCGTCCACAATGTATAGATGATATCTCTATATCCCATGATCTATGAAGCATGATCATCGATCACAACATGTGCTGATCTATTCATCGTTGTCCTATACGATGATATCCGATCAAAGATATTTATCGAATAATATCAATAAGTAAAGAGCTTCATAAGCAAGTCACATACTTGTTGATCAATACAGTGATTTACATTCATTGGACCAATAATCATATTATTATTCATAAACATAGTCATGTTACAATCATCTAAATGATTGCCTCAAGGGCATAGCACTAACAATCATATCAACTTGGAACATATCTACTCCCATGAAATAAACATTCATACATAAATAGCATGCAATTTTATAAAACAAATTACTTTGCAAACATAGGATCAATATGATCAAAGGTTACAACTTGCCTTGCTGATCTAGTGCTGAGTCTTGGTCTTCGAAGTCTTCGTTCGCTCCGTCGGAATTAGCGTCTACCAGAAAAGAAGCAACGAAACCTAATAAATACAAAACAGAGACTCAAACAAGCTCAAAACTGGAAATAAATGGCTCTGGAAGATATATATTGATTTTAGAAAAATTTAGAAACTTGAATCGCCTCAATCGGAGTTCGTATGAGCGAGAACGGGCCTCCGAAAGATTAAATTCAGAGAAAATGCTGAAAATCGGAAAAAAGAATTTCTGGATTTATTTTTATACGGGAAAATCGGTTTGTTGTGCAACGCTGACGTTAGCCTGCTTTTGGTGGACTCGGTCCACGACACAGCGCTGGTTCACCCTGCACTCCTCGCACGGCCGACGTCAGTGCTGACGCAACAGCGTGGCTGACTCAACAAGACACGCGTCGCGCATCCGGCAACTCGACCAGATCGGACGGCCGAGAAGTGGGCTGCGGGTGGAGGCGACGTGGTGCAATCTGGGACACAAGCGTGAGATCGGACGGCCAGGAATCAGCGAAGGAGGACGACGGCGAGCGGCGGCGCGAGGCTTACCGGCAACGGAGAAGAAGACGCGGCACACGGCGGAAAAGCGACGGTTTGGGCACGGCTCAGCACAGATCTGAGAGGGCTCAACGCGGCCGACTCGAATATGCCAACAGAGATGGCGAAGGGGCAACGACGGCAAGGATCTGGGCGACGGAACGTCTCGGCTCGGCGGCGAACTTCGATGAGGGCGCACGAGACAAAGGCGACTGCGCGGACGACGGGAGATGGGGCAAACGAAGCGGCGCGAGGAGGGGATCCTCGGGAGGGGTGCGGCACATTAAATACTGGTCTCGATAGGCGTGTCGAAAACGGACTCCGAGACGGCGACGCGCGGACTCCAGCGGCGGCTAGGGTAAGGTTTGGGACGGCGGCGGCGGGGCGACGTGGAAGCACCTCGGCCGCACACGTGGCACGAATCGGGACGTCGAAGCGGCGAGGGCTGGCGGGTTGGCTGCGCGCGCGGAGAGGGCCGAGCGGAGAGGAGTTGGGCCGGGCCGAGCGGGAAAAAGGAGTGGGAAAAGGAGTTGAAGCACAATGAACCCAACTAAAACTGAAAATCTTTAGTTTGATGAATAGTTTAGTCAAATTAAATCCTTTCATTCATAGAAATTTCAAATTAAGCTAGAATTAATTCAAGAAAATGCAAATGGTTTATTTTTGAATTCAAACATTCCAAAATTCAATTTTTTGGGATGTTACAAACCTTCCCCCTTAAATGGAATCTCGACCCCGAGATTCAGGCTCGCTAGAGAATAGGTGGGCAAACTCGGACTTCAGATCCTCTTCTTGCTCCCAAGTTGCTTCCTCTTCTGAATGATTGCTCCACTGGACCTTACAAAAACGGATGATCTTGCTCCTCGTGATACGCTCTGCTATATCCAAAATTTTCACTGGTTGCTCCTTGAAGGTAAGATCTTCTTGCAAATCAATGGCTTCCAATGGCATCTGTTCTTCTGGCACACGCAGGCATTTCTTCAACTGCGACACATGGAGCACATCATAGATTCCGGCAAAAGACTGAGGCAATTCTAACTTGTAGGCAACCTCGCCTCTTCGTTCCAAGATTTTGAACGGTCCCACATATCTAGGGGCAAGCTTTCCTTTTACTTGAAATCTCTTAACTCCTTTGAGAGGGGTGACTCTGAGATAAACATAATCATTGGGCTCAAAACTTAAATCTCTACGACGATTATCTGCATAACTCTTCTGTCTGCTTTGGGCAATCTTTAAACGGTCTCGAATTAATTGAACTTGCTCTTCCGCTTCTTGCTGTATGGCAGGGCCAAACAATTGTCTTTCTCCCGACTCCTTCCAGTTGAGAGGGGTTCTGCACTTTCTTCCATATAAGGCTTCAAATGGCGACATTTGTAGACTGGCTTAATAACTATTGTTGTACGAAAACTCGGCATAGGGCAAACACTTGTCCCACTTGGCACCCTAAGTTAGGGCACAAGCTCTTAACATATCCTCAAGAATCTGATTCACGCGCTCAGTCTGTCCATCGGTTTGATGAATAGTTTAGTCAAATTAAATCCTTTCATTAATAGAAAATTCAAGAAAATGCAAATGGTTTATTTTTGAATTCAAACATTCCAAAATTCAATTTTTTGGGATGTTACACTTCTGAAATCAAACTCAAACCTAAGCACCTCATGCTTAAATACCATCAATAACTCATGACCATCAAGAATAGACCTCTACATGGTCTTTCAATATTGATTAGTTCTACCATGATCATATTGCATTAGTGTATCTAACAACAAAAATCATGCTTGCATAGGTACAACATCGGAATCAGCATACTCATGATATGAACCAATAGAAAAGTGTACTCTCACAATGTGAGTTACCTTCTGCTTAGCACAAGAATTAAACCATTGAATGTAGTAAGGACGAGGGTGCTGATTGGTGGTTAAGCTAAGCTTCTCAATCATATCCATACTTGCAAGATTATTGCAACTCCCTCCTTTAATGATCACACAACATGAATGGTTCTAGATGATAAAACTGGTTTGGAACAGATTGTGGTATTGATTTTGTTTAGCATGCTCCATTTGTGTACGAAGAACACACTTTACAATGATGCTTAAATATTTATCCGCAATTTCAGCACTGAATTGTTCCTCTTCATGTTCAGATTCTTGTTCGTTGCTTGTAGGGTCAGTGTGAGATCTTAGAGAGTTTATCGTGAATTTTGTTTGGGGTTTCTTGTTGTTACGAGCTGTTTGTCGGTCGTTAAATGGTGGGTTTTGGCCCATGTACGAGAGGGGGAAATGTCCGAACCCTAGCCCACCCCCTCCCTACCCACTTGGCCACACCCTCCCCCCATCTCTCTCCCTCTCAGCCGCCCCCTCTATTTCTCACATCCAGCCGCCCCCCCTCTATTTCTCACATCCAGTCGGCTCCCTGTGCCCTGCATAACCCTACTGCCCCTCATCCTCCTGTGGTGTTTCCAGCAGTCCTCACCTCCTCCTGTCCTCCCCGACTCCACCTTGCCCTTCCTATGTGATTCCCCCTTGCTACTGTTGGTGGAGATTCTTAGGGCAAACTTTTATGCTGGGTGAAGGACGGGGAGAGTGCGATCCTTGGGGTTTTGTCGTCGTTCTCGCTGATCTAGTGGTTCTTTGTGTGAAGGCATAATTTGAGGTTTATTTTTGTAGCATGGGTACTGTTATTGGAGGGTTCTGGTGCTGCATTAGGGTTAAGCCAATTTGTTTCTCCCTGGTAGATGAGGTTTGGATGCTCCCCGAATTATTTTCGGTAGGGCAGTTCTAGATCTATATTTCAGATCGCGTTTTGGGGCTCTTTTGTTCAGTTCTAGAGGGGTTGGATATCTAAAAAACATATATTTTTTTACTAAAGTTTCATTAGAGAATAAGAACATAAAATTTGGTTCAGCAGATTAAAAGTTATGGCCTAATGAATTATGCTATTCTGAATCTAAGAGCTATTGGGAGAAGTCGTGGTAATCTGTAGTTTAGGGCTATTTAGGGAATGAATAAAATTATTTAAATAATTATATTTATCTAGATAAATTACTGTATATTTTAGAAATGTCATCGTTTGCTTAATTTGGTGTTGTAGAAAAATAGTTACAAAATTGTGAAGTGAGCTGTCCTACGTGGCAACAGAATGATCTTAAGGGTTGAATTCGAAAGTGTAGATGAATTGTTAAAAAGAGAGATAACTAGGAAATTGTAGGTAATTTCCTGTAGATTTTATAAAGTCTATGATTTCCTATGTTTTGTCTTAGGAGCTAAGAAATGGTCTTTTATCCGCCAGGACAACAAGGGGTTAATTTGTGTGGCAAGTGAGAAGATTTAACTTTGGGGTTGTGCATAGCTATGATATTGTTATGTTTGACATATGTACTGCTATGGCATCTTTTTGAGGTGATTTGCTTATTGTAGGTGGTGTGACTTCGGGTGTGGCTTCAACCTCACACCACTCCGCTTTGCGTGGTAAAGAGGCAAGTACATCGTACAAAGGATAATAGGGTGATAATGAGTTGTAGTTTAATTTGACAACTTGTTATCTTGCTGTTTTCGTATACATGATTAGGTTGCTCGTTGTTACATTTATGTGCAACATCCTTTATGATGATGATGTATACATGTGAGAATGCCATTTGATAATTTTGTTATATGGCAAAGGTATATTGAAATGAAATGTTGCATCATTTGCATTCATATCATTATAAGAGTTTTCAGCAAGGATGAAGAGAAAGCCATATAAGGTTATATAACTAATCCGGAGTGCTCTTGTGTAAGACTTATCAAGTAGTCCCATCCACGGGGAGACCTACTTGTAAACCGTTCCACTAGGATGGAAGGGAATGAGAGAGCGTGTAACGACCCTCCTTGTTGGTATAAAATACTAAGAAGGATGATCTATGTGCATATAGTACTAGTCCCATGATCAGTGGCTAGCAAGCACATTTTCAACAATTGGAATCATATCCATACACAATATTATTAAAGCGGAAGCTATTTATACAACATAGTCATACAAATCAGAATATATTATAGCAGAAAGAAACAAAAGTCTTGTAGTGTGCCCGTCCAACCCTCAGGCAACTAACAAGGTATAAATCCCTAGAAAAACTAGCTAGTATAGTTCCCGCAACCTACATCAAAGTATATGTCATCTCGAGAATCACTATCTTCACCTAAACTAGTAAATAAGCAAGGGTTAGTAATTTCTTATTCAGCAAGACTGAAGGTGTATCACAAAAGTGCAATAAATATAGCTTATGTCAAGGAGGCTTTTATGGTTGGTTACTTTGTGTAAAGTGAAATTGAACTTGTAAATCAAGTAGTAATTTGAAAATGGAATTTTTAAAACAAAGTTGACATGTATATGGAATTAACAAGTATGTAAGCGTAAAGTAACAACTCACAGTCCTCCATGATTGTGATCACCACGTCATCTCATTACCATACCCTCGCAATTAATCTGAAACAAACACTTTCCAACAAATGTCTCCCATTCATTCCTTTTTGAAAATAAGAAAACATCTAACTATTTGATGACTTCACTAACTGCCTTTGACAGTGTGCTCGGCTTTCCAAATAATTTACACTCTGCAGAGGTGTACTGCTTTACCCATAAGACATGATCAACTCTTTGTGCAACGTCATTAGCACACTTCCTTTGTTGTGCCACAGAGAGTCATGACAAAACCGTTACATTACCAAGTCATAACTTTTCACCAGCCCACTGACGATAAACCCATACTGTGAAGGTAGAAGATATTTGTTCAATCACTGAATGACAAATGGATAAACACCCCATTGTCCTACTTCGCCCCATAGCATGGCGTACACTGTTGTATCGATAAACATTTGTTCCATAATTATCTCGGTGTGGACGTCCCTTCGAGCAATGAATCACAAAATGCCTGTACTACTACAGCCTTCTAATGTGCAAAGATAGTTCTAAATAACTTAATAGGTTAAGGTTGTCCCATACCAGCATTTGTAGTTGTACGATTTTTTTGGCTTGAAAACAATACAATAGTTCGGTCCTTAATTCGACCCTGGCGAGTCTCCCCTACATTACGTGTAAGTCCCATGCACATTCAACTATTGCCAATAATCACTCGCTTCAAAACCATAGTTTTATTTTTATGTTTACCAAAATACCAGCAACCTTTAATGTCATATCCAACCTTTTTAATCATATCCACCCTTTTTAAATTACAAAGAGTAACATGTTCCTTTACTAAAGCATGGCTAAGCGTGATTATGAAGTAATTTCTTATACCCTAGTTGACATTATGTATTATCTAATTCTTATACTCTAGTTGACATTATGTATTATCCAACCTTATTATAAGGTTATCAAGGTTCACAGTTCAATACTTATTAAGGAAGTTCCATGAGATAACAGGAATATCTACCAATACCACAATATAGCCAATTTACTAAAAATATGCGCATGCATAAATAGATTTGACAAAATAAAATAAAATTAAAACAATGGGATCAATATGATTAAAGGGGGTGCTTGCCTAGCTTTGTTGGTTCAAGGGTTGACTCGGGGTCGAAGTCTTCAGTAGTAGCTTTAATTACGTCGGCGTCCACAAGTGATTACGTATAGCAATAATGATAAGAGGCAAATAGAAATCAAATAATACCAAAATCAAAATAGAAGGTTTTGGTGATAAAAACGTATTTAATCCTGATATCTTATTATGCAGGGTTACTTGTTTGTGTTATCAATTTTAAGGTTTATAGCACAAAAGGTTAGGCTTTTAATAGGATTCAAATGCAAAGCATATTTAATTAGAATTATTTTTACAGAGTAGGATAGCCTTGCCTTAGGGAGTATTTCTAAGCTGGCCTTAATGGTATTAGTATTTACTTGTCACATTGTATTTATTTCCTAGTATTAATCATTTTTGAATTATAAGCTATAAGAGGTTAGATTTTGTTTTTGATTTGTGACTGCAATTCTCATTGATATGCAACTATTTTTTTAGCATTAGCAGGTCTTAACCTCAGAGGTGTTTTGAAACTGGTTTTGTATATTTTAGCTTTATTTGTCTAAGTTTTAATGTTTTAGTTTTATGTTCATGGAAAATGAAATATATTATTAACTCAAACTAAACTAATCATTAAATCTTTTTGTAGATTAAGATGGTTTTGACCTTAGGAATTTTTTGGAACTAGTCCTATAAGATTTCACATTTATTTGTGACATTATATATATATATCTCAAATACTTAAGAATATTATATCTATCACATGAAAGCATGTGTTAATTAAGGGGCTAAGTGCAAATTTTAATGGTCTTTAATGTATTAGGTGATTTTGACCTATAGAGCTTAAACCAACTGGTTTTACACCTAATATTAACATGAAAGGCAAAACTATATAGGAACTAAGTTCATTCTGAGCTAAACATTATTTATTTTTGTAGGATTAGCTAATCTGGTCCTATAGAATGTTTACAGCTGCTTTTTAATTACATTAACATACATTTGTTCTACGTACATAGCACTTGTAGTTTATCATATCTTTAGTTCATACTTAATCACATATGAAGTAATTTTGCTTAATCAGGTATATTATGGTAATAATAAGGTCTAGAATCAAACTTTTACAATTTTAATAGATTATAGGCTATAGTTACTTCTACTATATGAATTTCCACAACTAGAATCCAAATTTAAATAGAAATTAATGCAAACTGTGATCAAACTCAATTATTTTGCAGAATAAAATGGTCTGGTCCTATTAATCTGTAACATCCCAAAATTTGAGTTTTGGAATGTTTGAATTTAAAAATGAACCATTTGCAATTTCCCTAAATTAATCCAAGCTTAATTTGGTATTCCATTAATGAAAGGATTTAATTTGACTAAACTATCCATCAAACTAAATTTATTTGTTATTTATTTGAATATATTTTCTTTTAATTGAATTTCTGGAATTTTCTTAATTCGAAATATTTCTGTTTTCCCAAATTTCCTTCGAGCCGAATCCTTTCCACCAGCCCATTCCTTTTCCGTTTTTTCCAACCCAGCTCAGCTCGGCGGCCCATCTCCCCAGCCCGCATTCGCTAGGCCCACTTCACCCGCGTGCAGCCCAGTCGGTCCAGCTCCCGCTCGCTGCCGCAAACCCTAACCCTAGCGCTCGGAGTCCCACCGCCACACGCGCTGCCGTCTCGGAGTCCGCGTCCTACACACCTCCCGAGACCCGTATTTAAGGCGCTGCACCCTCCCGAGTTTCGCCGTTTTGCGCTGCGCATCTAAACATCTTTCCCGTCGCCCGAAACCTCGTCAACCGTCGCAGAGAGCTCGCCGAAGTTCCTCCGCCGTGGCTGAGCCTTCTTCCCCGTTGTTTGGCCTCACCGATGTGTCTCCATCGAAGTAGCTTGAATATCCAAGCTCGTCGCATTACCGTCTTCCAGAACCGTGCCACCCCACGCTTGATCTATCATTTTTTTCGCCGAAGGCCGCATCATCTTCTTCGTGGCCGGTGAGTTGCGCCGCTGCCTTGCCGTCGATCTGCTTCATCTTGCTGTGGCCGTCCGATCTGTGGTGCACGTTCCAGATTGCACCACGTCTCCTCCGTCGCGGTCTTGCTTCTTGGCTGTCTGATCTCGAGTCGCCGTGGGATGCGTGACGCGTGGCTAGTACACATCAACGCCTCACCAGTCGTTCCGTCAGCAGCCTATGTCAGCCGCCCGTCAGCCAAACCGCCCCGTCAGCAGGTGACGTCAGCGATGACATCAGCCCTAGCGCTGTTCCCATGAGCCCGGTTCACCGTGGAGGACCTGCGCACATCCGTGGACTCGTTCAATAGACTGTGGGTCCCGCATGTCAGTGAAATAAAAATGTTTGGATTTATTTTTTTATTCGGGAAATTGATTGCTGACGTCAGCGTTGCGCGATAAATCGATTTACCAATAGAAAAATAAATCGGGAAATTCGGATTACAGCCTTTTTCTCTGATTTAATTTTCTAGAAGCCCGTTCTCCCTCATACGAACTCCGATTGAGGCGATTCAAGTTTCTAAATTTTTATAAAATCAAGCTCTACATTCTAAAGCCATTTATTTTCAGTTTTGAGCTTGTTTGAGTCTCTGTTTGGTATTTATTTGTATTCGTTGCTTTCTTTTTCGGTAGACGCTAATTCCGAGGGAGCGAACGGAGACATTGAAGACCAAGATTCAGCACTAGATCAGCAAGGCAAGTGGTAACCTTTGACCATATTGATCCTATATTTACAAAAGTACTTTGCTTTTATACAATTGCATGCTATTTTGTGTATCAATGCTTATTTCATGGGAGTAGCTATATACCTCGTTGACATTATGCCACCTTGATTATTGGAATGCCATGTACCTATTGTTAACTCTAGGTTGGGACATTATTAGTTGGACATGAATATACTACCAACATTGGGTTACCGTAGCTATGCTTAGACCTGCTTAGTTGTACGATGGGATTCTTATCACATGTTGAATAATGTTAATCTTGACTTAATGAGATATCGAATCGTGGCCATTAGCCACTGTTGTAAAATTTGTTATACCATGGCGGGGTTTGCCATTGGACTTGGTTAAAGAAAGTTATTTTCCCTCGGGCAAGTGATCGTGCAGTAAAGGGGGTGCTTTCAAGCACATTGGGATGTGGATGTCTTGCCTAAGACAACTTAAGGACTTAATCTTGTGCGCCATTGAACTGGGCCTAACCGTACTACCACATGTCTGGTATGGGACAGACCTAGCTGATTAATTTGCAATGTCTAGCCTTGAGTACTACCAAATGGTGGTGTGGGTTCCGGGATGGACGGGTAGATTCGCAAGGTGCAAGACGGGGCCCTAAGGGGCGAAACCTTAGTGGGCAGTACCGAGTTTAGACAGGGCATTGTAAAGGTTTCGTCATGATATCTCTACGGCATACCAAAGGAAGTGTGCTAATATCGATTGCACAAAGATACGATCATGCCTTGTGGGTAAAGAAGTACAACTTCTGCAGAGTGTAAAACTATTCGAATAGCCGCGTCCGTGGTCATGGACAAGCCCGGGAATTTCACACGGGGTATAGAGTTTTTCATGAAATGTGGAATTGTTGGGATGTGAACGGGGAGTTCACTACTGTTTTTTTGTCTAAAGTTAATACTGTTAAATTTATTGGTTGATACTTGTTTTAGATTTTGTAGGGTGATGCCTCGCCATTCTGTTCATGTTGTCTACCATTGATCTATCAGTTATTTATTTATGTTTTCATAAAAGTGCTTTCAATCTATTTACTTTATTTCAATTCAAGTTATTGCTTTCTGGAAATGAACCATATGGCTACCCTTTGTAAAGCCTTGCATGAATATTGCATCATTTCCCTACGACTTGCTGAGTACTTTTTGTACTCACGGCTATACGCCTTTGTTGATCAGTTGCAGAGGAAGGACCATGAAGTAATGAATATCATGAGGAGGAATTCTATGAAGACTACGTGGATTAGGAAGGCGTTCCTCAGACAATTGCCTATGGCATGTCGAATGGCCCAAGTTATCTTTTCCGCTGCAATAGTTTATTTTTTTCTTAAGCCTTAAGGCATAATGGTGTAAACATTGACCATAAGATCTGATGCTTTATTTAATAATAATTTGACTCTTTCTTATTAATTCGTTGTATAGAATGATATTTCATCTATGTTTCCACTGTGTGCACTAGCGTGATCCTGGACTAGTACGTTATACACAGAGGGTTTTAGATTTACAAATCCGGGTCCCGAGAGAGATGGTATCAGAGCAATATCGACTGTAGGTCGCTATCCTAGTTAGCATGGTCTTCAAAATTATTTTCTAAATCAAACCCACAAATTGGAACTTAATAGTTTTTGTGTCCTCTCATCTTATTCTTATTTTCTTATTCCTCTCCTTTGCTAAAACGTTGATTCAAAATTTAAATTGATCTCATCTCTTGAAACTTCTCAAAGCCTGTGGTCTTCTGCAAGGAATCAAATCAAGGGAGACGAAGATCAGGCCATCAAAGAGCATGTCCGAGAAGACTACCATATAAGATAGGTTTTTAGCGCTCAACGGTGTTTGAGCATGTTTTCCACTTTCAATTTAGTTAGGTTTAGTCCGCGTATACTAGGATTTTCATTGTTTTTGTGTGCCTGGTATGTTGTACGCTTGCCCCAAGCACGGTGTTGCAACCATACCTTTAGTTGAAAGCTTTATTTGCCTCTTTAATTTATAGCCTTTTCGGTTGTGTCCTTTTGTCCCTGGGTATTACCTTCTACCCTAGATGATCTTACCACTTGCCTACTGCTTTTCTCTCTTACCTATCAAACCCTTGTGCTGCATCGCAGATGGTTAACACTCGTTCTGGAGTCGGTCGCAGTTCGCCAGTGGATGCCAGTGCCTATGCCAATACCAAACCCAATTCCAATACTCCACCGCCACCACGGCAGTGATAGATCAGAACATGGGACATTTTCTGGCAGATCAGAATCAGCTTATGAATACTATTATGCAGAATATGAACAACATAATGAATCAGCAAAACCAGACTGCAGTTGCTCTAACTAACCTATTGAACCAGCAGAACCAAGCTGCTGCTGCACCTCCTCAAGCTCGTCCTCAGTCCAAGCTAGCAGAATTTATGAGGACTCGCCCGGCAATTTTCTCCAATTCTTCAGAACCATTGGACGCTGATGATTGGATTCGTTCCACAGAGAAGAAGCTTGCAATTTCTCAGTGCACAGATCGTGAAAAGGTTCTCTATGCCGCTCATCAACTGGAGAGCACCATCGCTGACTGGTGGCAGAACTACAGTGCTACCCATAATGACCCCCAGACTATCAATTGGGCAGAGTTTTCCACTGCTTTCCGCCACTCCCATATCCTAGATAGAAAAGTGGAGATGAAGAAGAATGAGTTCCAAGAGCTCAAGCAAGAAGGGATGTCAGTGAGTGAATACCACAATAAGTTCACTCAACTTGCCCGCTACACTCTAGAGGATGTAGCCACATATGATGCTCGCCAGAAGAAGTTCAAGCGTGGGCTCAATCCCGGTTTAAAGGTGCAAGTCATTGGCAATGACTATGCAAATTTTCAGCATCTTGTGGACAAAGCTATGCTTATTGAGGAATCTCACCGTGAGTTGGAGGAATCTCGCAACAGAAAGATGATGCCGCATGGAGCACATCAGAGTCATCAGCAGAGAGCCAGAACTAATGCACAACAGCCTGCTCGTTTCACTCCTCCGACTGCATTCAGAACACCTGCACCAACACCTCGCCTAGCTCCTTCAAGCAATCGCAACTTCAACACAAACAGCAATCCACCTCAGAAGAACAATAATCCAGCTACAGGAGTCACATGTTCCAACTGTCATGAACTTGGTCACTATGCCAAGGAAGCAAGCTGTGACGCCAGTCCGTTTCAACTTGGGATCTACACCAGCCAAGACCCCTGCACCAGGAGCAGGACGTGGAGTGCCCCAGACTCCCAATCAAGCTACAAGGACTCCGCCGCCTGTTGGAAGAGGCCGTGTGAATCACGTCACCACTTAGGATGCCCAGTCTGCACCGGATGTCATACTAGGTAAGCTCCTAGTCAACTCAGCATCTGCCATGGTTTTGTTTGATTCTGGAGCTACGCATTCGTTTGTTTCTCGGAGTTTTGCTGCAAATCATCAATTAAGGACAAAGCCTCTTAAAACTATTTTATTAGTGCAATCACCTGGTTCTGATTTGAGTACGATCCAAGGCTGCCCCGTAGTTAAGATATTAATTGGAGGGGTAGAATTTCTAGCCAACCTTATTGTCCTAGACAACAAGTCCCTAGATGTGATACTAGGAATGGATTGGCTCTCCAAGAACAAAGCAGTTTTGGATTGTGGGAATAGAGATATCACCTTAACCAGTCCAGATGGAGCTAAGTTAAAGTTTCAAGCCATTGCAGATCGGTCTGAAGGAATAAAAGTTTGTAGTGCCAAAGGAATAAGTTTGGAAGATGTGCCAGTTGCTAGCGAATTTCCTCATGTGTTTCCAGATGAGCTGCCTGGGATGCCACTTGACCTAGATAGAATTTGTGATTGAGCTAGTTCCTGGAACACCACCCATTTCCAAAGACCTTACAGGATGCCTGCTAATGAGTTAGCTAAATTAAAGAGACAGATTAAAGAGCTACAAGATCAAGATTTTGTTCGACCGAGTTCTTCGCCATGGGGAGCCCCAGTTCTTTTAGTTGAAAAGAAAGATGGTACTCAGTGAATGTGCGTTGATTATCGTTCTCTCAATGAGGTCACCATTAAGAATAAGTACCCTTTGCCAAGGATTGATGATTTATTTGACCAACTTCACGGAGCCAGAGTGTTCTCCAAGATTGACTTGAGATCATGTTACCATCAGTTAGATTCGTAAAGAGGATATACCCAAATACGCTTTTGTGACTCGGTATGGACAGTATGAGTATACCGTGATGTCCTTTGGTTTGACCAATGCCCCTGCCTACTTCATGACCCTGATGAATAAGGTATTCATGGAATATCTGGATAAGTTTGTCGTTGTCTTTATTGATCACATTCTGATCTACTCCAAAAGTGAGGAAGAACATAAGGATCACTTGCGCCAAGTTCTAACGAAGCTAAGGGAAAACTAGCTTTATGCAAAGTTTAGTAAATATGAGTTCTGGATGAAAGAAGTTGCTTTCCTAGGACATGTCATATCAGCGAGAGGAGTCATTGTCAACCCTGGTAAAGTATGAGACATGCTTAGTTGGGAGCCACGCAAGACGGTACCCCAAATCCGAGGTTTTCTCAGAATGGCGGGATATTATCGCCGTTTCACAGAAGGATCTTCTAGAAAAGCTAGACCGCTCACCCACCTCTTAAAGAAGGAGAAGAAATTCGTTTGGACACCAGATTGTGAGCAGAGTTTCCAAGAGTTGAAGAAATGTTTGACCACTGCCCCAGTGCTTATCCTACCAGATATCAGAAATTTTTTTGATATATTTTGTGATGCATCCCAACAAGGACTCGGATGTGTGCTGATGCAAGATAAGAAAGTTGTAGCGTATGCTTCGCGACAACTAAGGCCACATGAAGTCAGGTATCCTACCCATGATATGGAATTGGCAGCCGTAGTGCATGCTTTAAAGAATTGGGGATATTATCTTATTGGTAATCGTTGTGAGGTTTATACTGATCATAAGAGTTTGAAATACATTTTTACTCAAGCCGATCTCAATATGAGACAAAGGAGATGGTTGGAGTTGATCAAGGACTGTGACATTGGAATTCATTACCATCCTTGCAAAGCCAATGTCGTAGCCGATGCTTTCAGTAGAAAGAGCTACTGCAATACCCTGATGATTAAGGAAAGTCAGCCAGCACTCTGTGAGGAATTTCAGAAGCTTAGTTTGGAAGTGGTACAAGAAGGTTACTTGGCTACCTTGGAAGTATGTCCTAAGTTGGAATATCAGATTCGAGAAGCACAGGTTGATGAAACCGATATCAAAGAAATAAAGAGCAATATGAAAAAAGGAAAAGCCCTAGGATTCACAGAAGATGAACAAGGTACTATTTGGTATGAGAAGCGTATCTGCATACCAGATCAGAAAGAGCTTAAGGAGTTGGTACTCAAAGAAGCGCATGAGACTTTATACTCCATTCATCCTAGAAGTACAAGATGTATCAAGACCTCAAGGAAGGGTATTGGTGGCCTAGCATGAAACGTGAGATTGCAGAGTATGTTGCTCTTTGTGATGTCTGCCAGAAGGTCAAGGCAGAGCATCAGAGGCTAGTAGGATTGCTACAGCCATTGAAGATTCCAGAATGGAAGTGGGAAGAAATTGGTATGGATTTTATTACTGGACTTTCAAAGACCCAAGCAGGTTATGATTCGATCTGGGTAATAGTGGATCGATTGACTAAGGTAGCTCACTTCATTCCAGTTAAGACTACCTATGCAGGAGATAAATTGGCAGAATTGTATATGTCAAGGATTGTCAGTCTTCACGGAGTGCCTAAGAAGATAGTGTCTGATAGAGGAACCCAGTTTACCTCTCGTTTTTTTCATAGTTTGCATGAAGCCATGGGAACTCATCTCAGATTCAGTACATCCTATCACCCTCAAACCGATGGATAGACTGAGCATGTGAATCAGATTCTTGAGGATATGCTGAGAGCTTGTGCCTTAACTTACGGTGTCAAATGGGACAAGTGTTTGCCCTATGCAGAGTTTTCCTACAACAATAGCTATCAAGCCAGTCTGCAAATGTCGCCATTTGAAGCCTTATATGGAAGAAAGCGCAGAACCCCTCTCAATTGGAAGGAAACTGGAGAAAGACAATTGTTTGGCCCTTCCATACTTCAAGAAGCTGAAGAGCATGTCCAATTAATTCGAGACCGTTTGAAGATCGCTCAAAGTAGACAGAAGAGTTATGCAAATAATCGTCGCAGAAATTTAAGTTTTGAGCCCAATGATTATGTGTATCTTAGACTCACCCCTCTCAAAGGAGTTAAGAGGTTTCAAGTAAAAGGAAGGCTTTCCCCTAGATATGTGGGACCGTTCAAAATCTTGGAACGAAGAGAAGAGGTTGCCTACAAGTTAGAATTGCCTAGGTCTTTTGCCGGAATTCATGATGTGTTCCATGTATCGCAATTGAAGAAATGCTTGCGAGTGCCAGAGGAACAGATGCCATTGGAAGCTATTGATTTGCAAGAGGATCTACCTACAAGGAGCAACCAGTGAAAGTTTTGGATGTAGCAGAGCGTATCACCAAAAGCAAGACTATCCGTTTTTGTAAGGTTTAGTGGAGCAATCATTCGAAAGAGGAAGCCACTTGGGAGCGTGAAGAGGATTTGAAGTCTGAGTTTCCCCACCTATTCTCTAGCCAGCCTAAATCTCGGGGTCGAGATTCCATTTGCAATTTCCCTGAATTAATCCAAGCTTAGTTTGATATTCCATTAATGAAAGGATATAATTTGACTAAAATATCCATCAAACTTAATATTTTTAGTTTTAGTTGGGTTCATTGTGCTTCAAGGAATTTTTCTGTATTTTTGGAGATTTTTCTGAATTTATTTACTATTTATTTGAATTTATTTATTTTTAATTGAATTTCTGGAATTTTCTTAATTCGAAAATATTTCTGTTTTCCCAAATTTCATTCGGGCCGAATCCTTTCCGCCGGCTCATTCCTTTTTTGTTTTTGTCGACCCAGCTCCGCTCCGCGGCCCATCTCCCCACCACGCGTTCGCTCGGCCCACTTCGCCAGCGTGCAGCCCAGTCGGCCTAGCTCCTGCTCGCCGCCGCAAACCCTAATCTAGCGCTCGGAGTCCCATCGCCGAACGTATTTCCATCTAGCAGTCCGCGTCCTACACACCTCCCGAGACCTGTATTTAAGGCGCCGCACCCCCTCCGAGTTTCGCCGTTTTGCGTCACGCATCTTGCCCTCTTTGCCGTCACCCGAAACCTCGCCGACTGTCGCGGAGAGCTCACCGAAGTTCCTCCGCCATGGCTGAGCCTTCTTCCCCATTGTTTGGCCTCGCCGGTGCGTCTCCATCAAAGTAGCTTGCACATCCGAGCTCGTCGCATTGCCGTCTTCCGGAACCGTGCCACCCCACGCTCCATCCGTCGTTTTTTCCGCCAAAGGCCGCGTCATCTTCTTCGTGGCCAGTGAGTTGCACCGCCACCTTGCCGTCGATCTGCTTCATCTTGCCGTGGCCATCCGATCTGTGGTGCACTTTCCAGATTGCGCCACGTCTCCTCCGTCGTGGTCTTGCTTCTCGGCCGTCTGATCTCGAGCCGCCGTGGGATGCGTGACGCGTGGCCAGTACATGTCAACGCCTCACCAGCTGTTTTGTTAGCAGCCTGCGTCAGCCAAACCGCCCTGTCTGCAGATGACGACAACGGTGACATCAGCCCTAGCGCTGTTCCCATGAGCCCGGTCTACCGTGGACGCACGGACATCCGCGGACTCGGTCCATCAGCCCTAGCGCTGTTCCCATTTTTTATTTATTTTTTTATTCAGGAAATTGATTGCTGACGTCAGGTTTGCGCAATAAATCAATTTTTCAATAGAAAAATAAATCGGGAAATTCGGATTTTCTGATTTTCAGCCTTTTTCTCTAATTTAATTTTCGAGAAGCCCGTTCTCCCTCATACGAACTCCGATTGAGGCGATTCAATTTTGTAAACTTTTATAAAATCAAGCTCTACATTCTAGAGCTATTTATTTTCAGTTTTGAGCTTGTTTGAGTCTCTGTTTGGTATTTATTTGTATTTGTTGCTTTCTTTTCCTGTAGACGCTAATTCCGAGGGAGCGAAAGGAGACTTCGAAGACCAAGACGCAGCACTAGATCAGCAAGGCAAGTCATAACATTTGACCATATTGATCCTATATTTACAAAAGTACTTTGCTTTTATACAATTGCATGCTATTTTGTGTATCAATGCTTATTTCATGGGAGTAGCTATACACCTCGTTGACATTATGCCACCTTGATTATTCGAATGCCATGTACCTATTGTTAACTCTAGGTTGGGACATTATTAGTTGGACATAAATATACTACCAACATTCGGTTAACGTAGCTATGCTTAGACCTGCTTAGTTGTACGGTGGGATTCTTATCACATGTTGAATTATGTTAATTTTGACTTAATGAGATATTGAATCTTGGCCGCTAGCCACTGTTGTAAAATTTGTTGTACCACGGCGGGGTTTGCCGTTGGTCTTGGTTGAACAATGTTGTTTTCCCTCGGGCAAGTGATCGTGCAGTAAAGGGGGTGCTTTCTAGCACATTAGGATGTGGATGTCTTGCCTGAGACAACATAAGGACTTAATCTTGTGTGGGACATACCTAGCTGATTAATTTGTAATGTCTAGCCTTGAGTACTGCCAAATGGTGGTGTGGGTTCCGAGATGGACGGGTAGATTCGCAAGGCGCAAGAGGGGGCCTTAAGGGGCGAAACCTTAGCTGGCAGTACCGAGCTTAGACAGGGCATTGTAAAGGCTTCGTCATGATATCTCTGCGGCACACCAAAGGAAGTGTGCTAATATAGATTGCCCAAAGAGATGATCATGTGTTGTGGGTAAAGAAGTACAACTTCTGCGGAGTGTAAAACTATTCGAATAGCCGCGTCTGCGGTCATGGACAAGCCAGGAAATTTCACACGGGGTATAGAGTTTTTCATGAAATGTGGAAATGTGGAATTGTTGGGATGTGAACGGGGAGTTCACTGCTGTTTTTTGTCTAAAGTTAATACTGTTAAATTTATTGGTTTATACTTGTTTTAGATGGTGTAGGGTGATGCCTCGCCATTCTGTTCATGTTGTCTACCATTGATCTACCAGTTATTTATTTATCTTTTCATAAAAGTGCTTTCAATCTATTTTCTGTATTTCAATTCAAGTTATTGCTTTCGTCAAATGAACCATATGGCTACCCTTTGTCAAGCCTTGCATGAATATTGCATCATTTCCCTGTGGCTTGCTGAGTACTTTTTGTACTCACGGCTATACGCCTTTGTTGATCAGTTGCTAAGGAAGGACCAGGAAGTAATGAATTTCATTAGGAGGAATTCTATGAAGACTACGTGGATTAGGAAGGCGTTCCCCAGACGATTGCCTGTGGCATGTCGAATGGCCCAAGTTATCTTTTCCGCTGCAATAGTTTATTTGTTTCTTAAGCCTTTAGGCATAATGGTGTAAATGTTGACCATAAGGTCTGATGCTTTATTTAATAATAATTTGCCTCTTTCTTAGTTAATTCGTTGTATGGAATGATATTTCATCTATATTTTCACTGTGTGCACTAGCGTGATCCTTCACTAGTGTGGTATACACAACGGGTTTCGGATTTGCAAATCCGGGTCCCGACAGAATCATATAAAATCAGGTTTCATATGCATTATTACTTATATATGTATTTTGACTATATTTAAAGCACATGTGATTTAAATGTATGATATTTATGACCTTAATTCAAACTTAATTAAACATGAAATATTTTTACATATCTAAGAATGCTACGGTCCTAGTTGGTCCTAGGAATTGGTTTTACGAGATTTCAATTTATTTGCACAAATTATAACCATTTGAATTTCTAACGCGTCGGAAAGGATCTCATTTTCAAATTTTATTCAAACAAGGTTCAAATATAAATAATTTTCAAAAATGGATTTCTAATGATCTCAGGAGAATTTTAGAAATTATTTCATTATTTTAGGATTTATGGTTTTTATATTTTAAATTGTGTCCATAATAGGGTTTGTACAAAATTAAATTCAAATAATTTAAAATGAGATCAAAAATTAAATAATTTTACATATTCAGAAATATAATGATTTTATATGAATTTAGAAATTTATCTTACTAGAATTGGATCGGAAATGTAAAAGTTATTGATGTTTCAATATCAACCGGTTTGGAAAATGGCCATAATTGAAAAATACAATTTCTAGTTTTGAAAGCGAATTTTCTTTTTTGGCTGGCTTTTGAATTAATGCATGCGGGCGACAAGGAGAGCCCACAGGTAGAGACTATAGCTAGGCTATGAGGGGGCTAAGGCTGATGGCTGGGGCCCGACTATCAGTGAGCCAAAACAAGGGAGGCAATCGAGAGGGCTCGCCGGCAACTATTGGCCGGTGATCTCGCATGGACGGTGGCTGGGATATCTAGTGGATACCATGGGGAACTCAAGGCATGGCTCAGATATGGTCGGCAACAACCAGAGGTGGGGCGCCACCGGAGCATTGTGGTGGTGTTGATGGCAGCCAGTTGGAGAGGTTGAAGAAAAGCGATTCAAGCTTAGGTTAGGGAGGCGTAAGCATCAATTGGTCGAGGGGGTTTCATTTTGCCAGTTAATTAAGGTGGTGGTTAGCTGTAGTGGCCTGCCACTATGCAGCCTAAGGCAGGAAAGATGAACATGATGGCGGCGAGTTTTGGGTAACAAGGGTCAAACCTGTCGATGGCAGCGAATTTAATGTTGTACTAGGACGCTTCAAGTGCAAAGAATTGAAAAGAATCTTACCGTGAGGTTCTAACTAATTTTTGCCCCTCTTTTTGACGCTCTACAGAAATGGTGGCACAAAAGTGGTTGATCAGAGCTGAGCTTGGGCAGTTGAGTGAAATGGAGGTTTCGAGGCTAGTAGGGACCCTGGCCGGCTTATATAGGTGCCTAAGGTCAGGGCACAAGGTGTGAATGGTGTGTGTTGGAAATATTAGGAATTTTCTCAATATTTTAAGCAAATCATGATTAAACAATTGCACAATTCTAGTTCAAAGCCAAAGGTACTAGATAATAAACTATCTATCTCAAACGCAAAGGCTAATGAACAAGAAATTAACACGATAAAAATACGGTATAAGAGAGTATACCCTTGAGCCGGTGCCACCATAGGCACAGGCACAGGCGGAACAATGACTTGCTCATTGTTGTTCGCCATGACGGTCGGTGTAGAGGATCACAGGTTGTCGCAGAGAAGCCTTTGGTGCAGTGGAGAGGTTGATGCAGTGCAGAACTGCTCCTTTCGACACTGGTGCTTCTGGTCGGGACAAAAACTTGAGCAGTACCGTGGTACGCTTCCCAAAAACCTTATCGGCCTTCTATCTCGAGCAAGATCTCAAGAAGGATGAGGATTCGGAGACATGCTCCCTCCGCTACTTGTGCGCGCAAGAAAACGGAGGTGGGGAGACAAACAAAGCAGCTCTACAGATGGATGGAACAACGGAGTATTGCAGGTGGGAGCCAGCAGATGGAGAAAGGCACAGCCGCTGCCCTCCTTATATAGGCTTGCGGCAGAGTAACTAACGGCGATTAATAGGAGGCCATGAAGACGTCCGTTACTAGTAACTGACTCCATCAAGACGTCTGTTACTAGTAACTGACGATGTTTATGACCCAGCCATCAACCACGTCCGTTACTGGTAACTGACGGTGGTTACTGGTCATAAACCGGCCACATTAATAACTGAAATGGCAAAACAAACCGCTTCCCACCCAGCACATCACATCTGGACTGGCCTGCGCCGCCACGCTACGCCACGGCTCGACTCGACTCGCAGTCGCCACGCTACGCCACGGCTCGGCTCGGCGCGTGTGCGCGTGTGGCATTGCCTTTTCCCTTTTCCACTTTTCTAATTGAGAGACACACAACCCAACTATTTATGTTGGTCAAACCTTCTCTCAATTATCCATGTAGGACTAAACCAATTTCATGACTCCTAGTATTTTAATGGGCCTTTTGGAATTTCTATTAAATTAATTATGGGCCAGCCCCATAATAATCTAACAATCCCCACCAAATTTCAAAGGCACATTTGAAATACTCTCAGTTCCACTGTAGTTTGATATACCAGTGTTTCGATGGATACTGTTAAGTTGAACTTCCACCTAGAACAAAGATTAAACTCATCCACAACTGAACAATGGACTATGCCTTGAATTGACAGTTTTGTGTGAACAAGTTTCACTAAAGTCCTTTACTGATACTAGGCTACTAAATGCATCCCCTCAGTTTGGAGCTTATAGTCATGCTCCTTAGCCTTTCATGAGCCTCTAGAGATCACCCAACCTCATAGACTGTGACTAGCAGTCGAACTCATATAGGTGTATTCCTCATAAGATGTTCTGTAGGATAACATCTCTGCTTATCAAAGCCACTCGGAATACATTAAGGTATAACCAACCTGCCATACAGAATAGGAGAGTTATTGTAGAGGGCTAAGTACAAAAGGTACTCTCCTCTCAGCCAGTCACTAGCTTGTCTCAACATCCTAATTCACGGGATCTCCGATCACATAGGATGAGTTACCACTAAGACATGACTTTATGTGGGTCTCAAGCCTATCTCCCTCGATGCTTCATGTATCACATTCCGTGATAGTCCCTTTGTAAAAGGATCTGCCATGTTTTTAGTAGTCTCGACATAGTCCAACACTATAACTCCGGAGTTTCTCATTTTTCTAACATACTTCAACCACCTCTTAACGTGCCTTGATGACTTCATGTTATCCTTAGAACTGTTCACCTTGACAATCACCGTCTGATTGTCACAGTTCAAAAGGATAGCAGGCATCGGTTTCTCAACCACCAGTAAGTCCATCACAAATTCACGCAGCCAGTCGGCTTCCACAGTGGCGGTATCTAATGCTGTGAGTTCTGCTTCCATTGTAGACCTCGTTAAGATGGTTTGCTTGCAAGACTTCCAAGAAACAACTCCACCACCCAATATGAACACATATCCACTTGTGGCTTTTATTTCATCAGCATCAGATATCTAGTTTGAATCACTATAACCCTAAAGTACCTTAGGGTACCCGGTGTAGTGAATTCCATAACATGATGTCCCTTTTAGATAGCGCATTACTCTCTCAAGAGCATGCCAATGATCATCTCCTGGGTTTGAAACAAACCGGCTTAGTTTGCTCACAACAAACGAGATATCAGGCCCCGTTGCACTAGCTAAATACATCGGTGAACCAATGATTCGGGAATATCTCAATTGATCCTTTGCTACTCGTTGGTTCTTTCGTAATAGCACACTTGGATCATACGGCGTTGGTGCAGGTTTGCAATTGCTATAGCCAAAGCGACTCAACAACTTTTCCACATAATAGGACTGCTCAAGAGTAATCCCACCGTCATCTTCTCTTAACAATTTAATGTTTAAGATGACATCCGCTACTCCCAAATCTTTCATTTCAAAGTTTTCGGACAAGAAGTCCTTGACTTCCATAATCACATTAAGGTTCGTCCCAAAGATCAGTATGTCATGAACATACAGACACATAATCACTCCTTCACCCCCACCATAGCGGCAATACACACATTTGCCAGCTTCATTCACAACAAAGCCGGCAGATGTTAAAATTCTGTCAAACTTCTCGTGACACTGCTTAGGTGCTTGCTTAAGGCCATACAAAGATTTCAACAACCGACACACTTTTCGTTCATGACCCTTTACTACAAATCCATCAGGCTGATCCATATAGATTTCCTCTTCCAACTCTCCATTAAGGAAAGCTGCCTTTACGTCCATTTGATGAACGATCAGACCGTAGGAGGTAGCCAAAGATAGTAGTACTCTAATAGTGGTCAATCTGGCAACAGGTGAGTAAGTATCAAAGAAGTCCTCGCCTTCTTTCTGGGTATAACCCTTGGCCACAAGCATTGCCTTGTACTTTTCAATCGTACCATCAGGCCTCAGCTGTTTCTTGAACACCCACATACATCCTAGAGGTTTACACCCATATGGATGATCAACAACTTCCCAAGTTCTATTTCTCAAGATGGAATCCATCTCACTCTGGACCGCTTCCTTCCAACAGTCAGTGTCCTGAGATGAATAAGCCCCCTCAATGGTTCTTGGAGTATCATCCACTAGATATACAATGAAGTCATCACCAGAAGACTTTGCAGTCCTTAGTCTCTTACTCTTACGAGTTACTTCATTGTCCTTATCTATTGGATTTCTCTCAAAAGTGGGCTCAATTTGTATAGGAGTGGAAGGTTTAGGAGAAAAGATTGATTCTTGGCCAGATGAGCTAAGTGTCTCTTTCATAAGGAATAATTCCTCAAAGAATGTGGCATCATTGGACTCTAAAATTATACCTTCACTCATATCAGGTACTCTAGATTTCACTATTAAGAACCAATATCCAATGCTATGAAGAGCATAACCAATAAAGACACAATCAATGTTTTTTGGTCCAAGTTTACGCTTCTTTGGGATAGGCACATTGACCTTAGCCAAACAGCCCCAAGTACGTAAATAAGAGAAATTTAATCTTTTCCTCTCCCATTCCTCGAATGGTGTGATTTCTTTATTCTTTGTAGGAACCCTGTTTAGGACATGACAAGCAATCAATATAGCCTCACCCCACCATTCCTTGGAAAGTCCCGCTATTTCTAACATGGCGTTAACCATCTCGATTCTGATCAGCTTCTTTCTTTCGGCAACCACGTTTGATTGGGGCGAATAGGGAGGCGTCCTCTCATGGATTATTCCATGTTCCTCGTAGAATAAATTAAACTCACTAGAAAATTATTCTCCACCACGATCTGACCTAACCCGTTTGATTTTTCTCTCAAGTTGGTTCTCATCTTCAGCTTTATAGATCTTAAAATATTGAAAAGCCTCATCTTTTGACTTTAATAAATACACATAGCAATATCTAGTAGAATCATCAATCAAAGTCATGAAATACCTCTTACCACCCTTTGTCAACTCCCCGTTCATCTCGCATAAATCTGTATGAACTAGTTCTAACGGTGCCAAGTTTCTCGCCTCAGCTGCCTTGTGAGGCTTGTGAGGTTGCTTAGATTGCACACACACTTGACACTTAGAACCTTTGACTTGGGTAAATTTTTGGGTTAAGTTCATACTGGCTAACCGCATCGTGCAACCAAGATTAATATGACAAAGTTGTGAATGCCAAACATCAGTCACATGATTACAAACATGATTCACAATTTTATTCATGTCCATCACAGACAAGCAGAACAAGCCTCCGCTCTCATAGCCTTTTCCAATAAAAGTTCCAATTTTAGAAACAACACATTTATTGGATTCAAAAACTAACTTAAAACACTCTCTACACAATAGAGACACGCAGACAAGGTTTATATTTATCACGGGCACGTGATGCACGTTCCTCAGTCGCACGACTTTACCTGAGGTAAACTTCAAGTCAACTGTGCCGACTCCACGTACAAATGCCTGCGACCCATTCCCCATCAACAAGGAGGTAGCCCTTGTGACCTGGTAAGAAGAGAATAAAGATCTGTCAGCACAAACATGTATATTGGCCCCCGTGTCAATCCACCAATCAGGTGAACGACATACTGATAGTGTTAGTGCTATGCCCTTGAGGCAATCATTTAGATGATTGTAACATGACTATGTTTATGAATAATAATATGATTATTGGTCCAATGAATGTATATCATTGTATTGATCAACAAGTATGTGACTTGCTTATGAAGCTCTTTACTTATTGATATAATTCGATAAATATCTCTGATCGGATATCATCGTATAGGACAATGATGAATAGATCAGCACATGTAGTGATCGATGATCAAGTTTCATAGATCATGGGATATAGAGATATCATCTATACATTGTGGATGCATGTTGAAGAACATGGGTTAGATAGACCCGCAATTGGACACTGCGAGAATGTTTCATTCTTATGTGTCATCAGTGTATCTCATACCTAGTAGATGTATGATCCTTAGACCTGAGATTGTCATATTCCCTACATGTGTAATAGTTTTCCATGGGGCTATCAAACACTACTTCCTAACCAGATAGTTATAAAGGTAGCTTTCATGTTTACTATGAAACGTGCAGAGGGAAGTGAGCAGTCAAGATGGAATTTGCCACTCCAATGAAACGGAGATATATGACAAGGCCACTCGTGTGATATGATTAAGGAAGTGCATGGCCATGCCGTGATTGAGTAGTCAATCACAACTTATTAATATATCACGGATACGAGAGATGGATTGAATCAACAAAGGATGACATACTTCTCGCCTTGAGTTCAATCTTCATATACTTGGCAAAGGGATTATTACATGAGTACTTTTGATTGGTTCTGTCCGATTTGATCATAGTATGTTTGGGAGTTGGCATACTTTGCAAGGAGCCGCAACCAACTATTGGATTGAAAAGGAGTTTTTCGAATCCATGTCCAAACATACGTGAACCTGCAGGGTCACACACTTAATGGGCTGGGACGCATTAATTTGGATTGGATCCATAATTAATGGACATCGTGGGGTTAGCACGCTGATGGGCCTTGGTTTAGGGTTTCATCTCGTGGCTATATCAGGAGGGGAGGAGGGTGGGCGCAGGGTGTGCTTTCCCACGGTTTAGAAGTGATTCACTCGAAACCCTAGCCTCCTCTTCTCATTGCCCCTGCCGAGCGACCAGGTGCTTGCACACCGACGCACGGCGTTCCATCCCTGGATGTGTGGACTACTGCGGTGACGCTGCTGCGACTGCGGCCTGGGAGGACGATCCACGGCGAGGCGAGGACGATCCGCTCCATCGACGCAACGACTGCGGCGAGGACGATCCACTACATCGACGTGCGAACGATTCCACAACTGCGCGTCTAGTGGTAATCTTATCTGTGATCCCCTTTTTGCGAGTAGCTTTCTGGTTACGCGGTAGATTTTTTTTTGTGCTAGTGTAGCATATCGCGTTCCTCTTCAGTGGTATCAGAGCCATCTCGTATAGTTTTGTGATCTGGATGTTGCACATATGATGTGTGAGGTTAGTAGATTGGATCTATTACATGTTCAGCCGGTCCATGTGATGAATTGGTGACGCCAGCCATCGATGAGATCGATCGGTTTAGGGTTTGAGGAAAGTGCAAACCGACTTAATCTTGATTTGGGTGAGTCCGTTCGTGGTACGACGTTACCCTTACCGGTCGGGTTACCGCCATCAGGGTTTCTAAAACGTATCCATATGGGACCAAGCCAATCAGATTGAGTTGGATTGGGTCAATCTAGTTGATCCATGGTAAGCGCAAACCGATTCAATATTGAATTGCGTGAGTCCGTTCATGGTACGATGTTACCCTTACCGGTCGGGTTACCGCCATCAGGGTTTCTGAAACGTATCCATATGGGACCAAGCCAATCAGATTAGATTGGATTGGGTCAATTTGGTTGATCCGTGGAAATTTTGAGGGTGTTTTCCTTTAACATAAGACATGCCTCTAAAATTTTTTTCCAAGGGCGCTACCCCTTGGACACCGCCAGGGGCGCTGCCCCTCGGACCCTGGAGTCATAGTGTTGCTTTTGTTTAACTCGTTTTTGCAAGGAATTATGTGAAATAGTATGGCATATGTGTATGTGATGCATGTAATTTCCACATGGCCTGCGTGCCATGTCAAGCCATAAGGCTATTTAAATTGTATAACGACCTGCGTGTCGACTTATGATGCTTCAAACCCTCATGTAAAATTCATTATCAAAAGTTGTAAGGTGTTGCATCCATAATGATGAAGACGATGGTATCAAGCAAGGTGGCTAGGTGAACAAATCAAGCAAGGTGGCAAGGTGAACAAACAAGCATGATGATGGAGATCTTAATGCTAAGGGCCAAGCTATTTCACAGCTTATTTTGAGGATGTGTGTTTAATCCTTGCTATTTTCTTTATGCTCATTGCATGTGATGCCATGTTCTTAGTAGATTTTGTTCATCCCTATAGTTAAAATTTTAAATCAAAATGTCCATCCAATTGTTGCACCTATCAAGAATTTAGATCGTTATTGATATGACTGCCAAAGTAGTATATCAATGGCTATCTTAATAGATGATAGGGATGTGTTGGACACATCACGCATAACAATGGTAGATTTAATCAAGCTATCAAAATGGTTTTGGGCTTGAGGACATAAGTGGTTGGGATTTGATTTCAGTAATGAAGGAACCTATACAAGACAATTGGTGTCTAGGAAAGCACACATGAGGCAGGTTTCTTAATTAGCACCGAATACGGAAGTGCTCCTCCTCATGTGAGCCCTAGGGCAGGTTGACTGGCCATGAGTCAAGTTGATGGAGGCATTCATTACTTGTTTTCATACTCAACAAACAAGAGTTACATAAGATGTAATTAGCAAAGGTGTTGCTTACCTATGTCATTAAATTTCTAGCAGTGATGCCAAAGCTCACTAGTGTTTGATGAATATGGATCTTGAATACTCACTATGTGTCTATAAAAGGGACATAAAATAGGATTGTCTTTTATTAAAATGTTTAATAAAATTTTTACATAAACATAGTGCTTAGAATCTTTGCATGTTTTTGTTGTAGTTCAATGGCACCTTCTACTCCTGCTAGACCTGGTTTTGCTTTGAGATCAGTTTTGGAAAGGGAAAAACTTAATGGAACTAATTTTGTTGATTGGTATCACAACCTGAGAATTGTTCTCAAGCATGAAAAGAAGGACTAAGTTCTAGAGAATCCAATTCCTGATGAACCAGTCGAAAATGCTCCTCGCAATTTGAAGGTTGAATATGAAAAGCATGTTAATGCTTCTGTAGAGGTCAGCTGTCTCATGCTAGTCACCATGGACTCTGAGCTCCAAAAGCAATATGAGGACCAGGATGCTTACAATATGATTGTGGGCTTGAAGGGCATGTTTGGGAATCAAGCAAGAGCTGAGAGGTATGGTATCTCAAAGCTTTTATTTGCTTGTAAGTGGTCAAGGCATCGGTCACCTCATGTGATCAAGATGATTGGTTACATTGGGAGATTGGAAAACTTGAGTTTCCCTTAGCCTCGGTTTGGCCACGATGTTATTCTCCGTCTACGCCTCAGAGCTTTGAGCCATTCATTATGAATTTTCATATGAATAGCATGGAGAAGAGCCTAACCGAGCTACATGGGATGCTCAAGGCTGCCGAGGAAAGCATTAAGAAAAAACCCAATCATGTGATGATGGTTCAGAAAACAACTGCATTCAAAAAGAGGAAGGCTAAGGCTGGCGGAACGGGAAAGAGCAAGGGCAAAGGCAAGGGCAAGGCTCAAGATGAGATCGCAAGCCTCAAAAATAAGCTTCAGAAGCTTAAAGTTGGCCCTCAACCTGATACCCAATGCTTCTATTGCAAGAAATCAGGACATTGGAAACGGAACTGCGAAAAGTACCTAGCAGATAAGAAGAATGGAAGTGTTTCCACTTCAGGTATTAATGTTATAGAAATTAATCTTGCTACTTCTTCACTCAGCTCATGGGTATATGATACCGGTTCGGTTGCTCACATTTGAAATTCGATGCAGGGGCTGATAAAGAGTAGAGACTTGGCAAAAGGAGAAGTGGATCTTCGCGTGGGGAATAAAGCAAGAGTTGCTGGTCTTGCCGTTGGCACATACCCATTGCATTTGCCTTCAGGATTAGTTTTAGAACTCAATAATTGTTATTTTGTTCCATCTTTGAGTAGAAACATTATTTCATCTTCTTGTTTGGAACATGAAGGATATGATTTCATAATAAAGAACTTTGTTTGTTCAATATTTTTGAATGATATGTATTATGGTCGTTGCCCCATGGTGGATGGGTTGTACATCCTTGAACTCGAAGAGAAACCTGTCTATAACATTAATGTAAAAAGGCATTGGCCTAATGATTTGAACCCTACCTTTTTATGGCATTGTCGCTTAGGTCATATAAATGAGAAGCGCATGAAGAAGCTCCATGGTGATGGACTTCTAACCTCATTTGATTTTGAATCATTTGAAACATGTGAATCTTGTTTACTTGGCAAGATGACAAAAGCCCCTTTCACAGGTTTTAGTGAGAGAACGAGTGAGTTATTGGCCCTAGTACATACAGATGTATGTGGACCAATGAGCTCGATCGCTAGGGGTGGGTTTGAAGATTTTGTAACTTTTACCGATGACTTTAGTAGATATGGATATATCTATTTAATGAGGCATAAATCTGAAACTTTTGAAAGGTTCAAAGAGTTTCAAAATGAAGTACAAAATCAACTTGGCAAATCAATAAAACACTTACGATCAGATCGTGGTGGCGAATACTTGAGCCAAGAGTTTGGTGATCATCTAAAGCAATGTGGAATCGTTCCGCAACTTACTCCGCCAGGAACGCCTCAATGGAATGGCGTGTCCGAACGACAAAACCGAACTTTATTAGATATGGTTCGGTCAATGATGAGCCAAACAGATCTGCCATTATCCTTCTGGGATTTCGCTCTAGAGACAACTGCGTTCACTTTGAATAGGGTCCCATCAAAATCCGTTGAGAAGACGCCATATGAGATATGGACTGGGAGAAGTCCCATGTTGTCATTTCTCAAGATATGGGGATGTGAGGCTTATGTAAAACGTTTACAATCAGATAAACTCGCACCTAAATCAGAAAAATGCTTTTTTGTGGGGTATCCTAAAGAAACAAAATGATATTACTTTTACAAAAGAAACGAGAACAAAGTTTTTGTTGCTCGAATTGGTGTCTTTTTGGAGAAAGAGTTTCTTTCAAAAGAATTCAGTAGGAGTGATGTGTATCTTGATGAAGTTCGAGAATCACATGAATATGTTCAAGCTACCACTGAACCTTCACATGATGTACAAAGTGTTGTACAACCTGTGGAAGAGACTTCAACCCCACGTAGGTCGGGGAGGCCACGTCATGTACCTATAAGATATGGGAATGACATATTATTGTTGGACAATGATGAGCCCACGACTTATGAAGAAGCAATGATGGACCCAAACTCCGAAAAATGGCTTGAAGCCATGAGATCCGAAATTCAATCCATGCATGACAATCAAGTTTGGAACTTGGTCGATTCTCCTGATGGTGTAAAACACATTGAATGCAAATGGATTTTCAAGAAGAAGATAGACGTAGATGGAAATGTTCAGATCTATAAGGCACGGTTGGTGGCAAAGGGTTTGAAACAAGTTCAAGGAGTTGACTATGATGAAACCTTCTCACCGGTAGCCATACTCAAGTCTGTCCGGATCATTTTAGCTATTGCTGCATATTTTGATTATGAAATATGGCAGGTGGATGTCAAAACAGCCTTCCTTAATGGGAATCTTTCTGAGGATGTATACATGATACAACCTGAAGGTTTTGTTGATCCTAAATATGCTAAAACGGTATGCAACCTTCAAAGATCCATTTATGGGTTAAAGCAAGCATCTCGAAGTTGGAATATTCGTTTTGATGAAGTAGTCAAAGGGTTTGACTTTATCAAAAATGAAGAAGAGCCTTGTGTTTACAAGAAGGCTAGTGGGAGCGCACTTGTATTTCTGATTTTGTATGTGGATGACATATTATTGATCGGGAATGATATTCCTATGCTTGAAGATGTTAAGACTTCATTGAAAAGGAGTTTCTCAATGAAGGACTTGGGAGAAGCATGCTATATCTTGGGCATAAAAATCTATAGAGATAGATCAAAAAGGTTAATTGGATTAAGTCAGGAAACGTACATTGACAAGATATTGAAAAGGTTCAATATGCATGAATCCAAGAGAGGTTTCATGCCAATGTCACATGGCATTAGTCTCTGCAAGAATCAGTGTCCTTCGACATCTGATGAGCGAGACAGGATGAGCAAGATTCCATATGCTTCTGCTATTGGGTCTATTATGTATGCCATGATCGTACACGCCTGGATGTCTCATATGCTCTAAATGTCACAAGCGGATACAAGCTTAATCTCGTGATGGTCATTGGATAGCTGTAAAAAATATCCTGAAGTACCTGAGAAGAACTAAGGGTATGTTCCTTGTTTTTGGAGGTGAGGAAGATCTGGTTGCAAAGGGTTACACCGATGCAAGCTTCCAAACTGACAAACATGATTTTCGATCGCAATCCGAGTTTGTGTTTACACTTAATGGAGGAGCAGTAAGCTGGAAGAGTTCCAAGCAAAACACGGTGGCCGACTCTACGACAGAAGTGGAGTACATTGTGGCTTCGGAGGCCGCAAAAGAAGCTATGTGGATTAAGAAGTTTTTCACAGAGCTTGGTGTGGTCGCTAGTTCCTCTAGTCCAATGGACATCTATTGTGATAATAGTGGTGCCATTGCACAAGCAAAAGAGCCTAGATCACATCAGAAGTCTAAACACATACTCCGGCGCTTTCACCTTATTCGCGAGATTGTGGATAGAGGTGACGTGAGAATATGCAAAGTACATACGGAAGCCAATGTGGCCGATCCGTTGACAAAGCCACCGCCCTGACCTAAGCACGAGGCACACACGAGGTCTATTTGTATTAGATACTTAATTGATTGACTCAAGTGCAAGTGGGAGATTGTTAGTGCTATGCCCTTGAGGCAATCATTTAGATGATTGTAACATGACTATGTTTATGAATAATAATATGATTATTGGTCCAATGAATGTATATCATTGTATTGATCAACAAGTATGTTACTTGCTTATGAAGCTCTTTACTTATTGATATAATTCGATAAATATCTCTGATCGGATATCATCGTATAGGACAACGATGAATAGATCAACACATGTAGTGATCGATGATCATGCTTCATAGATCATGGGATATAGAGATATCATCTATACATTGTGGACGCATGTTGAAGAACATGGGTTAGATAGACCCGCAATTGGACATCGCGAGAATGTTTCATTCTTATGTGTCATCGTGTATCTCATACCTAGTAGATGTATGATCCTTAGACTGAGATTGTCATATTCCCTACATGTGTAATAGTTTTCCTTGGGGCTATCAAACACTACTTCTTAACCGGATAGTTATAAAGGTAGCTTTCATGTTTACTATGAAACGTCAGAGAGGAAGTGAGCAATCAAGATGGAATTTGCCACTCCAATGAAACGGAGATATATGACAAGGCCACTCGTGTGATATGATTAAGGAAGTGCATGGCCATGCCGTGATTGAGGAGTCAATCACAACTTATTAATATATCACAGATACGAGAGATTGATTGAATCATCAAAGGATGACATACTTCTCGCCTTGAGTTCAATCTTCATATACTTGGCAAAGGGATTATTACATGAGTACTTTTGATAGGTTCTGTCCGATTTGATCATAGTATGTTTGGGAGTAGGCATACTTTGCAAGGAGCCGCTACCAACTATAGGATTGAAAAGGAGTTTTTCGAATCCATGTCCAAACGTACGTGAACCTGTAGGGTCACACACTTAATGGGCTGGGACGCATTAATTTGGATTGGGTCCATAATTAATGGACATCGTGGGTTTAGCACGCTGATGGGCCTTTGTTTAGGGTTTCATCTCGTGGCTATACAAGGAGGGGAGGAGGGTGGGCGCAGGGTGTGCTTTCCCTCGGTTTAGAAGTGATTCACTCGAAACCCTAGCCTCCTCTTCTTGTTGCCCCTGCCGAGCGACCAGGTGCTTGCACACCGACGCACGGCGTTCCATCCCTGGACGTGTGGACTACTGCGGTGACGCTGCTGCGACTGCGGCGTGGGAGGACGATCCACAGCGAGGCGAGGACGATTCGCTCCATCGACGCAACGACTGCGGCGAGGACGATCCACTACATCGACGCGCGAAGGATTCTACAACTGCGCGTCTAGTGGTAATCTTATCTGTGATCCCCTTCTTGCGAGTAGCTTTCTGGTTACGCGGTAGATTTTTTTTTGTGTTAGTGTAGCATATCGCGTTCCTCTTCAGATAGAACGGTAGGTATTGAAACATACCCGGATGTTCCCTCCTCAGTATTGCCAATAACAACGTTGGCAGACTTTTTCTGCTTATTGTCTTCACGATTAGGGCAATCCTTTGCCCAATGATCATTACCATTACAAACAAAGCAGTTTCCCTTTCCTTTATTCTTCTTCTTCTTGAAGCTAGTAGTTTAAGCGGCCTTGTTCTTGTTCTCGGGCTTTTCAGACTTATTTTTATTCTTCTTGTTGAACTGAAAGGTTTTCTTTTGTACCACATTGGCACTAGAACTTCCTTTCACACGTATATCTTTTGCCCTCGCTTTCTCCTCAACATCTAGAGACCGAATGAGACCAGCAACGCTGAACTCTTGTCTCTTGTGTTTTAGGGTAGTGGCAAAATCCCTCCAAGAAGGTGGTAGCTTCGCAATGATGCATCCCGCCACAAACTTGTCGGGTAATGCACATGTAAAATTCTCAAGTTCTTTCGCAAAGACTTGAACCTCATGAGCCAGTTCTACTACAGAGTGGTCATCAACCATCTTGTTGTCATGAAATTGCTCCATGACATAGAGTTCACTACCCGCGTCAGAGACTCCGAATTTTGCCTCAAGTGCATCCCATATTTCTTTACCACTTGGCAAAATCATATACATATCAACAAGAATTTCTCCCAAAACGCTAATCACGGCGCCTCTAAACAAGTTATCCACAGCCGTGAAGGCACTCTCCTGTTCAGGAGAGAGCCCACCCTCAGGCTGTGGCTTGCCTTGCGCAACGTGATACACGTTCATGGCAGTCAACCACAGAATCATCTTGGCGCGCCAACGCTTGTAATTTGCGCCGTCAAATACAGTTGGCTTAAGTGCGGCAGCGAAACCAGTAGTTGTAAAATTCCTAGCATAAGGTTTTTGGAGAGCGTACCACGCGACTGCCTTAACTGTTAGATTATTATGGGGCTGGCCCATAATTAATTTAATAGAAATTCCAAAAGGCCCATTAAAATACTAGGAGTCATGAAATTGGTTTGGTCCCACATGGGTAATTGAGAGAAGGTTTGACCAACTTAAATAGTTGGGTTGTGTGTCTCTCAATTAGAAAAGTGGAAAAGGGAAAAGGCAATGCCACACGCGCGCATGCGCCGAGCCGAGGTGAGCCGTGCCATGGCATGGCGTGGCGAGTGGAGTGCGAGTCAAGTCAAGTCAAGTCGAGCACGTGCGTGGCGCAGGCTAGTCCGGACGTGATGTGCTGGGTGGAAAGCAGTTCGTTTTGCCGTTTCAGTGATTAATGTGGCCGGTTTATGACCAGTAACCACCGCCGATTACGAACGGACGTGGTTGATGGTCGGAGTCATAACGTCGTCGATTACTAGTAATGACGCCTTGATAGAGTCGCATTAGTAACGGACGTCTTGATGGCCTCCTATTAATCGCCGTCAGTTACTCTGCCACAAGCCTATATAAGGAGGGCAGTGGCTGTGCCTTTCTCCATCTGCTGACTCTCCTACAATACTCCATTGTTGTTTCCAGTTGTAGCTGCTGCAGTCTTTGCAATTCCGCCTACGTTTTCTAGCGCGCACAAGTAGCGGAGGGAGCAGGCATCCGGAACCTCGTCCTTCTTAACATCTTGCTCGAGATAGAAGGCCGATAAGGTTTTTGGGTAGCGTACCACGCGACTGCTCGAGTGTGTCGGTGTTTCTGGAAGCGCGTCTGCACTGCTCCAACATTCGACTGCATCGACCTCTCCACTGCACCAAGGCATCTCTGCGACAACTTGTGATCCTCTACTCCGACCGTCATAGCGAACGAAATAGTTCCGCCTGCGCCTGTGCCTATGGTGGCACCGGCTCAAGGGTATATCAACATATACCGTGTTTTAATCATGTTGATTTATTGCTCATTAGTCTTTGCGTATGAGATAGATAATTTGTTATCTAGTACCTTTGGCTTTGAACTAGAATTGTGTCATTGTTTAATAATGATGTACATAATTCAGTGGATTAAAATATTGAGAAAATTCCTAATATTTCCAACAATCCAAAAACCTTATGCTAGGAATTTTACAACTACTGGTTTCGCTGCCGCACTTAAGCCAACTGTATTTGACGGTGCAAATTACAAGCGTTGGCGCGCCAAGATGATTCTGTGGTTGACTGCCATGAATGTGTATCACGTTGCGCAAGGCAAGCCACAACCTGAGGGTGGGCTCTCTCCTGAACAGGAGAGTGCCTTCGCGGCTGCGGATAACTTGTTTAGAGGCGGCGTGATTAGCATTTTGGGAGAAAATCTTGTTGACGTGTATATGATTTTGCCAAGTGGTAAAGAAATATCGGATGCACTTGAGGCAAAATTCGGAGTCTCTGACGCGGGTAGTGAACTCTATGTCATGGAGCAGTTTCATGACTACAAGATGGTTGATGACTACTCTGTAGTAGAACAGGCTCATGAGGTTCAAGCCTTTGCGAAAGAACTTGAGAATTTTACATGTGCATTACCCGACAAGTTTGTGGCCGGAAGCATCATTGCGAAGCTGCCACCTTCTTGGAGGGATTTTGCAACTACTCTAAAACACAAGAGACAAGAGTTCAGCGTTGCTGGTCTCATTGGGTCTCTAGATGTTGAGGAGAAAGTGAGGGCAAAAGATATACGTGGGAAAGAAAGTTCTAGTGCCAATGTGGTACAAAAGAAAACATTTCAATTCAACAAGAAGAATAAAAATAAGTCTGAAAAGCCTAAGAACAAGAACAAGGCTGCTCAAACCACTAGCTTCAAGAAGAAGAAGAATAAAGAAAAGGGAAACTGCTTTGTTTGTAATGGTACTGATCATTGGGCAAAGGATTGCCCTGATCGTAAAGACAATAAGCAGAAAAAGTCCGCCAACGTTTTTGTTAGCAATACTGAGGAGAGAACATCTGGGTATGTTTCAATACCTATCGTTCTATTAGTATGTCATTCACCTAATTGGTGGATTGACACAGGGGCCAATATACATGTTTGTGCTGACAGATCTTTATTCTCTTCTTACCAGGTCATAGGGGCTACCTCCGTGTTGATGGGGAATGAGTCGCAAGCATTTGTACGGGGAGTCGGCACAATTGACTTGAAGTTTACTTCAGGAAATGTCGTGCGATTGAGGAACGTGCATCACATGCCCGTGATAAATAAAAACCTTGTCAGCGGGTCTCTATTGTGTAGAGATGGTTTTAAGTTGGTTTTTGAATCCAATAAATGTGTTGTTTATAAAATAGGAACTATTATTGGAAAAGGCTATGAGAGCGGAGGCTTGTTCCGCTTGTCTTTGATGGACATAAATAAAACTGTGAATCATTTTTGTAATCATGAGACTGATGTTTGGCATTCACGACTTTGTCATATTAATCTTGGTTGCACGATGCGGTTTGCCAGTATGAATTTAATCCCAAAATTTACCCAAGTCAAAGGTTCTAAGTGTCAAGTGTGTGTGCAAACTAAGCAACCTCGCAAGCCTCACAAGGCAGCTGAGGCGAGAAACTTGGCACCGCTAGAACTAGTTCATACCAATTTATGCGAGATGAACGGGGAGTTAACAAATGGTGGTAAGAGGTATTTCATGACTTTGATTGATGATTCTACTAGATATTGCTATGTGTATTTATTAAAG
Organism: Otatea glauca; assembly: GCA_036346275.1. Classification (NCBI taxonomy): domain Eukaryota; kingdom Viridiplantae; phylum Streptophyta; class Magnoliopsida; order Poales; family Poaceae; genus Otatea; species Otatea glauca. Next base: position 24,040,100 of record CM070719.1, on the reverse strand, counting down.
TCAAAAGATGAGGCTTTTCACTATTTTAAGATCTATAAAGCTGAAGCTGAGAACTAACTTGAGAGAAAAATCAAACGGGTTAGTTCAGATCGTGGTGGAGAATACTTTTCTAGTGAGTTTAATTTATTCTGCGAGGAACATGGAATAATCCATGAGAGGATGCCTCCCTATTCGCCCCAATCAAACGGGGTTGTCGAAAGAAAGAACCGTACTCTAACTGATATTTTAATCCACAAAATTATGTAAATCATGATTAAACAATTGCACAATTCTAGTTCAAAGCCAATGGTACTAGATAATAAACTATCTATCTCAAACGCAAAGGCTAATGAACAAGAAATTAACACGATTAAAATACGGTATAAGAGAGTATACCCTTGAGCCGGTGCCACCATAGGCATAGGCACAGGCGGAACAATGACTTGCTCATTGTTGTTCGCCATGACGGTCGGTGTAGAGGATCACAGGTTGTTGCAGAGAAGCCTTTGGTGCAGTGGAGAGGTTGATGCAGTGCAGAAGGGCTCCTTTCGACGCCGGTGCTTCTGGTCGGGACAAAAACTTGAGCAGTCGCGTGGTACGCTTCCCAAAAACCTTATCGGCCTTCTATCTCGAGCAAGATCTCAAGAAGGACGAGGTTTCGGAGACCTGCTCCCTCCGCTACTTGTGCGCGCAAGAAAACGGAGGTGGGGAGACAAACAAAGCAGCGCTACAGATGGATGGAACAACGGAATATTGCAGGTGGGAGCCAGCAGATGGAGAAAGGCACAGCCGCTGCCCTCCTTATATAGGCTTGCAGCAGAGTAACTGACGGCGATTAATAGGAGGCCATCAAGACGTCCGTTACTAGTAACTGACGACGTTTATGACCCAGCCATCAATCACGTCCGTTACTGGTAACTAACGGCGGTTACTAGTCATAAACCGGCCACACCCAGCACATCACGTCCGGACTGGCCTGCGCTGCGCACGTGCTTGACTCAACTCTACTCGACTCGCACTCGCACTCACCTTGCCACTGCTCGGCTCGGCGGGCGCGCGTGCGTGTCGCATTGTCTTTTCCCTTTTCCACTTTTCTAATTGAGAGACACACAACCCAACTATTTAAGTTGGTCAAACCTTCTCTCAATTACCCATGTGGGAATAAACCAATTCCATGACTCTTAGTATTTTAATGTGCCTTTTGGAATTTCTATTAAATTAATTATGGGCTAGCCCCATAATAATCTAATAGTGTGTGGAATTGCGGTGCTGAAATAGGGCGAGGCTTGGCCGTGGAAGTGCAAGTTGTGGAGGAATGATTACCGTGGCAGAGGTGTGGTAGGCAGGCGTTGGTCGGCGCTGCAACTTCCTCGCCGTGGCAATGTTTCCTTGGATAATCTTCTGTCGCAGCAGAGAAAGGGAATGCACTGAGCGACCAAATGAGGAAAGGAGGATGCTGGTAGGGCAATGTTTTCGGGTGAATATAAGGTTGCCATGGCAGAGGTGTGGACTGGATCTTGACCGAGCACGGCTGAGGTTGAACTGGCGCGAGACTTCGCTTGCCGTGGCAGCATTTTCGTGAGCGATCGGTTGTCGTGGCAACGAGATATGGGAGGAGTGGCTGTGCTTGCCGGGGAATATGGGTGCAGGGAGAGGCTGCCAGGTGGTGTCATGCTACGGGGAGGTCCCACATGGAAGAGAGTCAGTGAGGGCAATTGAGGTTCATCCCCCTTGACAATTCATCATTCCTCGGATTGAATTGTAACATCCCAAAATTTGAAGTTTTGGAATGTTTGAATTCAAAATTTAGCCATTTGCATTCTCTTGAATTAACTCCAGCTTAATTTGAATTTCTAAATAATAAAAGGATTTAATTTGGCTAAACTATTCATCAAACTTAAGAATTTCAGTTCTTGTTGGGTTCCTTGTGCTCCAAGGAATTTTTCTGTATTTTTGGGGATTTTTCTGAATTTATTTGCTATTTATTTGAATTTATTCGCTTTTATTTGAATTTCTGGATTTTTCTTAAATTTCAAAAGGTTTTATTTCGAAAACCCTCTTGGGCGAATCTGCTCGCCCGGTTTTCACCGCCGCTTCGCCCGCCCGATTTTCCCTCGCGGCCAACCCGGCCGCGCACGGCCGTCCGCCGTCCGATGCGCTGACGCGTGTGTGGTCGCGATTGCGCCACGTCGCCGCCTCGCGAAACCCTACCGCCGTCGCCGCCGTCCGAAGTTCGTGTCGGCGCCGTCTGGAGTCCGTGCCCGCACGCCCCCGAGGGCTATAAATGCGTGCGCGCCCGCCCGAGGTCCGCGCCGTCTCGCCGCACCCGTCGCCTTCGCCATCGCTCGGAAGCCCGTCGTCTTCGTGTGAGACTCGCCGTAGCTCCGCCGCCAAAACCGGCTTTTCCCGTCGCTCGCCGCTCCGGTGCCTCTCGCGCAGCCGCGAAGTCTCGCCGAAGTTCGCCGCGACGTCCTCTTTCGATCCGCAGCCGCTGGCGTCCGATCCATCGCGTCTTCGCCGCGCGCCGTCTTCTTCCCGAAGTCCGGTAAGCCTTGCGTCGTCGCCTCGCCGTCGACCTCCGGCCGCCGCGCCCGCCGTTGGATCTCTAGCCGACGCGCGGATTGCGCCACGCCTCTCCTCCGCAGCAGCGCGCAAGCGTGGCCGTTCGATCGGCTCCCTCGTCCGATGCGCGACACGTGGCGGCCTCGTCGGCCACGCCGCGTGGCGCCGACGTCACCGCTTGCGTCGGCCTTCGCGTCGGCCGAAGCCGCCGCGTCGGCCGCTGCGCTACCCGGCGCCGGTGCACGGTGAACCGTCGCAGCGCCGTGGACCTTGTCCACCGTGAGCGGATGACGTCGGCGTTGCGCAATAATTCGCTTTTTGGTACAAAAATAAATCCAAAAATTCGATTTTTCGATTTTCTGTATTTTCCTGAATTTAATCTTTCGAGGCCCGCTCGCCATACGAACTCCGATTGAGGCGATTCAAGTTTCTAAATTTTTCTAAAATCAAGATCTATCTTCCAGAGCCATTTATTTTCATTTTGAGCTTGTTTGAGTCTCTGTTTTGTATTTATTTGGTTTCGTTGCTTATTTTCCGGTAGACGCTAATTCCGAGGGAGCAAACGAAGATTTCGAAGACCAAGATTCAGCACTAGATCAGCAAGGCAAGTCGTAACCTTTGATCATATTGATCCTATGTTTGCAAAGTAATTTATTTTATACACTTGCATGCTATTTACGTATCAATGTTTATTTAATGGGAGTAGATGTATGCCTAGTTGACATTATGCCACCTTGATTCGTTGTATGCCATGTATCCATTGTTAAACCTAGGTTGGGACATTACTAGTTGGACATAATCATAATACCAACATTGGGTTATCGTAGCTATGCTTAGACATGCTTACATATACGTTGGGATTCATGTCACATGTTGAATAATGTTAATCTTGACTTAATGAGATATTGAATCGTGGCCGTTAGCCACTGTTGTAAAATTTGTTGTACCATGGCGGGGTTTGCCATTGGTCTTGGTTGAACGAATTGTTTTCCCTCGGGCAAGTGATCGTGCAGTAAAGGGGGTGCTTTCTAGCACGTTGGGATGTGGATGTCTTGCCTGAGACAACTTAAGGACTTAATCTTGTGCGCCATTGAACTGGGTCTAATCGTACTACCACATGTCCGGAATGGGACAGACCTAGTGATTAATTTGTAATGTCTAGTCTTGAGTATCGCCAATGGTGGTGTGGGTTCCGGATGGACGGGTAGATTCACATGGCGCAAGAGGGGCCTTATGGGCGAAACCTTAGCGGCAAGATCTTGAGTTTAGACAATGCATTGTAAAGGCTCTGTCATGATATCTCTGCGACACACCAAAGGAAGTGTGTTAGTAACGTTTGCACAAAGAGATGTTCATGTCTTGTGGGTAAAGTTGTACAACCTCTGCAGAGTGTAAAACTATTCGAATAGCGCGTCATGATCATGGACAAAGCCCGGAATTTCACACGGGTATAGAGTGTTTCATGAAATGTGGAATGTGGAATTGTTGGGATGTGAACGGGAGTTCACGTTGTTTTGTTGTCTATCATTGATCTATCGATTATTTATTTATGTTTTCATAAATATGCTTTCAATCTATTTATTGTATTTCCATTCAAGTTATTGCTTTCGCAAAATAAACTATATAGCCATCCTTGTCAAGCCGTGCATAAATATATTGCATCAATTCCCTACGGCTTCTTCGAGTACCTTTGTACTCACGGCTTTATGCCCTTGTTGATCGATTCTTGTGAAGGAGATAATGAATCTCATGAAGAGGAATTCTATGAAGACTACGTGGATTAGGAAGGCGTTCCCAGACGATTGCCCGTGGCATGTCGAATGGTTCAAGTTATCTTTTCCACGCAATAGTATTTGTTTCTTAAGCCCTTAAGGCACAATGGTGTAAACATTGACCATAAGGTCGTTTGCTTTATTTAATAATAATTTGCTTCTTCTTAGTTAATTCGTTGTATGGAATGATATTACATCGTGTTTCCACTGTGTGCACTAGCGTGATCCTGGACTAGTGCAAGATACCTGAGAAGGTTTGGATTTGTAAACCGGTCCCGACAGAGATGGTATCGAGCCATATCGATCGTAGGTCGCCATCCTAGTTAGCATGGTCTTCAAAATTATTTTCTAAATTAAACCAACAAATTGGTACTTAATAGTTTTCGTCTCCTCTCAACTTATTCTTAGGTTCTTATTCCTTTCCTTTGCTGAAACATGGTTTCGAAATTTAAATTGATCTTATCCTATGAAACTTCTCAAAGCCTCGAGTCTTCTGCAAGGAATCAAATCAAGGAAGATGATGATCAAGCCATCAAAGACATATCCAGAAGCCTACCAAATAAGATAGGTTTTGGTGCTCGTGTGTTTGAGCATGTGTTACCCTTTTCAGTTTAGTTACGTTTAGTCCGCGTATACTAGGATTTTTCTTGCTGGAGCGTCTGGTATGTTGTACACTTGCCTCAAGCACGGTGTTACAACCATACCTTTAATTGAAAAAAAAAAAAAAACTTGATTTGCCTCCTTAATTTGAAGCCTTTCGGTTGTATCCTTTTGTCCTCGGTATTACCTTCTCCCTAGATGATCTTACCACGCATCTCTCGCTTTTCCTCTTACCTATCAAACCCTTGCGCCGCACCTCGATGGTTGACACTGCTCGAGCGGTCGTGGATCGCCGGTGGATGCGATGCAGTGCCAACACCAACTCCAACCCCAATGCACCACCACCACCAAAGCAGTGATGCAGACGGAACATGGGACATTTTCTAGCAGCTCGACTCACTTATGAACACAATGATGCGTAACATGAACAACATGATGAATCAACAGAACTGCATCGCAGTTGCTCTAGCCAACTGTTGAACCAGAAAAAACCAAGCTGCTGCTGCACCTCCTCAAGCTCGTCTCCAGTCCAAGCTAGCAGAATTTATGAGGACTCGTCCGCCAACTTTCTCTAACTCTTCAGAACCATTGGACGCTGATGATTGGATCCGCTCCATTGAGAAGAAGCTTGAAATTGCCCAGTGTACCAATCGTGAGAAGGTTCTCTATGCCGCTCACCAACTGGAAGGCACCGCCGCTGAATGGTGGGAGAACTACAGTGCCGCCCATGATGACCCTCAGACTATCACTTGGGCAGAGTTTTCCACTGCTTTTCGCCACGCTCATATCCCTGATGGCAAAGTTGAAATGAAGAAGAATGAGTTCCGAGATCTCAAGCAAGAAGGGATGTCAGTGAGTGAATACCTTAATAAGTTCACTCAACTCGCCGCCACGCACTGCAGGATGTAGCCACGATGATGCTCGCCGGAAGAAGTTCAAGCGTGGACTCAATCCAGATTAAAGGTGCAAGTCATTGGCAATGACTATGCAGATTTCCAAAGATCCGTAGATAAGGCTATGCTCATTGAGGAATCTCGTCGGAATTGGAAGAATCCGTAAGAGAAAGATGATGCAACATGGAGCCCATCGAGTCACCAGCAGAGAGTCGTAACCAATGCTCAACACCGCTCGCTTCACTCCTCCGAATACATTCAGACCCTCGCATCAAAGACTCGCCCGACTCCTTGGGCAATCGCAACCCTAGCGCCAACAAAGAATCCACCTCGGAGAAACAAGAATCCACCGCAGGAGTCACATGTTTCAACTGTCATGAACTTGGTCACTATGCCAACAATCGCCCAAGGAAGCAAGTCGTGACGCGGTTCGTTTCAACTTGGGATCTACGCCACCAAGACCCCGCATCAGATCGGACGTGAGTGCCCCAAACTCCTAATCAAGCCACCAGACTCCGCCCTTTGGAAGAGGCGCGTGAATCACGCCACCACCGAGGATGCCCACCGCACTGACGTCATACTAGGTAAGCTCCTAGTCAACTCAAAGATCCGCCATGGTTTTGTTTGATTCGAGCTACGATTCGCTTGTTTCTCGGAGTTTTGCCGCAAATCATCAATTAAAGACAATGCCTCTTAAGATCTGTTTTATTAGTGCAATCTCACGGTTACGATTTGAGTACGAACCAAGGCTGCCCGAAGTTAAGATATTAATTGAGGGGTAGAATTTCTAGCCAACCTTATTGTCCTAGACACCAAGTCCCTAGATGTGATCCTAGGAATGGATTGGCTCTCCAAGAACCAAGCGATTTTGGATTGTGGGAATAGAGATCACCTTAACCACCCGGATGGATCCAAGTTAAAAGTTCAAGCCGCTTCAGATCATCAGAAGGATTAAAGTTTGTAGTGCCAAAGGAATAAGCTTGGAAGATGTGCGATCGCGGTGAATTTCCGACGTGTTTCGAGATGAGTTGCCCAGGATGCCACCGGATCGAGATATAGAGTTCTTGATAGAACTAGTTCTGAACGCCACCCATTTCCAAGAGACCTTATAGGATGCATGCTAATGAGTTAGCCAAGTAAAGAGACAGATTAAAGAGCTGCAAGATCAAGGATTTGTTCGACCAAGTTCTTCGCCATGGGGAGCACCAGTTCTTCTAGTTGAAAAGAAAGATGGAACCCGGAGAATGTGTGTAGATTATCGCCACTCAATGAGGTCACCATCAAAAATAAGTACCCTCCGCCAAGAATCGATGATTTATTTGACCAACTTCAAGGAGCCGAGTGTTCTCAAGATTGACTTAAGATCGGATACCACCGGTTGAAGATTCGTCAAGAGGATATACCCAAAACAGCTTTTGTTACTCGGTATGGACAGTATGAGTATACAGTGATGTCTTTTGGATTGACTAATGCCCCTGCCTACTTCATGACCTTGATGAATAAGGTATTCATGGAATATCTGGACAAGTTTGTTGTTGTTTTCATTGACGACATTCTAATCTACTCCAAAAGTGAGGAAGAACATGAGGAGCACTTGCGCCAAATTTTAACGAAGCTAAGAGAGAATCAGCTTTATGCAAAGTTTAGTAAATGTGAGTTCTGGATGAAAGAAGTTGCTTTCCTAGGACATGTCATATTAGGAGAAGGAGTCGCTGTTGACCCTGGAAAGGTACGAGATGTGCTAAGTTGGGAGTCACCCAAGACGGTACCCCAAATCCGAAGTTTTCTTGGTATGGCGGGATATTATCGCCGTTTCATAGAAGGGTTTTCTAGAAAAGCCAGACCGCTCACTCAACTCTTAAAGAAGGAGAAGAAATTTGTTTGGACATCAGAGTGTGAGCAAAGTTTTCAAGAATTAAAGAAGTGTTTGACAACCGCCCGGTGCTTATTCCGCGGATAATAGGAAGGATTTTGAGATATTTCGTGATGCATCCCGACAAGGACTCGGTTGTGTGCTAATGCAAGATAAGAAGGTTGTAGCGTATGCTTGCGACAACCGAGGCCACATGAAGTTAACTATCCTACCCATGATTTGGAATTAGCGGTAGTAGTGCATGCTTTAAAGATTTGGCGTCACTATCTCATTGGTAATCGTTGTGAAGTTTATATCGATCACAAGAGTTTGAAGTATATTTTACCCAAGTGACCTCAATATGAGACAAAGAAGATGGTTGGAATTGATCAAGGACTATGACATTGGGATTCATTATCATCCAGGCAAGGCCAATGTCGTAGCCGATGCTTTGAGTAGAAAGAGCTACTGCAACACTCTGATGATTAAGGAAAGTCATTGACCCTCTATAAGGAATTTGAAGCTTAGTTTGGAATTGATTCAGAGGGTATTTAGCTACTTTGGAAGTACGCCCTACGTTGGAAGATCAGATTCGAGAAGCACAGGTAGATGATGCCGACATTAAGGAGATTAAGAGCAATATGAAGAAAGGAAAAGCCTCAGGTTTCTCTGAAGATGAACAAGGTACTATTTGGTATGAGAAGCGATTTGCGTGCGGATCGTAAAGAGCTTAAGGAGTTGATTCTCAAGGAAGCGCATGAGACTTTATACTCCATTCATCCCGAAGTACCAAGATGTATCAAGACCTCAAGGAAAGGTATTGGTGGCCTAGTATGAAGCGTGAGATTGCAGAATATGTTGCACTTTGTGATGTCTGCCAGAAGGTCAAGGCAGAGCATCAGAGGCCAGCAGGATTGCTGCAGCCATTGAAGATTCAGTGGAAGTGGGAAGAAATTGGTATGGATTTCATTACCGGATTTCCTAAAACCCAAGCGAGTTATGACTCGATCTGGGTAATAGTGGATCGATTGACTAAGGTAGCTCACTTCATTCCACTTAAGACTACCTATGCAGGAGATAAATTAGCAGAGTTATATATGTCAAGGATCGTCAGTCTTCACGGAGTGCCTAAGAAGATAGTGTCTGATAGAGGAACCCGGTTTACCTCTCGCTTTTGGCGAGTGCAGACGAAGCCATGGGAACTCATCTCGATTCAAGATCGCCTATCACCCACAAACAGATGGACTGACTGAGCGTGTGAATCAGATTCTTGAGGATATGTTAAGAGCTTGTGCCTTGACTTATGGTGCCAAGTGGGACAAGTGTTTGCCCTATGCCGAGTTTTCGTACAACAATAGTTATCAAGCGACCGCAAATGTCGCCTTTTGAAGCCTTATATGGAAGAAAGTGCAGAACTCCTCTCAACTGGAAGGAGTCAGGAGAAAGACAATTGTTTGGTCCTGCCATATTGCAAGAAGCCGAAGAGCAAGTTCAGCTAATTCGAGACAGGTTGAAGATAGCTCAAAGCAGACAGAAGAGTTATGCAGATAATCGTCGCAGAGATTTGAGTTTCGAGCCCAATGATTATGTTTATCTCAGAGTCACCCCTCTCAAAGGAGTTAAGAGATTTCAAGTAAAAGGAAAGCTTGCCCCTAGATATGTGGGACCGTTCAAAATCTTGGAACGAAGAGGCGAGGTTGCCTACAAGTTAGAATTGCCTCAGTATTTTGCTGGAATCCATGATGTGTTCCATGTATCGCAATTGAAGAAATGCCTGCGTGTGCCAGAAGAACAGATGCCATTGGAAGCCATTGATTTGCAAGAGGATCTTACCTACAAGGAGCAACGGTGAGAATTTTGGATATAGCAGAGCGTATCACGAGAAGCAAGATCATCCGTTTTGCAAGGTCGGTGGAGCCATCATTCGAAGAGGAAGCAACTTGGGAGCGAGAAGAGGATCCAAGTCCGAGTTTCCCACCTATTCCCTAGCTACCCGTAATCTCGGGTCGAGATTCCATTTAAGGGGAGGTTTGTAACATCCCAAAATTTGAAGTTTTGGAATGTTTGAATTCAAAATTTAACCATTTGCATTCTCTTGAATTAACTCGACTTAATTTGAATTTCTAAATAATAAAAGGATTTAATTTGGCTAAACTATTCATCAAACTTAAGAATTTCAGTTCTTGTTGGGTTCCTTGTGCTCCAAGGAATTTTTTGTATTTTAGGGATTTTTCTGAATTTATTTGCTATTTATTTGAATTTATTCGCTTTTATTTGAATTTGGATTTTCTTAAATTTCAAAGGGTTTTATTTGAAAACCCTCTCGGGCGAATCTGCTCGGCCGGTTTTCCACCCTTCGCCCGGCCTAGTTTTCCCTCGCGGCCCGGCCCCAAGTATCACGGCCGTCCGTCCGCTGCTGCACGCGTGTGGCTGCGATTGCGCCGTCGCCGCCGCCATGAAACCCTAGCCGCCGTCGCCGCCGTCGAAGTTCGTGTCGGCGCCGTCTTGGAGTCCGTGCCCGCACGCCCCCGAGGCTATAAATGCAGCGCCGCGCCCGCCCGAGGTCCGCCGTCTCGCGCCGCACCCGCCGCCCGCTTCGCCATCGCTTCGGAAGCCCGTCGTCTTCGTGTGAGACCTCGCCGTAGCTCCGCCGCCAAAACCGAAGCTTTTCCCGTCGTCTCGCCGCTCGGTGCCTCCGCCGCAGCCGCGAAGTCTCGCCGAGTTCGCCGCGACGTCCTCTTTCGATCCGCGGCGCGCGTCCGATCCATCGCGTCTTCGCCGCGCGCGCGTCTTCTTCCCGAGTCCGGTAAGCCTTGCGTCGTCGCCTCGCCGTCGACCTCCGGCGGCCGCGCTCGCCGTTGGATCTCTAGCCGACGCGCGGATTGCGCCACGCCTCTCCTCCGCAGCAGCGCGCGCGTGGCGTTCGATCGGCTCCCTCGTCCGATCGCGCGACACGTGGCCGACCCGTCGGACGCCGCGTGGCGCCGGCGTCACCGCTTGCGTCGGCGCTCGCGTCGGCCGAGCCACCAGCGTCGGCGCTGCGTCGGCCGTCGCGGCGCGGTGCACGGTGAACCGGCGCAGCGCCGTGGACCTTGTCCACCGTGAGCGGATGACGTCGGCGTTGCGCAATAAATCGCTTTTCAAGTACAAAAATAAATCCAAAAATTCGATTTTCGATTTTCTGTATTTTCCTGAATTTAATCTTTCGAGGCCGTGCTCGCTCATACGAACTCCGATTGAGGCGATTCAAGTTTCTAAATTTTTCTAAAATCAAGATCTATCTTCCAGAGCCATTTATTTTCAGTTTTGAGCTTGTTTGAGTCTCTGTTTTGTATTTATTTGGTTTCGTTGCTTATTTTCCGGAGACGCTAATTCGAGGAGCAAACGAAGATTTCAAGACCAAGATTCAGCACTAGATCAGCAAGGCAAGTCGTAACCTTTGATCATATTGATCCTATGTTTGCAAAGTAATTTATTTTATACACTTGCATGCTATTTACGTATCAATGTTTATTTAATGGGAGTAGATGTATGCCTAGTTGACATTATGCCACCTTGATTCGTTGTATGCCATGTATCCATTGTTAAACCTAGGTTGGGACATTACTAGTTGGACATAATCATAATACCAACATTGGGTTATCGTAGCTATGCTTAGACATGCTTACATATACGTTGGGATTCATGTCACATGTTGAATAATGTTAATCTTGACTTAATGAGATATTGAATCGTGGCCGTTAGCCACTGTTGTAAAATTTGTTGTACCATGGCGGGTTTGCCATTGGTCTTGGTTGAACAATTGTTTTCCCTCGGGCAAGTGATCGTGCAGTAAAGGGGGTGCTTTCTAGCACGTTGGGATGTGGATGTCTTGCCTGAGACAACTTAAGGACTTAATCTTGTGCGCCATTGAACTGGGTCTAATCGTACTACCACATGTCTGGAATGGGACAGACCTAGCTGATTAATTTGTAATGTCTAGTCTTGAGTACTGCCAATGGTGGTGTGGGTTCCGGGATGGACGGGTAGATTCACATGGCGCAAGAGGGGGCCTTATGGGCGAAACCTTAGCGGGCAGTACCGAGTTTAGACAATGCATTGTAAAGGCTCTGTCATGATATCTCTGCGACACACCAAAGGAAGTGTGTTAGTAACGTTTGCACAAAGAGATGTTCATGTCTTGTGGGTAAAGTTGTACAACCTCTGCAGAGTGTAAAACTATTCGAATAGCGCGTCATGGTCATGGACAAAGCCCGGGAATTTCACACGGGGTATAGAGTGTTTCATGAAATGTGGAATGTGGAATTGTTGGGATGTGAACGGGGAGTTCACTGTTGTTTTGTTGTCTATCATTGATCTATCAGTTATTTATTTATGTTTTCATAAATATGCTTTCAATCTATTTATTGTATTTCCATTCAAGTTATTGCTTTCTGCAAAATAAACTATATAGCCATCCTTGTCAAGCCGTGCATAAATATATTGCATCAATTCCCTACGGCTTGCTGAGTACCTTTGTACTCACGGCTTTATGCCCTTGTTGATCAGTTGCTGAAGGAGATAATGAATCTCATGAAGAGGAATTCTATGAAGACTACGTGGATTAGGAAGGCGGTCCCCAGACGATTGCCTGTGGCATGTCGAATGGTTCAAGTTATCTTTTCATTTGCAATAGTATTTGTTTCTTAAGCCCTTAAGGCACAATGGTGTAAACATTGACCATAAGGTCGTTTGCTTTATTTAATAATAATTTGCTTCTTCTTAGTTAATTCGTTGTATGGAATGATATTACATCGTGTTTCCACTTTGTGTGCACTAGCGTGATCTGGACTAGTGCAAGTATACATGAAGGTTTGGATTTGTAAATCCGGTCCCGGCAGAGATGGTATCGAGCCATATCGATCGTAGGTCGCTATCCTAGTTAGCATGGTCTTCAAAATTATTTTCTAAATTAAACCAACAAATTGGTACTTAATAGTTTTCGTCTCCTCTCAACTTATTCTTAGGTTCTTATTCCTTTCCTTTGCTGAAACATGGTTTCGAAATTTAAATTGATCTTATCCTATGAAACTTCTCAAAGCCTCGAGTCTTCTGCAAGGAATCAAATCAAGGAAGATGATGATCAAGCCATCAAAGACATATCCGAGAAGCCTACCAAATAAGATAGGTTTTTGGTGCTCAGCGGTGTTTGAGCATGTGTTACCCTTTTCAGTTTAGTTACGTTTAGTCCGCGTATACTAGGATTTTTCTTGCTGGAGCGTCTGGTATGTTGTACACTTGCCTCAAGCACGGTGTTACAACCATACCTTTAATTGAAAAAAAAAAAAACTTGATTTGCCTCCTTAATTTGAAGCCTTTCGGTTGTATCCTTTTGTCCCTGGGTATTACCTTCTCCCCTAGATGATCTTACCACGCATCTAACGCTTTTCCTCTTACCTATCAAACCCTTTGCTGCACCTCGGATGGTTGACACTCGCTCGAGCGGTCGTGGATCGCCGATGGATGCAGTGCGGTGCCAACACCAACTCCAACCCCAATGCACCACCACCACCAAAGAAGTGATGACGGAACATGGGACATTTTCCAGCAGCTCAGACTCAGCTTATGAACACAATGATGCAGAACATGAACAACATGATGAATCAGCAGAACCAGACTGCAGTTGCTCTAGCCAATCTGTTGAACCAGCAAAACCAAGCTGCTGCTGCACCTCCTCAAGCTCGTCTCCAGTCCAAGCTAGCAGAATTTATGAGGACTCGTCCGCCAACTTTCTCTAACTCTTCGTAACCATTGGCCGATGATTGGATCCGCTCCATTGAGAAGAAGCTTGAAATTGCCCAGTGTACCAATCGTGAGAAGGTTCTCTATGCCGCTCACCAACTGGAAGGCACCGCCGCTGAATGGTGGGAGAACTACAGTGCCGCCCATGATGACCCTCAGACTATCACTTGGGCAGAGTTTTCCTTCGCCGCCACGCTCATATCACGATGGCAAAGTTGAAATGAAGAAGAATGAGTTCCGAGATCTCAAGCAAGAAGGGATGTCAGTGAGTGAATACCTTAATAAGTTCACTCAACTCGCTCGCTACGCACCAGAGGATGTAGCCACAGATGATGCTCGTCAGAAGAAGTTCAAGCGTGGACTCAATCCAGGATTAAAGGTGCAAGTCATTGGCAATGACTATGCAGATTTCAAAGATCCGTAGATAAGGCTATGCTCATTGAGGAATCTCGTCGGGAATTGGAAGAATCCCGTAAGAGAAAGATGATGCAGCATGGAGCCCATCAGAGTCACCAGCAGAGAGTCAGAACCAATGCTCAACAGCCTGCTCGCTTCACTCCTCCGAATACATTCAGACCTCGCACAAAGACCTCGCCCACCTCCTTCAGCAATCGCAACCCTAGCGCCAACAAAGAATCCACCTCGAGAAACGAGAATCCAGTGCAGGAGTCACATGTTTCAACTGTCATGAACTTGGTCACTATGCCAACAAGCGCCCAAGGAAGCAAGCGTGACGCCGGTTCGTTTCAACTTGGGATCTACGCCACCAAGACCCCGCATCAGATCGGGACGTGGAGTGCCCCAAACTCCTAATCAAGCCACCAGGACTCCGCCGCCTGCTGGAAGAGGCCGCGTGAATCACGTCACCACCGAGGATGCCCACCGCACTGACGTCATACTAGGTAAGCTCCTAGTCAACTCAAAGATCCGCCATGGTTTTGTTTGATTACGAGCTACGATTCGCTTGTTTCTGAGTTTTCTTGCAAATCATCAATTAAAGACAATGCCTCTTAAGACTGTTTTATTAGTGCAATCTCACGGTTACGATTTGAGTACGAACCAAGGCTGCCCGAAGTTAAGATATTAATTGGAGGGTAGAATTTCTAGCCAACCTTATTGTCCTAGACACCAAGTCCCTAGATGTGATCCTAGGAATGGATTGGCTCTCCAAGAACCAAGCGATTTTGGATTGTGGGAATAGAGAGATCACCTTAACCATTCGGATGGATCCAAGTTAAAAGTTCAAGCCGCTTGGATCGGTCAAGGGATTAAAGTTTGTAGTGCCAAAGGAATAAGCTTGGAAGATGTGCGATCGCGGTGAATTTCTGACGTGTTTCGGATGAGTTGCCCGGGATGCCACGGATCGAGATATAGAGTTCTTGATAGAACTAGTTCCTTGAACGCCACCCATTTCCAAGAGACCTTATAGGATGCCTGCTAATGAGTTAGCCGAAGTAAAGAGACAGATTAAAGAGCTGCAAGATCAAGGATTTGTTCGACCAAGTTCTTCGCCATGGGGAGCACCAGTTCTTCTAGTTGAAAAGAAAGATGGAACCCAGAGAATGTGTGTAGATTATCGCTCACTCAATGAGGTCACCATCAAAAATAAGTACCCTCGCCAAGAATCGATGATTTATTTGACCAACTTCAAGGAGCCGGAGTGTTCTCGAAGATTGACTTAAGATCAGGATACCACCAGTTGAAGATTCGTCAAGAGGATATACCCAAAACAGCTTTTGTTACTCGGTATGGACAGTATGAGTATACAGTGATGTCTTTTGGATTGACTAATGCCCCTGCCTACTTCATGACCTTGATGAATAAGGTATTCATGGAATATCTGGACAAGTTTGTTGTTGTTTTCATTGACGACATTCTAATCTACTCCAAAAGTGAGGAAGAACATGAGGAGCACTTGCGCCAAATTTTAACGAAGCTAAGAGAGAATCAGCTTTATGCAAAGTTTAGTAAATGTGAGTTCTGGATGAAAGAAGTTGCTTTCCTAGGACATGTCATATTAGGAGAAGGAGTCGCTGTTGACCCTGGAAAGGTACGAGATGTGCTAAGTTGGGAGTCACCCAAGACGGTACCCCAAATCCGAAGTTTTCTTGGTATGGCGGGATATTATCGCCGTTTCATAGAAGGGTTTTCTAGAAAAGCCAGACCGCTCACTCAACTCTTAAAGAAGGAGAAGAAATTTGTTTGGACATCAGAGTGTGAGCAAAGTTTTCAAGAATTAAAGAAGTGTTTGACAACTGCCCCAGTGCTTATCTGCCAGATAATAGGAAGGATTTTGAGATATCTCGTGATGCATCCCGACAAGGACTCGGTTGTGTGCTAATGCAAGATAAGAAGGTTGTAGCGTATGCTTCGCGACAACCGAGGCCACATGAAGTTAACTATCCTACCCATGATTTGGAATTAGCGGTAGTAGTGCATGCTTTAAAGATTTAGCGTCACTATCTCATTGGTAATCGTTGTGAAGTTTATCACGATCACAAGAGTTTGAAGTATATTTTACCCAAGTGACCTCAATATGAGACAAAGAAGATGGTTGGAATTGATCAAGGACTATGACATTGGGATTCATTATCATCCGAGCAAGGCCAATGTCGTAGCCGATGCTTTGAGTAGAAAGAGCTCCGCAACACTCGATGATTAAGGAAAGTCGTTGACCCTCTATAAGGAATTTGAAGCTTAGTTTGGAATTGATTCGGGAGGGTATTTAGCTACTTTGGAAGTACGCCCTACGTTGGAAGATCGATTCGAGAAGCACGGTAGATGATGCCGACATTAAGGAGATTAAGAGCAATATGAAGAAAGGAAAAGCCTCGGGTTTCTCGAAGATGAACAAGGTACTATTTGGTATGAGAAGCGTATTTGCGTGCGGATCGTAAAGAGCTTAAGGAGTTGATTCTCAAGGAAGCGCATGAGACTTTATACTCCATTCATCCTGGAAGTACCAAGATGTATCAAGACCTCAAGGAAAGGTATTGGTGGCCTAGTATGAAGCGTGAGATTGCGAATATGTTGCACTTTGTGATGTCCGCGGAAGGTCAAGGCAGAGCATCGAGGCCAGCAGGATTGCTGCGACCATTGAAGATTCAGAGTGGAAGTGGGAAGAAATTGGTATGGATTTCATTACGGATTTCCTAAAACCCAAGCGAGTTATGACTCGATCCGGGTAATAGTGGATCGATTGACTAAGGTAGCTCACTTCATTCGATTAAGACTACCTATGCGGAGATAAATTAGCGAGTTATATATGTCAAGGATCGTCGGTCTTCACGGAGTGCCTAAGAAGATAGTGTCCGATAGAGGAACCCGGTTTACCTCTCGTTTTTGGCGAGTGCACTTGCGAAGCCATGGGAACTCATCTCGATTGATCGCCTATCACCCACAAGCAGATGGATGGTGGCGTGTGAATCGATTCTTGAGGATATGTTAAGAGCTTGTGCCTTGACTTATGGTGCCAAGTGGGACAAGTGTTTGCCCTATGCCGAAGTTTTCAGTACAACAATAGTTATCAAGCCGACCGCAAATGTCGCCTTTTGAAGCCTTATATGGAAGAAAGTGAGAACTCCTCTCAACTGGAAGGAGTCGGAGAAAGACAATTGTTTGGTCTGCCATATTGCAAGAAGCCGAAGAGCAAGTTCACTAATTCGAGACAGGTTGAAGATAGCTCAAAGTGCATGTAAGAGTTATGCGAGATAATCGTCGCAGAGATTTGAGTTTGAGCCCAATGATTATGTTTATCTCGAGTCACCCTCTCAAAGGAGTTAAGAGATTTCAAGTAAAAGGAAAGCTTGCCCCTAGATATGTGGGACCGTTCAAAATCTTGGAGCGAAGAGGCGAGGTTGCCTACAAGTTAGAATTGCCTCGATATTTTCTTTGGAATCCATGATGTGTTCCATGTATCGCAATTGAAGAAATGCCTGCGTGTGCCAGAAGAACAGATGCCATTGGAAGCCATTGATTTGCAAGAGGATCTTACCTACAAGGAGCAACCAGTGAGAATTTTGGATATAGCAGAGCGTATCACGAGAAGCAAGATCATCCATTTTTGCAAGGTCGATGGAGCCATCATTCGTAAGAGGAAGCAACTTGGGAGCGAGAAGAGGATCGAAGTCCGAGTTTCCCCACCTATTCCTAGCCACTGAATCTCGGGGTTGAGATTCCATTTAAGGGGGGGAGGTTTGTAACATCCCAAAATTTGAAGTTTTGGAATGTTTGAATTCAAAATTTAACCATTTGCATTCTCTTGAATTAACTCCAGCTTAATTTGAATTTCTAAATAATAAAAGGATTTAATTTGGCTAAACTATTCATCAAACTTAAGAATTTCAGTTCTTGTTGGGTTCCTTGTGCTCCAAGGAATTTTTCGTATTTTGGGGATTTTTCTGAATTTATTTGCTATTTATTTGAATTTATTCGCTTTTATTTGAATTTCTAGATTTTCTTAAATTTCAAAAGGTTTTATTTCGAAAACCCTCTCGGGCGAATCTGCTCGGCCGGTTTTCCAACTCCCTTCGCTTGCCCGATTTTCCCTCGCGGCCCGGCCAGCCGCGCATGCACGGCCGTCCGTCCGATGCGCTGTGACAGCGTGTGTGGCTGCGATTGCGCCACGTCGCCGCCTCGCGAAACCCTAACCGCCGTCGCCGCCGTCCGAGTTCGTGTCGGCGCCGTCTTGGAGTCCGTGCCCGCACGCCTCGAGGGCTATAAATGCGTCTGCGCTGCGCCCGCCGAGGTCCGCCGTCTCGCGCCGCACCCGTCGCCTTCGCCATCGCTTCGAAGCCCGTCGTCTTCGTGTGAGACCTCGCCGTAGCTCCGCCGCCAAAACCGAAGCTTTTCCCGTCGTCTCGCCGCTCCGGTGCCTCTCCGCGCAGCCGCGAAGTCTCGTCGAGTTCGCCGCGGCGTCCTCTTTCGATCCGTAGCGCGCGCGTCCGATCCATCGCGTCTTCGCCGGCGCGCGTCTTCTTCCCGAGTCCGGTAAGCCTTGCGTCGTCGCCTCGCCGTCGACCTCCGGCGCGCTCGCCGTTGGATCTCTAGCCGCCGCGCCGGATTGCGCCACGCCTCTCCGCAGCAGCGGCGCGGCGTGGCGTTCGATCTGGCTCCCTCGTCCGATGCGCGACACGTGGCGGCCTCGTCGACCGCGCTGCGTGGCGCCGACGTCACCGCTTGCGTCGGCGCTCGCGTCGGTAGAGCCACCAGCGTCGGCGCAGGCGTCGGCCGTGCGCCGGTGCACGGTGAACGGCAGCGCCGTGGACCTTGTCCACCGTGAGCGGATGACGTCGGCGTTGCGCAATAAATCGCTTTTCGATACAAAAATAAATCCAAAAATTCGATTTTCGATTTTCTGTATTTTCCTGAATTTAATCTTTGGAGGCCCGTTCTCGCTCATACGAACTCCGATTGAGGCGATTCAAGTTTCTAAATTTTTCTAAAATCAAGATCTATCTTCCAGAGCCATTTATTTTCAGTTTTGAGCTTGTTTGAGTCTCTGTTTTGTATTTATTTGGTTTCGTTGCTTATTTTCCGGTGAGCGCTAATTCGAGGAGCAAGCGAAGATTTCAAGACCAAGATTCAGCACTAGATCAGCAAGGCAAGTCGTAACCTTTGATCATATTGATCCTATGTTTGCAAAGTAATTTATTTTATACACTTGCATGCTATTTACGTATCAATGTTTATTTAATGGGAGTAGATGTATGCCTAGTTGACATTATGCCACCTTGATTCGTTGTATGCCATGTATCCATTGTTAAACCTAGGTTGGGACATTACTAGTTGGACATAATCATAATACCAACATTGGGTTATCGTAGCTATGCTTAGACATGCTTACATATACGTTGGGATTCATGTCACATGTTGAATAATGTTCATCTTGACTTAATGAGATATTGAATCGTGGCCGTTAGCCACTGTTGTAAATTTGTTGTACCATGGCGGGGTTTGCCATTGGTCTTGGTTGAACAATTGTTTTCCCTCGGGCAAGTGATCGTGCGAAAGGGGTGCTTTCTAGCACGTTGGGATGTGGATGTCTTGCCCGAGACAACTTAAGGACTTAATCTTGTGCGCCATTGAACTGGTCTAATCGTACTACCACATGTCGGAATGGGACAGACCTAGGTGATTAATTTGTAATGTCTAGTCTTGAGTACGCCAATGGTGGTGTGGGTTCCGGATGGACGGGTAGATTCACATGGCGCAAGAGGGGCCTTATGGGCGAAACCTTAGCGAGCGTCTTGAGTTTAGACAATGCATTGTAAAGGCTCTGTCATGATATCTCTGCGACACACCAAAGGAAGTGTGTTAGTAACGTTTGCACAAAGAGATGTTCATGTCTTGTGGGTAAAGTTGTACAACCTCTGCAGAGTGTAAAACTATTCGAATAGCGCGTCATGGTCATGGACAAAGCCCGGAATTTCACACGGGTATAGAGTGTTTCATGAAATGTGGAATGTGGAATTGTTGGGATGTGAGCGGGAGTTCACTTTGTTGTTTTGTTGTCTATCATTGATCTATCGATTATATATTTATGTTTTCATAAATATGCTTTCAATCTATTTATTGTATTTCCATTCAAGTTATTGCTTTACGCAAAATAAACTATATAGCCATCCTTGTCAAGCCGTGCATAAATATATTGCATCAATTCCCTACGGCTTGCTGAGTACCTTTGTACTCACGGCTTTATGCCCTTGTTGATCAGTTGCTGAAGGAGATAATGAATCTCATGAAGAGGAATTCTATGAAGACTACGTGGATTAGGAAGGCGTTCCCGCACGATTGCACGTGGCATGTCGAATGGTTCAAGTTATCTTTTCACGCAATAGTATTTGTTTCTTAAGCCCTTAAGGCACAATGGTGTAAACATTGACCATAAGGTCGTTTGCTTTATTTAATAATAATTTGCTTCTTCTTAGTTAATTCGTTGTATGGAATGATATTACATCTGTGTTTCCACTGTGTGCACTAGCGTGATCCTGGACTAGTGCAGTATACACAGAAGGTTTCGGATTTGTAAATCCGGGTCCCGACATGAATGGTCACCATATTAAGTCACAAAAATTTCAGAATTTTTATTCTTAATACTCAAGAAATATTTAACATTATTTTAAATTTTCAGCTCAAAATATTATGTATGCAATTTTTAACAATTCTGACAAGCGTGTTGATCAAAATTTTCCTTTTTCTGTTTTTGATTTTTCTGAGAACGAATATTATATTTACATTTTTTGAAAAATTTTCTCGGAGTTTCTAATAACATATTAATAATACTGTAAAAGTTCGACATTTCATATCCATATATTTATTTTATAAAAATTCTGACATTGCATTCTGGGAATTTTGGAAGTTTTTGTTCTTGAATTTTTAAAAGTAATAAAGTGTCTTTGTTATTTTCCAAAAATTTTCAAAATGTACATTTTTAATAAATTCTGACAATGTTACTATTGCTAGTCCAAATTTACTGTTTTTAAGCCCTTATCCACCCTAATTGCATTCATACTACCTTGGTGTTTTGCAAGGGGTTTATAATGATGGCATTATATTTAAATATATTTTTTATATATTTTATTATCATGTGATTTCTTTTTCCATACTTTATTTTACAAGAACCAAATGTTGAGGACAATTTTCTTTAAGACCAAAATATGAGAAAATCAGGGAAAAGATAGAAATGCAGAATAAAGACAATATTCCAACTAAAGTTTATATTTTATCTTTTTGTGTAACTTGTTCTTCTTTAACCATTCTATTTGAGTCGGCTTCCATAAATTAGCAATTTGATGTTAGAAATGGTTTTCTTTAAGGTTAAATTTTCAAGAAAAGCGTAGAAAAATAGAAATTCAGATTAAAACTATTATTAATTTTAATTTTATATTTTATCAAATTTTATATTTTTCTGGGATGTTACAAATCTCCCTTAACAGAAATCTCATCCCTGAGATTTGTAGGGTCTAGGGAGTGATATAGGAGTTCTAATATGGTTGAAAAGGTCACCATAGACAGATGATCATCTATGATCTTGTTTTTATTTAGCAAATACTTTGGATAAAAAAGTATGAAATGTTTCAAAATTAAATTGAATGATTGTAGGTATCGAACGCACAAGGAACTTATTCAATATCACGTTAAGTGTGTCATTTGTTTTTTAGCGATCTCATGAAGACGTCCAAGCTTTGAGCCTAATGTCGAGGTAGGTGTTGGTCGGGGACTTGATGTCTTCTAAGTCCTTGGTTGCTGACTTCCTTGAAGGTGAGGATGGGACATAGCAGGATTCCTGTTGGCGAAATGTTCATGTTCTCCATGGTTGATGCAAATGACGTTGGTCAACTTGTTTGGAAATAATAGAAGGTTGTCTGCCGTCATTATTAAATGGATAAATAGGGGATGGTTAAGGTCAAGGAACTTGTCTACTTGAGGAATAGGTGGATGATTATTGGGTGATCACCAAATGCGTGGCTTGGCCATCCATTTGGAAGGATTCGAATAAGGTAAGATTTACTTCGATGCGAGTTCAGTTGGGGTTACAAGGCAACAATTCATTCCTTAAAAATTTAATTTATATTATTATTATTATCATTTTCCAGCATCAACTCATCGTGAATTTCAATCGAAAGGTTTTACATTCGCGAGGGTAATCCGAATAAAAATACAGAGAACTTTATATCCAAAAGTTCAAAACACGAAATACAACTAGTTGGCGCTCCAAGCAAGGAAAAACTCCAAATCTAGGGTTCCCATTCAGACTCTGAGTTACGGAATTCTGCCCTTTCTATCTCATAATCACTATACACGACCCATGCATGACAGGTTGGCGGAGAGGGTGGAGGAGACTCTATGGTGCAACTACTCTCCGAACTTGATGGCAGGGATGGAGAACTCTGGGCTACGACCGACATGAAATGTTTTAGGTACTCTCAACACTTGCCAGTTTGACAGCACCTTGATCCAATTGTTGTGGACGGTGAAGGGTTCTGAGGCCTTACACGAGCGTCATATGCACGGATGTATGCATTCATGTTGATCCCATGAACCTTACACACCCGGCGTAAGAGCCTACACCCGGTCTCCTGGATAGCATCAAGTCTGGTAACATCATGATGCTTCGCGTAGTGATGTAGGGCTTGGCCTCCTAGCTGAGTGGTGACATGTCCTCTAACTTTGTAGCCAATTGCATGGCTTTATAGGGTCTACTTGGTGTCATAGACAGGTGCATAATTTCCATGTCCAAGGCTCTTTGTTAATTCCTTCACAACATCAGTCCAGTTTGTCTAGTTGTCCATCTATAATCATTTTAAAGAGAGAAAATTAGAGTTCAAATGGTAATTTAGATAGGAAAGAAATTTAAATTGAAAGAAAAGGATTACAATAATTATATTCTTGCAACATATAATAAATTTTGAAGATTTAAGTTTTAAGACAATATTTCGCACCACAAAGATTTTATATCTAATGATCCTTTATTGATTAGGTTCATCTCATCATAAATCTTCAACCAATTGGTTATGTCTTACGAGAGTATCCCGTGCTAGTAGTACATAAAATTTCAATGATTCAAAAGGTTACACATTCCATTATAACAAATAGGGGTTTTATACATCTCCTTATACTTTTGTCGGGACTTAAATATGTAAATCCGGACCCTCTGTGTATATCGCACTAGTCTAGGATCACGCTAGTGCACACAGGCTCAACATAGCTGAATATCACAATCATACACAACGGAAACATAAATAAGGACTCCATATATTAATTATAAACTGTTGAATTACCTTGTGGTCAACTTACATGATTAAGCCTCGCAGGGCTAGACTAAGAATATTAAACTAAGACATAGCAGCGAAATGATAGACATAAATGACCCTTCAGTTTACCATAGGCAACTGACAAGGCTCGCACCCTAAACACTTGTATCCTCCTAGTACTCCTCTAGAACAGGTGTAGACTACTCATTTGTTGTTGTTGTTGGCAAGGGTGAGTACTTAAAACACTCAACAAGTTATGCACAGAATGCAATTCTACCATAACTATATGCAAGGCATATTCTAAAGGAATGGCTAATATGGTTATTTTATAGTAAAGCAGCATTTGTAATGAATACAGTAAGTAGATTGAAAAGACAGTAAAACAAATAACAGTAATAAGTAATTTTTAGCATTTTCCAAGTAAACATGGCATCCAGTCGTAAGTCAAATTTCAAGCCTTCCAATGGCATCCTGCCATTCCAACTCCAATTTTAACTTTACAAAATCTAACCCTTGACTGTAATTCCCGAGCATTACTCAATACCACGAGCACGGCTATCCGAATAGGTTTTACACTCTTCAGAGGTTATGGGCTTTACCCACACGACATGATCCTCTCTTTTAGCCTCTAATTTCATACTTCCTTTGGTGATCGGCCAAAAGGACATGACAAAGCCTTTACAATGCTCTGTCTTAACCCAGTACTACCAGCTAAGATTTCAGCATTAAATGGACAGGTTACCGCACTCAGGGCCGCCCTCTTGCACCATGTGAGTTCACAAAAAGGTGAACCTCACACCACCACTGGTAGTACCAAAGCTAAGACATTACAAGTTAATCAGCTAGGTCCATCCTATTCTAGACATGTGGTTGCATGTTTGACTCAGGTCAAAGGCTTGCAAGGTTAAGTCCTTAAGATGACTAGGGCAAGACTTCCACATACCCTCTACCCTTCTGGCTCACCTTGGCACTCTTCCCTTGCCACTTGCCCCAATCTAAATAGATCTCAATTTTACAAATTTTTAGAAATTGAAATCACCTCAATCGGAGCTTGTATGAGAAAGAACAGGCTCATGAAAGATAACAAAATAAGAAAAATACCAAAAAAATCAGAAATTCAATATGTAACACCCCGGCACCCCGTGCCACAATTGTTACAGCACAAGTACCAACAAACAACAAAACTACCAAATACAAAAAAATTTCAGTATGACCCCTACGCACTTCGAGCAAAATTCAGCAACAGATAAATCATCACAAGCAATAGGAAATGACCACTACACAACTAAGAGAGCATACATAGAGAGATAAAGTAAAGCATAGCAACAACATTATACCATAACTACATCATCTTCCAAAAACATGAGCCACCACTTTACAACTAAACTACGAGACATGAGCTTAACAAAATATAACCACGAGTCAACCATACACTCCACACAGAGTAGATAGACCAAAAGCAAAGACCTAACAACTAAAGCGATCACTAGTGAAACAAAATACATCGCCTTTTTAACTACTCAGAAGTCTATGGTAAGTGATAACGAGTGAGTGAAATAGTGCTATGCCCTCTCCCAAAATGCCGCTCTGGAGGTACCTAAAATAAAAACATCACAAAACAAGTGTGAGTTCATACAAACTCAGCAAAGTGTGTCATACTAATGCAAATAACTTAAAATAGGATATTAGAGCAATTAAAACATGGTAAGACCCTTGCACATGAGAACAACATCATAACTTAACATGTATTTCTCTTTAATCATGCAATGCAACATGCATGCTCATAATGCCCATTTCATAGCTAATACCGGTATTACTGGGTGCTCACCCGTTGGTGTGCACCCTTTCATTCCCATCCAGCTCGTGGAGGGGCCTACCGAAGTAGGACTTTCACGTCTCACTACATGTGAGACATATAGGCCCACTCGGGACACCTCTTCTGTTATGAATGCACAAATACAAATGAAATGAATTAAATTGCAAATTGCATTCTCATCACCATAACATATCCATAAGCATTGACATATTCTTTAAATTCATACACTTAGCCTTTGCATCATCATAAGCAACCTCCTAATCATAAGCATAATCATGCTCATGAATATCAACATAATCGATATCACTAGCAAAGTGAGCCACAAATCCTTCTAGCATTTAATCTACATGATACACTTGCCTCTAACTGCGAGGAGCGGAGTGGCGCGATGTTGAGGCATCTCCCGACGCTACTCCACCTGAAATAACAATTGCATGAATTCAATTGAAAGATCGAAATGGCGATCAGAGGGGGGTGAATGATCCCAAATAAAATTTCCCCACTCAAAGTACTCCAAACACTCTTGCAACAAAAATCTAAAGAACCCGAAGATTTTCGTTCAAACTGGTGCTTCTCAGATTCACACACCCTCCAAAATCCAGAATAATTAGACAACTATGTGTACCCCAAGCTTGCATGGATAAAAACCATGAATCATGTGACGGGTTTTTTAATCACAATCCTGGTTGTCAGGTGTCCAAACAAAAGAGGAATCAATTCAAAAGACTTCTTTTCTAATAGAGATAAAGCTAAAACACCAAAGTCTCTTTTCAGAAAAGTTAAAGCAGATTTTCAAAAATTGTCCTCAGTTGGAACAGGTGGTTGGTGAGTTTCTGTTGCTCTAAAGTTTTTGAGAATCAAGCCATCAAAAGACATATCCGAGAAGACTACAATATAAGATAGGTTTTTGGTGCTCAACGATGTTTGAGCATGTTTTTCCCTTTCAGTTTAGTTACGTTTAGTCTGCGTATACTAAGATTTTTTTTTCTTTGCTTGAGTGCCTGGTATGTTGTACACTTGCCCCCAGCACGGTGTTGCAACCATACCTTTAGTTGAAAGCTTTATTTGCCTCTTTTAATTTGAAGCCTTTCAGCTGTGTCCTTTTTTCCCTGGGTATCACCTTGTCCCCTAGATGATCTTACCACTCGTCTACTGCTTCTCCCTCTTACCTATCAAACCCTTGTGCTGCATCTCAGATGGTTGACACTCGTTCTGGAGCCGATCGCAGTTCGCCCGTGGATGCCAGTGCCAACACCAACTCCAATCCCAATGCACCACCGCCACCACTGCAGTGACAGATCAGAATATGGGACATTTTCTGGTAGCTCAGACTCAGCTAATGAATACAATGATGCAGAACATGAACAACATGATGAATCAACAGAACCAGACTGTAGTTGCCCTAGCAAACCTGTTGAACCAGCAGAACCAAGCTGCCGCTGCACCTCCTCAAGCTCGTCTCCAGTCCAAGCTAGCAGAATTTATGAGGACTCGTCCACCAACTTTCTCCAACTCTTCAGAACCATTAGATGCCGATGACTGGATTCGCTCCATTGAGAAGAAGCTCGCAATTGCTCAATGCACAGATCGTGAGAAGGTTCTCTATGCCGCTCATCAGCTAGAGGGTACCGTCGCTGAATGGTGGGAGAACTACAGTGCTTTCCATGATGACAATCAGACTATCATTTGGGTACAGTTTTCCACTGCTTTCCGCCACTCCCTTATCTCATATGGTAAAGTGGAGATGAAAAAGAATGAGTTTCGAGAGCTTAAGCAAGAAGGGATGTTACTGAGTGAATACCTAAATAAGTTCACTCAACTCGCTCGCTACGCTCCAGAGGATGTAGCTACAGATGATGCTCGCCAGAAGAAGTTCAAGCGTGGACTCAATCCGGGACTAAAGGTGCAAGTCATTGGCAATGACTATGCAGATTTCCAGCACCTTGGAGATAAAGCAATGCTTATTGAGGAATCTCGTCGTGAATTGGAAGAATCCCGTAAGAGAAAGATGATGCAGCATGGAGCCCATCAGAGTCACCAGCACAGAGTCAGAACCAATGCTCAACAGCCTGCCCGTCTCACTCCTCCAAATGCATTCAGCACCCCTGCACCAGCACCTCGCCCAGCTCCTTTAGGCAATCGCAACCTCAGCACCAACAGCAATCCACCTCAGAGGACCAGTAATCTAGCTGCAGGAGTCACATGTTTCAACTGTCATGAACTTGGTCATTATGCCAACAATTGCCCAAGAAAGCAAGCTGTGACGCCAGTCCGTTTCAACTTGGGATCTACGCCAGCCAAGACCCCCGCACCAGGATCAAGACGTGGAGTGCCCCAGACTCCCAACCAAGCCACCAGGACTCCGCCGCCTGTTGAAAGAGGTCGTGTGAATCACGTCACCACCGAGGATGCCCAGTCTGCACCAGACGTCATACTAGGTAAGCTCCTAGTCAACTCAGCATCTGCCATGGTTTTGTTTGATTCTGGAGCTACGCATTTGTTTGTTTCTTGGAGTTTTGCTGCAAATCATCAATTAAAGACAATGCCTCTTAACACTATTTTATTAGTGCAATCACCTGGTTCCGATTTGAGTACAAACCAAGGCTGCCCCGAAGTTAAGATATTAATTGGAGGGGTAGAATTTCTAGCCAACCTTATTGTCCTAGACACCAAGTCCCTAGATGTGATCCTAGGAATGGATTGGCTCTCCAAGAACCAAGCAGTTTTGGATTGTGGGAATAGAGAGATCACCTTAACCAGTCCAGATGGAACCAAGTTAAAAGTTCAAGCCACTTCAGATCAGTCCGAAGAGATTAAAGTTTGGAGTGCCAAAGGAATGAGTTTGGAAGATGTGCCAGTCGCCAGCGAATTACCTGATGTGTTTTCGGATGAGTTGCCTGGGATGCCACCGGATCGAGATATATAGTTCTTAATAGAACTAGTTCCTGTAACACCACCCACTTCCAAGAGACCTTATAGGATTCCTGCTAATGATTTAGCCGAAGTAAAGAGACAGATTAAAGAGCTACAAGATCAAGGTTTTGTTCGACCAAGTTCTTCGCCATGGGGAGCGCCAGTTCTTCTAATTGAAAAGAAAGATGGAACTCAAAGAATGTGTGTAGATTATCGCTCACTTAATGAGGTCACCATCAAGAATAAGTACCCTCTGCAAAGAATCGATGATTTGTTTGACCAACTTCAAGGAGCCGGAGTGTTCTCGAAGATTGACTTAAGATCAGGTTACCACCAGTTGAAGATTCGTCAAGAGGATATACCCAAAACAGCTTTTGTTACTCGGTATGGACAGTATGAGTATACTATGATGTCTTTTGGATTGACCAATGCCCCTGCCTACTTCATGACCTTGATGAATAAAGTATTCATGGAATATTTGGATAAGTTTGTTGTTGTTTTCATTGATGACATTCTGATCTACTCCAAAAGTGAGGAAGAACATGAGGATCACTTGCGCCAAGTTTTAACGAAGTTAAGAGAGAATCGGCTGTATGCAAAGTTCAGTAAATGTGAGTTTTGGATGAAAGAAGTTGCTTTCCTAGGACATGTCATATCGACAGAAGGAGTCGCTGTTGACCCTAGTAAGGTACGAGATGTGTTAAGTTGGGAGTCACCCAAGACGGTACCCCAAATCCGAAGTTTTCTTGGAATGGCGGGATATTATCGCCGTTTCATAGAAGGGTTTTCTAGAAAAGCTAGACCGCTCACTCAACTCTTAAAGAAGGAGAAGAAATTTGTTTGGACACCAGAGTGTGAGCAGAGTTTCCAAGAGCTAAAGAAGTGTTTGACAACTGCCCCAGTGCTTATCCTGCCAGACAATAGGAAGGATTTTGAGATATTCTGTTATGCATCCCGACAAGGACTCAGTTGTGTGCTAATGCAAGATAAGAAGGTTGTAGCGTATGCTTCGCGACAACTAAGGCCACATGAAGTTAACTATCCTACACATGATTTAGAATTAGCAGCCGTAGTGCATGCTTTAAAGATTTGGCGTCATTATCTCATTGGAAATCGTTGTGAGGTTTATATTGATCACAAGAGTTTGAAGTATATCTTTGCCCAAGATGACCTCAATATGAGACAAAGAAGATGGTTGGAATTGATCAAGGACTATGACATTGGAATTCATTATCATCCAGGCAAAGCCAATGTCGTAGCTGATGCTTTGAGTAGGAAGAGCTACTGCAATACTCTGATGATTAAGGAAAGTCAGCCAGCACTCTATAAGGAATTTCAGAAGCTTAGTTTGGAGTTGGTTCAGGAAGGTTATTTAGCTACTTTGGAAGTACGCCCTACATTGGAAGATCAGATTCGAGAAGCACAGGTAGATGATGCCAATGTCAAGGAGATTAAGAGCAATATAAAGAAAGGAAAAGCCCCAGGTTTCTCTGAAGATGAACAAGATACTATTTGGTATTAGAAGCGTATTTGCGTACCAGATCAGAAAGAGCTTAAGGAGTTGATACTTAAAGAAGCGCATGAGGCTTTATACTCCATTCATCCTGGAAGTACCAAGATGTATCAAGACCTCAAAGAAAGGTATTGGTGGCCTAGTATGGAGCATGAGATTGCAGAGTATGTTGCACTTTGTGATGTCTGCCAGAAGGTCAAGGCAGAGCATCAGAGGCCAGCAGGATTGTTGCAGCCATTGAAGATTCCAGAGTGGAAGTGGGAAGAAATCGGTATGGATTTCATTACGGGATTTCCTAAGACCCAAATAGGTTATGACTCAATCTGGGTAATAGTGGATCGATTGACTAAGGTAGGTCACTTCATTCCTGTTAAGACTACATATGCAGGAGATAAATTAGCATAATTATATGTGTCAAGGATCGTTAGTCTTCACGGAGTGCCTAAGAAGATAGTGTCTGATAGAGGAACCCAATTTACCTCTCGTTTTTGGCAGAGTCTGGATGAAGCCATGGGAACTCATCTCAGGTTCAGTACTGCCTATCACCCTCAAACCGATTGACAACTGAGCGCGTGAATCAGATTCTTGAGGATATGTTAAGAGCTTGTGCCCTAACTTATGGTGCCAAGTGGGACAAGTGTTTGCCCTATGCCGAGTTTTCGTACAATAATAGTTATCAAGCCAATCTACAAATGTCGCCATTTGAAGCCTTATATGGAAGAAAATGCAGAACCCCTCTCAACTAGAAGGAGTCGGGAGAAAGACAATTGTTTGGCCCTGCCATACTGCAAGAAGCGGAAGAGCAAGTTCGATTAATTCGAGACCGTTTAAAGATTGCCCAAAGCAGACAGAAGAGTTATGCAAATAATCATCGCAGAGATTTAAGTTTTGAGCCCAATGATTATGTTTATCTCAGAGTCACCCCTCTCAAAGGAGTTAAGAGATTTCAAGTAAAAGGAAGGTTGCCCCTAGATATGTGGAACCGTTCAAAATCTTGGAACGAAGAGGCGAGGTTGCCTACATGTTAGAATTGCCTCAGTCTTTTGCCGGAATCCATGATGTGATCCATGTGTCGCAGTTGAAGAAATGCCTCCGTGTGCGAGAAGAACAGATGCCATTGGAAGCCATTGATTTGCAAGAAGATCTTACCTTTAAGGAGCAACCAGTGAAAATTTTGGATATAGCAGAGCGTATCACGAGGAGCAAGATCATCCGTTTTTGTAAGGTCCAATGGAGAATCATTCAGAAGAGGAAGCAACTTGGGAGCGAGAAGAGGATCTGAAGTCCGAGTTTGCCCACCTATTCTCTAGCGAGCCTGAATCTCGGGGTCGAGATTCCATTTAAGGGGGGGGGGAGGTTTGTAACATCCCAAAAAATTGAATTTTGCAATTTTTGAATTAAAAAATAAACCATTTGCATTTTCTTGAATTAATTCCAGCTTAATTTGAAATTTCTATTAATGAAAGGATTTAATTTGACTAAACTATTCATCAAACTAAAGATTTTCAGTTTTAGTTGGGTTCATTGTGCTTCAACTCCTTTTTCCCGCTCGGCCCGGCCCAACTCCTCTCCGCTCGGCCCTCTCCACACGCGCAGCCAACCCACCAGCCCGCGCCGCATCGACGGCCCGATTCGCGCCACGTGTGCGGCCGAGGTGCTTCCACATCGCCCCACCGCCGCCGTCCCGAACCCTAACCCTAGCCGCCGCTGGAGTCCGCGCGCCGCACGCCGCCGTCTCAGAGTCCATGTCCGACACTCCTCCCGAGACCGGAATTTAATGCGCCGCACCCCTCCTGAGGATCCTCTCCTCACGCCGCTTCGTTTGCCCCATCTCCCGTCGTTCGCGCAGTTGCCTTTGTCTCGTGCGCCCTCGCAAAGTTCGGCGCCGAGCCGAGACTTTCCGTCGCCCAGATCCTTACCGCCGTTGCCCCTCCGCCGTCTCCGTTGGCATCTTTGAGTCGGCCGCGTTGAGCCCTCTCAGATCTGTGCTGAACCGTGCCCAAACCGTCGCTCTTCCATCGTGTGCCGCGTCTTCTTCTCCGTTGCCGGTAAGCCTCGCGCCGTCGCTCGCCGTCGTCCTCCTTCGCTGATTCCTAGCCGTCCGATCTCGCGCCTACGTCCCAGAATGCGCCGCGTTGCCTCCACCCGCAGCACAACTTCTCGGCCGTCCGATCTGGTCGAGTTGGCGGATGCGCGACGCGTGTCTTGTTGCGTCAGCCACGCCATTGCGTCAGCACTGACGTCGGCCGTGCGCCGAGTGCATGGTGAACCGGCGCCGTGCCGTGGACCGAGTCCACCAAAAGCCGGCTGATGTCAGCGTTGCGCAATAAACCAATTTTCCTGTATAGAAATAAATCCAGAAATTCTGTTTTTCCGATTTTCAGCATTTTCTCTGAATTTAATCTTTCGGAGGCCCGTTCTCGCTCATACAAACTCCGATTGAGGCGATTCTAGTTTCTAAATTTTTCTAAAATCAAGATCTATCTTCCAGAGCCATTTATTTTCAGTTTTGAGCTTGTTTGAGTCTCTGTTTTGTATTTATTTGGTTTCATTGCTTCTTTTCCGGTAGACGTTAATTCCGAGGGAGCGAACGAAGACTTCGAAGACCAAGACTCAGCACTAGATTAGCAAGGCAAGTCGTAACCTTTGATCATATCGATCCTATGTTTGCAAAGTAATTTGTTTTATACAATTGCGTGCTATTTATGTATCAATGTTTATTTCATGGGAGTAGATATGTTCCTAGTTGATATGATGCCACCTTGATTAATTGGGATGCCATGTTTCCATTGTTAAACCTAGGTTGGGACATTACTAGTTGGACATAATTATTATACCAACATTGGGTTATCGTATCTATGCTTAGACATGCTTAGTGGTACGAAGGGATTTCTTGTCACATATTGAATAATGTTAATCTTGACTTAATGAGATATTGAATCGTGGCCGTTAGCCACTGTTGTAAAATTTGTTGTACCATGGCGGGGTTTGCCATTGGTCTTGGTTGAACGAATTGTTTTCCCTCGGGCAAGTGATCGTGCAATAAAGGGGGTGCTTTCTAGCACTTTGGGATGTGGATGTCTTGCCTGAGACAACTTAAGGACTTAATCTTGTGCGCCATTGAACTGGGCCTAACCGTACTACCACAAGTCTGGTATGGGACAGACCTAGCTAATTAACTTGCAATGTCTAGTCTTGAGTACTGCAAATTGGTGGTGTGGGTTGCGGGATGGACGGGTAGATTCGCAAGGCACAAGAGGGGGCCCTAAGGGGCGAAACCTTAGCGGGCAGTACCGAGCTTAGACAGTGCATTGTAAATGCTTTGTCATGATATCTCTGCGACACACCAAAGGAAGTGTGTTAGTAACGTTTGCACAAAGAGATGTTCATGTCTTATGGGTAAAGTTGTAAAACCTCTGCTGAGTGTAAAACTATTCGAATAGCGACGTCCACGGTCATGGACAAGCCCAGGAATTTCACACGGGGTATAGAGTGTTTCATAAAATGTGGAATGTGGTGAGGCGAAGGACAATTGGGACTAGACGAGGTGCGCCGGAGGTCCGGACGGTTGAGGATCACCGAAAGATGATCGGAGATGGAGTCGCTGCGAACTTAGAAGACGAGGAATGGATGAGATGCTAACTTGGAGCTAATCAGATTAAGGAGGGCCGTTGGATCGCAGTCTAGAGGATAGAGTAGCGGGTCAAGTTAGTGTGCTTTTAAAAGCGTGCAAAAACTGGTATGTTTGTTGGGTTTCGGGTTAGCCCATGAAAGACCATGTGTAACACCCCGGCACCCCACGTGCCCTGAATGTTACACTTTCACGCGACAACAACACAAAGACATAAGAGAAACAACCATTCAACCTAAACATGCTAGTAGGTTGCCGAATTAATTACAAATTTCAGTAGCACCTTCCCTAAAACTTGGACATCCACTCAGCAGACAAAAGACAATAATCATTCTGATATCATCTACAACATGTCATGGAATCAATCAATCATCATGACCAACTAAGCACACAACTAAACATAATATCATCAATCATCAATTAAACTTAACTACAACACGATTACATAATGAATTCAACTAGTTTTCAGAGTGAACTGATTAACCCAACTAATCTTTTAACATGTCATGAGCGTGAGTGGAGGTGCAGCTAAGTCCCATCCCGGTAAGTCACTCTCAGGGTACCTAAAAACATTAAACAAACAAGCATGAGTTCAAGACACAACAAAGTGCATCACAAACCAAATTACACAATTAAATCAACAGTAAGAGCATACTTCTTATCCAAATACATGAATTTATAAAACAATAATATCAACAACATTTACCTCTTTTCACTTCATTACTTACTTCCTACACGTACCTCTTTAAATCTCTTTGGATGAGTCCACGACTCGATCCCAACTCTACACATTTCTATTGAACTCAAAATCATCGTTAGGATGTAATACGACATGCATGCTCATGAATGCTCTTTTCTTTGCACGTACCGGTACTGCCGAGTGCACACCCGTCGGTGTGCACCCTCACGTCCCTTCCATCCCGTGGAAGGTGCCTACTCTTACTGTCTCGCTCCCATTCACTTCGATAAATGGGACCTTGAGGTAGGACTTTCGTGTTCACTACGTGTGAACACAGAGGCCCCAATCAGAATGGGTCGCCTCTTCCATTATGAATGCACGTATGCAATTAACATGAATACATGTGCAACTTCATTCATTTTCACCACTTGCATAGTAATGCCCAACTTCATAAACATCAGTCAATTCATCCATCCATGAATTACCGTTCTTACTAGTCTAAGCAAATTCAAGAAATATGCATGGTAGCACATCATATCATATTCATATGCACAAGCAACCAATCAATATTATAATATCCTTCTAGTTGATACACTTGCCTTCTACCGAGAGGAATGGAGTGGCGGGAAGAAGAAGCCACTCCCAAAGCTACTCCACCTGGAAATACAATTGCGCACTCAAATTCACATGTTCTAGAGTCAACAAACAGCACTTTCACTCCCAAAATCAAATTTGCCCCAAAACTCTGAATTCATACAAAACTAGTTTAGATAGCCCACTTCCCCACAGCATAACTACTGCTATATAACTTTAAATTGAGCAAACAAAGACATTTTAAGCATCTACATAGAATTTTCCATCCATCTCTAAGCAATTGCAAATTCCAACTCGGCCTCTAACTTGTCCTAAATCACAGAAAAAAATTGAATCTGCTACTAGTCACAATTTGGACGGCAAAAGGTAAAACTTGCATAACTTTTTAATGGTTGAACCAAATTGATTGAACTCAGTTTATAATTAATCAAAAGAGGATAATCTACAACTATATTATATCCATTTATTCAGAAGATGCATTACTAATTCCCAGATTAGAGATGAATAGAGGTTATATACATTAACAGTAGTTCTGAACACCAGGTACTAAAATGACCATAACGTTTAATTTGCTAAGTAAAAATTTGCATTCTTAGGCTGCAAATGACCACAAGAGGATAACCTATAGTTACCCCTTAGCCATTTTCTCAACACCTGAAAGTAAAGTCCTCAAACTGCCCTCTGAACTTCAGACCAACTCTGAACTTTCAGCAGAAATCTCAGTTCTGGACAGCAACTTCAACAGGCCAAAACTTTTGATTCCTAACTCCAAATGAAGGATACAAATACACTTTCTAAATCTACAGGAAATTTCCTACATTTCTCTAGGCAATCAAAAATCCTAATTTGGCCTGTTGCTATATCAAATCTTCAGTTGAACATTTTGGGCGCAATCCACAACCTAATCTCGACAGTCAACAACAAAAAAATGGCATAACTTTAATTGGCTGATCAAATTTTAGTGTTCTTATACTCAAATTAAAGGGGATTCGACGATCTACAACTTTCTCTATAGCCAAATATCTAGGAAACGCACCAATTAATCCCAGATTTGCAATGAACAGAAGGAAGGAATCTGATCGAAAAACAGAACTGCACAACTTCTAGGGTTCCACCTCTAATCCATTCCATACACAACCAAACCACCATTAAAATTCCATGGCATGAACCCTAACCCAGCCACCCAACCACACCCAAACCCTAGATTATTTTTCCTCACCTTGGCTCAAGGGAGAAACCGCAAGGGGAAGGGAGGAAGGGCGCCGATCATGGGGAGGGAGGCACCGCTGGAGCTGGCCAGAGGATGGCCGGAGGGGCGGCGGCGCTAGCTGGAGATGCTCCATGGGGAGGAGCACGGGTGGGAGGAGGTAGGGAGGGGGTCGGCAGGGGAGGGGAGCAACACGAGTGGGAAAAGAAAGAGAGAGGAGGAGATTAGGTGGGAGGAGAAAAAGAGGAGTGGTAAACTTGCCAATTTTTCTCCCACGCAGCCAATTTCTAACCCTGTAGCTCTCAAAAAGGCCCACCACACTCCCGACTGGAAATTCCAAAAACTAGAGAAAGATCTAGAATATTACATTATCCTCCCCTTAAAGGAATTCGACCCCGAATTCAAAGAACGCTAGATACAAAAACAAAGTCCGCAAGGGACTTAACTTCTTTGTAACTCAAAGCACACACACAAAACTCAAACGGCTGCAAACGATAAACCAAATTCTCAATTTAACGATCGGCGAGAAGTGGTTTGACTTAGCTCAACTAAGTGCAACTTCCCACTATTCCCCATTCACTCAAATTTCTACTAAAATTTGCAAGAGACAAAATTCCCTAGCAAACTGGATTCCAAATTATTTCCCGAAGCAGACATCTCATAAGAATTTTTCTCAATCCTAATCCTCAATCTCACCCACTAAAAGGCTCAATCATAAAATTGTTATGCCATATTTCCATATCCAACATATCATACCACTATCTTAAGAATTAGTCTGACATACTCAGACTAGTTTTTCCTTTAGCACTGAGACACACTATACCTTTTACTCGATTATTCTTCTCAACAGAAGAGGGTATTAATTTCTAATCTCAACAGAGCTCTAACTTCCTCTTTCTATCGCTCTAGCATGATTCATCAAACTCAAGATGACACAATCATCGCGAGACACATCCCCTTAACAAACATTTAACCATTAGTATTCGAACGGTCAGCTGGGGTTCCAAACTTGAACCCCTACAAATCAATTACACAAAACCCCATCTTTTCCAATTGTTCGACCTTTTTCACCAGGACTCAAAATCAACCAATGCTCTCGAAGGAATTAGACCACTTGTGACATAATTTTCCTTCCCAATCACAAATCACGATATGTTTTTATTCCATCTTCTCCTAGGCACATCTCACACCCGGGGACAAATAACTAAATTACATGCTCACAATCAAACACTTTATATTGAATCACTATCACCTTCTTTACAACCAATGATATTCTCAAAAATATTGAACCAAGACATCAACAACCTACATCATACTCCACTCTTAACCGCTAATGGTCAACGCCTAGCCCATGCTAGGACCAGAGATCATTACCAAACAACAATCGGTTCTTTCCCTACGAGGGTCTCGCCCTCACAATCTTTCACTCAACCAACCAAGCTCAGAAGCAAAGTTCTTTAGTACACTCAACAATATACCAGGAACATTTATATTCTCAACCCAGGCTAGAATACAAAAGAAGTACAATTCTTTTGAATCAAAAGCACCGCTTGCATCAACTTGAACCCAATGCTCTACAATTCTCTTTGGAAAGAATTCGACAACATCCAGAGATCACTCTTTTTTCTTTCCTAAGTCAAGTCACAAAGGAAAACTCAAATCTCAAATCTATGCGATACAATTCGCATCGGGAAGCAGTCAATGAAAAGAGAGAAACTCCACTCAAATCTTTGATAGAAGTTTTCAATAACCAAAACAATCCAACTTGCTTTCACTGAAGCAAAACCTCTCAAAGGGAAAGGGAAACTCAATTCTCTCACATAGCATAGCCAAATTACCAGAAATTATTCCATTTTGCTTTTCATGCTAGAGAGCAAAGGAAATCTCGATTCCCTTTAACCATTCAATCCATGACCAACGCATTAAAACCAAGGCACCAAGCTTTACCTCGGGGAAAACTCCATTGGAAAAGAAACACCGCGCGAAACTTTATGGAGACGACTCATTTTCACAAAAGAAAACATCAAGCCTTTACCAAAGAAAAACACCTATCAGATATCCACTGATCACTTATGAAACGATCATAAGTTTGATCCTTTGAAACACTCGCAAACCCATACACACTTTTCAATTGAATCCAACTCTAGTCACAATAGGGTTACAAATTAAGTGTTTAACTCAAGAGGTTCCATCAAAACCCATTATGTCTATTTGCTTCCTTTAAATGTTGATTCCGAAGATAGTTCAGTTTACACGCAAAAGAGCGATCCCTTCATATACTCTTGAGTGCAAAACCCCTATTCATAACATAAGCTAAGCAGCTTAGCCAAAACCAAAGATTGGCATAGATCAATGAAATAAAATACCCCAAAAACCATCAAAACCAATTTCGCAACTTGACAAAATGCAAACGAATTGGGGGAGTTCTACTGCCCACTAATTAGGACGCCATAACCCCAAAAAGCAGGCACTCCCAGAAAATTATACACTCAATTGAGTCCAGGAACCTTTAAGAGAAGGTTCGACTCGAGTACTACCATTTCGCGAATTCCCACTCTTAGCCATTAAGGATTTCATATTCACCAAATCCTGAAAAGCCCAACACTCTTAAGCATAAGACGCATGCCAACACCTTCTTTTGGTCTACTAACCAAGACAAACCATTCTTCATACAACCTGTTTATTCCAAGGTTAAAACACATGTCATCAGCACTTATCTCGGCGAAATCAACACATCCCTTTCACAGAATCCCTAAGTTACATATTTAATATCTTCAGTTCAT
Organism: Otatea glauca; assembly: GCA_036346275.1. Classification (NCBI taxonomy): domain Eukaryota; kingdom Viridiplantae; phylum Streptophyta; class Magnoliopsida; order Poales; family Poaceae; genus Otatea; species Otatea glauca. Next base: position 24,001,770 of record CM070719.1, on the reverse strand, counting down.
TCAACCAATAAATAATTCTAACCACTCAATACGATCTCCCCTAGGCATCTTTCATAAATACGGAGCCGAGACAGACATTTGTCAAGGACAAATTTAACCTTTCATACACTCATTCCATATCCCTCTACTTTGATTACACATCGATCAAGTCACTCTGTCAATCCACAATTTAATTGACCCAAGCAACATAAACTAACAACCCTCATGTCTTTACACCATAACCTTGCTATACCAATTTGTCGCTCAGAAGATTCTAGACCTTCTCAATCGTGATCAATACTAGCTTTTCAGGAACACAAATCTCGGAATTCCCGTTAATTCCATAGCTCACAACACCTTGCATAATTCTAATCAACTTTCACTTTAGATCATATACCGTCTCGATTAATCATCTATACCACACAATAAATTAGGTTGTCTTTAAACAACCAACAAATCCAATTTTAACAGAATCAGTAACCCACATCAACTAGAATCGCTAACTACTCATCATACCCTTAACCTCTTAAACACCCTCGTGGGTCACATACCCAACCTTTAAGGAAAACATAGCTCTTAGGCATTAATGAACACCGATAAACAGTTTCTTCTTTCCAGAAAAACCCAAACAGAAATTGCAAGAGAGCGCAACTCTCGAATACCCAAACTCTGGCATGCAAAAGATCTTCATCAAATCTCAAAGTTACAACTTCCACAAGGGAAGATAAATGTAAGGGGGAAAACCAAACGATCAACCACATCCTTTCTGATAAAACCTTAACACCAAGAATCCACAAGACTTAACTTTTACATCAAGACTTCAATAATTTCTTTTAAACTCGGAGAATAACAACACAAGAATAAATCGATAACTTTCTCCGTAAAGCAATCCAACAAAACCGGGCGTCAAAGCTGGAATGGCAACCAAAAGAGGTGTCACACTAAACTCTTATTCATTGTCTTCAACCAAAGAAGGCAAAACCAAAAACCGTCGAAAGAACAATCAGCGAATACTCGTTACCAAACACCTTTCCTTTGTTTCCAACCAGTAAAGACCAAAATAAAACAACCAAACCGATCGACAGAACGGTAGAAGAAATCCTAAAGGATCCACCACCAAACTTTCTATTGGACTCCAACCAATGAAGCTAAAAGGAACCAACAAACTCCATCCACTCTCTAGACCTTGTCGCAAAAGACGATGACTCTTACCTACGAGAGGCTCACAGCCACAACCACCACCATGGCCAGTCCACAACAGAAGAAGGTGACCAAAACCCTTCGGCAGCACAACTCACTTAATCTCAATAACAAGAACAACTCAATTCATTCCTTTCATAAACATAGCAACGTACATTATCAAATGTAGCACTCAACATCAAAGCTTAAATACAACATTTAAGCGTAAAGCAACAATACCCATACCTTTTCCTACTGTGCATCAGAGTGTGTCAAGTTTTAAATTAATTAACCACCCTACTTCAGATTTTAAGGTTGTTGCCCTAAGGCCAAATTTTTAACAAGAGTGGAAACCTATGTCATGTTTCTAATTTCACGCAGCAAAATTTTAGTTTAGTCTAGAGTAATTTGGAAAATTTTAGTTTACTCTAGAGTAACACCCCGGCACCCCACGTGCCCTGAATGTTGCACTTTCAAGTGACAACAACACAAAGACATAAGAGAAACAACCATTCAACCTAAACATGCTAGCAGGTTGCCGAATTAATTAAAAATTTCGGCAGCACCTTCCCTAAAACTTGGACATCCACTTAGCAGACAAAAGACAATAATCATTCTGATATCATCTACAACATGTCATGGAATCAATCAACCATCATGACCAACTAAGCACACAACTAAACATAATATCATCAATCATCAATTAAACTTAACTACAACACGATTACATAATGAATTCAAATTGTTTTCAGAGTGAACTGATTAACCCAACTAATCTTTTAACATGTCATGAGCGTGAGTGGAGGTGCAGCTAAGTCCCATCCTCGCAAGTCGCTCTCAGGGTACCTACATACATTAAAAAAACAAGCATGAGTTCAAGACTCAGCAAAGTGCAACACAAACCAAATTACACAATTAAATCAACAGTAAGAGCATACTTCTTATCCAAATCCATGAATTTATAAAACAATAATATCAACAACATTTACCTCTTTTCACTTCATTACTTACTTCCTACACGTACCTCTTTAAATCTCTTTGGATGAGTCCACGACTCGATCCCAACTCTACACATTTCTATTGAACTCAAAATCATCGTTAGGATGTAATACGACATGCATGCTCATGAATGCTCTTTTCTTTGCACGTACCGGTACTGCCGAGTGCACACCCGTCGGTGTGCACCCTCATGTCCCTTCCATCCCGTGGAAGGTGCCTACTCTTACTGTCTCGCTCCCATTCACTTCGATAAATGGGCCACGAGGTAGGACTTTCGTGTTCACTACGTGTGAACACAGAGGCCCGCATCAGAATGGGTCGCCTCTTCCATTATGAATGCATGTATGCAATTAACATGAATACATGTGCAACTTCATTCATTTTCACCACTTGCATAGTTATGCCCAACTTCATAAACATCAGTCAATTCATCCATCCATGAATTACCGTTCTTACTAGTCTAAACAAATTCAAGAAATATGCATGGTAGCACATCATATCATATTCATATGCACAAGCAACCAATCAACATTATAATATCCTTCTAGTTGATACACTTGCCTTCTACCGAGAGGAATGGAGTGGCGGGAAGAAGAAGCCACTCCCAAAGCTACTCCACCTGGAAATACAATTGCGCACTCAAATTCACATGTTCTAGAGTCAACAAACAACACTTTCACTCCCTAAATCAAATTTGCCCCAAAACTCTGAATTCATACAAAACTAGTTTAGATAGCCCACTTCACCACAGCATAACTACTGCTATATAACTTTAAATTGAGCAAACGAAGACATTTTAAGCATCTACATAGAATTTTCCATCTACCACTAGGCAATTGCAAATTCCATCTCGGCATCTAAATTGTCCTAAATCACAGAAAAAAATTGAATCTGCTATTAGTCACAATTTGGACGGCAAAAGGTAAAACTTGCATAACTTTTTAATGGTTGAACCAAATTGAGTGAACTCAGTTTATAATTAATCACAAGAGGATAATCTACAACTATATTATAGCCATTTATTCATAAGATGCATTACTAATTCCCAGATTAGAGATGAACAGAGGTTATATACATTAATGATGAGTTCGAACAGCAGTACTAAAATGAACATAACGTTTAATTGGCTAAGTAAAAATTTGCATTCTTCGGCTCCAAATGACCACAAGAGGATAACCTATAGTTACGCCATAGCCAGTTTCTCAACACCTGAATGTAAAGTCCTCAAACTTCCCTCTGAACTTCAGACTAACTCTAAACTTTCAGCAGAAATCTCAGTCCTGGACATCAACTTCAACAGGCCAAAACTTTTGATTCCTAACTCCAAATCAAGGATACAAATACACTTTATAAATCTACAGGAAATTTCCTACATTTCTCTAGGCAATCAAAAATCCTAATTCGGCCTGTTGCTATATCAAATCTTCAGTTGAACATTTCGGGCGCAATCCACAACCTAATCTCGACAGTCAACACCAAAAAAAATGGCAGAACTTTCAATTGGCTGATCGGAGTTTAGTGTTCTTATAATCAAATTAAAGGGGATTCGACGATCTACAACTTTCTCTATAGCCAAATATCCAAGAAACGCACCAATTAATCCCAGGTTTGCAATGAATAGAAGGAAGGAATTTGATCGAAAAACAGAACTGCACAACTTCTAGGGTTCCACCTCTAATCCATTCCATACACAACGAAACCACCATTAAAATTCCATGGCATGAACCCTAACCCAGCCACCCAACCACACCCAAACCCTAGATTTTTTTTCCTCACCTTGGCTCAAGGGAGAAACCGCAAGGGGAAGGGAGGAAGGGCGCCGATCATGGGGAGGGAGGCACCACCGGAGCTGGCCAGAGGATGGCCGGAGGGGTGGCGGTGCTGGCTGGAGATGCTCCAAGGGGAGGCGCACGGGTGGGAGGAGGCAGGGAGGGGGTCGGCAGGGGAGGGGAGCAACACGAGTGGGAAAAGAGAGAGAGAGGAGGGGATTAGGTGGGAGGAGAAAAAGAGGAGTGGTAAAATTGCCAATTTTTCTCCCACGCAGCCAATTTCTAACCCTGTAGCTCTCAAAAAGGCCCACCACATTCCTGACTGGAAATTCCAAAAACTGGAGAAAGATCTAGAATATTACACCTTGTGGAGGTCTACTCATGTTGGTGATGAGTAATTGACTAAATTTGAGCCTGGTTTGCTCTGGTTTGAGTTTGATTTGAATTGGATTTTCAATATGAAGAAATTTGAGTTGTGTCTACTAGGGGCGGCACTACCGGCCATGTGGGAGCGGTAGTGCCGGTCGAGCGGCACTACCGGCTCCAAGAGGCGGTAGTGCCGGACAATAGAGCGCATGTTGACTTTGAATTTTGAAATTGCGTGAGATTTATTGCATATCAATTTGGACATTGCTATGTGATGTGTTTCCTTGTTTTTGATGGTTGCAGGTCGATGAAGCTAGATCATGGTGAGGCGAAGGATGATCGGGACTAGGCGAGGTGCGCTGGAGGTTCAGACGATCGGGAATCGCCGGAAGATGATCGGAGACGGAGTCATGGCAAGCCGTGAAGAAAAATAATGGAAGAGTTGCTAGTTAGGCACTGCAGGGATCAATGAGGGCCATTGGATCTTGGTCTAGTTGATAGGTTAGCGGGTCTAGTTTGTGTGCTTTGAATACCGTGCAAGAAAACCCATTATGTGTGTGGGTTTTGGGTGAGCCCTTGCATGACTGGTTGAGTGGGTTAATTCTAGCCCTTGATGAGTGCTCTAGGGTTTAGAAGCTCATCCAAGGGTGGTAGGTTGCCGAAGAGTAGTATAAATAGAGGGGTAGGGGTAGCCCTCCTTCTCTTGAAGGTTTTTGAGGTTGTTGTGCTCCTTGAGTTTTACCGACTTTGTTGCGAGGCTTTGTAAACCTCCCTTCTAGAAATGAAAGTTTAATCCATTCCTCTCAATTCTAAATTTACTTTCCACATTTACATTATGCTTTAAATTCAGTCTTTAAATTCCACAATTTACATTCATGCAATTTACTTTCATGCAAGTTGGATTTGCCTCCCCTCCATCTAAATGCTTTTGGATCTTTTGCTGAGGATGTATGATTGATGGATGAGTCTTTTTCAGACCATATCCCAATCATCTAGGCAAATCTTGTGTTCTTCTTTGTAAGAAACCGATTTTTTGTTCTTGAGAGGATGATTCTTGGAAGATCGGGTTTTTGGTATTCTTGACTTGTGTTCTAGCTTGCTATGATATGTAGGAAGCCATCTAGGATTATCTTGATCATCAAGTAACCACGAGCTAGCTAAGGGCAAAGTTTTTGTTCTTGAACCCATTTTTGTGCACCCTTCTGTATATTTGAAAAAGGTCGGAACTTTGACATTGATTCTTTTAATCGCTAGTTGGAATAGGTTCCTGACATCCATAAGAAGGTGTCCACAAACTTTCATCGAGTTTGGATCAGTGGATCAAAAGATTCCTTGATTTTTCTTTTTAAACTCGTGCTGAAATCACTGTTCATACGACTGGTTTTACTGTAGCTACAGTAACCCCGGTAGTACCGCCCCTACATGGGCGGTAGTGCTGACGGTAGGCTGAAATCTGTGAAAACTGATTCTTCCGCCTCCATTTGATACCTAAGTATCTTGGCTTGGTTTCTTTGGGTGAAGAATTGCATTCGTGATCTTCTTTGGGAATAAAATTTAATTTGGGATCATTCACCCCCCTCTGATCGTCATCTCGGTCTTTTAGCCCATGTATAGCTAAGTGAGTGTGTCAATCCTAGCCCTTGATTGTGTTCCTTAGGGTTGAAGAAACTCATCCAAGGGTGGAGGACGACTCAAGAGTAGTATAAATAGAGGGGTAGGGGTCGCACTCCCGTCTTGAAGGTTTTCAAATTTGTGTGCTCCTTTGAGCTTTTCATACTTTGTTGTGAGGCTTTGTAAACCACCCTTCTAGAAATGAAAATCCAAGTTTCTCTATTCTGAATTTACTTTTCGCATTTTCATTATGCTTTAATTAAATATTTAAATTCTGCACTTTACATTCTTGCAATTTACTTTTCGCACATTTGGAATTTCCTCCCCTCCTTCTTAATGCTTGTGGATTTTGTGGAAATGATGTATGATTGATGGATGAGTCTTGCTCAAACCATATCCCAATCATCTAGGCAAATCTTGTGTCCTTTGCAAGAAATTGATCTTGGAAGATCGTGTTTGTGTAGTTCTTATCTTGTGATCTTTCTTGCTTTTACATGTGGGAGGTTGTCCAAGATCATCAAAACCCCACGAGTGAGTCTGTGATCAAGCTTTTTGTTTTTTGTTCTTGGTGCACTCTTCCTTCGATTTGAAAAAGGTCAAAACTTTGATGTCAATCCCTTGGATTTAAGGTTGGAATAGGTTCTTGACTTCCATATGAAGGTGCATACCAAGTTTCATGAATTTTGGACCAACTGATCAAAAGATTCATCAAATTTTCTTTTGAGTTCGTGCTATGTTCATCTCCTATTCTTGAGGCCCAGTACTAGCAGTAGCACCACCGCTGGAGCAGTTGTACTGGCTAGAACAGTCACCACTAATCTACTTTCGGTTGTTTTGGTGTGAGGTTTGGCTGGGTCCTTGTGAGTGGGGGATAAGTTTTATTTTGGGATCATTCACCCCCCCCACTGATCGCCATTTTGGTCCTTTAATAGTTATCAGACTCCAGTTTTCCTCCACTATAGATCTTGACCGGTCTCTAGAGCCATGGCGACGGACAAATACTCAACTGAGCCTTCTATCTTTTTTGGAGTTGATTTTCCCTTCTGGAAGTCAAGAATGGAGTCATACATCACTGCCCAGGTCTTCCTGATTTCGTAGAAGATGAAGCTCCCGTATGAGGTTCCTGCCGATGAAAACGTCACAGTCGGTAATATGGCTGACGTTGAGGCGAACACCAAGGCCAGGAACATCCTGAGTACGACAGGATCTCTCACCTACGATCTGCTCGTCAGATCTGGGTGACCCTCGATGCTTACCATGAGGGCACCACCCAGATCAAGACGGTGAGATAGGATCAATACAAGCGTGGCTATAACAAGTTTGAACAGCATGCTGGTGAGGCTCTTCATGAGTGCTTTGGTCGTTTTACATGGATTTTTAGAGATCTTCATGCAGTTGGTTGCACATACCCTGACTCGAAGAACGCTCGACACTTCTGTTAGTGTTATGCCCTTGAGGCAATCATTTAGATGATTGTAACATGAAGGATCGAAATGGTGATCAAAGGGGGGTGAATGATCCCAAATAAAATTATCCCTCACTCAAAGTACTCCAAACAATCTCGCAATAAAAATCTAAAACACCCAAAGATTTTCCTTCAAACTAGTGTTTCTCAGATTCGCACACTCTCCAAAACCCGAACAATTAGACAACTGTGTACCCCTAGCTTGCATGGATGAGAACCATGAATCATGTGAGGGATTTTTTTAATCACAATCCTGGTTGTCAAGTGTCCAAACAAAGAGGAATCAATTCAAGGACTACTTTTTCTAAAAGAGATAAAACTAAAACATCAAAGCCTCTTTCCAGAAAAGTAAAAGCAGATTTTTCAGGAATTGTCCTCAATTGGAGCAGGTGGTTGGAGAGTTTCTGTTACTCTAAAATTTTTGAGAATTTTTATCCATCTGAGAAGTTGAGTCGTGAAACAGTCCACCAAAAATCACCTCAAAAACATTGTATAATAAACATAAAAAATCAAGCATTACAGATAGTGAGGAACTTCGACCAGAATGTTTGAGGCTTGGTTTTCACTTCATAGCGCTCAAAAGGTGCAACCAGTGGACTCACAAATTTTTCCAAAGATGTATATATGAGTCGCATACCTTTTCCAACAAGAATCACATAAAAAGGATATTTCTAGATTTTTATAAAAATCAAAGACTAACTGCTGCGCGAAGAACAAGTTCTGGTCAGATTTACAATTCGATAAAAACTTGATCTCTAGTCTATCCTAGGGTGCAAAAAGATGTAAAACTATATGAACACCCTCAAGACATCCTATAAGAACAGCATTTAGAAGGAGGGGAGGCAAATCCAAATTGCGAGAATGTAAATGCAGGAAAGTAAATGCTAAATTTAAATTGCGTAAAGTAAAGACATAATGTAAATGTGCAATTTAAATTCACAATAAGGTAAAGAAATTTTTTTTATTTTCTGGAAGGAGAGGTTACAAAGCCTCACATTCATGTGGGCAAAGCTCAAAGGAGCATCAAAAACCTCAAAACCTTCAAGGGAGAAGGCTACCCCTCCACCCCTATTTATACAACTCTTGGGCCACCTACTACCCTTGGATGAGCCTTTAAACCCTAGAGCATCCATCAAGGGCTAGGATTAATCCACTCAACCAGCCATGCAAGGGTTCACCCAAAACCCACAACACATAATGGTTTTCCTTGCACGGTTCTGAAAGCACACTAACTAGACCCGCTAACCTATTAACTAGACCAAGATCCAATTGTCCTCATTGATCCACGCAGTGTCTAGCTAGCATCTCATATGTTCCTTGTCTTCACGGCATTCACAGACTCCGTCTCTGATCATCGTCTGGCCATCCTTCGCCTTACCATGACCTAGCACCGTCGTCCTGCAACCATCAAAAACAAGAAAACACCTCACATAGCAATATTCAATCATCACAAATGCTCACAATCAATTATGTCTCAATCATCAGTCGGTTCTACCGCCAGCCACAGGCCGATAGTACCGCAAGAAGCTAATACGACTCAAATTGCTTCCTTTTGAATCCCAATTCAAATCAAACTCAAACCTGAGCACACATTGCTCAAATAAAGTCAAATACTCATCACAAACATGGATAGACCTCCACATGGTCCTTCAATCTCCCCCTTGATGAGTGTATTGACAAACCACACAAAAGGCATAAATTTGAGTTTGAATAAGAGAAGAAGAAAGCAATTTGATTGCAAAACCACATATGGTCCAGAGAGAAGTGATTGAGAACAAGACCAAGTTGGCAAGAAAGATTTTAGAACAAGGTAATATAGAGAACAAGTTTTCCACAAAAAGCTCTAAAAATCCAATAAAAACTCATAAAAGTTTATGATTCTTAAGATTTGCAAATTTTCAACAAAATCATAAAATCCAAGATACATTTTTCATTTTTATCTTTTTAATGATGCCTTTCTTCAATTTCTCCCCCTTTTGGCAATATAGGCATCAACATGACATTGTCTCCCCCTTTTTTATGTATGCATGAAATGCAGGCTAAGGGAGCTTTCAAGATTATCCAATTGATAACAACAAGATATGACACCAAGCTAGTCAATTTTTAGATTCGACTAGTCTAAGACTTGTCCAAGTGCAAATACTAGCTTAGTTTTGAATATTTCATTTTTAGCAAGATTTGACAAGTGCAACACTCAGCTTTAGTTTCAAAAATAGAAGAATAGCCACTCTAAGGATCAAAAGGAAAAACCTAGAGTTCAACCTACTCAACACTCTGGGGAATCTAGAAGTGCATACAAGGTGAAGGACCGAGATGGCGAACAGACGGGGGTGAATGGTCGCAAATAAATTTTCCCCCAAAATACTCCAACGAAAACCTCGACAAGATCGCTCAAAGGAAATCGTGAAAAACCCGAAAAACTAGACAACTATGTGTACCCCAAGCTTGCATGGATAAGTACCATAAAATATGTGGGGATTTTTGAGTCACAATCCTGGTTGTCTAGTGTACAAGATAAAGAGGAATCAATCCAACTCTTGCTTTTAGAAAGAACATCAATTAAAATCACAAAACTCACTTTCAGAAAAAGAAAAAGGCAGAATTTCCAGAACTTGTCCTCAATTTGAACAGGACGATGGTGGGTTTCTGCAGCTCACAAAATTTTGATAATTTTTCTCCCTATGACAATCAGAGTCTTGAAGAACTCCACCAAATTTCTCCACAAAACGCCTTAAAGAAAAAACAGGAAAAATCGAAGAACACAGCCAGTCAAGATCTTCGAGCAGAAAGTTTGGGGCTCGGTTTTCACCTCATGGCGCCCAAACGGTGCAACAAGTGAACTCCAAAATTTTTCTGCAAGTGGATATCAGAGTCCCGCACCTCCTCCAACCCGAGTCACTTAAAAAGGATTTTTCTATATTTTTATAAAAATCAAATGCTGCGCAAAGAACAAGTTCTGAACAAAGTTGGAACTTGAAAGAAAAGATGTTCTCTACTCAATCCAAGAGTGCAAAAGAGATGTAAAACCATATGAACACACTCAAAACATCCAAAATCAACAGCATTTAGAAGGAGGGGAGGCAAATCCAAATTGCATGAAAGTAAATTGCGAGAATGCAATTGCGGGAAAGTAAATTCTGAATTTAAATTGCGTAAAGTGAAGACATAATGTAAATGTGCAAAATAAATTCAGAGTTGGATGGATAAAACTTTCATTTCTGGAAGGAGAGGTTACAAAGACTCACTTTCTTGTGGGCAAAGCTCAAAGGAGCATTCATAAACCTCAAAACCTTCACGGGAAGGAGGCTACCCCTCCAACCCTATTTATACTACTCTTGGGCCACCTACCACCCTTGGATGAGTCCCTCAACCCTAGAGCACTCATCTAAGGGTTAGGATTAACCCACACACACAGCCATGCAAGGGCTAACCCAAAACCACACACATACCGGGTTTTCTTGCACGGTTTTCAAAGCATACAACCTAGACCAGCTAACCTATCAACTAGACCTCAATCCGACAGCCCTCATTGATCCACGCGGCATCTAGCTAGCATCATCTCCTTTCCTTGTCTTCTTGACTTGCCTGGACTCCATCTCCGATCATCTTCCGGTGATCTCCCAACCGTCTGGACCTCTGACGCTCCTCGCCTAGTCCCGGTCATCCACCGCCTCACCATGACCTAGCACCGTCGCCCTGCAACCATCAAAGAGAAGGAAACACATCACATAGCAATGCCCACAATGATATGCAATAAACCCATCCAACTCATCACTACCGCGCCCATACGGTCGGTACTGCCACTCCTGGCAGAGACAACTCAAATTGCTTCTTTTTGAAAATTAATCGAAATCAAACTCAAACTTGAGCACACCTTGCTCAAATAAAGTCAAATACTCATCACAAACATGGATGGACCTCCACATGGTCCTTCAATCTCCCCCTTGATGAGTATATTGACAAACCACACAAAAGGCATAAATTTGAGTCTGAATGAGAGAAGAAGAAAGCAATTTGATTGCAAAGCCAAACTTGGTCCAGAGAAAAAGATATAAAATCATGACCAAGTTGGCAGAAAGAATTTAGAGCAAGACCATGAAAAGGGCAAGTTTTCCACAAAAGCTCTAAAAACCAATCATAAGTGCCAAATGTGATTATGATCCATAAGAAATAGCAAACATTTACAAAGATCATAAGAAACAACAAGCTTTCACATTTTTATTTTTATTTTTAATGATGCCTTTTCTACATTTTCTCCCCCTTTTGGCAATATAGGCATCAAAATGGAATTTTCTCCCTCTTTTTATGTATGCATGAAATGCAACCTAAGGGAGCTTTGAAGATTATCCAATTGATCACAATGACAAGATTTGACACCAAGCTAGTCAATTTTTAGATTAGACTAGTCTAAGACATGTCCAAGTGCAAATACGAGCTTAGTTTTGAATATTTTATTTTTAGCAAGATTTGACAAGTGCAACACTTAGCTTTAGTTTCAAAAATAGAAGAATAGCCACTCTAAGGATCAAAAGGAAAACCTAGAGTTCAACCTACTCAACACTTTGGGTAATCTAGAAGAGCATACAAGGTCCTTCGGGCTCATTTATTACGTAATGCAAATTTTGATTTATCATCATACAAGACATAGCGGGGTGCAAATGTTTGATATTATTTGCATTCTTTACCCACATATGTCTTTGTTTTTAATTTATTTGCATTTTCTTTTGACAACCAATTGATTCAAGCCGTATGCGACCATCTCAAGATGAACTCTTAAGAGGATGGTCTAGGTCAAACACGATGTATTCCAAGTTCATCCCAAGTGCAATGGTAAGCGGTCTTGTGAATACAAGGTGTTGAGTCGTATGTGCACAAGAAGAGTCAATTTTGTTTAATTTTCATTTTTAGCACAATGATTTATGAGCAATTGAAGGACTCTAGCATGAATCAAACTAGTTTCACCCAAGTTGCTATAGGGACTCTAGAGAACTCCAAAATTTCTCAAATTATGGCATAAACCTCTAGAGAAGAAACCTAGCAAGTAAAAGCAACAAGTTTCATCAAGTTTTTCATTTAAGGCTTACTTCATTTTTAACCTTAGCAAGTTAAATGAACTTGGACATATCTAAGCTAGTGATTTCCTCCATATGATGTAGCATGGTGTATAGCATGAAGAAGAAATCAATTGCATAATAGACAAACCTTATTAAACAGGAAATGCAGTCTAAATGCAATGCATGAACAGATTCCCAAACTCCCCCTCAACAAATGAATCAATTTTAAGCTCAAATCTGATTAAAGTTGAGTTATTATCAATATTAGGCATAAAGAAAACCCGAATGAACTCAATAATAACCAGAAAAACAGAATAAGGAGAAGAAGTCGAGAAACTGCAAAACTGAATGGCTATTGAGCATAGATAAGATAGAAGAGACTCACTATGGCTCAGACTCGCTCTTATCTTCCCTAGTGACTAACATAGGGAAGCTGACTCTAGATCCCAACTAATGAGTGCACACAGACCCTGTCTACCCAGGAGGCCCAATACCTGCTAGACTTATAAGACTGTGAGGGAACTCAACCTAGATAGAAGAGAGAACAGCTAATCACGCATGATAGCAACCTAAAGCAGAAGATAAGATGTCCATGCAAGGCATGCCAGAAGTCTAAGTGAGTGAACTCAACTGAAGAAAACATGCCCAAAGTCACCCAGAAGAAAAATAAAGAAAAGAAAAGCTAGAAGAAAATATATAATACATAATATACAAACCAGCTCCCCCTCACGAAAGGCCGTAAGGGCTCACGATTCCAAGCTCACTACTCAAGGCAACAAATCTAGAGCTATCCAAAGGCTTGGTGAAGATATCGGCTAACTGAAGATCACTCTCTACGAACTAAAGCGCGACATCTCCCTTCTCCACATGATCTCTAAGGAAGTGATATCTAAATCAATGTGCTTGGTCCGAATGTTGTAATCGGGTTTTTAGCAATGCAAATAGTCAAGTGTTGTCACGTAAAAGTGGCACACTCTGTATCTCTAACCCATAGTCTCGTAAGGTCGATCTCATCCAGAGCACTGCTACAAAGAATCGCTACAAAGAACATACTCGGCCTCAAGAAGGATCAGGCAACTTGGATCGCTTCCTAGATGACCAAGAACCAAGAGAAGTGCCAATGAATTGGCAAGTGCCAGAAGTGCTCTTCCTATCTATCCTACAGCCAGCAAAGTCGGCATCGGAAAAGGCTCTAAGAGATAGACAAGAAGAAGAAGAGTACCAAATACCATAATCAGTGGTAGCACGAAGGTACCTGAAGATGCGCTTGACCGCCTAGCGGTGAGAGGCGTGAGGAGAAGCTTGAAATCGAGCGCACAAACACACAGCGAAATATATGTCCGGACTCGAAGCAGTGAGATACAAGAGGGAGCCAATCATGCTCCGAAACTCCTTTTAATCAGCAGGCTCACCATCCTCATCGGGCTCGAGGACAGCAGTGGTGGCCATAGGAGTCATCACTGGCTTCCCATCAGACATATCGAAGCACCTCAGGAGGTCAAGGGTATACTTGCCTTGATGCAAAAAAGTACCCTCCGAGTCTGCTTGATTTGGAAGCCAAGAAAGTAGCTCAACTTGCCCATCATACTCATCTCAAACTCTGTGCTCATCACCTCAGAAAATTGAGACACAAGCGAATGAGACGAGCCACCAAAAATGATATCGTCCACATAAATCTGGACGAGAAGAAAATGAGACCATGGTGTCTGATGAACAGAGTTTTGTCTACTATACCCATTTTAAAGTCATAGCTGAGAAAATAAGACTTGAGCCTCTCATACCATGCTCTGGGGCCTGCTTGAGTCTATACAGAGCTTTGGAAAGCTTGTATACATGACCCGAAAACTTGGGGTTCTCGAATCCTGTAGGTTGCTTGACATAAATCTCTTCTTCAATATAGCCATTGAGGAATGCACTCTTGACATCCATTTGATAAAGCTTGAAGCCTTTGGATGTAGAAAATGCAAGCAGGATTCGGATAGCCTCTAGCCTAGCTACAGGGGCAAAGGTCTCCTCAAAATCAAGACCCTCAACCTGAGAAAAGCCCTGTGCAACTAGTCTAGCCTTGTTTCTAACTACAACCCCATCCTCACTCTGCTTGTTTTTGAACACCCACTTGGTCCCAATGACATTATGACCAGATGGGGGCTCAACAAGCTGCCATACCTTGTTCCTCTCAAAGTTCTCAAGTTCCTCATTCATAGCATTAGTCCAAGACTCGTCAGATAATGCATGAGTCACATCCTTCGGCTCAAACGAGGCAACAAAGGCAAAGTAAAGGCAGAAACTGGACAAACCTGATTTTGAGCGAGTGACCCGCTCAAACAGATCACGAATGATCTGATCAGGTGGATGAGCTTTCTGGATATGTCGGGAGGACCGTAGCGTAGTGGCCTCTACCTCTTGAACAGAAGAGGTAGGAACAGAGCCACTCGCTGAAGGAGAGTCGGAAGGCAAGGGCTGGTCTCCCTGAGGTGCAGAAATGGAAATAGGAGGCACCTCAAGTGTAGAGGGGACTAGATCCGGTGGAACACCATCATCTCCATCATCCTCATCTTCTACAAAGATGGTCTCGGAGGGATAAGAAGAGCCTGAAACATCAGGTCTATCTCCTGGGCTAGCCTCATCAAAGGTCACATCACAGGTCTCTATGATCCTATGCGCATCAACACTCCAGACCCTATAGCTATGAGAAGAAGTCGAGTAACGTAAAAAGATACCATTAGAAGAGCGAGACTCAAACTTATCTAGGTTACCGGACTTCAAGATAAAACACTTGCAACTGAAAACGCGAAAATGAGACACACTGGGCTTTCGCCCATACCTCAACTCATAAGAAGTGCGATGCAAATGCGCTCTCAAAAACACGCGATTAGACACATGGCAAGCAGTAGCTATAACCTCAGCCCAAAACTTTCTAGGAGTACTATACTCATCTAGCATCATCCTATCCATCTCGACCAGGGTCTTGTTCTTCCTTTCCACTACGCCATTCTGCTGAGGGGCGTAGGGAGAAGAGAACTGATGCTCTAAACCAGACTCCACACAAAAACTCTCAAAGTAGGAATTCTTGAACTCCGTGCCATTATCATCACAGATAGGTCGTAATGCACCGGGAGCTCAATAGACAACCTCATGATCAAACCCTCAAGTGAGAAAAGTCTCATCCTTAGAGGCCATGAAGAATACCCAAGAGTATCTAGAAAAATCATCAACGATGACAAGAACATTCCACTTCCCTCCCGCCGATCGCACTCTAGCCGACCAACAAAGGTCCATATGTAAAAGCTGTCTCAAGGCTACCATCACTACGGATCGGAGAATGAGAAGCGAGAACCATCTTGCCATGTCGACAAGGAGAGCAAACTAAGTCTTTGACCATCTTGAGTTTAGGCAAACCCGAATGAGATCGTGGTCGCTAACTCGGTCAAATGATCAAAACCAATGTGACCAAGTCTCCTATGCCAGAAGGAGAGATCACGGGACTCAGAAGCAATCAAACATCGAAGAGAGTTTCCAAAAGAAGCAGAAAAATCAGCACGAAAGACTCTCCTAAATATAGAAATCCCACAAACTAACCCTCCTGATGAATCAAGGATTCTACAGGCATTACTCTTGAAGCTTACCTCGAAAGAATCATCGATAAGCTAAGAAACAGAGAGCAGATTGTATTGCAGCTTACTTACTAAGGCAACATCTTTAAGAATGAAATTTTGGTTAATGAAGATGGTACCTTTAGCAATGACTCTACCTGAAGATGCATCCCCGAAAGTGATCAACTCATCACCGGGCTTGACTAGGAAGAGAACCATCGAGAATCTCCGGTCATATGACGAGAACAACCAAGTCGATAATCTAAACATCTCCTTCCCATCCGATTTAACTCGATCAAGACACAAGAGAGAAAGATGACTCAAGATCGATAGAGTGAAGACTTGGGAACCCAATCTTTGAACCACACGACGCCTCAGTACCAAACCACGAAGAAGATCGACTCGAGTGTCTCTCTCGCTTAACCTTAACATGATCGCAGAAACTCTAGTAGATGATCTAGAGCCGGAATCTGGTTAGCCCGCCGTGGTGCAAAAGCCGACCATCCCGGTGAGGCTTCGTAAATCTCCTACCAGAACACCTCACGCGCCGATATCTACCTCGATGGGAAAACGAGGAATATCAAAAGGACGGCGGAAAGACTGACTACGAACAGCTCCAAGACTAAAACTCGAAGAACCAGCATGAAAACCGAGTCCTGGACGCTGCCCAAAAATAGGCGACTCTCTAACCTGTCTAGAAGCAGTGTGTAGGAGCACTCAAAGTCTGGAGATGACCCTGAATACCCCTAAGAGCAGCAACACGCTCACGCCGAGTGATCTTGGTGCGCCTGAAGCAGAAATCTACTAGGTGATCATCCATCTTACAGAAGGTGCATGTGTACTTCGCCTTGCTAGGGACAGAAGCAACAGGAGTAACACCCTTCTGGTCAGAAGTCCTATGGACAACCCCAGCAGACCTAAACACGGTGGTGCTCACTCTGGGAGCTACCACAATCTCACCACTCTTGGAGCCGCGCACAATGATGGGAGGATGCGCCCGAGCGTGCTCCAAGGGATCAAATCCTAGACCTTGATTGAATCTACTAATTTTGGATTAGTCTAGAATAAGATTGAGTTTCTTCTTGCCTCCAACAAACTTCTCGAGAGTGCTCATAAGATACTGGCAATCTCGAAAGAAAGAAGCACAAGAAGAACATGGGGAAGGAGAGGAAGTAGAAGAACAAGACTGAGAAGATCTCTCAGCACGTGCTTTTTGTTCCCTCAGCACGGCTGCCTCAATCTTGAGGGCCTCACAAGAAACGCAAGGAGCATCTCTAATCCTAAGGGTTTGGTCTTCTAACTTCTTCCTAAGCTCGACAAGGATTTGACCCACATCATCCTTAACCCCAGCACACAGCAGGCAACCAGATTTTGACTTAACTAGTAAGTCCTTAGCAAGTTCATCACACTTGACATTCAAAGCATCATTGTCAAGTTTTAGTTGCCTACAGCCCTCACATGAGCTGACTGGGTCCTTAGAAGCATGCAATTCAAGTTCATCATTTCTAGCAGAAAGCTTCTTAAGGTGTGAACTCATGGCATCAATTTCAGCAAGCAATTTAGGGCAATTAGAGCATGATGGAGTGGAGTGAGCATGAAGAAAACTAGCCTCAATAGGAATAGCATCAACAGAACTAGTGCTAGCATTCTTCAACCTAAGGCCATCAAGTTCAGCAAGCACACTATCATGTATGGTCCTTAGGTTCTCCAACTCCACAAGAACAGCACCACAGAGAATACAGTCATCAGTGACTCGGGAGGGAGAAGATCTAAGTGAAGCTAACTCCCGAGTCAAGGTACCTACTTCCTTCTCTAACTCAGAACACCTCGACCTAGCCTTAGCATGAAACTTGCCTAATTTACAGAAGGCATCATTTAACTCGTCGTAGGTGGGTATCTCATCCGTGTCGCTGTACAGCTCGAAGTCGCTGATGCCGTTGGCGTCGGCCATGAAGCACATGCTGGAGAAGTCGTCGCCGCCCTTCTTCTCTTGCGGTTCATCCTCGCCCTCATCGCTCCATGTCTCCGTGTCGGAGAGGTTGATGTCGTCAAGCGCGGCGAGGACACGGTGGAAGAGCTTATTGTTCTTGGAGAAGTTGTGGTACTTCTTCTCACGCGTCGGCTCACGAACTGGAGGCTTCTTGTTGCGCTTCTTGTCGATGTAGTCTTTCTTTACCGAACCGCCGGCATCGTTCTTAGCCTTCTCCAGTTTGGGACAGTTTGCTCGAATGTGGTTGGGGCCACCACACTCGAAACAGGTGATCATCCCACCTCTCTTCCTCTCTCTCACTCTCTTGTATGCATATGAAAATTTGCGAGCAAGAAGAGAAGCTAATTTTCTGGAAATTTTTCCAGTTGGTCATCGCTTAGCTCGCAAAGGGTGGAGACAGAGAAACCATCAAAAGAAACAGAAAGAGAGGATCCAATGGGATCGGTGACCAAAGCCATCGACTGAGACTTCATCTTCCGCGAGACGACGTCGATCTCATGAGTCTTGAGACGGGAATAAAGCCCGTCAAGAGTCAAGGTCGATAGGTCAGTGGTGTCCTTGATAGTGGTCACCTTCATCTCCCAAACGCGCAAGTCAAGTGCGGTCAAGAAATGTCGAGCATTATCCGAGTCAGGGTATATACAACCAACTGCTCGAAGATCGCTCAAGATCTTGGTAAAACGACTGAAGAACTCATCAAGACTCTCACTAGCGTGTTGTTCAAACTTGTTGAACTCACGCTTGAACTGGTCCTACCTCACGGTCTTGATTTGAGTAGTGCCCTCATGGTAAGCATCGAGGGTCACCCAAATATCGTGAGCGGAATGGAGGTGAGAAATCCTATCATACTCACTGTGGCTAAAACCCTGTATGAGGATGTTCCTTGCCTTAGCATTCACCTCAACATCAGCCATATTTATGGCCGTGACATTTTCATCAGCAGGAACCTCATACGGGAGTTTCACCTTCTGCCATATCAGGTAGCCCTGGGCAGTGATGTATGACTCCATCCGGGACTTCCAAAAAGGAAAATAAACTCCATTAAAGATGGGAGGCTTGGTGGAATATTTGTCCGTTGCCATGGCTCTTGAGACCGGTCAAGATCTATGGAAGAGCAAAACCGGCTCTGATACCAATTGAAGGACCGAGATGGCGAACAGAGAGGGGTGAATGGTTGCAAATAAATTTCCCCCCAAAATACTCCAACAAAAACCTCGACAAGATCGCTCAAAGGAAATCGTGAAAAACCCGAAAAACTAGACAACTATGTGTACCCCAAGCTTGCATGGATAAGTACCAAAAAATATGTGGGGATTTTTTAGTCACAATCCTGGTTGTCTAGTGTCCAAGATAAAGATGAATCAATCCAACTCTTGCTTTTAGAAAGAACATCAATCCAAATCACAAAAGTCACTTTCAGAAAAGCAAAAGCAGAATTTCCAGAACTTGTCCTCAATTTGAATAGGAGGTTGGTGGGTTTCTGCCGCTCACAAAATTTTGATAATTTTTATACCTATGAGAATCAGAGTGGTGAAGAACTCCACCAAATTTCTCCTCAAAAAACATTAAACAAAAAACAGGAAAAATCGAAGAACACAGTCAGTTAAGAACTTCGAGCAGAAAGGTTGGAGCTCGGTTTTCACCTCATGGCACCCAAACGGTGCAACAAGTGAACACCAAATTTTTTCTTCAAGTGGATATCAGAGTGCCGCACCTCTTCCAATAAGAATCACTCTAACAGGATTTTTCTATATTTGTACAAAAATCAAATACTAAATGCTGCGCAAAGAACAAGTTCTGAACAAAGTTTGAACTTGAAAGAAAAGATGTTCTCTACACAATCCAAGAGTGCAAAAGAGATGTAAAACCATATGAACACACTCAAAACATCCAAAATCAACAGCATTTAGAAGGAGGGGAGGCAAATCCAAATTGCGTGAAAGTAAATTGCGAGAATGTAATTGCGGGAAAGTAAATGCTGAATTTAAATTGCGTAAAGTAAAGACATAATGTAAATGCGCGAAATAAATTCAGAGTTGGATGGATAAAACTTTCATTTCTGGAAGGAGAGGTTACAAAGCCTCACTTTCATGTGGGCAAAGCTCAAAGGAGCATTCACAAACCTCAAAACCTTGAAGGGAAGGAGGCAACCCCTCCACCCCTATTTATACTACTCTTGGGCCACCTACCACCCTTGGATGAGTCCCTCAACCATAGAGCACTCATCTAAGGGCTAGGATTAACCCACACACACAGCCATGCAAAGGCTAACCCAAAACCCACACACATACCTGGTTTTCTTGCACAGTTTTCAAAGCATACTACCTAGACCCGCTAACAAATCAACTAGACCTCAATACGATGGCCCTCATTGATCCACGCGGCATCTAGCTAGCATCATCTCCTTTCCTTGTCTTCTTGACTTGCCCGGACTCCGTCTCCGATCATCTTCCGGCGATCTCCCAACCGTCTGGACCTCCGACGCTCCTCGCCTAGTCCCGGTCATCCACCGCCTCACCATGACCATGCCCCGTCGCCCTGCAACCACCAAAGACAAGGAAACACATCACATAGAAATGCCCACAATGATATGCAATAAACCCATCCAATTCATCACTACCGCGCCCATACGGCTGGTACTGCCACTTCTGGCAGAGACAACTCAAATTGCTTCATTTTGAAAATTAATCCAAATCAAACTCAAACTTGAGCACACCTTGCTCAAATAAAGTCAAATACTCATCACAAACATGGATGGACCTCCACATGGTCCTTCACAAGGTCCTTCGAGCTCATTTTGCTTAATGCAAATTGTGCTTTATCATCTACATAGCGGGGTGCAAATGTTTGACATTATTTGCATTCTTTATCAACTTATGGTTTTTTTATTTGCATTTTCTTTTGACAAACAATTGACTCAAACCATATGCGACCATCTCAAGATGAACTCTTAGGAGGATGATCTAGGTCATACACGATGTATTCCAAGTTCATCCCAAGTGCAATGGAAAGCTGTCTTGGGAGTGCAAGGTGTGGAGTCAAGAAGAGTCAATTTTGCTTAATTTTTATTTTTAGTATAATGATTCATGAGGAAATGAAGGACTCAAGTATGAAACAAACTAGTTTCACCCAAGTTTCTATAGGGACTCTAGAGAACTCCAAAATTTCTCAAATCATGGCACAAACCTCTAGAGAAGAAACCTAGCAAGTAAAAGCAACATGTTTCATCAAGTTTTTCATTTAAAGCTTTATTTTCATTTTTAAGCTTAGCAAGTTAAATGATCTTGGACATATCTAAGCTAGTGATTTTCTCCATATGAAGTAGCATGTTGTATAGCATGAAGAACAAATCAATTGCATAATAGACAAAGCTCATAAAAACAAAAAATGCAGGCAATATGCAATGCATGAACAGATTCCTAAACTCCCCCTCAACATATTAGCAAATTTAAAGCACAAATCTGGTTAAATTGAGTTATTAGCAAAATTAGGTGTAAAGAAAACCCAAATAAACTCAATAAAAACCAGAAACACATAATGAAGAGAAGAAGTCGAGAAAACTGCAAACTGGGTGGCTATTGAGCATAGAAAAGATAGAAAAGACTCACTATGGCTCAGACTCGCTCTCATCTTCCCCAATGACTGACATAGGGAAGCTGACTCTAGATCCCAAACTAAGGAGTGCACATAAACCCTGTCTACCCAGGAGGCCCAACACATGCTAGACTTATAAGACTGTGAGGTAACTCAACCTAGAGAGAAGAGAGAACATCTAATCACGCATGATAGCAACCTAAAGCACAATATAAGAGGTCCATGCAAAGCATGCCAAAAGTCTAAGTGAGTGAACTCAACTCAAGAAAATAAGCCCAAGATCACCCATAAGAAACACAAAGAAGAGAAAAACTGGAAGAGAATATATTATACATAATATACAAACCAGCTCCCCCTCACGATAGGCCGTAAGGGCTCACGACTCCAAGCTCACTCCTCAAGGTAACAAATCTGGAGCTATCCAAAGGCTTGGTAAAGATATCAGCTAACTAAAGATCACTCTCTATGAACTGAAGCGCGATATCACCGTTCTCCACATGGTCTCTAAGGAAGTGATAGCTAATATCAATGTGCTTGTTTCGGGAATGTTACACTGGGTTTTTAGCAATGCAAATAGCAGAAGTGTTGTCACAGAAAAGTGGCACAATCTCTATCTCTAACCCAAAGTCCCGCATGGTCGATCTCTTCCAGTGAACCTGGCTACAGTAACTGGCTAAAAAAACATACTTGGCCTCAGCGGTGGACTGTGCAACCCCAGACTGCTTCCTAGATGACAAAGAAACAAGAGAAGTGCCATTGAATTGGCAAGTGCCAGAAGTGCTCTTCCTATCTATCCTACAACCAGCAAAATTAGCATCGAAAAAGGCTCGAAGAGACAGACAGGAAGAAGGAGAGTACCAAATACCATAATCAGTGGTAGCACGAAGGTACCTGAGGGTGCGCTTCACCGCCTGGCGGTGAGAGGCGCGAGGAGAGGCCTGAAATCGAGCGCACAAACACACAGCAAAATGTATGTCCGGCCTCGAAACGGTGAGGTACAGGAGGGAGCCAATCATACTCCGGGACACCTTCTGATCAGCAGGCTCACCATCCTTGTCAGGCTTGAGGACAGCAGTAGTGGCCAAAGGAGTCAAACCGCCACAGGAGGTCCCGAGTGTACTTGCATAGTTCTCAAAGCACACTAACTAGACCCACCAACCTACCAACTAGACCAAGATCCAATGGTCCTCATTGATCCACGCAACGTCTAGCTAGCATCCCATCTGTTTCTTGTCTTCACGGCTTGCACGGACCCTGTCTCTGATTATCCTCCGGTGATCCCTGACCGTCTGGACCTCCGACTCTCCTCGCCTAGCCCCGGCCATCCTTCGCCTCACCATGACCTAGCACCATCGTCCTGCAACCATCAAAAATAAGGAAATACCTCACATAGCAATGTTCAATCATCACAAATGCTCACAATTAATTATGTCTCAATCATCACTCGGTTCTACCACCAGCCACAGGCCGGTTGTACTGCAAGAAGCTAACACAACTCAAATTGCTTCCTTTTGAATTCCAATTCAAATCAAATTCAAACCTGAGCACACATTGCTCAAATAAAGTCAAATACTCATCACAAACATGGATGGACCTCCACATGGTCCTTCAATCTCCCCCTTGATGAGTAGTCAAGATGGAATTTGCCATTCCAATGAAATGGAGATATATTACAAGGCCACTCATGTGATATGA
The DNA here is from genome assembly GCA_036346275.1 of Otatea glauca. Lineage (NCBI taxonomy): Eukaryota > Viridiplantae > Streptophyta > Magnoliopsida > Poales > Poaceae > Otatea > Otatea glauca. Next base: position 23,978,476 of record CM070719.1, on the reverse strand, counting down.
TTAAGGAAGTGCATGACCATGCCGTGATTGAGGAGTCAATCACAACTTATTAATATATCATGGATATGAGAGATGGATTGAATCATCAAAGGATGACAAGCTTCTCTCCTTGAGTTCAATTTTCACATACTTGGCAAAGGGATTATTACATGAGTACTTTTGATAGGTTCTGTCCGATTTGATCATAGTACGTTTGGGAGTTGGCATGCTTTGCAAGGAGCCGCTACCAACTATTGGATTGAAAAATAGATTTCCGAATCCATGTCCAAACGTACGTGAACCTACAGGGTCACACACTTAATGGGCCAGGACGCATTAATTTGGATTGGATCCGTAATTAATGGACCTCGTGGGCTTAGCACACTGATGGGCCCTGGTTTAGGTCTTCATCTCGTGGCTATATAAGGAGTGGAAGAGGGTGGGCGCAGGGTGTGCTTTCCTACGGTCTAGAAGTGTTTCACCCGAAACCCTAGCCTTCTCCTCTCGCTGCCCCTGCCGAGCGACCAGGTGCTTGCACACTGACACATGACATTCCATCCCCAGACGTGTGGACTAGTACGGTGACGCTGTTGCGACTGCAGCGTTGGAGGACGATCCACGGCGAGGCGAGGACGATCCACTACATCGACGCGTGAAGGATTCCACAACTGCATGTCTAGTGGTAATCTAATCTATGATCCCCTACTTGCGAGTAGCTTTTTGGTTATGCAGTAGATTTTTTTTGTTCTAGCGTAGCATACTGCGTTCCTCTTCAACTTCTTGATCGCACTTGATCTTCGGGTTTGGGAGATGAAGGTGACCACCATCAAGGATACCACAAACTCAGGAGATCAACATTGTCTCTCGTAAGACTGTCACATTCGATGGTCTTGGTCACCGATCCCATTGGATCGACTTCTGAGACTTTAGTTGGTTTCTCGCTTTTCGCCCTTTGCGAGCTAAGCAAAGAACAGCTGGAAAAATTTCTAAGAAGTGAGCTTGCCCTATTAGCCCACAAATTTTCTCATGCCTACAAGAGGGTGAGGCAGAGGGAGAGAGGTGGCACGATCACCAACTTCAAGTGTGGTGGCCCTAACCACATTTGAGCGAACTTCCGCAAGCGAGAGAAGGGCAAGAATGACTCCGACAGTTCAGATAATATCGACTACATCGACAAGAATTGCAACAACAAAAAGCCTTCTAGCTCACGACACGACACGGGAGAAGAAGTACTGCAACTTCTCGAACAACAAGAAGCTCCTCCACCGTGTCCTCATTGCACTCAACGACATCAACCTCTCCGACACGTAAACCTAGAGCGACGAAAGCAAGGATGATCCACAAGGGAAGAACAAAGGCGGCGACGACTACACCGAGATGTGCCTCATGGCAGACGCCAATGGCGTTAGCTACTCCGAGCTCTATAGCGACACGGACGAGGTCCGTAGGATGGGGAAGGGAGAGGTTTGGATTATTAACTCCGATTGTTCTCATCATATGCCATGTTCACAGTAGATATTGTTCATCCCTATAGTTAAAATTTTAAATCAAAATATCCATCCAATTGTTGCACCTATCAAGAATTTAGATCATTATTGATATGACTGCCAAAGTAGTATTGTTAGTATTATGCCCTTGAGGCAATCATTTAGATGATTGTAACATGACTATGTTTATGAATAATAATATGTTTATTGGTCAAATGAATGTATATCATTGTATTGATCAACAAGTATGTGACTTGCTTATGAAGCTCTTTACTTATTGATGTAATTCGATAAATATCTCTGATCGGATATCATCGTATAGGACAGTGATAAATAGATCAGCACATGTAGTGACCGATGATCATGCTTCAAAGATCATGGGAGATGGAGATATCATCTATACATTGTGGACGCATGTTGAAGAACATGGGTTAGATAGACCCGCAATGGGACACTGCGAGAATGTTACATTCTTATGTGTCATCAGTGTATCTCATACATACTAGATGTATGATCCTTAGATCTAAGATTGTCATATTCCCTACATGCGTAATAGTTTTCCTTGGGGCTATCAAACACTACTTACTAACTGGATAGTTATAAAGGTAGCTTTCGTGTTTACTATAAAACGTGCAGAGGGAAGTGAGCAGTCAAGATGGAATTTGCCACTCCAATGAAACGGAGAAATATGACAAGGCCACTCGTGTGATATGATTAAGGAAGTGTATGGCCATGCCGTGATTGAGGAGTCAATCACAACTTATTAATATATCACGGATACAAGAGATGGATTGAATCATCAAAGGATGACATGCTTCTCGCCTTGAGTTCAATCTTCATATACTTGGCAAAGGGATTATTACATGAGTACTTTTGATAGGTTCTGTCCGATTTGATCATAATACGTTTGGGAGTTGGCATGCTTTGCAAGGAGCCGCTACCAACTATTGGATTGAAAAGGAGTTTTCCGAATCAATGTCCAAACGTACAAGAACCTGCAGGGTCACACACTTAATGGGTTGGGACGCATTAATTTGGATTGGATCTGTACTTAATGGACCTCGTGAGCTTAGCACACTGATGGGCCTTGGTTTAGGGTTTCATCTCGCGGCTATATAAGGAGTGGAGGAGGGTGGGCGCAAGTGTGCTTTCCGACGGTCGAGAAGTGTTTCACCCTAAACCCTAGGCTCCTCCTCTCGCTGCCCCTACCGAGCGACCAGGTGCTTGCACACCAACGTACGGCGTTCCATCCCCGGATGTGTGGACTAGTGCGGTGACGCTGCTGCGACTGCGGCGTGGGAGGACAATCCACGGCGAGGCGAGGACGATCCACTACATCGACGCGTGAAGGATTCCGCAACTACATGTCTAGTGGTAATCTAATCTTTGATCCCCTTCTTGCGAGTAGCTTTCTTGTTATGCGGTAGATTTGTTTTGTGCTAGCGTAGCATACCGCGTTCATCTTCTAGTATATCAATGGCTACCTTAGTAGATGATTGGGATGTGTTGGACACATCACGCATAACAATGGTAGATTTAATCAAGCTATCAAAACGGTTTTGGGCTTGTGGACATAAGTGGTTGGGATTTGATTTCAGTAATGAAGGAACATATACAAGACAATTGGTGTCTAGGAAAACACATGAGGCAAGTTTTTTAATCGGCACCCGAAAACTGGAAGTGCTCCCTCCCTCATGTGAGCCCTAGGGGCAGGTTGACCTGTCCATGAGTCAAGTTGACGGAGGCATTCATTACTTGTTTTCATACTCAACCAATAAGAGTTACATAAGATGTAATTAGCAAAGGTGTTGCTTACCCATATCATTAAATTTCTAGCAGTGATGCCAAAGCTCACTAGTGTTTGATGAATATGGATCTTGAATACTCAATATGTGTCTATAAAAGGGACATAAAATAGGAGTGTCTTTTATTAAAATGTTTAATAAAAGTATTACATAAACATAGAGCTTAGAAACTTTGCATGTTTTTGTTGTAGTTCAATGGCACCTTCTACTCCTACTCCTACTACACCTGGTTTTGCTTTGAGATCAGTTTTGGAAAGGGAAAACTTAATGGAACAAATTTTGTTGATTGGTATCGCAACCTGAGAATTGTTCTCAAGCATGAAAAGAAGGACTATGTTCTAGAGAATCCAATTCATGATGAACCAGCTGAAAATGCTCCTCGCAATTTGAAGGTTGAATATGAAAAACATGTTAATGCTTCTGTAGAGGTCAGCTGTCTCATGCTTGTCACCATGGACTCTGAGCACCAAAAGCAATATGAGGACCAGGATGCTTACAATATGATTGCGGGCTTGAAGGGCATGTTTGGGAATCAAGTAAGAGCTGAGAGGTATGGTATCTCGGAGCTATTATTTGCTTGTATGCTGGCTGAAGGCAGTCCGGTCAGCCCTCATGTGATCAAGATGATTGGTTACATTGGGAGATTGGAAAAACTTGAGTTCCCCTTAGCCTCGGTTTGGCCATAGATGTTATTCTCCAGTCTCTACCACAGAGCTTTGAGCCATTCATTATGAATTTTTATATGAATAGCATGGAGAAGAGCCTAACCGAACTACATGGGATGCTCAAGGCTACCGAGGAAAGCATTAAGAAAAGACCGAATCATGTGATGATGGTTTAGAAAATAACTGCATTCAAAAAGGGGAAGGCTAAGGCTAGGGGAACGGGAAAGAGCAAAGGCAAGGGCAAGGCTCAAGATGAGATCGCAAGCCTCAAAACTAAGCTTCAGAAGCTTAAAGTTGGCCCTCAACCTGATACCCAATGCTTCTATTTCAAGAAGTCAGGACATTGGAAACAGAACTGCGAAAAGTACCTAGCACATAAGAAGAATGGAAATGTGATTTCCATTTCAGATATTAATATTACAGAAATTAATCTTGCTACTTCTTCACTCAGCTCATGGGTATATGATACCTGTTCGGTTGCTCACATTTGCAATTCAATGCAGGGGCTGATAAAGAGTAGAGACTTGGCAAAAGGAGAAGTTGATCTTCGTGTGGGGAATAAAACAAGAGTTGCTGGTCTTGCCGTTGCCATGTACCCATTGCATTTGCCTTCAGGATTAGTTTTAGAACTCAATAATTGTTATTTTGTTCCATCTTTGAGTAGAAACATTATTTCATCTTCTTGTTTGGAACATAAAGGTTATGATTTCAGAATAAAGAACTTTGTTTGTTCGATATTTTTGAATATGTATTAAGGTCGTTGCCCCATGGTGGATGGGTTGTACATCCTTGAACTCGAAGAAAAACCTGTCTATAACATTAATGTAAAAAGGCCTCGTCCTAATGATTTGAACCCTGCCTTTTATGGCATTGTCGCTTAGGTCATATAAATGAGAAGCGCATGAAGAAGCTCCATGGTGATGGACTTCTAACCTCATTTGATTTTGAATCATTTCAAACATGTGAGTCTTGTTTACATGGCAAGATGACAAAAGCCCCTTTCTCAGGTTTCAGTGAGAGAGCGAGTGAATTGTTGGCCCTAGTACATACAGATGTATGTGGACCAATGAGCTCGACTACTAGGGTTGGGTTTTAGTATTTTGTAACTTTTACCGATGACTTTAGTAGATATGGATATATCTATTTAATGAGGCATAAATCTAAAACTTTTGAAAGGTTCAAAGAGTTTCAGAACGAAGTACAACATCAACTTGGCAAATCAAAAAAACACGTACGATCAGATCGTGCTGGCGAATACTTGAGAGCCAAGAGTTTGGTGATCATCTAAAGCAATGTGGAATCGTTCTGCAACATACTCCACCAGGAATGCCTTAATGGAATGGTGTGTCCGAACGATGAATCCGAACTTTGTTAGATATGGTTCGGTCAATGATGAGCTAAATAGATCTGCCATTATCCTTCTGGGGTTTCGCTCTAGAGATAGCTGTGTTCACTTTGAATAGGGCCCCATCAAAATCCGTTGAGAAAATGCCATATGAGATATGGACTAGGAGAAGACCCATGTTGTCAATTCTCAAGATATAGACCAATGAGCTCGACTGCTAGGGGTGAGTTTCAGTACTTTGTAACTTTTACTGATGACTTTAGTAGATATGGATATATCTATTTAATGAGGCATAAATCTAAAACTTTTGAAAGGTTCAAAGAGTTTCAGAACGAAGTACAAAATCAACTTGGCAAATCAATAAAACACTTACGATCAAATTGTGTTGGCGAATACTTGAGCCAAGAGTTTGGTGATCATCCAAAGCAATGTGGAATCGTTCCACAACATACTCCACCAGGAACGCCTCAATGGAATGGCGTCTCCGAACGATGAAACTGAACTTTGTTAGATATGGTTCGGTCAATGATTAGCAAAATAGATCTGCCATAGGGTCCCATCAAAATCCATTGAGAAAACGCCATATGAGATATGGACTGAGAGAAGACCCATGTTGTCATTTCTCAAGATATGGGGATGTGAGGCTTGTGTAAAATGTTTACAATAAGATAAACTCGCACCTAAATCAGAAAAATGCTTCTTTGTGGGGTATCCTAAAGAAACAAAAGGATATTACTTTTATAAAAGAAACGAGAACAAAGTTTTTGTTGCTCGAATTGGTGTCTTTTTGGAGAAAGAGTTTCTTTCAAAAGAATTCAGTAGGACTGATGTGTATCTTGATGAAGTTCGAGAATCACATGAATATGTTCAAGCCATCATTGAAACTTCACAAGATGTACAAAGTGTTGTACAACCTGTGGAAGAGACACCAGCCCCACGTAGGTCGGGGAGGCCGCGTCATGTACGCATAAGATATGGGCATGACATATTATTGTTGGACAATGATGAGCCCACGACTTATGAAGAAGCAATGATGGACCCAAACTCCAAAAAATGGCTTGAAGCCATGAGATCCGAAATTCAATCCATGCATGACAATCAAGTTTGGAACTTGGTCGATCCTCCTGATGGTGTAAAAACCATTGAATGCAAATGGATTTTCAAGAAGAAAATAGACGTAGATGGAAATGTTCAGATCTATAAGGCACGGTTGATGGCAAAGGGTTTCAAACAAGTTCAAGGAGTTGACTATGATGAAACCTTCTCACCGGTAGCCATGCTCAAGTCTGTCCGTATCATTTTAGCTATTGTTGCATATTTCGATTATGAAATATGGCAGATGGATGACAAAACAGCCTTCCTTAATGGAAATCTATCTGTGGATGTATACATGATACAACCTGAACGTTTTGTTGACCCTAAATATGTTAAAAGGGTATGCAAGCTTCAAAGATCCATTTATGGGTTAAAGCAAGCATCTCGGAGTTGGAACATTTATTTTGATGAAGTAGTCAAAGGATTTGACTTTATCAAAAACGAAGAAGAGACATGTGTTTACAAGAAGTCCAGTAGGAGTGCACTTGTGTTTCTGATTTTGTATGTGGATGACATATTATTGATCGGGAATGATATTCCTATGCTTGAAAATGTTAAGACTTCATTGAAAAGGAGTTTCTCAATGAAGGACTTGGGAGAAGCATGTTATATCTTGGGCATAAAAATTTATAGAGATAGATCAAAAAGGTTAATTGGATTAAGTCAGGAAACGTACATTGACAAGATATTAAAAATGTTCAATATGCATGAATCCAAGAGAGGTTTCATGCCAATGTCACATGGCATCAGTCTCTGCAAGAATAAGTGTCCTTCAACAACTCATGAGCGAGACAGGATGAGCAATATTCCAATCTAATGAAATGGAGATATATTACAAGGCCACTCGTGTGATATGATTAAGGAAGTGCATGGCCATGTCGTGATTGAGGAGTCAATCACAACTTATTAATATATCACGGATACGAGAGATGGATTGAATCATCAAAGGATGACATGCTTCTCGCCTTGAGTTCAATCTTCATATACTTGGCAAAGGGATTATTACATGAGTACTTTTGATAGGTTCTATCCGATTTGATAATAGTACATTTGGGAGTTGGCATGCTTTGCAAGGAGCCGCTACCAACTATTGGATTGAAAAGGAGTTTTCCGAATCCATGTCAAAACGTACGTGAACCTGCAGGGTCAGACACTTAATGGGCTGGGACGCATTAATTTGGATTGGATCCGTAATTAATGGACCCGTGGGCTTGGCACACTGATGGGCCCTGGTTTAGGGCATCATCTCTTGGCTATATAAGGAGTGGAGTAGGGTGGGCACAGGGTGTGCTTTCCTACGTTCTAGAAATATTCCACCCAAAACCCTAGGCTCCTCCTCTCGCTGCCCCTACCGAGTGACCTGGTGTTTGCACACCGACGCACGGCGTTCCATCACCGGACGTGTGGACTACTACGGTGACGATGCTGTGATTGCGGCGTGGGAGGACGATCCACGACGAGGCGAGGACGATCCACTACGTCAACGAGCGAAGGATTCTGCAACTGCGCGTCTAGTGGTAATCTAATCTATGATCCCCTTCTTGCGAGTAGCTTTCTGATTATGTGGTAGATTTTTTTTTGCAAGCGTTGCATACCGTGTTCCTCTTCAACTTCTTGATCGCACTTGATCTTTGGGTTTGGGAGATGAAGGTGACCACCATCAAGGATACCACAAAATCAGGAGATCAACATTGTCTCTCGTGTAAGACAGTCACATTCGATGGTCTTGGTCACCGATCCCATTGGATCAACTTTTGAGACTTTAGTTTGTTTCTCTCTTTCCGCCCTTTGCGAGCTAAGCAAAGATCAGCTAGAAATTTTTTCAAAAAGTGAGCTTGCCCTATTAGCCCAAAAATTTTCCCATGCCTACAAAAGAGTGAGGGAGAGGGAGAGAGGTGGCACGATCACCTACTTCAAGTGTGGTGGCCCCAACCACATTCGAGCGAACTTCCGCAAGCGAGAGAAGGGCAAGAATGACTCCTACAGTTCAGAAAATATTAACTACACCAAATAGAACTGCAACAACAAAAAGCCTCCAACTCACGACCCGGCACATGAGAAGAAGTACCGCAACTTCTCGAAGAACAAAAAGCTCTTTCACCATGTCCTCACTGCACTCAACGACATCAACCTCTCCGACACGGAAACCTAGAGGAACGAAAGCAAGGATGATCCACAAGAGAAGAAAAAAGGTGGCGACGACATCATCGAGATGTGATTCATGCAGACGCCAATGGCGTTAGCGACTCCGAGCTCTACAGCGACTCGGACGAGGTTCGTAGGATGGGGAAGGGAGAGGTTTGGATTATTGACTCCGGTTGTTCTCATCATATGATCAGAGACTCTAGATGGTTCTCTTCCCTAGTGTGAACTCCCGGTGATGAGTTGATCACTTTTGGGGACGCTTCATCAGGTGAGTCATTTCCAAATGTAGATACGTTCAAGAACACCAAAAACATAATGAATGGAGTAAGAATTTTAGTAACACAGATGAGCAGAAACATCAAACTTTGCCATCAAGAAACATGAATAACTTTATATCTAATCATCCAAAATTGATGAAACTTGAATCATAGAAAGATAAGGTCCTCATCATGGTGAATCAAAAAGGAATATCAAAATATGTAACGACCCCTATTTTCACATAAATGCAAAAATGAAAATCTAATGCGCATACAGTACTAGTACCATGATGAGTGGCTAGTAAGCACATTTTCAACAATGGGAATCACAAACATACATCATTATATTAAAGCGGAAGCTATTTGTACATGGTATTCTTACAACTCATAGTATATATATAAACAACACAGAGGAAGCAAAGTCTTTTAGTGTGCCCATCCAATCCACAGGCAACTGACAAGGCATAATCCCTAGAAAGATCGCATCATTAGAATTCCTACATCCCACGACGAAAGGTAATCTTCGGAGCTTCGCTTTCTTACCAACCTAAAATAATAGATTAAGCAAGGTTGAGTACTTTCGTACTCCGCAAGACTTAAGTGGTATTTGCAAATGCAATAATGTAGGCTATATCAAAGGAGGTTACTACAGTTAATTTGCATAAAGCGATGTTGAATTTGTAAATCAAGTTGTCATTTGCAAACGGAATTTGTAAGAGCAAATTTGACTAATAAGAAATAAGTAAGCATAAGTAATACTCACAGCCCTTTGCGAGCATTGAATAATCCAATGATCCAATCCTGCCTTAACCATTCCTTTGCCAACACATAACCATTCATCCAATAATCCAATCATGCCATAATCATTCCTTGCCAACACATGGCAAAACAAATGGAACCAAGCCCTTCTGAAAATAGCAAAATATTTAACTAGTGTCGGTTCACCAAGTTTCCCATAACTGTGGGTACGGCTAATCGATTAGATTTACACTCTGCAGAGGTGTACAACTTTACCCACAAGAAATGATTACATTACATAGACCTAACTTTGCACCAGCAACGGTGACGAAAAACCCTTGTTATGGAAGAAGAAACATAATTAAGTAAAAGACAAGAAATAAAATAAATTTTAGAACATAGATGAACTTGAATCTTGCAATGCTTAGAGAGGAATGATTACAAAGCCACACTTCTTGGTGGGAAAAGCTCAAAGAAGAATAAGAAAACCAAAAATCCTTCTCTAAGACTTTGCATGGAGGCATCCCTACACTCCTTTATTTATAGCACATTAGGAGCAACATCCACCCTTAGATGACCTTATTGGTCCCCAAGAAACCTCATCAAGAGTTGTGATTCACTCCCTCACTCATACTTGTTATAAGAATCCACCCTTGGATGACCTTCTTGGCCCTCAAGAAAGCTCATCAAGGGTTGAGATTCACTCCCTCACTCATACATGGGCTAACCCGAAACCCAACAATATAACGGGTTTTAACCATTTAACACTAACTTAACCACTACTCCACCCACGAACCCTTGGTTCAACGATCCTCCTTCGCTTGAGTATGGCATAAGTTAGCATTTCATCCATCCACTTGTTATCCCGGCTCGCAGCAACTCCCCGACCTTAGTCATCTTCCGGCATCAGCTTGATAGTTTAGACCTCAGCTCCCCAATCCTAGTACCGGTCTGCTCCGCCTCACCATGACCTAGCTCTGAAGTCATGCAACCATCACAAACAAGCAAAACATCATATAGCATTGCTCAACAAAATATGCAACATTTAATTAATGACAGCAGCCCAAAATAGCAAGTTCAATTTTTCACACTGAAAATAAACTCACACAAATCGACACAAGTCTAACAAATGTCAAATACTCATCACACATCCATGGATTGACCTCCACATGGTTTTACATAGGACTAACCCCAAGAAGACTAACGAGATTCAGCGTCAAGTGTAAGATTTGCTTGACAAAGGGTACGTACGTGAAATCCTTAGTCCATGTGCTATCCCTATTATTTGATTTCCTAAGAAAGATAGTTCGTGGCGTATGTGTGTTGATTATAGAGCTACTAACAATATTAACACTAGATATCTTCATCCTATTCCTAGGTCAGATGATATGCTTGATGAATTGAGCGGTTCCACTGTTTTCTCTAAAGTAGACTTGCGTAGTGGCCACCACCAGATTAGAATGACACTTGGGAATGACAGGGAAACTGCATTTAAAACTAAGTTCAGATTATATGACTAGTTAGTGATGCCTTTCGGTTTAACTAACGCACCTAGCACTTTCATTAGATTATTTAATGAAGTTTTACGTGCTTTTAATGGTAAATTTGTGGTGGTTTACTTTGATGATATATTAATTTACAGCAAATCACTTGATGAATATCTTGAACACTTATGTGCTATTTTTTGTTGGGAATATGCACAACATTTTTATTCCAGATTTTATATTGAGGCAAATGGAACAAAAGACTAGAGATGCATAAAACAATAGGTACACATTGTACTTCAGAATATGCTCAAAAAATTGTATATTAACAAAGTTGATCTATCACACGAATGACTTACAATTGGGCTTGTTGAAGAATAGGAAGCAGCGCAGTGCAGACACGGTCATGGAAGTAGTCGACGTCAAGGAAGAAGTAGAGCGGTCTCGCTGATGCGCTGCCCAGAAATCTTATTGCCGCTCCCATGAAGGTGAACTCTGTGGCAATGCTTCGGAGATACCGCTCACCCTCCTTCACGGTGCATGCCGAGGAGGAAGGCCAACAAGTTTCAACAGCTCAACTCAACAATACAGTAATTCAGAGATGAGGGGTAAGAATGGAAGAGGAATTCAGTCACTGTCCTGGACGTCTCCAGGAGATTATATACACGTGCACAAGTAACTAACCACATTATGTTAGTTAAATGCGGCAATTACTAGTAAGTGACAGCATAATGTCAATTAACTCACTATTAACTGACTGCATAATAACACCGAATTCAAACATATGTTTAAATCACATTTAAACAAATTGAATGGAGAGATAATTGCAAGGTTCAGCAAAACAAAAAGTGAATTTGAAGTGCCAAGAGACACTACGATGCGGCGCAGTCGCAAGTCACAAGTCACGCGAATTTTCAAGAGAAAATACGCGACTGTGCGCGCGTGCGTGTGTGTTTAACCACTGTCCACCCTATGCCATTCTCATGCCAAGTGTAATTAATCAAAGAGGTGGCAAGGACTCCACCTTTTAAATTGCCTTTCCTCCACTTGGCTAGACAATATGGTACTAAACCATGCATGCTTTCAAATTAAAGAAAATGGGCCTCCTAATGGGCCAATTTCTAACAATCCCCCACCAATTCCAAAGCAAACAATAGAAAAGATAACAAAGATCACTATACTGAAGTGTTTTCAATATACCAGTCTTTTTGGTTTAAGTCCCGTATGGGTTGAACTTGCACCTAGATAAGCAAGGTTCATCCTCTCACAGCAGATGAATGGACTATGCCTTGAATTCATAGCTTTCTGTGATCAAACTTCACATGAAAATCTCAACTTGTACTAGGCTGCCAACAAACCACGCCTAAACAAAGAATTATATGGTCATGCTCCCTTATCTTACGCTCAAGTAGGTGTATTCATTATAGGTATCTTGTAGGCCAATACCTTTTTCCTTTGACACTAGAATACATTAAGACTTTAAGCCAACCTTCCACACAGTCGAGAGTACTTTGTGTTGGAAATATGTCATAGAGGCAATCATAGAGATGATTATATTTCCATAAATGTTCATAAACAATGATATTGTTCTTTGAATAACATCATGGATATTGATTAATAAGTATGTGACTTGTTTGTAAAAATCTATATTCATCTTTATGATGTTCATTCTAAAAGTGATCCCTAGTCAATAAACATATGACGATACATATGAATAGACTAGCATATATATTGATTGATGACCGTGTTTCATAGGTCATAGATATGGAGATATCAAACCAATAATATGAACACTTGTTGGAGAACACGGAGTTGCATTGACCCACCTTCAGACATTGCGAGAACGTTGTATTCTTTCATGTCATCAGTTGGTCTCACATACGATGTATATGATATATCCTTCGACTTGAGATTGTCACATGTTCTCAAGATGCGTAATGGCTTACTTAGGGGTCGTCAAATGCTACTCCGTAACTGGGTAGTTATAAAGAAGGCTTTCGGGTTTGTCATGAAACATGCTACGAGGCGTGGTCGATCAAGATAGGATTTGCCCCTCCATGTATCAGGAGAGATATCTCTAGGACTCTCGAGTGGTTGGATTCCGGAAAATGCATGGCCATGCTACTCGAGTAGAAAGTTACTCGAGTAATCGAGTTAAAGAGTTAACTCGATGTATTTGGGGAATCCGAGTCACGGCATCGAAAAAGAGTGGTCGAGCCATCCAAACAAGGATGACAACAACTCACCTTGGGTTTGACCAATATCGTGAGGCAAGAGGAAATGCATATAGGACATTGTTAAGGTTCGTCTAATCTTTACATGTACATGGGAATCGGCACATCCTGCTAGGGGCCACTGCCGGTTATTGGTCGAGTAAGTGTATTCGAGCTATGTCTGGTCGAGTAGGAGTACGCGAGCCATGACTAGTCAAATAAGGGTACTCGAGGTATGACTGGTCGACTATGAGTACTTGAGCCATGTCTAGTCGAGTAGGTGTACTCGGGCCATGTTCAAGTGCATGTGAACCTATAGGGTCACACACTTAAGGGGTTGTTACCAATTCGGATAGGGATCCGAGTTGTAATGGGCTTAGAGTTCATAATAAGTTTCAAAGTTTGAAACCCATTTTGGGACGTCTATATAAAGAGAAGAGGTTGTGGCTTTACATATAGAAGAGATACAAAGAAACATAATAGGAATTCGGAATTCCTGAAACCCTAGCCGCCACCCCCCTTCTCCCAGAACCACACAGTTGGCAATAGCACTCCGGCGCATGGTGTTCCTACCCCGTACGTGTGGATACCTTGGAGGCGTTGCTGCAAAGCTTCAACGCTAGGACGATCTACATCCTGCGTCGCTCACAAGAAGCTGTTAAAGGAGGAGCGAGGCTAGTACGACTACATGTGCACCACCACGCTACGTTGATTCTACTTCCGCTATGGGTCTGTGCGTTTAGTGGTACTTGTGTGATCTATTACTTGCAGTGGTTAGAAAATTTTGATTACGTGTTAGAAAATTTTGATTTTTCGCTAGAGTAGCCTACCTGTTCTCCAGCACTTTGTCTATTAGGACACGGGTACAATTTAATAATACGTACTCTCTTGTTACAACATCAACTTGTTTTTCCCGTTATCTAATTCACGGGATCTGCGATTAGGAAGATATGGGTTACCATTGTGGTGTAACTCGAGTGGGCCTCGTACCCATGGCCATAGATGCAATGGAAACCGCCGTATGTGTACAGCACCTTATAGTTCATTGCGAGTTCACATCGTTTGGTAGAATGTGATTTATGCATAACTTATTTTTGCAGGATTGATCTGAATAGTATGGCCCCTTGTGTATATGATGCATGTGTGTAATTTTAATGGCATGAGTGTCATGCTTGATTACAGACCAAAGTTATCTATATTTTTATTAACGGCTTGCGTGTTGACTTGTGATGTTTCATCACTCCTTGTAATTTATTACTAGTGCTATTAGAAGTAATAACTTAGTGGTAATACTTAGAGTACTTAAGCACTTGGAGGCATGGCGAACAGGAAACGTGGCGATGGAGATCACCATGTGAAGGGCCATACTATGTCACAGTTAATGTGATTATCTGTGATTGCTTTTATGTTCCTGTTTATTTATTTCTATTCATGTTATATAGTAGCTTCGAGTGCTTTCAACATGGTAGAAACAAAGATCCCTCACATAATATTAAGCAAAATTGATGCCCTCCCAATTGGCTGCACCATTCAAAATCATGTAAATTAATGTTAGGTCTGCTAAAGCAGGGTGCCATTAACTTTCCTTGATTAAATGGGTTTGTGTTGGACACTCACAAGCATAACCATTGGTTACAATTGACGAGGTCATCATAACGGTTATGGACCTTGGGGCATAGGGTTTAGGACGGGGCATGGAGATGCCAGATAGAACTAGGCGTCCCGATCTTTCGATGAGAGGAGGTAGCGTCGATCTGGTGGAGGGCGAAGTTGGCGGCCCGACTACAACGAACGCGACGTTGCGCCTTAGCGACCGGTACACCACCCTCCTGAAGGTTATTGATCCCGCGGGAAGCGCGACCAACCAGATCACGAAGGTCTTTGTTCCTGCGAGCAATCGAAGAACCAGCAAGAACAAGGGATTACAAGCAACTCAATTGCGAATATGAATTCAGATCGATTATGAAACAAAAACACTCGAAGTTGGGGTTCCGATGAACAAGTAGACGTGCGGCCTAGTCGGCACGCGCGAGTACAAGCAGTAGCAATGGCTAACTGAATCAAACAAAACCCAAAACCCTAACTATGGTGGCGGCTAGCTAATTATAGACCAAGGGCGTGCAGCACTGGGCCTTAACTTGGGTCTACTAATTACAACTCGAAATAAAGACTAGAGCCCAATTAGACTCGGACTAGAAAAATGTTCTGGATTGTTGTGCGTATTCTCGTTGACTCGGAAGGAATTTGGAGGTGATCTCGGATCGGTTGGAAAGAGGACGACCAGAGCTTTCGTTCTTGTACTCGTAGACCTCCAGAAGCCTTCTGGATCAAAAGTTATGGCTGTTTGAATTTGACCATCTCTGGAAGTCCGAATCTGATTCCAATTTGCTCTTCCCTCCGGACGCGAACTCCTTTGTGTGTTGTGGGTCTTCCACATGGTTTCTAAGAATAATCACATCATCACAAAAATTAAGTAGCATCCCATTCATTGTATCATTAATTGGAATACTTAGGAACGCCTTCACCTGATAATTTAGTTGACGTGCACGGGCTCGAGTGAGTGGTCCTTGAAGTGGTGGTTCATCCTGGTGAGTGGAGTTAGAGCTGGTTGTATCTATTGTGGAGATGTCCTCATCATCCTCCCACTCTTGAAATGGAGTCGTCCTCGACTCAAGCTCATCTTCATCACCCATGTACGGCTTCAAATCAGCAACGTTGAAAGAATTGCTTACACTGTAGTCTGCAGGCAAATCCAGCTTGTATGCATTATCATTTATCTTAACAATCACATTAAAAGGACCATCAGCTCTAGGCATCAATTTTGACTTTGCAAATCAGGAAACCTATCCTTTCTCAAGTGCAACCAAACAAGATCTCCAAGTTCAAAAGTTAATTCCTTCCTACCCTGCCTACCAGCAGCTCTATATCTAGCATTCATGCGCTCAATGTTATCTTTAGTAGTCTCATGTAATTTCAGCACAAAATCAGCACGTTTAGCAGCATCTAAGTTTACTTTTTCAGAACATGGTAACGGCAAAATATCAATAGGTGCACGAGGATTGAAACCATATACCACCTAAAAAGGAGTCATCTTGGTAGTAGAATGCAATGAGCGGTTGTAGGCAAACTCCACATGAGGTAGGCACTCTTCCCACATCTTCAAATTGTTCTTCAAAATGGCTCTCAACATTGTAGACAACGTTCTGTTGATGACTTCAGTCTGGCTATCAGTTTGAGGGTGACATGTAGTAGAAAACAAAAGTTTGGTACCCAGTTTCTTCCAAAGCGTCCACCAAAAATGACTCAAAAATTTTGCATCCCGATCTGACACAATTATGGAAGGCACTCCATGTAGGCGAACTATCTCCCTGAAAAACAAGTAAGCAATGTTTGTAGCATCATCGCTCTTATTACAAGGTATAAAATGTACCATCTTAGAAAACCGATCCACGACAACAAATATGCTATCCCTCCCCCTCTTTGTTCTAGTTAGGCCTAAAACAAAGTCCATTGAAATATCCTCCCATGGAACACTAGGAACAGGAAGAGGCATATATAAACCATGTGGGTTCAGTCGTGACTTAGCTTTATTGCAAGTAGAACAGTGAGAGAAATAGCGCTCCACATCAAGCCTCATCTTTGGCCAATAAAAATGGTTGGCCAACACATCCTCTGTCTTCTTCACACCAAAGTGGCCCATCAGTCCTCCTCCATGTGCTTCCTGAAGCAACAACAAACGAACAGATCCAGCTGGAATGCATAGCTTGTTATAACGAAACACAAAACCATCATTAACAATGAACTTATTCCAAACTCTTCCTTCCTTACAATTTAGCAAAACATCTTTAAAATCAGCATCAAGCGCATATCGCTCTTTAATCGTTTCCAAGCCAAAGATTTTAGAGTCTAGTTGTGAAAGCATGGTATATCGTCGAGATAAAGCATCAGCAATAACATTATCCTTCCCCTTCTTGTGTTTGATAACATAAGGGAAAGACTCAATGAATTCTACCTATGTTGCATGCCTACGGTTCAACTTATTTTGGCTACGAATGTGCTTCAAGGATTCATGATCAGAGTGTATAACAAACTCTTTGGGCCACAAATAATGTTGCCAAGTTTCTAATGTTCGAACTAGTGCATACAATTCCTTATCATAAGTTGAGTAGTTCAAGCGAGGCCCAGATAATTTCTCACTGAAATAAGCAACTGGCTTACCTTCTTCGATCAGCACGCCTCCAATCCCAATGCCACTAGCATCACACTCAAGTTCAAAAGTCTTACCAAAGTCTGGGAGTTGGAGCAGTGGTGCATGGGTCAGCTTCTCTTTCAACAAGTCAAAGGCATCTTCATGTGATTTGCCCCATTGGAAGGCCACGCTTTTCTTGGACAACTCATTCAGCGGTGCAGCAATCGTACTGAAATCTTTCACGAAGCGACGATAGAATCCTGCAAGTCCAAGGAAACTCCGCACCTGTGTGACCGTTTTAGGAGTCGGCCAACTCTGAATTGCCTTGACCTTGGCTTGATCAACTTCAATTCCCTGTGGAGTAACAACATAGCCAAGAAAAGCAACTCGATCGGTGCAAAAGGTGCACTTCTCAAGGTTACCAAATAAATGTGCATTTCGTAAGGCATCAAAAACAGCACGCAAATGAGCAAGATGTTCATCTAATGATTTGCTATAGATCAAGATATCATCAAAATATACCACCACAAATCTACCAATGAAAGCACGCAAAACTTCATTCATTAGTCTCATGAAAGTGCTAGGTGCGTTAGTCAATCCAAAAGGCATCACTAGCCACTCATATAGACCGAACCTAGTTTTGAAAGCTGTTTTCCATTCATCACCTAATTTCATGCAGATTTGGTGGTAACCACTACGCAAATCAACCTTAGAGAACACAGTAGAGCCACTTAATTCATCAAGCATATCATCTAACCTAGGAATAGGATGACGATATCTAATGGTAATGTTATTGATTGCTCTACAATCCACACACATGCGCCATGATCCATCCTTCTTAGGAACTAAAATGACCGGAATAGCATAAGGACTAAGATATTCACACACGTACCCTTTGTCAAGCAATTCTTGCACTTGGCGTTGTATCTCCTTAGTTTCTTCCGGATTAGTCATGTATGGCACTCGATTGGGCAAAGATGCTCCAGGAATGAGGTCAATCTGATGTTCAATCCCTCGAATTGGTGGCAAGCCTGGAGGAATGTCCTTGGGAAAAACATCAACATATTCCTGCAAAAGGTTAATCACAGCAGGAGGCAAAGCAGCAGGTATCTCCTCAAATGAGAACAAAGCATCCTTGCAAAATAAGGCATAGAAAACAGATTCATCAACAACCAGTTCCTTCACATCAGATTTGGTAGTGAGAAAACATGCACCTTTCAACTTAATCTCATTTTTGTTATCACAAACAGAACTAGAATTTTTCTTTTTAGCACTTTCATCAATCTTTTGCTTACTAGCTCTTGCAATGTCCTCTTTAAGAATGGAATAAGGAGTCATAGGATGCAATACAATCTTCTTTCCCTTATGCACAAAGGAATACTGGTTGGTTCTACCATCATGCACAGAACTTTTATCATATTGCCAAGGTCTACCTAACAATATAGAACATGCTTGCATGGGTACGACATTATATTCAACAAAATCATGATAGGAACCAATAGCAAATTGTACTCTCACCAAGCGTGTAACCTTAACCTTACCAATAATGTTGAACCATTGAACATAGTAGGGCTGGGGGTGTGGTCTTGTCTCCAACGAAAGCTTCTCCACCATGTCCAAGCTTGCAAGGTTGTTGCAACTTCCTCCGTCAATGATCACACGACATGATCGCTCCTTGACGACACATTTGGTTTGGAACAGGTTGTGCCGCTGATTTTGGTCGGACTTTCCAATCTGGACACTCAATGCACACTGTACAATGAGGCTCTCATAATGGTCAGCATGGTTGGTATCAATGTGCTCTTCCTGGTCATGATCATCTTCGCTCCTTGCATTGTCAGCTGCAAGCATAGCAATGTTTCTTCATCCAAATCACTAGCAGAAGAAAACTCACCATTGTCTCGCACAATCAGCATACACTTGCTCGGACATTGACTCCTCATGTGACCATACCCCATGCATTGATGGCATTGCACATCCCTCATCCTCCCAGTTGAAGCAACCGAAGCAGAGCTCTTGGCGGGATCTGGTGTAGAAGTTTTTGTTACCTCCGAAGCCTTGGAAGTCGGCACGGAAGAGTAAGGTCGATTCTTGTTGTTGGAGGAGGACGGTGCAGCCGGTTGCCTTGTGGCTGTAGGTGGAGCTCGTGTTGACCAAGTGTTAGCACGACCTGCAGAAATATTAGTTCTCGTGCTAAACCATTTGCATCGTCCCTGCACTTCTCTTTCAGCATGGCAAGCAAGATGAAACAAGCGAGTGATTGAATTATATTCCTTGTAATTAAGAATGTCATAAATCTCACGGTTCAGCCTACCCATAAATCTAGCCATAGCAGCCTCCTCAGACTCCTCTATACCACAACAAGAACATGCCCATTTGTAATTCCCGATAGTATTCCTCTACACTCTTACTGTCTTGCCTAAGCAGCTGCAGCTTATTTATCAAATCACGCTGGTAATAAGAGGGAACAAATCTAGCTTGCATGATTCTTTTCAAATCAGCCCAGTTTTGCGCAGCATTGGGATTCTTACGTCGAAACTCACTCCACCAAACAGAAGCAATATCAGTGAACTCACTAGTGGCAGTCCTAACTCTTTTGTTTTCAGTATACTCATGACAAGCAAACTTTTGTTCTACAGCTAATTCACACGTGAGGTATGCATCAGGATCATATTTTCAATCAAAAGGTGGAATAGAGAATTTAATTCTACCAAGTGTGTCATCATCAGCGCGTACCTCACGTGGCATGCGCATGAGAGGCATGCCGAAGCGATTGCGGCGCAACTGTCGTCGCAGATGGGCTCCCTCGTCTTCCATCTCCGTGTCAGCAGAGAATTCATCAACATTCTCCTCCACCTCACTACCCAAAGCACCATTGTTGTTGTGATGCTGACGAGGAGCAGCGCCGTCTCCTGAAGGAGCTCGCCTCAACTCATCAAGCCGCTTTATCACCTCAGCAAGTGAAGTGTTAATAGAAGCAAGTGAAGTGTTGGTGTCAATCTGAGCCTTCTCCACCTGTCCCACCGCCATTTACCACCGCACATCACCATCAAGGCCCTCTCAGATGCAGCTTGACTCGGCGCCGAAATGTTGAATGATTCCCTAGTGCGGGGAATGTCGACCATCATTGCTCATTGTTCGTGACATGGTTAGAAAGCAAAAGAACAAACAATTCACAGGAAAGGGCACTGTCTCTCAACTTGTATCACCAAGCTCTTACCAGTTCTTACCAAGCCTTAGCAGGAGGTGTCGGCGACCGCGAGTCAAAATCTCTTGGAGAGGTAGTGTACAGATGCCAAACGCTAGAGCCTGGTAAGTTGTAGTTTTCTGTGGAGCTATAGGTGGCCGAGAAACAACTCAAGGAAATGCTAGAGCCACGTTAGTCATAACAAGCTGAATAAACATTCGACGACTCGTGACGTCTTTGGTCCTATGCAAGGCCGTATTAGAGACGCAAGCCTATTCACAGATGTCGTCACGGAACAGCAAGTAAAGTGAAGAGAAACAACCTGAGATATCTCCCTTTCTTTTCTTTTTTTTTCTTTTTTTCTTTTTTTTTTGCCAGAGTCCCAAACTGGGAAATATAAACTTCTAGGACCCCGGAACACCAATTGTTACAAGCACTTTTGCGAAAAAATACCAGGGGTAAAACGGTAATTAAACTTTGACTTCTGATTTTTTTTAAACGTCCCTCTTGCAGGGAGGGGATCACAGAGAGAGCAGAGAGGTATGCCGTTTATATTTTTATTAATTTCTGAATAGGGGGAAACCCAAATTTAGAAAGGCTAATTGATTGGATGATGAATGAAAAAGGTGGGAAATGTGGCGAGTGATTGATTCTGATCTGCTGTTATGGTTGGGATGATGGTGGAAAGGTAGGAATGTGGCAGGTGATTGATTCTGATATGCTATTATGGTAGGGATGATGGTATGGCACAACGAATACAGGATTGAACAAAACACGTGACACTAAGGTGATAAGAACTGGAAACTCTAAACGACACAAACACTAAGACCAACAACGACTCGACGATGTAATGAAAATTCAACAAGAATGGCTAAAATAGGAAAAGCAATAGGCCAAAATTGGCTAGGACCGAAAGGATTTTATTTTTGTTGCGCTATATTTTTGTTTGGACTGTAGGCAGAACAAAACTAAGAACAAGAAGTCTCTCACCGAGCAACCGAAAGCTCTGATACCACTTGATAGAACTAGGCATCCCGATCTTTCGATGAGAGGAGGTAGCGTCGATCTCGTGGAGGGCGAAGTTGGCGGCCCGACTACAACGAACCCGACGCTGCGCCTTAGCGACGTACACCACCCTCCCGAAGGTTATTGATCCCGCGGAAGCGCGACCAACCCGACCACGAAGGTCTTTGTTCCTCGCGAGCAATCGAAGAACCAGCAAGAACATGGGATTACAAGCAACTCAATTGCGAATATGAATTCAGATTGGTTCTGAAACAAAAACACTCGAGGTTGGGGTTCCGATGAACTAGTAGACGGGCGGCCTAGTCGGCACGCGCGAGTACAAGCAGTAGCAATGGCTAACTGAATCAAACAAAACCCAAAACCCTAACTTTGGTGGCGGCTGGCTAATTATAGACCAAGGGTGTGCAGCACTGGGCCTTAACATGGGCCTACTGATTACAACTCGAAATAAAGACAAGAGCCCAATTAGACTCGGACTGGAAAAGTGTTCTAGATTGTTTTGCGTATTCCCGTTGACTCAGAAGGAATTTGGAGGTGACCTCAGATCGGTTGGAAAGAGGACGACCAGAGCTTTCGTTCTTGTACTCGTAGACCTCCAGAAGACTTCTGGATCAAAAGTTATGGCATTTTGAATTTGACCATCTCTGGAAGTCCGAATCTGATTCCAATTTGCTCTTCCCTCCGGACGCGAACTCCTTTGTGTGTTGTGGGTCTTCCTCATGGTTCCTAAGAATAATCACATCATCACAAAAATTAAGTAGCATCCCATTCATTGTATCAATAATTGGAATACTTAGGAACGCCTTCACCTGATAATTTAGTTGATGTGGACGGGCTCGAGTGAGTGGTCCTTGAAGTGGTGGTTCATCCTGGTGAGTGGAGTTAGAGCTGGTTGTATCCATTGTGGAGATGTCCTCATCAGTGCCACCCAACAACAAGAGTCATATGTGATATAATTAGCAAAGGGTTGCTTACCAAAATTCATTAGCCTTCTAGTAGTGATGCTAAATCTCACAAGTAGACTAATTAATTATGGGTCTTGAATCATTAAGTTTCATAAGAGAGATATGTAATTTAGTGGGAGTATCTTTATTAAATTATTTAATATAAGTTACTCTTCATGAATATTTGTCTCAGTTCTTGCATATATTTTTGTTTTAGATCATGGAACCACCTGCTGCTGCACCCACTTCCAATTATGCTTTGCGTTCGATAATTGAAAAGGAAAAACTTAATGGATCAAACTTTGCAAATTGGTCACGCAAACTGAGAATTGTTCTCAGGCAAGATAAAAAGGAACACGTCCTAGAGCAACCAATTCTAGATGTGCCTGACGAGAATGCTCCAATGCTGTTAAAGCCGCTTACAAAAAGGCAGTTGATGAGTCGCTCGATGTTAGCTGTCTCAT
The DNA here is from genome assembly GCA_036346275.1 of Otatea glauca. Lineage (NCBI taxonomy): Eukaryota > Viridiplantae > Streptophyta > Magnoliopsida > Poales > Poaceae > Otatea > Otatea glauca. Next base: position 23,955,453 of record CM070719.1, on the reverse strand, counting down.
ACTTGCTGCTATGAACTCAAACTTTCAGAAGCAATTTGAGAACATAGAGGCCTACGATATGATCGTGGCGCTTAAGGGAATGTTTGAGACCCAGGCTAGGACTGTGAGATATGAGATCTCAAAGTCCTTGTTTGGATGTAAGCTATCCGTGGGCAGTCCGGTGAGCCCTCATGTAATCAAGATGGTTGGTTACAAATAGAGCTTGGAAAAACTTGGTTTCCCACTTAGCCAAAAGTTGGCTACTGACTTGATTCTTGCGTCGCTCCCTCTGAGCTTCGGGCAATTCATTATGACTTTTCATATGAATGGTATGGACAAGAATCTCACCAAACTACATATGATGCTTAAGACAGTAGAAGATAGCATTAAGAAAAGCACTAGTCATGTGATGTTGGTGCTGAAAAATGCTAGCTTCAAGAAGAAAGCTAAGACTAAAGGAAAAGGCAAGGCCAAAGCTTTGGAGAAGATCCTCAGCATCAAGCCTAAACCTAATTCCATGTCTGGCCCTACTTCAAAGAGTGAATGCTTCTATTGTAAAGAGTCACACCATTGGAAGAGGAGTTACAAAAGGTACCTTGCAGATCTAAAAAGGAATGATGGAGTTAATCCATCAAAATTAGGTATTAATGTTATAGATGTATATCTTGCTGATTCTCCTAATAACTCTTGGGTATTTGATACCGGATCGGTTGCTCATATTTGCAATTCGATGCCAGGGTTAATAAGTAGGAGCGTTGCAAGAGGCAGGGTTGATCTCCAAGTTGGGAATAAAGCAAGGGTTGCTGCATTGGCCGTCGGGACCTTGCCAGTATATTTACCTTCAGGATTTATTATGGAATTAAATAATTGTTATTATGTTCCAGCATTAAGCAGAAACATTATTTCTACCTCATGTTTGTTGGCAGAAGGTTATAAATTTAATATTGAGGACAATGGTTGTTCTATAATTTTGAATAAGATGTTTTATGGCTTTGCTCCCGTTGTGAACGGGTTGTTTATTTTAAATCTTAATTATGCACCTGTCTTTTATATTGATGCTAAGAGGCTTCGGCCAAATTATTTCAATCCCACTTACTTTTGGTATTGTTGTTTGGGTCATATTAGTCAGAAACAGATGATGAAGCTTCATAAAGATGGCCTTCTAAAATTATTTGATTTTGAATCATTTGAAACATGTGAGTCTTGTCTACTTGGTAAGATGACCAAGACACCTTTCACAGGGTATTGTGAGAGGGCATCTGACTTATTAGAACCCGTACATACTGATGTATGTGGACCAATGAGCACGAGTGTTAGAGGTGGTTTTCAGTACTTCATTACTTTTACTGATGACTATAGTAGATATGGTTATGTCTACTTAATGAGGCACAAGTCCGAAACTTTAGAAAAGTTCAAGGAATTCCAGAATGAAGTACAAAATCAACGTGGCATGAAAATTAAGTTTCTATGATCCGATCGTGGAGGCGAATATTTGAGTCATGAGTTTAATAATCATCTGAAGAGTTGCGGAATTGTTCCACAACTTACACCTCCCAGCACGCCTTAAAGGAATGGGGTGTCCGAGCGGCGTAATCGGACCTTGTTAGACATGGTTCGGTCAATGCTGAGTCAATCAGATCTACCACTATCTTTTTGGGGTCATGCTCTAGAAACTGTATCTTTCACACTAAACAGGGTACCATCTAAATCTATAGATAAGACACCATATGAGATGTGGACTGAAAAAGGTCCCTGTTTGTCTTTTCTAAAAATCTGTTGTTGTGATGTTTATGTTAAACGTCAGATGTCTGACAAACTCACACCCAAATCGGATAAATGCTTTTTTGTGGGATATCCTAGGGAGACATTAGGATATTACTTTTACAACCGAGAAGAGGGCAAAGTGTTTGTTGCTCGGAATGGTGTCATTTTGGAGAAAGAGCTTCTCTCTCGAAAGGCAAGTGGAAGAAAAGTGCAACTCGAAGAAGTTCGAGTTACTCCACTCGGGGAGGACTTGGTCAGAGACGCCCCTATCGGGGAGAATCTGGTGATAGGGAGAATCTGGTCGAGGAACCCGTGGTTGTGAAAACTCTAGTTGGAGGGACCTCGATCGAGGAGGCACTAATGCCACGTAGGTCAAATAGGCTACACAATTTACCTGCTCGGTATTCACGTGGTATATTGTTGTTGGACAGCGATGAGCCTATGACTTATAAGGAAACGATGATAGGCCCAGACTCTGAGAAATGGCTTGGAGCCATGATATCTGAGATAGAATCCATGGGATACAATCAGGTTTGGAACCTGGTCGATCCGCCTGATGGTGTAAAAACCATTGAATGCAAATGGGTTTATAAGAAGAAGATTGATATAGATGGAAATGTTCACGTCTATAAAGCTAGACTTGTTGTAAAGGGTTTTTGACAAGTTCAAGGAGTTGACTATGATGAGACTTTCTTGCCGGTAGCGATGCTTAAATCTGTACGCATCATTCTAGCTGCTACTACATATTTCGATTATGAAATATGGCAAATGGATGTCAAAAAGGCTTTCCTTAATGGAAACCTAAGTGAGGATGTGTACATGACACAACCAGAGGGTTTTGTCGATCCAAAGAACGCTAGTAAAATATACAAGCTTCAAAAATCCATTTATGGGTTGAAGCAAGCATCTTGGAGTTGGAATATTTGTTTGATGAGGTAGTCAAAGGGTTTGGCTTCATCAAGAACATAGAAGAACCTTGTGTTTACAAGGAGGTTAGTGGGAGCACACTTGTAATTCTAATCTTATATGTCGATGACATATTATTGATTGGGAATGATATTCCTATACTGAAATCTGTTAAGACCTCACTGAAAAATAGTTTTTCTATGAAGGACTTAGGAGAAGCAGCATATATCTTGGGCATAAAGATCTATGGAGATAGAGAGAAAAGGCTAATTGGATTAAGCCAGAGTACTTACATCGACAAGGTGTTGAATCGGTTCAACATGTAGGATGCCAAGAAGGGGTTCTTGGTGATGTCGCATGGAATAAGTCTAAGCAAGACTCAATATCCTTCGACAATTGATGAGCGAGACCGTATGAGTAAGATTCCATATGTTTTGGCTATTGGGTCTATCATGTATGCCATGTTATGTACTCGACCAGATGTATCATATGCTCTAAGTCTTACGAGTAGATACCAGTCTGATCCAGGTGAAGATCATTGGACAGCAGTTAAAAACATTCTTAAGTACTTAAGAAGGACTAAGGATGTGTTCCTAGTTTATGGAGGTGGGGAAGAGCTCATTGTAAATTATTACACTGATGCAAGCTTCCAAACAGCCAAGGATGATTGTCGTTCGCAATCTAGATTTGTATACATTTTAAATGGAGGGGCAGTGAGTTGGAAAAGTTCCAAACAAGATACGGTTGCTGATTCAACGACAGAGGCCGAGTACATTGCGGCTTTTGAAGCTGCAAAGGAATGTGTTTGGATAAAGAAATTCATTTCTGAATTGGGTGTGGTACCTAATGCCTCTAGCCCAATGAATCTCTATTATGATAATAGTGGAGCCATTACGCAGGCTAAGGAACCAAGGTCCCATCAAAAGTCCAAACACATATTTAGGCGATATCATCTTATTCGCAAGATTGTGGATAGAGGAGATGTAGAGATATGCAAAAGTACACACAGATTCAAATGTTGCAGATCCGTTGACAAAGCCTCTCACAAGATGAGATGCACACAAGAGCAATGGGTATTAGATATTTAAATGATTGACTCTAGTGCAAATGGGTATTAGATACTTAAATGATTGACTCTAGTGCAAATGGGAGACTGTTGGAAATATGCCCTAGAGGCAATCATAGAGATGATTATATTTCTATAAATATTCATAAGCAATCATATTGTTCTTTGAATAACATCATGGATATTGATTAATAAGTATGTGACTTGTTTTTGAAACTCTATATTCATCTTTATGATGTTCATTCTAAAAGTGCTCCCTAGTCAATAAACACATGAGGACAAATATGCATAGACTAGCATATATATTGGTTGATGACCATGTTTCAAAGGTCATAGATATGGAGATATCAAACCAATAATATGAACACATGTTGGAGAATATGGAGTTGGATCGACCCACCTTGAGACACTGCTAGAACGTTGTATTCTTTCATGTAATCAGTTGGTCTCATATACGATATGTATGATATATCTTTCGACTTGAGATTGTCGCATGTTATCAAGATGCGTAATGGCTTACTTAGGGGTCGTCAAATGCTACTCCGTAACAGGGTAGTTATAAAGATGGCTTTCGGGTTTGTCATGAAACGTGCTGCGAGGCGTGGTCGATCAAAATAGGATTTGCCCCTCCATGTATCGGGAGAGATATCTCTAGGCCTCTCGAGTGGTTGGATTCTGGAAAATGCATGGTCATGCTACTCGAGTAGAAAGTTACTCGAGTCATCGAGTTAAATAGTTAACTCGATGTATTTGGGGAATCCGAATCACGGCATCGAGAAAGAGTGGTCGAGCCATAAACACAAGGATGACAACAACTCGCCTTGGATTTGACCAATATCATGAGGCAAAAGGAAATGCATATAGGACACTATTTAGGTTCATCTAATCTTTACATGGACATGGGAATCGGCACATCCTGCTAGGGGCCACTGCCGGTTATTGGTCGAGTAAGTATATTCAAGCTATGTCTGGTTGAGTAGGAGTACAAGAGCCATGACTAGTCAAATAAGGGTACTCGAGCTATGACTGGTTGAAAGGAGTACTCGAGCCATGTCTAGTCGAGTAGGAGTACTCGGGCCATGTCCAAGTGCACGTGAAACTATAGGCTCCCACAGTTAAGTTGTTGTAACAAATTTGGATAGGGATCCGAGTTGTAATGGGCTTAGAGTTCATAATAGGTTTCAAAGTTTGAAACCCATTATGGGATGTCTATATAAAGGGAGGAGGTTGTGGCTTTACATATAGAAGAGATACGAAGAAACACAATAGGAATTCGGAATTCCTGAAACCCTAGTCGCCACCCCCCTTAGCCCAGAACTGCGCAGTTGGCGCTAGCACTCCGGAACGTGGTGTTCCTACCCCGTACGTGTGGATACCTTGGAGGCGTTGCTGTGAAGCTTCAACGCTAAGACGATCCACAACCTGCGTCGCTCGCAAGAAGCTGTTGGAGGAGGAGTGAGGCTAGTACGATTACATCTGCACCACCACGCTACATTGACTCTACTTCCACTACGAGTCTGCACGTCTAGGGGTAATTCTGTAATCTATTACATGCAATGGTTCCTTGGTTACGTGGTAGAAAATTTTGATTTTTTGCTAGAGTAGTCTACCCGTTCTCCAGCACTTTGTCTATTAGGACACGGGTACAATTTAATAATATGTACTCTCTTGTTACAACTTCAACTTGTTTTTCCCATTATCTAATTCACGGGATCTCCAATTAGGAAGATATGGGTTACCAGTGTGGTGTAACTCAAGTGCGCCTCATACCCATGTCCATAGATGAAATGAAAATCGCCTTCCTTGCAAGTCCTTTTATAAAAGGACCTGCCAGATTTTTCTCAGTGCGAATATAATTCACAGCAATAACTCCGGAGTTTCTCAATTTTCTGACAGTTTTGAGCCTAAGCTTCACTTGTCTGGAGGACTTCATGTTATCCTTAGTACTCATAACCTTAGTCAACACTGTTTGGTTATCGCAGTACATTAGGATCGTGGTTATTGGTTTCTCAACCAATGGCAAGTCCAATAGTAGCTCTCTAAGCCATTCAGCCTCAACAGTGGCTATGTCTAGTGCTACGAGTTCAGCTTCCATGGTTGACATCGTTAATATGTTCTGTTTACAAGACCTTCATGAAACTGTAGCACCAGCTAAGGTAAAAACATAACCACTTGTTTGCGTATTTGTGTTTAGCCACTGTACATCCTATGCCTTTCTCATGTCAAGTGTCATTATTCAAGAGGTGCCAAGGATTACACCTTTTAAGTTGCCCTTCCTCCACTTTTCTAGGCAGTATGGTACTAAACCATCCATGCTTTGGAATTAAAGGAAATGGGCCACCCGCCAATTTCTAACTCCATCATGCCTAGGCTAAGTAACCTAGAAGGTGGAGCAGCAGGCCCCCAAATCCTTGTGAAGAGCAGTTGTTGCTAAACATGGAAGAGGAGAAGATACCGGAGAGATTGAGAGGTTGTCAAAGGGGTTCTCATTTTTCACCTTTTTTTAACAATAGGTGGACAAGCGTGGTGGGTTATAAAAGTGATACTATGTATATATCCAAAACTTTAGTTTGCAGTGCAAAGTTTTAAATTAATTTCTGACAAAAAAATTTGGATCACAATGATATGGATGCAATGTTGTAAGGAGACCCCACTGACATGCTGCCCTAGCCCTCATGACCAAGAATACAATTTTCGCCGAAATTCGGCCAATTTTCGCTAAAATTTCAGATTTTGGGCCACCACAAAATCTAAACTACCTGTCGGATAAAAAAATTGAAATTGCTACAGTAACTGGCCAAAATTTCATGATTTTTGATTGGTTTTTGCTGTTTTATGGCCGGATTTGACTGGATTTGGTCCAATAACCCTTAAGAAAGTCATCTTCTATGAATTTGTTTTCAAATCGTTAGAAATACTGTCACAACTACAAAACACCTGATCACTGCCGGTTACAAACTGGCATCACTGCCGAATTTTGGAACCGGCAGTGATAGTTCGACTATCACTGCCGATTCTAGAACCGGCAATGATACAGATATCACTGCTGGTTTGTATGCGAATTGGCAGTGATAGCCTCTCCGAAAATCACTCGGTAAAATAGAAAAAATTTGGACCACCCTGTATTTACTACGCATGATCGAGCGTCTCAAGTCACAAGTCATGCGATTTTTGCACAAAATACGCGCGCGTGCGATTGCTAGGAGTCAAAATGGTGACCTGCTGCTCCATGTGTAAGCCTCATACCATCTCACCTAACATAGACTTTTCAACTACTATGAGATATATTTTTCTTTTATCCCTTCGTATCTGAAAGTTTCAGTGATTATTTGGACATCCAAATGACTTCAAATAAAAAAGTTATCAACTACAAGTTATAGATCTCATCGAGAGCTACAATTTTCATGTAAATTTTGTCTCCATCTGACACCATATGAAAAAGTTATGATTTTTCAAAAATATAGGTGCTACCGGTTCAGATTCTGAACCGACAGTGATACTTCATCCATTATCACTGTCAGTTCTTCTTAAGAACCGGCAGTAATAGTATCACTGCTGGTTTTTTTTAAACCGGCAGTGATAAGCTACTATCACTGACGGTTCTTATTTAGTTGAGCATTTATGCCGGTCTAGCTTATGAACGGGTAATGATAGGCTCGTAAGAAAGGTGTTTTTTTGTAAGAGTGTATCAGATTTTTAAAAAATTGTAAAAGCTTGATATTGATTTAAAATATTTATAGTACTATATATAGTAGTGTAGGATCGTATAGAAAAAGTTTCAAAACAATTGAACTTCATTTGTTATCTTTAAAAAATAAAAAACTGAATGAACATAATTGGGACAGAAACCTTGTCAGAATTTTATAAATTTTTTCAAGTGTGATCATGATCCAAAATTTTTATGAGAGCTTAAAAATTTCCTTAGTACCATTCTATGAAATTTTCGAAAAAATTGAGTTTTTTTTGTTTTTTCAATCAAATCTATTTATGCATTGAACTTCATTTGTTATATTTCAAACATCAAAAACACCAAGAACATAAATGGTACAGTGCCTTGTAAGAATTTTATAAATTCACTGGAGTGCGATCATGATTAAAAAATTTTATGAGACCTTAATAATTTCCTTATCAACCTTTTGAAATTTTTTGAAAAATTCTAAACCTTTTTTGATTGATAAAGCAAATCTATGTATTGATCATTAGGCTTTTACCAGAACGTAGCACTGTCAGAATTTTTAAAAATTCTTTAATCATGATAATCATCTAAACATTTTATAAAAACATTAATGTTACATCAGGATCATCCAAAAAAAATTCAAAATCTTACAACGTGGTTCGAACCATTTTTTATTTTATTCAAGTTTGCTAGTAAGGCTTTTAATAGAACAATATCACTATTTGAATTTTTAAAAATTCATAAATCTTGATCATCATCTGAAATTTTATGAGAACGTTAGTGATGCATCATAACCATGCACAAAAACTTTCAAAATTTTCTAACTTGGTTTGAACTATTTTTCATTCGGTTCAAACATGCTGGTCAACGTTTTATCAGGAGAGTAGCAGTGTTCGAATTTTTGAAACTTCTCAGACTTGATAATCATCTGAAATTATTTTGAGAGCATCACTGATGTGTCAGGAACCTCCGAAAAAATTCAAAAAATTTTGACATTGTTTGAGCCATTTTTCGCTCAGTTCAAAATTGCCGAAATTTCGGTCGAAAAAAATCTGAATTTGAAATTTGCTTTTTGAATTTCGTCCAGATTTCATCCGAAATAAAGAGATTTTGCCGAAATTTCAGATTTCGGAGAGATCTAAATTTAAACTGAAAACGAAATTCAGATCCTTGTTCACGACTACTTATTATTAAGCAAACTGATTTGGGGACTCGTGCCCATTCCACAAGTCTAATGGAAAAGTAAACTGTTCGGCTCATTGCCGCATCGAAACTTGACGGAAGCGAGAAGAAAGGAAAAGGAACCGAATGCGTTGCTGCCAAGTTATGAATCGATTCTCCTGTCTCCACACGTGTCCGGTTCCTCACGGCTGTCTCTACGCCACTAAATGCTCGTACTTATCACTACTCAGTACTCACTACTGCAAGTCTTTGTCGTTATCATAGTCAATTTTGATAGCTACACAAAGTTATTAGACAGAGATAATAAAGTGTGTGGACGTCAAAAAACTTCAAGTAGGGTTTCTGATAATAGCACACCAGACGAACACCTGATTCAGAGCATGCCAGTCGATTTGACCTGTAATCGATAAGATAAAATATGAACTTTATTTAAAACTGATCGTGAAGATCAATCGGGTTAGATTCAATCAGCCCAAAGCCGATTAAAACGAGACAAAAAGGCAAGCCCAACTAGCGAATTAAGGCTAATCGGAGGATAAAGGTAGATCGATTCGGAAAAAGACGATGCACAGCAAAATCAGAATAAATCAAACCTGGACGTAATTGATGAAGACCAACAATCGGTGATGCGCAACTTTATTGATCAAGATCGAATTACAAGAAGACTAAATTACACGAACTACTCCTAGTCGATAGGAAAAATAGAATAATGTAAATGTGTGAATTTGATTGTGTTGTTGTTTTTTGCAGCTCGCCCTTGTCCGCCTTTTATACTAGCCGGCCGATAGAGTCCCAGTACAACACGTTTCGAGACTAGTATCCGTATCGGTCTTTATTTTGAGAGCTATTTCCTTAATGATCTGTCTTATTTCCAAATATCTTGATCCGTTATCCTAATAGTACCTTGCTGTTTTTTTGGACTGCCGATTTAACCATACTTGCCAAATTTTGGTGCAAACATATGCCCCTTATTTTTGAGAGGTGATTTGTTATCTTTCAAAAATCGCAATCATCATCTTTGCACAATGTAACTTGTTATTTGCCAAAAAATTTCCTATCGGCTTTTGTTCCATCGGCTAATTGCTAACCCTCATACGGTAACTGCTGCTTTAATTGCGTCGTAATTTCCTCACACGCACATAGTGCATTTTAACTGTTCGCGCCCCTCGATATCCTTCTTCCCGCTTTTTCATCTTTCACCACGCTATAAAATGTGGCACCCACACCGTCACTTCACGCATCTGAGCTCTCGAGATCATCGTAATCGGCTTCTACTCCTTTGGTTGACGAATCTTCAGAATAGTGCCTTAGCTCAATCACCCTTTTCAAATCGGCTGCAATGGACCCAAGTCAGGTACTCATCCTGATTCCTCATAGCACTGATCAATACTTCTTGGGACCCTTGGGAAATTTAGATGTCAACACTGTTACAAATCAAGAAATCCCTCGCCTTCCATTGTCGGCCTCTATTCATAATATAGAAGGGTGGAATAAACATTTCAGGGCTTGCCCGACAGCTCTTAAAGGATGGAGAAATTAGTTTATTAGAGTGGCAGCCTAGAAGAGGGGTGAATAGGAAAAATGGGTATAGCTGAGTGTATCCCCCTTTCTTTAGCCGATCCAGAAGCCAATGAGGCCCTAGTGGCCACGGCTTGTTATTTCTGGTTAGACTGCTTCAACGCTTTCTTATTTCGCACTGATCCCATCGGCCCAACTATTTTGGATGTAGCTCAACTGTGCTACCAAGTCTAGATGGTAAGCAAATATCAGCTTTTAGCGGCAAGCCTAGATATAAGCTTATCAGATCGAAGGGTGAAGGATGGGCCAAATACATCGAAAATAACAATAAAGTTAATGGGCCTGTATCGGATGAAGAGCATGGTGCCTTTCTTAACCTTTGGTTGGATCGCTTCTTATTCTGTGATGCATCTCTTGGGCCGACGCAAGTTTATCAAGTTGTAGCAGAACAACTTGTTGAAGGCCATTGGCTAGCTCTAGGGAAAACTTTTCTGGGTGTTGTATATCAAATGTTACAGTAATAAGAAGTCGACTTTTTTACTGGTTTTGAGTGTTTTACCGTCGGCAACATAGGAGGGCTGATGTGGTTTGTGTAGATTTGGCTATACTGTTTGTTCAGTCGTCCTTTTAACTTGAATCTAGCCGATAGACTCCATTCCCAAGAGATGATACTCTAGAGGGCACACCTTTCCAGTTCAGGGAATGTTGATATTTTGGTGAAAGATTCATGATGTGCTCCAGTAATGAGACAAAAATTACTCATGTCGATTGTAGGAAATACTTGGCATTTTTCTTGCAACTCGATACCGAAGACTTCAAGCAACAAGACTTCTTTAGTTATAGTTCCACAGCCGATTTCCCTTGGCCTTTTCTTGCATTTGGAAGCCGATAGTTCTTTAATGCCTAAAGAGACCTTGGATTTATATAGACTCTTCGTCTCTCCATGCGTTCTGCATGCCGGCCTTCATACCAGGAACCGGACATTCCAACCATCATACGAATTTTACCATCCGTCAGTTTATGTGAGACAGCTGGGTTTTGGCCAAGTAATTCCATGTCTGCCACTTCTTGATCGATTACAGCCCAGAGCTAGAGTCCGGAATAATGCTACGGCCGAACTTGTTTTAGAAATAGCCGACAAGCTTCAACTTCGCAGCTTCCCTCACTTCTTTTTGAATGCCTGTCAGGCGGGTGGCTTCACATCATAGTGGTCGGCTATTGTGGAGTCATTATATATGGAAAAAAAACTCCATCAACTATAATCAAGGAATTCTTCCCAGACTTACCAGAGCCGACGTTAGTGTCTAACAGCGACTCTAGCAATGAAGCCAGTTCGTCAGGTTACACTAACATGTGCTTAGTAAATGTAACGGGCGAGGTATCGGCTTTAATCAACTTTATGTCTTTTACTTTTACACAATATAGTCCATTGATCGATCTTTATTCATTTATAGACCAAGGCTGCTGGCAAGAAGCCCGTTCCTAGCCAATCAGGCAGCGACCACCAACAAAGCAAGAGGCCCCATCAATCGATCGGCCTTACGGGGTATACATCAGGTACCCTAGGCATCCAGAGTCTGTCGCTATCGGACATGAAGAAAAAACAACAACCTAGTAAGTATACCATGATCGACTGATATCTCTTTATATCCCTTCTGGTAACTAACTCACAGCCGATTATCACTTTAGAAAAGAAGAAGACCAAGTACACCAAAGCTCCCGCTAAAAGGGGTTCGAAGCCTCAGGAGCAGAGTGGCGAGAGCTCACCACATGTGTCGGCTACTGCAGGAGTAAGTCGTCCATTTAAGTGATTTTATGACGTACGCTCTTAGGAAATCAAGCTCACCCTTTGTCTTCTTATACAGCCGACACTGTCAGCGCAGGTCGCAGAAATTTTGGTCGACCTCCCTGGCCTTCTTTGGGAGCCTTGTCTCCCTCTCAGCCGAGGCCACCGGCCCTGACAGTTGCAGCGTTTCAAGAATCTTCTGACCCAATGGATTTATTGGGCTTTTCGTTGGACGATCCTGATGATCCAAAGATCATGGCCACGGACAATTATGATGCAGAAATCATAAAAATTCTGGAAGTCTCTAAAGAAGCATCGACCGTGGTGACATCTGTTCCAGGAGTTCAAGAACACCTCAACAAACTCTTCGACTAGGTGATGAGGCCGCAATCGGAGATTCTTACCAATAATCAACCGATTCGCGATGCCATGGCAACAGTCGAAGCCGATCTGCCCCAAGGCAATGGAAGCACTCCTGAACGTTTGTCATCTGGATGAAAAGAAATCACAAGTGGAGGCAGCTTAGGTAAGAATAGCCTAGCGTGAAGCTTAAGAAGCCGATCAGAAACTTTTGGATGAGCTGGTCGCTGATGCTAAGGCAAAAGAGTATATATTTGATGCCGACACTGAGCTGCTTAAGGCTTCCATGGAGTCCATCTCAAAACTTTTGTCGACTAAGAAGTTTCTTCTGGAAGAGTTGGATAAGACCGAAAAGCAGCTCCTAGAAAGCCAACAAACCATGGAGAAGACTTCATCGGCAATCAAAGATCAGAAATTGGGTATTGCCATGGCCGTGGTCAGCGTGAAAAACAAACGACCAAGGTGACCCCTGTTCCTGGAAATCCTAAAGAAGATGAGCGCATAATCGATGAAGTGCAAGGCGTGATTGCCAAAGCTACAGGCGCTCTATCGGCCTTGGGCGCAAGAATTCCTGGCTCCGTCCTTCAATGTTAAATCTTATTTATGCTAAATCTTTGTCGGATGCTCGTCTTTTGGAAGACCACTTCTGTAATGCTTTAACTTTTATAATCGTGAAAGATCGAAATGGCGATAAGAGGGAGTGTGAATGATCCCAAATAAAATTTTCCCCTACTCAAAGTACTCCAAACAATCTCGCAATAAAAATCTGAAACACTCAAAGATTTTCTTTCAAATTGGTGTTTCTCAGATTCGCACACCCTCCAAAACATGAACAATTAGACAACTATGTGTACCCCTAGCTTGCATGGATGAGAACCATGAATCATGTGAGGGATTTTTTAATCACAATCCTGGTTGTCAAGTATCCAAACAAAGAGGAATCAACTCAAATACTACTTTTCTAAAAGAGATAAAGCTAAAACACCAAAGTCTCTTTCCAGAAAAGTAAAAGCAGATTTTCCAGGAATTATCCTCAATTGGAGCAGGTGGTTGGTGAGTTTCTGTTGTTCTAAAATTTTTGGGAATTGTTCTCCCTGTGAGCAGTTGAGTCGTGAAATACTCTACCAAAAATCACCACAAAACGCTTTGTAGAATAAACATGAAAAATCAAGCATTACAGACAGTCAGGAACTTCGACCAGAATGTTTGAGGCTCGGTTTTCACTTCGTAGCGCTCAAACGGTGCAACTAATGGACTCACAGATTTTGAAAGAGATGGATATATGAGTCATGCACCTTCTCCAATAATAATAACTTAAAAAAGATTTTTCTACATATTTATAAAAATCAAATACTGACTGCTGCATGATGAACAAGTTCTCGATAGATTTGCAATTTGATAAAAACTTGATCTCTAGTCTATCCTAGGGTGCAAGAAAGATGTAAAACCATATGAACACCCTCAAGACATCCTAGAAGAACAGCATTTAGAAGGAGGGGAGGCAAATCCAAATTGCGATAAAGTAAATTGTGAGAATGTAAATGCGGGAAAGTAAAAGCTGAATTTAAATTGCGTAATTTAAATGCGTAGTGTAGATGTGTCAAGGAAATGAAACATGAATATAAATGAAGAACATTTCATTTCTGGAAGGAGAGGTTACAAAGCCTCACATTTCATTTGGGCAAAGCTCAAAGGAGCATCAAAAACCTCAAAACCTTCAAGAAGGGAAGGCTACCCCTCCACCCCTATTTATACAACTCTTGGGCCACCTACCACCCTTGGATGAGCCTCTAAACCCTAGATCTTCCATCAAGGGCTAGGATTAACCCACTCAACCAGCCATGCAAGGGTTCACCCAAAACCCACAATACATAATTGGTTTTCTTACACGGTTCTCAACGCACACTAACTAGACCCGCTAACCTATCAACTAGACCAAGATCCAATAGTCCTCATTGATCCACGTAGCGTCTAGCTAGCATCTCATCCGTTCCTTGTCTTCATGGCTTGCCACGACTCCGTCTCCGATCATCTTTCGGTGATCCAGGACTGTCTGGACCTCCGACGCTCCTCGCCTAGTCCCGGTCAACCTTCGCCTCACCATGATCTAGCTTCGTCGACCTGCAACAATCAAAAAGAAGGAAACTCCTCACGTAGCAATGCCCACAAAGATGCGTAATAAATCCATAAAAGTCCACTCATTAAAATTCATTTTTACTCGATCTGACCGGTAGCACTGGGAAAACAGAAAAGACCTCAAATTGCTTCCAACTGAAAATCTATTTCAAATCAAACTCAAACAAGAGCAACCCAAGCTCAAATTTAGTCAAATACTCATCACAAATCTGGATAGACCTCCACATGGTCCTTCAATCTCCCCCTTGATGAGTATATTGACAAACACAACAAAAGGCATATGATTTGAGTTTGAAGAGGATGAAGAAGAAAGCAATTTTTTAGTTGCAAAGTCAAACTTGGTCCAAAGATAGAAATTGGAACAATGACCAAGTTGACAAAGAGGAATTTAGATTTTAGAGTTAAATTTAAGAAAGAGCAAGTTTTCAACAAAAACTCTAAAATCCAACTAAACATGTCAAATGTGATTATGAGATTATGATCCAAAAGTAGTAGTAGAATAGTTTTACAAAGATCATAATAACCAAATAAGCATTCACATTTTTATCTTTTTAGTGATGCCTTTTCTACATTTTTTCCCCCTTTTGGCAATATAGGCATCGTTTTTTTTATGTATGCATGAAATGCAATCGAAAGAGTTTTGAAGATTATCCAATTGATCAAAATGGTAAGATATTACACCAAGCTTGTCAATTTCAGAATATGACTAAACTAAGACATGTCCAGAACCAATACATTTTATGAAAAAGCTTAGTTTACAATATTTCATTTTAGCATGATTTGACAAGTGCTAAACTTAGCAAAGTTTCAAAGCTAGAAGAAAAACCACTCAAGGATCAAATGAAAAACCTAGAGTTCAACCTACTCAACACTTTGGGGAATTTTGAAGTGCATATAAGGTCCTTCAAGTTCATTTTTCAATTTATGCAAATTTTCTTTAAGACTATAAAAAAACATAGCGGGGTGCAAATGTTTGACATTATTTGCATTCTTTACCCACTTATGTGTTTGATATTTGCATTTTTTTTAAAATTGACTCAAGCCATTTTCGATCATCTCAAGAATAACTCTTAAGAGAATGATCTTGGTCATACACAATATATTTCAAGTTCATCCCAAGTGCAATGGGAAGCAATCTCGTGAATATAAAGTGTTGAGATCAATTTTGCACAAAAGAGACAATTTTTTTATAATTTTTCAATTTAGGACATATGAGCAATTCTGAAGGACTCAAATATAGATCAAACAAATTTCACCCAAGTTGCTATAGGGACTCTAGAGAAATCCAAAATTTCACAATTTATGTTAAAAACCCCAAGAGAAGAAACTTAGTAAGTAAAAGCAACATGTTTCGTCAAGTTTTCATGTAAAGCTTTCAAATTTTTCAGATTTTAATAAGCTTAGCATGATAAATGGACTTGGACATATCTAAGCTAGTGATTTTCTTCAAAAGATATAGCATGATGTATTTCATGAAGATTGAGTCAATTGCATAATAGACAAAGCTCATAAAACAGAAAATGCAGTCTAATTGCAATGCATGAACAGATTCCCAAACTCCCCCTCAACAAAAGAATCAATTTTAAGCTCAAATCTGGTTAAAGTTGAGTATTATCAAGATTAGGCATAAGGACAACCCAAATAAACTCAATAACAACCAGAAAAATAGAATGAGGAGAAGAAATTGAGAAACTGCAAAACTGGATGGCTATTGAGCGTAGATAAGATAGAAGAGACTCACTACGGTCCAGACTCGCTCTTATCTTCCCCAGTGACTGACATAGGGAAGCTGACTCTAGATCCCAACTAAGAAGTGCACACAGACCCTGTTTACCTAGGAGGCCCAATACCTGCTAGACTTATAAGACTGTGAGGGAACTCAACCTAGAGAGAAGAGAGAACAGCTAATCACGCATGATAGCAACCTAAAGCACAAGATAAGAGGTCCATGCAAGGCATGCCAAAAGTCTAAGTGAGTGAACACAACTCAAGAAAATAAGCCCAAAATCACCCAGAAGAAACACAAAGAAGAGAAAACTAGAAGAGAATATATTATACATAATATACAAACAAGCTCCCCCTCACAAAAGGCCGTAAGGGCTCACGACTCTAAGCTCACTCCTCAAGGTAACAAATCTGGAGCTATCCAAAGGCTTGGTGAAGATATCGGCTAACTGGAGGTCACTCTCTACAAACTGAAGCGCGATATCTCACTTCTCCACATGGTCTCTAAGGAAGTGATATCTAATATCAATGAGCTTGGACTGGGAATGCTGCACTGGGTTCTTAGCAATGCAAATAGCAGAAGTGTTGTCACAAAAAAGTAGCACACTCTCTATCTCTAACCCAAAGTCCCGCAAGGTCGATCTCATCTAGAGTACCTAGCTACAGCAACTGGCTGCAGCAACATACTCGGTCTCAGCGGTGGACTGTGCATCTCCGAACAACTTCTTAGATAACCAAGAAACAAGAGAAGTGCCAATGAATTGGCAAGTGCCAGAAGTGCTCTTCCTATCTATCCTACAGCCAGCAAAATCGGCATCGAAAAAGGCTCGAAAGGATAGACAAGAAGAAGAAGAGTACCAAATACCATAATCAGTGGTAGCACGAATGTATCTCAAGATGCGCTTTATCACTTTGGCGTGAGAGACGCGAGGAGAAGTTTAAAATCGAGCGCACATACACACAGCAAAGTGTATGTCCAACCTCGATGCAGTGAGATATAGGAGAGAGCCAATCATGCTCCGGAACTCCTTCTGATCAGCAGGCTCACCATCCAAATTAGGAATTCTTGAACTCCGTGCCATTATCATTGCGTATAGCTCGTAATGTACTTGGGAGCTCAATAGATAACCTACTGACCAAACCCCTGAAGTGAGAAAAAGTCTCATCCATCGAGGCCATGAAAAACACCCAAGAATACCTCGAAAAATCATCAACAATGACAAGAACATACCACTTCCCACCCACTGACTGCACTCTAGCTGGACCAAAAGTGTCCATGTGTAAAAGCTGTCCTGTTGCATCAGTCATCACAACAGTGACTGGGGAATGAGAAGCAGCAACCATCTTGCCTTGTCAATAGGGAGAGCAAACTAAGTCTTTGACCATTTTGAGTTTGGGCAAACCACGAATGAGACCGTGGCTACTAACTCAGGTCAAATGATCTAATCCAATGTGACCAAGTCTCTTATGCCAGAAGGAGAGATCATAGGACTCTGAAGCAATCAAACACCAAAGAGAGTCTCCAGAAGAAATAGAAAAATCAGTACGGAAGACTCTCCCAAATCTAGAAATCCCGCAAACTAACCCTCCTGATGAATCGAGGATTCTACAGGCAGTACTCTTAAAACTAACCTCGAAAGAGTCATCAATAAGATGAGAAACAGAAAGCAAATTGTATTGCAACTTACTTACTAAGGCAACATCTTTAAGAATGAAATTGTCATTGATGCAAATGGTACCTTTAGCAATGACTCTACTTGAAGAAGCATCCCCGAAAGTGATCAACTCATCACCGGGGGCTTGGACTAGGAAAGCGAACCATAGAGAATCTCCGGTCATATGACGAGAACAACTGGAGTCGACAATCCAAACATTTCCCTTCCCCACCCGACGAACTTGATCAAGACACAAGAGAGAAAAATGACTCAGTACTGGGATAGAGTGAAGACTTAGGAACCCAATACTGAACCATACGACACCTCAGAGTACCAGTCACAGAAGAAGACAGGACTCGAGTGTATCTTTGACGTTTAACCCTATCAAGATCAAGAGTAACCTAGTAGATGATCTAGGAGCCGAATCGGGTTGGCCTGTCGTGGTCGCAAAGCCGAACCACCCCAGTGAAGCTGCCTAAAACTCCTACCAGAAAACACCTCACGCCGTTGATATCTACCTCGATGAAAAAAATGAGGAATATCAAGAGGACGGCGGAAAGACTAACTACGAACAGCTCCAGGACTAAAACTCGAAGAACTAGCATGAAAACCGAGTCCTGGACGCTGCCCAAAAATAGGCGACTCTCTAGCCTATCTAGAAGCAGTGTGTGCCTTAGGAGCACTCAAAGTCTGGGAATGACCCTGAATACCCCAAAGAGCAGCAATACGCTCATGCCGAGTGATCTTGGCGCGCCTGAAGCAGAAATCTACTAGGTGACCATCCTTCTTAGAGAAGGTGCATGTGTACATCACCTTGCTAGAGGCAGAAGCAATAGGAGTAACACCCTTCTGGTCAGAAGTCCTATGGATAACCCCGGCAGACCTAAACACGGTGGTACTCACTCTGGGAGCTACCATAATCTCACCACTCTTGGAGCCGCGCACAATGGTGGGAGGATGCCCCCAAGCATTCTCCAAGGGATCAAATCCTAAACCTTGATTGAATCTACTAATCTTGGATTGGTATAGAATAAGATTGAGCTTCTTCTTGCCTCCAACAAACTTCTTGAGAGTGCTCATAAGATACTGGCAATCTCGAAAGAAAGAGGCACAAGAAGAACAGGGGGAAGAAGAAGATCCAGAAAGATGAGCTCTCTCAGCACGTGCATTTTTCTCCCTCAACACGGCTGCCTCAATCTTGAGGGCCTCACAAGAAACGCAACACACATTTCTAATTCTATGGGCTTGGTCTTCTAATTTCTTCCTAAGCTCGACATGGATTTTATCCAAGTCCCCCTCAATCACAAAACATCGCAAGCAACTTTCTTGTGACTTATCTAGTAAGTCTTTAGCAAGTTTAGCACACTTGACATTTATGGATTTATTGTCAAGTTTTAGTTGCCTACAACCCTCACATGAGCTGACTGGGTCCTTAGAAGCATGCATTTCAAGTTCATCGTTTCTAGAAGAAATCTCCCTAAGGTGATCGCTCATGGCATCAATTTCGGCAAGCAATTTAGGGCAATTTGAACATGAAGGAGTAGAGTGAGCATGAAGAAAACTAGCCTCAACAGGAATAGCATCAACAGAACTAGTGCTAGTATTCTTCAACCTAAGACCATCAAGTTCAACAAGCACACTATCATGTATGGTCCTTAGTTTCTCTAACTCCTCAAGCACGGCATCACACAAAGAACAATCATCAGTGACTCGAGAGGGAGAAGATCTAAGAGAAGCTAACTCCCGAGTCAAGGTACCTACTTCCTTCTCTAGCTCCATACACCAAGCTCTAGCTCTAGCATTAAATTTTTCTAATTTGCAGAAAGCTTCATTGAGCTGGTCATAGGAGGGTACTTCGTCCGAGTCGCTGTAGAGCTCAGAGTTGCTGATGCCGTTGGCATCGGCCATGAAGCACATGTCGGAGAAGTCGTCGCCGCCTTTCTTCTTTTGCGGATCATCCTTGCCCTAGTCGCTCCATGTCTCCGTGTCGGAGAGGTTGATGTCGTCAAGCGCGGCGAGGATGCGGTGGAAGAGCTTCTTGTTCTTGGAGAAGTTGCGGTACTTCTTCTCACGCGCCGGCTCGTGAACTGGAGGCTTCCTGTTGCGGTTCTTGTCGATGTAGTCGTTCTTTGCCGAATCGTTGGTGTCGTTCTTTGTCTTCTCCAGTTTTGGGCAATTAGCCCGAATGTGGTTAGGGCCACCGCACTCGAAGCATGTGATCATGCCACCTCTCTTTCTCTCTCTCACCTTCTGGTATGCATGAGAAAACTTGCGAGCAAGAAGAGCAAGCTCATTTTCTGGAATTTTTTCCAGTTGATCATCACTTAGCTCACAAAGGGCGGAAAGAGGGAAACCAGCAGAAAGATGACATCGATCTCATGAGTCTTGAGACGGGAGTAAAGCCCATCAAGAATCAAGGTCGACAAGTCGGTAGTATCCTTGATGGTGGTCACATTCATTTCCCAAACTCGAAGATCAAGTGCGGTCAAGAAATATCGAGCATTATCCGAGTCAGGGTATATACAACCAACTGCTCAAAGATCGCTCAAAATCTTTGTCAAACGACCGATACACTCATCAAGACTCTCACTAGCGTGTTGTTCAAACTTGTTGTACTCACGTTTGTACTGATCTTGTCTCACGGTTTTGATTTGAGTAGTGCCCTCATGGTAAGCATCGAGGTTCACCCAAATCTCGTGAGCATAACGGAGGTAAGAAATCCTATCGTACTCACTGCGGCTAAGACCCTGTATGAGAATGTTCCTTGCCTTAGCGTTCGCCTCAACGTCAGCTATATTGCTAGTCGTGACGTTTTCATTAGCAGGAACCTCATACGAGAGTTTCACCTTCTGCCATATCAGGAAGTCCTGGTAGTGATGTATGACTCCATGCGCGATTTCCAAAATGAAAAATAGACTACAGCAAAAATAGGAGGCTAGGTGGAATACTTGTCCATCGCCATGGCTCTTGAGACCAGTCAAGATCTATGGAAGAGTAAAATCGGCTCTGATACCAATTGAAAGATCGAAATGGCGATCAGAGGGGGGGTGAATTATCCCAAATAAAATTTCCCCTACTCAAAGTACTCCAAACAATCTCGCAAGAAAAATCTGAAACACTTAAAGATTTTCTTTCAAACTGGTGTTTCTTAGATTCGCACACCCTCCAAAACCCGAACAATTAGACAACTATATGTACCCCTATCTTGCATGGATGAGAACCATGAATCATGTGAGGGACTTTTTAATCACAATCCTGGTTGTCAAGTGTTCAAACAAAGAGGAATCAACTCAAAGACTACTTTTCTAAAAGAGATAAAGCTAAAACACCAAAGTCTCTTTCCAAAAAAGTAAAAGCAGATTTTCCAAGAATTATCCTTAATTGGAGCAGACGGTTGGTGAGTTTCTGTTGCTCTAAAATTTTTAGGAATTGTTGCCCCTGTGAGCAGTTGAGTCATGAAATATTGCACCAAAAATCACGTCAAAACGCTTTGTATAATAAACATGAAAAATTAAGCATTACAGACAGTTAAGAACTTCAACCAGAATGTTTGAGGCTCGGTTTTCACTTCATAGCGCTCAAACCGTGCAATCAATGGACTCACAAAGTTTTCCAGAGATGGATATATGAGTCGTGCACCTTTTCCAATAAGAATTACTTAAAAAGGATTTTTCTAGATTTTGATAAAAATCAAAGACTGATTGCTGCGCGATTAACAAGTTCTGGATAGATTTGCAATTTGATAAAAAACTTGATCTCTAGTCTATCCTAGGGTGCAAGAAAGATGTAAAACCATATGAATACCCTCAAGACATCCTAGAAGAACAGCATTTAGAAAGAGGGAGGCAAATCCAAAATGCGATAAAATAAATTGCGAGAATATAAATACGGGAGAGTAAATGACGAATTTAAATTGCGTAATGTAAATGTGTAAAGGAAATGAAACATGAATATAAATGAAGAACATTTCATTTCTGGAAGGAGAGGTTACAAAGCCTCCCATTTCATGAGGGCCAAGCTCAAAGGAGCATCAAAAACCTCAGAACCTTCAAGAGGGGAAGGCTACCCATACACCCCTATTTATACAACTCTTGGGCCACCTACCACCCTTGGATGAGCCTCTAAACCCTAGAGCATCCATCAAGGGCTAGGATTAACCCACTCAAACAACCATGCAAGGGTGTCGCACCCGGAATTTGAATTCCGAACACTTTGTGTGATACACCAGTCCAGGATCACGCTGGTGCTCACAGATACAACAGAGATGAATACCATCACACATACACAGCGGAAAAATAATGATAATGTATTTAATTCAAATTAAACTGTTAAGACCTTATGGTCAGTCTTACAATATTAAGCCACGCAGGGCTGAGTTCAGAGTAAATAAATAATAGCAGCGGAATTATAAAATTATTCGTGGGGCCTCGCCACAGTAACCGATCGGGCCTTCCCTTAGTTAGCCGGGTCATCGTTCTTCTCCTCATATGCTTGCAGTTCTTCATCTTCTGATATTGTGATTATGGAGGGGTGAGTACATTGGTACTCAACAAGCCATGCATAGAATGCATCCAAATATGCTACATGCCAGCTTATTCCAATGGAATGGCTTAAAGGTTAATTTATGATAAACAAAGATTTAACAAGTACATAGGTAGATTCAAAAGCAGTAAAAAAACAAGTAGAACTAACAATAACTTTTCCAGAAGTTATGTAAAAGCATTTCCACATCCTAATCCGTACTTCCATCAACTTCTTCTTTCAATCCAACCACATTTTTAACAAAGTCTAACCCTTGACTGTAATTCCCGAGCAATGTCCAATACCGTGGACACGGCTACTCGAATAGTTTGTACACTCTGCAGAGGTTATACACTTTACCCACACGAGATAGTTAAACACCACACAAAGTAGTAACCATAACAAAATCTTTTCAAACTTCTATCCTCGCATGCGCACTCTCCCAGATAGTCCCCATCGTCCCTTCCCTTTATGGAGCGGAAGTACAGGCTAACGATACCGTTGAAGAGATGTAAGACCGATCCGTAAACACTACACCCTTCTTTCCACATCCACAGCTACAAAACCCACCCGAGGTCTCACATGCTAAGACTTTGAATCATACTCAACTAGGTCTGTCCCATACTGCATATGTGGTTGTATGTTAGGCCCAGCTCAAAGGCTTGCAAGGTTAAGTCCTTAGGTTGACCGTGGCAAGACTACCCAAAGTTCACAAAACCAAATTCTACAACATCATTCCCATGTGCCACATCCGCCCTCCATTAATCACTTGCCACTTGCCACGCCTAAATTATTTTACCACCTGGTTGGTTACCGCACCGTGTGCCATCAATAACATCAACACACGTGTCACATTCTCAAAATGTTTTTCATAGTTCATTATTCAATATTTCATCGCTCCGTGAAACAGTGTCAATGAAGCGCATCGCTTGGCTAAGCATACCTACTTCGTTCTAACCATTTCGCTGGTGACTAGTATTGACCAATTTAATAGTTCCCATCTTAGGGTGACAATGAATTTATGGCATACGATACCAGAACAAGGAATCGATAACAAGTGGTGATTTAACTAAACCCAAATTATTTTAAAGCTTTTATAATTTAATTAGCATGCATAATTTAAATCAACATAATATTTAAAAACATTAGGAGCAAGATGGTCAAAGCATAACTTGCCTTCGAAGCAAGTAGTCTTGGTCTAAGCCTTGGTCCGAGCTTGATCCTTGAAATGCGCCCTCACACAGCTCGACGCTCACGCTGCAATGATAAGAACCAAATGAATACGCAAAACAACGACAAACACACATTCGTAAACTCCCGCAAATCAAACTAATTCATAACAATATGAAAACTTCCAGATAATTAATTTAGCATTTTCTAAGGTTTATAAAATTTACTTTGACATTTTTGGACGTATAGTTTAGGAGCTACAAAAATCGTAGGTTTGGACTTTCCGTGAATATTTTAACAGTACAAATTTATTTGAAAAAATTCAGTAAAATTAACATAGCTAGGTGTTGATTTTTTCTCATTAACAAAATTTGTCTCATGTAGATTGGAACTAAAACGAATTTGTAGCGAAAAAGACAAATTTCGTGATTTGTGGACGCATTCATGTACAAATAACAAACCGGCTGGAAGCATGCAAGGTGCTATTCATCATATATAAGAGTATACTTCATGCGCTTTCGGTGGCTATCATTGCTACGAGAGAGAAAGAGAAATACAAGGTTGGTCAGGCCGACGGTCGGCGAGCACGCTGGACCGCGAACGTGGCGATAAAGAAGAACGACGACGGCGGCGACGGTGCCAAGACGTGATCGTAGTTGCTCGCTGGCAGCAAATGACAATGCAGGAAATCGAATCAACGCCTAAAAAAATACGATACATACTAACATATATATGTAAACACAAGACAAATCCTAACATATACTTACATATATACATGCGACATTCCTATTATATCCATGTATACAAGACTATGTACTAGAACATGTATAAGCGCTCATGATTCGACCTAAAATATATACATATACAAGCCTAACATATATATCCAAACCTCGACTTATCCGCAAGCATACACACATATACATGCACAAATACACACAAAGGAATCATCCGATCGGCAAAGTTAAAGCACGCGCAAGGGAGAAGAGAGAGTACCGACGGCGCGGAAAGCAGCAAGCAGATCATCGGTGTAGGAAGAGGCGAGATCGAGACAATCAGCGCAACAGTAGCAGATCGATGAGCGTGAAAGGAGACAACAAGCGGAGTTCGCCAGCAAAGGCCCAAGCCGGAGAAATGGCAGGAGACGTGGAGGGTGAAGAGGAACACAACCAAAACGCTGGGGAGGAAAAAAAAGAAGGTAAAGGAAAGATTAAGAGGTGATTAGGAGTAGTAATCAAAGGAAAGGAAAAGGCGTAAGAAACGGTGGGAGGAGCAAATCATGCGATAGATTGAATGACTCATTGCGTGCTCTGTTGTTGAATTTCCGAATTTGAATATCTTTGGGTCAAACACGATTGAGATAAATTAGCAAAAGGCCTCTAAAAACTTGGAAAAAACTCTAAATTACTACGGAATATTTCAACCCTAGCGGTTGGTTTCATATTTTTTGATATATAGATTTTCCGCAAAAATTCTTTTAGTGAAAACAGACACTTGTGCAGATGTTTATAAAATCAACAACTTAATTTATATATCAAGTTTTTGAAAATATTCGATAGGAACATTCTTGTTTTTCCATGTCGTTATTTTAAACTAAATTTTTAAATTTTATGCACATGACACACACAATCTTTATTTTATAAGATTAACTCAATACGGCTTAAGTTCAATTAACTTCAAAATTCCAAATACATTCCGAAAATTTCTAATAATTTCGTAATGCCATAAATATATTAAAAGTAAATTTTGGGACGTTACAAACCTCCCCTTAATGTAATCTCGCCCCGAGATTCGTGGTCAAGCTAAAGAGAAGGTTGGGAAATTCCTTCTTCAGATCTTCTTCACGCTCCCATGTTGCTTCGTTTTCCATTGAACTCGCAGGCTTAATTGTTTTATTCCCGGTTTCTCGCTCACCGTGTCCAAAATCTTGATTGGGTATTCCTTGTATGTCGATCTTCCCGCAATTCTATCTCTTCGAGGGTGTACGCTCTGCTGGCACTCAAGGCACTTCTTGTTGAGATACATGGAACACATCATGCACTCCCGCCAACGATTGGGGCAACTCCAACCGATATGCGACTTCACCTCTACGGCTCAAGATCTTGAATGGACCCACGATCTTGGAGCAAGTTTTCCTTTGGTGTGAAACCTTTGACTCCTTTGAGCGGTGTGACTCGAGATATACATAATCCTCTGCTCAAAGCTTAACTCATGGCGCGGTTGTCGGCCAGAACTCTTTTGCCTTGATTGTGCATCTTCGCCTTTCCTAATCATGGCAATTTTTTCTCAAAGATCGATAAGAATGTCGGGCCCAAATATTTGACGCTCACCCGCCTCATTCCAATCTAACGGTGTTCGACATGGACGGCCATATAGTGCTTCAAATGGAGACATTTTAGGTCGGCTTGGTAACTGTTTTATAGCTAAATTCTGCAGATGGCGTATATTTGTCCCATGAAGTGACATATGACAGAGCGCAAGCCCTTAACATATCCTCGAGTATCGATTTACTCTTTCACCGACCATCCGTCTGTGGATGGTATGCAGATCAAATTCAAACGGTGCCCATTGTCAGATGCAACTTATTCCAAAATCTTGAGGTAAATTGAGTACCTCGATCCGACACTATCTTCTTTGGTACACCATGCAAGCACACAATTCGCCATATATAGCTCAGCTAGGCGATCTCCGAGTATGTGGTTTTCACGGTATAAAATGGGCTACTTTGGTTAGGCGATCAACTATAACCCATATCGAATCAAAAACTGGTAAACCGTAATGAAATCCATACCGATTTCCTCCCACTTCCACTCGTGTACTTTCAGAGGTTGCAACGGTCCCGCTGGTCTCGATGCATTGCCTTTACTCTTTGACATATATCACACAATACGACGTGTTCGGCTACTTTCGCTTCATGTTTGGCCACCGTAATCTTTCCTTGAGATCTTGGTACATTTTTGCACTTCTGGATGAATTGAGTACTTGGAATCGTGTGCTTCCTCAAGTATCAACCGCTTCAGCCAGTTTATGAGGTACGCAGATTCTATTTTTCATCCACAAGGTACCCCGCTCATCTACTCTAAAGTCTTTGGCTAAGCCTTCGTCCATCTTGGATTTGATCCTATGAATTTTATCATCATCCTTTGACCTTCCCTAATATGTTCTTCTAGGGTCGGCTTTACTTCCATGGTAGCCATATATCCTCTAGGTACGACCTCCAATCTTAGCTTATGAAGCTCCTTACACAAATCAACGGGTTTTTCAACCACCACATTTAGGTCGTGGCTTTTCCGACTCAAAGCATCACCACCACATTTGCTTTTCCGGATGGTAGTGGATTCCGATGTTATAATCCTTGATTAACTCCAACCATCTTCTTTGCCTCATGTTAAGATCTGATTGAGTGAATATATACTTTAAACTTTTGTGGTCAGTATATATTTCACATCGGTTTCCGATGAGATAGTGGCGCCATATTTTAAGGGTGTGCACTACAACAGCTAACTCTAGGTCGTGAGTTGGGTAATTCTGCTCATGTGGCCTTAACTGCCTTGACGCATAAGCAACTACTTTGCCATTCTGCATCAGAACACATCCAAGTCCCCGACGCCAAGCATCGCAAGATATATCAAAGCCGCCCTTAACATTCGCAACACCAAGACAAAGCGGGTTAGACGCTTCTTGCTTCTTCAAACTCTTCTCGCACTCAAGGCCCATACAAACTTTTATCCTTTTTCAACAAGCTGCGTAAGAGGTCTTGCAATTGATGAAAACCTTCAATGAACCGGCGTAATATCCCGCCATTCCAAGAAAACTTCTAACTGGTAATCGACTTTGGTTGCTCCCGGTGTAACACCGCTTCCACTTTCTTTGGTCGATGACTACTCCTTGGCAGTCATTACATGACCCAAGAACTCTACCTTCTTTTCCGTAAGTCACATTTGCTGAATTTGGCATATAGTTGGTTTTCTTAGCTTTTCCGTAACTATCCTTAAGTGTTCTGCATGCTCTTCTTCTGTCCCGGAGTAGACTAGTATGTCATCAATGAAAACGACAACAAACCTGTCCAAGTATTCCATGAATACTTTGTTCATCATATTCATGAAATAAGCTGGGGCATTGGTCAATCCAAAAGACATGACCGTGAATTCATAATGCCCATACCTTGACGAGAAAGTTGTCTTTGGTATGTCCTCGGTTCGTATTTTTAACTGGTGGTATCCGGATCGAAGGTCTATCTTAGAGAAGACTCCCGCTTCTCTTAACTGATCAAAAAGATCGTCTATTCTAGGTAAAGGATATTTATTCTTTATCGTCACCTCATTTAGTGCACGATAGTCTATACACATTCTAAAACTTCCATCTTTCTTTTAACGAATGTAATCGGTGCTCCCCACGGCGATGAGCTAGGTTTAATGAAACCTTTTTCCATGAGTTCTTCAATCGCTTCTTCATCTCCACTAGTTCTTCCGTGGACATCCTATAAGGCCTCTTTGCAATAGGTCTTTGAACTGTGCACTAGCTCAATCGCGAACTCAACATCCCTATCCGTGGCATCCTCGCAAATCTTGGGAAAAACATCCGAAAGTCTTTTACCACGGCACTTCTTCTAGACTAACGGTCTTCATACTATTGACCATAAATTTTCCATTTCGGGCTGTGGTTGCTTGAAATTCCACTTTTTCTCCATCTTGGTTCTCTCAGACACTACTCTGTGGCCACATCCATCACCGCTTTATGTTTGGTGAGCCACCCATTCCGAGGATTACATCCAAGGTTTGGGTGTCTAGCACAATTAGATTTGCTAGAAACTCTACCTCGCTTATGACCAGCTTAACTCCCAAACATCCTAGGTTAGATTGAAGTTCCGACTGTGTGATTGCACTACTAGTGTGCACTTAAGTTTTCTCGCCCAACCCATTCCCCACAAAGAAAGTCTTGAGAGATGAATGAATGTGAAGCACCGTAATCAAATAAAGCGTGGCGTGTAATCGAGTTAATCAAAACGCACTCTATATTACGTCCGTGGCATCTTGAGCTTCAAGCAGTTATGACATGGTTCACGCGCCTCGGACGATTGTCGTGGTGCAGCTATGGATTGATTGTTTCCATGGTTTGCTACCCGTGGCCGGTGCCTTCGCTTGTTGGCCCCAAGTTGAAGCGAATCGGGTCATATTGCCTCTCTTTGACACCGATTGGCAAAGTGTCCCGTTCATTGCAGCCAGTAGTAACGCTTCTCAGATTTTGCCGATTGGAACCCGTGCATTATTCCTTTGCATGGCGCCCTAAAGCCTTGACTCAAGATCCGGCGAAGAAACCGCCCTCCGATTGGGCGGTTGAGGTTTGAATTTTGCAAATTGCCGAGGATTAACTCTCTCATCGATTCGGACGTCCCCCTTGGCTCGACATCCGCGCTATGGTCCTCTCCTATTTCTTTGCGCTTATCTTCAAGAATGAGCGCCTTTATTGACAAGCTCTTGAAAGTCCGGGAACGTGGGTGATCGGCCCTACTTGAAGCCGAGTTCATCCCTTCATGAATCGGACTGCCTCGCCTTATCCGTTGTTACATCTTCCGCGCATATCGAGCCAATTGAGTAAATTTGTTCAAGTAGTCGCCACCGTTGGCCACCCCGCTTGAGGTTCCAAATTCTCTTTCTTAAGATCCATGATACCCTCGGGTACATGGTATTGGTCAAGGTCATATGAACTCCTCTCACGTGATACTGAGGATCCTCGCATAAGCACAAAAGTTTTCCCACCATTCAGCGGCGGTTCCTCTAGTTGGTGAGAGGCATATAGTACCCTCTCATGTCCTACACATTGAGTTATGTGTAACTTCCTTTCGATAGTTCTCACCAATCATCCGCCTCCAACGGATTGGCATTGCTCGAGAACGTGGGTGGACGTGTCCTCATGAACTCGGAGCCTTGAATAGGGTGTGGTCCATGGTTACCCCTTGTGGAACGCTTGCGCAGCTTGATTGGATATCTGCTGCATTGTCTCGCATCATTGTGTTCATCACCGGGTTTGAGCGAGAGAAAACTCCCAAATTCTGCAGATCCACTTGCGGCGGTTGAGGAATTGGGTCCTCGCTCGATCTCCCGGTTAGCTCCACTCCGCTAGCACCAGCATATCATGAGTCCTCACCATCTGTTGGAAACTTCATGGTTAAGAGAGAAGAAGGAAGCATAGGCAAGTAAAGGAACTTATACAGGGAAACAGTGTAACTTAAATTATTCAAAGAACTTTATTAATTTAGTAAATGGTATGGTTGCTCGCAAGTGCCAAAGGCCATGCAACACATACCGCACACTCACATACGAGAGTAATCAAACATTAAGACTCAACAACGACTCACACCTAATGGTGACTCAAAAGACGCGACTCAAGCACTCGAGTCTCGACACCACACTAACTAGACTCAATAAGACCGACTCAACATTTGAGTCAACTCTAAAAGAAAATAGACTCTCGGACATCGAACCATCCGGTGCGGTCCTCCCAAGGGTATGCGCGCGTGCGGTGGCATAGGGGCAACCGTCTCGATGCCCTACAAGAGCCGGCACGATCGACCCACCGACTCTGCTGGTCCGAAAGCCGCCGCTCTGTCGTGCCGGCGGCCGCCGCTCGGTGCCTCTCGCTCTGCTCCTCCGGATCGATCGTGCAGCTCTAAATCGCTCAGCTCAGTCCATACTGAGCCATCTCCAGCTCCGGATCCTCTCGCATGGAGTGAGCTAAGCGCTCCGCAGCTTGAGTTCTCGCCCGTGACTCGCCGCAGCTCTCTCGCAGCCCCGGACTGCCTCGCCCATGGCCTCTTCCCGAGCGATGACATACCTCGCCGATGAGTGATCGTGGCGTCCTCCTCCAAGAGCTCCATCTCGTCATGGCGATTATCTCGACGCGATGGTGACGGAAAATGCCCTCCAACTCGCGAGTAGGCACGGCAACTGTCGATCGCAAGACGCGCCGCCTCTCGGATCCCGCCTCAAATGTAGTCCTCCGGCGGTGATGTAGATAGGACAGCTCGCCTCGCCCTCTCCCGAGCATATACGGTGATCTTGACATCCTGTGCGATATCAAGTCCCGCCTGCACTACTGCTGGTCCCCGATAGAGTGGTCTGTCAAGCCTCCAAGAAGTTGCATCAAGCACCATAGCTCGTGGCGAATCCTCCAAAGGCGCCTCCATAGGTGTGGATCCTCCTCATCCGCCAAAAGGTATCTCTCACACTCTTGGAATTTTAAAACAAAGTAACCACGAGAATTTCAGAAAAGGAGTGAATAGGAAGAAGGGATGAGACAGAGTAATTTTATTTTCTTGTTCACTTTTAGATTTAGAAAATAATTTTCACCTCCCCAACAACCATTCTAGCTAAGGGTCTGTCCTCTGAACAAGATGGCTCGATACCACCTTCGTCGCACCCGAATTTGAATTCAACACTTTGTGTGATACACTACCCAGATCACGCTGGTGCTCACAGATACAACAGAGATGAATACCATCACACATACACAATGAAAAAATAATGATAATGTATTTAATTCAAATTAAACTGTTAAGACCTTATGGTCAGTCTTACAATATTAAGCCACGCAGGGCTGAGTTCAGAGTAAATAAATAATAGCAGCGGAATTATAAAATTATTCGTGGGGCCTCAGTTTGCCACAGTAACCGATCGGCCTTCCCTTAGTTAGCCGGGTCATCGTTCTTCTCCTCATATGCTTGCAGTTCTTCATCTTCTGATATTGTGATTATGGAGGGGTGAGTACATTGGTACTCAACAAGCCATGCATAGAATGCATCCTAATATGCTACATGCCAGGCTTATTCCAATGGAATGGCTTAAAGGTTAATTTGCGATAAACAACATTTAACAAGTACATAGGTAGATTCAAAAGCAGTAAAAAAAACAAGTAGAACTAACAATAACTTTTCCAGAAGTTATGTAAAAGCATTTCCACATCCTAATCCGTACTTCCATCAACTTCTTCTTTCAACCCATCCACATTTTTAACCAAGTCTAACCCTTGACAGTAATTCCCGAGCAATGTCCAATACCGTGGACACGGCTACTCGAATAGTTTGTACACTCTGCAGAGGTTATACACTTTACCCACACGAGATAGTTAAACACCACACAAAGTAGTAACCATAACAAAATCTTTCTCAAACTTCTATCCTCGCATGCGCATTCTCCCAGATAGTCCCCATCGTCCCTTCCCTTTGCGGAGCGGAAGTACAGGGCTAATGTATACCGTTGAAGAGATGTAAGACCGATCCGGTAAACACTACACCCTTCTTTCCACATCCACAGTTACAAAACCCACCTGAGGTCTCACATGCTAAGACTTCGGAATCATACTCAACTAGGTCTGTCCCATACCAGACATGTGGTTGTATGTTAGGCCCAGTTTAAAGGCTTGCAAGGTTAAGTCCTTAGGTTGACCGTGGCAAGACTACCCAAAGTTCACAAAACCAAATTCTACAACATCATTCCCATGTGCCACATCTGGCCCTCCATTAATCACTTGCCACATGCCACAGTCTAAATTATTTTACCACCCTGGTTGGTTACCGTGCACCGTGTGCCATCAATAACATCAACACACGTGTCACATTCTCAAAATGTTTTTCATAGTTCATTATTCAATATTTCATCGCTCCGTGAAACAGTTGTCAATGAAGCGCATCGCTTGGCTAAGCATACCTACTTCGTTCTAACCATTTCCGTTGGTGACTAGTATTGACCAATTTAATAGTTCCCATCTTAGGGTGACAATGAATTTATGGCATACAGATACCAGTAACAAGGAATCGATAACAAGTGGTGATTTAACTAAACCCAAATTATTTTAAAGCTTTTATAATTTAATTAGCATGCATAATTTAAATCAACATAATATTTAAAAACATTAGGAGCAAGATGGTCAAAGCATAACTTGCCTTCGTAAAGCAGCGTAGTCTTGGTCTAAGCCTTGGTCCGAGCTTGATCCTTGAAACTGCGTCCTCACACAGCTCGACGCCTACGCGCAATGATAAGAACCAAATGAATACGCAAAACAACGCATAAACACACATTCGTAAACTCCCGCAAATCAAACTAATTCATAACATTATGAAAACTTCCAGATAATTAATTTAGCATTTTCTAAGGTTTATAAAATTTACTTTGACATTTTTGGACGTATAGTTTAGGAGCTACAAAAATCGTAGCTTTGGACTTTCCGTGAATATTTTAACAGTACAAATTTATTTGAAAAATTTCAGTAAAATTAACATAGCTAGGTATTGATTTTTGCTCATTTACAAAATTTGTCTCATGTAGATTGGAGCTAAAACGAATTTGTAGCAAAAAAAACAAATTTCGTGATTTGTGGACGCATTCATGTACAAATAACAAACCGGCTGGAAGCATGCAAGGTACTATTCATCATATATAAGAGTATACTTCTGCGTTTCTCGGCTGGCTATCTTTGCTACGCGAGAGAGACAGCAGAAATACAAGGTTGGTCTGTGCCGACGGTCGGCGAGCACGCGGGACCGGCGAACGTGGCGACAGCAGCAGCAACGACGGCGGCGACGGTGCCAAGACGTGATCGTAGTTGCTCGTTGGCAGCAGCGACAGCAGGAAATCGAATCAACGCATAAAAAAAATACGTATACATACTAACATATATATGTAAACACAGTACAAATCCTAACATATACTTACATATATACATGCGTACATTCCTATTATATCCATATATACAAGACTATGTACTAGAACATGTATAAGCGTTCATGATTCGACCTAAAATATATACATATACAAGCCTAACATATATATCCAAACCTGACTTATCTGCAAGCATACACACATATACATGCACAAATACACACAGGCGGAATCATCCGATCGGCAAAGTTAAAGCACGCGCAAGGGAGAAGAGAGAGTACCGATCGCGCGGACAAAGCAGCCAAGCAGATCGTCGGTGTAGGAAGAGGCGAGATCGAGACAATCAGCGGCAACAAGCAGATCGATGAGCGTGAAAGGAGACAACCAAGCGGAGTTCGCCAGCAAGCGCCCAAGCCGGAGAAAATGGCAGGAGACGTGGAGGGTGAAGAGGAACACACCAAAACGTTGGGGAGGAAAAAACAGCAGTAAAGGAAAGATTAAGAGGTGATTAGGAGTAGTAACGAAAGGAAAGGAAAAGGCGTAAGAAACGGTGGGAGGAGCAAATCATGCGATAGATTGAATGACTCATTACGTGTCTGTCGGTTGAATTTCCGAATTTGAACAAAGGTCTTTGGGTCAAACACGATTGAGATAAATTAGCAAAAGGCCTCTAAAAATCTTGGAAAAAAACTCTAAATTACTAGGGAATATTTGAACCCTAGCGAAGTTGGTTTCGTATTTTTTTGATATATAGATTTTCTGCAAAAATTCTTTTAGTGAAACGGACAATTGTGCAGATGTTTATAAAATCAACAACTTAATTTATATATCAAGTTTTTGAAAATATTCGATAGGAACATTCTTGTTTTTCCATGTCGTTATTTTAAACTAAATTTTTAAATTTTGTGCGCACGTGACACACACAATCTTTATTTTATAAGATTAACTCAATACGGCTTAAGTTCGAATTAACTTCAAAAATTCCAAATACATTCCCGAAAATTTCTAATAATTTCAAAATGCCATAAATATATTAAAAGTAAATTTTGGGACGTTACAAAGGGTTCACCCAAAACCCACAATACATAATGGGTTTTCTTGCACGGTTCTCAACGCACACTAACTAGACCCGCTAACCTATCAATTAGACAAAGATCCAATGGTCCTCATTGATTCACGCAGTGTCTAGCTAGCATCTCATCCGTTCCTTGTCTTCATGGCTTGCCACGACTCCGTCTCCGATCATCTTCCGGCGATCCCCGACCGGCTGGACCTCCGACGCTCCTCGCCTAGTCCCGGTCACCCTTCGCCTCACCATGATCTAGCTTCGTCGACCTGCAACCACCAAAAACAAGGAAACTCTTCACATAGCAATGCCCACAAAGATGTGTAATAAATTCATCAAAGTCCACTCATGAAAATTCATTTTTACTCGATCTGACCAGTAGCACCGGGAAAACAGAGAAGACCTCAAATTGCTTCCAATTGAAAATCTATTTCAAATCAAACCCAAACAAGAGCAACCCAAGCTCAAATTTAGTCAAATACTCATCACAAATATGTATAGACCTCCACATAGTCCTTCAAATCGGCTGTTTAACCGATTTTAAGCTTATCTTGCCATGTAATTTATTGTCTTTTAATCGATTAACCGCAACGAGTTAACTCGGCTTTTCAAAACGACACCTCCTCTTAGCCGATTAGGCTCCAACCCAGATGCTAGGATAGTATCTCTTCTAGTATTTCCCATTAATTGTTTTAGGCAAAATAATTCTTTCTAACGTCTGGAGTATATATGAATTTCTATCGACTAGCCGATTAATCTTATACAGCCCTTCCCACGTAGGCGACCATTTCCCAAATCGGTTATCTTTAGAACCAACAGGTAGTATGGTCTTCCAAACTAAATTAGCTTCGCCAAAAAACTTAGGCACCACCTTTTTATTATATGCCCTCACAACTCTTATCTTGTTCTTCTTAAGCCGATCCAGTGTAGATAAGAGTAATTCTGCTAATTTGTCCAAGTTATCGATCATAAGATTGTTGTAATTTTGAGCCGACAAACCATTTTGTCTGGCTACTCGTATAGAATCAATGTTAATCTCTACGGGTAAAACAGCTTCTTGGCCATACACTAGCCGATAAGGCGAAAGCTTTGTTGCTCCCTGATATGCTAACCGATATGTCCAAAGTGATTCCGATAACGTTGAGTGCCAATTCCTCAGTTTTTCATCGATTTTCCTTTTAATTAGTTTAATCAACGTTTTATTAGATGACTCGGCTTGTCCATTAGCCTGAGCATAATATGGGGATGAATTTAACAACTTGATCCCTAGACTCTTCACATAACTCTGAAACTCATTGGACATAAACCCAGTACCTTGATTAGCCGTGATCGTTTGTGGTATTCCAAACCGATGGACAATGTGTTCATTAACAAACCCGATAGCTTCAACACTCATAACCTTTTTGAGGGGTATAGCCTCAACCCACAGAGAAATAATCGTTCGCGGCCAAAATGAACGTATGGCCTTTGCTTGAAGCAGGAAATATCTGGCCGATTACATCGATTCCCCATCCTCTGAACGGCCATGGCTTGATAATCGGATGCAAAGCTGATGCCGACGCTATCTGTACGTTTCAAAAATTTTGACAAGTCTGACACCCATTGTAATATCGGAAACAATCTTCCAATATTGTCAGCCAAAAATACCCTGTTCGCATAAGCATCCACTTCATCTTATGAGCCGATTGATGGGATCCGCAGACACCTTCATGCACTTCACCTATTGCCACCTGCGCTTCTTCGACTCCTAGGCACCTTAGCAGCAAACCTTCTAAAGTCCGATAGTACAAAATCTCATCCAAAACTATGTATTTCAATGCATGTTGCCTGACCTTGCGTTCTGTTGGCTTAGATGGGTCAATTAGATAATCTTTTATCTGCGTTCTCCAGTCGATAGTAGCGACACACATGACAGCTTTGCCCACTAGCTCAGTCATCTGATATCGGCTAAAGTCCTTATAACCTGACGCCTACTGAGCCAGTGCGTTGGCTCTATCGTTCAATTCTCGAGGGATATGATCGATATAAAATGAGGTAAATGAGTCGATAGTTTCGAAGCACTGTTCTAAATATTTATGTAGCACTTCATCACGGCATTGGTACTCGTTCTTTACTTGCTGCACGATCGACATAGAGTCGCCATATGCCTCAATAGTATCTACTCCGATATTTTCCAATAGTTGTAATCCTTTGAGCAATGTTTCGTATTCTGCCTGGTTGTTTGAACATCGACTATTCAACCGAAATGCAAACTCAAAATTGTAACCCTTGGGCGAGATGAGTACGATACCAATACCCATCACCCTCTCGACATACTGACCCATCAAAAAACAGTCACCATGGGGCAACAGAAACTAGGTCGGTGACAGTATCATGTCCTGTGATAAAATCGGCTATAACTTGTCCTTTAATTGCCTTAGCCGATTCATATGATAGGTCAAACTCTATCAAGGTATAAGACCATTTACCAAGTCGACCTTGCAAAATTGGAGCTGATAACATATAGTTTATAACATCGGTTTTGCAAACCACCATACAAGCCGATGCTAAAATATAATACCTTAGCTTTGTACAGGAAAAATATAGAGATAGGCATAACTTTTCGACAAAGGGGTACCTGATTTCAGCATCTATTAGGCATCGACTTAAATAAAAAAATTACTCTTTCCTTACTATCGACTTCCTATGCTAAAATGGCTCCGATAGTTTCTTCTTCAGCCGATATATATAGCTTGAAAGGAACCCCTTTTCATGGAGCGGCCAGAACCGGAGGATTGGCCAGGTATTCCTTGATATTATCAAAAGCCTTTTCTTGGTCAGCTCCCCAAACAAACTCTTGATTATCGTTCAACTTCAGCAGAGGGGTGAATGTACGAATCAGACCAGAAAGATTTGAAATAAATCATTGGAGATAGTTATTCTTACCAATCAGCTTTTGCAACTCATTTTTACATGTCGGTGGCTTTGTTTTGACTATAGCTTTGACCCTTTCTTGATAACTTTGATTCCCCTTTCATGGACCATAAAGCCCAAAAATTGCCCAGCCAACACGCCAAAAGCACACTTAAAAGGATTCATTTTCAAACCATGTAATCTTATGTTCTGGAAGACCTTTTCTAAATCGGCTAAGTGCTGTAGGTCATCTTTAGATTTCACTACAACATCATCAATGTATATTTCAACAATGTGGCCGATTAGGTCATGAAAAATCAGATTCATGGCTCGTTGGTAAGTTGCCCTGACGTTTTTCAAGCCGAATGTCATAACCGTCCACTCAAATAGCCCTATTGCACTAGGACACCTGAAGACAGTCTTAGGTATATTGGCTTCTGCTATGAATATCTGATTGTATCTGGCATTACCATCTAAAAAACCAATGATTTTATTTCCTAATGCAACATCGATAAGCATATCGGCTATCGGCATCGGATACTCATTCTTTAGAGTGGCTTTATTCAAGTCTCTAAAATCGACACACACCCTAAGCTTCCCATTTTTCTTCATGACTGGAACGATATTGGAAACCCACTCTGCGTACCGACAAGGACTAATGAATTTTGCTTCCAATAATCGTTCTATCTCCTCTTTTATGATATTATACAGGGTTGGATTAAAGCATCTTTGGTATTGCTTAAACGGCCGATATCCTGATTTGATAGGCAACTGATGTTCGACAAGTTGTCAACTTAAACCAGGCATCTCGTGATACTCCCAAGCAAAACAATCTTTATAATCTTTGAGAATTTTGACCAACTTCTCTTTACATTTTGCATCTAATTTCACACTAATAAAAGTTGGTCTTTTCCTATCACCACCACCTATATCGACTTCTTCGAGCAGATCGGTGGATGTGAACCCTTGGCCTAACCTCTCGATTTCTTGGAAATCCTCGATGGCCTCATAGCTATCCGTCATTTGCCGATAGTTCTGCATTCTGTCTTATAGGGTCTTCACTGTTTTCCTTGACCCCATCGGCGTAAAACCTCATTTGCTCGATCGAACGTGCTTGGCTTGACACTGATCGGCATAAGTCCTGTCTTACCTACACAAATGAAGTCACAATCATCCAGCGTTTTCCCCGATATACATTCGGCTTCCTCATGTTGCCAATTTGCATCTGAACTAGTCATAGCAATATGAGCCGATGTATCAGCTGAGACGACTTCAACTTCGCCTCCATTCCATTGGACAAGCGACTGATGCATGGTCGACGGAATGCAACAATTGGCATGAATCCAATCCCGGCCGAGCAGCACGCTATAATTGCCTTTGGCGTCTATGACAAAAAATACGGTCGGTAAAGTCTTACTACCGATAGTTAACTCCGTGACCATAACGCCTTTGGCTTCTGTGGGATCGCCTGTGAAGTCATTCAGAACCATATTAGTTTTGATCAAATCTCCATCGCATTTACCCAATTTCCTGCAGGTGGTGTACAGCATCAAATTAACGATAGCCCCTCCGTCCATGAACATCCTTGATATCGGCTTGCCGTTTATATACCCTTTTAAATACAACGGCTTTAAGTGCCAACGATCATCTCGTGGTTTTTCAAAGATCGCATCTTGGGCACCTAAACATGATTGAGCAAAGTTTTCATTGGCCGATTCGGTTTTAATTTTGAACTCGGCCGGCAACGTGAATACCATGTTGATATCCATCGGAGGCGTATCATCCCTAATCATGGGAGCATCCAGGTCATCGGCTGAATCGAAATCTTCTTCAACCTGCTCTTTCTTCCTCCACTCTTTTTTGGTAGTTTTGATGGGTCGAAGTTTATTGAAAGTTTGATCCCTCTATTTCTTTTCATCAGCCTCTCTCATTTCTTGGGTCCTTAGCCTTTGCAAT
Organism: Otatea glauca; assembly: GCA_036346275.1. Classification (NCBI taxonomy): domain Eukaryota; kingdom Viridiplantae; phylum Streptophyta; class Magnoliopsida; order Poales; family Poaceae; genus Otatea; species Otatea glauca. The sequence goes on along the minus strand of CM070719.1, from coordinate 23,916,442 downwards.
CGTGTGCGCTGTGATCGGCTAAGACCGGGTGGACACCACCTTGGTTTGGGTTCCATTGGCTTACGTATTTTTCTAGCCAAATCTTCCCGATTAGCAGAATCTGACTCTATCTGGATCTTAACTTGGTTCGACATCTAGTTCGGCACCTGGTTCGGCAGATAGATTCTCTTGTGAACCGGTTTTCTGTAGCTTTTGTTAGGACGATGTCATATCGCCCCAGATAATCTTTCTTTGGCTGATTGGCTAGGCCAATCATCCTGGGGATAGTGTTCCATTGGGCACATATATGGAGATGGCAATGCTACTCCTCTCTCCTAGCAAAATTGCCAAAAGGGGCATGTCCGATGAGCTCTTTCTATGTTTTCAGTTTGATATAAATTATCTGACCGACGCGGAGAATATTGCGGCCGATTGTTCATTCTTTCATACTTCTCCATCAACTGAGAAAATGTTGGCCCAGTCCTTCTCGCTGGCTTCCTTGTCGGTAATTTTTCTGCTTTGTACCCTATGCCAACTTGTAGGTCCCCTTTGGGTTTAATGGTCTTTGAACTTTTGCCCTCATGATCGGCTTCTATTTGTAATAAACCGATCGTGATTTTTATTGTTTGATTACTACCAGAAGTTGACTGAATATCAACTCGACGATCCCTTCTTGGTTCTTCACTATGCATCAGCTTTTTTCCCTTGCTCGAACATTGCACCATATTTATGGGGAACGGATCGACGTCTACTTGCATGGTCGGCTCATCAGTAAATTTTAGCCGACCATCCTCAATAGCTGATTGGATCTGCTGACGAAAAATATTGCAATCGTTAGTATTATGAGAAAAAGAATGATTCCACTTGCAATAACTTCGCTTCTTGATCTCGTCAGCCGATGGTATAATGTGTCCTTCAGGTAACCGTATTATTTTTTCTTGTAATAACAAATCAAAAATACAATCACACTTAGAGACATCAAAAGCGTATTTAATTTCCGACTTATTCCTAGTTGGCTTAAGCTAGGAACAGACTAAAGATTTTTTAGACCCTTTAATCCATTCAGCTATATTCACTTCTACTTTATCATCTTCAGAGGATTTATTGCGGAAATAATCTACCATATTAACTTTAGCTTTATCCTTTTCTTTATTATTGCCATTTGCTTTGAATCTCTCCTTGAACCCCCTGTTATCCGAAAACTGGCTTTCTTGAGCCGACATGCGATGAAGTAGGTGACTTATATCAATGATTCCTGTCCTCCAAACTTTTCTTGGAGTGGTGGAATTAGCCCTTGGAAAGCCAAATCGGCCAGTTGATTGTCGGGCAATGTGACACTAAACATCGATTTCTGACTTTCCTAAATCTTTTAATGTAATCAATTACCAATTCTCCAAATTTCTGGCGGATAGAGCTCAGATCGGAAATTTTTCCAAACTGCTAGAGAAAAAGTATTCATGGAATCGGCTTTCCAAATCATTCCATAAATGAACCGAATTTAGAGGCAGGCTAGTAAACCAAGTAAAAATAGCTCCTGATAATGATAATGGGAACAATCTGATTTTTAGCCCGTCAGAGTGAGCCGCTTCACCGCATTGTGCGATAAAGTGTCCGACGTGTTCCAATGTCTTAATTGAATCATCACCAGAGAATTTTGTGAAATTTGGGACTTTAAAATTGTGAGGATATGGCATACGATCTATGTAATCAGGATATGGTTTTCTATAGTAGATGACTTTCCCTTTTGGCTGTATGCTGAATTGATCCCTTAATACAATGGAAATCTGATCGGCCCAATTAATACTATCGGTCGTCAGAACGGTAGATCCTTGATAATGTTGGTCATAATTGGCATTCTTCCCCTCGAGTGCAAACTCGGGCTGCCGATTAGGCCGAGCCGACGGGTAATGAGTGTATTGGTCGTATCCATTGTTTCTCCAAGTTGGCGGTTCTGGCAATAGGACAAAATGTTCTGAATATGTTACTACCCTATGCGAAACCAGATTCCTAGGCAGGACAGGTTCATGATGTTGTGGGTATCTATCGATTCAATCGGCTGTGGAACCGATTGTGGAAAAGCGTAAATTGGAGCCGACGGTGGTAAATTGGCCAATGCATCTAGCTTAGCAGCATCAGTATAACCCTAATAATGGGTTACCCTACTCGGCCGAGGATCTCATGGTAGTATGATGGTGGGTTGAGTTGGCATTATGGTTGGAGGTAGGGTTATAACCCATGGTTTAGGATCGGCTAACATGCTCTGCGTACTTTGTGCTATTGAGAAAATAGGATAGCTTGGTAGAGCCTGTATCGGATCGAGCAAACACCCGGATGAAGCCAACTCCTGAGTGATAGTTTTAACACTATTCGCAATCATCGGCTTAAGTGTGGTAACAAGAGCCGATGATTGGTTTATCAGAGCATGGTGCACAGATTGATTAATCATAGCCAATAGCTCGGCTTGAGTAGGCAGATATTGACTTACCAGGCCTTCTGTAAGGCCTGAATCACCAAGGGCATTAACCGTTGGTATCGCGGTTTTCTGAGTGACGCCACGTCGAGTCTTATGATAACAATTCAACATCATCTCTTCAAGAGCAGTTTTTCGATCTTCAATTTCCTTACGCTGCTCTGGTGTTAAATCGTCCAGCGTAGGGACGATTATAGTTTCAGTATTGAGATCAAATGGTGGAATCGACTTCCCTGATGAATACATTATGTCCCACCGAGCATGCCAAAAGTGTGTTGATGTCAAAGAACTTGAAGTAGGGTTTCTAATAACAAAGACACCGATGAACACTGTTCAGAGCGTGCACCGATTTGACTCAGAATCGACAAGGTAAAATATGAATTTTATTTAAAGCTGATCGTGAAGATCAATCGGCTTAGATTCAATCAACCCAAAGCCGATTAAATCGAGACAAAAAGACAAGCCCAACTAGCCAATTAAGGCTAATCAGAGGATAAAGGTAGATCAATTCTCAAGAAGGCAATTCGTAGCAAAATCAGAATAAATCAAACCTGGGCGTAATTGATGAAGACCAACAATCGGCGATGCGTAACTTTATTGATCAAGATCGAATTACAAGATGAATAAATTACAGGAACTACTCCTAGTCGACTGGAAAAAGAGAGTAATATAAATGTGTGAATTTGATTGTGTTGTTGTTTTTTGCAGCTCGCCCTTGTCCGCCTTTTATACTCGTCGGCCGATAGAGTCCTAGTACAACACGTTTCATGAGTAGTATCTGTATCGTCCTCTATTTTGAGGGTGATTTCCTTAACGATCTGTCTTATTTCCAAATATCTTAATCCGTTATCCTAATAGTACCTTGCTGCTTTTTTCTGACTGCCAATTTAACCATACTTGCCAAATTTTGGTGCAAACAAGGTGTTATCAAAGTCGATTTTCGCCCAATTGTGATAAATTCTCATCACGATGATGAAGTTCTCTTTTTATTTGTATCCTACACTACGACCCCCTCATTCCACAATTTTACCAAATGCTCAATCAGTTGTGCAAGGTACACATCAATATCATTTCTCGGCTATTTGTGTACCTGGGCTAGCAACAACATCATGATATACTTCTGCTTCATATACAACTAAGGAGGGAGATTATAGATACACAATAGAACCAGTCAAGTGCTATGATGACTTCTCATATTACCAAACGGATTTATTTCATCGGTACTCAGTCGAAATCTTATGTTTCTCGTCTCGGCACCAAACTTCTCATGTTTCCAATCAATGTTTCTCCATTGAGCCGAATCAGCGAGGTGTCTCAGCTTGCCATCTTCCTTTCGAGATTCATAATGCCAACACAACAATTTTTCTTCTTTGGGATTTGCAAACAACCGCTCCAAATGGGGAATTATGGGCAAGTACCACAATACCTTGATCGGTGCTTCTTTAATAACCTCTTCACCGCCGTCTCCCCAGCTCTTACGTTTCTTATCATTACGCTTCTTCTTTTGTTTGTACCGGGGTACACCACAAACTGGACAAACGTGCAATTCCTTATACACGTTACAGTACAAGATGCAATCATTCGGACATGCATGTATACTTTCTATTTCCATTCCCATGCGAATAGCAGCTTCTTCGCTTCATAAATGCTTGTTGGCAACTCGTTTCCCACCGAAAGCATATCCGATAGAAGAACTAAAAGTATATTGAAACTTGTATCTGTCCAACGGTGTTTTGCCTTTTGTTTGAACAATACAAGTACCGAACCCAACTTGGTGTATTCCACTTTGCAACCCAAGAGCAACGGTTTGGCATCGTCTTCCATCAAGCTTATAAATTTTTTAAACTCTCTTTCTATGTAATTTCCCTCCACATCCCACAACATTTGTTCTAAATTATCATCCTCAAACATATCACGCTGCAACTCGTGATATGTTCCAACATGTCTTCGTTGCATACCGGACGGGTACTACTTGTCTCCCCGTGATGGATACAACACGTGTAATTTCTCATGAAGCCACATCGAATTAAGTGGTCTTCAATTTGAGCTGTGTTGTTTAATCTCCTGAGATTGCTGCAATCAAAACAAGGACAATATATGAAGTTTACATCCCTCTTCATCATGTCTTCTTCTACAATTTTTTTGAACTCCTTAACACCCCTCTAAAATTTAGCACTCAGACGGCTTTTTTGATACATTCATTCTTCACAGTCCATCTGCAATTAAACTACACACAATAAATTAAGAAAAACTGGAGCGATAGCTAGCTATTTCAAATATTGAGACATTATTTAATTACCTTTGCAAAATAAAGAAAGGGTTCCAACATATATAATTTTACTCCTGAGACCTTCTTCTCTGTTTAAAAGCTTTCAATTCCCTACTGAGGAGACATATATTCAAATTATCAACAATGATATTGAATTGCCTAATGCAGTAAGCTTGAAATTCTTTTAACTTCAATGAAAGAAAATAAGGGTGGAAGCATTAACAATTGAATGATATTGAAAAAACGTCTATATATTGACCAACTAAGTACGTACTAAAAATGACTCTTAACCTCTAATTAGGTTAGGTCCTAATCCCATTCGAGGATATACGGTTCGGTCAATTCGTAAGTTGTTATACAACTCAAACGAAAATTTCGACAGCATCTCCCCGCTGTTCTCCAAATACACGTCTCGACAACAAGTCAAGAGGGGTGTGTATCCGGAGAACAACAGGGAGATGCTTGCGAAACTTTCTCCAAAGTTGTACAACAATTTAGGAACTTGCCCGAACCACATAACCTCGAATTGTCCAAAAAATGTGGACAATTCGAGAGGACTGGCTTATAAATATGCTGGCATATTTATAAACAAGCACCCTCGAATGGGAGATGTAGGTTACACAACCTAAACTCTAACATTCATCATATTACAGCAACAATATTTTCATATTAACACGAGAGTACTAAAAAGCACATAAATGGATGTGTGTTTGTGAAATAAGGGGTATGAAATCTGATAGGATACACACAATTCCAGTGCAACCTAAACTCTCTTTGCCACATATCGAATTACCTAGTGCAAAATTGGGGGGATTGAAGAATGTTGAGGGAAAATTAAGGGAAAATTGAGGGGAAATCTCCTCAAGGGCTTCAACTTTACCCTCTTAACACCAAACCTCGAGGATTTCATAATTTCTCACCCAAGTGTTGCTTCCTACCAGAAGAGTATGTGGTGTTTTTTGGGAAGGTAGCAGTTTTCTTTTGCCTCTAGAATAACAACAGAGAAGAGTTCAACCCGAAGGTATAAATAAACTAGTGAGGCACATCACAATCGGTTCTAACCTCATAATCGATTGTGATTACTATTAACATCGTCTCCGAAATCATCTATCACAATTGGTTCCTAAAAAGTTAGGAACTGATCCAGATGAAGCGATAGTGTTGTATCATTATGTAGTAGTGACTACTCTCTCTGGTCACAAATAGTTATTATTTTAGATATCGACATGTTCTACAAAACACAGCTTTGACTCCTAATTTCTATTATAATATATTTCTAAAATCCAATAAAATTATAATATTATGAAAGTATTTTTTGAAAGAAATCTATATGTATGATTTTTCATGTATCCAATTTAAATATTTAAAAAGATATTGATAGTCAAAGTTATAAAAGTTTGACTACGTCTATATCCGAAATGATAACTATTTGTGACCAAAGGAGTACTTGCTTTGCATTGTTGACATCAATTGTGCACAGCTAATTAACGAACGCGTAGTTGAATTTAGTTAAGACGTCTCCACACTACTACAGAACAGGCAATCCTTGCCGGCATATCACTGCCTGTGGGATATAGATTCCAGGGGATCCTCAGGAAAGGCCCAAGATGAAGGCCCAAAAGATATGTTCCACGTCAAGCTTCTTAAATCGTACGGAAAGGGATATATCATAACGGAAGTTGAACTTGTGTTTAGAAATGATGGATACAGTTGTAATCTGAGTCGTTAGAAGGATAGATAAAGATGTAAACTCTGTCCTATAACCGACTAGAATCTTGTAACCGATCAAATCTCTTATCCGATTGGGACTCAGAAGCCGCCTCACCCCACTATATAAGGGAGAGGTGGGCAACAACAGAGGAGGAAGCCATAGAGCATAAAACACCTCATATCGCTCAAGTACATTGCGCTTTGAGCATCCTTGGATCCAAGAGATCCGCATAATCCCAAAGACACGTGATTAGGGTATTATCTCCTCCGCGAGAGCTGAACTGTCTAAATCCCTTGTCTTGTGTGACCTTCGAGTTTGAGATCGAGCGCCTACCCCATAAATTCATTGCCGACTACAAAAGTTGACAGTTGGCGCGCCATGTAGGGGGAGCGCTTCAATCTTATCCTCTGCACTCGATGGCGCCAACCGGCGGATTCATCTCCGAACAGGTTTTCCGCTTCGGAAGCCTGGATTTCGTCGCTAATATGCATGGAGAGCTTGTCACCGATAAAAACCGGATCCAATCGCGTAATCCGAGGCGAACCATCTCGTACATTACTCGACTTATCCGAAAACCATCGGCTCCATTAGGAGCGGCCGCGATTTTCGACATCTTCTCAATTGAAGGATGTAAGACCGACCGCATCAAGAAGATCGTGACGTCGCGGAAGAAGATCGCCGACATAAGGGTAAGGAGATCAAAATGTGGTCTCTCCGATCTTTGGGTCGCAATGTCCGGGAGGACATCCTGCAATCTAAGTTGGGAGATCAGTCCGTTTCCGCACGCTGATGCAAAACGTCGTCGCTTCGAAGACGCTCCTCGACGCGCTGGACCCGATGATTGCATCGGACAGTCCAGCAGCCCCGATTGTGGCTCACATCAAGGCCATGGTGACGGCGGCAGCTATCCAGCAAAATCAGGAGAAGCCGACTGGAGAAGCGCACTCGCTCTCTAACGCGGCCACTCGTGTCGCCAGCAGTCGGACCGCAACCAGCCGGAGCGTTGCCAGTCGGCGCCACGCACCGCCTACTGGAGACGCTCGATAGATCCTTGACCGCGACCTCCGCCAGGACATCACGGCCAGGCGACAAGAGCGGAATGAGGAAGAAAGACATGGACGCCGCGACGACTACGAGCGTTTCTGCATAAGCTACGATCGGCGGAACGACCGAATGCACACGATGACCACGACGATGGCAGAGTTCATCATCGTCGGAGTGAAAGTGACGACGAACGCCGAGTCAATGACTCACCGCGCCGAACCTCACCTCGACGTTTTGACGGTCATCACCGAGCTAGAAGATCTCCACGCCGGAGTCCACCCCGGCAAGATGAAAGATCCATCGATGGGATCCGAGCGTTCACTCCCCGGCTTCGCCGAGTGGTTTGGCCCGACGGATTCAACCCCAAAGGCATTGTAAAGTTCGACGGGGAACGAGACCCAGAAGCTTGGTTGCAGGTCTACGCCCTGGCGGTCAAGGCAGCAGGAGGAAATCAGACCGTCATGGCGAACTATTTGCCGGTCAATCTCGGCCCCTCAACACAAGCATGGCTCACGGGCCTCCCTGCCAACTCGGTAGACTCCTGGAGTGACCTGTGCGAGCAATTCATCACCAACTTTCAGGGGACCTATGAGAGGCCCGGTACTCCGTGGGACCTATATTAGTTGCACTAAAAGAAGGATGAAACACTGAGAGACTTCATCCGGCGCTTCATGCAAAAGAAGAACACCGTCAGAGACGTGTCAGAAGCGGTGGTGGTGGCGGCCTTCCAGAAAGGGGTATGCGATCCTGATCTTATTAAAAAAAGTCCAGGAAGCCCCCGACCTCCGTAAAAGAAATGTTTGCGTTAGCCGACCGCTACGCCACGGCCTCAGATGCTCTGGCCGAGCAGCAAGAAGATCATCCCACACAAAAGAGAAAAGGCGATAAGCCCGAGTCCTCTAAACACAAGGATAGGAAGCGCAAGGGCGAGGAGCTGGTCGCGGTAGCCGAGCATAACCGGCCCCGAGCCACTCGGAGAGAGGCACCCGACTACAACATCGTCATGGAAGCGATCTGTCCTTTCCACCCCAAGGGAAAGCACGCCGCCAAGGACTGCTTCACTCTGAAGCATTTTGCGCGCGAAAGTCAACGGCAACCAGCCCCAGCCAAGGGCGAATTTGCTCCAGCGAAGAAGAAGGAACTCCCGGATGAAGAAGATTTCCAGGAACCCGAGCAATAGCTGAACTACATCTACGGGGGTTCAACTGGATACGAGTCCAAGCGGAAGCAAAAACTTACCGCTCGGGAGATCAACGCAGTGGAACCGGCGACTCCTCAATATCTGAAATGGTCTGAGGTCCCGATCACCTTTGACCGAAGAGATCAACCCAGCAGGGTCCCACATCCGGGTAAGTTTCTCTCGCACTTGACCGGCCAGCGCAGCGTGAAGCTAAAGAGGGTTTTGATCGACGGCGGAAGTGGGCTCAACGTCCTGTTCGCCAGAACTTTCAACGACATGAGCATCCCCCGTTCGGAGCTGAGGCCAAGCACCCAGCCTTTCCACGGAGTAATCCCCAGGGCGTCCTCGTTCCCCCTCGGACAGATTTCATTACCTGTTACGTTCGGAACCAAGGATAATTTTCCTATCGAATTCATCAATTTTGAGGTAGCCAATTTCGAGACGGCGTATCATGCCATCTTGGGAAGGCCAGGCCTAGCCAGATTCATGGCCATGCCTCATTACACTTACTCAGTGTTGAAGATGCCGGGACCCAAAGGAGTTATCACACTTCGTGGCGACATCAAGCAATCCTTGCAATGCGACAGGGAGAATCATGAACTTGCCGAATTGCGAGAAGCGGTACCAGGAAAACATCCAGCCGAGGTCGCCACGCCCAAGACGAAGGAGAAGTACCATCAAAAAGCGAGCCACCTCGGGAATTAAGCCTGGCGAAGGAACTAAAAGGATCATTCTTGACCCGTCTAACACGTCTAAAACAACCGTGATCTGGACAGGGCTCAAGGACAAATAGGAAAGCGTGCTCATCACCTTCCTCCAAGCTAACAGGGACATTTTCGCCTGGAAAGCATCAGATATGCCAGGTGTACCAAGGGAGGTGATCGAGCACTCTCTCCATGTTGATGAGAAGTCAAAACCCGTCAAACAAAGGCTTCGCGGTTCGCTCCGATCGTCTAACGCCATAAACAGAAATCATGAAACTCCTAGCGCAGGTTTCATCAAAGAAGTGTATCATCCCGATTGGTTAGCAAATCTGTGTTAGTTCAAAAGAAGAATAAAACTTGGCGATAAAGGCCGATTATATCGATCTCAACAAGGCGTGCGAAGGATCCTTTGACCGCCCCGAATTGATCAGGTGGTAGATTCGACTGCCGGTTGTGAAATTTTGAGCTTTCTTGACGCATACTCGGGCTATCAGTAGATTCGCCTAAAGGAGGAAGATCATATCAAGACCTCGTTCATCACGCCTTTCGGAGCTTATTGTTACACCACGATGGCATTCGGGCTAAAAAACGCTGGCGCGACCTATCAGCGTGCGATACAGCGGTGTTTTCATGCCCAGCTTGGGCGCAACATGGAGGCGTATGTAGATGACGTTGTCATAAAAACTCGGGAAAGGAAAGATCTTATCATCGACCTAGCCGAGACTTTCGAAAGTTTAAGGGCTTTTAACATGAAGCTGAATCCTGAGAAGTGTGTTTTCGGAGTATCTTCGGGAAAACTGCTCGGATTTATCGTGTCACAACAAGGCATTGAAGCCAACCCAGAGAAAGTCAAGGCCATATCAAATATGGAACCGCCGACTAACCAAAAAGACCTCCAGAAGCTTACAGGGTGTATGGCCGCCCTATGCAGGTTCATCTCCTGGCTGGGTATGCGAGGTATGCCTTTCTTCAAACTACTCAAGAAACAAGATAAGTTTCAGTGGATGTCGGAAGCGCAACAAGCATTTGAAGATCTGAAGACCTTCCTGACGACACCTCCCGTGTTAGTCTCACCAATGCCAGAAGAACCCCTATTACTTTATATCGCGGCAACGGCACATGTAGTCAGCGCTGCGATCATCGTAGAGAGGGAGGAAACGGCTCAGTGCACGAGTCCAAGACCGGTATATGCCGTCGCTGAAGTCCTAAGTGAATCCAAGGTACGGTATCCACAAGTGCAGAAGCTATTATATGCCGTACTCCTTACATCTCGCAAGCTTAAACACTACTTCCAAGAGCATGTCATTTCGGTAGTCACCTCCTTCCCGATCGGAGACATACTTCACAACCAGGAGGCCACTAGGAGAATTGTCAAATGGGCAGTTGAACTCGGGGCTTTTGACATTCAATTCAAGCCCCGCACAGCCATCAAATCCCAAGCACTCGCTGACTTTACTGCCGAGTGGACAGAATTGCAGCACCCGGCGATTACTAAAGATCTCGAGTATTGGACGATGTACTTTGACGGTTCCCTCATGCTCAGCGGCGCGGGGGCTGGTATAGTACTCATATCACCAAGTGGAGAAAGATTGAGGTATGTCCTCCAAATATTTTTTTCCTCCATCCAACAACGCCGACGAGTATGAGGCGCTCATTCACGGACTCTGTATCGCCATATCTCTCGGCATTAGACGACTGGCGGTTCGCGGAGATTCGATGCTCGTGGTCAATCAAGTGCAGAAGGAATGGTCTTGCATCGAGGACAACATGGCACCATATTGCCAAGAAGTGCGCAAGCTAGAAAGCAACTTCGATGGACTCGAGCTCGTTCACGTGCTTCGACGGACAACGGCGGTGACGAATTGGCGAAGATGGGATCTCGCCCGATTCAAGGTACCCGTGGGAATATTTGTAGAAGAAATTCATAAACCCACGATTAGCGCCGCCAAAAGCGCACGATCCAAGAGAAAAAGGGAAGAGGCAGAGGTCTTGATTATTACCCCAGATTGACATCTCCATACCGACTACCCGACGGAAGACAAGCTACCCGAGGATCGCGCCCAAGCCGAGCGGATCATGCGCCAAGCAAGAGTTATGTAGTCGCTGGAAAGGAGCTTTATCGTAAAGCTCCTGCCGCATACCGCGACGATGCATATCGGAACAAAAGGGAAAGACTCGCTCAAAGAAATCCACTTGGGAATTTGTGGGAACCATGCGGCGCCATCGACTTCGGGTCGAAAAAGCCTATCGCCAAGGGTTCTTTTGGCGATCGCCGTCACAGATGCGGAGGACATCGTCCGACATGCGAAGGATGTCGATTTTTTCGACGTCAAATGAACAAGCCAGCGCAGGAATTACAGACTATCCCGATTACGTGGCCATTTGCGGTCTGGGGGCTCGACATGGTGGGACCTTTGAAAAAGGCTCAAGGAAGCTATACTCATCTCTTCGTTGCTATTGATAAATTCACCAAATGGATTGAGGCCAAACCAGTCGCCACCATTACGGCGACAAAGGCCACAGAATTCTTTCACGAGATCGTGGTTAGATTTGGCGTACCCAACCGAATCATCACGGATAATGGCACTCAGTTCAGAGGCGAAGTATTTCAAGATTGGTGCGAGGAGCTGGGCATAAAAATTTGCTTCAGCGTCGATCGCGCACTCAAGTAATCGGATAGGTTGAGCGAGCTAATGGCATGGTGCTCCAAGGCATAAAAGCAAGAATTTTTGATCGACTCCAACCATATGCTACTCGGTGGGTCAAAGAACTGCCTTTAGTACTCTGGGGGCTACGAACTACCCTGAAGAGAGCAACCAGCAATCACCTTTCTTTCTCGTATATGGCATGGCGGTCTTACCAACCGAGTTAGAATTCGGATCCCCGCGGGTTCGGAGTTATGAAGAGATCGCTTCAGAAGACAGCCGGCTAGAAGACCTCGACAGACTGGAAGAAGCCAGGGATATCGCAACAATTCGTTCGGCAAAATACCTCCAAGGCTTACGACGTTATCATGGGCGCAATGTAAAGAGCGAACATAAACTCTCCCCAAGTTGGGAGGGCCCTTACATCATCGATGAAATAATTCGTCTCGGAGCTTATAAACTTAAGCGAGAAGATGGATCGAGAATCAGCAATACTTGGAATATAGAACAGCTACGTCGCTTTTTCACTTAAGTTTTTGTACTTCTTTTTAATCCTTTGTGAATAAAAGTTCGATTGAAAAAGTCGCTTTCATATAACCTCTTTTATAATCATGAATTCGAGTGCTTCGCTCTTATATTAAGACTCAGGGACAAGATCCATGAATCATATCCCAGAGCCTAGGGGCTGGAGTCAGATGAACAAAGGTCTCTGGTCAAACCACTCGAAGATGTATACTTTCATGAAGGAGAAACAGGGAACACTTTTTATGCCTATAAAGGTCAAGAGTCTCTACAATCGACAAAGAAGTATCCCTGACTTCCTCCCAGAGCTCGGCAGCCCGATCTTCATCAACATCACAAGCGTAGCCTTCCCTAAGGGCCTCAAGATCCACTCGGGGATAGATGGACTTGGTGATCGCCAGGGTCTGGCTGGCACCGTTGGCCGCTGTTTCCTTCAGCAGGTTCTTGAGGGCCCTCGGGGCTTCCTTCAGCCGGACGACGACTTCACCCCTGCTGAGTGGCCTCTCGCCATCTGGATGAAGCGAACTCAAAGCGAGGGGCTAGAAGCGCCCCGAACTCAGCCACAGAAGCTTGAGAGCTTTAACTCTCTCGCCAAAGACGGTGTATCGCGCCGAGTTTTGATCTTATAACTGCAAGGCAATGCATTAGAGAGGATAGTAAGGATCAAACAAAGACTAGTTGACAGCTACACCTTCAAAATACTTCTCGGCCTTCGCCGAATCCTCCGCGCTTTAAGTTTTCCTTCGAGCCACGAAGCCGAGTCCCGAGTGGAGCAAACACAAGAGATCGGCAAGATAGTCGACTAAGCAAAAACATGAAACAACCCAAGAGATAGCTACTCTGAGGGAGCCGGTGATATCCAGATTCTCACGCACAGAGCGCTTTGTTCCGTCGCGATGTCCGAGTTCGACCGAAGGATCGCAGCTCGGCCGCATACTCGGCTTTGATGCGTTCTAGGTCGGCCAGATACTCCTGGCGCGTCCGGATTTCAGGGAGCATCCTTTGAATGTACTCGGACTTTCGCTCGAAGCGCTCCCTTATTTTCTATAATCATCATAGCAAAAGGTAAACGCGTGGCAGAAGGGCGGAAGCAGGGACATAGCGGTCTTGGAGGAATGCTCACCTGGGCGGCATGCACACAAGCCTTGACAAGGATGAAAAAATCATCCCACTCTCTTTGCTCTTCCTCCGGGTCGTCCAAAAGTTTCAAACCCTCATCATCGGCAAAGGCGGTATCTGTTATTAGCCGGGGGCGAGCAGGGGCTGGCGGGACTCGGTGAATCTCTTCAACCTCAGGGGACGAGCAGGAGGCCGGCTTAGGAGTAACGGGATCTGTTGCAGGGGCGACGCGAGCAGGAGACGGCGCCGGGGGACTAGGAGACACTTCGGTGCCCTCAGAAGCAGTTTCCCCTATCGAAGTATGAATTCCGGGAGGTCCAACCTCAGCAGGGCCCCCAGACGGAGACCCGACAGGCGCATCAAGCGAAGGGTCCCTGTGAAGAAGAATCGTCAGCAAGACCGAAGAATAAAAAAGGAGTCAACGGAGTAACGGACCTGTTGGATTTCCTCATTCTCATCGGGGGCTTCTTGCGAATAGCTGGCCCACCCCCGGAAGAACCACTCGGACCGCCGCCGACTGGTGCCCCGGGCTTCTCTTGAAAACCTGCCGGAGCTCGCGCGGGCAGATCTTGGATTTTGGGACCGCCGACCGGGCGTCGGAGGGCCACAAGGTCATCGGACAATGTTTTCTTCCCCTTTTTCGCAGCGGGGCTCCCTGCTGGAGACCGCGCCCGGTGCTTCAGAGAACAGCCTGGGCGAGGAGGCATTTCCGTAAGGGGAGGAATACTGAAGAACGCGATGCGATCCTGAAGATGAAAGTCAAGAGTTAGCAAAACTTCAGAGAACAAGGAAACGTAAGGTTCCCAATAAAATTCGCCTACCGCAGGAGGGGGGCGTGAGATGTTGAAGGATTTCAGGCACTTGATAGATAATATGTCGATGATCGGGATAAAGAGTTCTCCAGCCCTGGTGCATAACTTCTCCCTTGGCAAGTCGTCGGGCAGTTCCCGGGTCGGGTCATTTTTTCCCTATGTTTAATCCCGGATGAACTCGCTCCTTGAGGATACACCGACCAGGCGATGAAGTGGAGGGCCAAACCCACTCCTGTAAGCCCGCTATCCTTCAGCTTTCCGATTAATGCCAAGAGTTCGGACACTTGATCCATGTCGCAAGAATTAGGGGTAGAACCCCAGGAAATAGACACATTGGGACGGCGCCCAGTGAACGGAGGCAAAGATGACTCGAGGTTGGCGCAGTAGAACCATTCCCGATGCCAGCCCTTGTTGGAGGTCTTGACAGGAATGGCAAAGTAGTCCTTCTTCAGCCCTTCCCGCAGTTGGAATCCAGCGCCCCCAATAACCTTGGGGTCATTTTTGGAGGGATAGGGCTTCAGGAGATAAAGGTGACGAAAGAGGTCGAAATGGGGGCTAATGACCAGAAAATCTTCACAAAGGTGGACAAAGAGGGAAATTTGAAGGATAGAATTGGGGTTTAGATTCACCAATTCTATTTCATAAAAGAAAAGAAGGCCGCGAAGGAAAGAACTGATCGGAAGACCAAGGCGCGGTGGAAAAGGATTCAAAACCACCACCTCCTGAGCGGGGAGTCGGGACGGATTCACCGGCGGCCGGGCGTGCGAAAATCAGGGCCAAATCTGGCAAGATCCCGTCATCTACCATGGATTTCAGCTTCTCCTCGGTTGTTGTCGAGGTCTTCCAATCTTGTGGTGAAGGCGGAGAAAGAGTAGAGGAAGACATTCTTGCAGAAAGATTGACAGCGACTCAAGAAGGCAAGAATAGCGAAGGTTAACCTTGGTGGCGGAGAGTTCAGGGAGGCGAGAAGGTGAAAGGAGAAAAGGCTCGGCGGAAAGATGAACTGTCGGGCGTCGTATGACCTAGTTTTTAAAGAGAGAACAATAAGGTCTCTGCCGAATCGGCGGGAAAAGGCTGTGAAACGTCTCTCCCTTTCAGATTCCACATAAATGATTTGCAGGCCTGTCACCTCGACTTACGGGGTTTGACAGGATTTGACCGGGTCGCGTTGAAGCCACGTCGCCCCCACGATGGGGCTTGTTTCCCACTTACCGTATTAAACGGGATGTGGATAGTTTCCAACTTGAATAAAAACTTATCTTCTTGCGGTACACCCCACGTTGGGCCTTCGGGTGGTTACCGCATGACGGAATCATGTACCGCAGGATTGAGCCCAAACGGGCACAGATCCATGGGCGTGCTCCACGAGGGCCGAGAATACTGTGATTCGTTTTAAACAAGTACAGACGCCCTTCGGATCTAAATGTGATACGCTCCAAGAGAGCTTAAGCCGGGTCCGACATCAGTCGGGAAAGGGTATCACTAGGCCAAGAGCCGTCAAGAGTAATATGCTCCAAGAGAGCCTAAGTGAACTCGATCGCCGGAAAGGGTATCACTCGCCATGAGTCGCCTAAACGTGATACGCCCAAGAGAGCCTAGGCCGCCCGATATCGATCGAAAAGATATCACTCGGCCAAGAGCCATATGAAATCATGATACGCTCCAAGAGAGCTGGGCCGTGCTCTTAGGACGTGGGTATCATTCGGCCATGAGCCAAGAAGAACCTTGGCATGACGCAAACTGAATTACGGACTATGCTTTGCAGCAGCTGGACACAGGACTGCTTGGCCAGGGCCACGATGCACTCTGAATTGGCATCAGGCTACGTCCATTGAAAGCCCGAGTTGGACGTCGTCTAGCCTTGAGACGGCGATGAGTGTTACACGACTCGGGATTGCGCAGAGTTAGACGAACTTCATGTTGACCCTAAACTACGTCTCGCAGCGGTCAAACGTGTCATCAATTTCAAGTCACGAACAAAATCCAAGACGCTGTATAACGGGTCCAATCCACTGCCGAAAGACCAAACAGAGATTCTTCGACAAAAGGTATTTTATTACATTATACAAAATGCCCAAAGTACTATGTATAGAAATTGTATACACAGAAGGGTTACACTTCCCCACGGCGCACCCGGCCCAGTATCTCGACGAGGGGTTCCCTAACCCTGCTAAGGGCGGGGACGACCTCAAGGAAAGTGTTGATTGCCTCGCGGTCACGCTGCTTCGCCTCTTCCTCCAGCAGCGCTTCGAAAGCTCGATCAAATTCCTCCCAATGCTTAACTAGCCTGGGGTCTGCCTTCGCTTGATGATACCACTATGGCATGATGAAGGCTGAAGCTAAAAGCAAAAAGATGGAGGATAGAAAGCGAATGGATACATCTCCAAGTTTTAGAATGCCTTTTTATAGCCAATTCAGATGAAATCGAAGCAAGAGCCGGGATATTAAGCGTCGGAAGCTGAAGAGGTTTGGTGTTAATGCAACTTCGGAAGACGAAGAGTTTTTTCCGGCTGAACAAGTTGGCACGGGAAAACAAGGCAACCTCGAAGACTGACCGTTGATTGTCAAGCGATGAGAATTAAAGACTTCGGGCGGGAAAAGTATCAAATCTACGTTCGTGATATGATAAGAAGTCTGTGAGGCTGCTCGCGATAAATCAGCTCGGTAAAAGATTTGCACTTGAGAAAAGCAAAGGACGGAATTTATGATCGAGTTCTTCATAATTAAATGCATTGTAAAAGGAAGGTTTTTTCGATTGGATAAGGAAACCATCGGGATTTCGTGCAGGAGCCCAGAGAAAGGCAGTCGGATCATGAAGCACTCGGGGGTTGCTGTGGGATATAGATTCCAGGGGATCCTCAGGAAAGGCCCAAGATGAAGGCCCAGAAGATATGTTCCACATCAAGCTTCTTAAACCGTACGGAAAGGGATATATCATAACGGAAGTTGAACTTGTGTTTAGAAATGATGGATACAGTTGTAATCTGAGTCGTTAGAAGGATAGATAAAGATGTAAACTCTGTCCTATAACCGACTAGAATCTTGTAACCGATCGGAATCTCTTATCCGATTGGGACTCTGTAAGCCGCCTCACCCCCACTATATAAGGGAGAGGGTGGGCAACAACAGAGGGAGGAAGCCATAGAGCATAAAACACCTCATATCGCCTGAGCACATTGCGCTTTGAGCATCCTTGGATCCAAGAGATCCGCATAATCCCAGCACACGTGATTAGCGATATCTCCTCCGCCAGAGCCTGAACCTGTCTAAATCCCTTGTCTTGTGTGACCTTCGAGTTTGAGATCGAGCGCCTACCCCATAAATTCATTGCCGACTACAAAAGTCGACACTGCCGGTTAGGACCGAGCCGGCAGTGATAACATATCTCTGCCGGTTCGAAATTAACTTAAGTTGGGGGGAGACCTTATCACTGCCGGTTCAAGCAACCATCCGTAGTAAAAGCAAGATATCACCGCCGGTTTGAGACAACAACCGCAGAGATATATCATCTTTGGATCGTCCTTAAACCGCAATGGTACTTGACTTTTCACTGTCGGTTTGAGACTAGAAGCGGCGGTGATATTATTTTGCCGCGCAATATGATTTTCCCGCGTAATCCGAGCTTATCACTGCGGTTCTGCGCAGTAACCAGCGATGATAAGTCATTTATA
Source organism: Otatea glauca (assembly GCA_036346275.1). Classification (NCBI taxonomy): domain Eukaryota; kingdom Viridiplantae; phylum Streptophyta; class Magnoliopsida; order Poales; family Poaceae; genus Otatea; species Otatea glauca. Next base: position 23,898,316 of record CM070719.1, on the reverse strand, counting down.
TATCTCGACACTCGCCTCCGACGATCGAGCAAAGACAGAGAGGCGCCTGCCTTTTGCTCGATTTGTAGATTGCGACGATTTGTCTTTGGAAAATTTATTAAAATTCATATTGTACTTCTTTTCGAGGTTAGTAATTTGATCTCTATTTTTGTAAATAATAAAAAATTGCCACTTGGATATTTACATAATGAAAAAAGGTTCATGTATTTTCAAATTTTGAAATAATAAAAACTTGTTAGATGGATATTTACGTAATGAAAAAATGTTGATGTATTTTAATCTACTCAAAGTATATCCTAAGTATTTACAATTTTTTTCAAAATTTTAAATAATAAGAAATTGCAAGATGGATATTGACGCAATGAAAAAAGATTGATATATTTTAATATAGTCCAAATATATCCTAACTATTTACAATTATTTTCATTTTTTACAATACTAAAAAATTGCTACATGGATATTTACATAACAGAAAAAGGTTGATGTATTTTAATATAGTCAAAATTGCTACATAGGTTTTTAAATCTAATCTTTTACAATTATTTGTTATTTGCAATTATATGCTTATGTAATGTTTGATTTAATTAATTGTAGATGGACCGAAGGTGGATGTATGACACGGACCGTTGCGGGACAGAGTTTTTTAATGGTGTGAGTTATTTTCTAAACATGGCTGCGGCGCACAAGTCGAAGAATCTGGCGGACTACATGTGCTGTCCATGCGTTGATTGCAAAAATCAGAAGTTGTTTTCTACCATAGAGTCGATACGTGCACACTTGCTTCGAAGAGGTTTCAAGGCTGGCTATACCTGTTGGACCAAGCACGGCGAAGATGAGATTGTACATGAAGGGCAACACATTACTAAAGATGACGGGGACAACGATATGACGGCACTTGAAGATACGTTTGTCGATAGCCACGACGACGATCTGGATCAAATGTTGCGTGATGGGGAGGGAGACTTTACGAGTGAAAGAGAGTTTCAAAAGTTCCAACATATGGTACAGGACTCCACAACACCATTGTACCCAAGATGAAAGGAGGAGCACAAAAAATTGCAGACCGTGCTTACACTACTACAGTTGAAGGCAAGCAATGGTTGGTCCAATAAGAGCTTCACTGAGCTATTATGTCTCTTGGGGGATTTGCTTCCAGAGGGTAACGTGTTGCCTACAAGCACGCATCGTGCCAAGCGGGTTGTCCGCCTGCTGGGACCGGAAGTACAAAGGATACACGCATGTCCAAACGATTGCATGTTGTATCGCAATGAGTTTGCGGACTTGGATGGCTGTGATGTTTGCAAAGCAAAGCGGTATAAGGGCAACGATGATGACATCGATAATGATGATGTCGGGGTGAAGCATAAGAAGATGAGATCCCCCCGTAAGGTGGTGTGGTATTCTCCTATAATTCCCCGTCTGAATCGATTGTTTGCGAACAAAAGGCATGCGCAATTGCTACGATGGCACGCCGAAGAGCGTAAGAAGGATGGAATGCTCAGACACCCTGCTGACTCTGTGCAATGGAGGAACATCGACAGAAAATATAAGAAGCATTTCCTTTATGATGTGAGGAATATAAGGTTCGGGTTGAGTACGGATGGGATGAATCCTTTCGGCACCATGAGTAGCGGTCATAGCACTTGGGCGGTAACTCTATGTATCTACAACCTTCCTCCTTGGCTTTGTATGAAGCGAAAGTACATTATGATGCCACTACTGATCCAAGGGCCCAGGCAACCTGGAAACGATATCGATGTGTACCTCAAACCATTGGTTGAGGATCTTCTAATATTGTGGAACGATGAAGTACGGGTATGGGATGAGTATAAAAGAGAGAACTTTATCCAACACGCATTGTTGTTCGTAACCATCAATGATTACCCTGCCCTTGGTAACCTGTCGGGCCAGACGACAAAAGGCTTCAATGGATGCGTCCAGTGCTTAGATGGTACAGCTAGTTGGTGGCTGAAGAACTGTCAAAAAATATCTTACATGCGGCATCGTAGGTTCCTCCGCAAGGATCACCCATATCGCAATAATAAGAGAGCTTTTGACAGGACAAAGGAGACTGCTTTAGCTCCGAAGAATTACACTGGGAGAGAGATATTTGCGGTTATAAAGGATCTTAAAATTATTCACGGAAAGGGAGCAGGCAGTACATCTATCCCGAGTTCCCGTGATAAGGCTCCTTTGTGGAAAAAGAGATCAGTATTTTGGGTCCTACCTTACTGGCAGCACTTGGAAGTTCGACACGCAATTGACGTCATGCACATAGAGAAGAACGTGTGTGACAGCTTGCTTGGTCTCTTACTGGATATACCTAGCAAAACAAAAGATACTCTCCAAGCATGGATGGACCTTGAAGATATGAAACTCAGGAAGGAGCTGCATCACAAAGACATAGATACAGGGAAAAAGTACCTTCCCGCACTGCTACACTGAGCAAGAAAGAAAAATTAGCTTGTGCGAATGCTTGCACGGAGTGAAAGTTCCGTCCGGATACTCTGCCAACATAAAGAGACTAGTCTCAATGAAAGACTTAAAATTAATTGGTATGAAGTCTCACGATTGCCACGTGATGATGACGCAGATGCTTCCAATTGCAATTAGGGGTGTTCTGCCAGAGAAAGTCCGAGACCCAATTATAAAGTTGTGTTCATTCTTCAACGCGATTTCATAGAAGACCATCGATCCATTGAAACTAGATAAGCTGTAGGAAGACGTGGTCCACACTCTCTGCAAGCTCGAGATGTGTTTCCCTCCATCTTTTTTTGATATTATGGTCCATCTCATTGTTCACATTGTGAAAGAGATACGGTTTCTCGGTCCCGTGTTTCTACATCAGATGTATCCTTTTGAGGGGTTCATGGGGGTTATAAAGAAATATGTTTGTAACCGACATCGGCCGGAAGGTTGCATTGCAGATGGTTGGGGAACCGAGGAGGTCATTGAGTTCTGCGTCGATTACATGGATCTCAAACCGATTGGTGTGCCTACATCACGGCATGAGGGCAGGCTACAGGGAAAAGGAACACTGAGCGAGAAATCACTCCGTACAAACAATCTAGCTTTATTCACACAAGCACATTTCGCAGTTTTGGGACAATCAGTTGTGGTGGCCCCGTATGTCAACATGCACAAGAGCATGCTATCCAGAACAAACCCAGCAAAGTCAGAGGGTTGGATCGTGAGAGAGCATAGACATAACTTCGGCGATTGGTTGCGCACATGATGCATACGGAGACAGAGTGCGCTCAGTTGAAAGTGTTGGCTCAGGGACCGTCAACAACAATTCGGACATTCCAAGGATACGATATAAATGGTTTTACATTTTATACAAGAGCGCAAGATAAAAAGAGCACCAACCAAAACAGCGGTATCCGTATAGATGCCTACGACAGCAACGGAAATAGGAAAACCTACTACGGATTCATAGAAGAGATTTGGGAGCTTGATTACGGACCTTTGAAGGTCCCTCTCTTTCGATGCCAATAGGTAAGACTTCCAAGGGGCATGAACATCGATAAGTACGGTATTACTACCGTGGACCTCAAACTGGTCGGATACAGAGAAGAACCTTTTGTACTTGCTAATTCTGTTACACAAATCTTTTTTGTAACCGATCCAGCTAACAAGGAGCACCACATGGTTATTCAAGGAAAAAGAAGGATTGTCAGAGTTGAGAATGTTGTCGACGAGGAAGAGTACAACCAATTCGATGAGCTTCCTCCTTTCGGAGAGGACGTTGACCTAGGTCTCATGGAAGAGAGTGAGGACGAAGCTACGTACATACGCCGCGATCATAACGAAGGTCGAATCGTAGCTTAGTTGTCCTAATTAAATACATGTTTATATTCTCATATGTAACAATTAATGTATTCTTTTCTCATATGTAACAATTTGTGTGAATTAAACTTCATATGTGTGAATTTTTTTATTTGTGTGAATTTTTGAAGCAATGGTTGGTCTACCGCATTTGTGCGAATTTTTTAAGCATTATTTGATATCGAAGATATTAAAACTATTAAAACAATGAGCAATCAATATTTTTAGAATTTTAGATGAAGGTCAAAATCAAGGGGAAATATTTAAGAGAAATATTACATGTCCTGAAGTTTGTTAGGATTTCAAAAATCCCAAAGCAATCAGCCTCTGAAAAAGAAATAAATTGAAAGTTTGACTTCATTGACCTGAACTTACATATCACTGCCGGTTATCTCATTAACCGGCAGTGATAGTGGCCTTATCACTGCTGGTTAATGAGATAACCGGTAGTGAAATTTAAGTATCACTGCCGGTTCTATATATTACCCGGCAGTGATACTTAAGTATTACTGCCGGTTAATTAGATAACCGGCAGTGATATTTAAGTATCACTGCCGGTTCTACATATTACCCGGCAGTGCTAAGTCAACTTCACTGCCGGTTATAAATGTGACCCGGCAGTGATATTTAGTCACTGCCGGTTTTTGTGGAGACCCGGCAGTGATAGTCCAGTCCTATATGTATTGAAACGCCGCGCGCCCTCCACTCAGTTCCACTTCGACCTAACGCCGCCACCTCCTCGTAGCTCCCCGCCATATCCCCACCGTCGCCTTGGAGTGCACCACCATCTCCCCGCCATCGCCTCGGAGTGCGTCGCATCCCCTCGCCATCGTCACCGCCGTCGCACCCTCTCCCTACTCCATCGCCGACTCTGCCCCCTGGTCACCGCCCCAGCTCGCTGCCTCCTCTCCCCACTCCGTCGTCGGCACCGGTGACCTCCTCGCTGTTCTGTGGCTCACCGAAGGTAGGAACGGCTTCACTTGAGACATAATGTTAAGCAGTTTGCTAGGTTTGATGTGTATGTAATGTGCATATGTTTATTGCTGTATGTTTGATTTGTGCCGTGAGACATAATGTGTATATGCGCTGATTCAGAAAATATGTGCTAACACATCGACAAATGATTATACTAGCGGAATCTTTTGCAACAATATCACAACTCTTAAAAATCTAAAGTTCCGAAATTGGGCTTTGCTTTGCTGGAAAAAGCCATTGGAGTACACATTGTATCATAAAGGCAGAATGATCCTTGTTTAAGGCTTCCAAGTTTTCTGATTAAACAAGCACATGAGTAGGCTTTAATGATAATCATAATAATGGTGTCTCTTAAATTGTTCAAGCTTTTGAAGTATTTGTTAGGTTAATACTCCTGTAAGAAAAAACTTTTAGCGATTTTATTAATATTTCAGTTTTCCTCACAGTTTACATGCACTAGAAAGGTGCACTGACACAACAAAATGTGATTTTAGAGAAATAAAACTTGGCAAATAGGCAACCTCACTGATTTACTCCACCAATTAAAGTTAAAGTTTTAGGTTATAGGATGATTGCTTATATTTATTTTTTATCTATCTTTAGTGCTAACTCTTGCCTTTTGATGAACCATTATCTTGTTATATCACATGTCAATGCTTCAAATTTAGTGTGTCTTACAGTCAATTCTGCCTTTAGCTTAGCATGTGAATCTAAAACAATAGGAGTTTATTAGTGAAAGCATCAAGAATATTTATGTGTTGCTATTTCCATCAAAAGTTCAATACTCCTAGATTGATAATAATATTTACCAAGTGTGACTGAGGTTGTACTCATAACTTTTTTATTCGTTGAGAAATAGATGGAGATTCAGAAAAAAAAATGTATATATGTATGTGTAGATCTCCTGCGTATGTATATATATCTTGTGTATGTGTATGTTTATATTTGTGTTCATGGTCAAATTATTCTGGAGCATGCAGGTTCAAAAAAAGCTGTATATGTGTATGTGTCCTTCAAATATGTTTGTGTATATAGATAAAAAAAATATATGTGTACATGTTCTTTAAAGATGTGTATGTGTCTTTCAAATATGTCTATTAATTTTATTTCGTTGAATTGATAAGTTTGACGATTGTTATGTATTTGTCGTTGAATTGACAAAGACGAAATGTCTCAGACATTATTATTGAGTACTCCTCTTTCAATAAATATTAGTCGTATTTTAATATTGAGTACTGCATCTAAGTTTAAGCAAAAATAATATCAGTTTGAACAATTTTGAGTTTAGTCCATATTAAGCCTAATCTATATACTACCATAATCTGGAAAAAGATCCTAATTAGAACTTGCTTTGCATCTGAATCCAATCACAACAAAAACCCTAAATGTTCATAAACTGCACAGATTTGATATCACTAAAGCTTTTTCGACGACTCATAAAACAACTCGTAGAAGAATAGTATAGCCAGCAACATGGCTATACATAGGCTCATATGCTTTTACATCTATGTACATTCGTTATGTCTATCTTCATTTGTACGTGTCTTTCAAAAATTACCTTGTTAATTTGAAATTTCCGATAAACTTGCTAGGAATGGTCTCTAACCAGGGACAAGTGTCGGAGGGAGTTGGGCCCTCAAATATGGACGAAGGAGGAAGGGGTAGCCCAAACCATATCCCAACGTCCTATCTGAACTTGCAGGATCCTGCCATGGACCAACCTGACGTTACTAACGTAGGCAAGGTAAAGTTTTAGTACACTGTGGTTCCCAAAACATTGTAGGCCCAGACGACTAATAATTAAGAAGATCAAATTGCAGGCTCAGACGTCTGATCAACGAAGGCAGAACGCAAGTCGTGGTCCAAACAAGATGCCTAAGGGAATTTTTAACATAGTGGAGCTCTCGGCAGTCGGGGAACCTCTGTTATACCAGAGTCATCATTGGGGCCGTACAGGACAGCCTGCAGGGTTCTTGCTAGGGATGATGTGCCCATCAGCTATAGATCATGGATTGGCCGCGGAGGTGACCCATGGGAGGTACCCAATGACCTGAAGAACTCATTATGGGACAAGCTGAAACAAGTTTTTCAGTTCCCCCAAGGGACCGAACTGGTTGTAAAGAAACGAGCACTCTGCATCATGTGCACAGCGTGGAAGAATTGGAAGACAGCACTAAACAAGAATTGTGTGAAAAAGAATGAAACGCCGAATTTTGACATGTACCCAAAGTTAAGGGAGTTTTGGGATGAATTTGTGGCGTACAAGAGGTCTGAAGAAGCTCACATAGTAAGTCAAAGGAACAAAGCAAACACGGATAAGAATATTCACCCTCACATACTAGGAACAGGAGGGTACGTGAAGAAAATACCGGCATGGGATCGGTCCGAAGAAGAACTAACCCGCAAGGGTATAATTCCTGCGACGGCCGCCTTAAGAGAACGATCGAAGCACTGGTTGCTTGGGAGGGGTGCTACTATCTCGGATGATGGCAGCTTAAGCTTTAGAAGCAATAGAGAGCAGGAAGTGCTGAGCAGAATCACAGATGCTCACATGCAGTCTTCCGAAGGATATTTCGCGCCACGAAGGGAGAATGACGAGCTAACCGTAGCCCTGGGTAACAAGGAGCATCCAGGTCGCACCAGAGGAGTTGGTTTGGTCACGTGGAAAGAGGCCTTCTCCGCAGACACATGGTTGTACAAGCATTCAAAGAGATTAAGAGAAGATCAACTGGAACGTCAGATAAAAGATGCTGTGGCGAGAGCGTTAGAGGAACAGAGAGCGGAACTAGATAAGGCTGTGGAGCAAGCCGTACAGAAAGCTCTCAGCTCACGACCGCCACCCAGTGAAAGCCCTGAGCTCATCAGTCCCGGTGCTCGTAAGAGCAGCTGCGCGTCCAGAGGGATTCCCGAAGAGCATGGACTGCATTTTCCTGTGGATGACATCAAAGAACCGACACCGTGCAAACTACATTTGGCCGCACATGGCATTACCATAAAGGTGGCTAAGGGCAAGGCTTGGCCATGCCAGGAGTCGCAGGTTTTGCACTATCGCCCGATACCGCAGGGATTCGCCAGGGTCGAAGTGGACAGTGTAGTCCGCCAATACCGAAAAATGGAGGTAGAGATCCCTGGCGAGGATGGAAACAAAAAACTAGGAGAAAACGTGCATGGCTTTCTCGCGTGGCGCAAGAGCTTGATTAAGTTTGGCTCGGACGATGAGGGCGACGAAGATGATGATCAGCCGCACTCTCCACACAGAGACCTCCCGCCCTTCTCGCCGCCAACCAGAAAGCAATACTTGCACCGTCCTCCTCCGCCAAAATCTGAAAAGAATCGAACACCAGGAAAATCTCGGCAGTCGGCACCGTCCTCGAAGAAATCTCAACAATCTGTGAACCCAGGACAATCCCAGAAGAAATTATCAGCTGATATGACTGAAGAAGAACGAAAAAAGCATGTAAGCGCCTGCGTAACATCTCACTTTAAAAAGGTGCCATCATGTAAGAAGACTAAAGTTGATGCTGACGCGCAAAAGTTTTTCTTGAGTATGGCAAAAGTGCAAAAGACGGGCGAGCTTCAACCTTGCAAAATGTTGGACTACGAGCGCATATCTAGAAAGCAATACTTGCAGGCGGCTAGTGCCGACACATTAAAGCGGGATGCTCAAGCAGATGCTGCTCAACTAGATGCTCTGGCGCACGGTCTAAGGTGGAAGTTCGTTATGGGAAAACCATTTGGTTGAACCACTCATTTCAACAACCTTACAACACAAGCTGCGCAAAGACGTCCATCGCTGGTACATGCAAGACTCCAACGATGGTATGGAGGCGTTCGCGATCGGATACACAGAGCAAGATTTCCACAATGGGGATAACATCTGCTGGGTTCTTTTCACGGAGCTGTATATGTTGTACCAGCAAGATGCCCTGGACGTGAATATACTTAGACTATGGACTTTGTAAGTTTGTCCGTATATCGTTGAACATTTTTGTACTGTTTAATTGCATTCCTAACTTCTTTCTTATGTAGAATGGAGATACAGACATGTAGAAGAAATAACAATGACAATCTAGCATTCCTAGATCCGGGGCTCGTCAACGAGAAGCTTGTGAACGACAATCCACAGGTCATTGAAGACTATTTATTTAATACTTTTTTGAAGGTGCAATACAAAACCTCCGTACTTTTACCCTATAACTTCAAGTATGTATCTCCTTACTTCTAATATCGTTTTACTATTTTTGCAGAACATGGACGATGTGGGAGTAATTGACTACGTTGACATATATGTGCAGGTTTCACTGGGTCCTCCTCGTCATCCTGTTAGATGCTAGCAGGATTTTTGTCTTGGACTCCAGGAGAAAACAAACTAATCTGTACCAAGACCTTTGGGACATCTTTGAATGTAAACTCGATCGTTGCGTTATTACTCTAGCAAAATTCCATTCTATTGCATTTAAGTTTAATTACTATTCAAAATCATTCACATAGGGCTTTCGCACGGTACTGCAAGAAAAGTGTTCGGTATCGTCCATACAGAAATTTTTTTGAAATAATAAATGACTTTCCATGCACGAGGCAGGACCCCGGAAACAATTTATGTGCATACTATGTATGTACAAATATGCATTCAATTGTCACGGAGAGTGTCGGCTATAACGAAGCCATGGTACGTAATTAAACATTGATGCCTTTTTTCATTTAACAAATATCATCATTAATTAACTTCCTTTTTCTTCAAAAACAGCGCCCAAAGCGAGAACCAATAAGTTATTGCTCGATGTAAATTATAGCAATTCAAGAACAGATCGCGGATTCATTCATGATGAGATCATCAATCCAAACGGCGAAGTTCCACGAGTAGCCTCATCGCCTCATTCCTTCGACCTAGACGCGTGATATGTCTACTTCGACTCTTCGCATCGTAGTCCTTGCGTAATCAAAGCGAATGGGATGAGATGTAGTCGAGCTACATTAATTGTAAACAAATCATTGTAAAACAAAATATTGTGATGCTTAATTTAATATATTTGAATTATGATTTTAACGATGCTTCATATATACATGGATATATTTGAATTATGATTTGAACGATACTTTATATACTACATATGGACACTGTATAAACAATTGTATAAAAAATATATATATTGCACAAAAAATATGCAAGCTTGTCACGGCCGGTTTTTGGAGAAAACCGGCAATGATATGTACATATCACTGTCGGATTATGGTACAACCCGGCAGTGATAGTTCGATATCACTGCCGATTTTATGTATAACGGCAGTGATAATGATCATCACTGCCGGATTTTGGTTTGATCCGACAGTGATAATTCAATATCACTACCGGTTGTAGGTAGAACCGGCAGTGATAATCTTTATCACTGCCGGATTTTGGTTTGAACCGGCAGCGATAATCCTTATCACTACCGGATTTTGGTTTGATCCGGCAGTGATAATCCCCGAGTATCACTGCCGACCAATCACTGCCGGCGCCAATGACCGGCAGTGATGGGGTTTTGGAATCGGCAGTGATGTGCTGTTCTGTAGTAATGCCAGTACACCAACACGACACAGAGACTTGTGGAAGAGGAAATTTTGGATTCTTCGCTTCACTTCTGGCTTCATACTTTTTTAATGGCTTTGGCTGAGAGGAAAAGAGGGGAAATTCTAAGGTAATTCATCCCACCACGAAAAAGAAGTAGCATTCTAAAATGCTTTCATAAGAGTCGTCAAAATATTTGAACGTGGGTCAATAGTATCTTCGTGACTATTTTATATTGTCGTTTGAAAATCATGTGTAGGTATATTTCATAACAATTTTTTTTTTGATAATATTCTCATTTTGTTATAACATAACGTGAATTGGGGGTGGAAAATGTATTATTTGAACAGTATAAATTATTGCAGTGGCAGAGCTGAGAAATTTTGAGTCTAAACAAATATAGCTAGGGCCAATAGCTTGCTCGGGAAGATGCGATCTCCATAGTAACTGATAATGGTTCCACTTCTAGTTATTGGTGAGCCGGAGTACGGACATCCTGCCCGAAAGGTTTGTTTAGTAAAAAAAAAACCAGTAAACAGGGACAGCGATGTCCTGGGGTTGGGGAGGAAGGTCTCATATTTGATAGGCCGTTTTCCCGTCGTAACCACTATATCCCTTCGTGTATGGTGCCTACATATATATAAACGCTTCCTTTGTTAACCAGCCACACTTGGAAGAGATCTTAAGAATACCAAACTCTATCCATGGCTTCCATCCTCAACGCTAAGCTTGTCGCACTTTTTTGCTCCCTCTCTCTCATCTCTTCTGCACTAGCTAGGTAATTCAATCCCGTTAATCTCTTTGCTTAATTTCTCATGCATGCATCGTAGCCTTGATTCTTTCTGGTCTATGAGACATGTATGTATGCGTTGGATGCACCGACAGGGGCGACGGTGGTGTGCGAAGAGCTTCCGGCAGAGGCGTGCGCGTTTGCCGTGTCGTCAACGTCACGGCGGTGCGTGCTGGAGAACACGCAGCGGACGGGGCGACCGACGGAGTACTAGTGCCGGACATCGGCGGTGGTCGTGGAGCGGATGTTGGGCATGGTAGAGACGAACGGGTGCGTGCGCGCGTGCGGCGTCGACCGCGCAACCGCAGGAATCTCGTCCGGCCGACTCCCTACTCGATCCCCACGTCGCTGGCGCTCTCTGCTCCCTTGCCTGCTTCCAAGGCTGCCCCAACATCGTTGACCTCTACTCCAACCTCGCCGCTGGGGAGGGTAAGGACTAAGGACTGGTCAGAAATAGATTGAAGTGGACCAGTGGTACACTGGTATTTGTATTCTGTCATTACTCAGTAAAAACACGTGAAACTGAAATAAGCCGTTTCGTTTACTCTAAAATGATATTGTTTTACTTAACTGGCAAAATAAAAACACAGCTCTCCGTTGAAAATAATTAGGGTGTCCACGTATTTTAAGGTTCAAAGTTTATAAATTTTTATCAACAACTAGTCGAGCATATATATATATATATATCCAGCAAATATATATATATATATGAAAATGATACCATACTCCTAGAGTATGTACTCCCACTTACAATATACCGCTTAAATAATATTTTTCTACCTCTTTATCCATCTTAGCATACTCTAATATAATAATAATTACTAGATGCGTACGCATGGCGTGGCGCCGCGCCAGGGTGATTTTCTAGAACCACGAGTTTCTTTTTGCAAAACAACGGTGGGAGGAAATAAACGCATTTTTAGAATTTTCTAAGGGGTATGTTGCGAAAGAGCCGGTGCGGCCTTGGATGTAGCTCTGGGATTTTTGGAGGGACCTAAACGTAATTTTAGAATTTTCAAAGGACCTTTTTGCAAAAAAGCCGATATAGGACCCAAATGTAATATCGAAATCTCCAGAGGGCCTCTCTGCGAAATGATGATGTGGCAGACACACATGTACACATATATATAATATGACATAAAAGTTGTACTGCTGGATTCATATTTAAAAGTATTTTATTATAATTATGATTTTATAGCTATGAACAAAGTATTGTGATGAAATTAACGATCAAATCTCAATTTTGCAAACCACACCAAGTTAAACAATGCCTTATATTTCTGTACGGAGAGAGTATGTTTTACTCCGACTAGTGTCTATTAGTTATGCAGTTGGATGGTTTAATTTTGATTTTCCAGGATTTGAGCTAGCTCATGTATTTTGTTTTTTTTTTTGTAGCAGGTAAATCTTTCGATAGTAATACTAAATAATTGTATGTCCCCTTTCTAAAAAAACAATGCTAGTTTTTTGTTTGACCGGTACAAATTACACGGTTAGATATCAATTTATAATCGATATATATTATTTTCGTTTTAAAGCCCCTAGTACAATTCATTGGGAATGTTTTTAGAATACATGTAGTGAGATTATTTGAACTCTAACTATTAATGTAAAAAAGAAAGTTTATTTAAATCGGTCTTACGATAATAATATTTGTAGATTTGCTATCAAAAAAGTTCATAATAATAAATATTTTATTGATTTAGTTATATCTATATTGTCAAAAAGATTGGTGGTAAAATTGTATATCAGAGATCATATCAAAGTCTACAGAGTACCGTATTTTGACTTAAGATTGTTAGATTATTGTGGGGATGGCCCATAATTAATTTAATAGAAATTCCGAAAGGCCCATTAAAATACTAGGAGTCATAAAATTGGTTTAGTACCATATGGGTAATTGAGAGAAGGTTTGACCAACTTTAATAGTTGAGTTGTGTGTCTCTAATTAGCAAGGTGGAAAAAGATAAAGGCTGTGCCACACGCGCGCGCGCGCCGAGCCGAGCCGAGGCGTGGCGTGGCGTGTGCGAGTCGAGACGTGTACGTGCGCGGCACAGGCCAGTGCCGTTTCAGTGGTTGATGGCTGGCTCATAATGAACGTCGGTTACTGGTAACGGTTTCTGGAATTGATGGACTGGTAACTCCTGCCCGTTGTATGTCGCAAGCCGCCTATATAAGGAGGGCAGTGGCAGTGTTTTCAGACAACGAAAGAACGCTGGCTCTCGCCTGAACTCTCCCGCAAGACTCCATTAGCCGATAAGGTTTTTGGGGAGCGTACCACGCGACTGCTCAAGTGCATTGCAACTTTCGAGAAAGGTGTTCCTGGAAGCACATCTGCACTGCACCAACGTTCGACTGCATCGACCTCTCCACTGCGACAACTTGTGATCCTCTACTCCGACCGTCATGGCGAACGAGAACGTTCCGCCTGCGCCTGTGCCTATGGTGGCACCGGCTCAAGGGTATATTAACTTATACCGTGTTTTAATCATGTTGATTTCTTGTTCATTAGTCTTTGCGTATGAGATTGATAATTTGTTATCTAGTACCTTTGGCTTTGAACTAGAATTGTGTCATTGTTTAATCATGATTTATATAATTCTGTGGATTAAAATATTGAGAAAATTCCTAATATTTCCAACAATCCAAAAACCTTATACTAGGAATTTTACAACTACTGGTTTCGCTGCCACACTTAAGCCAACTGTATTTGACGGCGCAAATTACAAGCGTTGTCGCGCCAAGATGATTCTGTGGTTGACTGCCATGAACGTGTATCACGTTGCGCAAGGCAAGCTACAGCCTGAGGAAGGGCTCTCTCCTGAGCAGGAGAGTGCCTTCGCGGCTGCGGATAACTTGTTTAGAGGCGCCGTGATTAGCGTTTTGGGAGAAAATCTTGTTGATGTATATATGATTTTGCCAAGTGGTAAAGAAATGTGGGATGCACTTGAGGCAAAATTCGGAGTCTCTGACGCGGGTAGTGAACTCTATGTCATGGAGCAGTTTCATGACTACAAGATGGTTGATGACCACTCTATAGTAGAACAGACTCATGAGGTTCAAGCCTTTGCGAAAGAACTTGAGAATTTTACATGTGCATTACCCGACAAGTTTGTGGCGGGATGCATCATTGCGAAGCTACCACCTTCTTGGAGGGATTTTGCCACTACTCTAAAACACAAGAGACAAGAGTTCAGCGTTGCTAGTCTCATTGGGTCTCTAAATGTTGAGGAGAAAGAGAGGGCAAAAAATATACGTGGAAAAGAAAGTTCTAGTGCCAATGTGGTACAAAAGAAAACCTTTCAATTCAACAAGAAGAATAAAAATAAGTCTGAAAAGCCTGAGAATAAGAACAAGGCCGCTCAAACTACTAGCTTCAAGAAGAAGAAGAATAAAAGAAAGGGAAACTGCTTTGTCTGTAATGGTACTAATCATTGGGCAAAGAATTTCCCTGATCGTAAAGACAATAAGCAGAAAAAGTCCGCCAACGTTGTTATTGGCAATACAGAGGAGAGAACATCCGGGTATGTTTCAATACCTACCGTTCTATCAGTATGTCGTTCACCTGATTGGTGGATTGACACAGGGGCCAATATACATGTTTGTGCTGACAGATCCTTATTCTCTTCTTACCAGGTCACAGGGGCTACCTCCGTGTTGATGGGGAATGGGTCGCAGGCATTTGTACGTGGAGTCGACACAGTTGACTTGAAGTTTACTTCAGGAAAAATCACGCGACTGAGAAACGTGCATCATGTGCCCGTGATAAATAAAAACCTTGTCAGCGGGTCTCTGTTGTGTAGAGATGGTTTTAAGCTAGTTTTTGAATCCAATAAATGTGTTGTTTCTAAAATTAGAACTTTTATTGGGAAAAGGCTATGAGAGCTGAGGCTTGTTCCGCTTGTCTTTGATGGACATGAATAAAATTGTGAATCATGTTTGTAATCATGAGACTGATGTTTGGCATTCACGACTTTTTCATATTAATCTTGGTTGCATGATGCGGTTAGCCAGTATGAATTTAATCCCAAAATTTACCCAAGTCAAAGGTTCTAAGTGTCAAGTGTGTGTGCAATCTAAGCAACCTCGCAAGCCTCACAAGGCAGCTGAGGCGAGAAACTTGGCACCGTTAGAACTAGTTCATACCGATTTATGCGAGATGAACGGAGAGTTGACAAACGGTGGTAAGAGGTATTTCATGACTCTGATTGATGATTCTACTAGATATTGCTATGTGTATTTATTAAAGTCAAAAGATGAGGCTTTTCACTATTTTAAGATATATAAAGCTGAAGCTAAGAACAACAAATTTGTGATCTTGGTCTTATATGCACATTCTCTAAAAATGGAGTAATTATTTCAAAAGAAAATGATAATTCCTTAGTATTCAAAGGTTTTAGATTTGGAAATTTATATTTAGTTGATTTCACCTCCAATGAGTCATGTCTTCAAACATGTTTAATTGCAAAAATTTCCTTCGGATGGTTTTGGCATAGAAGACTTGCTCATGTAGGGATGATTCAACTTTAAAAGCTTTTTAAAAATGATTTAGTTGTGGGTTCGAAAGATGTGAAGTTTGAGAAAAATAGACTTTTTAGCGCTTATCAAGCTGGAAAGCAAGTTGCTAATTCTCATCCTTCAAAAAGTATCATGTCCACATCTAGACCATTAGAGTTCTTACATATGGATTTGTGTGGCCCGACAACCTATAAGAGCATTGGAGGAAATTCATATTGTTTAGTTATTGTTGATGATTATTCAAGGTATACATGGGTATTCTTTTTATATGATAAATCTGAAACCTCTGGTATTTTTAAAAGTTTTGTGAAAAGGGCTCAAAGTGAATTTGATTTCAAAATCAAGAAAATTCGTAGTGACAATGGTTCCGAGTTCAAGAATACAAGAATTGAAGATTATTGTGATGAACTAGGAATAAAGCACGAACTTTCCGCCACCTACACTCCGAAGAAAAATGGCGTTGTAGAACGGAAAAATCGAACATTAATTGAAATGGCAAGAACTATGCTTAATGTGTATGGCACTTCTGATAGTTTTTGGGCAGAAGCTATTAATACCGCTTGCCATGCAACAAATAGGCTTTATTTGCATCGTCTTTTGAAAAAGACTTCATATGAGCTTCTCATTGGAAAAAGACCTAACATCTCTTACTTTCAAGTTTTCGGTTGCAAATGCTATATTTTTGAAAAAGGGTGTTCGGCTTTCAAAATTTCAAAGTCGCTATGATGAAGGTTTCTTGCTTGGCTATTCCTCAAATAGTAAAGCATATCATGTGTTTAACAAAAATAAAGGTTTTGTCGAAGAAACTTGCGATATTGAATTTGATGAAACTAACAGCTCTCAAGAAGAGCAAGAAAATTTGGATGATTTAGGTAATAAAAGACTAAGAGAAGCAATGAAGAACATGACGCTTGGAGACATCAAACCAAAGGAGGATAAAGATGATCAACTTTTATCCACTCAAGTTGAACCATCTACTTCCACAACGCCAAGTCAAGTTCAACCCATAGACGTGGATGAGAAGGAGAGTGATCAACATGCTCAACCTCCACCTCAAAGAATTCATCATGGACTCTCCAAGGATCATCCAATAGATCAAATTTTGGGTGACGTTAGTAAGGGTGTTCAAACTCGATCTCGCATTGCCTCTTTTTGTGAACATTACTCTTTTGTGTCTTCTTTTGAACCTACTCATGTAGATGCAGCTCTAGATAACCCGGATTGGATGAACTCAATGCATGAAGAGCTCAACAATTTTGCTCGTAATGATGTATGAACAATAATCGAAAGACCCAAGGATCACAACGTTATTGGCACTAAATGGGTATTTCGAAACAAGCAAGATGAGAATGGTATTGTGGTGAGAAATAAGGCAAGATTAGTAGCACAAGGTTTCACACAAATGGAAGGATTGGGTTTTGGTGAAACCTTTGCACCCGTGGCTAGATTAGAAGCTATTAGAATTCTACTTGCCTTTTCATCTTGTTTTGATATCAAGTTATTTCAAATGGATGTAAAGTGCTTTTTAAAATGGACAAATATACAAATTGGTATTTATAGAACAACCTCTAGGTTTTGAGAATCCTAAACATCCAAACCATGTATACAAACTCTCTAAGGTGCTATATGGTCTCAAACAAGCTCCTAGAGCATGGTATGAGCGATTTAGAGATTTTCTCATATTAAAAGGTTTCAAATTTGGGAAGGTTGATACAACACTCTTTACAAAAATAATTGATGAAGAATTCTTTGTATGTCAAATTTATGTTGATGATATTATATTTTGTTCTACTAACGAAGATTATTGCAAAGAAATTTGGTGATATGATTTCTAGGGAATTTGAAATGTCAATGATTGGAGAATTGAGCTTCTTCCTTGGACTTCAAATCAAGCAACTCAAAAATGGAACGTTCGTGAGTCAAACCAAGTATGTGAAAGATTTGCTCAAGAGGTTTGGCATGGAAAACTCAAAGCCTATCAAGACTCCAATGGCATCCAATGGGCTTCTTGATCTAAATAAGAGAGGTAAACTGATAGATTTAAAGATTTATCGTTCTATGATTGGTAGTTTACTTTATCTCACCGCATCTTGGCCCGATATCATGTTTAGTGTTTGCATATGTGCTCATTTTCAATCTTCACCTAAAGAGTGCCATTTAATGACCGTTAAGAGAATCCTAAGATATTTAAAACATTCCTCAATTATAGGGTTATGGTATCCTAAGGGTGCTAAATTTGATTTAATTGGATATTCGGATTCGGATTATGCGGGTTGTAAAGTGGATAGAAAAAGCACATCGGGAAGTTGCCAATTTCTAGGTAGATCCCTTGTTTCTTGGTTCTCCAAGAAATAAAATTCTGTAGCTCTATCCATCGCCGAAGCCGAATACATTTCCGCCGGTAGTTGCTGTGCTCAACTATTATGGATGAGGCAAACTTTGATGGATTATGGAATAAATTTCAAAAATGTGCCTCTTTTATGTGATAATGAAAGTGCCGTTAAAATAGCCAACAAACCAGGTCCAACATTCAAGAACCAAACATATAGATATCCATCACCATTTCTTAAGAGATCATATTAGCAAAGGTGATATTGTGATTAGTCACATTGGAACCGAAGACCAATTAGCCGATATCCTTACCAAACCCTTAGATGAAGCAAAGTTTTGCAAATTGATGAATGAATTAAATGTCATAGATATCTCAAATATAGTTTGAATTTTTGCACCATAATTGATTTGCTCTTCTATTGCATGTTATTTGACTTATATTTGAGTTTCTTTCTTTCTTATGATTAACACATTGAGGGGGAGTATTATACCTCTCATATGTATACTACATCCCAAAGTATGAATATGCCAAATAAGTGCTAATATCTTTCGAAAAGAGATTCTAGACCATAATGAGGTCAAAAATTTTGAAACTATCTTATTTGGAGAACTAAAGTGTTAATTTATCAAAATCTTCACTGTCAAAGTATGAATATGTAAGCCTTATCTTTTGATATACTTTCATAAATAAATCCTCCTTATAATTGGAAATAATCAAAAATACTTTTGAAAAGGACTTGATACTGATTGTTCTTTTCTGGTCCAGTGAAACCGGTAGTACCTGTATGTATTACCCGGTAGCTCCGGATGTCGGCACTACCGACTCAATAATAGCGATAGTATCGCATCTGTCAAGTGGAGACAGTTTAAGTCAATTTTTCTCCCGATTGCTTGGCCTTCCTCCAACTCGGCACTACCAGTCTCTTCTTCCTCGCCTTGGCTCTCTCTCTCTCCGTGCGCTCAAACTTCTCTTCCTCACATCTGCAATCATCCTCTCAATCTTTTGACTGCTCAAATCGATCTCACCTGATCTTCTCCTCCGAAGGTAACCCCCTGATTCCTTTTTCTTGGAGATTCCTGCATCTAGGGTTTCTTCTTTTTAGTCTCTAGGGTTTTGAGAAAATGTGGCAAAATCTCTCAGGTAAATGGAATATAGATTATAGAAATGATTGATTAACACTCTAATATAACTAAAACACTCCTTTTCGTTTGGTCAATCAAGCTTTTTCTCTCAAATTCCATACTCAATGTTGCCTCGGTGCAGAAACCCCGGTACTACCGCAAAGATAACTTCGCTAGTTCCGACGATCGATACTACCGACCCCTTAGCGGTAGCACCGAACACCGATACTATCGACTTCATTTGGGAGGTACTACCGATATCACTAAGAAGGATACACTTTTAATATATGAATTCTGCCACATTCTCTCAAATACCTTAATCCTTGTTCTCTTTTTGCCTATCCAACTTATCCTCTCTTGTTTATCATCTACCATCTGTGATTCAGCCATCATGCCTAGAATAAGAGGTGCAAAGACCCCTCGGGGTGGAGGAAGTATTCACAAGTCTGCAAAGAATAGAGGGGCTCCTGTTAGCAGTGATAGCGAGGATTCCACCATTCAGGCATTGAAAGACAAGGAAACAAGGCTTGTGGTTCATCACACTCTCGCCAAAGGAGCTAAAGGATAGAGTGGGAAAGCTCAAGTGGTGGAGTCAGATTCCAGTGAAGAAGAGAAAGTGTCTACTGAGTCTGACGAGAATGAGGAAATGAAGATGAGGAAGAGGCAACCCAATCACCTGAGAGTGGAGTATGGAGTGACCTCCGCCAAATGAAGAGTGATGATTATTTTGCTCTTAGGGAACAAAATGAATATGTGAAGCCAAAGAATGCAACTGAGGATAGATTCCATACTAAATTTCAACAGATGGTCTTCTATGAGATATACAAAGAAAAGGAGTTTGCAGATCAAAAAAGGATTAATTGGGATCATATTTGCAAATTACCACTGTTTGTTGGTGTGTCAGAGTTATTCCAAGGGGCAGGGCTCATGGAATTTTTGAGTCGAAAAAGTGACTATCACGAAGAAATCATCAGGCAATTCTATGCCACAGTTCACATATCTGATGACATAAATCAAATCACTTGGATGACTGGCACACAAATATATACAGCCCTCAAGAGTGATTTTGAGCATGCCTTAGGGATATGTCACAGTCAATATCCAAAGATCCATGATGATAACACTCTCAGTCTAGCACAACAATGTACCTTCTATGATCCCTCCACTAGAGTGAGAAAGCCTGTAAAGCTCACTGGTCTCTTGCCTCAGGCTCAGTTAATCAACAAGATTGTTCGAGTCACCATTCATCCCAAAAGTGGAAATTTTGACGATATCAGAGGGTATGCATGGAATCTCATCGATAAGATTATGCAGAGACAAAAAATTGACATTGTGGATTTCATGCTAAGGGAAATTGACTGGTCTTCCATGGATCGATTCAAAAGAATTTACTTTGCTCCCTATATTATGGCTCTCATCAGGAGGATGACTAGGTACAGTAGCTCTCTGCCCAGTGTACACAAGCCTTACAAGCCTCGAGAAGCCCCTCTATAGGTCCTTGGTCACTTTGCACAGCATCATCATCATCAGCAGCAGCAGCAGGCTTAGCAAGTCCCAGCGGCATCTCATGATGCAGTTCTCGAGAGCCTAGCTAGTCTTTGTGCTGATCTTTTTGCCCGCCTAGATCTTGAGCATGCTCATATGGAGAGCCATTTCGCTAGGATCGATGAGTATCAAGCTCAGACGCGTCAAATGGTTCAAGAGGTCAGAGGCAATGTGGATGCTCTCAGTACATCACTTACTCAGCATTTCGATGATCTCCGCTAGTCTCTTGTGCCCATTTCTTATTGTTGTCGCATTCGTCGTTGTGCCTCGAACCCTCCTCCATCTCAGCCTTCATCGTCCGCTCCAGGGTTACCCAAGGAGGGAGCAGTTTGAAGGTCTCTTGAAGACCCTTTTTGGTCCTTGATGCCAAACAGGGAGAAGTGGCAGCATATCTTATATATATTATATATGTTTTATTTAATTCATGAACTATCTGGGACTTATGTTTGGACATGGCAATAGTTTGTGTGTTGCTATTTATGGTTAATTGTTAAATATTATTATGTGATAGTCGATAATGAATATTGGTTGTGTTAGTTGTTATAAATTTTGATGATTAATGTGTTAACTATATATCTCATGTTCTTTTCCTCGGATCACATATATATAGAGGAAACTCCGCCAAAATGTTTTTTAAAAAAAAATAAAAATAATAACCTCAACTGTGCATGAATTTCACTTATTATATCTATGCACATATTTACGGGGAGCTCTCACAAGAACAATTATTTGCCTTGAATTTCAAAATCTTTGAATATTCATTTTATCTCAAGCTAAAATGAATACTCAAACTTATTTCCTTAAACTTGTTTCTTGATTAAGATTGTCATCAATTACTAAAAAAGGGGAGATTGAATTATCTAGGCCCTTAATTTATCTTGAGTTTTGGTAATTAATGACAAATGCGCTAAAGGACTAACAGTTTCTTTTGAGTTTGTAAGAATAGGTTTGTCCACATCATCGCATCTTGAAAAAGGTTGAAATTCGCTCAAGAAAAGCCTACTCGTTGAAAAAGGGACCCAAGAGATCAAGAGTGGTAAATGTGTTTTTAAGGATTTTCTATTTTGCCGATCTCGGAGCTAGGAGTAAAAAGATCGGGTCTATAGGTTCGATGCCGTACTATAAAGGGGGAATGATAATTAGTAGCTTGATGGTGATAAAAAATATCATATGGCTCAAATGCATATGTAGATTAAATCATCTCCTTGCATCAAAAACATCTGCTGGAAAATCCAACCCTCTTCAGGAAATTCGGTACTACCGAAAATGTTTTCACGGTAGTACCGCTGTTTGCACTACAGTACTCTTTTTTCAGAGAAGCGCATTCAAGTTCCAACTCGGTTTTTGTTGTCGGCACTACCGCAAGGAAAAGATCGGTAGTACCGGAACCCCGGTACCACTGTGTTCTACGCTGCGGTACTTATTTTCCAGAAAAGCCCCTTTACTGATTTTCTTTGTTGTTTTAAAGTCGGAACTACCGAAGGTAAAACTACGGTACTACTGCATGTGCGGCAGTACCGATTAGTGACCGGTAGCTTTCTCCCAGAAAAGGATGTTTTGAATGCTTGTTCCAAGTCGGTACTACTGCAGGATAAACTCTGGTACTACTGGAATGGCGGTACTACTGGACAATACATGGTGGTACTCTTCTTCCAAAATGAGCCTTTTCTGAGTAAATCGCTTTAGAAAAGTCAGTACTACCACACTTTTTGTGGCAGTAGTACCGGACCAGTTCCAACGGCTCTCTTCCATCGCTTTAAATGTTTAAATTCGACCGTTGAGGGAATGGCGGTACTACTAGACTTTGTAAGTCGGTAGTACTAGGATTCCAGTTTTTTTAGGATTTCTTCCCCCAACGGGAGGAATAGTTGGTGGGGGTTATAAATATACCTACACAATAGAGCTTCTTGGTGACTTATTGAATACATTGTGAGCTCTAGCATGTTTACTTATACTCACTAGTGCATTTATTTCTCATTTTGTGCGAGTTAGAAGCATTCAAGTGTTGCATATTGTTTTTGAGCCATTTAGACACTTGATTCATCCTCGAGCAAGCATCATCATTCTATTCTCTTGGAGGTTGCCGCCTCCTAGACAGCTTGGAGGTGTGTGGCATCGGTGATCTTCTCAAAGAAGCTTGTGAGAAGACCCGATCGATTGTGAAGGCAAGGAGCTCGCCTAACCGGAGCGGTGAAGAGCTACCACGAGTGATCGAGGAAGGCTCAAGCGGGTGGAGCCAACTTGAAAGTGTTGAAGTCACCTCAACATGGAGTAGGGGAGACCAGCAAGTCTCCGAGACCACGGGATAAAATTCTTGTCTCTCATTCTCTTGTGATTTGCCTTTTTCATGCTTGCGCTTAATTTCATTACTAGCAAAATTGGGTAGATTATTTATGCTTAGAATTGTTTTTGCTCTAGTTGAATTGCTTAAGTGTTTGGTGGTCACTAGAGATTATAGCTGTAAATTTGCAATTATTGCTTCTATAGCTTAGTGTTTTTCTTAATTGCAAATTAGAATCAAAAAATCTAGAAACCTCCTATTCACCCCCCTAGTCGGTTATCCTTGATCCTACAACACGCTCGATGGCACCAAATCAAATCATGGCTTTTCTTTATTTCTTATGCATAAAACTCATGTGTACAATGGGGTAAACCCCTTAGACTTATATTGGTGCACAATGCATGATCAAAATACATCTAAACGGACTTAGATTTACCTTCTAAACATACACAACTTGGTCTCTAAGAAATAGAAATAGATTACAAATTTAGAAACTCAAATTCGGCCAACCAGCAGGCTGAAACTTGTCGGCTAGCTTAAGAATAGAAGGAAGCAAAATTAGAAGGTCTCACTATGGAAAGATATGGAGATAACCTCGTAAGCTTTCATAAAAGTACAAGAACATAAAATTTTGAGCTAGGACTTGAAAGTTATGGCCTTTTCAATTCGGCATGTGCTGTCAATCTAAGTTGTTTTCTCTCCTTTTTTTTCCAAACCGAGTTGCACTCTTTCCTTACTTCTCTCCCATGACTTGGGCTATCTTTTTATCTTTCCAAATCATGCGTAAGCCCACATACCCTCCATCTATGTGGTCCATATGGCATTGGCCCATGTGGCCATACCCTTGTTTGGCCTATACAGCCATAGTGCCTTGGCTGGCCTATGCATTCATAAGTAGCATATGTGTTGTCTCCATATGATTTACGCATTGCTAGCACAATATACTTGTCATGTTTTATAGTTCCAACCATCCTAGCTCCCTTGGCTTTCCTCCCTCACCTCCCCCTCAGCCACATGCCTAAACTTTATTTCTTTGCCCAAAACAGCACCATTTTGATCATTTGTCTTTGTTTGCACCTTCAAAACTCTATCCAAAGTAGTGTTGGTAATTGGGGTCATATCATGTCTTCTATATGACAAATTGTTCATTTGACTTTAGTTTGCTTGAGTTTTATTTTACGATTCTTGTAAAGCTACACATGAATCTTGAGTTTGTTTGCAGCAATACAAATCTTGAGTTTAGATCTATGAATATTGTTTTTGAAATCACACATTTGATAGTTACTAAATTAGCTAACGATTGATTTCCTTTTTCTTTTGGAGTACTTTTCTACACTACATAAACTCTTCGACTATCTACTAATAAAGCAACTTAAATTGCATTGTAGAAATGCACATGATAAATTACTTTTGTCCAGTCCTTGTATGGTGGCTAGTAAGGAGCATATTTTCAGCATGAACTTTCAAGTAAGCATTGATCATGTTTAGCTTTTACAAAATTAAGAGCTGATCATTTTTTTCTTGCTTTTACTATGTGAATTGGTTGAGAAAATCAGCAAGTATAACAATATTGCACATTTGACGATAGCATTTTTTAGAGTCGTAAGAAATTAATAAGGATGCTTTCTTTGTGGACACCACAGCTCACTATGGTAATATTTTTGTATTGTAGATCAGCATCATACATATACACATCTAGGGATAATGGAGCTATGTTTAGCGTAGGCTAAGTGTCACACACAGATGCTTTCTAGAGCTGAGTTTGAGTGATTTACTATATTTCTTCATCTCTTGTGATTGTTCAAAATTTGCGCAGGTTTGGGTTCCGTGGAGCAGATGTGGATGATGGCATCCTAGAGGACTGGAGCGCTTATTTATGTTTGATTCTGCTAGCTCTCAAACTTGTGAGAATTCACAGGAAAGAGGGTAGTAGCTTGCGCTTTTCTAATTTATTAAAACACTTAGTATGCTTGGTATCAACTTCTTCTGTGCACTTGTGTAGTGCTAAACAGAAGCTACTGTGACAAGCACAAGGGTCACATCGATATATCATAGCGGTAAGAAATTCAAATGCAAAAGAAAAGTCATTAAAGCAAGAGATTTGAGAGGTCCAGCAGTTACTAAGGTCGAATTGCTTTCCAAAAGTCAAGCATCCGAGGAAAACAATTGGAAAATTCAAGAACAAAGTTACAAAATCATAAGATCATGGATCAAATGAGCAAGGTGCAGGACATTTGAGAAAATGAAGAGTTACTTGCTCGAAGATTGTCTTCAGTTCCATCAGTTTAGGTCTCTGTAACATCCAGAAAAATGCAAAAATAGATCAA
Organism: Otatea glauca; assembly: GCA_036346275.1. Classification (NCBI taxonomy): domain Eukaryota; kingdom Viridiplantae; phylum Streptophyta; class Magnoliopsida; order Poales; family Poaceae; genus Otatea; species Otatea glauca. The sequence goes on along the minus strand of CM070719.1, from coordinate 23,873,051 downwards.
ATATAAAATTAAGTTGAAGTAAGATTTTAATCTGAATTTCCATCTTTTCTATATTTTTCTTGAATTTTTGGTCTTTTAGAAAATTGTCTTCAGCATTTGAATCTGGAATTATAAACTATGAAAAATAAATTACATAATAGAAAATCTATAAAATTATATTTAAAAATAAGGCCATCATTAGAAACCCCTTGCAAACCTCAAGGTGGTATGAACACATTTAATATGGATAAGAGTTTTAAAACAGTAATTTTGACTAGCAACATTAAGTTATCTGAATTAATTAAAATTGTGCGGACCTTATCTTAACCTAAAACTTTTATCACGTAATGTAGAGTACTACAGAATCATACAGTAAAATTTATAAAAATAAGAAACATCATTCATTGCCCTTAAAAATTCAAAAATAGAAATCTAGGAAATTCAATAAATACAATGTCAGAATTTTTATGAAATAAATAAAAGGGTATGTCATTTAAATTTTTTAAAGCAACATACTTAAGCCATTATGAACTCCTGTTAAAAGTTTTAAAAAAATTTAACAATATTTTCATCCTCTTAAAAATTAAAAATAGAGAAGGAAAAAATCAGCAATTCGGACTGTCATAATTTTTTACTTTATTCACAACACCTTTTAATCTGAAAATTTTGAAGTGTGTTGAGAATATCTTGAGACTTCATATAAAAATTATCAAAAAATTTAGACATGATTTGTTAGGCCATTTAATACGAGTTCCATCACTGGACTGGGGGTGAACCTCACCTCTCTCTCTCCATCATGGCCAAGTGGGGCCCACCCATTGAGGGGTCCACTTGCCAGCCTCGTTGCCTTCGCCTATAAAGCTAGCCAAACTCAAGCCCCTACATCCTCAGTCCATCCATCCATTTTGGACCTATGTCGCCTCCATGGTCGGCTCCGCCCACCATGAGCTGTGTCACTCCTCGCCGTCGTGCCACTGCTACAGGCTGTCCTATCTCAAGCCATTGCCACCCATAGCATCAGTCAAGTTTGAAGGTTCCATTTTGATCATTGCCCCTTCTTCCCTATGCTTGCACTGCAACCGGCCAGGCTCACAAAGGAGCTACCCATGGCGCCTAGGAGCAGCTCGGCTCCTCTTTTCTGGTTTTGTTCTTCTTACTAGTGGGCCCTCTATCCATCCAAATTTGAGGACAGTAAGCATCCTTAGTTAGTTGTCATGGCAAGTGGAACCAATTCAGTTTGTGCCTAGTTGGTTAGCCTAGAATCTAAAATCAGGAGTAGGTAAGTTCATAACTTGTAGCTTAATTAGAATATGTAATCAGAAATTGACTTAATTGTTTTGATTAATCTTTGAAATCAAATATCAAGGCCATATGTTAGATAAAATTTGGCTGAGCTTAAATGAACTTTGTCATAACCTTGTCCTAATATATATATATATATACACACACACACGATAGCGCTATTCTATTCCCAAGTGTAGAATAGCTATTCTACGCTCCGGCCGAAGAAGCGCATGCAAACAACACCATACTGAGAAATGCAACCCGGTAGTAAATCAAAAATACATTTTACTATAGAACAACTGATGAATTTACTAGCGAATCAATTACATTGTCAAACCGACTAGTTAATGTATTTTGTAGTTTATACATGAATCTGTTCTCTTTGTTTTAGCCATATCTTTTTATTGGTAGCTCCGATTTACAAATGGTTTTCACAAGTAGCTTACTGTCGACAAGAGGAACAGAATGATATAAGTCTCGCTATTAAACAATAATTTTGCTGACTGGTAACAGAAATTACTATATCTACAACATGTAATTACTACATCTAAAATATGAAAATACTACATCTACAACATATCCTGCACACATCAGTCATTTGGTAGTAAACCACATTTATCGTGTAAATCCCGTGAAAACTATACGTACAAGTTCTGAAAAATTCACCAAAAATTACCATATGTAAGGGTGTGAGCTTCTATAATCCTGTAAAATTTGAAAACCAAACTCACTCGCATTTTTTCATTTTTATATCTTTAAAATAATATTGATTTTGGTCTTCAAAATTTACAGGGACGTAGAATCTCACCTGCCCTACTTATGGTAATTTTTGAAAACTTGTACATGGGATTTTCATGAATTTTACACGATAATAGTGGTTTCACAGGATATGTTGCCTTTTACTGTCCAGAAAATAACATGTTACTAGCTATTACACAAGATGTTACTAAACCAAAAAAGCTCTGTTTGTCGGCCCTATAGTAAAATATTATATGGACAATTGTAAACGTTACTGTAATAGCCAATAAAATCAATTGAGAACCGTTTGTAAAAATATTCACAGATCAGTCATTTGGCAGTAAACCACATTTATCGTGTAAATTCCATGAAAACTATATGTACAAGTTTTAAAAAATTCTCAAAAAATTACCATACGTAGGGGATGTGAGCTTCTACAATCATGTAAAATTTGAAGACCAAACTCACTCGCAATTGAAGGATATGAAAAGGACAAATTTACTATTCATCACTTATTAGCGCTTGTGAATTTCATATCCTTTAAATGAGATTGATTTTGGTCTTCAAATTTTACAAGGATGTATAATCTCACCTTCCCTACTTATGGTAATTTTTTGAGAATTTTTGAAAACTTGTACTTGAGATTTTTATGAATTTTACACAATAATAATGGTTTCACAGGATATGTTGCCTTTTACTGTTAACATGTTACTAGCTATTACACAAGATATTACTAAACAAAAATGAAGTGAACTATTAGAACAAAAATCTAACTTTGTTTGTCGGTTCTACAGTAAAATATTATATCGACAATCATAAATGTTCCGGCTATTTTGGCATATAGAACAGAATTGACAGCTATGGTTTCTAGGATGGAGATCTGATCCCAGCAGGTTGATGTTTCTTCGGTCACGTTTCAACCATTTTGGTCCCTACTGATGCATATGGACCAGTTAATTTGCACTTCAGTGGCTGAAGTAACAAGATTCCGAGAAGAAGCTCACTGAGACCACCAAGAACAAATTGGAAAGTAATCTGGAATCCCTCATTTTACTATTTTATACACTAATGTTTACTACATTTTACTATAACGAAAGAATGAAGCTACTAACGCATGGGAACCGTGGCCAATCAACTAATAAGTTCGTTCTCTAGTTTGTACATGAATCTGTTTTTTGTTTTAGCCATAACTTTTTATTCGTAGCTCCGATTCATGAACGAATTTCACCAGTAGATTACTGACGATGAGAGGAACAACACAATATAAGTTTCGGTAATAAAATTCGCATAAATTAAATTTTACTGCTAAATGAACATCAATTTATTCTTTATTAGCGAGACTTATATCATTTTGCTCCTCTCATCGTCAGTAATCTACTGATGAAAACCGTTCGTGAATTGGAGCTACGAATAAGAAGTTATGGCTAAAATAAAGAACAAACAAATACATGTACAAACTATGAAATACATTTATTAGTAGGTTTGACTATGTTACTGATTCATAGTATTTTTTTTTGTTTTCTAGTAAAATGTAGTAAATAAGATAGTAATTAATGCATGGCTCGGTCAAAACTGGAGTGCATTTATCAGTTGGTTCTTGCCACATTAGATTCAGTAGTAACTTCGTTCATTCTTCTATAGTAAATGTAGTACTTAAGGAAGTAATGCATGGCTCGATCAAACTAGACCAGTCTGATGCACTGTTTAGTGCGTTGCATGGCTCAGTCGGACTGGATTAAATGGCTGGGGAGTAGAATAGGTTATTTGAAGGACCGAGATGGCCAACAGAGGGGGGTGAATGGTCGCAAATGAAATTTCCCCCAAAATACTCCAACAAAAACCTCGGCAAGATCGCTCAAAGGAAATCGTGAAAAACCTGAAAAACTAGACAACTATGTGTACCCCAAGCATGCATGGATAAGTACCATAAAATATGTGGGGATTTTTGAGTCACAATACTGGTTGTCTAGTGTCCAAGATAAAGAGGAATCATTCAAACTCTTGCTTTTAGAAAGGACATCAATTCAAATCACAAAAGTCACTTTCAGAAAAGCAAAAGCAGAATTTCCAGAACTTGTCCTTAATTTGCACAGGAGGTTGGTGGGTTTCTGCAGCTCAAACAATTCTGAGAATTTTTCTCCCTATGAGCATCAGCGTAGTGAAGAACTCCACCAAATTTCTCTTCAAAAATCCTTACAGAAAAACAGGAAAAATCTAAGAACACAGTATGCTCAAAAACTTCGAGCACAAAGTTTGAGGCTCGGTTTTCACCTCATGGCACCCAAACGGTGCAACAAGTGAACTCCAAACTTTTTTTGTAGGTGTATGTCAGAGTTCCGCACCTCCTCCAAGAAGAATCACTCAAAAAGAATTTTTCTATTTTTTTAAAAAAATCAAACACTGACTGCTGCGCGAAGAACAAGTTCTGAACAAAGTTGGAACTTGAAAGAAAAGATGTTCTGTACTAAATCCAAGAGTGCAAAAGAGATGTAAAACCATATGAAAACACTCAAAACATCCAAGATTAGCAGCATTTAGAAGGAGGGGAGGCAAATCCAAATTACTTGAAAGTAAATTGCGGGAATGTAATTGCGGGAAAGTAAATGCTGAATTTAAATTGCGTAAAGAAAAGACATAATGTAAATGCGCAAAATAAATTCAGAGGTGGATGGATAAAACTTTCATTTCTGGAAGGAGGTTACAAAGCCTCACATTCATGTGGGCAAAGCTCAAATGAGCATCAAAACCTCAACACCTTCAAGGGAAGGAGGCTACCCCTCCACCCCTATTTATACTACTCTTGGGCCACCTACCACCCTTGGATGAGTCCCTCAACCCTAGAGCACTCATCTAAGGGCAAGGATTAACCCACACACACAGCCATGCAAGGGCTAACCCAAAACCCACACACATACCGGGTTTTCTTGCACGGTTTTCAAAGCATACTACCTAGACCCTCTAACCTATCAACTAGACCTCAATCCGACGGCCCTCATTGATCCACGCGCATCTAGCTAGCATCAACTCCTTTCCTTGTCTTCTTGACTTGCCCGGACTCTGTCTCCGATCATCTTCCGGCGATCTCCCAACCGTCTGGACCTTCGACGCTCCTCGCCTAGTCTCGGTCATCCTTCGCCTCACCATGACCTAGCACCGTCGCCCTGCAACCATCAAAGACAAGGAAACTCCTCACATAGCAATGCCCACAAAGATGTGCAATAAACCATCCAACTCCTCACTACGCGTCCATACGACCAGATCGCCACTCTGGCAGAGACAACTCAAATTGCTTCATTTTGAAAATCAATCCAAATCAAACTCAAACTTGAGCACACCTTGCTCAAATAAAGTCAAATACTCATCACAAACATGGATGGACCTCCACATGGTCCTTCAATCTCCCCCTTGATGAGTATATTGACAAACCACACAAAAGGCATAAATTTGAGTTTGAAGAAAATGAAGAAGAAAGCAATTTTTAGTTGCAAAGTCAAACTTGGTCCAAAGATAGAAATTAGAACCATGACCAAGTTGACGAAGAGGAATTCAGATTTTAGAGTTAAATTTAAGAAAGAGCAAGTTTTCAACAAAACTCTAAAATCCAACTAAACATGTCAAATGTGATTATGAGATTATGATCCAAATGAAGTAGTAGCATAGTTTTACAAAGATCATAATAACCAAGTAAGCATTCACATTTTTATCATTTTAGTGATGCCTTTTCTACGTTTTCTCCCCCTTTTGGCAATATAGGCATCAATTTTTTTTATGTATGCATGAAATGCAATCGAAAGAGCTTTGAAGATTATCCAATTGATCAAAATGGAAGGATATTACACCAAGCTTGTCAATTTCAGAAGATGACTAAACTAAGACATGTCCAAGTGCAAATACGAGCTTAGTTTTGAATATTTCATTTTTAGCAAGATTAGACAAGTGCAACACTTAGCTTTAGTTTCAAAAATAGAAGAATAGCCACTCTAAGGATCAAAAGGAAAATCTAGAGTTCAACCTACTCAACACTTTGGGGAATCTAGAAGAGCATACAAGGTCCTTCGGGCTCATTTATCACTTAATGCAAATTTTGATTTATCATCATACAAGACATAGCGGGTTGCAAATGTTTGACATTATTTGCATTCCTTACCCACATATGTCTTTGTTTTTAATTTATTTGCATTTTCTTTTGACAACCAATTGACTCAAGCCGTATGCGACCATCTCAAGATGAACTCTTAAGAGGATGGTCTAGGTCAAACACGATGTATTCCAAGTTCATCCCAAGTGCAATGGGAAGCGGTCTTGTGAATGCAAGGTGTTGAGTCATATGTGCACAAGAAGAGTCAATTTTGTTTAATTTTCATTTTTTTTTGCACAATGATTCATGAGCAATTGAAGGACTCTAGCATGGATCAAACTAGTTTCACCCAAGTTGCTATAGGGACTCTAGAGAACTCCTAAATTTCTCAAATTATGGCACAAACCTCTAGAGAAGAAACCTAGCAAGTAAAAGCAACAAGTTTCATCAAGTTTTTCATTTAAGGCTTATTTCATTTTTAAGCTTAGCAAGTTAAATGAACTTTGACATACCTAAGCTAGTGATTTTCTTCAAATGATGTAGCATGGTGTATAGCATGAAGAAGAAATCAGTTGCATAATAGACAAAGCTCATAAAACAAAAAATGCAGTCTAAATGCAATGCATGAACAGATTCCCAAACTCCCCCTCAACAAATGAATCAATTTTAAGCTCAAATCTGGTTAAAGTTGAGTTATTATCAAGATTAGGCATAAAAAAACCCGAATGAACTCAATAACAACCAGAAAAACAGAATGAGGAGAAGAAGCCGAGAAACTGCAAAACTGGATGGCTATTGAGCATAGATAAGATAGAAGAGACTCACTACGGCTTAGACTCGCTCTTATCTTCCCCAGTGACTGACATAGGGAAGCTGACTCTAGATCCCAACTAAGGAGTGCACACAGACCCTGTCTACCCAGGAGGCCCAATACCTGCTAGACTTATAAGACTGTGAGGGAACTCAACCTAGAGAGAAGAGAGAACAGCTAATCACGCATGATAGCAACCTAAAGCACAAGATAAGAGGTCCATGGAAGGCATGCCAGAAGTCTAAGTGAATGAACTCAACTCAAGAAAACAAGCCCAAGTCACCCAAAAGAAACACAAAGAAAAGAAAAGCTAAGTTGGAAGAAAATATATAATATATAATATACAAACTAGCTCCCCCTCACGAAAGGCCGTAAAGGCTCACGACTCCAAGCTCACTCCTCAAGGCAACAAATCTGGAGCTATCCAAAGGCTTGGTGCAGATATCGGCTAACTGAAGGTCACTCTCTATGAACTGAAGCGCGATATCTCCCTTCTCCACATGGTCTCTAAGGAAATGATATCTAATATCAATGTGCTTGGTCCGGGAATGTTGCACTGGGTTTTTAACAATGCAAATAGCTGAAGTGTTGTCACAGAAAAGTGGCACACTCTCTATCTCTAACCCATAGTCCTGTAAGGTCGATCTCATCCAGAGCACCTGGCTGCAGCAACATACTCGGCCTCAGCGGTGGACTGTGCAACCCCAGACTGCTTCCTAGATGACCAAGAAATAAGAGAAGTGCCAACGAATTGGCAAGTACCAGAAGTGCTCTTCCTATCTATCCTACAGCCAGCAAAGTCGGCATCGGAAAAGGCTCTAAGAGATAGACAAGAAGACGAAGAGTACCAAATACCATAATCAGTGGTAGCACGAAGGTACCTGAAGATGCGCTTGACCGCCTGTCGGTGAGAGGCGCGAGGAGAAGCTTGAAATCAAGCGCACAGACACACAGCAAAATGTATGTCCGGCCTCAAGCGGTGAGGTACAAGAGGAGCCGATCATGCTCAAACTCCTTTTGATCAAGAGGCTCACCATCCTCATCGGGCTCGAGGACGTAGTGGTGGCCATAGGAGTCATCACCGGCTTCCCATCGACATGTCGAAGCACCTCAGAGGTCACGGGTATATTTTCCTTGATGCAAAAAGTACCCTCCGAGTCCGCTTGATTTGGAAGCCAAGAAAGTAGCTCAACTCGCCCATCATACTCATCTCAAACTCTGTGCTCATCACCTCAGAAAACTGAGACACAAGCGAATGAGACGAGCCACCAAAAATGATATCGTCCACATAAATTTGGACAAGAAGAAAATTAGACTCATGGTGTCTGATGAACAGAGTTTTGTCTACTATGCCCATTTTGAAGTCATGGCTGAGAAGATAAGACTTGAGCCTCTCATACCATGCTCTGGGGGCCTGCTTGAGTCCATACAAAGCTTTGGAGAGCTTGTATACATGACTCGGAAACTTGGGGTTCTCGAATCCTGGAGGTTGTTTGACATAAACCTCTTCCTCAATATAGCTATTGAGGAATGAACTCTTGACATCCATTTGATAGAGCTTGAAGCCCTGAGATGCAGAGAATGCAAGCAGGATCCTAATAGCCTCTAGTCTAGCTACAGGAGCAAAGGTCTCCTCAAAGTCAAGACCCTCAACCTGAGAAAAGCCCTGTGCAACTAGCCTGGCCTTGTTGCGAATGACAACCCCATCCTCACTCTGCTTGTTTTTGAACACCCACTTGGTCCAAATGACATTATGACCAGATGGGGGCTCGACAAGCTGCCATACCTTGTTCCTCTCAAAGTTCTCAAGTTCCTCATGCATAGCATTAATCCACGATTCATCGGATAATGCATGAGAAACATCCTTCGGCTCAAAGGAGGCAACAAAGGCAGAGTGGAGGCGGCTGGACAAACCTGATTTTGAGCGAGTGACCGCTCAAACAGATCACCAATGATCGATCGGTGGATGAGCTTTTGGATATGACGGGAGGACGAAGTATGTAGTGGCCTCTACCTCATGCCTGTAAGAGGTAGGAGCAGAGCCACTCATTGAAGGAGAGTCGGAAGGCAAGGGTGGTCTCCCGAGGTGCGAAATGGAAACAGGAGGCACCTCGGTGTAGAGGGACTGGATCCGGTGGAACACCATCATCTCCATCATCCTCATCTTCTACAAAGATGGTCTCGGAGGGATAAGAAGAGCCTGAAACATCAGGTCTAGCTCCTGGGCTAGCCTCATCAAAGGTCACATCACAAGTCTCTATGATCCTATGCGCATCAACGCTCTAGACCCTATAGCTACAAGAAGAAGTCGAGTAACCTAGAAAGATACCATCAGAAGAGCGAGACTCAAACTTATCTAGGTTACCAGACTTCAAGATAAAACACTTGCAACCGAAAACGCGAAAATGAGACACACTGGGCTTTCGCCCATACCTCAACTCATAAGAAGTGCAATGCAAATGTGCTCTCAAAAACACGCGATTAGAAACATGGCAAGCAGTAGCTATAGCCTCAGCCCAAAACTTCCTAGGAGTATTGTACTCGTCTAGCATCGTCCGGCCATCTCAACTGTGGTCCTGTTCTTCCTTTCCACTACGCCATTCTCACGAGGCGTAGGAGAAGAGAACGATGCTCTAAACCGACTCACACAAAAACTCTCAATGTAGGAATTCTTGAACTCCGTGCCATTATCACTGCAGTATAGATCGTAATGCACCGAGAGCTCAATAGACAACCTCTCGATCAAACCCACAAGTGAGAAAAGGTCTCATCCTTCGAGGCCATGAAGAATACCCAAGAGTATCTAGAAAAATCATCAACGATGACAAGAACATACCACTTCCCTCCTGCTGACTGCACTCTAGCTGGACCAACAGTGTCCATATGTAAAAGCTGTCCTGGTGCATCAGTCATCACTACGGTGACTGGAGGATGAGAACACAGTATGCTCAAGAACTTCGAGCAGAAAAGTTTGGGGCTCGGTTTTCACCTCATGGCGCCCAAACGGTGCGACAAGTGAGCTCCAAACTTTTTATGTTGATGTATATCAGAGTCCCACACCTCCTACAACAAGAATCACTCAAAAAGGATTTTTCTATATTTTTAAACAAATCAAACACTGACTGCTGCGTGAAGAACAAGTTCTGAATAAAGTTGGAACTTGAAAGAAAAGATGTTCTCTACTCAATCCAAGAGTGCAAAAGAGATGTAAAACCATATTAAAACACTCAAAACATCCAAGATCAGCAGCATTTAGAAGGAGGGGAGGCAAATAAAAATTACTTGAAAGTAAATTGCGGGAATGTAATTGCGGGAAAGTAAATGCTGAATTTAAATTGCGTAAAGTAAAGACATAATGTAAATGCGCAAAATAAATTCAGAGGTGGATGGATAAAACTTTCATTTCTGGAAGGGGAGGTTACAAAGCCTCACATTCATGTGGGCAAAGCTCAAATGAGCATCAAAAACCTCAACACCTTCAAGGGAAGGAGACTACCCCTCCACCCCTATTTATACTACTCTTGGGCCACCTACCACCCTTGGATGAGTCCCTCAACCCTAGAGCACTCATCTAAGGGCTAGGATTAACCCACACACACAGCCATGCAATGGCTAACCCAAAACCCACACACATACCGGGTTTTCTTGCACGGTTTTCAAAGCATACTACCTAGACCCGCTAACCTATCAACTAGACCTCAATCCGAAGGCCCTCATTGATCCACGCGGCATCTAGCTAGCATCAACTCCTTTCCTTGTCTTCTTGACTTGCCCGGACTCCGTCTCCGATCATCTTCCGGCGATCTCCCAACCGTCTGGACCTCCGACGCTCCTCGCCTAGTCCCGGTCATCCTTCGCCTCACCATGACCTAGCACCATCGCCCTGCAACCATCAAAGACAAGGAAACTCCTCACATAGCAATGCCCACAAAGATGTGCAATAAACCATCCAACTCATCACTACCGCGTCCATACGACTCCAGTCGCCGCCCTCTGGCAGAGACAACTCAAATTGCTTCATTTTGAAAATCAATCCAAATCAAACTCAAACTTGAGCACACCTTGCTCAAATAAAGTCAAATACTCATCACAAACATGGATGGACCTCCACATGGTCCTTCATTATTCTACACGCATGCATTGTAAAACATGCTTTAATTATGAAACTAAAATATGAGACTAGCTCCAATATTCCTCAGAGGTCAGGACCCTCTGATGCTTTATTGGTACCACAATTTCCAGAGGTCAGAACCCTTTGATGATATGAAGGTAATTGTATTCAAACGTAATTTGCACTTAGTGCACCTTCTTATAATATGAACTTTGAGAACTCATAATACGGGCAACAAGTCTAAAAAAGGAGAAACCAGCACCTAAAATTTTTTCATCACAAGAACCTTCTATTTTAATTCATATTTGAACTTGATGTTATTTGACTTCTTTTTGCCTCTTACTATTATTGCTATTACTTTGCTTTGCGACGCACAACGTGTAGACTCCGACCTTCCAGAAACCACCGTCAATGACCCAGACCTTGATCTCGACATCAACCAGCAACGCAAGCACCCCTTTGATCACGTTGATTCCAGCATTTCAAAATTGTTTTGTTAAAAATCTTTATGCATGCATATATTATTAGTAAATTCGCAATATTGTGGTATTGGTAGATATGACCTTCATTGATGAAACATCCTTAATAAATATTGACATGACATCCTTTGTAGCCATAAGTCAGGGATAGACATTTAATAATGTCAAATGGGTATACTGTATTATATTTGCACATGCTTAGCCATGCTTTAGATTGGGACGCGAATGGTCGGTTATACCGTTCGTGATGGAAATGGAATATTGGACATGATGGAAAATGTGGATATTGATATTTTGGTAAAAATTAAAATAAAACTATGATTTTGACACAGGCGAGCTATTGACAATAGCCTGATGTGCATGGGACTTGCACATAGATAGGGGAGATTTCTCGTCCGAGTCGGATTAAGGACAGAACGTAGTGTTGTATGATCCAAGGGATACTCGTACAGCCACAAGTGTTGGTATGGGATGGCCTTAACCTACTAAGTTACTTAGATTTGGCTCTGCACATTGGAAGGCCGAAGTAACACGGGCATTCTGGGTAGGTTTGCTTGTAGGGGTTTTTACATACCAATGCAACGGTGTATGCCTTACTATGGGGATTAGTGGGGCTCACAAGAGTGAACTATGTGAGAAGTACTGTGTGTACAAATATCTTCTGCCTCCATAGTAAGGGTTTGTCATCACCGAGTTGGTGTAAAGTTAGATCTAGGTAATGTAACGGTTATGTTATGACCTCTCTATGGCACACCAAAGGAAGTGTGCTAATTGTGTTGCACAAAGAGTTGATCAGTTATTATGGGTAAAGTTGTACACCTCTGTAGAGTGTAAATATTTTCAAAAAGCCGTGCCCGCGGTTATGAGAGATTTGGTGAACTGATACTAGTTAGATGATTTACATATTTTCATAGAAATGGACTAGAATTGGAAACATGTGTTGGAAAGCTTACCCTTCACATGATTCAATACCATGCCATGTGTTGGCAAGGATTGGTTTCAGCTGGTATGCCATGTATTGGCAAAGACTGGTTTTATGCCATGTGTTGACAGGGAATGGTTCGAATTGTTGCTTACGTCATGGAGGACTCTGAGTTGCTATATTTATGCTTACATACTTGTTATTTTATATACTTGTCAAATTGCTTTTACAAAATTTTGTTTGCAATCTATTATTCAATATTTACAATTCAAATTGGCTTTACTCAAAATAACTATGGAATCATTTCCTTTGATACAGCTTGCATTTATGATAGGCTTGCAAAGTCTTGCGAAGTACGCAATGTACTCACCCTTGTTGTGTTGTTTTAGGTAAAGAATCAGAACACCCTAGATGAAATAGTTTATGACGCAGATCACGGGGAATATTATGACGAGCTTTTCTAGAGATTTTACCTTATCAGTTGCCTGAGGGTTGTGTGGCACACTACAAGACTTTTGAATTTATGCTACAGCTTCTTTTGTCTTTTCAGACTATTGTATAAACAGCTTCCGCTATTATATGTAATATATTGTGTATAGATGTGATTTCAACTTTGTAAATGTGCGTACTAGCCACTGATCATGGGACTAGTACTGAATGCACATGGAACCCATTGTTGATATTCTATACCAAAAATGAGGGCCTCAGAGATTTCCTGGGTAATCATGACGTTCTTCATTGTTCCCGTTGCCTTGGGGAGGGACATCTTTTAGTCGATTGCATTAATTATATGTCAGATGCAAAAGATGTTACCGATATGGTCATATTCTAAAGAATTGTCTTATCTTGAGGAGAGCCCAATCCAAGATCTGGAGGTTGGTTTTAAATCCGTATCTTTCCTTGGCCCACCGTTCAGGTACATTTCAACACAATCTCAAGGCGGTTCCTAAAAATGTTTTGCCTTCAACTTCCATTGTTCGTGTCCCTCTCTCTAATACCACTCTCTTTTGTTTCTCGCCAACAGCATCTCTCTCAAGCCTCATCCATGGCATACTTCTAGATCATCGAGCTAGATTGGTCCATTCCAGATGGAATACAAGTTGACGATGGTAGATTCTTCTACTGGGACCGCACAGATATGATCTTTGCAAAACCTCCCAAAACTCATAAATACTTTGCATTTGCTATTATTGAGCCATGGCCCCAAGGTGAAGAGCTTCAACAGATGTTGATCGAAGTACAAGACTACATTTAACAAGTGCTCAAGGTAAGAGTCATCTCTTGCTATCATCATCCTTTTGGAGTGGACTTGTTTCAATTCGCTTCAAGCATGCGTTGAGACATCCTAGTCTTTGGGAGCCCTTATGAATTTGGACCATATTCCCTACAGTTTATCAAGCGTGATGAGGGTCCAACTAGAGAGGTGTTCCATTCACCCGAATCAGATGGGTAATGTTCTTGGGATTTCTCCTGGACTTTAAGCACTCCCATTACATTGCTCAGGCATGCTCTTCATTCGGTAAACTTTTATATTGGTATGAAAATGACCAAGTTCAAGGTAGAGTGATTTGTAAGATCCTAGCTCAAGATGCAGCCTCCATTCCTCGCCACCTTATTATCAAGAAAGGCAATACTCCGGGCGGACAGGGCGAATCCTGGACAGTATCGGTCTTCATCCTAAACTCTGACTTTCTAGATGCCTTCTCAGTTGATGAGGAACCGTCTACGTACTTTCATGCCAATCAAATCATCAACCTGAGCAAGAAGTACCAAAGGAAAACCACCAAAATCAACCTCTTGAAAACCACATCATACCACCGCTTGACATTGACCCCAGTGGGATCAATGGATCCAAGCAACCTTCATGGGCCAAGGAGGACATCAAGTCAATGAGCATCAGGCATCGTTAACCCTTATGACAGACGACAACTATGCCCTTCACCATGACTCATATATTGAATCGTCAGCGCAAGGACCCACTCTACAGAGTATTTCGTCTCTGCACCTGTCAGACGACCAATCTAATGATTGCATGGACATAGTGTGAGTTTCGCAATACCATCCTTCGTCATCGGGCATTCAGCCACAAAAGATTCTACAACAGATATGGATGTGTTTCATGTAATGTTAGATTTCCCTTGGCCCCTATCAAAAGAGATATCCGATTCCTCTGAGCCTGGTGCATACAGATTTTTTTGGGTTCAAGCCAAAGAGATCATGGAACATGGCCTTTGATCAGCTAATTTTGAAAGGTGCGCAACACTTGAGCCTACCTCACCCTCACCTAGAAGACCGTATCAACAAAAAGAGCTCTGTCATGATAATGGAGATTGATGAACCTTGTAAAGCCACTCAGAGAGAGGTAACTCAAGAGGACCCTGACACCAACATGGACGTAGTGCTAGCCTCGAGCCTGCAACCATTTGCTCTGCCCTCAACTCACCCATTAGGTACCCCAAGATCAACAACAGCCTTAAAGGGTAAGACACCAATTTCTATTCAATCATTGAGGCGAAGTACAAGGATCAGTGCCCTTCATGGTGGTCTTAAACTGGATCACCCAGCCAATATTAGGCGGTCAAAAGGAAAAATTGCTGAAAGGCCAACTAACACCGACACAGCCCAGAACATCAAGGAGAACCTCATGATCACATGCAACAATCTTCCATTCCTCCAGAACTACCAATACCTCTAATGCAGCAATGGGCTACGGACTTTTCTGGGGTACCTTCTTTGGAGGTATCGATAGACAAATTCTTCAGGGACCTTAATGAAGATGGGGGAGATCACTCCAGTTCTCAGGAATACCTTGACGGACCCTGTTGGACTCCATCCTTCTTTTCTCTCCTTTCTGTTTACAGTGTATGTTGGAGCTTTTGTTTATCTCAAATGGTCAACAAATGTAAATGTTTAATCTGTAACTTTCTTAAGTGTTGGTCCTTCTACTTTAGTTGTCATATCATTGCCACTAACTTCTCTTCTGCTGAGGTGCTTGGCAAGATTTACCATATGTCCTATTCGTACACCATCTCTAAGACCCTGACTCTCACAGTCAGGTGTCCCTCACATCTTTTTTACCTTAACCTCCATGCAGAACCATAATAGAAATTGTAATATTCTTTGTTGGAATATCAGACGGATGAACTTAGAGGAAAAGCTGAGAGCTATCAGAGCTAAGGTAGAAGAAGGAAGATGTTCGATCGTTTGCCTCCAAGAGATGAAAAGAAGAAACCATTCAGCACTCCTTCTTCAAATCATTCTTGCCCCGTTACGTTGACAAGTTTGCTTTTTCTACCTTCAATGGAACCTCTGGGGGTATCATGACAGCTTGGTCTAGCTCTAATTTCAATGGAACTATCATTTTCCAAAGCTCTTTTGCCATTACCATCAACTTCACCTCCAACCATGACGCCCGTCCATGGATTCCCACGAACATTTATGGCCCATGAGCTAGGCCAGCAAGAGATAAGTTCATAGCCTGGTTCTCCCAACTGAACCTTGGCCAAGATTTAAACTGGATTTTTATGGGAGATTTCAATTTCATTCGTTCAGTTCGAAATAGAAACAAGCCAAGTGGGAACATCCAAGATATCATGTTATTCAATAATATCATCAATGCTTTAGGCCTAATTAAGTTACCCCTTAAAGGTCGCCGCTTTACTTGAAGCAATATGCAAGAAGATCCGTTGTTGTAGCAACTATATTTGTCCTTTACCTCCCCAGACTGGACCTCAGTTTACCCTAATACCACAGTTCTGGTGCTGGCCAAGAACATCTCTAACCATTCTCCAAGCCTTATTAGCATCCAAACAAACATTCCCAAGTCTAACCTGTTCAGGTTCGAGAACTTCTGGATCGATCACTCGGGCTTCTTTGACTAGGTGCAACGATCTTGGAACACACAGGTCCACAATTCTGACATAGCTAAAACCCTCAGAACAAAATTCAAGTATCTAAGAAGACACCTCAAAGACTGGAGCAAGCAGTTATCTCATCTCTCGAGCCTCATCAAAAACTGTAATGTGGTCATCCTCCTTTTGGACAAATTGGAAGAGAGAAGAACTTTATTTCACATGGAACACAACTTCAGGCTCATCATAAAAAATCACCTACCTCGGTTACTCCATTACAAATAGCTATACTAGAGAAAAAGAAATACCATATGATGTATGAAACTTGGAGATGAAAACACAAAATTCTTTCATTCAGTGGCAACAGAAAGATACAGAAAAAATAAGATCACTCATCTTCACAAAGAGGATGGCAAAATTATCACTGATCACCATGTCAAAGCAACTATCCATTGGACTACCTTCAAGAGTAGAATGGGTATTTCTAACCAACCAATCGTGCATTTCCACCTATCTAAATTAGTCACTAGTGTCAATGGCCTGGACTCTTTGGTTCTTCCCTTCACAAAAAAGGAAATTGATAGTGTTGTCCAATCTCTTCCACTAGAAAAAGCCCCCGGACTAGACGGCTTCGACGGTATGTTTATTAAAAAATGCTAGGACATCATTGTGGATGACTTCTATTCTCTTTGAAATCAGTTTCATTCAGCAGAGCTGAATGTCCAAAGCATAAATGGTTCTTTCATAGTGTTGGTCCTAAAAAAAATCTTCCCCTTAGACAGTCAATAATTATAGGCTGATCTCTCTGCTGAATTCCAATTTGAAACTGATCACAAAGCTCCTCGGAAATAAGTTACAGAATATCATCCTGCAGTTGGTTCATCGGAATCAATATGGATTTCTAAAGACAAGAACTATCCAAGATTGTCTAGCCTGGGCCTTCGAATATATCCATCAATGCCACCAAAGTGCAAGACAATTTCTTATAATTAAACTAAATTTTGAAAAGGATTTTGACACAATTGAGCACTCTATTATCATAGCCATGATGAGATAAAAATGTTTTCCTCAAAGATGGATAATTTGGATACAGCAAATTCTCTCATCGGCTTACTCCCTATCCTTTTAAATGGAGTACCAAGTAAACAATTCCAGTGCAAAAGAGGAGTAAGACAAGGAGATCCCTTATCTCCTCCCCTCTTTGCCCAAGCGGTCAATCTGCTTCAATCCATTGTAAATAAAGCTACTCAAAGAGGTATTATCTAGCTACCGTTAGTGCTATGCCCTTGAGGCAATCATTTAGATGATTGTAGCATGACTATGTTTATGAATAATAATATGATTATTGGTCCAATGAATGTATATCATTGTATTGATCAACAAGTATGTGACTTGCTTATGAAGCTCTTTACTTATTGATATAATTCGATAAATATCTCTGTTCGGATATCATCGTATAGGACAACGATGAATAGATCAGCACATGTAGTGATCGACGATCATGCTTCATAGATCATGGGATATAGAGATATCATCTATACATTGTGGACGCATGTTGAAGAATATGGGTTAGATAGACCCGCAATTGGACACTGCGAGAATGTTTCATTCTTATGTGTCATCAGTGTATCTCATACCTAGTAGATGTATGATCCTTAGACCTGAGATTGTCATATTCCCTACATGTGTAATAGTTTTCATTGGGGCTATCAAACACTACTTCCTAACCGGATAGTTATAAAGGTAGCTTTCATGTTTACTATGAAAGCGTGCGAGAGGAAGTGAGCAGTCAAGATGGAATTTGCCACTCCAATGAAACGGAGATATATGACAAGGCCACTTGTGTGATATGATTAAGGAAGTGCATGGCCATGCCGTGATTGAGGAGTCAATCACAACTTATTAATATATCACGAATACGAGAGATGGATTGAATCATCAAAGGATGACATACTTCTCGCCTTGAGTTTAATCTTCATATACTTGGCAAAGGGATTATTACATGAGTACTTTTGATAGGTTCTGTCCGATTTGATCATAGTATGTTTGGGAGTTGGCATACATTGCAAGGAGCCGCTACCAACTATTGGATTGAAAAGGAGTTTTTCGAATCCATGTCCAAACGTACGTGAACCTGCAGGGTCACACACTTAATGGGCTGGGACGCATTAATTTGCATTGGATTCATAATTAATGGACATCGTGGGTTTAGCACGCTGATGGGCCTTGGTTTAGGGTTTCATCTTGTGGCTATATAAGGAGGGGAGGAGGGTGGGCGCAGGGTGTGCTTTCCCACGGTTTAGAAGTGATTCACTCGAAACCCTAGCCTCCTCTTCTCGTTGCCCCTGCCGAGCGACTAGGTGCTTGCACACCGACGCACCGCGTTCCATCCCTGGACGTGTGGACTACTGCGGTGACATTGCTGTGACTGCGGCGTGGGAGGACAATCCACGGCGAGGCGAGGACGATCCGCTCCATTGACGCAACGACTGCGGCGAGGACGATCCACTACATCGACGCTGAAGGATTCCGTGAATCGCGTCTAGTGGTAATCTTATCTGTGATCCCCTTCTTGCGAGTAGCTTTCTGGTTACACGGTAGATTTTTTTTTGTGCTTGTGTAGCATATCGCGTTCCTCTTCAGTAGTATCAGAGCCATCTCGTATAGTTTTGTGATCTGGATGTTGCACATATGATGTGTGAGATTAGTAGATTAGATCTATTACATGTTCAGCCGGTTCATGTGATGAATTGGTGATGGCAGCCATCGATGAGATTGGCCGGTTTAGGGTTTGAGGAAAGTGCAAACCGACTCAATCTTGATTTGGGTGAGTCCGTTAATGGTACGACGTTACCCTTACTGGTCGGGTTACCGCCATCAGGGTTTCTGAAATGTATCCATATGGGACCAAGCCAATCAGATTGAGCTGGATTGGGTCAATCTAGTTGATCCATGGTAAGCGCAAACTGATTCAATATTGATTTGGGTAGGTCCGTTCATGGTACGACGTTACCCTTACCGGTCGGGTTACCGCCATCAGGGTTTCTGAAACGTATCCATATGGGACCAAGTCAATCAGATTGAGTTGGATTGGGTCAATCTAGTTGATCCATGGTAAGCGCAAACCAATTCAATATTAATTTGGGTGAGTCCGTTTATGGTACGACGTTATCCTTACCGGTCGGGTTACCACCATCAGGGTTTCTGAAACATATCCATATGGGACCAAGCCAATCAGATTGAGTTGGATTGGGTCAATCTAGTTGATCCATGGTAAGCGCAAACCGATTCAATATTGATTTAGGTGAGTCCGTTCATGGTACAACGTTACCCTTACCGGTCGGGTTACCGACATCAGGGTTTCTGAAACGTATCCATATGGGACCAAGCTAGTAAGATTAGATCGAATTGGGTCAATTTGGTTGATCCGTAGAAATTTGAGGGTGTTTTCCTTTAACAGGAGACATGCCTCTAAAAAATTTTTCCAAGGGCGCTGCCCCTCGGACCCCGGAGTCGTAGTGTTGCTTTTGTTTAACTCGTTTTTGCAGGGAATTATGTGAAATAGTATGGCCTATGTGTATGTGATGCATGTAATATCCACATGGCCTGCGTGCCATGTCAAGCCATAAGGCTATTTAAATTGTATAATGACCTGCGTGTCGACTTGTGATGCTTCAAACCCTCATGTAAAATTCATTATCAAAAGTTGTAAGGTGTTGCATCCATAATGATGAAGACGATGGTATCAAGCAAGGTGGCTAGGTGAGCAAATCAAGCAAGGTGGCAAGGTGAACAAACAAGCATGATGATGGAGATCTTAATGCTAAGGGCCATGCTATTTCACGACTTATTTTGATTTTACGTGGATGTGTGTTTAATCCTTGCTATTTTCTTTATGCTCATTGCATGTGATGCCATGTTCTTAGTAGATTTTGTTCATCCCTATAGTTAAAATTTTAAATCAAAATGTCCATCCAATTGTTGCACCTATCAAGAATTTAGATCGTTATTGATATGATTGCCAAAGTAGTATATCAATGGCTATCTTAATAGATGATAGGGATGTCTTTGACACATCACGCATAACAATGGTAGATTTAATCAAGCTATCAAAACGGTTTTGGGCTTGAGGACATAAGTGGTTGGGATTTGATTTGAGAATGAAGGAACCTATACAAGACAATTGGTGTCTAGAAAAACACACATGAGGCAGGTTTCTTAATTGGCACCGAATACGGAAGTGCTCCCTCCTCATGTGAGACCTAGGGCAGGTTGACTGGCCATGAGTCAAGTTGATGGAGGCATTCATTACTTGTTTTCATACTCAACAAACAAGAGTTACATAAGATGTAATTAGCAAAGGTGTTGCTTACCTATGTCATTAAATTTCTAGCAGTGATGCCAAAGCTCACTAGTGTTTGATGAATATGGATCTTGAATACTCAATATATGTCTATAAAAGGGACATAAAATAGGAGTGTCTTTTATTAAAATGTTTAATAAAATTTTACATAAACATAGTGCTTAGAATCTTTGCATGCTTTTGTTGTAGTTCAATGGCACCTTCTCCTACTCCTGCTACACCTGGTTTTGCTTTGAGATTAGTTTTGGAAAGGGAAAAACTTAATGGAACTAATTTTGTTGATTGGTATCGCAACCTGAGAATTGTTCTCAAGCATGAAAAGAAGGACTACGTTCTAGAGAATCCAATTCCTGATGAACCAGCCAAAAATGCTCCTCGCAATTTGAAGGTTGAATATGAAAAGCATGTTATGCTTCTGTAGAGGTTAGCTGTCTCATGCTAGTCACCATGGACTCTGAGCTCCAAAAGTAATATGACTAGGATGCTTACAATATGATTGTGGGCTGGAAGGGCATGTTTGGGAATCAAGCAAGAGCTGAGAGGTATGGTATCTCAAAGCTTTTATTTGATTGTAAGCTGGCTGAAGGCAGTCCGGTCAGCCCTCATGTGATCAAGATGATTTGTTACATTGGGAGATTGGAAAAACTTGAGTTTCCCCTTAGCCTCGGTTTGGCCACGGATGTTATTCTCCGTCCGCCTCGAGCTTTGAGCCATTCATTATGAATTTTCATATGAATAGCATGGAGAAGAGCCTAACCGAGCTACATGGGATGCTCAAGGCTGCCGAGGAAAGCATTAAGAAAAAACCCAATCATGTGATGATGGTTCAGAAAACAACTACATTCAAAAAGAGGAAGGCTAAGGCTGGCGGAACGGGAAAGAGCAAGGGCAAGGGCAAGGGCAAAGCTCAAGATGAGATCGCAAGCCTCAAAAATAAGCTTCCGAAGCTTAAAGTTGGCCCTCAACCTGAAACTCAATGCTTCTATTGCAAGAAATCAGGACATTGGAAACGGAACTGCGAAAAGTACCTGGCAGATAAGAAGAATGGAAATGTGGTTTCCACTTCAGGTATTAATGTTATAGAAATTAATCTTGCTACTTCTTCACTCAGCTCATGGGTATATGATACCGGTTCGGTTGCTCACATTTGAAATTAGATGCAGGGGCTGATAAAGAATAGAGACTTGGCAAAAGGAGAAGTGGATCTTCGCGTGGGGAATAAAGCAAGAGTTCTTTGGTCTTGCTGTTGGCACATACCCATTGCATTTGCCTTCGTGATTAGTTTTAGAACTCAATAATTGTTCTTTGTTCCATCTTTGAGTAGAAACATTATTTCATCTTCTTGTTTGGAACATGAAGGTTATGATTTCATAATAAAGAACTTTGTTTGTTCAATATTTTGAATGATATGTATTATGGTCGTTGCCCCATGGTGGATGGGTTGTACGCCCTGAACTCAAGAGAATCTGTCTATAACATTAATGTAAAAGGCATCGGCCTAATGATTTGAACCCTACCTTTTATGGCATTGTCGCTAGGTCATATAAATGAGAAGTGCATGAAGAAGCTCCATGGTGATGGACTTCTAACCTCATTTGATTTTGAATCATTTGAAACATGTGAATCTTGTTTACTTGGCAAGATGACAAAAGCCCCTTTCACAGGTTTTAGTGAGAGAACGAGTGAGTTATTGGCCCTAGTACATACAGATGTATGTGGATCAATGAGCTCGACTGCTAGGGGTGGGTTTCAGTACTTTGTAACTTTTACTGATGACTTTAGTAGATATGGATATATCTATTTAATGAGGTATAAATCTGAAACTTTTGAAAGGTTCAAAGAGTTTCAAAATAAAGTACAAAATCAACTTGGCAAATCAATAAAACACTTACGATCAAATCGTGGTGGCGAATACTTGAGCCAAGAGTTTGGTGATCATCTAAAGCAATGTGGAATCGTTCCGCAACTTACTCCGCCAGGAACACCTCAATGGAATGGCGTGTCCGAACGACGAAACCGAACTTTATTAGATATGGTTCGGTCAATGATGATCCAAACAGATCTGCCATTATCCTTCTGGGGTTTCGCTCTAGAGACAGCTGCGTTCACTTTGAATAGGGTCCCAAATCCGTTGAGAAGACGCCATATGAGATATGGACTGGGAGAAGTCCCATGTTGTCATTTCTCAAGATATGGGGATGTGAGGCTTATGTAAAACGTTTACAATCAGATAAACTCGCACCTAAATCAGAAAAATGCTTTTTTGTGGGGTATCCTAAAGAAACAAAAGGATATTACTTTTACAAAAGAAACGAGAACAAAGTTTTGTTGCTCAAATGGTGTCTTTTGGAGAAAGAGTTTCTTTCAAAAGAATTCAGTAGGAGTGATGTGTATCTTGATGAAGTTCGAGAATCACATGAATATGTTCAAGCTACCACTGAACCTTTACAAGATGTACAAAGTGTTGTTCAACCTGTGGAAGAGACTCCAGCCCCACGTAGGTCGGGGAGGCCACGTCATGTACCTATAAGATATGGGAATGACATATTATTGTTGGACAATGATGAGCCCACGACTTATGAAGAAGCAATGATGGACCCAAACTCCGAAAAATGGCTTGAAGCCATGAGATCCGAAATTCAATCCATGCTTGACAACCAAGTTTGGAACTTGGTCGATTCTCCTTATGGTGTAAAAACCATTGAATGCAAATGGATTTTCAAGAAGAAGATAGATGTAGATGGAAATGTTCAGATCTATAAGGTACAGTTGGTGGCAAAGGGTTTCAAACAAGTTCAAGGAGTTGACTATGATGAAACCTTCTCACTGGTAGCCATGCTCAAGTCTGTCCGGATCATTTTAGCTATTGCTGCATATTTTGATTATGAAATATGGCAGATGAATGTCAAAACAGCCTTCCTTAATGGGAATCTTTCTGAGGATATATACATGATACAACCTGAAGGTTTTGTTGATCCTAAATATGATAAAAGGGTATGCAAGCTTCAAAGATCCATTTATGGGTTAAAGCAAGCATCTCAGAGTTGGAATATTCGTTTTGATGAAGTAGTCAAAGGGTTTGACTTTATCAAAAATGAAGAAGAGCCTTGTGTTTACAAGAAGGCTAGTGGGAGCGCACTTGTATTTCTGATTTTGTATGTGGATGACATATTATTGATCGAGAATGATATTCCTATGCTTGAAGATGTTAAGACATCATTGAAAAGGAGTTTCTCAATGAAGGACTTGGGAGAAGCATGCTATATCTTGGGCATAAAAATCTATAGAGATAGATCAAAAAGGTTAATTGGATTAAGTCAGGAAACGTACATTAACAAGATATTGAAAAGGTTCAATATGCATGAATTCAAGAGAGGTTTCATGCCAATGTCACATGGCATTAGTCTCTGCAAGAATCAGTGTCCTTCGACATCTGATGAGCGAGATAGGATGAGCAAGATTCCATATGCTTCTGCTATTGGGTCTATTATGTATGCCATGATCTGTACACGTCCAGATGTCTCATATGCTCTAAGTGTCACAAGCAGATACCAAGCGGATCCTGGTGATGGTCATTGGATAGTCGTAAAAAATATCCCGAAGTACTTGCGAAGAACTAAGGGTATGTTCCTTGTTTTTTGAGGTGAGGAAGATCTTGTTGCAAAGGGTTACACCGATGCAAGCTTCCAAACTGACAAAGATGATTTTCGATCGCAATCCGGGTTTGTGTTTACACTTAATGGAGGAGCAGTAAGCTGGAAGAGTTCCAAGCAAAACACGATGGCCGACTCTACGACAGAAGCAGAGTACATTGCAGCTTCGGAGGCTGCAAAAGAAGCTATGTGGATTAAGAAGTTTATCACAGAGCTTGGTGTGGTCGCTAGTGCCTCTAGTCCAATGGACATCTATTGTGATAATAGTGGTGCCATTGCACAAGCAAAAGAGCCTAGATCACATCAGAAGTCTAAACACATACTCCGGCACTTTCACCTTATTCGCGAGATTGTGGATAGAGGTGACGTGAGAATATGCAAAGTACATACGGAAGCCAATGTGGCCGATCCGTTGACAAAGCCACTGCCACAGCCTAAGCATGAGGCACACACGAGGTCTATTGGTATTAGATACTTAATTGATTGACTCAAGTGCAAGTGGGAGATGGTTAGTGCTATGCCCTTGAGGCAATCATTTAGATGATTGTAACATGACTATGTTTATGAATAATAATATGATTATTGGTCCAATGAATGCATATCATTGTATTGATCAACAAGTATGTGACTTGCATATGAAGCTCTTTACTTATTGATATAATTCGATAAATATCTCTGATCGGATATCATCGTATAGGACAACGATGAATAGATCAGCACATGTAGTGATCGATGATCATGCTTCATAGATCATGGGATATAGAGATATCATCTATACATTGTGGACGCATGTTGAAGAACATGGGTTAGATAGACCATAATTGGACATCTGCGAGAATGTTTCATTCTTATGTGTCATCGATGTATCTCATACCTAGTAGATGTATGATCCTTAGAATTGAGATTGTCATATTCCCTACATGTGTAATAGTTTTCCTTGGGGCTATCAAACACTACTTCCTAACCGGATAGTTATAAAGGTAGCTTTCATGTTTACTATGAAACGTGCGAGAGGAAGTGAGCGATAAGATGGAATTTGCCACTCCAATGAAACGGAGATATATGACAAGGCCACTCGTGTGATACGATTAAGGAAGTGCATGGCCATGCCGTGATTGAGGAGTCAATCACAACTTATTAATATATCACGGATACGAGAGATGGATTGAATCATCAAAATATGACATACTTCTCGCCTTGAGTTCAATCTTCATATACTTGGCAAAGGTATTATTACATGAGTACTTTTGATAGGTTCTGTCCGATTTGATTATAGTATGTTTGGGAGTTGGCATACTTTGCAAGGAGCCGCTACCAACTATTGGATTGAAAAGGAGTTTTGAATCCATGTCCCAACGTGACGTGAACTCGCAGGTCACACACTTAATGGTGGGGCGCATTAATTTGGATTGGATCCATAATTAATGGACTTCGTGGGTTTAGCACGCTGATGGGCCTTGGTTTAGGGTTTCATCTCGTGGCTATATAAGGAGGGGAGGAGGGTGGGCGCAGGGTGTGCTTTCCCATGGTTTAGTAGTGATTCACTCGAAACCCAAGCCTCCTCTTCTCGTTGTTCTCGCCGAGCGACGTGTGCTTGCACACCGACGCACGGCGTTCCATCCCTGGACGTGTGGACTACTGCGGTGACGCTGCTGCGACTGCGGCGTAGGGGGATGATCCACGGCGAGGCGAGGACGATCCACTCCATCGACGCAACGACTGCGGTGAGGACGATCCACTACATCGACGCGCGAATGATTCTGCAACTGCGCGTCTAGTGGTAATCTTATCTGTGATCCCCTTCTTGCGAGTAGCTTTCTGGTTACGCGGTAGATTTTTTTTTGTGCTAGTGTAGCATATCGCGTTCCTCTTCAGCTACCAATTTCTGTATAAGGTGCTTCGGATTACCCCATAGGTTAGTATGCTGATGACAATCTTCTGATCATGTCAGCTTGTGCCAGCAACTTATTTGCATGAAGAATCTCCTAAGTACCTTCACAAGCTCCATTGGCCTTAAAGTCAACTATCACAAGTCGTCAATGTATCCAATCAATGTGGACGCAGATCGGTTTACCATCCTAGCAATTACTTTCGGCTGTAAGGACTAATACATTTCACTTACCTTCGATTGCTACTAGGAACCTCAAGACCAAAGATCAAGGAGTGTGCTCCCCTCATTGACAGAATTGAACATCGGCTCACACGCAGCGCTTCATTCCTTTCTTTGAAGTAAGATTTACAATGATGAACTCGATCATGTCTCTTCTCCCGATATATGTGCACGCTCAAATTACCCACAACAGTAATTAATCATATTGATAGAGCCCGAAGGCACTGCTTATGGAGGATATCTGATGATCTTCAGAAAAGAAGCCCATCTTTGTTAGCATGGAACAAGGTTTGTGCTCCTAAAAACAAAAGAGGCTTGGGAGTTCTGAATTTAAGCATCCAAAACCGGGCCTTGTAGCTCAAACACCTTCATAATTTCTACAACAAGGACACTCCGTGGGTACATCTCTTGTGGAGTAAGTACCATAAAAATTGCATTCCTCATTCCTCTACGAGAATTGGATCCTTCTAGTCGAGGGATATTATGAAGATGGCTGACCAATATCGTGGTATTGCATCCACAATCATTGGTTCTGGAATAACAGTGACCTTTTGAAAAGACTTATGGAATAATCGGCTTCCTAGCATTGAGTTCCCAACCCTTTTTTCTTATGCTAAGGATGTCAATATCTATGTATCCTCTTTCTTTCATGAGACCGATTGGGTAAACCACTTCAACATACCTCTTTTGAAACAGACCTTTGCAGAACTTCAGGAGCTCATAACCCTTTTGCAAGATTTAAACTGCCCTCCGACAGCAAATTACCAGTGGACTTACACTGGGTTCACTCTTCGCATATGCCCCAAAAATATTATAAACATATATTACAGGCCATCTCTGCCCTGGCTCCTCTCAAATGTATTTGGCACACGAGATGTGTAATATCTCAGGAAGAAAAAAAATAGAAAAAGGGGATTTTTCTGTTGTGAAATTGGGCCGGCCAAGTTTTGGGCCAAGGGGGAGGAAGGGGCTGTGCCCCTAACCCCAGCCACCCCTCTCGCACCCTTCCCACCCGCACCCCCCACTTCCCTCTCTCTCCTAGTAGCATCCCATTCCTCTCCCTTGTCCCCCATTGCAGCACCTGTCTCCCCCTTGCAGCAGCCCTGCCCTCCCCTTGTGCGCCATACTTGCCCTCCCGAGATACTGTCATTGCTGCCCCAAGAGGTGGAATGGATTTGGAGGGCTTGGGATTGGGATTTGGATAACATTGGTAGCGTGGAACCCGCGATCCAAGGGGAGAACACCAACATCACCGATCCATCGGGTCTTCGAGTGAAGGTTGTTGGGGAACGGGTAGGCTACTCTAGCGAAAAATCAAAATTTTCTACCGCGTAACCAAGGAACAACTGCAAGTTATAGATCACAGAATTACTACTAGACGTGTAGACCCGTAGTGGAAGTACAGTCGATGTAGCGCGATGGTGCAAATGTAGTCGTACTAGCCTCGCGCCTCCCCAACAGCTCCTTATGACTGTCGCAGGTTGTGGATTGTTCTAGCATTGAAGCTTGGCAGCAACGCCTCGAAGATATCCACACGTACATGGCAGGAAAACCATGGGCCAGAGTGCTAGCGCCGGCTGTGTGGTTCTGGGCGGAGGAGGAGTGGCGGGTAGGGTTTTAGGAATTCTGAATTCCTATTGTGTTTTTCCGTGTGTATCTCCCTCTACAAAGCCACCACTTCCTCCCTTTATTTAGACTCCCATAATGGGTTTCAACCCTTAAAGCCCATTAGGAACTCTAAGCCCATTACAACTCGGATCCCTGTCCGAATTGGTTATAGCCCCTTAAGCGTGTGGCCCTATAGGTTCACGTGCACTCGGACATGGCTGGAGTACCCCTATCAATCGTTGAGTACTCCTACTCGACCATCGGGTATTCCTACTCGACCATCGAGTAATCGACCAATATTCGATAGCTACCCCTAACAGGACTTACCGAGTCCTGAGTACATGTAAAGATCGGATGAACCTCAACAATGTCCTATATGCATTTCCTTTTGCCTCATGGTATTGGTCAAACCCAAGGCAAGTTGTTGTCATCCTTATTTGGATGGCTCGACCACTCTTTCTCGATGCCGTGACTCGGATTCCCCGAATATATTGAGTTAACTCTTTAACTCGATGACTCGAGTAGCATGGCTATGCATTTTTGGAATCGACCACTCGAGAGGCCTAGAGATATCTCTCCCGTTATATGGAGGGGCAAATCCTATCTTGATCGACCATGCCTCACAGCATGTTTATAACAAACCCGAAAGCCATCTTTATAACTACCCAGTTACGGAGTAGCGTTTGACGACCCCATTATGCATTTTGAGAACATGCGACAATCTCAAGTCATAGGATATAGCATACACATCGTATATGAGACGAACTGATAACATGAAATAAAACAATGTTCTCGCAGTATCTCATAGTGGATCAATGTCCAACACCGTGTCCTCTAAATTTGTCCATATTATTGGTTTGATATCTGTATATCTATGACCCGTGAAATCATCGACCAATACATATGTTAGTCTACTCATATGTGTCTTCATATGATTATCGACTATGGACCTCTTTTTAGAATGAACATCATAAAGATGAATACATAGTTTCAAAAACAAGTCACGCTGTAACACCCTTAAATTTACCCTAATTTAAATTTTGGAGTATTTTTTATTTTTGAGAATTTCTGAGAATTTATTAGAATTTAATTGGATTTATTCATTTTTGACCATTCTTGAATTTCATTAAATTCATACAAAGGTTTATGCAAAGTTTTATTGGAAATATGTTATCTGAGTTCTAAATGTTCCAAAATATTTTCCAGAATTTTTTGGATTTTTCTGGGTATGTTTGCTATTTATTTTGGCTTTGTTTATTTATCCAAATTATTTTAATTCGAAAATGTATTAAAAAAATCGGATGAATAGTGTTTGGTCCAAACCTTGGTCCGCCTAAATCACAATCAGCATGCCGCCGCCCGCCGCAACCGCTTCACCGAAACCCTAGCCGCCACGCAATCGAGCTGTCAGATTGAGATCCAACGGTCACCGTTGCGCCGCGTCGCCCGCGAACGTGCGCCATCGGATCGTCGCTGCTTGGACGGCCGTGATGGAGCCACGTCGGTCCGACCGGGCGTAATCGCCGGAGTTAACGCCGCCGAGCGTTTCCGCTCGTTTCGCCGGTGCTTGCGCGCACGTCGAGGCTCCTTTTAAAGTGTCGGTTGCTGCGCCATGTAGAGCTCTTCTCGCCGCTCCTTTTAGACTCCTTGCACGCATGCCAAGACCTTCTCTAGCGCCCGTGTGAGCTCGTTGTAGTTGTTCTCTCGCTCCGCCATCGTCCTTGCTTCGTTCCGCCGTCGCTGGTTCATCTCTGCCGCTGCCGAGGTCACCGGAGTACCGATCTCGCCAAGACACGTCGAACGCGCCACTTCTTCACGCCGGGAACGCTCTGCAACGTCGCCGACATCCTCGTCTTCCTCAGCTCCGACAGCCTCTTCTTCTTCATCGCCGTCAACCTCGTCGATCCTCGCCAATCGTTCAAACTTCATCGCACCGCGTAGGCACGTAGCCCTTCTCTGTTTTACGTTTGGATTAGATCGTAGCAGTTAAATCTGTGATGTGCGGCGCAGATTAGATCTGGATATTAGGTCTTTTAGTAGATCTTAGCCGTTAGATCTACGGTGGACGCTTGAGATTGTGCCACGTTTCCTTGTGCAGAGTAAACCGCTCCAGTAACCTGCGACACCGGATTAGATCTAAACGGTAGAATTTAGATCCGGGTTGCCCTAAGGATCCGCGCCGTTCAGATTTGAACATGCGGAGGTGATGGTGCCATAACCTCACCGAATCACGCGTAGACGCATGTGCGTGTTGACCGGGGCAGAGACCAGATCCGATCGTTGCTTTCGGGCGCACCGCTGCGATCTTGCCGAGTGGCTGCCATGAACCGAGATGCCGCCGAACGTGCGCGAGATCCAGCCGTCGGATCCAGGAGTCCCGCCGGTTGCGCGATGCGTGGAGGCACAAAACGCGATGCGTTGCCGAGTCGGTGCGTGGGATCCAGCCGTTGGATCCGAGCGACCGTCGGATGCGCGATGCGTGTCGCGTGGATTTGAGGCAGTGCGGTGTGACGCATGAGATCTAACCGTTGATTCAATGAACGGATCGGATCTTGACGCGTGGAAGCACTGTGCTGGTGGACCGAGTCCACGGTGGAACCAATCCGAGCCGTGGACTGAGCCCACAAACCGAGGCGACGTGGCGGTACCATAAGGCTGCCACGTGTCATGCTGACATCATCGCTAACGTCATAAATTTATATATATATATAAATATTTTGGACGAAATTCATTTCGGTGCTGACGTCATCATCAGGTCATGCTGACGTCATAAATCCGAATTTTTCCGTATAAAAATAATTAAAATAAATCGGATTTTCCAATTTATATTTCATTTAAAATTTTAAAAGGCTATAACTTTTGCATTTTAACTCCGATTGAGGTGATTCCAGTCTCTAAAAATTTGTAAAATTGTTTTCTTTTTAATAGTGAATTTTAATTGAATTTTTGAGGTTATATAGTTTACTGTTTTGGTTATTTATTGCATATGTAATTTTTTACGCGTAGACGCAAATTTGCCGGAAAGTTTCGAAGAATAGTTCGTCGCTCAAGATCAAGCTTCGGATCAAGACCAGCAACTCTTTGAAGGCAAGTGATGCTTTCACCATTTTGATCCCAGTTTCTTTTAAATGTATTTTGCTTTGAAATTATGCGTGCTAAATAAATTAAAAATGAATTTAAATTAATTTGGGCTATGTAGCTAATCAACCCATATTGATATCGCCACCTTGAAATTACTATTTGTACGCCTTTAAATCATTGTCCACCCTAAGGTTATTAGTATTTGTTGGATATTAATATGATGCCAACACGGGAGGCTAGACCGTGATTAGAAGTTTAGCCTTGCAACGAGTCATGAATGATCTTTCGGAAAATGTATCAATGTTGACTAACAAAATATTGAATGTATTTTGAAAGTGGTGTGAAGATGTCACGTGATGAAATTGAAGTACGGAGACCTGTGTGGTTCCGTACCGATGTTGAGTTATTGCTGGCATGTGTTGCACAATAATCAACCGGGTGGGAAATGATTTAGACTGGGGTAAGTGGCAAGAGGCTTTGTGCCAGGTGGACCTTTGTGGCAAGGGGTTGATGAGTGATGTTAGTCTGTGTGCCACAATTGGCTGTGCGCCACTGTTGAGTGTTGGAAGTCTTGCTTTGGTCAGCTAAGGACTTCACCTTGCAAGTCTTTGAACTGAGTCACCCGTATACAACCACATGTCTAGTATGGGACAGACCTAGTTGTTTAGGGTTCTGATATCTTTCCTCTGATACCTCGGGGTGACAATAAACGAGGGTGTATCTGTGTGGGGAAGCGTACCTGTGCTACGGCTTGGTGCCCATCCAACGGTGTTGTCCTGTCCTATACTTCGGCTCTGTGTGAGGGAAGTGATAGTGAAGGTGAAACCGGAGAGGTTCATTGGATAAGATAGAGGTTCCTGAAAGGCTTTGTTGCGGACAATCACCTGTGTGGTGAGCGGCTGTATCTTGTGGGTAAAGTGTACAACCTCTGCAGAGTGTCAAATCTATTCGAATAGCCGTGCTCGCGGTATTGAGCATTGCTCGGGGAATACAGTCAAGGGGTAGATCTTCAAAAATAAAATGTGGGAAGGGTGGCTGTGTGCCGGTGCTAAGAATGAACTGTTTAAGGCTGTGTGCCGGGAATCTTTGAAGAAAAACTGTTTGAAGAACCTAGCATTATATATAACTGTTTTCACTGCTTTTAATATAAATAAGATGCTAGTTTAAAAATGTTATTTGATGCAAAAGAACCAAGTAAGCCAATTCTTTGGAATAAGCCTTGCATGTAGTAATGGCATCGCATTCTGTGCATTACTTATTGAGTGCCTTGAGTACTCACCCCTCCTTGCCTATCAATCCCAAAATCAGTGGAAGAGTCTACGCCGGCCTGGGAGGAGGAGTATATTGAAGATCCGGACAATTAGGGGGCAAGCCCAGTCGGTTGCCTGTGGCAAGATGAAGGCTTCCACGAAGTTTATATGTTTTCCGTTGTTTCCTGTTTACTCTGATAATGTAAGCCCTGCGTGGCTGATTTATGTAAGGGGACCATAAGGTCGTACAATTCAGTTTATATAAATGTTTGCACTATTTATTATGGTATCGTTGTGAATGTCTGTGATGTTCAACCCTGTAAAGACTGTGTGCTAGCGTGATGCTGGACTAGCACAGAATACATAGAGGGTCCAGATTCTCATAATCGGGTCCCGACAGAGGTGGTATCAGATCAGGCTGACTGTAGGTCTTGACCCTAGCTAGGATAGTTGTGCCCAGGTGGATAAAACTAATTTCTAAGAATTTAACAACTTGAGCAAGAATATCAATGAAATCTCGACTTATCTTTTCTCTCTTGATCATACTTATGCTGCATTTTCTGTTGTTATGTTGGGTTTTTAAACGAGGTCTGTTTTGGCAGATGAGGAGGATCCACACATATGGAGAGCGCACCAGAGGATGTAGCAACCAACAGGGCAAGGCAGTCCCGATTCATTAAGGGGCTCAATACCGGATTGCAGGTGGGACTGATCACGCACACGTTCCCGGACTTCTAGGAGCTACTTAATAAGGCCCTTATCTTGGAAGACAAGCGCCGAGAGTTGGATGACAACCAGAAGCGTAGAATAGCGCAACAAGGAGGTCGTCAAGGCTAGCAAAGGCAGAGGACGGCACCTCAACAGTTCGTCCGATTACAACCCCGAAGCGATGATAGAGCACCACTGCCGACAAACCGCCCAGTGGGCCAAAATACTCAAACTCTGGCTAGAACAGTGGAACAGTCTGGAGGAAACTCGCAGGCAGCGGGAAGACGTTGCTATCACTGTAGCGAGATAGGACATTTCGCCAACAACTGCCCTAAGAAGGGAGGTGTTACCCCGGTTCGCTTTAATCTAGGGAACACACCTGCAATGACTCCAGCGCCAAATGTGAACCGCAGGGCATCATCATCAGCAACTCCATCTCAAGCAACTGCGAGAGGCCGAGTTAATCACATCACCGCAGATGAGGTCCAGAATGCTACGGACGTTGTACTGGGTAAGTTCCTAGTAAACTCAGCACCAGCTACTGTCTTATTTGATTCTGGAGCTTCACATTCATTTGTTTCCCGAGATTTTGCTGTTCAAAACAATCTGGATATGGTAAATCTTAAATGTGTGCTCGTAGTCCAATCCCCTGGATCAGAACTCCGATCTAAAGTAGGATGTTCTGGCGTAAGACTAATAATTAATGGAATAGAGTTCCTAGCGAACTTAATTATCCTGAATACCCAAACCCTGGATGTTATCCTGGGAATGGATTGGCTAACTAAGCACAAGGCAGTGTTGGACTGTGGAAGAAGAGTCATATCAGTTGAGAGCTCGGAAGGGCAAAGGATGGAGTTTGAAGCGACAACAGTGCGAGATGGACAGTTGATGGTCAACAGCATGAAGGCCGTCAGTTTAGAGGATGTTCCAATAGTCAGGGAATATTCAGATGTTTTTCTGGAGGATTTACCTGGAATTCCACCAGATAGGGATATCGAGTTCATTATAGAATTTGTCTTGGAGACAGCTCCCATAGCTAAGAGACCCTACCGGATGTCCACAGATGAGTTGGTAGAGATGAAGAAACATATTGAAGAACTATTGGAGAAAGGTTTTATCAGACCTAGTTCATCGCCATGGGGAGCACCTGTCTTGTTCGTCAAAAATAAAGATTTTGGTTGCCAAGCATGAAGCGGGAAGTTGCTGAGTATGTCGCATTATGTGACATATGTCAAAGAGTCAAAGCTATGCACCATAGGCCAGCAGGAGTATTACAACCCCTAAAAATACCTGAATGGAAATGGGAAGAAATTGGTATGGATTTCATAACCGGTTCACCCAGAACTCAAAATGGATATGATTCCATATGGGTCATAATAGATCGTTTAACCAAAGTGGCACATTTTATACCCGTAAAGACCACGTTCTCAGGGGACCGGTTAGCAGAACTGTATATGACAAGAATTGTCTGTTTGTATGGAGTACCAAAGAAGATAGTGTCGGGCAGAGGAACTCAGTTTACTTCAATATTATGGAGTAAGCTACATGAGGCAATGGGAACTCATTTAAACTTCAGTACAGCATACCATCCGCAGACAGATGGTCAAACAAAGAGAGTTAACCAGATATTGGAAGATATGTTGAGGGCTTGTGCTTTAGCATATTCTACTTCCTGGGACAAGTGTTTGCCTTATGCTGAATTCAGCTATAATAACAGCTACCAAGCAAGTTTACAGATGTCTCCATTTGAAGCTCTGTATGGTCGATCCTGTCGAACACCATTGAATTGGAATGAGACAGGTGAACGACATGTTTTTGGACTGGACATTCTTCAGAAAGCGGAAGAGCAGATCGCCATGATTAGAGAGAGATTGAAGATTGCTCAGTCAAGGCAGAAGAGCTATGCCGACAATCATCGCAGGGAATTGAGCTTTGAACCTGAAGACTTTGTGTACCTCAGAGTCACCCCACTCAAAGGAGTCAGAAGGTTTCATGCAAAAGGGAAACTCAAACCCCGATATGTCGGACCATTCAATATCTTGAGCCACAAAGGTGAAGTTGCGTACCAATTGGAGTTGTCGCAGTCATTGGCAGGAGTACATGATGTATTCCATGTGTCTCAATTGAAGAAGTGTCTTTGAGTACCGGAAAAGCAAACACCTTTGGAGGCAATCGAGCTGCAAGAAGATCTGACTTATAAAGAGCATCTGGTGAAGATTCTGGACATAATGGACAGAGAAACAAGGAACAAGTCAACGCGTTTTTGCAGAGTTCAGTGGAGCAACCACTTGGAAAGTGAAGCAATGTGGGAACGCGAAGAAGACCTAAAGGAGTTTCCTAACCAGTTTCTGTAGTCAACCCTGAATCTCGCGGACGAGATTCTGTTAAGGGGAGAGGTTTGTAACACCCTGAAATTTACTCTAATTTAAATTTTGGAGTATTTTTTATTTTTCAGAATTTCTGAGAATTTAATTGAATTTATTCATTTTTGACCTTTCTTGAATTTCATTAAATTCATACAAAGGTTTATGCAATGTTTTATTGGAAATATTTTATCTGAGTTCTAAATGTTCCAAAATATTTTCCAGAATTTTTCTGGGTATTTTTGCTATTTATTTTGGCTTTGTTTATTTATCTAAATTATTTTAATTCGAAAATGTATTTAAAAAATTAGATGAATAGTGTTTGGGCCGAAACCCTTCGGTCCGGCCCAAATCAGCCGCGCGCCGTCGGCCCGCGCAGCCGCTTCACAGAAACCCTAGCCTCCGCGCAATCGAGCCGTCGGATCGAGATCCAACGGTCACCGTTGCGCCGCGTCGCCCGCGAACGTGCGCCATCGGATCGTCGCTGCTTGGGCGGCCGTGATGGAGCCACGTCAGTCCGACCGGACGTAATCGCCGGAGTTAACGCCGCCGAGCGTTTTCGCTCGTTTCGCCGGTGTTTGCGCGCACGTCGAGGTTCCTTTTAAAGTGTCGATTGCTGCGCCGTGTAGAGCTCCTCTCGCCACTCCTTTAGACTCCTTGCACGCACGCCGAGACCTTCTCTAGCACCCGTGTGAGCTCGCCGTAGTTGTTCTCTCGCTCCGCCGTCGTCCTTGCTTCGTTCCGCCGTCGCTGGTTCATGTCCGCCGCTACCGAGGTCACTGGAGTACCGATCTCGCCGAGACACGTCGAACGCGCCACTTCTTCACGTCGGGAACGCTCTGCAACGCCGCCGATATCCTCGTCTTCCTCAGCTCCGACAGCCGCTTCTTCTTCGCCGCCGTCAACCTCGTCGAACTTCGCCGATCGTTCGATCTTCATCGCACTGCATAGGTGAGTCCATGTAGCCCTTCTCTGTTTTACGTTTGGATTAGATCGTAGCCGTTAAATCTATGATGTGCGGCGTAGATTAGATCTGGATATTAGGTCTTTTAGTAGATCTTAGCCGTTAGATCTACGGTGGATGCTTGAGATTGTACCACGTTTCCTTGTGCACAGTAAACCGTTCCAGAAACCTGCGCCGTCGGATGATCCGGGTTGCCCTAAGGATCCACGCCGATCAGATTTGAACGTGCGGCGGTGATGGCGTCGTACCCTCGCTGAATTGCGCGTAGACGCATGTGCGTGTTGACCGGGGCGGAGACCAGATCCGACCGTTGCTTTCGAGCGCAACGCTGCGATCTTGCCGTGTGGCCGCGCGTGAACCGAGACGCCGCCGAACGTGCGCGAGATCCAGCTGTCGGATCCGGGAGTCCCGCCGGATGCGCGACGCGTGGAGGCGCAAAACGCGATGCGTCGCCGAGTCGGTACGTGGGATCCAGCCATTGGATCCGAGCGACCGTCGGATGCGCGACGCGTGTCGCGTGGATTCGAGGCAATGCGGTGTGACGCATGAGATCTAACCGTTAATTCAATGAACGGCTCGGATCTTGCCGCGTGGAAGCACTGTGCTGGTGGACTGAGTCCACGGTGGAACCGATCCGAGCCGTGGACTGAGCCCATAGACCGAGGTAGCGTGGCAGTAGCAGAAGGCTGCCACGTGTCATGCTGACGTCATCGCTGACGTCATAATATTTTTTATATATATAAAAAAATATTTCAGCCAAAATTCATTTTGGTGCTGACGTCATCATTAGGTCATGCTGACATCATAAATCCCAATTTTTCCGTATAAAAATAATTAAAACAAATCGGATTTTCTAATTTATATTTTATTTAAATCTTTAAAGGCTATAACTTTTGAATTTTAACTCCGATTGAGGTGATTCCAGTCTCTAAAAATTTGTAAAATTGTGCTATTTTTAATTGTGAATTTTAATTGAATTTTTGAGGTTATATAGTTTACTGTTTTAGTTATTTATTGCATATGTAATTTTTTACGCGTAGACACAAATTTGCCGGAAAGTTTCGAAGAAGAGTTCGTCGCTCAAGATCAAGCTTCGGATCAAGACCAACAACTCTTTGAAGGCAAGTGATGCTTTGACCATTTTGATCCCAGTTTCTTTTAAATGTATTTTGCTTTGAAATTATTGGTGCTAAATAAATTAAAAATGAATTTAAATTAATTTGGGCTATGTAGCTAATCAACCCATATTGATATCGCCACCTTGAAATTACTATTTGTATGCCTTTAAATCATTGTCCACCCTATGGTTATTAGTATTTGTTGGATATTAATATGATGCCAACACGAGAGGCTAGACCGTAATTAGAAGTTTAGCCTTGCAACGAGTCATGAATGATCTTTCGGAAAATGTATCAATGTTGACTAACGAAATATTGAATGTATTTTGAAAGTGGTGTGATGATGTCATGTGATGAAATTGAAGTACGGAGACCTGTGTGGTTCCGTACCGATGTTGAGCTATTGCTGGCATGTGTTGCACAATAATCAACCGGGTGGGAAATGATTTAGACTGGGGCAAGTGGCAAGATGCTTTGTGCTAGGTGGGCCTGTGTGGCAATGGGTTGATGAGTGATGTGAGTCTGTGTGCCACATTGGGCTGTGTGCCAGTGTTGAGTGTTGGAAGTCTTGCCTTGGTCAGCTAAGGACTTCACCTTGCAAGTCTTTGAACTGAGTCACCCGTATACAACCACATGTCTAGTATGGGACAGACCTAGTTGTTTAGGGTTCTGATATCTTTCCTCTGATACCTCGGGGTGACAATAAACGAGGGTGTATCTGTGTGGGGGAGCGTACGTGTGCTACGGCTTGGCGCCCATCCAACGGTGTTGTCCTGTCCTATACTTCGGCTCTGTGTGAGGGAAGTGATAGTGAAGGTGAAACCGGAGAGGTTCATTGGATAAGATAGAGGTTCCTGAAAGGCTTTGTTGCTGACAATCACCTGTGTGGTGAGTGGCTGTATCTTGTGGGTAAAGTGTACAACCTCTGCAGAGTGTCAAATCTATTCGAATAGCCATGCTCACGGTATTGAGCATTGCTCGGGGATTACAGTCAAGGGGTAGATCTTCAAAAATAAAATGTGGGAAGGGTGGCTGTGTGCCGGTGCTAAGAATGAATTGTTTAAGGCTGTGTGCCGGGAATCTTTGAAGAAAAACTGTTTGAAGAACTTAGCATTATATATAACTGTTTTCACTGCTTTTAATATAAATAAGATGCTAGTTTAAAAATGTTGTTTGATGCAAAAGAACCAAGTAAGCCAATTCTTTGGAATAAGCCTTGCATGTAGTAATAGCACCGCATTCTGTGCATTACTTATTGAGTGCCTTGAGTACTCACCCCTCCTTGCCTATCAATCCCAAAATCAGTGGAGGAGTCTACGCCGGCCTGGGAGGAGGAGTATATTGAAGATCCGGACAATTAGGGGGCAAGCCCAGTCGGTTGCCTGTGGCAAGATGAAGGCTTCCACGAAGTTTATATGTTTTCCGTTGTTTCCTGTTTACTCTAATAATGTAAGCCCTGCGTGGCTGATTTATGTAAGGGGACCATAAGGTCATACAATTCAGTTTATATAAATGTTTGCACTATTTATTATGGTATCGTTGTGAATGTTTGTGATGTTCAACCCTGTAAAGACTGTGTGTGCTAGCGTGATGCTGGACTAGCACAGAATACACAGAGGGTCCGGATTCTCATAATCGGGTCCCGACACACGCACTTTGTTAATCAATATCCATGGTGTTATTCAAAGAACAAGCTCATAGTTCATGAACATTTATGGAAATATAATCATCTCTATGATTGCCTCTAGGGCATATTTCCAACAAAGGTAAACCCTAGGGCTAGCCTTAGTTTTTTCTGCATTAGGGTGTAGTTTTGGTGGTTTTCCCTATTGGTTGTTGGTTGGAGTGATCGCCTGATTGATTTTGGGGAAGGTTCAGAATTCGGGCAGTTCTGGATCCGAACTTAAGGTCAAGTATCGGGGCACCTATGGTTAGTTCTAGAGGGTTTAGATGTTGTAAAAAATGTAGATTATTGTCTGACGTTTCATTAGAGTACAATAACATAAAATTTAGTTAAGTGGAATAAAAGTTAAGACCTGTTGAAGAGTGATGTCCAGAATATGTTCTCTGCTGTAAGCAGTCGTGGTAATTTGCATATTATAGTAATTTAGTGACCGAATTAAATTATCTACACAACTAGAAAAAGCTAGATAATTTTTTGCATATTCCATAAATGTCATGGTTTGCTATTTTTGGAGTTGTATAAAAATAGTTACAAAATTCTAAAGCCTGCTGTCAATTAAGACGACAGATTGGTCTTCGGGGCTGAATTAATTTAAAAATGTGAATAATTAGAAAATTGTGGGTAATCTTCTTTAATTTTCATAAAGTATATGGTTTTACTAGTTTGGGCTCTTGATCTAGGAGTTGTGATCTTCCTACCATCGGGACAGAAAAAGGGGTGAACTGTCTGACGAGTGAGGATGCTAAAATCGGGTTTGCGCATAGGTGCGATGTCGTTATGTTTGATGTTTGAACTGTTGGTGCATGATTTTGAGGAGGATATAAATATTTTTTACAGGAGGTGTGACTTCGGGAGTGGCCTCAATCTGATGCCACTCCATTCCTCGTGAGTAAAGAGGCAAGTACATCGTATAATAATGATGGGATGATATGAATGGATAGTTGAATTGATAATTCCATCTTGTTGTCCTTTATGAACATTATCAATTGTTGCCATTGGTTATGCTCTTCATTTGTGTTGATTATTTTAATGATGGAAAGAATGAATCATGGTATCACTCATGTCAATTGCATATGTGCATTTATGATGGAAGAGGTGATATGTGTGGGC
Organism: Otatea glauca; assembly: GCA_036346275.1. Taxonomy (NCBI): domain Eukaryota; kingdom Viridiplantae; phylum Streptophyta; class Magnoliopsida; order Poales; family Poaceae; genus Otatea; species Otatea glauca. The sequence continues at coordinate 23,832,786 of CM070719.1, read as the reverse complement.
CTCTGTATTCCACTTGTGGTGGGCATGAAAGTCTTACAGCTGTAGGCCCCTCCACAGGATGTGGATGGGAGTAAGACCTACTTCGTAGGTCCCACCACTGGGATGGAAGGGAATAAGCTTGTGACATCGACGGATGTGCACTTAGTTATACCAGTATAAGCAAAGCGCAAAAGTGGTCCATGAGAATAAAGCATGATGCATTACATGAATGAAGTGAAATTAGAGATTTAAATTTTTGAGTTCTCCTATATGTATGGATAATCTGACATGATATATTTTATTCAATTGTTATTTTCATGTGTTGATATTGTTGTATGATGTACTTTGCTGGGTATTGGACTCACACTTATTTGTTTAATGTTGAGGTCGACATTCTGGGAAGGAGAGTAGCACAGTCATGACAAATATCACTACTTCACCCTCATAATACTATTTAGCATTTCAAACATGCATAGTTATTTAATAAATAGACATACTCAGTCTTGGAATAACTTCGTGGATGCAAACTTGTAGAGATTTAATATGTTTCGTTGGGTAATGTTTGTGGTTTATTCATATCTTGAGGTGGTGTTTCGTTCGATGGCATCGAGAAAGGTAAGTATAAGATAAGATTGTTTCCCAGATGCTTGTGTTATGGGTGCTCCCAAGCACAAGGTCTTGGGCATTCTTGGGTGCATGGATCCAAGTATAGTGTTGTTGTTGCTGTTATCATTCCTTGTTTATACCTTGTAGTTGGTATATTGTCCAAATGTTAAAATAGGTGTTTGCTGAAATTGTTGTATAAAATGGCTATATGTTATTGTTGTTATTATGTTCAAGGTCAATCCTTATGTAAATACCTTGTAGATGTTGTTTATTACCTAGATATGCATGTATGTTGTTGCTAAAATTTTTAGTAGATATTGGTTATATATTAGTGTAAAGTCATCATGAAGTGACATTCAGATCACATGTGGTGCCGGGGTGTTATATGATGTGTCCCTAAGCTACGTGTTTTTCCTGGCTTCTCCTTCAAAAATGTCTTAAATCCAAAATCGTGTTTACCCAGAGAGGATCGTATATAGGGCATAACACATACTGCAATATCTGCCCTCAAATGGAAAAGGAAACAATTACACATTTATTCTTCGCATGCCATTTCAACAAAGAATGCAGGCACCTCCTTGGCATTCAATAGGATCTCTCAGTGGACATCTTTTAGTCGATTCAGATAGCTAAACGAAATTCTACTCATCTGTTCTTCATGGAGATCTTCATCTTAGGCTCATGGCATAATTGGAAAGAGCATAATAGAAAGATCTTCAATCAAATTGATGAGTTCATTGATGTCTGGAAAGCAAACTTCATTGCAGAGGTCAGGTTGCACCTGACTAGAATCAATGCCTCTATTAGACCTCTCATAGTCTCTTGGCTTAACACTTTGTAACCCTTCATCCAAGGCTTCCTGTTTTCTCTCCTCTCCCCCCTCCCATTATTTCTCTTCTCCTTTTTTTTAATCTTTTTTTCTTTTTGTACATTATTTATTTAATTTATTATTACTTTTGGTAGTGGGAGCCTCTCCTACTGCTTTCCCCGTTAAATAAAAATGATCAACCCGAACATTTGAGTGAGAGAGTACTGCAATATTTCAAAATGCCTAATGCAACAAAAAGGTAATATTAATGTAACAAATTCAGGAATCTACATAACAAAAATGATTCTTGCAACAACAATAGACAATGGTTGTTGCAACAAGAAAAATAATTGCTGCGAAAACTTAATACAATTACATAAAAATAAATTGGTCGAAGGTATAAGGAGCCCTTAAATTTAGAGAAACTCATCAGTAATGGTAGAGTTGAAGTTAGTAGCATATATTAAATTCCTAAACCGAGAGATGGGAGGTAGCTAGGGACAGTTCACTGCCGGTGATGTTTCGCATGGGGGGCAGACAGAGAGATATATACGTGGTGCAAACGCACAGGATCCCACCGGCGAGCTCTAGCCCCGAGCTGCTGGCGTCCACGAGACTGAGGAGTAATGACGTGTAAGCTTGTGTGGTGGGGAGGAGTCAACGATTAGCTTAGTTTGGACAGCCTTCCTTATCTATGACATCTGGGCTATGGGTAGGGGTGGGAAAAAGCTTGTTGGTGGAGCTCGTTGGCTCGGTTCAAAATCGTTCCAAATTATACTCGTTCATTGGTTAAACACTGAAATGAGTCAATTTTGAATGAAATTGGATTTTGCTCTAGCTCAGCTCGGCTCAGCTCGTTAGGTCGATTCTAAAAATACTTCCAAACTATAAATAAAATGATATTAAACCAAACGGTGTCAATTTTAGAAAAAAAGCTCAATAAGATGAGGACTTGGCTCGATATCCACCCCTAACTGTGGGCCGAAGGAGCAATGTCCGGGATGTGGGCCGAAGGAGCAACACTAGTATCAAGTGTTAGTATATGCCCTTGAGGTAGTCATGGAGTTGATTTTATTACGTCTTTGTTTATGGAATAATATGATTATTTTGTCCCTTGAATAAATATCATAGTATCGATTAATAGGTATGTGACTTGTTTGTGAAATTCCTTGTTCATGTTTTGATATTGTTCTAATTATCCGTCACCTTATATCATTATGTGGGACAATTGTGATTTATAGGTCAGCATATGTATTGATTGATGATCATATTTCACGGATCATGGATATAGGATATCAAATCAATAATGTAGACACATGTTGGAGAACATGGTGTTGTAGTGACCCACCATGAGAAAGTGTGAGAATTGTTATATTCTAAGTGTCATCAGTTGGTCTCATACATAGTGTATGTGGGATCCTTAGACCTGAGATCGTCATGGTTTACTACATATGTAATAGTATACTTAGGGGTTGTCAAATGCTACTACGTAACTGGGTAATTATAAAGGTAGCTTTCGAGTTTACTATGAAACTTGTGCAGGAATGTGAGCGATCAAGATGGAATTTGCCCCTCCTATATAACAGGAAAGATATCTCCGGGCCCCTTGATATGGTTGGATTAATAAAGTACATGGCCATGCAGAATGTGATTGAGGAGTTAATGAGTAATCTACTACAGAATGAGTGAAGTATCGAGCTATCATAGAATGACACGTTTCTCACCTTGAGTTCGATCTGGTATCGTGAGGCAAAGTGATTGATACATGAGCACTATATAGGTTTGTCTGATATGATCTTTGTGTATATTTGAAAGTCATTATGCCCTGCTAGGGGCCGCTACCGACTCTAGGTCGAAATGAGTTTCCAAGGCATGGCCAAATATGCATGAACCTACAGTATCAAACACTTAATGGGTTAGAATACACTGATTCAGATTGGATCTGTCACTAATGGGCCAAGTGATCTTTGTACCTTGGGTAGGCCCCTAACGTTGGGTTCCACCGGGGGCTATATAAAGGGTGTACGTGAACACTAGGGTTATACAATTGTAGCACCACCGCACCCACCAAAAACCCTAGCAGTCACTGCCAAGGCACTGCCGTGCGCGCTAGTGCTAGCACACCGACGCACGGTGTTCCTTCTCTGAACGTGTTGACTTCGACAGAGGTGTTGTTGTTACTATGGCGCCGATTGGGATGATCGTTCGGCCACGTTCGACCACCGCGAGGACATTCGGCCACCGCTCGAGAAAGATCGACAACTACTGCAGGACGTGTGCTATGTTGAGTTAGGCTACTTTAACTCTTGTTCCACTGCACTGTACATCTAATGTTAACAATCCATGATCTCTCACTTGACATCCTGGTTTACCCAATAAATTTTTTTATTTGCACTAGTTTAACCTACTTATATTCCTTATCAAAGACACGCGGTACGTGGGCATGCAGTTGAGTGTCCCATATTGTAACGCTGTATCGAACGCATGATCCATAGGAATCGTCGGAATATTTTAATCATCAAAAACCAGAAATTCAACGCCGTAATATATGTAAGTTTCAATGAAATCAAGATTAGAGGAATAACAGCATAATAAAGCTAAATTTTCCAAAGAAACCGTATGCATTTACTAAGAGAGATCATATTACTTGTGTTTTTACTAAGAGAGATCGTATTACTTCTTCGTGGAACTAAAAACAGAATGTAATAGTGACAACCAGTGTTTTTCTGTTCTGTGGGTTTTCATTGTACCCCCTGCGTAACACCGGGAGATCTTATTTCATCTTCCATGTTGCAGACAATGGCACAACTTAGGAATATCCAAAACAAAGTTCATTTCAGGGACCACAGTTATTCATAGGGGAAAAAAGAATCCATCCATAATACTATACTTTCCGTATATGACGAATTTGCACGTTATAAATTTTTGCAAATAAAAGATCATTTGTGAAAACTGAAATTACCATATTGTCACATCTTCGCAACAAACATTTTATTGCCATTTTGCCAGTAGCTGACGAAGCCACATGCTCATGATAATCTATCAGCATTATACTTCAATGGCAAAACCCCTTGTGCTATCCGTCGTATTGTACAAAGCTAGGACCGTGTCATTCTAGTTTTATGTATACAAGCAACGGCATCTGTTAACGGAAGCACTTGTGCAATTTGAACTAGTCCCACACCACCTAGACTTCCATGCCAACACCACTAACGGACCGAATCAGAACCATCCACTGACCATACAGTCGAAGTGTATAATTTCAGTGGAAACATGGGAGTTTAAAACAGTGACAATTCAACGGAAAAGGATGACTCAAATAATTTCAGTGAAAAGGGCCAAAAGGCGGTCAGAGGAGGAGCCAACCAATCAAATGAATCATATTGCCTTTATTTTCAGGGGTAGGTATTGGCCAGGACAAGATCTTCTTGGTGATTACACCTGGCAATGCTGTGCAAACTATACACACTTTGTATAAACGAATAATCTAAATTACATGTTGAAAAATCAGAGAGAAACCTAAAAGTCAGACAGAATGGGTTGTTAGCGAGACACAGTGTAAGAACAAAATTTCTGCAGGCTAGAACCAGTAAGGGCCTAACTGTTTCTTTCAGAGCTAGGAACTGAAGCCATTATGGTGCCAGCCTGCCAGGCACCAAAGCGTGTAGATGTCTTCCCAAGTACTGGGATGCCTTTCGACTAGCAAATAGAAAAAAAAGTCAGGATTTATCGTCATGTTTTGTTGTTTCAGTATCAAGATGGTTCCCATTCTCAAGGTGCTTTCCATTCATCTGCGTTCGTGGTCTCTGCACAGAACATAAGGGTATTCCTCAGTTTCAGAGTTTGTGCAGCATTTGAATTTCCAACAAATTCAAGAAAGGGAACCTTCTATCCTGTTGTAACAAAAGATTATTACTGTGATGCCTCATACCCGATCAGAAGCATCAACAGTGTTACCATTTGGCAGCCTAGTGTTCTCTTCTTTCATCTTGCTCTCTTTATCCTTCACACTCACAGGTAGAACTGATACCAGTCCTGCTGATCGATCAGGAAGTTCTGCGCACCAAAAATTTAACGATAATAACAAAGCCAATTTGGAAAACATTATCATAAAAAAATGGCAAGAGATTCTTTCTTACCTGTAAGCCTCTTGTTCACAAAGAAAACAACCAAATTCACAGTATACCTGTATAGGGAAGACAGATTAATAAGGAGAAACAGATGTATGGCAGACACCACAGCGACAGTGAGTTATTAACCCACCATGCGACAACGATATCAACACTGTAATGCTTGCGAGAAGCTATTATAAGAAGACTCTGAGCAACAGCTATGCACCATGCAAGCATCTTAATAAACCTGACATGAATTTAAAAATATATAATTAGGCATTTTATGAGTGTAATATTTCATAGATGAGCTGAAGTTAAGACAAGAATACAATAATAATAATAAAACACCTCGATGTCAAAACCTCACCTTGTACTTCCATATTTCTGGTATGTTATGACAAAGACTAGAGTGAAAATCGTGTGGGAAGAAAATATCAAGTCACCACATCCGTAAATTACTCCTCTTGGGACTGCGGTCAAGTAAAACAACATAAGATATTCGTACATAAAAATGAGTAGCAGTTCAAATTGATTAGTTAAAGAATGTAGAACTGGCCTCTTACAATTAATAAGAAGCACCTCTGCAACAGTTTGAGGTGGTGGTAGTCTGGCAAGAGGTGAGCCCTGTATTTGATAAATGAAAGTGTTTATAAAAAAATAATGAAGAGTAACAAACTTAAAAAAATATATGCCATTATGAACAGAATTTACAGTCCTAGCAAGCCACCTTACCTCACGGCAATGATAGTTAGGTCCTGGAAGTTGTGTGGAATAGAATGTGACTATCCGTAAGAATTGAGAAGCCTGAAGAAACACAAAACATAAAAATACGCCTTTCCCAATAAGTTGTACAGTACAAACCGAAGATATCAGCATATTACATACAACAAAATTAAGAAAAAAAATGGAAGCTGAGACGCTTACACATAAAAAGGCAAGCACCCTGCGCCAAATGAGAACAGTGTAGAAGCGCTTAGTTTGAAGAATGAAAGGATGAAATGTCCACTGCAAGGTAAACAGTTTGCTGTTACAATAATCAAAGCTGGGAAAGAGATCCAATACAGTCCATTTATGATTGCAACTTTGGCAGCTACACGTGGACCGTTGGATCAAAAAGCGGTGCCCAGATTATCTAAAGTACTGTAGCAACACTGTTGGATGATGCGGACCGTCTGTTATCTCGATCCAACCGTCTGGATAGATAGGGACTACTTAAGTTGGAGTCTACACATGAACCCTTTCCAACTTATATGTAGGGGCATCATACTGTTCAGGAAAAGAACTAAAAGAAAGAGGAAACGCATGTCCTTTGCATAGGAAAGATGACAATTGTATGCGGTTATTTAGATATCACAGGTGATATAATGTGAAATTCCAGCTTCATAGAAACAACTCATTTGGCATTGCGTTATCATCAGGTTTCCAAGCATATGCAAATGAAAATGTAAAGAAAATAAGTCGAATGGCGAATAAAAGAACAGGACAAATCAAACGAAATACTAATAAAGAAATTTACCAACACAAAGGAGAAGAAGACGAATGTAAACAAGGTCTCACTGATGTAACCCCTTTCTTTTCCAAGCTCCTAGAAGAAGTTCAGCATAACAAAAAGAAAATAAGAAAGCATTTCCAGCAGTACACATTTCTTCTCAAATAATCTGGAAAGCGATTAGAAAGTGGACTATCATTGTACATACGGGAAGAATCACGAAGCCAAGATCTTGAAGGGTAGGCCCTGGCTGGTGCAAATAATGGACCCCTCGAGCTGCCAAACCATGAATGTACTGTTTGTACGAAAAAGGTCAAACTAGTGTTGCTTGTTTCTATAGTTGAATCAAGCAATAGTACAATACCAATAAGATGCCCGAGTGGATCGTCCTAAAATCATGCCCTAGTGTATCCACCTCCAATTTCGAAATTTCAACGATTACAATCAGAGAGGGAGAGGGAGAGAGAGCTGAATTTTCGAAATTTCAACGTTTATGAGCACTTATTGTTGAGCACACTTGACGACCAGATGGAGAGGATTTGCTATCTTGCTAATTTCTCAACCCCTAATAAAGTAATAGTGAAGAACAGAAAAATTCATCGTATGATACCTGGAAGACGAGGCCCGCGAGGAGGAGCCGCCATTTCTCGGAGAGAATCTTGAGCTCGACTGACATCTCGGAGGTGATCCTCCTGACCACCTGCGCACCAACCCGCGCCCAAACCAACTAAATCACCACGGAAATCCTCCGTCCATGGAACAGAAAGAAATCGAAAGGTAATAAGAACGTGCAACTCAGTCCACCGGACCACACGCACCTTGGAAGCACTGCGAGCAAGGTAGAAGGGCGACATGCCTGCTGGCCGGCGGCGCTCGCGTTACCCCGACGTCGAAGTGAAGGAGGGGGAAGAGCACTGATTCCAGATTACTCCCGTTCCTCCTCCTCCTCCTCCTCCTCCTCCTGGTTGGCGTGCTCTCCTTCTCTTTCCCCTCCTTGCAGCAGAGGAAGAAAGGAAGGGAAGAGAGAAGAAGGGGGGCGAGAGAGAGAGAGGAAAATTAAAAACGGAATGCGAGGCTGGCCGGGCACGAACTAGAAAACAACGCGGACCGGGGAGTGGCGGATTGTTCGGAGGGGATGAGAGGAGAGGATGCCGGATGCGCTGCGCTGGAAGAAATTGGGCCTCCTCGTTTTTTTCTTTTCTATCTGGAGCCATGGATTCAAATGGCCTTTTCCAGATATCGATTGCCTCCCTCGCTGAAGCTTTTTTCTGATAAATTTTTTTCTTAATCAATAATATGTCGGAACTCGGAAACGACATGCTGCTGCCAAAAGTGAGAGAGAGAACGAGGAAGACACTTCTAGAACGGTCCTGGCAACGTTGGTGCTGGAATTGACAGGGGAGTTGGGGTGGCCGGCAGAGTTTGACGCGGTTCGTGCGCGGCGGCTAATGAGTAGAAATTCAAGATGTATCGCTTCAAAGTTTTCCATTGAAAAAATAGCTTTGCGTGGTGGCTAATGAGTAGACTTTGACCAAGATTATTGTTCAGACTTGTTGTAAAACATAATCGTTCACCTGCGATTAATCAATGGCACGTTAACATAACCATAACATGAAGAACGGGAGCACACGTAAAGTATGGGGCAAAGTTCTCTCGTTTTATTAGATTAGTTCTCTTGTACAAGGGGGTGCCCAATATATAGAGAAACTGGCAAGAGATGAGTTCGGATTCGTTCACACATAAGAGATAGAGTCTAACCGAATACGGTTATGAACATCTTATCTCATAACACTCCCCCTTGCAGCGGAAGGAAGTTGATGCAGTCCGAATCAACGAAGTGCGCGTCTAGTTGCAGTGGTCGATCTTCCTCGTTGCGGTGGTCGATCGTCCTCAAGCGGTGGTCGATCATCCTGAACAGTGTTGCAGTAGCAGCAACACCTCTACCGGTGTTCACACGTTAGGGGAAAAGAACGCCGTGCGTCGGTGTGCCAGCACCAGAGCGCAAGGGAAGGCTCATGTGGTGACGGTTAGGATTTCGGTGGCTGCACCCTCTTCCCTTTATATAGCCACCCCTTCCTCATGGTCGAACCCTACATTAGGGCCCAACTGAAGGATAAAGTCCACTTGGCCCATTATTGACGGATCCAATCCATACCACTATATTCCAACCCCTTAAGTGTGTGACCCTGTAGGTTCATGCTATTTGGACACGACTCGGAAACACCTTTTCGACCGATAATCGATAGCGGTACCTAGCAGTACATATCGATTCCCAAATATTCATAAAGCTTTAGATGAACCTACTATAGTGTGATAATGTAATGTTCCCTTTGCTTCACGATATCAGATCGAGCTCAAGGCGAGAGTCGTGTCATCCTATGATCACTACAAGAATCAGGGAAAAATTCGTGGGCCAAAAACCCACGAATTTAAGCTAAAACCCACGAATTTAACTTAAATTCGTGAGTAAACCGTCGAATTTAGTTCACGAATTTAACTCGACGAAATTAATTAATTAAATTCGTAGGTACCACAATTTAAGTTAAATTCGTGAGTTTCTACTAAGCCCACGAATTTAATTGGGTTTCTGAGTTAAATTCGTGGGTTTAAAAAACCCACGAATTTAATCAGTTAAATTCGTGGGTTTAAAAAACCCACGAATTTAATCAGATAAATTCGTGGGTTTTTTCAGCCCACGAATTTAACTGTCATTTTTACAAAAAAAAATGTATATATATCCAAATGTATGTATTTATATATATATATATATATATATATATATATATATGTATCGCACTCAATACATATATGTATATATATCCAAATGTATGTATTTTTATATATATATGTATTGCACTCAATACATATAACAACTAAAGAAGAAAAGAAAAGGCAAAAAGAAAATTGAAACTAAAAATTGCTAAGCGAAGAATAAATAAGATCATCTATTTTGTTCAAATCTGATCAGAAACTGTAACACAAAAGACAAACTCCACAATGAAGTTGAAGCGAGCGAATAATTAACAAGCGAGACACCAAACCTATTACCGATTACTAAAATCTGAAACCAACCTTTTAACTCTTCAAAACCGGCTTAAAACTAAGTCTCAAAATGTACAAAATTTGGCATGACCTCTCTTGTAAATAGGACATCCACTCGTGAGACAAAAAATATTTGCAGTTATAATATATATCAATCTCTCAAACCAGAAAGAGACATTCTAGCAGATCCTTAGATAATCCAATCACACATCCAACGGCAATTTGTAAACTACGCAATGACGTACAACACATTACAACCACAATAGATACAATCCACAGTCCATTAAAATAAGTCCATCACAATAAGTCGATCACAACGTATCCATCACAACATGTAGTGTAAAATATCAAAGTAAATGGGAACAGGATGCCACATACTCATAGCATAATACCGGGGTAAACCAACTAGTAGTGTAAAATATCAAAGTAAATGGGAACAATTTGGTTGCTGGTTCTAGTCCTTTGCGACCCTACTAAATTTAGCAATACAAGAGATGCTTCTACGCATTCTCTTTCAACAAAGGAACGAAGTATGTACAACATGAACTATGCTCATACAGTGATACAACCCAATACATCAATGCCACCTACTATTAGGTATGCAAAGCCAAGAAAATCATTCTTCCCTCCAAGCCAGGTTGCAGTGGAAAGGACCAACTTTTTCTTGCCACCAAAGCTATATGTATTGTAGTTGTTACCCAGCCTCACTGTTATGGTATCATTCTCCTTGAGATCAACGTATATCCTCCCATACAACTTCACGAATGTAGGAAGTTCTGCATCCGCATCCAAGCGATAAGGTCCTCTTGCTCACTCAATTGTCACATAAAATGCCAACTGACATGAATTACTCCTAATGACATTGAGCAATAGAAGTTGGGATACATCCAATTCTTCTGAGCAACCTGTTTTGGATGCATACCCAGAGAACTTTTCTTTATCTACACTAATTAACAACTTAAAAGAAACATAGTTCATCTTGGCAGAAAATTAAGATGCTAAGGTCATATACTAAATGAACCGTTGTCTCCCACTCTCCCTACACACACATGCAACAATGTAATAGTGCAGATCAAGAATTCACATACTGGGATATTTTTGTCAAATGTTCCTCCACCTTGGAGTGAACCTTTACGGAAGTTGCTCGGATAGACTTTTTGCCAAATTTGTGCTCCTATCACTCTTCCGGAGATATTCTTCTTGTCTCTTGCCAAATTCTCACCGCCACGATGAAGTTATATGTATCATTGAACAAGCTCCAAGCAATCGAGGCCACAAGGAACAATTGGTTTTCCACTGCAGTGGTCTTCTCGAGTTCACAAGCGGATGTCCGATTTGCCTTCTTATCATCTCTTAGCTGTCCATCATTTCGGCTCTTCACATACCGAATTTGGAAAGTGTTATACACAAATTGATAATACACAAAAATTGGTGATTCATATCCTTTGTAACACGGAGACAAACATTGATTCATTTTTGCCAAGAAAGCGTGATAGAAGATGTTGGCTTATAGCCGCATGCTCATTGCAAATTCATAAACATGTTATACCCTTCAAGTAGTCCATCACAAATATATTTCTTGCTTTGTTGCTTCTTATATACCCTAGTCCTTTAAATTATGAGTCCGGAAAGTAAGCTTATTACCGTGAGAATCCTTGTGCACTCTTTGGATATGCTCGAGTTCGGATGTAGCCAAGCTTGTTATCAGTCATGTTAAGCGCACACATGCCTCATCATACCGATCGACAATCTCCACAACCTACAATCATTCAAGCATAAATAAAAGCGAAACTACCACAACATCTATCTTAACATAAGGGTAAAAGACATGCAAACATACATCTCGTGCAACTAGCGGTGAAAGGACGCCAAGCGGGACAAATATTACGCCAACAAGGAAAAACACTGAGACAACCTACATAACACAAGCCAAAACATCTGTGAGCTGCTCCAACATACGCTTTTTATCCTCTAGAAGCAGTAGCATCATAATAATCTCTAGAACCAGTAAGCTTACCCATTTTGGAGTAAGTATTGGCTTACAAGCCGGCAGCTCCTGCTGAGTGAACTTGGAATCTGCGCATAAGAATTTAGGAGTAAAAATTGGCTTATAAACCAGAAACATAAGTCACACCACAGGGTAGGCAATTCCTCTAAATCGACATTTCGATGTCAAAGGTTCATTGGTTCTTATTGCTCACACACAAGCAAATAATACCATCATGTACCCAGCAGTTAGAGTAGAAGCATATATGGTGTAGAAATAAATACATATGCCCCTGCATAATAATATATATTTGTTAGAATCGGAAAACTATATTTATTTCCTGCTAAATGGAATAACTAAGCTATTTTTTCTGCAAAATGATATGACTAAGCTTACAATTTAATTCTACGATTCGCAGATTATCAAACAACCAAGTGGATTTTGAGAGCAGGGCACTAGCTAAAGCATTAGTGAAACTAAACTGTCTAATAATGCAGTAGTTTCAAATGAAGAAATGAAAAACACATGTGGGACTGTTACAGTGCTAAAATCTGAAACCAACCTTTTAACTCTTCAAAACCGGCTTAAAACTAAGTGTCCGAAATGTACAAAATTTCGGCATGACCTCTCTTGTAAATAGGACATCCACTCGGCATACAAAAAACATTTGCGATTGTGAATAAGTTATTGCGTATAAGTAAAACCAACAGATTTAGCGAACATTCTTTGCATTTATTTCACAAAAGGTGGAGAAGTGAAGATTCTAATGTTTCTGAACTTTTTATTACACTGGAAATTCTATAATAAATGGTGATCCAACAATCCAAAATGGACTATTAGGATGTCAACTTAATAATGCTATGATTCTCAAAGGAAAAGAAAACACATCACAACCTTTTGGATACTATTTACTAAAAACTTCATAATTATGAAATCGAATTTGGTACTACTAATTTCTTGATGAGAATCAAGAAAAGAACATGGGCATTTACTAATGGAAAGTAGGAGTCTACAAATTTAACAACTTAGTTTTAAGATGATGAGCGAGGCTAGTGAGTGCACGAGCATTCATTGCCCGGCTTTGAAGTTATGGTGGTATCTGAGCCCTCTTCTCGCGCGCCATGTACACCAGCGTTGGTAGCACATTCCCTTCTTTATCAACTGCATTTCGGTCTTTGCCATCTATCGAATCTAGAAAAAAAACTGCTTTTAAAACTTGAAGTCTCAAATACTATGCAAGTTATTTACTCGCAAAAACTTTACTCGAGTTTGAGGACGTAAAAGCTACTGAACAATTGACCGCGACCCGACCGGGCGAGGGGGCAGGCGGCGGCGGGCGGAAGGGCGGCGGCGGGTCGCCAGCGAGGGCGGCGGGTGGGTGGCTCCGGCCGAGTGGAGCGCGCGCAGGGGCGGGCGGGCGCGCAGCGCGGCGGGCGGGCGGCCGACGGCGCGGGGACGGCGGCGAGGCGCGCGGCAGCTAGGGGGCGGCAGCTAGGCGGGCGCGAGCGGGCGCGGGCGTCAGCGGCGGCGGCGGGTGGCGTGCGGCGGCAAGCGGCGGCGGGAGTGGCGGGCGGGCGTGGGAGGGAGCGGTAGCGTCTCGGTGGGTGGGCCCGTGGGTTTTTTCGGGATAAATTCGTGGGTAAGGTGGGCCCACGAATTTAAAAACTTAAATTCGTGGGTAATTGGTGGCCCACGAATTTAAATTTTTAAATTCATGGGTAATTTTTTGGCACACGAATTTAAATGTTTAAATTCGTGGGTTACTTCTGCCCACGAATTTAAATTATTAAATTCGTGGGTTTCATTTTGGCCCACGAATTTAATTAAAAACGTGGGTTTTATATAAACCGACGAATTTAAATAAATAAATTCGTGGGTTTTTTTTGGACCCACAAATTTAAAAAACCCACGAATTTTTCTCTGTTTCTTGTAGTGGATAGCTCGATCTCTGCACTCATACCGTAGTGGAATAATTTATCTGGATTGACTCTCAATCACATTCGGCATGGTCATGCACTTTCTTAATCCATCTACCCTGAGGGGCCAGAGATATCTCTCCGTTATATAGGAGGAGCAAATTCCATCTTAATCATTAATGTACCTCAGCATGTTCCATGGTAAACCCGAAAGCTTCTTTTATAACTACCTGGTTAAAGAATAGCGTTTGGGAGCTCCTAAGTGAACCATTACACATTTAGAAAACCAATGACAATATCAAGTCTAAGGATCATACATATACTATGCATCAGATCAACTGATGACAATAAGAACAATTCTCGCAGTGTCTCATATGGGTCTATCCAACGCACGTTCTCTAACATGTGTCCACAGTATTGATTAGATATCTCCATATCTCTATGACCCATGAAACTTGGTCGTCAATCAATACATGTGCTGATCTATAAAGCATAATTATCCTATATTACGATAACTGATCAGGGATAACTTGAATAACATCGATATGGAAAAAGTCGCACGAACAAGTCACTTACTTGTTGATTAATCCAATCAATATTTATTCAAAGGACAAATAATTATATTGTTCCGTAAACATAAGGCGTGATACAATCATCTTTATGATTGCCTCAAGGGCATATCACCAATAGCGATAGGATGCATGGTTGCCGCAGATGCCTCTATGGACACCGAGCAATATTTTATTGCCCTCTTCATAAGTGATGCACTTCATCAAGATTCCGTTACTCCCGTTTCGGTAGAGCTTGTCGTATACCAATGCGTATAGCTTGGACTTACGTGCAATTTTCTCTACTGCGGCATCATCATCAGGGAGCTCTCGACCTTCGAGATAGGCTTGGAATGGAGTCATCCAAGTTGGCTCACGTTCGAGTAGTGCAATTTTCGTGTCTGCGGTTTCTGCCTCACTGACTCGACTAGGCTGCTGATCGAGTTGGGCAGCATCTGATTCCCGTACGGGGAAATAGACGGTTTAAGGAGTTTCTCGATGAAGACTCCTGTTGGCGTGGGCGAACGAGATGAAGCGAGCCTGGCAAGTTCATCGCCTACGAAATTGTCACATCGCCTGATATGCTTACCTCGAGCCATTCGAACTTGTGCTCCAACTTATGAACCTCGTTCAGATACGCCACCATGTTGTCATCCGAGCACTGGTACTCCTTCTGCACTTGGTTTACAACTAGCTGTGAGTCCCCTTTCACGAGTAGTCATCTGATGCTTAGTGACGTGACTATGCGGAGTCTGTTGACCAGTCCCTCGTATTCTGCAACATTGTTTGAAGCTTGAAAATCTAGTTGGATAACGTATTTTAAATCCTCACCTGTCAGGGATTTAAGCACAATGCCAGCCCCCGAGCCTTGAAGTGTGAGCGACCCATCGAAGAACATAGCCCAATGGTCATCGATTGCCTCGCGCTCCTTTTCTTCGACGTGTGTCCATTCTGCGATGAAGTCTGCCAAGATGCCTGACTTGATGATGGTACGCGATGAAAAGTCGACCTCGAACTCGTTGAATTCGATTGCCTATTGCGCAATTCGACCTGCTGCTTCTCGGTTACGTAGCACCTCCATGAGCAGATATGTTGTCATCACCGTAATTTTGTGCGCTTGGAAGTAATGTCGCAACTTTTAGGAAGTCATCAAGACGGCGTACATCATCTTCTGTATCTGTGGGTATCGCAACTTGGCGTCGTGCAAGACTTCGCTTACGTAGTAGACAGGCTTCTGGACTTTAGTCTTTTTATCGGGGCAATCCCGTTCGACCACCATAATCGTGCTTACTACTTGAGGGGTAGCTGCAATGTACAAAAAGAGCTCCTTTTTTTCATTAGGTGAGGTAAGACTGATGAAGACGATAAGTACCTTTTTAGATCTCGAAAAGCCTCTTTTGCCTCCTTGGTCCCCTCGAAGTTGCCTGCTTCTTGAGCAATTTAAAGAAAGGTAGTCCTCGTTCACCCATTCGAGAGATGAATCGGCTAAGTGCAATGATACAGTCCGTAAGCTTTTGCACCTCCCTTAAAGTTCGCGCAGAACGCATTTAATTGACGGCCTCAATTTTGCACGGGTTAGCCTCGACGCCTCGACTAGACACCAGGAACCCAAGAAGCTTGCCAGATGGGACGTCGAACGTGCACTTTTTAGGGTTAGGCATCATTCGATACTTCCTGAGGTTGTCGAACGTCTCCTGGAGGTCGCTGATGATGGTGCTTCCTGTTTTCGACTTGACTACGATATCCATCGACATACGCTTCAACATTGCGCCCAATTTGGGACTTCAAACTATTTTGAATGCAGCGCTGATGCGTGGCACCAGCATATTTTAAATCGAAAGGCATTTTAACGTAACAGAACACACCAATAGGAGTAGTAAAAGTTGTTTTATCCTCATCCTCTGTGGCCATGCTAATTTGGTGATACCCCGAGTAGGCATCTAGAAAACTTAGCAGTTCACAGCCTGCAGTCGAATCCACAATTTGGTCGATGCGGGGTTGAGGAAAAGGGTCCTTAGGACAAGCTTTGTTAAGGTCGGTGTAGTCGATGCACATTCTTCACTTGCCATTGGGTTTCATGATGAGGACTGGGTTTGCCAGCCACGTCGGGTGGTGGACCTCTCGAATGAAGCAAGCCTTTAGGAGTTTGCCGACATCCTCTTGTATGGCTTGCTTCCTGTCTTCTGTAAATCTTCGTTGCTTCTGCACCATGGGTTTGACGCTAGGCTTCACAGCTAGTCGATACTCGATCACCTCTCTGGGGCTCCGGGCATGTCGGACGGTTGCCATGCAAACACATCGCGGTTTGCCCGAAGAAAGGTGATGAGCTCGAGTTCCTATTTGGGGTCAAGGTTGGCGCCTACCTTGATCGTCTTGGAGAGCTCTAACATGTCAATGGGCACCGTCTTAACACCTCTGTCGGTCTACTCGCCATTCTTGCCGTTGTTGACCAAGTATTTAGCGACACTGTTGGACGTAGAAGCCTCGTTGACACCCTTGGATTTCTGGCGCTTAGCTTTCTCATCGTCGGCGCTGGCTACCGACTCACATAGATGCTCGACCATCTCCAGGCTCTTCTTATCGCACCTGACTGTAGCGCGCTGGTCTCCCTTGATTGTGAGGACTCCTTTTGGCGCAGGGATCTTGACGATCTGGTACACATAGTGTACCATGGCTATGAACTTAGTGAGCATGGGGCGGCTTAAGATCACGTTGTAGGCAGTCTCAAAATCTGCCACAACGAAAAGGATTCTCTCAGTGCGGAAATTGTCCGGCTTGCCGAACGTGACTGGCAGCTCGATCTAGCCAAGCGGTATAGAAGATGATCGCGGGGTTATTCCATGGAACGGCTCTGCTCTGTCCTTGATTTTCGCCCGAGGTATCCCCATGTTATCCAGGGTCTTGACGAAGATAAGGTTCAGTGAGCTATCCCCATCAATCAAGGTTTGTGTGACCATAATATTGATAATGGTATACTCGACTACTACGGGGTATCAACTCGAATGTGGGACCACAGCCGGGTGATCCAATTGGTCGAAGATAATCGGTACTTCTGACCACTTGAGGAATCTAGGAAGGGCTAGTGTAGCCAGGTTGACCTCCCTTTCGACAGCCTTGTATTGTCTCTTGGACTCATTCGTGGCAGATCCTCCGAAGATGTGCGCCAGCTTATGGTCGGCCCCGCGGTATTCAGGTTCATCGTCTTGAGACTTCTCTTTGGCCTGCTCGACTCCATGCTCAGCAAGTACAACCTTGAGCTTTTCCTGGATCTTCTAGCTGATCACCTGGCATTCATCAAAATCGTGCTTGTCCGTTCGATGGACCGGGCAGTACGTGCCCCTCCATGATTCCGGCCCTTGTTGTCGCCCATATTATGTGCCTTGCCGCGCTCGACCGCGGCCACGGTGGAGTCGCCTTTGTGCTTCTCCCCGCGGTTCTTGTTTCTTCTTGCCCCTTGCTTGGACTACTCAGGTTTGTTGTCGCTTGACCTAGGGTTGTCGATGTGGTCACGGGTTTCGGCACGTATGGCATATTTGTTTGCCAACTCAAAGAGCTCCATGGGAGTTCGGATTTTTCGAGTAGCCAGCTTCCCCTTCAATTCCTTATCCCTGACTCTGTTCTCGAAGGCAACTATTATGGCTTCATCCGAGATGTCCAGAATCGAGTTACGTTTGTCACTGAAGCGTCGAATGAAGTCGCGCAACGATTCGCTTGACTTCTGAACCACCCGATGCAAGTCGTTGCGAGTTCCAGGGCATTCATAGGTACCTTGGAAATTGGCGATGAACTGGGCCCGTAACTCTTCCCATCAGGATATCGAATGAGGCGGAAGGTTGAGGAACCAAGAACTAGTTGCACCATCGAGGGCGGTAAACAGGTAGTTGGCCATCACCCTATCATCACCACCAGCTGCCCTCATGATCATGGTATAAATCTGTAGCCATTTGATTGGGACGATCTTACCTGAGTACTTCTCAATGGGGCCTGGTTTGAACTTGTCAGGCCACCTAACGGCATGAAGCTCGGGGGCGAAGGCCTTACATCCTTCGACATCGTCTTCGGGGGTCACAGTCGTGGACTTCGATGAGGAGAGCGCCTTCGACGCGTGGGGGAACGGCCCTTCAAAAGCAAAGAGTCGCCCCGCTGGACCCAACGCGCAGGAGATCGGCCCCTAGACGAAGGAGACTCGTTCCCCCGCCACTCGCGGTCTTCTCGTCCATGCTCCTCCCTTCGATCACGGAGAACGTCACACAAGTCTCATCGATCGTGAGGGATTTGATTTCGGAGATATTCGGGATGCCCCCGATGGAAGTTAGAGTTCACTGCTCTGGAAACTCTCTGGTTAGAGCTAGTCACCATCGATCCGGTTACTCGATGATGGCAGGATGGCCCTGACCGCTGGTTTTTGGGTCCCTGCTGGCTAGGACGCGTTAGCCTCGAGTTAGCGGCTCGGGCGGTTTGTGCTTGCGCTGCATCGAGAAGCGTCTTCATCTGGTCGAACACCGGAGTCATCGGGTTACCCGGATCCAGTGGTGGAAGAGATTTCAATAGCATGTGAGCGCACTGGACGTTGGCTTCAGGGGTACTGAAAATGTCGTTATTGTGGCTTTGGTGGGACGCTACCGTCGGAGCGAAACCGCACCTTTTGTTGTGACCGTGCGGTCATGTGAATTGCGGCCCCTGAAACTCCGGTGCCTGCGGGTGGGGCACAGTCAGATCATCGAGGTCAAGCTGTCTCGATAGATTGATCGCAATTTCAGTTGCAACGATCACGTCATGTCGGTGATCTGTGGTGTTTAGTGCCACAATGTTTGCAGCCTCTCGGACTATAGTCGTCATTGCTGCAGGAGCTCGAAGCTTATGCAGAGAGATTTGGGGTCCCTCACCTCCCGTGGTGTCTGCTCCTGAGTTCTTTTCTTGAGAATGTTCGACAGTAGCCACGGTTGGCTTCAGTCATGAACACGCATCGATCCATTTGACTGCTGCACTGACTAATGCAAGCGTCACTTTCGGTCTTGCTCTCTTTGTCGAAGCACATCAAGATGCTAGGCTCTGTCGGGTCAAAGTCGATGAAACCCACTTCTCGTCATAGATCCTGGGAGCGGGATTCGATGAAGCTGACAAACAGCAGATTTTCACTCGGCCCCCATGGATAAAGCATCGCTCCAAAAGCAATCTCAGATCCAATTGGAGGTGCCTGGTTGATGGCGGCGACCGAGCGGCCACCGGAAGACTAGCTATGGGATAGCACTGAAGACATGCTTGTCCTGCAAAAAACAGCTGAGGGCCCCTACCTGGCGCGCCAACTGTCGAAGGTTAGAGATCGACAATAAAATTTGTACCTCGGCTACCTTCGAGTGAGCATAGTCAAGCACGAAATAAGGAACACCAGATGTAGACAGGTTCGTGCCCCCTAAAGGTAATGCCCTACATCCTGTATAGGAGATCTTCGTATATTGTAGATGAAGTATAGAGAAGAAATGTATAGCCTTGGTTACAATGTGGGTTGCTCTAAGCTAAGCTAAGGCTAGAGGTTGACGAAGCGTAGTTCGACGACTCTTAGGTTCTCTTTGCTAAAAGGCTTCTAGCTTGATGGCTAATTGCTTCCTTCCATTTTTTCTCCTGAGGACCCCTACCCCCGGCCTTATATAGTCGGGGTAGTCCAGCCTCAAGTCGAGTTGTAGTCGGTTTGGAGTACCAGATCGTAGCCGATGTAGAGTCCATCGTCGCGTGATCTTCGCAGCGTATCCAAACTTCCTTAAATATCAGGTGTACTCGAGTCGGTTTCCTCGTAACGAGAACATGATCAAGTCCTTCCTAATATAGAGTTATCTCTTCCGCGCATATCTTATCGCTCAGAATTGAGAATGTGATATCCGAAATCTCTGCATGTCGTTAGGACATATCCTTCACGTATCCTTTGTGGACACATAACCCATGTTTAGATATTTGACATCTGCAATGCCCGCTTGATGTAGTTGGCAACGAACTCCGATTGTAGTCTAGCCATGGTTGCAGACACAATCTCGGGGTTGAGGAACCCAACTCGGTGTTAACCCATCACGGCTCGCTGCCTCATTATCTTGTAACTCGTGTTGAATGTGAAAAAACATAATACAAAATCTTATAACAGTCATAGGCTCATACTGTATGGTGTGATACAACGTCCAGGATCGTACTGTATTAATATCGATCGCTTTCAGGTTATAAAAACGGAATAGATCCTCAAACTGACTAGGAATGTCCCATGCTCCTCGCGGTGGAAATGTCCCCCTTGATACCTCACATTGAAATTGATGTGATGCTCGCCCTTATTCTCCTTGTTAATGTACCATCCATGGAACAAGCAAGTGCACATGCCTAGGGCATTCAATTTGTTGCTAGGCACAACGGGCTTTCCATGTACGTACCCCTTATAATCTCGAGGGGGCTTTGTAGTGTCTGTCAACTTTGCTTTCTAGATGGAGTCATTGAGGTCGAGACAAGAGGCTTTCCATGTATTTCAGGAGTGTTGTGGCCTCTATCAACTTTGCTTTCTTGATAGAAGAAGTCTCCGAGGTCTCCTGGGCTTCTTTGGTTGTCTGCTAGTCCTTTTGTGCACCAGCTCTGCACTCTGCATAAGAGTCGACTTGGACGGAGGAGTCGTCATGGTAGTGGGGGTAGTAGCAGGAGCAGGTGTAGGTACGATAGGAACCTACAAAGCACATGCATATATAACGTGTTGCAGTACTAGAATGATCAAGAAGACGCGGGAGGTTTGTACCTTGAGTAGTACGACACCCGTCGTGGGCCACTTGATGAACGACATCCTTGCTTGCCCAAAAGTGGTGATATGTTCGTTCGGGGGAACTCCAACACATGAGATAGGAAGTCTTCGTGGACATAGTCCACCTGCACCCTTAGGTACCCCTTTCCCAAAGGATTACCATGCACCGTGTCAGTCTCCTTCCATGGGAATGCAACCCCGCGTCCAGCCTCAATGGGAAATCTATCTTCCATCACCACAAGCTGGTACTTGGCAGGCACCTGCAAGAAGTATGCAACTTGACCGAAAATATTGTTTAACTTACTATCGTACCTTTAAGTTAGAAACAATTATTACCTTTAGCTGGGGACCAGCCTGATCATTTTTGAAAGCGCAATTGCTAGGGTGGTGCACAGACCTTTCTACGAGAGGCAAGGCCATATGACTCTGACTTTGGGAGATCATCGCCATCATCTCGGCCCTTAGGCGCTTCTTACGTGCCATCATCTCCTCCCGCATCTTCTCCTTTAGCTCCTCCCTTAGTCCTCCCTCAGCGTGTTCTTGAGGCGCTCTGCATGTGCCTCCCATGATCTTGATCTGGCACTTGCAGCATCCTCTTGGAAGAAGGATCTCTTCATACACACCGCACCTACGGCAAGCACTCAGCCCTTATGGTCAGGCTTCTCGATCGCCAAAGATAGAATGTCCTTCAACCCTTGGCTCTGAAAGGTCCCCTGCTCTTTCTTTTGGCTTACCTCTTTCTACAAGAAGCGAGTATAAATTAGTTCTAAAATACAATAGGAAGGGTCAACTGTAATGTACTAAATTAGATGTCTTACATGGTGGAGACAATCCGCGTGGTCGTGGGGTTCTGAACAACAAGCCGATCGTTTGAGTTTTTCTTTGTCCTTGCTAATACCTAGTCGTGTTCCTACTCCTCACATATGTGAGAGTAAGGCATCGCCGTCCCGGAGTTCGCGCACTCCTTGGCTAGTCGCGCCTACTCTGCCTTCTTCCCTTCGTAGCCAGCGGAACCGTGGTAGTGCGCTTGTGTATTATGCCTTTGGATAATGATGTTCTTCTCTCTCAATTCCTCTGCCTTGGGCGTACTCTTCATCCTTGTGAACTCCTCACAAACATTGAGTCACAAACGGATACCTCTCGAAGGGAGTACAGCCTTTCAGTATGTACTCACCATGCATGATAACCTTGAAGTGCCTCAAAGATACATTCATTCTCTTCAAAGCGTACCGCCTCGCATTGCTTTTATCTTCCTCTTGTATAATCTATTCCCCTTAACTTCTTCCCATAGACGATTCTTCTGCTTGGTGCTGACTTCCTTCCTCTGGTCCTTAACCGTGATCAACACTCTCTCCCTCACCAATTGACTGAGAAAAGATCAGTAGCACCCCTTATACTTTGAAGGACCCGTGCAAACTCCCGTAGCATCAAAGTGGAGAACTTGTGGCGTTCTCTTTGTGGCCTCTTTATTTAGTCCTCGACCTTTTCTCACCTTACTCAGACCCTCAACATTTGTGACCTTACTCGGCCCCTGAGCATCACCTTCTATTCTATTTAGCAATGAGCCGATGCTCTCTCCTTGCAACATTTCAAATATATATATATATATTTGACATGGTCATATATTTCATATGAGAAAGCAATTCATAGCTTTTATGTGGACTTAACAACGAATCATGTAAACTAACAGATTAATGGATAATTCATAACATATTATAGTAAATTAACAAATTAACATATTAATGGATGATTTTAAAGAAACGTCTATCTGTTGATCATCTAATTAAGTATTTAACAACGGTAACTCCTAATCTCTAATTAGGTTAGGTCCTAATCCCAATCAAAGATATATGGTTCGGTCAAGTTGCTAAGCTGTTGTACAACTCCAGAGAAAATTTCGGCAGCATATCCCCGCTGTTCTCCAAATACTTGTCTTGACAACAACTCAAGAGGGTGTGTATCCGGAGAACACCAGGAAGATGTTGCCGAAACTTTCTCTCGAGTTGTACAACAGCTTTGGAATTTGCCCGAACCACATATCCTCGAACTATCCAAAAAACGTGAACAATTCGAGACTTCTTGTTTATAAATATGCCATTTCAAAGTATTTATAAACAAGCACCCTTGAACAGGAGACGTAGATTACGCAACTAAACTCGAACATTCATCATATTACAGCAATGATAAAGACATGTAAAGTAAACCTGTTGTGAGGACATTGATTATGTTACAACAACAATAAAGACAATATGAGTCAAGTTCAAAGTCAACAAGCATGCTAATACATGTCAAAGACCATAACTAATAACTATATTATAATGTTCTAAACAGGTACTTAATTACTAAGAAATATGAATGCTGGATTATTGAAAAGATCAAGATATGATTTTTTACTAGGTTATGAGATGAGGGCCCTTGTAACGTTAGGCCCATCGAATAGAATAGCAGTTAGCTGACTATCATCACATAGTAGCAGTAAAAAAGAGAACCATCTCTGCATAATTCTATTCAGATGCTAGTATTTCTGCCTTGAACTAGGTTTTGGGAAATCAAGAGAAAAAGATGCTAGTATTTTCATTTCTCAACTACACAACAAGCATGCATTTTCCTAATCGTGGATCTGCAGTGAGTCAATATGACAAGCTATATGCCACATTCAAACCATATGTAGGTAATTAGCAATTTCAGTTAGGAATATGTCAAGACCAAGGCAATTTCAGTTGATATAGCTTCTATAGCCGACTTGGAAACAATATTAACACAATACAATGCCTGAAAATTGCTACCGTTAAATGCAAGCATGATCACTGTGAGTATTCATAATTGGCCTTACTCATTGCAACTACAAGCTTTCTATCACATGTAGTCACGCAAAGAGAAACTACATAGTCACATAGTGAACTGAACAAAAAGATATGGACCTTAGAAGACGCAATTTGTACACAACATTACTACATCAATATTGCTACTGTTAAAGCAGCTGCGAGCATTACTACATTAAAATTTCTACACACTCAATGAAACCACGAGGTGATGCAGACATCCATACCATTACACACACATGCACATGCAATTCAGTACCTACGCTATAATGTCGCGGACGAAATTTTTTTCGGTCGCGGTTGCAATTTTTCTCTCCCCACCCCCTTTTTCTTTTCCCCTTACCTCCTCCTTTCCCCATCCCCCCACCTGACTCCCTCTCATTTCATTTCCTCCAGCCGGCTGCTCCCTCACCCCCATCACCCGACAGCCCTCCCTCTCTTTCTTTCTTCCTGGTGATTCCTCCCCTTGCTGGCGCCTCCTCCCTCCCCAATCAGCGCCTCTTTCTCCCCTCAGGGGCAGCAACAGCAGCAGCGAGCTGCAGCTTCTCCTCCCCGTCTTCTTCCTCATGAGCTAGGAGGTGAGTATTTGGTAGTTTTGGGAGGGTTCATGCTGTGCTAATGGAGGTATCTTGCTGGTATGGGGGTTCTAGGGTTTGGGATTTTGAAGGTTTGGAGGGAAAAGTGGTTCTAGGGTTTGGGGGGAAAACTGCTGTTATCGGGCTGAGTTTTGCCTGTCTGTTAGGTTTAAGTTTAGAGTTAGTTAAAAGCATTTCCTGAACATTTGGCTATAGAGAAAGTTGTAGATCGTCGAATCCCCTTTAAGTTGAGTATAAGAACACTAAATTTTGTTCAGCCAATGAAAAGTTATGGTCATTTTAGTGCTGGCTGTCCTGATTGTGCTCGTGTTGATAGCTGAAATGTTAAACTGCTGTTTAGAGCTAGATGCAAGCCGAATTAGAATTTTTGTTTGCCTAGAGAGAGTTAGGAAATTTCCTGTAGATTTAGAAAGTATATTTGTATCCTTGATTTGGAGTTAGGAATCAAAAGTTTTGGCATGTTGAAGTTGCTGTCCAGAACTGAGATTTCTGCTGAAAGTTCAGAGTTGGTCTGAAGTTCAGAGGGCAGTTTGAGGACTTTAATTTCAGGTGTTGAGCAAATGGCTATGGGGTAACTATAGGTTATCCTCTTGTGGTCATTTGGAGACTAAGAATGCAAATTGTTACTTAGCCAATTAAAAGTTATGTTCATTTTAGTACCTGCTGTTCAGAACTACTGTTAATGTATATAACCTCTGTCCATCTCTAATCTGGGAACTAGTAATGCATCTTCTGAATAAATGGCTATAATATAGTTGTAGATTATCCTCTTGTGATTAATTATAAACTGAGTTCACTCAATTTGGTTCAACCATTAAAAAGTTATGCAAGTTTTACCTTTTGCTGTCCAAATTGTGACTAGTAGTAGATTCAATTTTGTTCTGTGATTTAGGACAAGTTAGAGGCCGAGTTGGAATTTACAATTGCCTAGAGATAGATGGAAAATTTTATGTAGATGCTTAAAATGTCTTCGTTTGCTCAATTTAAAGTTATATAGCAGTAGTTATGCTGTGGTGAAGTGGGCTATCTAAACTAGTTTCGTATGAATTCAGAGTTTTGGGGCAAATTTGATTTAGGGAGTGAAAGTGCTGTTTGTTGACTCTAGAACATGTGAATTTGAGTGCGCAATTGTATTTCCAGGTGGAGTAGCTTCGGGAGTGGCTTCTTCCCGCCACTCCATTCCTCTCGGTAGAAGGCAAGTGTATCAACTAGAAGGATATTATAATGTTGATTGGTTGCTTGTGCATATGAATATGATATGATGTGCTACCATGTATATTTCTTGAATTTGCTTAGACTAGTAAGAACGGTAATTCATGGATGGATGAATTGACTGATGTTTATGAAATTGGGCATGACTATGCAAGTGGTGAAAATGAACGAAGTTGCACATGTATTCATGTTAATTGCATACGTGCATTTATAATGGAAGAGGCGACCCATTCTGATGCGGGCCTCTGTGTTCACACGTAGTGAACACGAAATTCCTACCTCGTGGTCCCATTTATCGAAGTGAATGGGAGAGAGATAGTAAGAGTAGGCACCTTCCACGGGATGGAAGGGACGTGAGGGTGCACACCGACGGGTGTGCACTCGGCAGTACTGGTACGTGCAAAGAAAAGAGCATTCATGAGCATGCATGTCGCATTGCATCCTAACGATGATTTTGAGTTCAATAGAAATGTGTAGAGTTGGGATCGAGTCGTGGACTCATCCAAAGAGATTTAAAGAGGTATGTGTAGGAAGTAAGTAATGAAGTGAAAAGTGGTAAATGTTGTTGATATTATTGTTTTATAAATTCATGGATTTGGATAAGAAATATGCTCTTACTGTTGATTTAATTGTGTAAATTGGTTTGTGATGCACTTTGCTGAGTCTTGAACTCATGCTTGTTTGTTTAATGTTTTTAGGTACCCTGAGAGCGACTTGCCGGGATGGGACTTAGCTGCACCTCCACTCACGCTCATGACATGTTAAAAGATTAGTTGGGTTAATCAGTTCACTCTGAAAACTAGTTGAATTCCTTATGTAATCGTGTTGTAGTTAAGTTTAATTGATGATTGATGATATTATGTTTAGTTGTGTGCTTAGTTGGTCATGATGGTTGATTGATTCTATGACATGTTGTAGATGATATCAGAATGATTTTTGTCTTTTGTCTGCTGAGTGGATGTCCAAGTTTTAGGGAAGGTGCTGCCGAAAGGTTTAGTGGATTTCGAAGTACTATTAGAGTTGATCTTCCCTATCTAGTTTTATTTCCTGTTTTGGTAACAATCAGGGCACTGTGGGTGCCGGGGTGTTACATACGCTTGATAAGGTGAAACCGTTATTGAATGCTTGTTGTTTTGATAAGAATTGTTTACTGTACCTAATGGATGTACATTACATGATTTCAAGGTGTCTAAAATTAGTGAGAGGGGAGGGAGGCCAAGAGGGACACCAATGATGGTGAGGAAGTGATATGGATGCATATGCATGAATATTGTGCATGGAAGACCAAAGAGAAGACAGAAATTTCGGTGGTGCATGAGAAAAACGACATGCATGTGTTCTGCTACATGCAAACACTCATTCGGCCAGGAGGTAAGGATATGCTGTGCTCTGCGTGGAAAGAATGGCCAGCAAACAAAAGAAGGGTATCGTGTTAAAGAAAGAAAGAGGAAGTTGCATGCAGCACGTAGGAAAGGGAATGTCAACATGTGTACTACTGCATGCGTATGATTGGTGCAATCAGTAAACAATCTACATGTATCTTACTAGGTAGGATCGTGCACTACGCTCCGCTGTTTTTTTTAATGGAGTGTTGTACATGTTTAAGAGAAAAAATATTGTAGCACGAAAACATAGCAGTGTATTTTGATGGAGCATTATCTGTGATGCAGTTATTGTAACCTACATACTTACAAAGTAGTTACACGCAGCATAATTTAATAACTTATCTAATTGTGAATGGAAGGCAAGATACCCAAGCAAGTTTGGGGGAAATGGTGATTTTCCCTGGTCGATCATGTGCCATACTTTTATAGGGGAAAGAATGCAGGACAAACATGTTACATGTAATATAATTTGATAACTTATCTGAGATAAACAGAATTATACAACACTAAACTACAGTTACCACTTATCTAAGATAAATAGAATTGTACAACACTAAACTACAGTTACCTCTTTAGCCGTTGGACGGTCCTTTGTATCAAATGCTAAAAGCCTTTGCAAAAGGTCCAAGGCCAAAGGATCTGCATTAGGAAACTTCTAAGAAAATGGGATTGCCTCTTTCTTTCTTATGCTGGTCAGGTACCTCCTTGTTTTCTCATTCCGGACCTGGAAAGAAAGAAACGATCAATTTCAACCTTTGACTTAGAAGATGCCAACAAGAAAAACTATAGAAGGCCTCCCCCCAAAAGAGCCAGTACGATACCTAAGAAACTGTATCCATGGATGGTGTGCCCAAAACATCAGTCATCAAATTTAACTTTTTACCAGGAAACAAAGGCTTTCTTGTCAACACCTCAGCGAAGATGCATCCGATGCTCCAAACACCAATTGCTGGTGTATACTGCAATTTTGTTGGGAATAATAGCTTGTCTGAGCTAATTACAACACTAGGCATGGAAACATTGAAACCATACACCAGGGTAACAAAGTCATTTTACTGTTTATCATCATCAGTATAACAATATAGTACTTTAAGAATAATCATTCTAATGGCTAAAATTCTTTCGATATCCTTAACACACATGCAACTCAAATGATTATTAACAGTTGCAACTGAAAAGGATACAAAATCAGAACTCTATAGATTAACAGAAAATCAGAGCAACTTTAATTCTGAACATAAATCAGACGATTAGCAGCATGATAAGGACAAGAGTAAAAAAATATGGAAATATCTGTCTGAGAAGGGAAAAAGGCAATGCGAAAGTTTGCAGATTAAACTATAGCTTTTCAAATGGAAATATTTATACATCTGCTCCCATAAGGTTGATTAAATAAAAGGTGCTGTTAAGAATACTGTTATATAAGATCTCTAGGGGGATTGAGTTATTGTGCCACAGAATAAGTAAGCTTGAACAAACACTAATGAACTAATGGAACAATCAGCGAAGAGCAATGAGTCAAACTAATAGGTTGACTAATCATAGTCGAAGATACATGATCTAGCAGTATAGCACCATTGACCTTTCATAGTCTCAATTCAATGACTGAAGCAAAATTCAATAAAGAGAATGCTATAATGCACTACAAAGCTCACCTTTGAAAAGAAAGATCCACAGAGCTCTGGAGCTTTGTACCATCTTATTGCAACATAATCCTGCACGGCATATGAACAAAGAGGCCTCATTATGATCAACTCATACGCAACAAGTCAAATGAAAGAAAACGAACAAGTTAACGATAGGCATTCCCCTAAATATACTATCCAAAAGATTGTTGTTGGGGTATCATTGAATGCAACTTGTGCCAGTTCAAAATCACAAATTTTCAGTTTGCAGTTAGAATTTGCTAATATATTCTTTGGCTTCAAGTCCCGGTGATAAACATTAGGTGCAGTTACATAGACTTACTATCAACAAAGACTGCAGGCATCAAAAGTAACACATCTGCAAATAATATTTATGCATATCCTGGTAATGGAAGAACTGTCAAGATAATTTGTTAATAGTTGTTGAGAAGCTGAAGCACAGCTAAATACCATTAGAACCAACCAATACTCAAAAGTCATTGGCAAATTATTTAGTACACAAACACTAAAATAGTGAGGAAATAGCACATTCTCAATTAAGAAACCTGATCCTTCCCTACCCATAAAGACTTAAAAAAATCAATTGTTTCCCAATCTCCTTTAGGCCCTGCTTCATATATTCACATTAGAAGAAAGAAGTTTTACTTTTCTAAACAAAAAACAATGGGATGACGAGAACTATCAAATGCACATGACACTGATTCTTCACAAGGCTGCATGATAAAAATAAAACCCGATAGCTCCTACCCAGTAAAACGATTAAAAGCACACAAGACACAGATCCTCTGAGTACTACTACGACAATTAAAATCGAAGAATAAGAAACTCCTACGACAAGAGAAGCTACACTCAACACCAATTTTTCCCCAATAAGACGATTAAAAGCACACAAGACATAGATCCTCCGAGTACTACTACGACAATTAAATTATAGAATAAGAAACTCCTACGACAAGAGAAGCTACACTCAACACCAATTTTGCCCGCTCCCATCTTCCATCTATGTTCAACAATATCCGCCGAGAAGAAAATAATGGAGATAAATACTGAGGAACTAACGAAACGGCGGTGATGGAGGTAGAATACGATGGTTTGCTTCCCTATAAGGAAAATAGAGTGCAAAAACTGAACATACGCTGTAGACATCAGTAGCTCATAAAAATTCCCAAACCTTTGTGAAGGACTAAGATGGCGATCAGAGGGGGGTGAATGATCCCAAATAAAATTTTCCCCAATCAAGATACTCCAAACAAGCCCTCAAACAAAAATAATCAAAAGAGACGAATGAGAATGAGCCATTTGCTCTGTATGGCCGGTATGACTGCAGGGTCTCCGGTATGACCGAAGGCCGGTATGACTGTACGGTCTCCAGTATGACCGAACAGTGGGTGGTATGACTGGGCTCAAGGACAACAGAAAGAACAGAGCCAAAAACAGCACAAACTCAAAAGCCAATTTGATGAATCTTTTGATTGGCTGGACAAAAACTCACGAAACTTGGTAGATGTGATCCTAGGGATGTCAGGAACTTATTCCAACCTTTAATCACAAAGATTGACGTCAAAGTTCCTACCTTTTCACTTTGAAGGAAGAACACACCAGATTTGAACAAAACTCAACAACTCGATCTTAGACTTGCTCGTGGGGTTTTGATGATCAAGATGATCTTGGATAACCTCCCACACGTCAAGCAAGCAAGAAAACAAGTCCAAAACCCCACAAACTCGATCTAGAAGAATAATTTACTCAAGAACACAAGATCGGTTTCTTGCAAGAAAACACATGGATTGCCTAGATAATTGAGGTATAATATGAAGAAGATTCATCCATCAATCAACATCCTTGGTACAATAATCAAAAGCATGTAGAAGGAGAGAAGGCAAATCCAAATTACATAAATGTAAATTGCAAAATGTAAGGGCAAAATTGAAATGCTAAATTTAAGACATAATTTAAATGTAGAAAGTAAATTCAAGCATAAGGAAAAATATTTTGGATTTTTGGAAGGGAGGTTTACAAAGCTTCACAACAAGGTTGGCGAAAGCTCAAAGGAGCTCAAAACCACTAAAACCTTCAAGAGGAGGAATGCTCTATTTATACTACTCTTGAGTCACCCTCCACCCTTGGATGAGGTCCTTCTACCCTAAGGATCAGATCAAGGGCTAGGGATGACTCCCACACACAACCATACATGGGCTAACCCGAAACCCAATAAGCATACAGTGTTTTTTTCACACTTTCCAAAGCATACTAACTAGACCCGCTACTCTATCACCTAGACCTAGATCCGACGGCCCTCCTTGATCCGAGTAGTGTCTAGCTAGCATCTTGTCCATTCCTTGTCTTCTAGGCTTGCCACAACTCTGTCTCTGATCATCTTCCGGCGATTGTCGACCATCTGGACCTCCGGTGCACCTCGCCTAGTCCCGATCATCCTCCGCCTCACCATGATCAATCTCCGATGTCTTGCAACCATCAAAAACAAGGAAACACATCACATAGCAATGTACAAAAAAAGATATGCAATGAATTTCAATACACAGCTCTCTAGAAAAAACACACCTGCCTGAGGTTGGTGCTATCGCCCCCAGGCCGGTAGCACCGCAAATGCTGGACATTTCACCAAATGCTTCAAATTTTGAAATCGACTTCAAATCCAACTCAAATCAAAGCACCACATGCTTAAATAATATCAATAACTCATCACAATCACCGGTCGTCCTCCACATGGTCTTTCAATCTCCACCTTGACGAGTATATTGACAAACACTCAAAAGGCATGAAATTTGAGTTTATGAAACAGAGAAGGAGAAACAATTTGGATGCAAAGCCAAACTTAGTCCAGAAAAAGAGAAAATGATATCATGACCAAGTTGGCGAGAAGGATTTTAGGCAAAGTCAAAGAAAGAGCAATCTTTCCCCAAAAGCTTAAAATCCAATAAAAACTCACAAAAAAAGCTCAACATGCTTATGATTCTTTAAAAATTAGCAAGACTTCACAAAGATCATAAGAGCCAAAATGCAGTCACATTTTTCACAATTTTACCTATTGATGATGCCTTTACTACGTTTTCTCCCCCTTTTGGCAATATAGACATCAAGAAGGCATTTTCATCAATTTCTCCCCATTTTCAAGCAAGCATGAATGAAATGCATCTAAAAGAGCTTTGAGAATTATCCAAGTAACCACATATACAAGGTATGACACCAAGCTACGCAAGATTAGATTATACTAACTTAAAAAATGTCTAAGTGCAAATAACAAATTTTGCTAGCAAGCTTAGTATTGAATAT
The DNA here is from genome assembly GCA_036346275.1 of Otatea glauca. Classification (NCBI taxonomy): domain Eukaryota; kingdom Viridiplantae; phylum Streptophyta; class Magnoliopsida; order Poales; family Poaceae; genus Otatea; species Otatea glauca. Next base: position 23,800,578 of record CM070719.1, on the reverse strand, counting down.
GTCATTTTTAGCAAGACGTGACAAGTGCAACACTTAGCATTAGTTTCAAAATTAGAAGCAAAGCCACTTAAGGGATCAAATGGAAAACCTAGAGTTCAACCTACTCAACACTTTGGAGAATTTTGAAGTGCATACAAGGTCCTTCGAGCTCATTTTTCAATTAATGCAAATTTTGCTTTAAGACTTTGAAAGACATAGCGGGGTGCAAATATTTGACATTATTTGCATTCTTTACCCACTTATATTTTTTTTAATTTGCATTTTTTTAAAGCAATTGACTTAAGCCATATTCGACCATCTCAAGAAGAACTCTTAAGAGGATGGTCTTGGTCATACATGATGCATTCCAAGTTCATTCCAAGTGCAATTGGATGTTGTCTTGTGAATGTAAGGTGTTAAGTCTAATGCGCACAAATAAAGTCATTTTTATGCTTATTTTACATTTTTAGCGCATTGATTTATGAGCAAATGAAGGACTCAAATATGGATCAAACAAGTTTCACCCAAGTTGCTATAGGGACTCTAGAGAATTTCAAAAGTTCACATATCATGGCAAATACACCTAGAGAAAAAACTTAGCATGTAAAAGCAACATGTTTCATCAAAATTTTCTTTTAAAGCTCATTTGCAATTTTTAGTAAGCTTAGCAAGATATATGAACTCGGACATATCTAAGCTAGTGATTTTCTTCGTATGATGTAGCATGGTGTATAGCATGAATAGTAAATCATTTGCATAATAGACAAAGCTCATAAAACAGAAAATGTAGCCTATATGCAATGCATCAACATATTCCCAAACTCCCCCTCAACAAGTAAATCAATTTTAAGGACAAATCTGGTTAAACTGAGTTATTAGCAGAATTAGGTGCAAGGAAAATCCAAATGAACTCAATAGAAACCATAAATACAGAATGAGGAGAAGAAGTCAAGAAAACTGCAAACTAGGTGGCAATAGAGCATAGAAAAGAAGAGAAACACTATGGCTCAGACTCGCTCTCATCTTCCCCAATGACTGACATAGGGAAGCTAACTCTAGATCTTACCCAAGGAGTGCACACAGACCATGTCTACCCAGGGGGCCCAACACCTGCTAGACTTATAAGACTGTGAGGGAACTCAACCTAGAGAAGAGAGAATAGTAAATTGTGCATGATAGCAACCTATAGCATAAGATGAGAGGTCCACACAAAGCATGCCTGAAGTCTAAGTAAAGTGAACTTACATCTCTAGAAATAAGCCCAATATCACCCAGAAAAAGCAAAAGAAAGGAAATGCTGAAAGAAATATAATACATAATATACAGATCAACTCCCCCTCACGATAAGCTGTATGGGCACACAACTCCAAGCTCTCCTCTCAAGGCCACAAACCTAGAGCTATCTAATAGTTTGGTGAAGATATCGGCAAGCTGGTGGTCACTCTCCATAAATTGAAGCACTATATCACCCTTCTTCACATGGTCTATAAGGAAGTGATATCTAATATAAATCTGCTTGGTCCTAGAATTCTACACTGGGTTTTTGACAATACAAATAGCAGAAGTGTTGTCACAGAAAAGTGGAACACTCTTTATCTCTAACCCAAAGTCCCGCAAGGTCGATCTTATCCAGAGCACCTGACTACAACAACTAGCTGTAGCGACATACTCGGCCTCAGCGGTGGACTGTGCAACTCCGGACTACTTCCTAGATAACTAAGAAACAAGAGAAGTGCCAATGAATTGGCAAGTGCTAGAAGTGCTCTTCCTATCTATCCTACAGCCAGCAAAGTCTGTATCAGAAAAGGCTCTAACGGACACACAAGAAAAAGAAGAGTACCAAATACCATAATTAAGGGTAGCTCGAAGGTACCTAAAGATGCGCTTCACTGCTTAACGGTGAGAGGCACGAGGAGAAGCCTAAAATCGAGAGCACAGACACACAGCAAAGTGTATGTCCAGTCTCGAAGCAGTGAGGTATAGGAGGGAGTCGATCATGCTTCGGAACTCCTTCTGATCAACTTGCTCACCATCCTCATCAGGCTCGAGGACAACACTGGTGGCCATAGGAGTCATCACCGACATCCCGTCAAACTTGTTGAAGCGCCTCAGAAAATCTTATACTTGACTTGATGCAAGAGAGTGCCCTCCTAAGCCTGCTTGATCTGGGAGTTGAGGAAGTAGCTCAACTCGCCCATCATGCTCATCTCGAACTCTGTGCTTATCACATCTGAAAACTGAGACACAAGAGAGTGCGAAGAGCCACCGAAGATAATAGCATCCACATAAATCTAGACGAGGAGAAAATGAACATCCTGGTGTCTGATGAATAAAGTCTTTTCTATTATACCCATCTTAAAACCATGGCTGAGAAGATAGACTTAAGCCTCTCATACCAAGCTCTAGGGGCCTACTTAAGTCCATATAAAGCTTTGGAAAGCTTGAAGACATGGTTTGGGTACATAGGGTTCTCTAATCCTGGAGGTTGCCTGACATACGCCTCTTCCTCAATATATCTATTGAGGAATGCACTCTTGACATCCATTTGATAAAGCTTGAAGCCCTTGGATGCCGAGAATGCAAGCAAGATCCTAAAAGCCTCTAGTCTAGCTACAGAGGCAAAAGTCTCCTCAAAGTCAAGACCCTTGACCTGAGAATAGCCATGTGCAACTAGCCTAGCCTTGTTCCTCATGACAACCCCATCCTCACTCTGCTTGTTCTTGAACACCCACTTGGTCCCAATGATATTATGACCATATGGGGGCTCGATAAGCTGCCATATTTTGTTCCTCTTGAAGTTTTCAAGTTCTTCAAGCATAGCATTAAACCACAACTCATCGGATAATGCATGAGAAACATCCTTCGGCTCAAAGGAGGCAACAAAGGCTGAGTGGAGACAGAAACTGGACAAACCTAATTTTAAGTGTGTGACACGCTCAGACAAATCGCTAGTGATCTGATCAGGTGGATGATGCCTCTAAATTTGGCGGGGAGGTCTAGAAGGAGAAGTGGCCTCTACCTCATGCACAGAAGAGGCAGGAACAGAGCCACTTGCTCAAGGAGAGACTGAAGGTAAGGGCTGGTCTCTCGGAGGTGCAGAAATGGAAACTGGTGGCACCTCAAGTGTAGAGGGGACTGTATCAGGTGGAACACCGTCATCTCCATCATTCTCATCCTCTACAAAGATGGTCTCATTGAGGGAAGAAGAGAGTGAAATATCTGGTCTAGCTCCTAGGCTAGCCTCATCAAAGGTCACCTCACAGGTCTCTATGATCCTATTTGCATCACAACTCCAGACCCTATAGCTACGAGAAGAAGTCGAGTAATCCAGAAAATAGAAGAGCGAGACTCAAACTTATCTGAGTTACTAGACTTCAAAACAATGCATTTGCAACCAAACAAACAAAAATGAGAAACACTGGGCTTTCTCCCATACCTCAACTCATAAGAAGTGCGATGCAAATTTGCTCTCAAGAATACTTGATTTGAAGCATGACAAGCAGTAGTTATAGCCTCGACCCAAAACTTTCTAAGAGTAATGTACTTGTCTAGCATCGTCCTGGCCATCTCAACTAATGTTCTGTTCTTCCTTTCCACTTAGCCATTTTGATGAGAGACGTAGGGAGAAGAGAACTAATGCTCTAAGCCAAACTCCACACAAAAAACTTTCAAAGTAGTTCTTGAACTCCGTGCCATTGTCGTAAGGCATCAGGGACCTCAGTAGACTACCTACTGACCAAACCCCTGAAATGGGTAAAAGACTCATCTTTCGAGGCCTTGAAAAACACTCAAGAATACCTCGAAAAATTATCGACAATGATAAGAACATACCACTTCCCACCCGCTGACTGCACTCTAGTTGGACCAATTGTGTTCATATGTAAAAGCTATCCTCATGCATCAGTCATATTAACAGTGAATAGAGGATGAGAAGCAGCAACCATCTTGCAATGTCGACAAGTAGAGCAAACTAAGTTTTTGACCATCTTGAGTTTAGGCAGACCGCGAATGATATTGTGGTTGCTAACCCGGGTCAAATGGTCGAAGCCGATGTGACCTAATCTCTTATGCCATTAGGAGAGATCACGGGACTCTGAAACAATCAAACAACATAGAGAGTCTCCAGAAGAAGCAGAAAAATCAGCATGAATGACTCCCAAATCAAGAAATCCTGCAAACTAACTCCCCTGATTAATCAAGGATTCTACAGGTATGACGAGAACAACCGGAGTCAACAATCCAAACTTCTCCCTTCCCCATCCTATGAACCTAGTCAACACATAAGAGAGAGAGATGACTCACTACCGGGAAAAACAAGAGTAGATCTAGACACCCAATACTGAATCATACGACGTCTCAAAGTACTAGCGACAGGGGCAAAAGACTAGACTGTAGTGTCTCTCTGACGCTATGTTTTTATAAGACAAGAAGTAGCACTAGCAGAAAATCTGGGAGCTGGAACTAGGTTGGCCCGCCATCGTGCAAAAGCTGGACCATCCCAGTGAGGCTGCCCAAATCTACTACCAGGAAACACCTCACGTCGATGATATCTACCTCGATGAGAAACACGAGGAATATCATAAGGACGGTAGAAAGACTGACCACGAGCAGCTCCAGGATGAAAACTCGACTGAACAGCATGAAAACGAAGTCCTGAACACTGCCCAAAAACAGACGACTCTCTAACCTGTCTAGCAGCAGTGTGTACCTTAGGAGCACTCAGAGTCTAGGGATAACCTTGAATACCCCTAAGAGCAGCAATACGCTCACGCCTTGTGATCTTATCGTGCCTGAAGCAGAAATCTACCAAATGTCGATCCTTTTGACAGAAGGTGCATGTATACTTCGCCTTAGTAGAGGCAGAAGTAGCAGGAGGAGCAACCTTCTGATCAGAGATCTCATTGAAGAGGAACGCGGTATGCTACACTAGCACAAAAAAATCTACCGCATAACCAGAAAACTACTCGCAAGAAGGGGATCACAGATTAGATTACCACTAGACGCGCAGTTGCGGAATCCTTCGCGCGTCGATGTAGTGGATCGTCCTCGCCGCAATCGTTACGTAAATGGAGTGGATCGTCCTCGCCTCGCCGTGGAACGTCCTCCCACGCCGCAGTCGCAGCAGCGTCGCCAGATTGTCCATCGTCCGAGGATGAACGCTGCGTGCGTCGGTGTGCAAGCACCTGGTCGCTCGGCAGGGGCAGCGAGAGGAGGAGGCTAGGGTTTCGGGTGAACCACTTCTAAACCGTGGGAGAGCACACCCTGCGCCCACCGTCTTCCCCTCCTTATATAGCCACGAGATGAAACCCTAAACCAGGGCCCATCAGTGTGCTAAGCCCACGAGGTCCATTAATTATGGATCCAATCCAAATTAATGCATCCTAGCCCATAAGTGTGTGACCCTGTAGGTTCACGTACATTTGGACATGGATTCGAAAAACTCCTTTTCAATCCAATAGTTGGTAGCGACTCCTTGCAAAGTATGCCAACTCCCAAACATACTATGATCAAATCGGACAGAACCTATCAAAAGTACTCATGTAATAATCCCTTTGCCAAGTATATGAAGATTGAAATTAAGGCGAGAAGCATGTCATTCTTTGATGATTCAATCCATCTCTTGTATCCGTGATATATTAATAAGTTGTGATTGACTCCTCAATCACGGCATGGCCATGCACTTCCTTAATCATATCACATGAGTGGCCTTATCATATATCTCTTTTTTATTGGAGTGGCAAATTCCATCTTGACGGCCCACTTCCCTCTGCACGTTTTATAGTAAACATGAAAGCTACCTTTATAACTATCTGGTTAGGAAGTAGTGTTTGATAGCCCGAAGGAAAACTATTACACATGTAGGGAATATGACAATCTTAGGTCTAAGGATCACACATCTACTATGTATGAGATACACTGATGACACATAAGAATGAAACATTCTCGCAGTGTCCCCTTGCGGGTCTATCTAACTCTTGTTCTTCAACATGCGTCCACAATGTATAGATGATATCTCCATATCCCATCATATATGAAGCATGATCATCGATCACTACATGTGTCGATCTATTCATCGTTGTCCTATACGATGATATCCGATCAGAGATATTTATCGAATTACATCAATAAGTAAAGAGCTTCATAAGCAAGTCACATACTTGTTAATCAATACAATGATATACATTCATTGGACCAATAATCATATTATTATTCATAATCATAGTCATGTTACAATCATCTAAATGATTGCCTCAAGGGCATAACACTAACAATCTCCCACTTGCACTTGAGTCAATCAATTAAGTATCTAATACCAATAGACCTCGTGTGCACCTCATGCTTAGGCAGTGGCAGTGGCTTTGTCAACGGATTGACCACATTTGCTTCCTTTTGTACTTTGCATATTCTCACGTCACCTCTATCCACAATCTCGTAAATAAGGTGAAAGCGCCGGAGTATGTGTTTAGGTTTGTGATGTGATCTAGGCTCTTTTGCTTGTGCAATGGCACCACTATTATCACAATAGATGTCCATTGGACTAGAGGCTCTAGCAACCACACCAAGCTCTGTGATAAACTTCTTAATCCACACAGCTTCTTTTGCGGCCTCCGAAGCCGCAATATACTCCGCTTCTGTTGTAGAGTCTGCCACCGTGTTTTGCTTGGAACTCTTCCAGCTTACTGCTCCTCCATTTAGTGTAAACACAAACCCGGATTGCGATCGAAAATCAACTTTGTCAGTTTGGAAGCTTGCATCGGTGTAACCCTTTGCAACCAGATCTTCCTCACCTCCAAAAACAAGGAACATACCCTTAGTTCTTCTCAACTACTTCAGGATTTTTTTTACGGCTATCCAATGACCATCACCAGGATCCGCTTGGTATCTGCTCATGACACTTAGAGCATATGAGACATCTGGGCGTGTACATATCATGGCATAAATAATAGACCCAATAGCTGAAGCATATGGAATCTTGCTCATCCTGTCTCGCTCATCAGATGTCGAAGGACACTGATTCTTGCAGAGACTGATGCCATGTGACATTGGCATGAAACCTCTCTTGGATTCATGAATATTGAACCTTTTCAATATCTTGTCAATGTATGTTTCCTGACTTAATCCAATTAACCTTTTTTATCTATCTCTATAGATTTTTATGCCCAAGATATAGCATGCTTCTCCCAAGTCCTTCATTGAGAAACTCCTTTTTAATGAAGTCTTAACATCTTCAAGCATAGGAATATCATTCCCCATCAACAATATGTCATCCACATACAAAATCAGAAACACAAGTGCGCTCCTACTAGCTTTCTTGTAAACACAAGGCTCTTCTTCGTTTTTGATAAAGTCAAAACCTTTGACCACTTCATCAAAACGAATGTTCCAACTCCGAGATGCTTACTTTAACCCATAAATGGATCTTTGAAGCTTGCATACCCTTTTAGCATATTTAGGATCAACAAAACCTTCAGGTTGTATCATGTATACATCCTCAGAAAGATTCCTATTAAGGAAGGCTGTTTTGACATCCATCTGCCATATTTTATAATCGAAATATGCAGCAATAGCTAAAATGATCCGGACATACTTGAGCATGGCTACCGGTGAGAAGGTTTCATCAGAGTCAACTCCTTGAACTTGTTTGAAACCCTTTGCCACCAACCGTGTCTTACAGATCTGAACATTTCCATCTACGTCTATCTTCTTCTTGAAAATCCATTTGCATTCAATGGTTTTTACACCATTAGGAGAATCGACGAAGTTCCAAACTTGATTGTCATGCATGGATTGAATTTGGATCTCATGGCTTCAAGCCATTTTTTTGAGTTGGGTCCATCCTGCTTCTTCATAAGTCGTGGGCTCATCATTGTCCAACAATAATATGTCATTCCCATATCTAATAGGTACATGACGTGGCCTCCTCGACCTACGTGGGGCTGGAGTCTCTTCCACAGGTTGTACAACACTTTGTACATCTTGTGAAGGTTCAGTGGTAGCTTGAACATATTCATGTGATTCTCGAACTTCATCAAGATACACATCACTCCTACTGATTTCCTTTGAAAGAAACTCTTTCATTCAAAAGACACCATTTCGAGCAACAAAAACTTTGTTCTCGTTTCTTTTGTAAAAGTAAAATCCTTTTGTTTCTTTAGGATACCCCACAAAAAAGTATTTTTCTGATTTAGGTGCGAGTTTATCTGATTGTAAACGTTTTACATAAGCCTCACATCCCCATATCTTGAGAAATGACAACATGGGTCTTCTCCCAGTCCATATCTCATATGGCGTCTTCTCAACGGATTTTGATGGGACTCTATTCAAAGTGAACGCAGCTGTCTCTAGAGCGAAACCCCAGAAGGATAATGGCAGATCTGTTTGGCTCATCATTGACCAAACCATATCTAATAAAGTTCGGTTTTCGTCGTTCGGACACGCCATTCCATTGAGGCGTTCCTGGCGGAGTAAGTTGCGGAACGATTCCACATTGCTTTAGATGATCACCAAACTCTTGGCTCAAGTATTCGCCACCACGATCTGATCGTAAGTGTTTTATTGATTTACCAAGTTGATTTTGTACTTCATTTTGAAACTCTTTGAACCTTTCAAAAGTTTCAGATTTATGCCTCATTAAATAGATATATCCATATCTACTAAAGTCATTGGTAAAAGTTACAAAGTACTGAAACCCACCCCTAGCAGTCGAGCTCATTGGTCCACATACATCTGTATGTACTAGGGCCAATAACTCACTCGCTCTCTCACTAAAACCTGTGAAAGGGGCTTTTGTCATCTTGCCAAGTAAACAAGATTCACATGTTTCAAATGATTCAAAATCAAATGAGGTTAGAAGTCCATCACCATGGAGCTTCTTCATGCGCTTCTCATTTATATGACCTAAGCAACAATGCCATAAAAAGGTAGGGTTCAAATCATTAGGCCGATGCCTTTTTATATTAATGTTATAGACAGGTTTCTCTTCGAGTTCAAGGACGTACAACCCATCCACCATGGGGCAACGACCATAATACATATCATTTAAAAATATTGAACAAACAAAGTTCTTTATTCTGAAATCATAACCTTCATGTTCCGAACAAGAAGATGAAATAATATTTCTACTCAAAGATGGACCAAAATAACAATTATTGAGTTATAAAAATAATTCTAAAGGCAAATGCAATGGGTATGTGCCAACGGCAAGACCAGCAACTCTTGCTTTATTCCCCACGCGAAGATCCACTTCTCCTTTTGCCAAGTCTCTACTCTTTATCAGCCCCTGCATCGAATTGCAAATGTGAGCAACCGAACCGGTATCATATACCCATGAGCTGAGTAAAGAAGTAGCAAGATTAATTTCTATAACATTAATACCTCAAGTGGAAACCACATTTCTATTCTTCTTATCTGCCAAGTACTTTTCACAGTTCCGTTTCCAATGTCCTGATTTCTTGCAATAGAAGCATTGGTTATCAGGTTGAGGGCCAACTTTAAGCTTTTGAAGCTTAGTTTTGAGGCTTGCGATCTCATCTTGAGCCTTGCCCTTGCCCTTGCCCTTGCTCTTTCCCGTTCCCCCAGCCTTAGTCTTCCTCTTTTTGAATGCAGTTGTTTTCTGAACTATCATCACATGATTGGGTTTTCTCTTAATGCTTTCCTCGGCAGCCTTGAGCATCCCATGTAGCTCGGTTAGGCTCTTCTCCATGCTATTCATATGAAAATTCATATTGAATGGCTCAAAGCTCTGTGACAGAGACTGGAGAATAACATCTGTGGCCAAACCGAGGCTAAGGGGAAACTCAAGTTTTTCCAATCTCCTGATGTAACCAATCATCATGATCACATAAGGGTGGCCGGATCGCCTTGACCCACTTACAAGCAAATAAAAGCTTTGAGATACCATACCTCTCAGCTCTTGCTTGATTCCCAAACATGCCCTTCAAGCCCACAATCATATTGTAAGCATCCTAGTCCTCATATTGCTTTTGGAGCTCAGAGTCCATGGTGACAAGCATGAGATAGCTGACCTCTACACAAGCATTAACATGTTTTTCGTATTCAACCTTCATATTGCGAGGAGCATTTTCTGCTGGTTCTTCAGGAATAGGATTCTCTAGAACATAGTCCTTCTTTTCATGCTTGAGAACAATTCTCAGGTTGCGATACCAATCAACAAAATTAGTTCCATTAAGTTTGTCCCTTTCCAAAACTGATCTCAAAGCAAAACCAGGTGTAGCAGGAGTAGGAGAAGGTGCCATTGAACTACAATAAAGACATGCAAAGATTCTAAGCACTATGTTTATGTAAAAAAATTTATTAAACATTTTAATAAAAGACACTCCTATTTTATGTCCCTTTTATACACACATAGTGAGTATTCAAGATCCATATTGATCAAACACTAGTGAGCTTTGGCATCACTGCTAGAAATTTAATGACATAGGTAAGCAACACCTTTGCTAATTACATATTATGTAACTCTTGTTTGTTGAGTATGAAAACAAGTAATGAATGCCTCAGTCAACTTGACTCATGGCCAGGTCAACCTGCCCCAAGGGCTCACATGAGGGAGGGAGCACTTCCCATATTTGGGTGCCAAGTAAGAAACCTGCCTCATATGTGTTTTCCTAGACACCAATTCTCTTGTATAGGTTCCTTCATTACTGAAATCAAATCCCAACCACTTATGTCCTCAAGCCCAAAACCGTTTTGATAGCTTGATTAAATCTACCATTGTTATGCGTGATGTGTCCAACACATCCCTATCATCTATTAAGATAGCCATTGATATACTACTTTGGCAGTCATATCAATAACGATCTAAATTCTTGATAGGTGCAACAATTGGATTGACATTTTGATTTAAAATTTAAACTATAGGGATGAACAAAATCTACTAAGAACATGGCATCACATGCAATGAGCATAAAGAAAATAGCAAGGATTAAACACACATCCATAGAAAATCAAAATAAGCTGTGAAATAGCATGGCCCTTAGCATTAAGATCTCCATCATCATGCTTGTTTGTTCACCTTGCCACCTTGCTTGATTTGTTCACCTAGCCATCTTGCTTGATACCATCGTCTTCATCATTATGGATGCAACACCTTACAACTTTTGATAATGAATTTTACATGAGGGTTTGAAGCATCACAAGTCGACACGCAGGTCGTTATACAATTTAAATAGCCTTATGGCTTGACACGGCTCGCAGGCCATGTGGAAATTACATGCATCACATACACATAGGCCATACTATTTCACATAATTCCCTGCAAAAACGAGTTAAACAAAAGCAACCCTACGACTCCGGGGTCCGAGGGGCAGCGCGCCTGGCGGGGTCCGAGGGGCAGAGCCCCTAGCGCCCTTGGAAAATTTTTTTAGAGGCATGTCTTCTGTCATGGGAAAACACCCTCAAAATTTTCACGGATCAACCAGATTGACCCAATCCGATCTAATACGATTGGCTTAGTCCCATATGGTTACGTTTCAGAAACCCTGATGGCGGTAACCCGACCGGTAAGGGTAACGTAGTACCATGAACGGACTCACCCAAATCAATATTGAATCGGTTTGCGCTTACCATGGATCAATCAGATTGAGTTGGATAACCAGATTGACCCAATCCAACTCAATCTGATTGGCTTAGTCCCATATGGATACGTTTCAGAAACCCTGATGGCGGTAACCAGAAAGCTACTCGCAAGAAGGGGATCACAGATTAGATTACCACTAGACGCGCAGTTGCGGAATCCTTCGCGCGTCGATGTAGTGGATCGTCCTCGCCGCAGTGGTAACATCGATGGAGTGGATCGTCCTCGCCTCGCCGTGGATCGTCCTCCCACGCTGCAGTCGCAACAGCGTCACCGCAGTTGTCCACACGTCCAGGGATGGAACACCGTGCGTCGGTGTGCAAGCACCTGGTCACTTGGCAGGGACAGCGAGAGGAGGAGGCTAGGGTTTCGGGTGAACCACTTCAAAACCGTGGGAAAGCACACCCTGCGCTCACCCTCCTCCCCTCCTTATATAGCCACGAGATGAAACCCTAAACCAGGGCTCATCAGCGTGCTAAGCCCACGAGGTCCATTAATTATGGATCCAATCCAAATTAATGCGTCCCAGCCCATTAAGTGTGTGACCCTACAGGTTCACGTACTTTTGGACATGGATTCGAAAAACTCCTTTTCAATCCAATAGTTGGTAGCAGCTCCTTGCAAAGTATGCCAACTCTCAAACATACTATGATCAAATCGGACACAACCTATCAAAAGTACTCATGTAATAATCCCTTTGCCAAGTATATGAAGATTGAATTTAAGGCGAGAAGCATGTCATCCTTTGATGATTCAATCCATCTCTCGTATCCGTGATATATTAATAAGTTGTGATTGACTCCTCAATCACGGCATGGCCATGCATTTCCTTAATCATATCACACGAGTGGCCTTATCATATATCTCCGTTTCATTGGAGTGGGAAATTCCATCTTGACTGCTCACTTCCCTCCGCACGTTTTATAGTAAACATGAAAGCTACCTTTATAACTATCCAGTTAGGAAGTAGTGTTTGATAGCCCCAAGGAAAACTATTACACATGTAGGGAATATGACAATCTCAGGTCTAAGGATCATACATCTACTATGTATGAGATACACTGATGACGCATAAGAATGAAACATTCTCGCAGTGTCCCATTGCGGGTCTATCTAACTCATGTTCTTCAACATGCGTCCACAATGTATAGATGATATCTCCATATCCCATGCTCTATGAAGCATGATCATCGATCACTACATGTGCTGATCTTTTCATCGTTTTCCTATACGATGATATCCGATCAGAGATATTTATCGAATTACATCAATAAGTAAAGAGCTTCATAAGCAAGTCACATACTTGTTAATCAATACAATGATATACATTCATTGGACCAATAATCATATTATTATTCATAATCATAGTCATGTTACAATCATCTAAATGATTGCCTCAAGGGCATAACACTAACACCCATGGACAACCCCGGTAGATCTAAACAAAGTGGTACTCACCCTGGGAGCTACAACAATCTCACCACTCTTGGTGCCACGCATAATGGTGGGAGGATGTGTCCGAGCATGCTCTAAGTAGTCAAATCCTAGACCCTGATTAAATCGGCTAATCTTTGATTGGTTTAGAATAACAATTAGCTTGTTCTTGCCTCCTACAAACTTCTCGAGAGTGCTCATGAGATGAACACCCAGAAAAAAGAGGCACATGAAGAACAGGGAAGAGAAGAGGAAGAACCAGGAAGAGAAGAACTACCAACACGTGCATTTTTCTACCTCAGCACGACTGCCTCAACTTTGAGGTCCTCATACGAAACGTAAGGAGCATTTCTAATCCTAAGGGTTTAGGACTCAAGCTTCTTCCTAATTTCGACTTGGATTTAATCCAAGTCCCCCTCAATCACAGCACATTGCAAGCAACTTTCTTGTGACTTAACTAGTAAGTCTTTAGCAAGTTTAGCACACTTGACTTTTAAAGATTCATTGTCAAGTTTTAGTTTTCTACAGCCCTCACATGAGCTGACTGGGTCTGTAGAAGCATTCATTTCAAGTTCATCATTTCTAGTTGAGAGCTTCCTAAGGTGAGTGCTCATAGTATCAATCTCAACGAGTAATTTAGGGTAATTTTCACATGAGGGAGTAGAGTGAGCATGATGAAAACTAGCATCTAAAGACATAGCATTAACAGATTCTTTGCTATCATTCTTCAACCTAAGACTATCCAGCTAAGACAACACACTATCATGCATAGTCCTTAGGTTCTCTAGCTCCACAAGCAGGGCATTACACAAAGAACAATCATTAGTGACTCGGGAGGGAGAAGATCTAAGAGAAGCTAACTCCCAAGTCAAGGTACCTACTTCCTTCTCTAGCTCCATACACCTAGCTCTAGCTCTAGCATGAAATTTCCTTAATTTGCAGAAAGTTTCATTTAGCTAGTCATAGGAGGGTATCTCGTTCGTGTTGCTGTAGAGCTCGAAGTCGCTGATGCCGTTGGCGTCTGCCATGAAGTACATGCCGGTGAAGTCGTCACCGCCTTTCTTCTCTTGCGGATCGTCCACACTTTCGTCACTCTAGGTCTCTGTGTCAGAAAGGTTGATGTCATCAAGTGTGGCGAGAACGTGGTGGAAGAGCTTCTTGTTCTTTGAGAAATTGCGGTACTTCTTCTCATGCGCCAGGTCGCAAGCTGGAGGCTTCTTGTAGTTGCGGTTCTTGTTGGTGTAGTTGTTCTTTCCCGAACCACCAGCTCGATCTTGCCCTTCTCCAGCTTGGGGCAGTTTGTTCGAATGTGGCTGGGGCCACCACACTCGAAGAAGGTGATCGTGCCACCTCTCTTCCTCTCTCTCACCCTTTTGTATGCATGAGAGAATTTGCGAGCTAAAAGAGCAAGCTCATTTTTTGAAATTTTTTCCAGTTGATCATTGCTTAGTTCTCAAAGGGCGGAGAGGAAAAAACCAGCAGAAGTATCAGAAGTGATCCAGTGGGATCGGTGACCAAGGCCATCGACTGAGATTTTATATTGCAAGAGACAACGTCAATCTCATGAGTCTTAAGTCGGGAGTAAAGCTCAGAGTCGATAAGTCAGTAGTGTCCATGTGGTAGTCACCTTCATCTCCCAAACTTGAAGATCGAGTGCGGTCAAGAAATGTTGAGCATTATCTGAGTCAGGGTATATGCAACCGACTGCTCGGAGGTCGCTCAAAATCTTCGTAAAACAACCAAAGCACTCGTCAAGACTCTCACCAGCGTGTTTTTCAAATTTGTTGTAATCACGCTTAAATTGGTCCTCTCTCATTGTCTTGATTTGGGTCGTGCCCACATGGTAAGCATCGAGGGTCACTCAAATCTGATGAGCAGAATGGAGGTGAGAGATCCTGTCGTACTCACTACGACTAAGACCCTGTATGAGAATGTTGCTTGCCTTAGCGTTCGCCTCAACGTTAGACATATTTTCGGCCGTGACATTTTCATCGGCAGGAACCTCATACGGGAGTTTCACCTTCTGCCATATCAGGAATCCCTGGGCAGTGATGTACGACTCCATTCGGGACTTCTAAAATGGAAAATCAACTCCAAAAAAGATGGGATGCTTGGTGGAATACTTTTCCATCGTCATGGCTCTCGAGACCAATCAAGATCTATAAAAGAGCAAAATCGACTCTGATACCAATTGAAGGACCGAGATGGCGATTAGAGTGGGGTGAATGATCCCAAATAATTTTTTTCCCAAATCAAGATACTCCAAACAAGCCCTCAAACAAAAATAATCAAAAGAGACAAATAAGAATTAGCCATTTGCTCTGTAAGGCCGGCATGACCACAGGGTCTCCGGTTTGACCGAAGGCTGGTATGACAAGACAGTGGGCGGTATGATCGAGCTGAAGAACAGCAGGAAGAACAGAGACAAAAACAGCACGAACTCAAAAGCCAATTTGATGAATCTTTTGATCGGCTGGTAAAAACTCACGAAACTTGGTATATGTGATCCTAGGGATGTCAGGAACTTATTCCAACATTCAATCGCAAGGATTGACATCAAAGTTCCAACCTTTTTCACTTTGAATGAAGAACACACCAAGTTTGAGCAAAACTTAAGATCTCGATTTTAGACTTGCTCGTGTGGTTTTGATGATCAAGATGATTTTCGATAACCTCCCACACGTCACAGCAAGAAAGAACACAAATCCAAAACCCCACAAATTCGATTTAGAAGAATGATTTAGTCAAGAACACAAGATCGGTTTGTTTCAAAAAACACACGGATTACGTAAATGATTGAGATATAATATGAAGAATATTCATCCATCAATCAACATCCTTGCACAAGAATCAAAATCATATAGAGGGAGAGGAGGCAAATCCAAATTACAGAAATGTAAATTGTAAAAATTTAAGTGCAAAATTTTAATGCTGAATTTAAGACATAATTTAAATGCAAAAAGTAAATTCAAGCATAAGGAAAAATGTTTTGAATTTTTGGAAGGGAGGTTTACAAAGCCCCACAACAAGGTGGGCAAAAGCTTAAAGGAGCACAAAACCTCTAAAACCTTCAAGAGGAGGAAGGCTACCCCTCCACCTCTATTTATACTACTCTTGAGTCACCCTCTACACTTGGATGAGGTCCTTCTACCATAAGGATCAGATCAAGGGCTAGGGATGACTCCCACACACAACCATACATAGGCTAACCCGAAACCCAATAAGTATACCATGTTTTTTGCGTTCTTTTCAAAGCATACTAACTATCCCAGCTACTCTATCACTTAGAACTGGATCTGACTGCCCTCCTTGATCCGAGAGTAGTGTCTAGCTAGCATCTCATCCATTTCTTGTCTTCTAGGCTTGCCACGACTCCGTCTCTAATCATCTTCTGGCGATCCTCGACCGTCTGGAACTCCGGCGCACCTCGCCTAGTCCCGATCATCCTCCGCCTCACCATGATCAATCTACGACGTCCTGCAACCATCAAAAACAAGGAAACACATCACATAGTAATGTACAAAAAAAGATATGCAATGAATTTCAAAACACAGCTTTCTGGAAAAAATACACCGGCCTGAGGCCGGTGATATCGCCCCATGGCCGGTAGCACCGCAAATGCTAGGCATTTCACCAAATGGTTCAACTTTTGAAATCGACTTCAAATTCAACTCAAATCAAAGCACCACATGCTTAAATAATGTCAATAACTCATCACAATCATGGGTAGACCACCACATGGTCTTTCACTTTGCCCTCCAGTAGAGCAGCAGGAGTGTGCTTTGTCTTGTTAAGAACCTCAGTGGTAGCGAAAGATAATATGAACAGCAGGTGGCACATGCCATACATATAACTCTCTACTATCCATCAAACATTCCATCTATTATAGTAGTCGTAGAAAATCAAAAAATGATCTTTAAAAGTAAGGGTCAACTACAGTAACATTTCATTTATTACATTAGTTGTAAAAATTGACTCTCTTTTAATGACTCAACACTATACTTATATTTTCTGATTTTATTGCCACACGCAAACAACCAATTGGAAGCACAATTCTAATTCTGCTTTCTATCACTTCCGCATTTTACAACTATAAGAAAGTATTTCTATTGCATGGACAAGGAAATATGATTTTATTTCCCTACCTTTAAAATTTTACAGGTGGCTCCAACAACCTTTATATGATTTTTTGAATTAGATCATAAAGTGCACAAGAAAACCTGGCTAGAAAAACTATTCTCTTTGATGATCTTCTTAATTTCAGCAAGCCCATTGCCATCATTTCAATTTTTGTAATCACTTTCCAGCAGCAGGTTGAGTTTATTGCTCACTGGTGTTGGAATTGCACTAGCTAAAGCATTAGTGTTTGGCTCTATAGACTGACTCTGCAGTTTAAATCAGATAGTAAGCTATGAAAAGTCACCGACATATCCATCTTGATTGGAATTGAAATATAATACAATTGGGAAAACCATGCTAACAGAGTAAATCTAAGATAAAACAGCTGATTTTGTAGTTCTGAAGCAGTGCACACAGCTCAAAATTTAAATACGGGTATCATCATTGAGCTCCACCATTATATTGATCTGAAAGGATTAGCTGATTAAAACATTAACCGGATGAGGGAAATGCAAACCGGACTTCCTTCTAACGAGCTTGACAGGTGGGGGAAAAGGATTTGAATAACGAAGGTCATCATACTATGCACGACGATGAATCGGCGAGCTAGGGTTCGGGTGCCTGGGCATCTGGGAGTAGATGACGGCGCGGAAGGAGGGAGGAGGAATGCATCATCCACCAAATTAGAGAGTTCTCTTGTGGATTAGAGAGTAGAAGAGAAAACCCTAGATTATTATGTATTGCCTTTGGATGTATGCTAGTAAGTTAATGTAGTTGTACCGGGCATACATCCATCTCGATCGTATCTGCAATTTCATCTCATATCGATTGACTGACGCACAGGAACGACAATACATAATAATCTATTTGTATTGGGAAGGGGAAAAGATAGGACATTTGTTCTTGATGAGGACCTCGCGGCACACAGAACTCCTCCGTCGTGAGCGGTCGGCCGGGATTCTAGTGCGGAACTCCATCATCGTGAGCAGCCGGTCGGGCTCCTAGAACATTGTGACTGACATGAAGCTTGGCCCGTCGGCACTGAGAACAAGTGGCGAAGGGCGCGCGTGCGGGGACGGGGGGCGAGAGGGCAAGGGCGAGGGTGCGGGGAGAAGCGCGAGGAGGCGGGGTCTGGGAGGGGAACGGGATAAGATGTGGAGGCAACGGCGATGCGGTCGGCTGAAGGAAGCGGGAGCGAGGGAGGAGAGCGTCTCCTTGACGTCCTGGGCGAAGACGCTGTGTCGCCTGGAGGCCTCTCGAAGCACCGAGAGCAGGGCGCGCAAAGATTCACACCAGGAGGGACGCAATCCAACGGCTGGGAAGGACGCAACGAAGAAAAGAGCGGCCGTCGCAGTCTACTCGGGATGTTGCCACAATTTTCGATCTCGCGGAGGGGCTTTCTGAAAATTTGCTGACGTGGCGTCGCCCAGCACTCGACAATCCCAGGCAACATATGATATGTACTAGGGAGGGTTACACGCTACACCATGTTGTATAGTATGAGACAACCAATATACAGTAAGGCGGGTGCCGTTTGTGTTCAGCTGGTAATCACAAAGATAAGAGCATTAGCAAGGTATGGTGCACACAAGAGAGACACAAATGCGAGCGGTGGCCGACTAGTTGTATAATAGACACTATTATTTTTCTTCGGATGGCATTATAGAGCTGAGCTGAAGATACTATTCTATTAGTGAGTGATAATTGAATACTCTAATTACAACAACATATGTGAAAGGTCATATCATGCGCTCAGTACGACATATGGAACAGATTGTGAAGGACCATGTGGAGGTCCATCCATGTTTGTGATGAGTATTTGACTTTATTTGAGCAAGGTGTGCTCAAGTTTGAGTTTGATTTGGATTGATTTTCAAAATGAAGCAATTTGAGTTGTCTCGCCAGAGTGGCGACTGCAGCCGTATGGCGCGGTAGTAATGAGTTGGATGGGTGTATTGCATATCATTGTGGGCATTGCTATGTGATGTGTTTCCTTGTCTTTGATGGTTGCAGGGCGACGGTGCTTGGTCATGGTGAGGCGGAGGATGACCGAGACTAGGCGAGGACCGTCGGAGGTCCAGACGGTTGGGAGATTGCCGGAAGATGATCGAAGACGGAGTCCGGGCAAGTCAAGAAGACAAGGAAAGGAGATGATGCTAGCTAGATGCCGCGTGGATCAATGAGGGCCGTCGGATTGAGGTCTAGTTGATAGGTTAGCGGGTCTAGGTAGTATGCTTTGAAAACCGTGCAAGAAAACCCGGTATGTGTGTGGGTTTTGGGTTAGCCCTTGCATGGCTGTGTGTGTGGGTTAATCCTAGCCCTTAGATGAGTGCTCTAAGGTTGAGGGACTCATCCAAGGGTGGTAGCTGGCCCAAGAGTAGTATAAATAGGGGTGGAGGGGTAGCCTCCTTCCCTTGAAGGTTTTGAGGTTTGTGAATGCTCCTTTGAGCTTTGCCCACATGAAAGTGAGGCTTTGTAACCTCTCTTTCCAGAAATGAAAGTTTTGTCCATCCATCTCTGAATTTATTTTGCGCATTTATATTATGTCTTTACTTTACGCAATTTAAATTCAGCATTTACTTTCCCGCAATTACATTCTCGCAATTTACTTTCACGCAATTTGGATTTTCCTCCCCTCCTTCTAAATGCTGTTGATCTTGGATGTTTTGAGTGTGTTCATATGGTTTTATATCTCTTTTGCACTCTTGGATTGAGTAGAGAACATCTTTTCTTTCAAGTTCCAAATTTGTTTAGAACTTGTTCTTTGTGCAGCATTTAGTATTTGATTTTTATAAAAATATAGAAAAATCGTTTTTAAGTGATTCTATTTGGAGGAGGTGCGGGACTCTGATATCCACTTGTAGAAAAATGTTGGAGTTCACTGGTAGCACCGTTTGGGCGCCATGAGGTGAAAACCGAGCCCCAAACTTTCTGCTCGAAGTTCTTGACTGACAGTGTTCTTCGATATTTCCTGTTTTTTCTGTAATGCTTTTTGAGGAGAAATTTGGTGTAGTTCTTCACGATTCTAATGCTCATAGGGAGAAAAATTCTCAAAATTTTGTGAGCTGCAGAAACCCACCAACCTCCTGTTCAAATTGAGGACAAGTTCTGAAAATTCTGCTTTTGCTTTTCTGAAAATGACTTTTGTGATTTGAATTGATGTTCTTTCTAAAAGCAAGAGTTGGATTGATTCCTCTTTATCTTGGACACTAGACAACCAGGATTGTGACTTAAAAATCCCCACATATTTTATGGTACTTATGTTAGTGCTATGCCCTTGAGGCAATCATTTAGATGATTGTAACATGACTATGTTTATGAATAATAATATGATTATTGGTCCAATGAATGTATATCATTGTATTGATCAACAAGTATGTGACTTGCTTATGAAGCTCTTTACTTATTGATATAATTCGATAAATATCTCTGATCGGATATCATCGTATAGGACAACGATGAATAGATCAGCACACGTAGTGATCGATGATCATGCTTCATAGATCATGAGATATAGAGATATCATCTATACATTGTGGACGCATGTTGAAGAACATGGATTAGATAGACCCGCAATTGGAAACTACGAGAATGTTTCATTCTTATGTGTCATCAGTGTATCTCATACCTAGCAGATGTATGATCCTTAGACCTGAGATTGTCATATTCCCTACATGTGTAATAGTTTTCCTTGGGGCTATCAAACACTACTTCCTAACCGGATAGTTATAAAGGTAGCTTTCATGTTTACTATGAATCGTGCAGAGGGAAGTGAGCAGTCAAGATGGAATTTGCCCTCCAATGAAACGGAGATATATGACAAGGCTACTCGCGTGATATGATTAAGGAAGTGCATGGCCATGCCGTGATTGAGGAGTCAATCACAACTTATTAATATATCACGGATACGAGAGATGGATTGAATCATCAAAGGATGACATACTTCTCGCCTTGAGTTCAATCTTCATATACTTGACAAAGGGATTATTACATGAGTACTTTTGATAGGTTCTGTCCGATTTGATCTTAGTATGTTTGGGAGTTGGCATACTTTGCAAGGAGTCGCTACCAACTATTGGATTGCAAAGGAGTTTTTCGAATCCATGTCCAAACGTACGTGAACCTGTAGGGTCACACACTTAATGGGCAGGGATGCATTAATTTGGATTGGATCCATAATTAATGGACATCGTGGGTTTAGCACGCTGATGGGCCTTGGTTTAGGGTTTCATCTCGTGGCTATATAAGGAGGGGAGGAGGGTGGGCGCAGGGTGTGCTTTTCCCACGGTATAGAAGTAAATTCACTCGAAACGCTAGCCTCCTCTTCTCATTGCCCCTGCCGAGCGACCAGGTGCTTGCACACCGACACACGGCGTTCCATTCCTGGACGTGTGGACTACTGCGGTGACGCTTCTGCGACTGCGGCATGGGAGGACGATCCACAACGAGGTGAGGACGATCCGCTCTATCGACGCAACGACTGCGACGAGGATAATCCACTACATCGACGCGCGAAGGATTCCGCAACTGCACTCTAGTGTTAATCTTATCTGTTATCCCCTTCTTGCGAGTAGCTTTCTGGTTACGCGGTAGATTTTTTTTGTGCTACTGTAGCATATCGTATTCCTCTTCAGTGGTATCAGAGCCATCTCGTATAGTTTTATGATCTGGATGTTGCACATATGATGTGTGAGGTTAGTAGATTTGATCTATTAAATGTTTAGCCGGTTCATGTGATGAATTGGTGACAGCAGCCATCGATGAGATCGATCGGTTTAGGGTTTGAGGAAAGTGCAAACCGACTCAATCTTGATTTGGGTGAGTCCGTTCATGGTACGACGTTACCCTTACCGGTCGGGTTATCGCCATTAGGGTTTCTGAAACGTATCCATATGGGACCAAGCCAATTATATTGAGTTGGATTGGGTCAATCTAGTTGATCCATGGTAAGCGCAAACTGACTCAATCTTGATTTGGGTGAGTCCGTTCATGGTACGGCGTTACCCTTACCGGTCGGGTTACCGCCATCAGGGTTTCTGAAACGTATCCATATGGGACCAAGCCAATCAGATTGAGTTGGATTGGGTCAATCTAGTTGATCCATGGTAAGCGCAAACCGATTCAATATTGATTTGGGTGAGTCCGTTCATGGTACGACGTTACCCTTACCGGTCGGGTTACCGCCATCAGGGTTTCTGAAACGTTTCCATATGGGACCAAGTCAATCAGATTGAGTTGGATTGGGTCAATCTAGTTGATCCATGGTAAGCGCAAACCGATCCAATATTGATTTGGGTGAGTCCGTTCATGGTACGACGTTACCCTTACCGGTCAGGATACCGCCATCAGGGTTTCTGAAACGTATCCATATGGGACCAAGCCAATCAGATTGAGTTGGATTGGGTCAATCTAGTTGATCCATGGTAAGCGCAAACCGATTCAATATTGATTTGGGTGAGTCCGTTCATGGTACGACGTTACCCTTACCGGTCGGGTTACCGCCATCAGGGTTTCTGAAATGTATCCATATGGGACCAAGCCAATCAGATTAGATCGGATTGGGTCAATTTGGTTGATCCGTGGAAATTTTGAGGGTGTTTTCCTTTAACAGAAGACATGCCTCTAAAAAATTTTTCCAAGGGCGCCGCCTTTGATTCCCTTGAGCGTGGCGCCCCTCGGACCCCGGATTCATAGTGTTGCTTTTGTTTAACTCGTTTTTGCAGTGAATTATGTGAAATAGTATGGCCTATGTGTATGTGATGCATGTAATTTCCACATGGCCTGCGTGCCATGTCAAGCCATAAGGCAATTTAAATTGTATAACGACCTGCGTGTCGACTTGTGATGCTTCAAACCCTCATGTAAAATTCATTATCAAAAGTTGTAAGGTGTTTTATCCATAATGATGAAGACGATGGTATCAAGCAAGGTGGCAAGGTGAACAAACAAGCATGATGATGGAGATCTTAATGCTAAGGGCCATGCTATTTCACAGCTTATTTTGATTTTCTGTGGATGTGTGTTTAATCCTTGCTATTTTCTTTATGCTCATTGCATGTGATGCCATGTTCTTAGTAGATTTTGTTCATCCCTATAGTTAAAATTTTAAATCAAAATGTCCATCCAATTGTTGCACCTATCAAGAATTTAGATCGTTATTGATATGACTGCTAAAGTATTATATCAATGGCTATTTTAATAGATGATAGGGATGTGTTGGACACATCACGCATAACAATGGTAGATTTAAGCAAGCTATCAAAACGGTTTTGGGCTTGAGGACATAAGTGGTTGGGATTTGATTTCAGTAATGAAGGAACCTATACAAGACAATTGGTGTCTAGGAAAACACACATGAGCCAGGTTTCTTAATTGGCACCCGAATACGGGAAGTGCTCTCTCCCTCATGTGAGCCCTAGGGGCAGGTTCACCTGGCCATGAGTCAAGTTGTCGGAGGCATTCATTACTTATTTTCATACTCAACAAACAAGAGTTACATAAGATGTAATTAGCAAAGGTGTTGCTTACCTATGTCTTTAAATTTCTAGCAGTGATGCCATAGCTCACTAGTGTTTGATGAATATGGATCTTGAATACTCACTATGTGTCTATAAAAGGGACATAAAATAGGAGTGTCTTTTATTAAAATGTTTAATAAAATTTTTACATAAACATAGTGCTTAGAATCTTTGCATGTTTTGTTGTAGTTCAATGGCACCTTCTCCTACTCTGCTACACTGGTTTTGCTTTGAGATCTGTTTTGGAAAGGGAAAAACTTAATGGAACTAATTTTGTTGATTGGTATCGCAACCTGAGAATTGTTCTCAAGCATGAAAAGAAGGACTACGTTCTAGAGAATCCAATTCCTAATGAACCAGCCGAAAATGCTCCTCACAATTTGAAGGTTGAATATGAAAGCATGTTAATGCTTCAGAGAGTCATTTGTCTCATGCTAGTCACCATGGACTCGAGCTCCAAAAGCAATATGAGGACCAGGATGCTTACAATATGATTGTGGGCTTGAAGGGCATGTTTGGGAATCAAGCAAGAGCTGAGAGGTATGGTATCTCAAAGCTTTTATTTACTTGTAAGGTGGGTCAAGCGGTCGGTCGACCCTCATGTGATCA
Organism: Otatea glauca; assembly: GCA_036346275.1. Taxonomy (NCBI): domain Eukaryota; kingdom Viridiplantae; phylum Streptophyta; class Magnoliopsida; order Poales; family Poaceae; genus Otatea; species Otatea glauca. The sequence continues at coordinate 23,776,326 of CM070719.1, read as the reverse complement.
AGATGATTGGTTACATTGGGAGATTGGAAAAACTTGAGTTTCCCGTTAGCCTCGGTTTGGCCACAGATGTTATTCTCCAGTCTCTGCCTCAGAGCTTTCAGCCATTCATTATGAATTTTCATATGAATAGCATGGATAAGAGCCTAACCGAGCTACATGGGATGCTCAAGGCTGCCGAGGAAAGCATTAAGAAAAAACCCAATCATGTGATGATGGCTCAGAAAACAACTGCATTCAAAAAGAGGAAGGCTAAGGCTGAGGGAACGGGAAAGAGCAAGGGCAAGGGCAAGGCTCAAGACGAGATCGCAAGCCTCAAAAATAAGCGTCAGAAGCTTAAAGTTGGCCCTCAACCTGATACCCAATGCTTCTATTGCAAGAAATCAGGAAATTGGAAACGGAACTGCGAAAAGTACCTGGCAGATAAGAAGAATGGAAATGTGGTTTCCACTTCAGGTATTAATGTAATAGAAATTAATCTTGCTACTTCTTCACTCAGCTCATGGGTATATGATACCAGTTCGGTTGCTCACATTTGCAATTCGATGCAGGGGCTGATAAAGAGTAGAGACATGGCCAAAGGAGAAGTGGATCTTCGCGTGGGGAACAAAGCAAGAGTTGCTGGTCTTGCCGTTGGCACATACCCATTGCATTTGCCTTCAGGATTATTTTTAGAACTCAATAATTGTTATTTTGTTCCATCTTTGAGTAGAAACATTATTTCATCTTCTTGTTTGGAAGATGAAGGTTATGATTTCATAATAAAGAACTTCGTTTGTTCAATATTTTTGAATGATATGTATTATGGTCGTTGCCCTATGGTGGATGGGTTGTACGTCCTTGAACTCGAAGAGAAACCTGTCTATAACATTAATGTAAAAAGGCATCGGCCTAATGATTTGAACCCTACCTTTTTATGGCATTGTCGCTAGGTCATATAAATGAGAAGCGCATGAAGAAGCTCCATGGTGATGGACTTCTAACCTCATTTGATTTTGAATCATTTGAAACATGTGAATCTTGTTTACTTGGCAAGATGACAAAGCCCCTTTCACAGGTTTTAGTGAGAGAATGAGTGAGTTATTGGCCCTAGTACATACGGATGTATGTGGACCAATGAGCTCATCGCTAGGGGTGGGTTTGATGCTTTGTAACTTTTATCGATGACTTTGTGAGATATGGATATATCTATTTAATGAGGCATAAATCTGAAACTTTTGAAAGGTTCAAAGAGTTTCAAAATGAAGTACAAAATCAACTTGGCAAATCAATAAAACACTTACGATCAGATCGTGGTGGCGAATACTTGAGCCAAGAGTTTGGTGATCATCTAAAGCAATGTGGAATCGTTCCGCAACTTACTCCGCCAGGAACGCCTCAATGGAATGGCATGATCGAACGACGAAACCGAACTTTATTAGATATGGTTCCGTCAATGATGAGCCAAACAGATCTGCCATTATCCTTCTGGGGTTTCGCTCTAGAGACAGCTGCGTTTATTTTGAATAGGGTCCCATCAAAATCCGTTGAGAAGACGCCATATGAGATATGGACTGGGAGAAGTCCCATGTTGTCATTTCTCAAGATATGGGGGTGCGAGGCTTATGTAAAACGTTTACAATCAGATAAACTCGCACCTAAATCAGAAAAATGCTTTTTTGTGGTGTATCCCAAAGAAACAAAAGGATATTACTTTTACAAAAGAAACGGGAACAAAGTTTTTGTTGCTCGAAATGGTGTCTTTTTGGAGAAAGAGTTTCTTTCAAAAGAATTCAGTAGGAGTGATGTGTAGCTTGATGAAGTTCGAGAATCACAAGAATATGTTCAAGCTACCACTGAACCTTCACAAGATGTACAAAGTGTTGTACAACTTTGTGGAAGAGACTCGACCCACGAGGTCGGGAGGCCACGTCTTGTACCTATAAGATATGGGAATGACATATTATTGTTGGACAATGATGAGCCCACGACTTATGAAGAAGCAATGATGGACCCAAACTCCGAAAAATGGCTTGAAGCCATGAGATCCGAAATTCAATCCATGCATGACAATCAAGTTTGGAACTTGGTCGATTCTCCTGATGGTGTAAAAACCATTGAATGCAAATGGAATTTCAAGAAGAAGATAGACGTAGATGGAAATGTTCAGATCTATAAGGCACGGTTGGTGGCAAAGGGTTTCAAACAAGTTCAAGGATTTGACTATGATGAAACCTTCTCACCGGTAGCCATGCTCAAGTCTGTCAGGATCATTTTAGCTATTGCTGCATATTTGGATTATGAAATATGGCAGATGGATGTCAAAACAGCCTTCTTTAATGAGAATCTTTCTGAGGATGTATACATGTACAACCTGAAGGTTTTGTTCATCCTAAATATGCTAAAAGGGTATGCAAGCTTCAAAGATCCATTTATGGGTTAAAGCAAGCATCTCGGAGTTGGAATATTCATTTTGATGAAGTAGTAAAAGGGTTTGACTTTATCAAAAATGAAGAAGAGCCTTGTGTTTACAAGAAGGCTAGTGGGAGCGCACTTGTATTTCTGATTTTGTATGTGAATGACATATTATTGATCGGGAATGATATTCCTATGCTTGAAGATGTTAAGGCTTCATTGAAAAGGAGTTTCTCAATGAAGGACTTGGGAGAAGCATGCTATATCTTGGGCATAAAAATCTATAGAGATAGATCAAAAAGGTTAATTGGATTAAGTCAGGAAACGTACATTGACAAGATATTGAAAAGGTTCAATATGCATGAATCCAAGAGAGGTTTCATGCCAATGTCACATGGCATCAGTCTCTGCAAGAATCAGTGTCCTTCGACATCTGATGAGCGAGATAGGATGAGCAAGATTCCATATGCTTCTGCTATTGGGTCTATTATGTATGCCATGATCTGTACACGCCCAGATGTCTCATATGCTCTAAGTGTCACAAGCAGATACCAAGCGGATCCTGGTGTGGTCATTGGATAGCCCTAAAAAATATCCTGAAGTACTTGAGAAGAACTAAGGGTATGTTCCTTGTTTTTGGAGGTGAGGAAGATCTGGTTGCAAAGGGTTACACCGATGAAAGCTTCCAAACTGTCAAAGATGATTTTCGATCGCAATTCGGGTTTGTGTTTACACTTAATGGAGGAGCAGTAAGCTGGAAGAGTTCCAAGCAAAACACGGTGGCCGACTCTACGATAGAAGCGGAGTACATTGCGGCTTCGGAGGCCGCAAAAGAAGCTATGTGGATTAAGAAGTTTATCACAGAGCTTGGTGTGGTCGCTAGTGCCTCTAGTCCAATGGACATCTATTGTGATAATAGTGGTGCCATTGCACAAGCAAAAGAGCCTAGATCACATCAGAAGTCTAAACACATACTCCAGCGCTTTCACCTTATTAGCGAGATTGTGGATAGAGGTTACGTGAGAATATGCAAAGTACATACGGAAGCTAATGTGGCCGATCCGTTGATAAATCCACTGCCACAGCCTAAGCATGAGGTACACACGAGGTCTATTGGTATTAGATACTTAATTGATTGACTCAAGTGCAAGTGGGAGATTGTTAGTGCTATGCCCATGAGGCAATCATTTAGATGATTGTAACATGACTATGTTTATGAATAATAATATGATTATTGGTCCAATGAATGTATATCATTGTATTGATCAACAAGTATGTGACTTGCTTATGAAGCTTTTTACTTATTGATATAATTCGATCAATATCTCTGATCGGATATCATCGTATAGGACAACGATGAATAGATCAACACATGTAGTGATCGATGATCATGCTTCATAGATCATGGGATATAGAGATATCATCTATACATTGTGGACGCATGTTGAAAACATGGGTTAGATAGACCCGCAATTGGACACTGCGAGAATGTTTCATTCTTATGTGTCATCAGTGTATCTCATACCTAGTAGATGTATGATCCTTAGACCTGAGATTGTCATATTCCCTACATGTGTAATAGTTTTCCTTGGGGCTATCAAACACTACTTCCTAACCGGATAGTTGTAAAGGTAGTATTCATGTTTACTATGAAACGTGCAGTGGAAAGTGAGCAGTTAAGATGGAATTTGCCACTCCAATGAAACGGAGAAATATGACAAGGCCACTCGTGTGATATGATTAAGGAAGTGCATGGCCATGCCATGATTGAGGAGTCAATCACAACTTATTAATATATCACGGATACGAGAGATGGATTGAATCATCAAAGGATGACATACTTCTCGCCTTGAGTTCAATCTTCATATACTTGGCAAAGGGATTATTACATGAGTACTTTTGATAGGTTACATCGATTTGATCATAGTATGTTTGGGAGTTGGCATACTTTGCAAGGAGCCGCTACCAACTATTGGATTGAAAAGGAGTTTTTCGAATTCATGTCCAAACGTACGTGAACCTGCAGGGTCACACACTTAATGGGCTGGGACGCATTAATTTGTATTGGATCCATAATTAATGGACATCGTGGGTTAAGCACGCTGATGGGCCTTGGTGTAGGGTTTCATCTCGTGGTTATATAAGGAGGGGAGGAGAGTGGGCGCAGGGTGTGCTTTTCCCACGGTTTAGAAGTGATTCACTCGAAACCCTAGCCTCCTCTTCTCGTTGCCCCTGCCGAGCGACCAGGTGCTTGCACACCGACGCACAGTGTTCCATCCCTGGACGTGTGGACTACTGTGGTGATGCTGCTGCGACTGCGGCGTGGGAGGACGATCCACGACGAGGCGAGGACGATCCGCTCCATCGACGCAACGACTGCGGCGAGGACGATCCACTACATTGACGCGCGAAGGATTCCGCAACTGCGCATCTAGTGGTAATCTTATCTGTGATCCCCTTCTTGCGAGTAGCTTTCTGGTTACGCGGTAGATTTTTTTTGTGCTAGTGTAGCATATCGCGTTCCTCTTCAACTTATCCATGCAAGCTTGGGGTACACATAGTTGTCTAGTTTTTCGGGTTTTTTACGATTTCCTTTGAGCGATCTTGTCGAGGTTTTTGTTGGAGTATTTTAGGGGGAAAATTTATTTGCAACCATTCACCCCCCCTCTGTTCGCCATCTCGGTCCTTCAGATTGGCGATTGCCTAACTTGCTGAAGCTAGAAACTAAAACACTTGCAGAAAAGATGTCAGTATACACCACAAAATAAAAGTAAGAATGGAGTCTCACCATCTGAATATCATGGGGATCTAGGTAGAGTGGCTTATCATACCGTACCCCAGCAATGTAAGTTGATGTTCCAAGTTTCCTACCAAAAATGTCCAAGCTTTGAGGAAATGTGAATGTCTCCTTTAGTAATGGGATGTACCTGATAGTAAGTCCAACGCCAGGAGTTGTTGGAAACTTCGAATAGTCCTAGATTGGTTGTACTCACTCAAGCACGGTTCACTTCAAACCCTATGAGAAAGATTGCTTGAGCTTACTCCAAGCTAAGCCTGAGCTTCTCTCCCAACCTTGTATATAAACTAAGCCAAGCTCAAAGCGCTAAAAGAAGGCAAGAGTGCAGCTTGGCTAGGCTTACTTAGTTTCAGATAACTTTAGGTCCAAAACGGCTATGGAAGACCATAAGGTAGTCACATCTAACTATCTTAATGAAGATAATGGAAAAGTCAATTGCTAGTCATTACCTAGTTGACCATGAGTGACAATGAAAGAAGCATTCAAACCAAATTAAAATCCCAAACAGTAGCAGGAATTTGTTTAAAAACTTTTTTAAAAAATTATTGAGCATGCATCATTAGCATCCATATTATCATATTATAATTCATATGGAAGTAAGTAGAACAATCATGATGGGCACGGTGTCCCGATCTTCCGACAGGTAGTACTAATTCGATTGGTGGAGAACTCGACATTGACGATCCGGCTTCCAATCGGAACTGATTCAAACCCTGCAATTCTTTTTCTGCCAACATAGCAAGCTGAAACAATCTATTGATATTATTATACTTTTTGTAATCAACTATGTCCTAAATTTCACGTCGTAAACCTCCATAAAAACGAGCCATCTTATCTTCTTCATCCTCAAATACCTCATAACGCAACATGCCTATTTGTAGCTCTTGATAGTACTCTTCTACAGATTTATTACCTTGATTTAAGCGTTGCAATTTGTTACATAAATCCCATTTATAAGGAGGAATGAATCTATTATGCATAGCTCGCTTTAATGTAGCCCATGTATCAGGTTGTATTCCAGAATTCACTACTTCGTTCCACCACATAATAGCAAAATCTTTGAACTCACTAGTAGCTTGTCTGACTCTATGTACTTCAGGAACTAAATGGGAGTTAAATATTTGTTCAACAGTCATTTCCCAATCTAAATAAATTTCAGCATCATATGCACCAAAAAAAGATTGTACGGTAAATTTGACTTTAGAGAAAGGATCATCATATCCATGACCATTGCGTTGATTAAAATTATTACCTCCCATACCATGACGGTTGTGATTCAGGCATCGTTGTTGTCGTACATCCTGTGCAGCGGCATGAGCTGCAAAGGCGTTGCGGTCTTCGCCATCCTCTTCATCTCCTGCGACAGACTCTTCATGCTCCTCTCTTCGAGCCCCATTGAGAGGTGGCTCTCTCAAAGTTCTCTATCCTTGTGAGCAAATTGGCAATGCTTTGCTCTATTCTCTCCGATCTATGCTCATTATCTCGACCGATCTTTGCAATATTTGCATTGATGCCATTTAGCATGTTGTTAAACTCATTTCTCGGTATACACTCCTCTCCATCCACAGCTTCGGCTTGCGAACCTGTCATTGTTAGTAGAAGCCAAAAGACAACAAAAGAGTATTATCCCTATCAACTAACTAGGCGGTGGAAGGTGGAATCACTCACTCTCAAGCGTCTTATCAAGCTCTTACAAATGTTCTTACCGAAACAGCGGTGGTACAACCGGTAGCTGGTTCGTTATACCATGACTGGAGCGTGAGTGAGGCGATTGTAAAGGAGAACCTGAACTGATAAGAAGTATGTAGAGCTCGAAAAGCAATATTTAGTAGCAAGAAATAAGCAATATCGAAACCAGATTAGCAAGCTGAATAAATGTCCAATGTACTTGTCATTGTTGCTGGCCTAAAAGTGTTCCTAAAACTAGTTCAACCTAGTAAGGGATATATCAAAGCACATAGGACTCAAAGTATGCAAGCAATTCTGATTACTTGCTTCTTTTTCCCTCTTTATGCTTCTTCTCTCCTCTTTGATTTTTTTGTTTTTTTTTTCAGAGCGGCACTTCTTCTTTATTTGCACTTGCCTTTTTTTTCACTTTTCCTTCTTTTAGCTCAATGGAAAAACAAAAATCTCACATTTTGGAATGAGAGAGATCGTTAAACAGATGACCAAAAAATCGGTAAAAACAACACAGCAAACTTTTGGGGTCCAGAACTCGGTATTAGAGGCCGATTTTGAGGGCCAAAAATTGCACAGGTCTAAAGACGTGTGGATTTTTCGGATGTGCGTCGTCATCCTCTTTGAAACAAAAAAAGTACAACCAAATCGGAGTTCGTATGCAAAAGTTATGTCAGTTTTACTGAACAGTGCACAATTGCCATCGACTTCACTTCTTTCTTCCGGTTAGGGCTAAAATAGCAATAGGATCGCGGGTGAACAAGGGTGGTCAACGGTGCAGGGAAATTGACACAAGGTGGCTCGTGGCCTATCGAGGGCGTGCAAAGTGGAAAAATACAATGCAGAGCGACAGCAAGAGCAAACCCAGTAGAATTCAGATCGGTTCTGGGGTTGGTGGTGGTGGAATGACTATCGGTGCAAAGCAAAAACTAGGGCAATGGAAAGGGACTACTAGAAACTAGGATCACGACTTTAAACAAGCAACAAGACGATAACGATGAACACAAATTCAACAAACCGAAACTGAAATGAAAATTGCAATGGCACAAGGGGTTGTAGGACAGGGGAATCGATGATGAACTTTTTGTGGGGTAGTTTTTCTGGACTCTAGGACGATGGCAAAATAAAAGAGGGGATACAATAATTACCTATCGGGCAACCAAGAATCTGATACCACTTGATGGGGACGGTGTCCCGATCTTCCGACAGGTAGTACTAATTCGATTGGTGGAGAACTCAACATTGACGATCCGGCTTCCAATCAGAACTGATTCAAACCCTGCAATCGCTACACTACTGCTCCGTTGGTTATCAACCACACACAAACACGGTTAACTTTGCCAAGAAGGCTTATCCCATAGAAGATGCAATCTAAATTGCGAAATTATATTAAGCACACGAGTTGGGGTTCCACAAACCGATGAATGGTAAAAAACTGACAAAGTGTCTAGTTGTAATCTAAGCAAAACCCTTCTATTCTAGCAACGACTACTGAATATGTATGAGGGAGAGGGCAAGGGAGACGACCAAGGGGTTGACCGTGCAACCCTAGGTCGTACAAGGCTTTTGGGCCCAAGTGTAGGTGTCGCAGCACCTGTCAGATTCTGTTCATCATATTATTTTGATGATTACCATCGATCTAGAAGGATTTTCGACGTAAAACAACTTCCGTTGGAAAGATCTCATCGTGGGCTTGTCCGTAGAGTCTAAGAACACCTCAATTGGACTTCGTATGACCTAGATTTGGTCATTTTATTGACGTGCTCTCCTCAGGCTCCGAACCGAAGTTGGAGTCCGACTTGAGCTCGACTTTGAGACCAAGTAGACTTGGCTTTGAGGGATGACGTCCAGGTAAGCTTGTTATGCTTCTCCCATATTCCTAAGCAACAAAACATCATAAGAATTTAGTAGTAATCCATCCAAGAAAACGTGAATACCGAGGAATGAGTTCACCTGGTGGTTTAATTGTCGCGCGCGTGCTCTTATAATTGGTCCTTGTATATCTTGAGGTGTCGTGTTGCACACATTCGAAGGAGTGATGTCCTCATCAAATCAGATACTAAACCCATAGCTCAAGACATAACTGTAAATTCTATAGCATGACTGCTGATTCCAGCTTGAACCAATTGCTGAGCTATATCATTCGAAAGCGGTAATATTCTTGGGGGAATTAGTGTTGAGTCCTAAAAACAACAGTTTCCAAGTTTTTGGATGGATGCTCAGAGTGGGTAGAATTTCCTCTATCTTCTTCAAGGTCACCTTTCGATGCCCATTGAGGCTTTGGAAGGCAATCAAATAAGCGATCAGGCTCAATAGGTTTGTTGAAAGAACAGGTACAATAATACATACTAAAAAAGTTATTAGAAGAATTAATAAATAATTGTTAATAGAGGTCCAGTAAATATAGCACCTATTACTCAAGCAATATATATGGAAGCAAGATGATCAGGGTTCAGTAAAGGATGTACAATGCAAATTATACCTGTATGTGGTCATCAACTTCCTGAATTCCTCCTTAATCTTCAAAGCAGACTTGGATTACAATTGCTGACACTATTCAGAACTCCTTCGCTATTGCTGAAGTTCCTGTTTGAGGAAAAGAAGCGAACAGTGGCTTGCAGTAGAACCACAACTTCCAGGTAGCTCTCCAGAGATCCTCATGCGGACCCCTCAATATTGTAGCTTCAGCCTGAAGGTAAAAAAGACAGCATGTACATAAATTTAGCTAATAAACCAAACCTTTCGTTCAAATTGTGTTGATATAAAACTTAACAAACAACTGTAGTCGCAAAATTTCAATCCAATCTAAAAGTGCAAACCTATCTAAAAAATAGTAGCCTCTACATAAGAAAATGCTATAATCATAAGTGCTGAGGCTACGCTAATTCTCTAATTATCTAACAGTGCTACAGAAATTAATCAATGCATCTGCTGAGAAACCACTGAAGCACTTAATTAAGAAAACTAAGAAACTAATCATTCATGCTATTGGCTTAAGCAGTAGCAAAGATACTTGCAAAAAAATATAAAATTAGATGGGTTTCTTGAACCTTTCATAGTTTCAATAAAAGCTGGGCAATGCCTTTTGTTTAAAATCTTTGTATAAGTCCTAGATAGGTAGATGAAAGAAGATCTATTGTCAATGTTTAAAATGATAACACACATTCAAATCTTGCTATACCAGAGCACACCTTACTAGATCACACTACTGGTACATCCAATTTGAACATCACTCATTTAGCATTCGTTCACTCCAGAATCTCAAAATCAATGGATGAAAAAGGCCAAGCTTCAATGGGTAGCTCTATGTTAAGATCTCTTTAGTTCGTGCATAGCTCATAATCAGAAATACTCTAATAGTAACCAAGAATCATATTACAGAAAACCATGGCAATTTGCAGGGATATATATGAGGGCAGAAGAAGGGTAAATACTGTGCACCAAGTAGACAATTCTCAACTTTCCATCATTGTTATAATCCAGCACAAAAAATCTAAATCCCCTAATATCCTTCAATAAAACCGCAGAACATCTGAAAAAAGTGCAAATTTGGATCTGATTAACAGAAGACATCAACTCTGCAAATCTGACTCCACCAAACCCTAAAAAATGGCAAGAGTCAAACTCTCAGTTGCATATTCTCAATGGCATTGAATCTGTCCTAATAAATATCAATGAAACATGAGAATTTGTCGTGGGGTTTGATAATGTGTATTTCCATAAGCATAGAAATAGGAAAGGTTCAGTAGAATCCCAGCTTGGCAAGTCCTGATTGTTAGCACACGACTCGCGCAGGTTTTGGGCTTAAGTCAGTTAGTTTGGAAAGCTATCTAGTCGATTAGTTAATTTTGGTTAGACAAATAATCTTGTGATCAGTTTTGATCCTTGCGGATCAAGATTGTAGGCAGTTATATATATGAAAGAAATAAAGGAAAAGGGCATGCTGTTTTTGCCGAAATTGATCTCTTGGCGGTGCCTTCCGATGAACAAGGCCGGTAGCTCCGTTCGCTAATTATCCTCCGACGGCCACCACGGCGTCATCATCCAACCACCTTCGTGCTGGTCAACGACCAGGCACCCGTCTCTATACCCAGATCCATAACAATTTGGTATCAGATTCTGTCGATCCTTCGACCATGGCGCAGCCCACCATTGAAGACCGCATCTACAAACTGGAGATTGTCTCCATGGATGAGTTGAAGACTTCCATAGGGGAGTTGCTCACCTTATCGTGCGTCTCCCGGCCTCTAAACGATGATTCTGGCCTGCACAGCCACACCGCAGAGGACGTCGGTCGGTGCCCTGACCCTTGGCCCAATCGTGCCGACCGCTCCCTCACGGTGGATCCGCCGAATTGTGGGCTCCCACCATTTACTCGCCATGCAAGGCCACGCGCAGCGGAGCACGGCCGTTGCGACCGGCAGCCGTGGGACAACGGTGGGTACCTGCGTCCTCCGGCCGAACACTAGCAACCAGCAGACGAGGGCGAGGCAGCTCATCAGCGGTGCTGGGCTTCGCGTGCCCCTCGACTCGAGCTTCCGAGTTAAGATGGCTCGAATGACCCGCTCGCATCGCTTCGCCAATGCAAGCGTTTCTTTCGCCTGCACCACATTCCGTCTCACGAGTACGTCGATCTCGTTGGCCTACATCTTCGCGGTGAAGCTCAGGAGGTGCTCGACAATTGGATGCTCGAAGCCGATTGGATCTCGTGGGAAGATTTCTTTGATACTTTCCTTCAACGCTTAACTTGCCTGTCGGGAGCAGGGCCCCTCGGCGACCTCGTCAATTTGAAGCATGGCTCCAGTCGAGTCGATGAATATGCTCGCGAGTTTCAACGTCTTCTCGCAAGATCTCCGCGCATGCCACGCGCCGATCAAGTCGAAACCTTTACGGTGGGTTTGTCACGATCGCTCGCAGCAGATGTGCACCGGGAACATCCGCGTGATTTATCGGAAGCGATTGCCTATGCTCGAGAGGCTGAAGAACGACGGGACTTATGGTAGGCGAAAGCTGCGTAGCACGCTTCATTTGGAGGATGCGGTTAGACGGCTTTCAGCCGCGGATCGCCTTCTCCACCAATTCACCCAGCGACAGCATCGGGCGAACCACATTCGGGCGCGCCATCAGCCACAGGTGGGAGTGGTAGGACTTCTAATGCTTCGTCCAGTACATTGCCGCACTGTTAGTGTTATGCCCTTGAGGCAATCATTTAGATGATTGTAACATGACTATGTTTATGAATAATAATATGATTATTGGTCCAATGAATACATATCATTGTACTGATCAACAAGTATGTGACTTGCTTATGAAGCTCTTTACTTAATGATGTAATTCGATAAATATCTCTGATCGGATATCATCGTATAGGACAACGATGAATAGATCAGCACATGTAGTGATCGATGATCATGCTTCATAGATCATGGGATATGGAGATATCATCTATACATTGTGGACGCATGTTGAAGAACATGGGTTAGATAGACCCGCAATGGGACATCGCGAGAATGTTTCATTCTTATGTGTCATCGCAGTATCTCACACCTAGTAGATGTATGATCCTTAGACCTGAGATTGTCATATTCCCTACATGTGTAATAGTTTTCCTTGGGGCTATCAAACACTACTTCCTAACCGGATAGTTATAAAGGTAGCTTTCATGTTTACTATGAAACGCAGAGAGGGAAGTAAGCAAATAAGATGGAATTTGCCACCCAATGAAACGGAGATATATGACAAGGCCACTCGTGTGATATGATTAAGGAAGTGCATGGCCATGCCGTGATTGAGGAGTCAATCACAACTTATTAATATATCACGGATACGAGATGGATTGAATCATCAAAGGATGACATGTTTCTCGCCTTGAGATCAATCTTCATATACTTGGCAAAGGGATTATTACATGAGTACTTTTGATAGGTTCTCGTCCGATTTGATCGTAGTATGTTTGGGAGTTGGCATACTTTGCAAGAAGCCACTACCAACTATTGGATTGAAAAGGAGTTTTCCAATCCATGTCCAAACGTATGTGAACCCGCAGGTCACACACTTAATGGTGGGACGATTAATTTGGATTGATCCGTAATTAATGAACTCGTGGGCTTAGCACGATGGGCCCTAGTTTAGGTTTCATCTCGTGGCTATATAAGGAGGGGAGGAGGAGGTGCAGGTGTGCTTTCCCACGATTTAGGAGTGATTCACTCAAACCCTAGCCTACTTCTCTCGCTGCCTCGCCGAGTGACCGTGTGCTTGCACACTTGAAGCACGGCGTTCCATCTCTCGGACGTGTGGATCATCGGTGACGCTGCTGCGATCATGGGGCGTGGAAGGACGATCCACCGCAAGGCAAGGACGATCCACTACATCGACGCAACGATCGCGGGCGAGGACGATCCACTACATCGACGCTGAAGGATTCCGCAATCGCGCGCCTAGTGGTAATCTTATCTATGATCCCTTCTGCGAGTAGTAGCTCGTTTCGCGGTAGATTTTTTTTGTGCTAGCGTAGCATACCGCGTTCCTCTTGATTGTATCGAGCCATGTCGTATAGTTTTGTGATCTCGGATGTTGCACATATGATGTGTAAGGTTAGTAGATTGATCTATTACATGTTCACCGGTTCATGTGATGAATTGGTGACGGCACCATCGATGAGATCGATCGGTTTAGGGTTTGAGGAAAGTGCAAACCGACTCAATCTTGATTTGGGTGAGTCCGCTCATGGTACGACGTTACCCTTACCGGCCGGGTTACCGCCATCGTGGTTTCAAACGATCCATATGGGACCAAGCCAATCGATTGAGTTGGATTGGGTCAATCTGTTGATCCATGGTAAGCGCAAGCAGATTCAATATTGATTTGGGTGAGTCCGCTCATGGTACGACGTTACCCTTACCGGTCGGGTTACCGCCATCGTGGTTTCAAACGTATCCATATGGGACCAAGCCAATCATATTAGATCGGATTGGGTCAATTTGGCGCCCTTGACTCTGCTGTGGGCGCTGCGCCTCGGACCTGAGTCGAGGGTGGTTTTTGTTTAACTCGTTTTTGCAGCGAATTATGTGAAATGGTATGGCCAATGTGTATGTGATGCATGTAATTTCCACACGGCCTGCGTGCCGTGTCAAGCCATAAGGCTATTTAAATTGTATAACGACCTGCGTGTCGACTTGTGATGCTTCAAACCCTGATGTAAAATTCATTATCAAAAGTTGTAAGGAGTTGCATCCATAATGATGAAGACGATGGTATCAAGCAAGATGGCTAGGTGAACAAATCAAGCAAGGTGGCTAGGTGAACAAACAAGCATGATGATGGAGATCTTAATGCTAAGGGCCATGCTATTTCAGAGCTTATTTTGACTTTCTGTGGATGTGTGTTTAATCCTTGCTATTTTCTTTATGCTCATTGCATGTGATGCCATGTTCATAGTAATCTTTGATCATCCCTATAGTTAAAATTTTAAATCAAATTGTCCATCCAATTGTTGCACCTATCAAGAATTTAGATCGTTATTGATATGACTGCCAAAGTAGTATATCAATGGCTATCTCAATAGATGATAGGGATGTGTTGGACACATCACGCATAACAATGGTAGATTTAATCAAGCTATCAAAACGATTTTGGGCTTGAGGACATAAGTGGTTGGGATTTGATTTCAGTAATGAAGGAACCTATACAAGACAAGTGGTGTCTAGGAAAACACACATGAGGCAGGTTTCTTAATTGGCACCCGAATACGGAAGTGCTCCTCCTCATGTGAGCCCTTGGGGCAGTTGACTGGCCATGAGTCAAGTAGATGGAGGCATTCATTACTTGTTTTGATACTCAACAAACAAGAGTTACATATGACGTAATTAGCAAAGGTGTTGCTTACCTATGTCATTAAATTTCTAGCAGTGATGCCAAAGCTCACTAGTGTTTGATGAATATGGATCTTGAATACTCACTATGTGTCTATAAAAGGGACATAAAATAGAAGTGTCTTTAATTAAAAGTTTAATAAAAGTTTTACATAAACATAGTGCTTAGAATCTTTGCATGTTTTTGTTGTAGTTCAATGGCACCTTCTCCTACTCCCGCTACACTGGTTTTGCTTTGAGATCGGTTTTGGAAAGGGAAAACTGAATGGAACTAATTTTGTTGATTGGTATCGCAACCCGAGAATTGTTCTCAAGCATGAAAAGAAGGACTATGTTCTAGAGAATCCAATTCTGATGAACCACCAAAATGATGCTCGCAATTTGAAGGTTGAATATGAAAAGCATGTTAATGCTTCAGAGAGGTCACTGTCTCATGCTAGTCACCATGGACTCGAGCCCAAAAGCAATATGAGGACCAGGATGCTTACAATATGATTGTAGGCTTGAAGGGCATGTTTGGGAATCAAGCAAGAGCTAAGAGGTATGGTATCTCAAAGCTTTTATTTGCTTGTAAGTCGGGTCAAGGCATCCGGTCGATCCTCATGTGATCAAGATGATTGGTTACATTGGGAGATTGGAAAACTTGAGTTTCCCTTAGCCTCGGTTTGGCCACAGATGTTATTCTCCATCTCGCCTCAGAGCTTTGAGCCATTCATTATGAATTTTCATATGAATAGCATGGAGAAGAGCCTAACCGAGCTACATGGGATGCTCAAGGTCACGAGGAAAGCATTAAGAAAAACCCAATCATGTGATGATGGTTCGAAAACAACCGCTTTCAAAAAGAGGAAGGCTAAGGTCGGGGAACGGAAAGAGCAAGGGCAAGGGCAAGGGCAAGGCTCAAGATGAGATCGCAAGCCTCAAAACTAAGCTTGAAGCTTAAAGTTGGCCTCAACCCGATACCCAATGCTTCTATTGCAAGAAATCAGGCCATTGGAAACGGAATCGCGAAAAGTACCGGTAGATAAGAAGAATGGAAATGTGGTTTCCACTTGTATTAATGTTATAGAAATTAATCTTGCTACTTCTTCACTCAGCTCATGGGTATATGATACCGGTTCGGTTGCTCACATTTGCAATTCGTTGTGGGGTGATAAAGAGTAGAGACTTGGCAAAAGGAGAAGTGGATCTTCGCGTGGGGAATAAAGCAAGAGTTGCTGGTCTTGCTGCTATACATACCCATTGCATTTGCCTTCGAGATTAGTTTTAGAACTTAATAATTGTTATTTTGTTCCATCTTTGAGTAGAAACATTATTTCATCTTCTTGTTTGGAACATGAAGGTTATGATTTTGAATAAAGAACTTTGTTTGTTCGATATTTTTGAATGATATGTATTATGGTCGCTGCCCTATGGTGGATGGGTTGTACGCCTTGAACTCAAAGAAAACCTGTCTATAATATTAATGTAAAAAGGCATCGCCTAATGATTTGAACCCTACCTTTTGTGGCATTGTCGCTAGGTCATATAAATGAGAAGCGCATGAAGAAGCTCCATGGTGATGGACTTCTAACCTCATTTGATTTTGAATCATTTGAAACATGTGAATCTTGTTTACTTGGCAAGATGACAAAAGCCCCTTTCATGTGTTTTAGTGAGAGAGCAAGTGAATTATTGGCCCTAGTACATACAGATGTATGTGGACCAATGAGCTCGATCGCTAGGGGTGGGTTTCAGATTTTGTAACTTTTATCGATGACTTCAGAGATATGGATATATCTATTTAATGAGGTATAAATCAAACTTTGAAAGGTTCAAAGAGTTTCGAACGAAGTACAAAATCAACTTGGCAAAACAATAAAACACTTACGATCCGATCGTGGTGGCGAATACTTGAGCCAAGAGTTTGGTGATCATCTAAAGCAATGTGGAATCGCTCGCAACTTACTCCGCCAGAACGCCTCAATGGAATGGCGTGTCCGAACGACGAATCGAACTTTATTAGATATGGTTCGCCAATGATCACCAAACAGATCCGCCATTATCCTTTGGGGTTTCGCTCTAGAGACAAATGCGCTCACTTTGAATAGGGTCCCATCAAAATCCGCTGAGAAGACGCCATATGAGATATGGACCGAGAAGACCCATGTTGTCATTTCTCAAGATATGGGGATGTGAGGCTTATGTAAAACGCTTACAATCGATAAACTCGCACCTAAATCAGAAAAATGCTTTTTGTGGTGTATCCTAAAGAAACAAAAGGATATTACTTTTATAAAAGAAACGAACAAAGTTTTGTTGCTCAAATGGTGTCTTTTGGAGAAAGAGTTTCTTTCAAAAGAAATCAGAGGAGTGATGTGTATCTTGATGAAGTTCGAGAATCACATGAATATGTTCAAGCTACCATCGAACCTTCACAAGATGTACAAAGTGTTGTACAACCTGTGGAAGAGACTCCACCCCACGAGGTCGGGAGGCCACGCCATGTACCTATAAGATATGGGAGTGACATATTATTGTTGGACAATGATGAGCCCACGACTTATGAAGAAGCAATGATGGACCCAAACTCAAAAATGGCTTGAAGCCATGAGATCCGAAATTCAATCCATGCATGACAATCAAGTTTGGAACTTGGTCGACTCTCCTAATGGTGTAAAACCATTGAGTGCAAATGGATTTTCAAGAAAAGATAGACGAGATGGAAATGTTCAGATCTATAAGGCACGGTTGGTGGCAAAGGGTTTCAAACAAGTTCAAGGAGTTGACTATGATGAAACTTTCTCACCGTAGCCATGCTCAAGTCTGTCCGGATCATTTTAGCTATTGCTGCATATTTTGATTATGAAATATGGCGATGGATGTCAAAACAAAGATTCCTTAATGGGAATCTTTTCGAGGATGTATACATGATACAACTCAAGGTTTTGTTGATCCTAAATATGCTAAAAGGGTATGCAAGCTTCAAAGATCCATTTATGGGTTAAAGCAAGCATCTCGGAGTTGGAACATCTGCTTTGATGAAGTAGTCAAAGGTTTTGACTTTATCAAAAATGAAGAAGAGCCTTGTATTTACAAGAAGGCTAGTGGGAGCGCACTTGTATTTCGATTTTGTATGTTGATGACATATTATTGAACGGAATGACATTCCTATGCTTGAAGATGTTAAGACTTCATTGAAAAGGAGTTTCAATGAAGGACTTGGGAGAAGCATGCTATATCTTGGGCATAAAAATCTATAGAGATAGATCAAAAGGTTAATTGGATTAAGTCAGAAACGACATTGACAAGATATTGAAAAGGTTCAATATGCATGAATCCAAGAGAGGTTTCATGCCAATGTCACATGGCATCGTCTGCAAGAATCGGTGTCCTTCGACATCCGATGAGCGAGATAGGATGAGCAAGATTCCATATGCTTCACTATTGGGTCTATTATGTATGCCATGATCCACACACCCGGATGTCTCATATGCTCTAAGTGTCACGAGCGATACCAAGCGGATCCTCGTGATGGTCATTGATAGCCGTAAAAATATCCTCAAGTACTTGAGAAGAACTAAGGTTATGTTCCTTTTTTTTGAGGTGAGGAAGATCCGCTGCAAAGGGTTACACCGATGCAAGCTTCCAAAGTGACAAAGATGATTTTCGATCGCAATCCGGTTTGTGTTTACACTTAATGGAGGAGCAGAAGTCGGAAGAGTTCCAAGCAAAACACGGTGGCCGACTCTACGATGAGCGGAGTACATTGCGGCTTCGAGGCCGCAGGAAGCTGTGTGGATTAAGAAGTTTATCACGAGCTTGGTGTGGTCGCTAGTGCCTCTAGTCCAATGGACATCTATTGTGATAATAGTGGTGCCATTGCACAAGCTAAAGAGCCTAGATCACATCGTAAGTCTAAACACATACCGCCGCTTTCACCTTATTCGCGAGATTGTGGATAGAGGTGACGGAGAATATGCAAAGTACATACGGAAGCCAATGTGGCCGATCCGCTGACAAAACCATCGCCATGACCTAAGCATGAGGCGCACACAAGGTCTATTGGTATTAGATACTTAATTGATTGACTCAAGTGCAAGTGGGAGATTGTTAGTGTTATGCCCTTGAGGCAATCATTTAGATGATTGTAACATGACTATGTTTATGAATAATAATATGATTATTGGTCCAATGAATGTATATCATTGTATTGATCAACAAGTATGTGACTTGCTTATGAAGCTCTTTACTTAATGATGTAATTCGATAAATATCTCTCGATCGGATATCATCGATAGGACAACGATGAATAGATCAAGACATGTAGTGATCGATGATCATGCTTCATAGATCATGGATATGGAGATATCATCTATACATTGTGGACGCATGTTGAAGAACATGGGTTAGATAGACCCGCAATGGGACATCGCGAGAATGTTTCATTCTTATGTGTCATCGATGTATCTCATACCTAGTAGATGTATGATCCTTAGACCGAGATTGTCATATTCCCTACATGTGTAATAGTTTTCCTTGGGGCTATCAAACACTACTTCCTAACCGGATAGTTATAAAGGTAGCTTTCATGTTTACTATGAAACGTGCGAGGAAGTAAGCAATAAGATGGAATTTGCCACCCAATGAAACGGAGATATATGACAAGGCCACTCGTGTGATATGATTAAGGAAGTGCATGGCCATGCCGTGATTGAGGAGTCAATCACAACTTATTAATATATCACGGATACGAGAGATGGATTGAATCATCAAAGGATGACATGTTTCGCCTTGAGATCAATCTTCATATACTTGGCAAAGGGATTATTACATGAGTACTTTTGATAGGTTCGTCCGATTTGATCATAGTATGTTTGGGAGTTGGTATACTTTGCAAGAAGCCACTACCAACTATTGGATTGAAAAGGAGTTTTCGAATCCATGTCCAAACGTATGTGAACCCGCAGGTCACACACTTAATGGCTAGGACGCATTAATTTGGATTGATCCGTAATTAATGAACTCGTGGGCTTAGCACTGATGGGCCCTAGTTTAGGTTTCATCTCGTGGCTATATAAGGAGGAGGAGGGAGGGTGCAGGTGTGCTTTCCCACGGTTTAGGAGTGATTCACTCGAAACCCTAGCCTACTTCTCTCGCTGCCTCGCCGAGCGACTGTGTGCTTGCACACCAAGCACGGCGCTCCATCTCCGGACGTGTGGACTATCAGGTGACGTCGGCGCGCGGCGTGGGAGGACGATCCACCGCAAGGCGAGGACGATCCACTACATCGACGCAACGATCGCGGCGAGGACGATCCACTACATCGACGCTGCGAAGGATTCAAAGAATCGCGCGCCTAGTGGTAATCTTATCTATGATCCCCTTCTTGCGAGTAGCTTTCTGGTTTCACGGTAGATTTTTTTTGTGCTAGCGTAGCATACCGCGTTCCTCTTCACGCACCACCACCACCACCACTCGCCCGGATTAAACTTAGCGTGGATCAACTTGCCGAACGACGCGCGAAGGGACTTGCTATCGCTGTGATGATTTTTACTCCTGGGGCCACCGCTGCAAGCGCCTCTTCGCCATCGAAATCTGCGTTGACACCGGTGATGAGGAGGGTTTCGCTGATCCGGTGGATGTTGCAGCACAAGTGAATGAGGAGTCCACCGCACCATCGTTATCCCTGTTGGCTATTCTCAAGCCTAAGCCAGGAGGTACCATGCAGCTAATGATCACAATGCGCGGGCGTCAGCTACGCTGCCTTATCGACAGTGGGAGCACCCACAATTTTATTAGCTGTCATGCGGTCGTCCGAATGACACTTCCCCAGGGTCAGCCATCTTCTCAGCAGGTCCGGGTGGCCAATGGAAGTCAATTACCTTGTTTGGGTGATGTTCCGGATGAATGTTTTCATATTAATACTCACCCTTTTCTCGCATCCTACATTATCATTCCATTGGATGGATTTGATGTGGTCCTGGGCATTCACTGGCTTCAAACATTGTGCGCTATTCACTGGAACTTTGTTAATTTGACAATGTCCTTTGTCTATGGCGGCAATTCCATTTTCTTGCAGGGCATTCGCCAAAATACTCGACCACACCTCCGGCCGATTAATTGTGACAAACACTTGGATGATCTTCTTGCTACCTTCCAGGATATCTTTGCTGAGCCGTCTAGCCTCCCTCCCCATCGCGCCTGCAATCATCTCATTTGTCTCAAGGATGGCACAGACCCAGTGGTCGTTCGACCATATCGGTACCCATATCATCAAAAGGATGAGATTGAACGTCAGTGTTCCTCCATGCTCGCCCAAGGTATTATTCAGCCCAGTCGTTCTCCGTTTTCCTCACCAGTGCTGCTTGTGAAGAAACGAGATGGCTCGTGGCGCTTTTGTGTCGATTACCGGGAGCTCAATGCACGCACGGTCAAGGATAAATTTCCAATTCCGGTGGTCGAAGAATTGCTGGATGAGCTGCACGGTGCAAAGTTCTTCTCCAAAATGGATCTTCGATCCGGCTACCACCAGGTGCGCATGTCTGAGAACGACATCGACAAGACAGCCTTCCGTACTCATCACGGCCACTATGAGTTCCTTGTAATGACATTTAGGCTGTCTAATGTGCCATCTACATTTCAAGCCCTCATGAATGAAGTCTTACAGGACTTCCTGCGAAAGTTTGTTCTGGTTTTCTTCGATGACATCCTCATTTACAGTCATTCGGCCGCCGACCATTATGCCCATGTGCGCATCGTTTTTCAATGTTTGCGTGAGCATCAGTTGTATTTGAAATAGACTAAATGTGCTTTCGCACAAAGGCAGCTCGGCTATCTAGGACACATCATCTCGGCACAAGGTGTTGCGGCTGACCCTGATAAGTTGAGTGTCGTAGCAGCATGGGTTCAACCCTCGTCGATCACGGCGCTTCGCGGATTCTTGGGGTTGACGGGGTACTATCGCCGATTTATCCATAAATATGCTGATATTGCAGAACCCCTCACAGCCATGCTTCGTCGCCACAATTTCCATTGGACTTCTGAAGCAACCACGGCTTTCAATCACCTTAAATCAGCTCTTACGTCGGCACCAGTACTCAGTCTACCGGATTTCACGACCCCCTTCATTATTGAGTGTGACGCATCCGGTACAGGCATTGGGGCAGTTCTTCAACAGGAGGGTCACCCGGTGGCATTCTTCAGTCGCAAATTGGTGGATCGTCACAAGAAACTTGCGGCATATGAACGGGAACTGATTGGCCTTTCTAAGGCCGTGCGGCATTGACGTTCCTATCTTTAGGGACGCACTTCCATTGTTCGCACGGATCACGCAAGCCTAAAATTTTTATTGGAACAAGCCCTCATTACTCCACCAGAACAGCATTGGCTTAGTAAGTTGATGGGTTTTGACTTTCAGGTGGAATACAAGCCGGGCAAACACAACGCTGCCGCAGACACTTTGTCTCGCCTTGATGACACCACACCGACCTGTGCAGCTGTTTCGGTTCCCCGGCTCGTGATGGCTGACCAATGGCACGTCTGTCTTCGGGTTGATCCTGAAATATGTCGCCGATGCCTCACCCTTCAGTCCAAACTAGCTAATTCTACTACGTCTGCTTCTTCTGCTGATAGTATCCTTCCGTCTTTAGTCGCCTCTAGCATGCCTAACTTACAACCGGACAGTGTGTCTCCATCAGATTCGGCCCACCCTGGGGGGCCGCTCCAGTATCCGGTCGGTCAAGTTACTGCTTCCACCGTACAACCAGTTTGGACGGTTTGCGATGGCCTCTTATTCCGCAACAATCGTCTCGTAGTACCGACAGCATCACCACTCATTCCGGATATGATAGCCGCCGTTCATAATTTAACGCACGAGGGCATGCACAAGACTCTTCATCGGCTTCGACAACTTTATTTTTGGCCTCATCAATGACAAACAGTGGTGACATACATTGTGCGCTGTTCTGTTTGCCAACGCAACAAGGCAAGTACCTTGTTGCCGGTAGGCCTCCTGCAGCCACTTCCGATTCCACATCAAATATGGGCCGATGTTTCCATGGATTTCATTGTTCGTCTTCCGATGTCCCAGGGTAAGACCGCAATCCTCGTTGTGGTGGACAGACTGTCCAAATATGCCCACTTTATGTCCCTCTCCCGACCAACTTCAGCTTCGGCAGTGGCGCAGCTCTTCTTCGATAACGTTGTCCGCTTGCACGGCATGCCAGAATCTATCGTGTCGGATCGAGATCCCGTTTTTACCAGTGCTTTCTGGCAGGACCTTTTCGAGCGTTGTGGCACCAAATTACTTTTGTATACGGCCTACCACCCACAGACTGATGGGCAAACGGAGGCCGTCAACAAGACAGTGGAGATGTATCTTCGTTGTTTGGCGTCCGAAAATCCAACTACATGGGCTAAATGGCTGTCTTGGGCGGAGTTCTGTTACAACACCTCATTTCACACGACGCATCGCATGACGCCATTTCAATTGGTCTACGGTCGTCCTCCGCCGCCGCTTCTTCCGTATAACCATGGAGCCACTGTCATTCATACTGTTGATTGTCAATTGTCTAAACGCGATGTCCTTCTTCACAGTGCACAGAATCATCTTCGTCAAGCACATAACAGGATGAAACAATATTATGACAACCGTCATCGTGAAGTCGTATTTGCGGTAGGTGATTGGGTATGGTTACGCCTTCAACAACATCGTCAGTCTTCTCTCAGAACAGCTCCCGATCATAAATTGGCTCCTCGGTATTTCGGCCCTTATCAGATTGTCGCATTAATTGGTAAAGTTGCTTATCGGCTTCAGCTCCCTCCTGGGGCTCGTCTCCACGATGTTTTCCACGTCTCGCTCCTCAAGCATTACAAAGGCGAACCTCCTTCTTCCACACCACCATTGCCTCCTGAGGTGGTGTCCCCTCCTGCGCCTGCCCAGCCAGAGCCTTGTCAAGCATTGGCGCAGCGTTTTGTCCAAGGCAGGCGACAATTTTTGATTCAATGGATTGGTGAGCCTGATGATGAGGCGACTTGGGTTGATGCCGCAGTGCTTCATCGGTCTTACCCTACCTTCCAGCTTGCGGACAAGCTTGGTTTCAAGGGGGGAGTAATGTCATGGGGTTTGATAATGTGTATTTCCGTAAGCATAGAAATAGGAAAGGTTCAGTAGAATTCCAGCTTGGCAAGTCATGATTGTTAGCACACGACTTGCACAGGTTTTGGGCTTAAGTCAGTTAGTTTGGAAAGCTATCTAGTCGATTAGTTATTTTTGGTTAGACAAATAATCTTGTGATCAGTTTTGATCCTTGCGGATCAAGATTGTAGGCAGTTATATATATGAAAGAAATAAAGGAAAAGGGCATGCTGTTTTTGCCGAAACTGATCTCTTGGCGGTGCCTTCCGATGAACAAGGCCGGTAGATCCATTCGCTAATTATCCTCCGACGGGCACCACGGCATCATCATCCAACCACCTCCGTGCTGGTCAACGACCAGGCACCCGTCTCTATACCCAGATCCATAACAGAATTATCAGATTGAGTTACAATTAAAGAATTTACTCCGCTGGAACTCAAGAACAAAGAGAAAAACACAACCGGACCTGAACTGACCTTGTTCAAAGCATAACCACACATAAGCTCTTTTCTGATTGTATTGAAGGTATTCTTTGTCATATTGGACCCACAAAACTCCGGTGGAGTACAAGGCATCACTATGGCCACCACTTCAAATATTCACTGAGTAGCATACAGTTATGCAGGATAAAACAAACTACATGTGTGAATTATGGACTGAATGACAATTTCTTAGACTCTAATTCCCTGTATGACCACACACAAAGAGCAAACGTAAAATGACCAAAACTTTTCCATCATCTACTGGCCAACATAAAGGGGTTAAAGAAATTTTTTATTCTGTTCCTACAATGAAGTTTCTTAGGACAAACATGGCTTTCCAGCAGAACTTACCAAATAACAGTAGGAGCATACAACATAATTGTAACTACAGAACATGAGCAGGATCATGGCAGCCACCATACAGTTATATCACAACCTAAACTACATACCTCATAAATTATTAGTCAAACACAAGAGATGCTTTCGTTACATGAATGGAGATTTGCCGGATTGCTATTTATAGTAATCTTGATCGACAACATGGGCAGATTCAATGTAAACTACCATGGATAATTGCCATTTTCCATCCAAGCTATGCCATGATAGCAATCTTAGTATGTTAGGTCTGACAAATCTGAAGTCACTAAAAACTTTTAGGTGTAAAACTGAACCGAAGGCAGTCCATCGTTTGCTAGACTGATCAGGCAAGAAGTACAACCCAAGACTCACAAAATAGATTCGTTTTGTAGAACCTAACCACCATGGCATTCCTCATCAGACATGCTAGAAACATTATCCAACACAGTTTTGATAGTAAAAGGCCAACAATAATCAAACGGTACAGCAACAGCTAAATATATTCCTGTATGGGGCAAGGTCTAGGTCATGTATCTATCACCAGAGCTACAATCCATTAGCCGCGGGCCTTGAGCTCGGCAAGGCGACGGGATAGGCCGTCCTCGTCGATCGTCTCCTTGTCCTTGGCAGCAGAGATGGCATGTGCTGTGGCCTGCTGTAGCCCAACAGAGTACCCTCCATGAGTTCGGCCCGGACCTCCATGTTGGCGAACCAGCACTCGAATGGGTCCATGGTCTCGAACATCTCCTGCAGGTTGCCAGTGGCGAGTCCCGAGCCAAGCGATTTGGTGATGTTCTGCATCCCGACTGACAGGACGATGGATGGTTCGGCAGCGCTGACATCGTGGTGAAGAAGAGTAGCGAGGGCGAGCACGGTCGGATGAGCCGAGGGTGAGAGGAAAAGAGGCGGAGGTGGGCAGAGCAACGGCATCACCTAAGCATTGCGGAGGTGCCAATTCTATGAATCGACGGGAGGAGAAAGGTTCAAGAGTGTGGCGACGATGGCCACCAGATCTGACCTTCCTTGTTTGGGGCATTGCATAGTAGGGAGGAGGAGAGCCGGCAGGGAGGGGATCGGGAACTAGCGGAAGGGAGGGGAGGAGGTGAGGGCGAAGGCAAGAGCACGGAGCGGCGAGGCGATGACCTCTGTGAGTGGAACACCAGGGGTAGGGCACCTGGGCCTCAGCACGCAAAGGGAGGAGCGGATCTTTGCACCAAGGCGATCGAATAGGCAACCGCGCGGTGACCGGATCGATCGGCCGCAGAATTGCAGTGGAGGCCAGAACGGAGGGGCAGGTGATGGACGGAGCGCACGAGGCAAGCCCGCGGAGCGGTCGGGGGTAAGGGAGATGGGAGAAGCGTGCTTAGGGGGAGCGTTTGGGGAAAGCGAAGCACGTGGAGGGCTTTGGAAAGACGGAAGCCATGACGCGCATGATCCTTCGGCTGGCCGTGCGACCTCGATTGGACGACTCAGGAATGTGGACGACACGTGTCACCGAACAGCAGGCCAGCCAGAGCGCAGAGAGCACTGGAATCCCAGGGACATAAGAGCAACTCCAAGAGACTCCCTACTCCGCTCTCTAACTGCATTTTTTTACCAATTCAGACACTGTTTCACTCTCCAACAGACTCCCTACTTGGTTCCCTAAATCTAGCGAGCGGAGAGAGGCTTGCTACATTTAGCGAGCTTCTCTCCGCTCGCTATCCGGCAAGACGTAATGGCAAGCTCCTTCGCGCGAGCACCAGAACATCAACTACTTTGTCCGTCGGTCGTTTCTCCTCCAAGCCAGCAGCACTGGGAAGAAGAGCTAGAGGGGGTGGCCGTCTTCCTCTCCCTCACCTCGGCAGGAAAACCTGGTTTCTTCTGGTTCTCGGATCTCTTATCCCTTCTTCCCCATCGCCTCTATCTCCCTCCCGATTCCCCTCGCAGTTAAGTGCGATTTCCTGCCATCCGCGCAAGGCGCTCCTACCCAACCAACTGACTGACCCCAATCGCCTGCTGAGGGGGCGGTAGCGGGAGTAGGGCGGAAGGGGGTGGGGAGTCACGTAGATGAGGGAGTTGTCCACGAGGCCCGGGAAGTGGGGCGAGCTGTGACTGCAGGTCGGGTAGGCCGCCTTCGCCGCGGCGACCATTGACGTCATGGCACCCGTGCTCGGCTTTTCCAGCTACACCGCCTTCTGGTACCGCCATTTGTTCTGGTGGGATGGGATGCTGGTTCATCCGCGCAGTGATTCTGGACTCATGGAGCAATGCGAGTAGTAGACGGCACCTTGGGTGTGCAATTTGGGCTAGGGCACAGTGAGGAGTGCTGTTTTTTTTGCCCTGAATCATTTGTCGTGAGTTCGTGATATGTAGTAAGTAATTCAGAAGCGGCCTTTCTTTCAGTGGAGTGAGAGATGTATAATTTGCACGGGCCTTTGAATCGAGTAATGAGTTAATTGTGGCTTTCAAATTTCAGCTATTTGATTGTGCCAATGGGACTACAAGCATTGTGGAGCTTGGGACAAGAATGCAGTTGTCGCACTCGCTGTCATTTGAATCATGCTCACCGTGGTGTAATAATTCTTTTTGAAAGGGATGTGTTGTTCGCAAAGGTATCCCCAACTCACTTGTGGGAGATTTGAACTCACAAAGATTTGCTTTTCTGTCTTGGGCTCTAAGTGCTACATTAGCTCTTATCATGTTTTGGCTCTTGGCTTCATTCCCCAACTATTGACTTCAAGCTTTGCAGGCACGCTTCATGGGCAATCGAGTTTATAGTACAATACAACACTTACTGATTTTGTTCCACAAGAAGTTGATACAAAGTGTTGAGGAATTAAGTAGATGGAGCAAAAGGTAAAAAGATGAATTCTGACAGAATTGAGATCTTTTATTGAAAGCAACATTAATCTGGAGTCTTCCAGACACGATTGAACTGTTCAGGAGTTTGGTTGGTTCAAATCAAATACATTAACTTCATTAATTGCTTGGTTGGTTCAAATCAAATACATTAACTTCATTAATTGCTTGGTTAGTTCAAATCAAATACATCATAATTAGTAACTTTTATGTGGTCTCGACCTTCTGATCTAATGAGATTTACCAATCCTGAGTTGTTGATTAGTATTAGGGGCATGCAACACTGTGGTTGTTTAGACTACTGTCATCCAACTATCTAGATCAGAAGTGCATCTGAGTTGCCATTATGCTGTGTTCAGTTATTACCTTCTCTTGGTTAATATCACTTATTTATACATGAAGGATTGCCGATGCTGAAGAGAACTAGTATAGTGCCTGTGCTAACGCTACGACGACAATACACCCGCTTATCAATTAAATGAGAAGATAAGTATGAATACAACACTTAATAATAAAAGAGAAATTTAGAATTTTAAATAAATTTAGAAAGAAAAACGGAACTAAATGGAGGTCGAATGGGCGAAAACGGGCTCCCAAAAGATTTTAAATCAAGAAAGAGAAAGAAAAAAGAATTTTCTGATTTTAGATTTTTTGTATCTTCTACAGAGAGCACAACGTGCTCGGGCTTGGCTAGCGCAAGGGGAGGAAGGCCAGGTGGTGGCGGTCGCAGTCATGATGGGTCGGTACGGCGAGATCGCCGGCACCGGCGCCTGCAGGGGAGGAGTCACGGTTGCGGTGAATTTCGCCGGGAAAGATGACGGTGATGGCTTAGGTTACCTCCAGAATCCGGTGATCTTTATAAGAAGGAGCACTTGGGGATTTACGCAATGCGATGGGGTGGAGGAGAGCTCGCCGGCTTTTATAGCCCCGAAACAAGCATATTTATGGAAACCATAATTTGGAATCAAATCAGATTGGGAGGAAATTTTGGCAATAGAGCACGAAATTTAAGGAATTAACACCATAGATGGAAAGAGGAGATTTGGTGCGGGATTGATGGAGCTTTGGAGTTTCTTTCTTGCTTTAATGGAGGGAGGGAAGAGAAGAAGCTTCTCTGGTTTGGGCTGCAACTAGAAGAAGCTACAGATGAGTTGCCATCATTTTTTTTAAATATAGAAGGATTTTTGAAAAGATAGCACATTAGGTTAAAAAATTCTAGAAAAATTCTCAAAAAAACTTTCGATTATTTTGTACTTAATAAAATTATTTTCAAAAAAATAATTATAAATTTGCCGAGGCATCATGGCATGAGGTCGCCGACCAAAGAACCTCGCTGGCGTCGGCAAAGCCACCGATGGCGCACCGTGGAGCCATTGCAGACTGCGTTCTCCGCCACGCCCCATCTCCCGTTTTCTTTTCCCAAAGACGTAATATATGATCCTTTCCTTTTCCAGATGTTTGTTTCCTTTTCATTGATTCCAAGACGTTTGTTTCCTTTTCCTTGTTGATTTGGAGGTGAGGGAAGGTCTGTTGTGGCCACAGGATGATTTCAAAAATATGAAAAATAAAGCTGGCCGATCATGGTTCCGTTCGAGAAAAATTGAAAAAATTAAGCAAAGACTCACGCACCATTGGTTCCTTAGATAAAAATAAAACAAAAATTCAGCGCTCTCCGTATGCCAAATTAGGCTCTATGGGGCTAGATCCGTAAAAAAGTCTCGAGAAGGGTTATATTCGGAAAAAATACGATCACAATGCCAGGATAATAAAAAATTCAAGTCTTGTTTCCTTGCATGCGGATCCTCCCTGTTTATTTTCTTGTTTGATTCACCCTCTTTCCAAATATATAGTACGTACAATTTTGGCCAGTAAAAAATTCAAGTCTAGTTTCCTTGCATGCGGATCTTCCTTATTTATTTCCTTGTTTGATTCGCTCTCCTTCCAAATATGTAGGTGAGGGAGATTTGTTGTGGGCCACATGGATGATTAGACACAATAAATAATGACCATCGGATGTGGGTGAGTAAAACTGAGGAAAGATCTGAGACGTTCATTTTGATGAATGCAAGTTTCTGGGGACGTTTTGCTGGGTGCACGAACATTGGGCCATCTCTAATGAGGTGCATTATTTAGGGTGGACGTAGAAAAAATTGCTTAGGTGCATTATAAAGGGGTATAGATTTGGGTGAGAGTGAAGTGCGTGAAGCCCATCTAGCTTCTCTTGGTTAATATCACTTATTTTATAAGGGTTGGGGAGAAGGTATATATCTACTGTCTTCTACATAGTTTAAGTTGTCGATGCATGTTTTAAACATTCTAATCTTGTCTAAATACCAAAATTTGAGGAAAAAGCACTGGAGCAGCTTAAAATTACTTATTTGATTTTGTTTGAAGGGATAAAATAGTTGTCTATCAACAATATAAATCTGGAAGTGTGGATTAGTCTCTGCTATACTTGTATTTCTAGGTGATGAGATGATCGAGAGTATTGGCAAGGCTGAGCAGCTGATCAAGAATGTTATAGCTGAGTTAGCTAAATGTGTTGTGATTCCCTTTTGTGAGTTTTATTTGTGTCGTATTTCCATCTTACGTTCCAATCAATGATATGTATGTTGATGCTGATTGTTTTCACATAAAATTTATCTCCACATATGTTTGCTTCATCTCACTAAAGTTAATACAGTCTTTTCTGGTTTTAGGGAAATTTAGACACCTCCCAATAGCCGTTACGATGACCATTAGAACATGACTCAATCAATACAATATTTTTAATAATGACCATTACTGTATGACCGTTACAATAAATTTCGAATTTAAATTTCTTGCATTCAAATATAGCCGTTCGAATTTACCCATTTAAAGATAACCATTACAACGTGATCGTCACAATGAATTTTAATTTTTAATTTCCCATCTTCAAATATAGCCGTTTGAAATTACCAATAAAAAAACGGTTGTTGTTACGACAGTTATATGGAATATGATTAGAATATAGGAGAGAGAAAATTGAGAGTGTGATATGGAGAGTGCTGTTGGAGAGGGAGGAGATATGGAGAGGCATTTTTTTGGAGAGTTATCTAAATATGGGTTTTGGAGAGTGGATTTTGGAGAGTGTTGTTGGAGATGCTCTAATATATGTTCTAGGATATGCTGAAACTGGTTGCGAACTAGGTGCTGAAATTGGTTGTGAACTAGAACCATTAGAAGAATCATTATAAATGGTAGGTAAAACTACCTCAAATTCTGCATTTCTTTCAGAAGCTTCATAAATTTCAGATTCCAAAAGAAATTTTAGGTTAGAAGTATGGTATAAAACCACGTGAAACAATCCACTATAATAGTTCCAATGTGGGGGTTAGCTTATATAGCCAAAAGAGCTTTAGTTGTAGAACACTAAGACTAGCAATCTATTTAGATAAAACCATAAAATATGGTAAGTTGAGATATTGAATTATTTCTAACATCTTTACTTTGAATGTAAGAAAGTAGAAATTATAATCTTATTAAAATTCATCTATCACACATTTCCGAGGCATCATAATTAACAGATCCGATAACCATCCATGCCACGCCCTTATTCTTGAAGATCGAGCAGGAATGTGATTAGATATTTCATACCCTTTATTTTTTTCAGAGTATTGTTAATATGTTTTCTGATGCTGGCATTCCTCTTTATCGAAGCGTGCACGGAAACGCAAAAGTTCCATGTTGTGTGATTGCCGTTGGAAAGAACCTAGATGACAAAAGCTTGCTGTTGTTACCATTTCATGGTCATGCTTGTTTAACTCTACATGGGATGGGTGGAAAGCTACTGACATAGTGGCTATATTATAACTAGCTAGGGATTGCACGCTACGCCGCGCCAGGCGAATTTTGGCTCAGCGCTCTGATGGCAAGGAAAACCTCAAGAAAATGCGCAGGACCTCTCCGTAAATTTTTGAAACCCCGAGGGCTTTTTTGGAAAACTGCCGGTGAAGACCTCTTCGTAAATTTGTGGAACCCTAGGGACCTTCATGAAAAAAATGATGGCACAGGACCTCTTTGTAAATCTTCGAAACCCTGGCACTCGAATGAGCGTAAGAATGATGGAATGAAAAGGCACCCTGCTGATTCCACCCAGTGGAGAAACATCAATAGGAGGTTTTAAGAATTCGCAACGGATCTGAGGAATATAAGGTTCGAATTAAGTACGGATGGAATGAATCCTTTGGGTAACATGAGCAGCCATCATATCACTTGGCCCATGAATCTCTGTATCTAGAACCTTCCTCTTTGGATGTCTTTGAAGTACAAGTACATTTTTATGTCTATACTCATCCAAAGCCCGAAGCAACCTGGGAACAATATTGATGTGTACCTAGCACCATTGGTGGAAGATCTAAACACATTGTGGGCTCTTCAGGTATAGGTATGGGATGCTCATAAACGAGAGTACTTCATTTTGCACTTCCTATTGTTCTGCACCATAAATGATTATCCTACCCTTGCTAACCCGTCGGGGCATAGTACAAAAAGAGCCAAGCCTATACTCACTTCTTGGATGATACCGAGAGTGTGTGGCTGAATCACTCGTGCAAAACCATGTACATGCGTCATCATATGTCCCTTCAGAGGAATCACCCATTCCACAAGATGAAGAAACAATTCAGTGGAACAACCGAAGACGATTTAGCTCCAAAGCCTTTAAGCGGGACAAACATTCATGATATGGTTAAGAACTTGGATGTTGTGCTTGAAAAGAGACGTAAATCGAGGACCCGTGAGAAGAGCATGTGGAACAAGAGATCAATATTCTGGAAACTACCTTATTGGGAGCATCTAGAAGTTCGGCATTGCATCGACATAATGCACATAAAGAAGAATGTCTGTGATAGCTTGATTGGTCTCTTATTGAACATTAAGGGCAAAATAAATGACCGTATGAACGCACGGCTTGACTTGGTTCGTATGGGCATCAGACCTGAGTTAGCACCGAAATTGACCGATAAAGGCCGAATGTACCACGAACCTGCTTGTTACACTTTGTCCAAGGCCGAGAGAACTAAACTGTGCCAGTGCTTGTATGGTGTCAAAGTTTCGTTCGGTTACTCCTCCAACATGAAGAGAGTTGTTTCGATGCAAGATTTGAGTTTAACTGCTATGAAGTCTCATGATTGCCACGTGCTTATGACACAGATGCTTCCCATCGCAATTAAAAGCATTTTACCGAGCAAGGTCCAGGAGACAATCACAAGACTGTGTTATTTCTTTAACACAATTGCTTAGAAGGTCATCGATTCCGAAGGACTAGATGCTCTCTAGGCCGAGGTGGTGATGACTCTATGTAATCTTGAGATGTATTTCCCTCCGTCATTTTTCAATATCATGGTCCATCTCATTGTTCAACTTGTGAGGGAGATAAAGATGTGCGGGCCCATGTTCCTACGTAGCATGTACCCATTTAAGAGGTACATGGGAATTCTCAAGTCTTACGTACAGAATCGATCTCGACCGGAGGGTAGCATTGTCGAAGGTTATGCAACCGAAGAGGTCATCGAATTCTGCGTGGATTACATGGCTCAGGTTGAGCTGATAGGTGTGCCTCGATGCCGCCATGGGGGAGGCTCTAGGGTATCGGGACCATCGGGAGAAAAGCAATCAGTCCTGATCCAGCTGCGTGCGCCAAAGCCCATTTCACGGTTTTGCAACACATGGCAATTGTGGCCCGTATATCGATCAACGCAAGAACTGGCTACAGCAAGAGAATCCATCACGACAGGAGTCTTAGATCATCAGACAACATAACCTTTAGTTCAACAGATGGTTGAAGGAGTGACAACCCATCACTAGAAGCTCGTCCGGTGATACGCTGACATGGTTAGCAAAAGGGCCAACATTTACGGTTGTAACATGGAAAGGATACGACTTAAATGGGTACACATTTTACACAAGAGATTAGGACATGAAGAGCACAAACCAGAATAGCAGTATTCACATAGATGCACTGAGTACCGCTGGGTCGGCAAGGAGCTCGTACTATGGGTTCATTAAGGAAATTTGGGAGCTCGATTATGTACTATTCAAGATTCCCTTATTTCGGTGCTGTTGGGTTCACCTGCAGCACGTGAAGGTTGACAAGTATGGCGTCGTAACTACGTACCTCGAATGTGTCGGATCCCGAGATGAACCATTTGTACTCGCTAACCAACTTGTTCAAGTGTTCTATATAATCGACCCATTCGATCATGTACAACCTCAACGCCCTCGATGCATCACTCATGAGATGCTGGACATTGTAAGTGTGTGCAATCACAGTGTACATTCGTGTCGTATCGATAAATGTCAGATATACATGATCCTTGATTTTGTATATGTAGATACATGATCATGGAAGAAAAAGCAATGAACAACCGGTGGGTTTCGTCGACCCACACATGCTGTCCAAGCAAACCATGGATGAAAATTTACAAGTCGTCCACGAGTACATGGAAAAAAATTGCTGGCTCAATGGGACAAAAAATTCATACTTTTAACCAACAACCCGGGTAGGCGCTTCATCCAGTTGCTATACTTGTTGATTTGTACTATATAACGTAGCTTGAAGTTAGGTTGAATAACCATCGCGACATACCTGTGCAGGTATCACTGGGTTCTACTCGTAATTGTACCAAAACATAACCAGGTAATTTACCTTGTTTCCAAAAAGGGTGGCACACACGACTTGGCGCCCATCAAAAATTTACTCGACTCGGCATTCTCTGTCTACAAAGTTTGTGGAGGTCCACACAGGAAGAACCCAGCGACGCTGAAGCATGTTTATAAGTTTCCGGTATCTGCTAGTACGCAATAATCATGCACAGCCCATAATAATACCTTTCGGACTAATTAAACTATTATATTTTGGCAGTGCCACCAGTAGCCAAAGGAGACTAACCTATGTAGATTCTACGTTTGCCACAACATTCAACTCCTCATTGGTTCAAAAAAGACCAATGTCATAGAGGTTTGTCAATCTTGCAACAATTGTTTCCACCTACAAATTTATTTACACGCAAGATTTTACTCTTCCCATCGACAGGCTTGGCAATGCGCTGAATCTGTGTTGGAATAGGATGACCTCCTAGGTATCCGAGGATAACTCTGCACCTTCTTGATGCGTGAGGTCATTAATCCAAAAGGCGAATGCCAATCAAGCTCACCTAATGAGTTGTGAATTTGTTAGATACCCTTTGGATTAATTTGTGAACCTTGTGCTGTGAATTTGTCATATGTAGCTCTGAATTCAATTGGTTTTTGTATATATGAGTTGATTTCTGAAATGGATGCGTTGTACATTATATTGTGCGATCAGAGTTGGTATAAAAAAATGGATGCGCTGTATGTTCATATGAGATCCGAGCTCATTTCTGAATTATATGTCATAATAATGCTACTAATGCTCTGTACTGTCTTTTTTTCAGAGGGCATGGCTAGCATTTCCAAAGGCTAGAAAATAAATCAAAATTTAGTAAAAAATGTAAAATCAACATCATAGATAGTTCTATAGAAGAACCGTCTGTGATGAGCCCCACATCACAGACGGTTCCAATTTGGAACCATCTGGCTTAGCCCCTCATCCCAGATGGTTCCAAATTGGAACCGTCTGTGATGTGGGGCTCATCACAGACGGTTCTTCTTTAGAACCGTCTGGGATAATAGCCTCATCACAGATGGTTACAAATTAGACCCGTCTGTGATGATACTACATCACAGATGGTTCCAATTTGGAACCGTCTGTGATGAGTTTTTTCACTAACGGTTGGAAAAACTTCGGTGATGACCTATTGTCATCACTGACACTTTGATACAGACGGTTTACAAAACCGTCTGTGATGTGATTTGTGAACCATCTGCAATGTGTCGTCTTGCAATAGTGTGTGCTACTGTTGCTAGGTGTTGTGCCCGCACTGATTTCTGTTGTCGTTGCTTGTGGCTACCAAGGCTTGCTACTACCACATGATTGCATGGCGGCCACTACATGCCTTATGCTACCATTGCATGGACTGATGCGGAAGGCTGAAGGCAAGAAGGTGCAGGAAGTCCAAAAGGAAGAGAGAACGAAGACTGGGAGAAGAGGAGGAGGAGAGGAGGTTGCTACTGCTGTCGGGTTTGGTGTTTGCATCTAGAGTAACGATATGAACCCTTTTCCTCTACTAGTTCATAGATTAGTTTTTGATAGGTTCAATTAGCTGCGGTTAAACTCTGCCGAAAGCCCTAGTTTTGGATTGAACTCATGGGTAGTGGCTTGTTGTGCGTTTCTAGGCAAGTTACGTGCTTAATATGAATATTTGATCTACTAGATAACTGTATATTATTGTCTAAATGTTTATAAGAGTAGAAGAACGTAAAATTTGGTTAAGCGGTTTAAAAGTTATAATATGTTGAAGCTTGCTGTCCAAAAATCGATTGCTGCTGAGAGCAATCATGGTAATCTGTGGAGCATGGCTAGTTAGTGGCTTAATTAAATTATATCCATAACTTGAGCAATCTAGATAATTTTCTGTAGATTCCAAAAATATTATGTTTTGCAATTTTTGGAGTTGTATAGAAATAGATACGAGATTGTGAATTCTGTTGTCTAGTTAAACAACAGACTGTCTTCGTGGCTAGAAACAAGGGGTTAAAGAATTAATTGGAAAATGTGGATAACTAGAAAGTTGTAGGTAATCTTCTATAGCTTTTGTAAAGTATATGGTTTTCTATGTTTGGGCTCATGAGCTAGAAGTTATGGTCATCCGACCACCGGGACAGCAAGGGGAAAGTTGTCTGGCGATGGAAAAAGTTAAATCCGGGGGTTGTGCGTAGGTGCGATATTGTTATATTTGATACTTGTACTGTTATTGCATGATTTTGATATGGGTCTGCCTACTGTAGGAGGTGTGACTTCCGGAGTGGCTTCAACCTCACGCCATTCCATTCCTTGTGGGTAAAGAGGCAAGTGCATGGTAGAATGATGACATGATGGTTAAATCTTATTGTTTCATTGAAAACTTGCTATCAAGATGCTTTACATGATTCCTTTCATTTATTATGAGAATGATATAATATGGTGATGAGGTTAATGGAGATGATGAAATATGTTAAAGATGATAAATCGTGTCATTTGCATTTGTGCATTCATGATGGAAATAGGTGACCTGTGTGAGCCTCTATAACCTACTTTGTGTAGGCATGAAAGACCTACTTCGGTAGGCCCATTCACAGGATGGAAGGGAATGAGATGGTGCAACACCGATGGGTGTGCACTCAGCTATACCGGTATAAGCTATGTAATGTGCATATGAGCATGTAGACAGATTGCATCGCATGAATGAAAAGAAAAGAAATTAAATTGATGGATTTATTTACATGTGATGATATTATTCTATGATGCACCTTATTGAGTCTTGGACACACTCTTGTTGTTTAATATTTTAGGTACAATGAGGCCGACATTCAGGGGATTGGAGTAGCATAGTCACATGACGTGTCTCCACATCATCCACTTTTATCACAATTAGAATTTGATCAATCCTAGTTCATTAATAACTAGAGAGTTTCAATCATGGAATAATTTTATTGGAACTATTCTTGTGTGAACTAGTTGGGTTTGTTAAATAATGATTATGTCAATTGTTTATGTCTTGATTTTGTTCTCCGTTCGGTGGCTTCATCAATGGTAAGTAAAGGGTAAATTTTTTCCTAGACGCATGTGTTCTGGGTGTTCTCAAGCGTGGGGTCTTGGGCGTTCTTGGGCATGTGGTTCTAAGTTTAGTATTGTTGTTATTGTTTACATTGTAATTCCCTATGATTATCCTTTAGTTGGTGTTTAGTGATTAAAAGAGAAGATTTGTTGTTGCTGAAACTGTTGTTGAAAATTATTAATTATTAGCGAAAAAGTATGATGAAGTGATATTTAGGGCATATGGAGTGCCCGGGTTGTTACAGTTGGTAGGAGAGCAGGGGGTTAGGTCCGTGGTACATGAAATTAGTAAATTACTCTAAGGTAAACTAAAATTTTGATTTAGGGAAAATTAGAAACATGTCAAAGGTATTAATTATTTAAAATTTTTCCACAGGTTAATAACCCTAAAAAACTGGCATATGTTGGTTAATTAACTTAAAACTTGACACACTCTGGTGCACAGTAGAAAGGTTATGGGTAATCATTATATTATGCTTTAATATTATATTTGATTTAATGATAATGAATAATGTTATGAAGATACATGTTGCTATGATGATGAATGAGCTGATCGAATGAATGTGTTTCTGTGAACTAGTTATGCCGAAGGGTTTCGGTCGTTATCTTTGTCCATGGTAGAGGCAATCATTGTAGGCATGGCTAAGTAGAATCACTGCTTAGGTTTAGGAACCCCTCGCATAGGGGAGTGGTTCACTTATTATGTCATCGATTAGAGAGGTTGCATCCGTTGTGTCATCAACGGACGAAGAACAGATGGGTTTAGTGATGAGTCTTTATTGGTTTTTCTTACTACCATTACTAGTTATTGGTTTTGTTGGTTATCTTTTTGTTGCTATGTAGAGAAAATTATTGCATTTTTCATGTGTTTATCAGTTTCCGTATTTAAAAGATGATATTGAAGTTTTGTACACAACTTAAGCTGTGAGGTTTAAGTTTTCTACTTTTACGAGGGAATGATTCCTTGATCACTTGGTCTTTCCTTTTGTGAAAAAAATATATTCATGTAGCCATCTTGCCTTCGTGGAAGTTTTAAATCTAGAATTTTTTTTAGAAAATTTGTGGTAGTTAGAATTTGGGACTTGTTATATTGTGATTTGGGAGTCGAGGTCCTTTACGAAGTGTTGTTGGCTTTTTTCTAAAAATTGTTGTAAATAAATGAATTAATCAATTAACATAAATAAACTGTCAGTGGTAAGATGTATTGTTTTAGTATGTAGTTGTGTGGCATTTAAAATGAGCTATTCCTATAGTAACTTGTTGTAACACCCTAGCACCTCATGTGCCATGAATGTCACCACATCTTACTATATTGCTAAGTTTTAACCATTTTACACATAAATTTCAGCAACACATTATTAAACATTTAATCGCTAAACAACCATTAAAGGATAGTTTCTAGATATAATAAGAAGCCACAAACAATCTCTTGTTACATAGCACTCAAATAACACTAGATATGCATTTTAGAGAAAAATTTCAGCACGCTACCTAAACAAGTAATACAAATTCTAGACCATTAATAATAAAAAAAACTTAGAACCACGCGCACAAGCACGCCCAAGCCTTTGAGCTTGGATACAAAGGACAATATTAATTAAACAACAAATTAACTAACCATACTTCTCTATTTATGAATTACAACTGACTAGGTTCAAATATCCAGTAATGCGACTAAGTGATTCCTTCAACTAAATAAAGTTAAGCGCTATCTTATTCATGGGTGAACACTAAACTAGATCATGGTGAAGATGGTGTGACAAGTGACACAATGATGCTAATCCCTTCCCATGTATGTCGCCTTCAATGATCACCTAAAACATTTAAAGAAAGCAAGAGTGAGTCCATGACTCAGCAAATACATAATAAAATAATAACATAAACTTTATCGTATTTAAAATCAATAAGGGCGAGTCCACGACTCAATCTCATCACCATGTATCACAATCATCTCAATAAACATGATTCATCATTAGCAATGCAATGCGAATATGCTTGCATGCTCATATGCACAATTCATAGATTATACCGGTATAGCTTGAGTGTACACCCGTCGGTGTTCTACCCTTCATTCACTTCCATCCCTGTGGAGGGGGCCTACCGAAGTATGTCTTACTCAAGAGCACTCAGGTCAAGTCATGTAGCTTTCTCACCAACCTGGTTCATGCACTGCGGATTACTTATATGACTCTTTCACCGACCTGGCTCAAATGCAACTTTCATGATATGAATGCAAATGATGCAACACTTTTCAAAAACCAATCATCATAAACTAGCATCACCAAATATTCCTTATCAACATGCATTCACCAAGACAATATCAAGATCTCAAATATAAACCATAACAATGATTAACCATAATCATATAAGATAGCAGGGTAACATTAATCAATTTAAACAACAATCCTTCTTAACCAAATTATCATTCTACCATGCACTTTCCTCTTTACCCACGAAGAGTGATGTGATCATGCCGGCCCAGCAAGCCATGATTCTACCTCAAGCCAAAACAAGGGCCCAACAACTTCTGACGCTCCAAGCCCAGCCCAAGATCGGGCCACCATTCCCATAAAGTGGTATCAGAGCCTCAGTTGCCCGATAGGTAATTCTTGTAGCCCCATTTTTGTTTTGCTATCGTCCTAGAGTCCAGAAAAATTGCCCTACAAAAAGTTCTTCATCAGTTCCGCTGTCCTACAACCCCTTGTGCCTTTGCAATTTTCATTTCAGTTTTGCTTGGTTGAATTTGTGTCCATTGTCATCGTCTTGCTGCAGGTTTGAGGTCGTGATCCTAGTTTCTAGTTGTCCCTTTCCGTTGCCCAAATTCTTGTTTGCACCGTTAGTCATCCCGCCACTGCCAACCCCAGAACCGAACTAAGTCCTACTCGGTTTGTCCTTGCCGCCGCTTTGCATTATATACTCCGCTTCACAAGCCCTAGATAGGTCGCGATGACAGGCACAGTGTCCAGATCTTCCGACTGGTAGTACTAATTTGATTGGTGGGGAACTCGACGTTGACGATCCTGAATCCAATCAGAACTGATTCAAACCCTGCAATCGCTACACCACGGCTCCGTTGGTTATCAACCACGAACAAACACGGTTGACCTTACCAAGAAGGCTTATCCCTGCTTGCGAATCGAGAACACAAGTAAGAACATAGAAGATGCAATCTGAATTGCGAAATTGTATTAAGCACACGAGTTGGGGTTCCACAAACCGATGAACGGTGAAAAAATGACAAAGTGTCTGGTTGTAATCTAAGCAAAACCCATCTATTCTAGCGATGGCTACTGAATATGTATGAGGGAGAGGGCAAGGGAGGCAGCCAAGGGGTTGGCCATGCAACCCTAGGTCGTACAAGGCCCTTAGGCCTAAGTGGAGGTGTCGCAGCACCTGTCAGATTCTGTTTGTCATATTGTTTTGATGATTCCCATCGATCCATAAGTAGTTTCAGTGTGAAACCACTTCCATTGGAAAGCTCTCGTCGTGGGCTTATCTGTAGAGTCCATGAAAGCCTCAATTTGACTTCGTATGACCTAGATGTGGTCATTTTATTTACATGTTGTCCTGAGGCTCCAAACCGAAGTTGGAGTCCGACTTGAGCTTGACTTTGAGACCAAGTAGACTTGGGCTTTGAGGGATGTGTTAGTGTTATGCCGTTGAGGCAATCATTTAGATGATAGTAACATGACTATGTTTATGAATAATAATATGATTATTGGTCCAATGAATGTATATCATTGTATTGATCAACAAGTATGTGACTTGCTTATGAAGCTCTTTACTTATTGATGTAATTCGATAAATATCTCTGATCGGATATCATCGTATAGGACAACAATGAATAGATCAGCGCATGTAGTGATCGATGATCATGCTTCATAAATCATGGGATATGGAGATATCATCTATACATTGTGGACGCATGTTGAAGAATATGGGTTAGATAGACCTGCAATGGGACACTGCGAGAATGTTACATTCTTATGTGTCATCAGTGCATCTCATACATAGTAGATGTATGATCCTTAGACCTGAGATTGTCATATTCCCTACATGTTTAATAGTTTTTCTTGGGGCTATCGAACACAACTTCCTACACAGATAGTTATAAAGGTTGCTTTCATGTTTACTATAAAATGTGCAGAGGGAAGTGAGCAGTCAAGATAGAATTTGCCACTCCAATGAAACGGAGATATATGACAAGGCCACTCGTGTGATATGATTAAGGAAGTGCATGGCCATGCTGTGATTGAGGAGTCAATCACAACTTATTAATAAATCACGGATACGAGAGATGGATTGAATAATCAAAGGATGACATGCTTCTCGCCTTGAGTTCAATCTTCATATACTTGTCAAAGGGATTATTACATGAGTACTTTTGATAGGTTCTGTCCGATTTGATCATAGTTGTTTGGGAGTTGGCATGCTTTCCAAGGAGCCGCTACCAACTATTGGATTGAAAAGGAGTTTTCCGAATCCATGTCCAAACATACGTGAACCTGCAGGGTCACACACTTAATGGGCTGGAACGCATTAATTTGGATTGGATCCATAATTAATGGACCTCGTGGGCTTAGCACACTAATAGGCCCTGGTTTAGGGTTTCAACTCGTGGCTATATAAGGAGTGGAGGAGGGTGGGTGCAGGGTGTGCTTTTCCTACGGTCTAGAAGTGTTTCACCCAAAACCCTAGCCTCCTCCTCTCACTGCTCCTGCCGAGCGACCAGGTGCTTGCACACTGACGCACAGCGTCCCATCCCCGAACGTGTAGACTACTGCGGTGACGTTGCTGCGACTGCGGTGTGGGTGGACGATCCATGACGAGGTGAGGACGATCCACTCCATCGGCGCGACGACTACGGTAAGGACGATCCACTACATCGATGCGTGAAGGATTCCACAACTACGCGTCTAGTGGTAATCTAATCTACGATCCCCTTCTTGCGAGTAGCTTTCTGGTTATGCGGTAGATTTTTTTTTGTGCTAGCGTAGCATACCGCGTTCCTCTTCAGGATGACGTCCAGGTAAGCTTGTGATGCTTCTCCCATATTCCTAAGCAACAAAACATCACAAGAATTTAGTAGCAATCCATCCAAGAAAATGTGAACAGCGAGGAATGAGTTCACCTGGTGGTTTAATTGTCGCGCGCGCGCTCTTGTAATTGGTCCTTGTATATTTGAGGAGACGTGTTGCGCACATCCGAAGGAGTGATGTCCTCATCACACAAGCCGTCTTGTGTCAATTGCCCTGCACCGTTGGCCACCCTTTTGCACCCGCGAATCTATTGCTATTTTAGCCCTAACTGAAAGGAAGAAGTGAAGTCGTAGGCAATTCTAGATTGCACAGTGTTCAGTAAAACAGGCATAACTTTTGCATACAAAATCAGATTGAGGCGTACTTTTTTTGTTTCGAAGAGGAAGACGAAGCACATCCGAAAAATCCTCAGGTCAAATGGCTTGTGCAATTTTTGACCCTCAAAATCAACCTCTAAGA
Source organism: Otatea glauca (assembly GCA_036346275.1). Taxonomy (NCBI): domain Eukaryota; kingdom Viridiplantae; phylum Streptophyta; class Magnoliopsida; order Poales; family Poaceae; genus Otatea; species Otatea glauca. The sequence continues at coordinate 23,733,593 of CM070719.1, read as the reverse complement.
CCGAGTTCCGGACCCCAGAAGTTTGTTGTGCTCTTTTTGCCAATTTTTGGTCATCTGTTTAACGATCTCTCTCTTTCCAAAATGTGAGATTTTTGTTTTGCCTTTGAGTTAAAAGAAGGAAAAGTGGAAAAAAGGCAAGTGCAAAAAGAAAGAAGAGCTTCACTGAAAAAAAATCAGACAGAAGAAAAGAAGCATAAAGAGGGAAAGAGAAGCAGATAATCATAATTGCTTGCATCCTTTGAGTCCTATGTGCTTTGATATATCCCTTGCTAGGTTGAACTAGTTATAGGAACACGTTTAGGCCAGCAATTGTGACAAGTACGTTGGACATTTATTCAGCTTGCTAATCTGATTTTGATATTGCTTATTCCTTGCTACTAAATATTGCCTTCTGAGCTCCACATACTTCTTATCAATTTAGGTTCTCCTTTGCAATCGTTTCGCTCACGCCCTCACGGTATCACGAACCAGCCACCGGTCGTACCACCTGTTGCTTTGTTAAGAACATTTGTAAGGGTGTGGTAAGACGCGTAAGAGTTTGTGATCCCACTATCCAGTACCTAGTAGTTGATAGGGGTAATACTTTGTACTATCTTCTGTTTTCTGCTAGCAATTGTAGGGGTACCGGAGGACCAAGACGGTAACCAGTGTGTTCTTCATAACAACCTCCGAAAGATGCTTCGAGAGATGAATGAGACTATGAATAAGCAAATTAAAAACATGGAGAATGCGCTTGACAGAAAAGAGCATAAGCACCAACCCAACTTTAATTCATCTCCTTCTACTGGTAAAGGTAAGAATTTTTCAGTTCTTCATTCTTATAGCAGATTTGGTGCTGATGCTTATATTGATTGGGAAATAGAGGTAAATAAAATTCTTTCACAATGTAACCTGTGTAATAAACGAAAAATTAGAGTTGCTGCTAGTGCTTTAACTCGCTGTGCATCAATTTGGTGGAATGATTTTTGTGCTTATAAGACAGTACCACAAACATGGAAAGATATGAAATGACTTATGAGAGATGAATTTGTTCCTGCTTATCATTCTAAAAAGTTAGTTTATGAATTGCAATGTTTAAAATAATATGATAAAACTGTCAAGGAATATTATGAGGAATTAGAAACTTTGTTATTGCGTTATGGATTAGATGAATCTGAAGAAGCTAAGGAAATAAGATTCTTAAATGGACTTGACAAGAAAATTCAGAGTGTTCTTGTTGATAGGGAATACAATTCTCTCTCTAGTTTATTTAATATTGCTTGTGAGGTTGAAACTTAAATTGAACATGAAAGACATCTTGCTGAAATTAATGTCTATAATTGAAAAAGTGAGCAATTTTCTCTCGAAGAATGGCATCTTGTCGAGTTTCCACTTGCTACTAACTTTTCACAGGACATTGAGAACAAGAACGAGAAAGAAAACACGCTAGAGAAGAAGGAACATGAGATACTTGCTACCCATGCATGCCTCAAGAATGTACAGAACATGATATGCCTAAATCAGCTGAGATAGAAAACAAAGGTAACGACATAGGTGCTATTTTCACACGAGGAGAGAATTGTGTTGATGTGTTAAATTTGGCCACTACTAGTGCTATACTAGAATGGCAGTTAGTGGACACTCAAACTGAATCACCTTTGTCACAATATAATTGTCTTGCTGTCCCTGGTGATAAAAAAGAGTTGTGTGATAATGTCTCATTTATATCCATGCCTCAACTAGTGAATGAACACGTCAGTTTTATTTCTGATCTAACCACGTGTGCTAAAAATAAACATGTTATTCACCTTGCTAATGAAAAGGATGAGATTAAACTGCTGTCTTCCTTGAATACTTTGGGTTACATTGAATTTGATGTCATATGTGATCTCAATTGTTTAGAGAAGGGATTTTCTATGCCTGCTAATTTGTCATGGTAATTCAGTGTTAGTTTTCATGCTACTAGCAAACATAATGATAAAGGAAAGTACATGGTTCATCGAGTTTATATTTATACCATTTTGAAATCATCTTTTAATGTGCCACGCTATTAACAACCAAAGAATATGTTGGTTTCTTTGTGGCCTCTTGTTACCAACCTTTTGCAGGCCAAAGAGCTTGATTCGAGGACGACTCAAAATCAAGAAGGGAAGGATGATGTGACTATGCCGGCCCAGCAAGCCATGCTTCTACCTCAAGCCAAGACAAGGGCCAAGCAACTTCTGACGCTCCAAGCCTAGCCCAAGATCGGGCCACCGTTCACATCAAAGAGTGGAGTGGCCTAAGGTCGAAGTCGCTTCCAATATCGCACCTCCTGCAATAAACATATATATATATATATTCATCTCAAATGAAATCATGCAACAACAATACATACGACAATATAGCAGTCTCACACCTGCGCGCCATCCGATTTTAAACATTTCTCACTCACCAGACAGACCAACCCCTTACTGCCCCGGTGGTCTAAATACCATAAATTCTACCTCAGGAGCCTACACTTAGGAAATCGAGAACTTAATGAAAAGTACTGAGGAAATCACACAAGTTTCTAGTTAACCAACTTTTTTAATTAAACCATCTAGCCTTTCGATTCCTGCCCTGAACACCAAACTGCTATCTCACTAGACAGCAAACATCAAAATACCATTACTATTTTTATATAACTCCAAATTAAGTAAAAGATGACATTTATGAAATCTATAGGAAATTTCCTAGCTTTCTCTAGTTATTGAAATAATTTAATTCGGCCTCTAATTAGCCCTAATTTGCTAATTACCGCGGCTGCTGCTAACACAGATAGATTCTGGACATCAGTGCTTCAAAAGGCCATAACTTTAAACCACTTAACCAAATTTTGTGTTCTTGGTCTCTAATTAAACTTAAGACAACTATATACAACTTTTAAAGCAGCCAACCCCTCTGAAAATGACCAGAACTATTTCCAAATTCAGATCTAAAATCACCATCAGCACTGCACGAGATCAGATTTCGTATCAACAATAAAACAGCAAACCCTAGAGGGGTAAAACCAGATTACAGCCACCAAAACAACCTATAATTTTTAACTTCACCCAAAGAGTCATTGGATCAACAACAATTGCAGTTCCCTTTCTTTAGATCGAACAATCAACACCTGTCCTCGTAGCCAACCTACACCAACAGCAGCATCAGGGAAAAATCCACACAAGGTGGAAGGCAGGTGTGCTGTGGGAGGCCAGGGCAACAGGTGTGCTGTGGGAGGCCAGGGCACAGGGGCGCGGGGGAGGAGGGGAGGGTTGCTCGGGTGGAGGAAGAGAGGAGGGGAAAAAAAGGTTGCTGCCCAAATGACATGAAAGGGGGAGGTGGCGGCTTGAATTGGGGCTGTGGGGAGGTGGTGCAGCCAAGGGGGGAAGAGGATGGGTGGGCTAGGGTTTGACAAGAAAACACTGTCCCACATGGGCCAAAACCCACCTCAGAGGGCCCAAAAACAAACCCTCAAGATCCAAATCAGCCCAAAGCTGCCCAAACCTACCCAAAACGCTCCAAAATAGCCCAAAACGGTCCCCACAAATATATCATGACTTTCTGCGATATTACACTTGTGAGTTGAATCAATTAAATGTAATTGTTATGTGTGGTTTCAAACTGAATAAATTTCTATTGTCATAGTGATAAGGCTTATGGAGGCCCGATCTTTTAGTGAGATGGATAACTCTTGATTAGCGGAGATGACCCTCACGATCCAGGCTACTGATCGAAACACGACTGACGCCAAGAAATCGCTGAACCAAACCATGCCAAAAGCCTGATTGACCTGATCACGAAGATCAATTCCTGCGAGAAACCGAAGAACAAGGAACAACAAAGCAAAAGCAATCTGAAACTGCAAATATAATTGAAGTATTAATGCGGGATTTCGAAGCACAATATTGCTATTGATCTAGCCAAACAAGATAATACTAAATAGTTTCACCAAGAAAAACTATAACTAAACAAAACCCAAGTCCCATAAGGGAGCTCGGCTAACTTAAATAAACATCTAAAGGGGGTGCGTCCAGGAGGTGGATACAGACACAAACTACTCCTGGGCATCCCATCTGGGCCTTCCTATTACATGGATCAAAGCCCAAAGAGCAAAAGTGGCACATCACCTCTCTTTGACAATTGTGACGAGTAGAGAACGAATTTGAAGGTAGGGCTAGATCTATTGGAAATGTGTTGCGTATGCTTTCAATCAAGTACTCGCACACCTCCAACGAACTCCGTATGTGAAAGTTGTGGTCTTTTAAATTCAGGGTTGTCAGGCTAATTCTGAACTGAACTAGAATTGTAGCAGGGTCGGCCTAGATTTGTTGTGGTTGTAGTGTTGCTCCCCTCACCATGGTTCCTAAGTAGAATAACATATCATGACTTGGGTAGCAATCTATCCTCAATAAGAAAATTATGAACTCCTAGAAACGAGCTCACCTGATAATTTAACTGTCGTGCACGTGCTCTTGTCATACGTCATTGCCTAGCATCTTGTGGTGGAGTGTTGTGTGTATCCAAGGATGTCATCTTTGACTAAAGCTCATCTTCTATTCCCAAGTATGGCTTCAAATCTGCTATGTTAAATGTGGGACTAACGCCGGAATCTACGTGCAATTCAAGCTTGTATGCATTATCATTAATCTTTTCAATAATCCTAAAAGGACCATCAGCTCTAGACATCAACGTAGATTTTCTCAAATCTTGAAATCTATCTTTTCTCACATGCAACCAAACAAGTTCACCAAGTTCAAAAGTTATTTCCTTCTGCTTTTACTGCCAGCAACACTATATTTCTCATTCATGAGCTCTATGTTTTCTTTCGTAGTCTGATGCAACTTAAGAACAAATTCAGCATGTTTCTTAGCATCTAGATTTACCTTCTCCGAAGATGGTAGATGTAACAAATCAATTGGAGAGCGAGGGTTTAAACCATATACTACAAAGGGCTCATCTTTGTGGTTGAGCGCAACAAGCGGTTGTAGGCAAATTCCTCATGAGGTAGACATTATTCCCAACTTCATGTTTTTCTTCAAAATAGCTGTAACATCCCAAAAATTGAGTTTTGGAATGTTTGAATTCAAAAATAAACCATTTTCATTTTTCATGAATTAATTACAGCTTAATTTGAATTTTCTATTAAGGAAGGGATTTAATTTGACTAAACTATTCATCAAACTAAAAATTTCAGTTTTGGTTGGGTTCATTGTGCTCCAAGGAATTTTTCTTTATTTTTGGAGATTTTTCTGAATTTATTTGCTTTTATTCGGATTTCTGGAAATTTTCTTAATTGCAAAAGGTTTTTGTTTTCTCAAAAAACAACCCTCGGGCCATTTTTTCCCGCGCGGCCCATCACCTTCTGGCCCACCTCAGCCCAGCCCGCTCTGCTCCGCTCGGCCCAACTTCGCTCTACCCTGGCCCAGCCAGTCGCTCGTCCGCTCGGCCCAACCGGCCCAGCTATGCGCGCCGCGCCCCGCGAACCCTAGCCGCCGCCGTCGCCGAGTCCGTGTCGGCGCCATCTTGGAGTCTGCACCGCGCACACCTCCCTAGGCTATAAAAGCCCATGCCGCACGCTGCCCGAGAATCCCCGCTTCGCCCCGCATCTGCTGCCCTCTTTCTCGCCGCCCGACACCTCGTACTCCACCCGTGCGACCTTGCTGGAGTTGTGCCTTCATCCGAAGCCTTCCACCGCTTCTTTCTTGGCCGCTGGAGCGTCTTCGCTGCCGTCGTTTGCCTTTTCGCGTTGCCCACGACGCCCTCGTCCGGATCCACCTTTTTTCGCGCTGATCCGTCGCGTCTTCCGCCGTTGGCTGCGTCTTCTTCCTCGCCTCCGGTAAGCCCGCGCCGCCGCTCGTCGTCGTCCTGCTTCGCCGATTCGTGGTCGTCCGATCCCTAGCCGATGCCTCAGATAGCGCCACGTCGCCGCTGCCCGCAGCCCTGCGTCTTTGCCGTCTGATCTGGCCAAGTCGCCAGATGAGCGACACGTGGCTTGCCACGTCGGCTCTTCGTCACCACTGCGTCGGTACCGCCGTCGGCTACCGAGCCGGCTGCGTCGGCTTAACGTCGGTGGCGCGGAGTGCACGGTGAACCGAATCTGTGCGGTGGACCTAGTCCACCAAAAGCCGGCTGACTTCAGCGTTGCGCAATAAATCGTTTTTCAAATAGAAAAAAAAATCGTGAAATTCCGATTTTCTGATTTTCAGTATTTTCTTTGAATTTAATCTTTCGGAGGCCCGTTCTCGCTCATACGAACTCCGATTGAGGCGATTCAAGTTTCTAAATTTTTCTAAAACCAAGATCTATCTTCTAGAGCCATTTATTTTCAGTTTTGAGCTAGTTTGTCTTTCTTTTTTGTATTTATTTGGTTTCATTGCTTTCTTTTCCGGTAGATGCTAATTCCGAGGGAGCGAACGAAGACTTCGAAGCCCAAGACTCAGCATTAGATCAGCAAGGCAAGTCGTAATACTTTGACCATATTGATCCTATTTTTGCAAAGTAATTTGTTTTATACAATTGAATGCTATTTGTGTATCAATGATTATTTCATGGGAATAGCTATATACCTAGTTGTCATTATGTCACCTTGATTAATTGGGATGCCATGTATCCATTGGTAAACCTAGGTGGGGACATTACTAGTTGGACATAATCATTATACCATCATTTGGGTTATCGTAGCTATGCTTAGACATGCTCAGTAGTACAAAGGGATTCATGCCACATATGACTAATGTTAATCTTGACTTAATGAGATATTGAATCGTGGCCGTTAGCCACTGTTGTAAAATTTGTTGTACCATGGCGGTGTTTGCGATTGTTCTTGGTTGAACGAATTGTTTTCCCTCAGGCAAGTGACCGTGCAGTAAAGGGGGTGCTTTCTAGCACATTGGGATGTCGATGTCTTGCCTGAGACAACTTAAGGACTTAATCTTGTGCGCCATTGAACTGGGCCTAACTGTACTACCACAAGTCTGGAATGGGACGGACCTAGCTGATTAATTTGCAATGTCTAGCCTTGTGTACTGCCAATTGGGGGTGTGGGTTCCGAGATGGACGGGTAGGTTCGCAAGGCGCAAGAGGGGGCCCTAAGGGGCGAAACCTTAGCGGGCAGTACTGAGTTTAGACAGTGCATTGTAAAGGCTTTGTCATGATATCTCTGCGACACACCAAAGGAAGTGTGTTAAGATCGATTGCACAAAGAGATGGTCATGTCTTGTGGGTAAAGTTGTACGACCTCTGCAGAGTGTAAAACTATTCGAATAGCCGCGTCCGCGGTTATGGACAAAGCCCGGGAATTTCACACGGGATATAGTGTATTTCACGAAATGTGGAATGTGGGATTGTTGGGATGTAAACGGGGAGTTAACTGTTGTTTTGTTGTCTACCATTGATCTACCAGTTATTTATTTATCTTTTCATAAATATGCTTTCAATCTATTTATTGTATTTCAATTCAAGTTATTGCTTTCTGCAAATGAAACATATGCCATCCTTGTCAAGCCGTGCATGAATATATTGCATCAATTCCCTACGGCTTGCTGAGTACTTTTTGTACTCACGGCTATACGCCTTTGTTGATCAGTTGCTAAGGAAGCATCAGGAAATGCTGAGTATCATGAGGAGCAATTCTATGAAGACTTCATGGATTAGGAATGTGTTTCCCAGACGATTGCCTGTGGCATGTCGAATGGCTCAAGTTATCTTTTTCGCTGCAATAGTTATTTGTTTCTTAAGCCCTCAAGGCATATTGGTGTAAACTTTGACCATAAGGTCGTTTGCTTTATTTAATAATAATTTGCTTCTTCTTAGTTAATTCGTTGTATGGAATGATATTTCATCTATGTTTCCACTGTGTGCACTAGCGTGATCCTGGACTAGTGCAGTATACACATAGGGTTTCGGATTTGCAAATCCGGGTCCCGACAATAGCTCTCAACATAGTTGATAATGTGCGATTGACGAATTCAGTTTGTCCATCAGTGACATGTGGTAAAGAATAGCAACTTCGTCCCCAACTTGTTCCATAAGGTCCTCCAAATGTGGCTCAAGAACTTTGCATCTCGATCTGAAACAATTGTGGTTAGCACACCATGTAGTCGAATGATCTCATTGAAAAATAAATCAGCAACATATGTTGCATAATCGCTCTTATGATAAGGAATAAAATGTGCAATCTTAGAAAATCTATCCACTACTACAAAAATACTATCTATTCCCCTCTTTGTCCTAGGCAATCCTAAAATAAAATCCATAGAAATATCCTCCCAAGGCACAATAGGAACAGGAAGAGGTATATATAAATCATGTGGATTCAATCTAGACTTAGCTTTTTGGCATGTAGTGCAGCGAGCAAAATAGCGCTCGATGTCACTCCTCATCTTTGGCCAACAAAAATATTCAGCAAATATGTCCTCCGTTTTCTTAACACCAAAATGCCCCATGAGTCCTCCTCCAAGTGCCTCTAATAGCAACAAAAGACGAATGGATCTAGCTGGAATGCATAGCTTGTTAGCTCTAAACTAGAACCCTTCATTTAAAACAAATTTGTTCCAGCATTTACCATCTTTACAGTTGGACATGACATCTTTAATTCATTATTAGAAGCATATAAATCTTTGATTGTCTCTAAGCCCAAAATTCTACAATCAAGTTGAGACAACAAATATATCGTCTAGACAAAATATCAGCAATCACATTTTCCTTCCCTTTCTTGTGCTTTATGAAATAAGGAAAAAGCCCAATGAATGAAACCCAACGAGCATGTCTACAGTTCAGTTTAGCTAGACTTCTAATATGTTTCAATGATTCATGATCAGAATAAATAACAAATTCTTTAGGCCATAAATAATGTTGCTAGGTTTCAAGTACACGCACAAGAGCATATAATTCTTTATCATAAGTGGAATAATTTAGACTTGCCCATTCAATTTCTCAATAAAGTAAGTAATAGGTTTACCTTCTTGAAGTAATACACCACCAATTCTAATTCCGCTAGCATCATATCTAAGTTCAAAAGTCTTACCAAAATCAGGAAGTTTGAGTATTGGTGCATTTATGAGCTTTTCTTGGAGAAGGTTGAAAGCTTCTTCTTGTGTTTGTCCCCATTTGAAGGTAATGCCTTTCTTGGTCAATTCACTAAGTGGTGCGGTGAAAGTGCTGAAATCCTTCACAAAACGACGATAGAATCCAATGAGTCCATGAAAGCTCCGCACTTGTGTGACCATTTGTGGAGTCGTCCAACTCTTTACAGCTTCAATCTTAGCTTCATCTACCTCAATTCCCTATGGAGTAATAACATATCCAAGAAAACAAACTCGATCGGTGCAAAAGGTGCACTTTTTGAGGTTACCAAACAAACGTGATCTCTCAAAGCAATGAAAATAGCACGTAAGTGTTGAAGATGTTCATCAAGTGACTTGCTATAAATTAATAGTTAGACAAAAAGGCTTCCATAACCACTCATATAACCTCAACTTAGTTTTAAATATAGTTTTCCATTCATCTCAAGGTGTCATTCTAATCTAGTGGTAATCACTACGCAACTCAACTTTAGAGAAAATAGTGGAGCCACTTAATTCATGAAGCATATCATCTAACCTTAAAATAGGATGACAATATCTAACAGTGATATTATTATGGCTCTAAAATCAAAACATATACACCATGATCCATCTTTCTTAGGAACTAAAATCACAAGAACAATACAAGTACTAAGGCTTTCACGTACAAACTCTTTGTTAAGCAAGTCTTGCACTTAATATTGAATTTCCTTCGTCTCCTCCAGATTAGTCCTATATGGTGCACAGTTTGACAAAGAAGCTCTCGGGATCAAGTCAATTTGATGCACAATTCCTCTAACAGGTGGCAGCCCCGGGGGTATTTTGATGGAGACACATCATCAAAGTCTTGCAAAACATTAGTAACAATAGGAGGTAAAGATACATGCAAATCCTCAAGTGAAAACAAAGCATTTTTGCAAAGTAAAGCATAGCAAACAGAATTATCCACTTCCAAGTCATTAAAATCAGATTTAGTAGCAAGCAAAACAATCCTTTCAATTTAATTTCACCTTTGCTTGCATTAGATTCTTTCTTCTTATGTTGCACAAGTTCTTTAGCTACAATCTGATTTTCACTTTTTCTACTCTCCTTTTCTCCATTAGTTTTTTCTAATTCATCTTTTAAAATTGCTTAAGGAGACATGGGCAGCAAAGTGATTTCCTTTCCTTTAGATATGAGAGCATATTGATTAGTTCTACCATGATGCAAAGTATTTCTATCATATTGCTATGGTTTTCCTAACAACAAAGAACATGCTTGCATAGGTACATCATCACAATCAGCATAATCATGATATGAACCAATAGAAAAGCATACTCTCACAATGTGTGTTACCTTTAGTTTATCACAATAATTAACCCATAGAATGTAGTAAGGACAAGGGTACTGACTGGAGGTCAAGTCAACCTTCTCGACCATGTCCATGCTTGCAAGATTGTTGCACTCCCACCATCAATGATGACTCTGCACAAACGCTCACTGATGACAAACTTCGTTTTGAAACAGGTTGTGGCTTGGTTCTGTTTAGCACACTCCATTTGAGCACTAAGCACACGCTTAACAATGATCCTCAAATATTTATCCATGACTTCAGCACTAAATTGTTCCTCCTCATAATCAGATTCTTGTTGGCCACCTGCAAGGTCAGTTGCAAGTATAGCCTATTCTTCCTCAATATCACTAGCTGAAGTATACTTACCATTATCCTCTATAAGGAGAGCTCGCTTGCTAGGGCAGTCCCTCATCATATGATCGTAGCCCTTGCAGTGATGGCATTGTACATCCCTAGATTTGAAGGGAACGGTGGCCCGATCTTCCGACAGGTAATAGTAAGTCGATTGGTGGAGAACTCGACGTTGACGATCTGGCTCCCAATCAGAACTGATTCGAACCCTGCAATCGCTACACCACGGCTCCGTTGGTTATCAACCACGCACAAACACGGTTGACCTCGCCAAGAAGGCTTATCCCTGCATGCGAATCGGGAACACAAGCAAGAACGTAGAAGATGCAATTTGAAATTACGAATAATATTAAGCATACGAGTTGGGGTTCCACAAACCGATGAACGGCAAAAAACTGACAAAGTGTCTAGTTGTAATCTAAGCAAAACCCATCTATTCTAGCGACGGCTACTGAATATATATGAGGAAGAGGGCAAGGGAGGTGGCCAAGGGGGTGGCCGTGAAACCCTAGGTCGTACAAGGCCTTTGGGCCCAAGTGGAGGCGGCGCAGCACCTGGCAGATTCTGTTCGTCATATTGATTTCACGATTCCTATTGATCCAAAATGATTTTGGACCTGAAACGACTTCCGTTGGAAAGCTCTCGTCGTGGGCTTCTCCGTAGAGTCCAAGAACGCCTCAATTGGACTTCGTATGACCTAGATATGGTTGTTTTATTGTCGTGCTGTCCTGGGGGCCGAACTGGACTCGTGAACGAATTGGGCTTGATCTTGGGCTGGGATTGGAGCATCAGAAGTTGTTGGGCCCTTGTCTTGGCTTGAGATAGAAGCATGGCTTGCTGGGCCGTCATGGTCATATCAAGATTGCCCGGTAGAAGCAACCGAAGTGGAACTTTTTGCATGAGCTTGTGGACATGCTTGCTTCAGGTGTGTAGGGAGTAGTGGTGGACAACGTACGGAACCCACATGTGCGGGTGGTAGGTGGTTGGCTTGGTGAACGGGGTGGCGGCTGGCTCTGTGATTGGTTCAACCTACCTGCAAAAGAACCTCCAAAATTGCCTCGCGAACGGGACTTTCTTCCCTACACTTCATGTTCAGTTTATGTCGGGACCCGAATATGCAAATCCGGATCCTATGTGTATTCTGCACTAGTCTAGGATCACGCTAGTGAATATAGTCACAACATAGATGAATATCACAATCATACACAGCAGAAACATAAATAAAGACTTTATGTATTTAAATATAACCTATTGAATGACCTTAAGATTAACCTTACATGAATACACTACACAAGGCTTAGACTAAGAAATAAATAAAACTGCAGTGAAAATAAATTATTCATAGCAACCCTTCAATTTGCCACAGGCAACTGACAAGATTCGAACACTCGTTGATCGTCTCCCCCTGAAACTCCTCCTCGTAAGTAGGTGTAGACTTCTCTCCAACTGGTGATTTGTTGTTGCTAGAGGTGAGTACATAATGCACTCAACAAGTTGTACACATAATGCAATTCTATTACATCTACATGCTTGGCTGAATTCGTTATTTTGCAACAAAGAAGCATTTACAAATAAATAACATAAATAGATTGAAATGACAGAAAAACAAATAGTAACAATAATAAATTTCTTAGTTATTTCCCAAATAAACTGACTCACAACATTAAAGTCAATTTCCATACTTCCATAGGCATTCTGCCTCCATTCCCAAGTTTATTTTATTAAAATCTAACCCTTGACTGTAATCCCCGAGCATTGCTCAATACCATGAGCACAACTATTCGAATAGGTTTGACACTCTGCAGAGCTTATACACTTTACCCACAAGATACAATCATAAGACCACAAAGGCGAGTGATCATAACAAAGCCTTTACAATGCTGTATCTAAACTCAGTACTACCTGTTGAGGTTTCAATATTGAAGGGACTGGTTACCACTATCAGGGCTCCCTCTTGCGCCATATGAGTCTAGCCGTGCACCCGGAACCCACATCACCATGATAGTACCAAAATACAGACAATACAAATTAATCAGCTAGGTCTGTTCCATACTAGACATGTGGTTGTATGATTGACTCGGTTCAAATGCTTGTAAGGTTAAGTCCTTAAGTGACCAAGGCAAGACTTCCCAAAACTCATAATAACCATTATCCATACTATCAATTTTAATTTATCAAAAATAACAATGCGACCGCCCAAATGCCACATTGGCTCACCATAAAATCATAACTCTTGCCACTTGCTTTAGTTGAAATCATTTTACCACCCTAGTTGTTTAATAAAATGATATCAATAACTCGTTGCATGGCTAAGCAAACTATTGACGTTCTACTAACCCACATTGGCAATTAATAGTTACCAACTAATAAAGAACCATACTAGGGTGACAAATGAATCATGACATACAAATAACAAGGTTGGTATAACTCAATTTAGCTGAATAGTTAGTCAAAATTTAATTGAAAGAAGTATATAATGTATTAGCATGCAATAGTTTAAAACAATATAACTTTTAAAACATGGGCTCAACATGATCAAAGCACAATTTGACTTCAAAAAGTTCTTGATCTTGCTCTAGACCTTCCTCTTGAGTTGGCTCCTCACTCACGAACATCTCAAGTGAAGAGGAACGCGGTATGCTACGCTAGCACAAAAGAAATCTACAGCATAACCAGAAAGCTACTCGCAAGAACGGGATCATAGATTAGATTACCACTAGACACGTAGTTGTGGAATCCTTCACACGTCGATGTAGTGGATCGTCCTCGCCTCGCTGTGGATCGTCCTCCCACGCCGCAGTCGCAGCAGCGTCACCGCAGTAGTCCACACGTCTGGGGATGGAACGCTGTGCGTCGGTGTGCAAGCACCTTGTCGCTCGGCAGGTGCAACAAGAGGAGGAGGCTAGGGTTTCGTGTGAAACACTTCTAGACCGTAGGAAAGCACACCCTGCGCCCACCCTCCTCCACTCCTTATATAGCCACGAGATGAAACCCTAAACCAGGGCCCATCAGTGTGCTAAGCCCACAAGGTCCATTAATTACAGATCCAATCCAAATTAATGCGTCCCAGCCCATTAAGTGTGTGACCCTGCAGGTTCACGTACGTTTGGACATGGATTCGGAAAACTCCTTTTCAATCCAATAGTTGGTAGCGGCTCCTTGCAAAGCATGCCAACTCCCAAACGTACTATGATCAAATCGGACAGAACCTATCAAAATTACTCATGTAATAATCCCTTTGCCAAGTATATGAAGATTGAACTCAAGGCGAGAAGCATGTCATCCTTTGATGATTCAATCCATCTCTCATATCTGTGATATATTAATAAGTTGTGATTGACTCCTCAATCACGGCATGGCCATGCACTTCCTTAATCATATCACATGAGTGGCCTTGTCATATATCTCCGTTTCATTAGAATGGCAAATTCCATCTTGACTGCTCACTTGCCTCTGCACGTTTTATAGTAAATATGAAAGCTATCTTTATAACTATCCGGTTAGGAAGTAGTGTTTGATAGCCCCAAGGAAAACTATTACACATGTAGGGAATATGACAATCTCAAGTCTAAGGATCATACACTACTATGTATGAGATACACTGATGACACATAAGAATGTAACATTCTCGCAGTGTCCCATTGTGGGTCTATCTAACCGATGTTCTTCAACATGCGTCCACAATGTATAGATGATATCTCGATATCCCATGATCTATGAAGCATGATCATCGATCACTACATGTGTTGATGTAACACCCCGGCATCTATCATGCCCGAATGCTACCAAACATAGACACTACAACAATTAAATATCACAAAACAAGCTAAATTCCAGCAAGGTTACCAATTGCTAATACCGAAACTTCGGCAGCATAACATTTGTTTTTATCATAAATTTAGCAACGTTATTAAACTGGCAAGCAATATCAATACATAAAGCATCTAAAGAAGCAATGAACGTAAATGTAACAGAGAATTAAGCACCCCAAAAGACCAATTAACAAGTTTCATGCCCTTTACTTATTTCCATGAATTCAAATCGTAACTGGTAACATTGTCTAAAGTGAAATGCTACGTGAGGAGGTGCAGCTAATCCCTTATCCCGCATACCGACTCTTTGGTACCTAAAAAAAACAACATTAAACACAAGAGTGAGTTTAAAACTCAGCAAGCATAATGAAATGAGTGAAAGAATCATTTAGCACCAACAACAACATATTCATCATTTTCATATTCATTATACCGTTAACAATTCGTACTCATCTCCTTGAATAAGATGCAATGCCATGCGATGCACATGTCCTCTCGGCGTATATGGGGTATAGCTGAGTGCACACCGTCGGTGTGCACCCTCTTCCCCTTCCATCCCGTAGATGAAGGGTGCCTACTCCTCGCTTCCATTCGCCACGGTGAATGGAATCACGATGTAGGACTTACTCTATGGCTCTCGGATTAGTCATAACTTTCTCACGGCTTTTCCGGACTAGTTAAGACTTTCTCACCGCCACGCCGATTTCATGCCATGAATGCAACATGTGCTATTAACCAAAACAATATGTACAACAATTTTAACTCATCTTGGCATAGCATTACTATGAATCAAGTCATCTTATCCTGATTGACGTTAGACATAGCAAATTAATCTATCAGTTACTCATTCATCACATAAGCATCAACATAACAAACCACTCATCAACTAGTCTATAGCACATACAGCAACTCTAACAATTTTCGTACCACACACTACCCATTCCAAAACACTTGTCTTAGCCTCAGGCGACGGAATGGTGAGATGAGGAAGGCACTCCTGGTGTCACACCACCTACAAACACGCATCAAACACTCAAAATGTACCCCCAAAACAGTACACACTAGATCATCCACCCGACTACACAAACTACTCCCAAATCCGAAAAACGGAGATTCTGTCCCTCCCGGACAGCAGACTTCGATCTAGCATAACTTAGGGGGCTCCGAAACGATTAAACGAGTACATCATCGCGAAGCTTAGGAAATTTCCTAATTTTTCCTAGGTATTGAGGAAAGCTGATTCGGCCTTTAAAGTTGTTTAATCTACAAGATACTATGATCTGTTCCAACTACGCCACAGATTTGAACACGTTCGGTAAAACAGCCATAACTTTCAAACGGCTGATCGTAATTATGCGTTCTTTATGCCCAATTAAAGGTATTGAAATTACCTACAATTTCTTCAACAGGCGACTGACCAAAATCCGAATCTAAGATCGCTTAATCGCAAACCCTATGTCGGGCGCCCAATCTGCCCGAACTGCTACACATGCAAAACTCTGAAAAACTTCCAATCTAACCAATTACCGCACCACCAATTGTTCTAAAAACTTGAGATCTACCTTTAGCACAGATCCTAGCCCATCCCCATGGCTCACCCAAGACCATACCTCTTTCGAAGAACGGAGGACAATGAATTCTTCCTCCCGGCTTCCCGATCTGCCTTTCCCGCGCTGGTACACGCCGGATCTCCGCGTCGCGGAGCCTCCCGACGAATTGAGCAGCAAGGGGGTGAGGTGGGGAGCCTTCCTAGGCCACCAAAGAGGGTGGAGAAGGGAGGGGGTGGAGGAGGAGGTGGCGCAAGGGAGGGAGGAGGCGCCAGCCAATGGGGAAGATGGGAGGGGGGGGGGCGGCTGGTTGGGGAAAAAAAGAGGAGAGGGGAGGGAATTAGGGCAGGGGAGGAGAGGTATGGGGCGCCCCAACCAGGTCCCCAAGCGGGCTCCCACCCCCACACAGCCCAAAATCGAACCCACTAAAGCCCACACTCCTTTTCTTTTCGGCCCAATCTTCCCGAACAAGCCAACACCCAGAATCAGCCCTAGAACGCCACTCCTTTCAAACCGAAAAGTTTTAAACCCAAAAAAAATCATATTTCAAAATATATTTAAACCTTCCGAAGCATCACATTCTTCCCCCCTTCAACAGGATTCGACCTCGAATCCTTGGCATGCCACTAGGTGACCTAGCCAACAGCAGATAAAAAAAAAGAATCACCTCTCATACCTGAGGTGAAAAGTTCAGGGTACTTCTCGCGCATGCGAGACTCCAGCTCCCAAGTTGCTTCCCTTTCAGTTTGGTGCGACCACAGGACCTTGACAAATTTGAGTGTTCTATTCTTCAACACTCGCTCTGGAAATCTCCGTAATCCTCACAGTAGGGACTCAAACGTGAGAGTTTGGTCAACCACCAACGGCTCTAAGGGAACCACCAACTCTGGGTCATGCAAGTATTTCCTCAACATGGAGACATGGAAAACATTGTGGACTCCTTGCATTGGTTCCGGAAGATCCAAGCGGTAAGCCAATTTTCCAATGCGAGTGTGATAGGAAAGGCCGACATACCTCGGACTCAACTTCCCTTTCGTGCCAAAACGAACCACTCCTTGGTAGGGGACACTCGCAACAAGGCGTTGTCACCCATCGCAAACTCTAAATCTCGCCTTCTCACATCAAGATAGCTTTTCTGTCTACTCGAGTGCGAGAAGGCTCTGCCGAACCTCAGCCACACGATTGGTAGTCTGCTGAACCCAATCCGGTCCAAGAATTGCTCTTTCACCCACGGCATCCCAACACAGTGGCGATCTGCACTTCCGGCCATAAAGCACTTCATAAGGAGCAGCCCGGACACTGGAATGATAGCTGTTATTGTAGGCAAACTCTGCCAAGGGCAAGTGATCCTCCCAGCTATCTTTCCATGCCATCACACAAGCCCGGAGCATGTCCTCCGAAGTCTGAATAGTTCGCTCAGATTGTCCATCCGTCGAGGGTGAAAAGCGGCATCGAGGCGAATTGTGTACCCAAAGCACCTGCAAACTCTCCCAAAATTTGGAGACGAACTTCGCATCCCGATCAGAGATAATCGTCTTGGGTACGCCATGCAATCTCACAATCTCCCGCACATAGATGGGAGCCAAATCGCTCGCTGAAAGGGTAGTGCGGACAGGAATGAAATGTGCCGACTTGCTAAGGCGGTCCATCACAACCCAAATAGCATCCCTCCCTCGTGGAGTACGAGGCAGGCCAACCACAAAATCCATTGAGATGTCATCCCATGGCCACACAGGAACCTCCAATGGGGCGCTTGTGTTCAGCCTTGATCTTTTGGCAAATTCCGCAAGATGCCACATACTTGGCAACATCCACCCTCATTCTTTTCCACCAGAAGTTCCTTTTCAGATCCCTGTACATCTTAGTCTCCCAAGGGTGGACCGTGTACGGGGTGCGATGAGCCTCCCTCAAGATGTCATCCTTGACTTGATATTTCTGAGGTACACAAAGGCGACCTCGAAACCGGAGTGCTCCCACATTATCCATGGAAAAGTCTCCAACCCTGCCATCCTCAAAACGCTTCCTCACCTGCTGGAGCAATCGATCGTGCTGTTGTGCTTCCAGCACACGCTCGGGAATCGCTGACTCAAGAATCACTTGCGTTTCAGCTCGAACTGTCCCTGCAAAGCAATAAGAGACTCCCAAACGCTCAAAATCAGCAACCAGATATTCAATAACAGGGGGCACTGACTTACGGCTGAGAGCATCGGCCACCACATTTGCCTTGCCCGGATGATACTGAATGGTAAGGTCATAATCTTTTATAACTCCAACCACCTTCTCTGCCTCAAATTGAGATCTTTCTGAGTAAAGATGTACTTAAGGCTCTTATGATCTGTGAAGATATCACAAGACTCACCATACAGATAGTGCCTCCAAAGTTTCAACGCAAACACCACAGCGGCAAGCTCAAGATCATGAGTAGGATAGTTTTGCTCATGCTTTTTCAACTGCCTCGATGCATAGGCAATCACCTTGCCATCCTGCATGAGCACACATCCTAGACCCAACCGAGAAGCATCGGAATAGACAGTGAACCGCTTCCCAGGTTCGGGTAGGGTAAGAACAGGAGCAGTCACCAGCTTCTCCTTCAAAGTGCAGAAACTGAGCTCACACTCAGCCGTCCACTGAAATGGCTTTCCCTTCTGAGTCAGCTGTGATATCGGCTTGGCAATAATGGAGAAATCCTGCACAAAACGCCGATAATACCCAAGGACCAAGGAAGCTACACACCTCCTTAACATTGGAGGGTCTCTTCCAATCCACCAACGCCAGAAACCTTGCTAGGATCAATGAAATGCCTTACGGGTGATGATGTGGCCAAGGAAACCCACCTCTAAAATCCAGAACTCGCACTTTTTCAACTTAGCAAAGAATTGATTTTCCCTCAAAGTACTCAACACAAGCCTCAAATGCTGCTCATGTTCCTCTTCTGATTTTGAGTAAATCAGAATATCATCAATGAACACTACCACAAACTCATCAAGATACTCGTGTAGCATACTGTTCATCGCCTCCATAAAGACAGCAGGAGCATTAGTTAGCCCAAAGGACATAACTTTAAATTCATAATGCCCATACCTAGTGGAGAAAGCAGTCTTCTCAATGTCTTGCTCCCTTACACGAATCTGATTGTACCCAGACTGAAGATCAATCTTGGAGAACACTTTTGCTCCCTTTAGTTGATCAAACAGATCCTCAATGCGAGGCAATGGATACTTGCTCTTGACTGTCACTTGATTGAGAGCACGATAATCAATACACATTCGCCAACTCCCATCCTTCTTCGAAACGAAGAGGACGGGTGCTCCCCATGGTGACACACTGCGCCGAATAAAACCTTTGGCCAACAGATCCTCCAATTGCTTTTTCAACTCGTCTTGAAAAGGACGAGCCAAACGGTATGGAGAGATAGAAATAGGTCGAGTGCCCGAACAAGATCAATCTGAAACTCCACACTCCTCACAGAGGCAAACCAGAGCAACTCATCGAGGAACACATCAAGAAACTCCTCACCACGAGGATCTGCGATTGCTAATGACGAAGAAGGCTTTTCTGAATTGGCCATAAGAAAACCCAACTGCCTCAAACGGCGACCAGCAACCAAACTAGTCAAAACAAAAACAGAACTGGAAAGCACACCACCTTGAAAGGTCAACTCTACCCCAGACGGGGAAAGCAAGGTAACTGTCTTCCAAAAACAACAGATCCTGGCGCGGTACTGATGCAACCAGTCCATGCCCAAAATGACATCAAAAGGAGACAATTTAATCACCAAAAGATTGGCAAAGAAAACCTCATCATCGATGGAAATGGTGCATCCCGGACAGACCAAAGAACTGGCAATCAAACCCCTAGGAGAACGGACTATCACGGACTCAGATATCCGCTGAACTCCCAACATAGCTCTATCCGCAAAATCCGAGGACACAAAGGAATATGAGGCGCCGAAATCGAACAGGACAAATGCATCAACTGAATCAACCAATAGAGTACCTGATACCACCTCAGGGTGCCCGGCTGACTCGGTGGTCGGTAAAGCGTACACTCCTGGTGGTGCCGGGGCAGCAGGAGCCCCGACCCTCGCCTGATGCCCCAACGAAGCTGGGGGCGGTAGAAGCAACTGCGGAGGAGCCGACGGCTGAGGACACCAGTAGGCTGCCGGTGGCACCCAAGCAGAGGGCGGCTATGGAACAGGAGCCGCCATCATGTGCACCGACCCTCTGGACGACGCCGCTGGAGTGGGAGGAGAAGGCACTGCTTCCCACTTGATGATGCTACCGGGATTCGTCCGTGCAGACGCGCCCATATGGCGGACTTGCCACGGTGGTTGCAATTCCGGTCCAACCACACTCAAGCACGGTGCTCACCACCGCACTTGAAACATATCATGCCCCGCCCGCACGGCCGAATCGCTTCGAAGAAGATGACTAAGACGGCCTCATCTTAGCCCCTGAGGAGGCGCCCTGTCCTCCCTTGAACTTCTTCAAAGTGGGTCGCTGAGAAGACCCACCTCCTCCACCAAAGGTCCTCTTCTGGCCCCCGCCCGGGGCCACTGGAGTCCCTGAACCACCAGGGTTTTGCTTATCCCTGGAGAGCTCCAACTCGAGCTCCATGCCCTTCGTCTGCTCCACCACGGAGCAGAAGTCACGAGGGACAGTCGCCCCCATGACAACTCTGAACTCCTGGTTGAGGCCTCTACGGAACCTCCTCGCCTTCTCCCGGTCGTCAGCTGCAACAGTTGGCACGAAACGCACCAGGCTGTTAAATTCCGCCTCATATTCCGCCACCGACTTCTTTCCCTTGGAAAGAGTCGTCAGAGTATGCTCCATCCTCTCCAGGAAAGACTCTGGGTAGAACTTGGCTCGAAAGCTAGCCACAAAGTCCTCCCAGGCGGCTGGTCCAAGAGCGGGGGCCCTAGCAGCAAGAACCCCCTCCCACCAGATATCCGCTTGGCCCTTCAGCTGGAAGGCCACAAAGCGAGCTCTCTGAACCGCCGACAACTCCAGCACCTCAAACTGCCGTTCCATGTACCGCAGCCAATCTGCGGACTGAACTGGCGTGCCCGCTCCGTCAAAAGTGTCGAGACGGAGGGACATCCACTCCTGAAGACTCATCCTCGGCTCCGGCCCAACAAGAGCAACCACCGGGGCTGGCTGGGAGGCGCCACGCCAGGGCTGCCAGGCAGCGCCTGGCGCAGCCTCCCGCACCTCCTCTGCAAGGCTCGCACCAAGGCCACGGTAACAACCGGCACCTCTGCTCGGGTGTGCGCGGGGATCCTCTGCGCTTGCTCGGCGCATTGAGCGAAACGCTCCTCCGCTTCGACTCAAGAACTCCTTGGGAGCCTCGGCCTGGGCCCCACGGCCACAGCGAGCACGACCTCTACCCCTTGCCATAACTGCTACAGTCACACAACCAAACAATCACAAACATAAGCACATCATCATAAGAACACTAGAAAGTTCAAACATCAACATAAGCATGATCTTCATCATGTAATCAAATCGCAATGCAATGATGAACCAAAACCCCACCCTATTGTGCAACCAAGTGTGTCAGATTTTAAATTTAACCATTACGTTTAAGCAAGTTTTAAGGTTGCTAACCTATGGCAAGTTTTAGTTCAACATAGGCAATGTTTCTAATTTATCCCGCATCAAATTTTAGTTAACCCTAAGGTATAACACTAAAATTACACATTCCAAGGACCTACAGCCCGCTCTGATACCAACTGTAACACCCCGGCATCTATCATGCCCGAATGCTACCAGACATAGACACTACAACAATTAAATATCACAAAACAAGCTAAATTCCATCAAGGTTACCAATTGCTAATACCGAAACTTCGGCAGCATAACATTTGTTTTTATCATAAATTTAGCAACGTTATTAAACTGGCAAGCAATATCAATACATAAAGCATCTAAAGAAGCAATGAACGTAAATGTAACAGAGAATTAAGCACCCCAAAAGACCAATTAACAAGTTTCATGGCCTTTACTTATTTCCAAGAATTAAAATCATAACTGGTAACATTGTCTAAAGTGAAATGCTACGTGAGGAGGTGCAGCTAATCCCTTATCCCGCATGCCGACTGTTTGGTACCTAAGAAAAACAACATTAAACACAAGAGTGAGTTTAAAACTCAGCAAGCATAATGAAATGAGTGAAAGAATCATTTACCACCAACAACAACATATTCATCATTTTCATATTCATTATACCGTTGACAATTCGTACTCATCTCCTTGAATAAGATGCAATGCCATGCGATGCACATGTCCTCTCGGCGTATACGGTATAGTGAGTGCACACCGTCGGTGTGCACCTCTTCCCGTTCCATCCGTAGATGAAGGGTGCCTACTCCTCGCTTCCATTCGCCACGGTGAATGGAATCACGATGTAGGACTTACTCTATGGCTCTTGGATTAGTCATAACTTTCTCACCGGCTTTTAGGACTAGTTAAGACTTTCTCACATACGGCGATTTCATGCCATGAATGCAACACGTGCTATTAACCAAAACAACATGTACAACAATTTTAACTCATCTTGGCATAGCATTACTATGAATCAAGTCATCTTATCCTGATTGACGTTAGACATAGCAAATTAATCTATCAGTTACTCATTCATCACATAAGCATCAACATAACAAACCACTCATCAACTAGTCCATAGCACATACAGCAACTCTAACAAATTTCGTACCACACACTACCCATTCCAAAACACTTGCCTTAGCCTCAGGCGACGGAATGGTGAGATGAGGAAGGCGCTCCCGGTGTCACACCACCTACAAACACGCATCAAACACTCAAAATGTACCCCCAAAATAGTACACACTATATCATCCACCCGACTACACAAACTACTCCCAAATCCGAAAAACGGAGATTCTGTCCCTCCCGGACAGCAGACTTCGATCTAGCATAACTTTGGCTAGGGGGCTCCGAAACGATTAAACGAGTACATCATCGCGAAGCTTAGGAAATTTCCTAATTTTTCCTAGGTATTGAGGAAAGCTTATTCGGCCTTTAAAGTTGTTTAATCTACAAGATACTATGATCTGTTCCAACTACGCCACAGATTTGAACACGTTCGGTAAAACAGCCATAACTTTCAAAAGGCTGATCGGAATTATGCGTTCTTTATGCCCAATTAAAGGTATTGAAATTACCTACAATTTCTTCAACCGGCGACTGACCGAAATCCGAATGTAAGATCGCTTAATCGCAAACCCTAGGTCGGGCGCCCAATCTGCCCGAACTGCTACACATGCAAAACTCTGAAAAACTTCCAATCTAACCAATTACCGCACCACCAATTGTTCTAAAAACATGAGATCTACCTTTAGCACAGATCCTAGCCCATCCCCATGGCTCACCCAAGACCATACCTCTTCCGAAGAACGGAGGACAATGAATTCTTCCTCCCGGCTTCCCGATCTGCCTTTTCATGGCTGGTACACGCGGATCTCGCGTCATGGAGCCTCCCGATGAATTGAGCAGCAAGGGGGTGAGGTGGGGAGCCTTCCTAGGCCACCAAAGAGGGTGGAGAAGGGAGGGGGTGGAGGAGGAGGTGGCGCAAGGGAGGGAGGAGGCGCCAGCCAATGGGGAAGGTGGGAGGGGGGGCGGCTGGTTGGGGAAAAAAAAGAGGAGAGGGGAGGGAATTAGGGCAGGGGAGGAGAGGTATGGGGCGCCCCAACCAGGTCCCCAAGCGGGCTCCCACCCCCACACGGCCCAAAATCGAACCCACTAAAGCCCACACTCCTTTTCTTTTCGGCCCAAGCTTCCCGAACATGCCAACACCCAAAATCAGCCCTAGAACGCCACTCCTTTCAAACCGAAAAGTTTTAAACCCAAAAAAAATCATATTTCAAAATATATTTAAAACTTCCGAAGCATCACAATTGATCTATTCATCGTTGTCCCATACGATGTTATCCAATCAGAGATATTTATCGAATTACCTCAATAAGTAAAGAGCTTCATAAGCAAGTCACATACTTGTTGATCAATACAATGATATACATTCATTGGACAAATAATCATATTATTATTCATAAACGTAGTCATGTTACAATCATCTAAATGATTGCCTCAAGGGCATAACACTAACAATCTCCCACTTGCACTTGAGTCAATCAATTAAGTATCTAATACCAATAGACCTCGTGTGCGCCTCAAGCTTAGGCTGTGGCTGTGGCTTTGTCAACGGATCGGCCACATTGGCTTCCGTTTGTACTTTGCATATTCTCACGTCATCTCTATCCACAATCTCGCGAATAAGGTGAAAACGTCGGAGTATGTGCTTAGACTTCTGATGAGATCTAGGCTCTTTAGCTTGTGCAATGGCACCACTATTATCACAAAAGATGTCCATTGGACTAGAGGCACTAGCGGCCACACCAAGCTCTGTGATAAACTTGTTAATCCAGACAGCTTCTTTTGCGACCTCTGAAGCCGTAATGTACTCCGCTTCTATCATAGAGTCGGCCACCGTGTTTTGCTTGGAACTCTTCCAGCTTACTGCTCCTCCATTTAGTATAAACACAAACCCGGATTGCGATCGAAAATCATCTTTGTCAGTTTGGAAGCTTGCATCGGTGTAACCCTTTGCAACCAGATCTTCCTCACCTCTAAAAACAAGGAACATACCCTTAGTTCTTCTCAAGTACTTCGGGATATTTTTTACGGCTATCCAATTACCATCACCAAGATCCTCTTGGTATCTGCTTGTGAAACTTAGAGCATATGAGACATCTGGGTGCGTGCAGATCATGGCATACATAATAGACCCAATAGCTGAAGCATATGAAATCTTGCTCATACTGTCTCGCTCATCAGTTGTCGAAGGACACTGATTCTTTTAGAGACTGATACCATGTGACATTGGCATGAAACCTCTCTTGGATTCATGCATATTGAACCTTTTCAATATCTTGTCAACGTACGTTTCCTGACTTAATCCAATTAACCTTTTTGATCTATCTCTATAGATTTTTATGCCCAAGGTATAGCATGCTTCTCCTAAGTCTTTCATTGAGAAACTCCTTTTCAATGAAGTCTTAACATCTTCAAGCATAGGAATATCATTCCCGATCAATAATATGTCATCCACATACAAAATCAGAAACACAAGTGCGCTCCCACTGGCCTTCTTGTTAACACAAGGCTCTTCTTCATTTTTGATAAAGTCAAATCCTTTGACTACTTCATCAAAACGAATGTTCCAACTCCGAGATGCTTGCTTTAACCCATAAATGGATCTTTGAATCTAGCATACCCTTTTAGCATATTTAGGATCAACAAAACCTTTAGGTTGTATCATGTATACATCCTCAGATAGATTCCCATTAAGGAAGGCTGTTTTGACATTCATTTGCCATATTTCATAATCAAAATATGCAGCAATAGCTAAAATGATCTGGACAGACTTGAGCATGGCAACGATGAGAAGGTTTCATCATAGTCAACTCTTTAAACTTGTTTGAAACCCTTTGCCACCAACCATGCCTTATAGATCTGAATATTTTCATCTATGTCTATCTTCTTGAAAATCCATTTGCATTCAATGTTTTTTACACCATCAGGAGGATTGACCAAGTTCCAAACTTGATTGTCATGCATGGATTGAATTTCGGATCTCATGGCTTCAAGCCATTTTTCGGAGTTTGGGTCCATCATTGCTTCTTCATAAGTCATGGGCTCATCATTGTCCAACAATAATATGTCATGCCCATACTTATGGGTACATTATGTAGCCTCCCTACATGGGGCTGGTGTCTCTTCCACAGGTTGTACAATACTTTGTACATCTTGTGAAGGTTCAGTGGTGGCTTGAACATATTCATGGATTCTCGAACTTCATCGAGATACACATCACTCCCACTAATTTCTTTTGAAAGAAACTCTTTCTCCAAAATGACAACATTTCGAGCAACAAAAACTTTGTTCTCATTTTTTTTTGTAAAAGTAATATCCTTTTGTTTAGGATACCCCACAAAGAAGCATTTTTTTGATTTAGGTGCAAGTTTATCTGATTGTAAATGTTTTACATAAGCCTCACATCCCCATATCTTGAGAAATGACAACATGGGTCTTCTCCCAATCCATATATCATATGGCGTCTTCTCAACGGATTTTGATGGGACCCTATTAAAAGTGAACGCAGATGTCTCTAGAGTGAAACCCCAGAAGGATAATGACAGATCTGTTTAGCTCATCATTGACCGAACCATATCTAACAAAGTTCAGTTTCGACATTCGGACACGCCATTCCATTGAGGCGTTCCTAGCGGAGTAAGTTGCGGAACGATTCCACATTGCTTTAGATGATCACCAAACTCTTGGCTCAAGTATTCGCCACCACGATCTGATCGTAAGTATTTTATTGATTTGCCAAGTTGATTTTGTACTTCGTTCTGAAACTCTTTGAACCTTTCAAAAGTTTCAGATTTATGCCTCATTAAATAGATATATCCATATCTACTAAAGTCATCGGTAAAAGTTACAAAGTACTGAAACCCATCCCTAGTAGTCGAGCTCATTGGTCTACATACCTTTGTATGTACTAGGGCCAATAATTCACTCGCTCTCTCACTAAAACCTGTGAAAGTGGCTTTTTTCATCTTGCCAAGTAAACAGGACTCACATGTTTCAAATGATTCAAAATCAAATGAGGCTAGAAGTCCATCACCATGTAGCTTCTTCACGCGCTTCTCATTTATATGACCTAAGCGATAATGCCATAAAAATGTAGGGTTCAAATCATTAGGCCGAGGCCTTTTTACATTAATGTTATAGACAGGTTTTTCTTCAAGTTCAAGGACGTACAACCCATCCACCATGGGACAACGACCATAATATATATCATTCAAAAATATCGAACAAACAAAGTTCTTTATTCTGAAATCATAACCTTCATGTTCCAAACAAAAAGATGAAATAATGCTTCTACTCAAAGATGGAACAAAATAGCAATTATTGAGTTCTAAAACTAATCCTGAAGGCAAATGCAATGGGTACGAGCCAAGAGCAAGACCAGCAATTCTTGCTTTATTCCCCACGTGAAGATCCACTTCTCCTTTTGCCAAGTCTCTACTCTTTATCAGCCCCTGCATCGAATTGCAAATGTGAGCAACCAAACCGGTATCATATACCCATGAGCTGAGTGAAGAAGTAGTAAGATTAATTTCTATAACATTAATACCTGAAGTGGAAATCACATTTCCATTCTTCTTATCTGCCAGGTACTTTTCGCAGTTCCGTTTCCAATGTCCTGACTTCTTGCAATAGAAGCATTGAGTATCAGGTTGAGGGCCAACTTTAAGCTTCTGAAGCTTAGTTTTGAGGCTTGCAATCTCATCTTAAGCCTTGCCCTTGCCCTTGCTCTTTCCCGTTCCCCCAGCCTTAGCCTTCCTCTTTTTGAATGCAATTGTTTTCTGAACCATCATCACATGATTGGGTTTTTTCTTAATGCTTTCCTCGGCAGCCTTGAGCATCCCATGTAGTTCGGTTAGGCTCTTCTCCATGCTATTCATATGAACATTCATAATGAATGGCTCAAAGCTTTGTGGCAGAGACTGGAGAATAACATTTGTGGCCAAACCGAGGCTAAGGGGAAACTCATGTTTTTCCAATCTCCCAATGTAATCAATCATCTTGATCACATGAGGGTTGACTGGACTACCTTCAGCCAGCTTACAAGCAAATAAAAGCTTTGAGATACCATACCTCTCAGCTCTTGCTTGATTCCCAAACATGCCCTTCAAGCCCACAATCATATTGTAAGCATCCTGGTCCTCATATTGCTTTTGGAGCTCAGAGTCCATGGTGACAAGCATGAGATAGCTGACTTCTACAGAAGCATTAACATATTTTTCATATTCTACCTTCAAATTACGAGGAGCATTTTCAGCTGGTTCATCAGGAATTGGATTCTCTGGAACATAGTCCTTCTTTTCATGCTTGAGAACAATTCTCAGGTTGCGATACAAATCAACAAAATTTGTTCCATTAAGTTTTTCCTTTTCCAAAACCGATCTCAAAGCAAAACCAGGTGTAGCAGGAGTAGGAGTAGAAGGTGCCATTGAACTACAACAAAAATGCAAATTTTCTAAGCACTATGTTTATGTAATACTTATATTAAACATTTTAATAAAAGACATTCCTATTTTATGTCCCTTTTATAGACACATAGTGACTATTCAGGATCCATATTCATCAAACACTAGTGAGCCTTGGCATCACTGCTAGAAATTTAATGACATAGGTAAGCAACACCTTTGCTAATTACATCTTATGTAACTCTATTTTGTTGAGTATGAAAACAAGTAATGAATGCCTCCGTCAACTTGACTCATGGCCAGGTCAACCTGCCCCTAGGGCTCACATGAGGGAGGGAGCACTTCCCGTTTTTGGGTGCCACTTAAGAAACCTGCCTCATGTGTGTTTTCCTAGACACCAATTGTCTTGTATATGTTCCTTCATTACTGAAATCAAATCCCAACCACTTATGTCCTGAAGCCCAAAATCGTTTTGATAGCTTGATTAAATCTACCATTGTTATGCGTGATGTGTCCAACACATCCCTATCATCTATTAAGATAGCCATTGATATACTACTTTGGCAGTCATATCAATAACGATCTAAATTCTTGATAGGTGCAACAATTGGATGGACATTTTGATTTAAAATTTTAACTATAGGGATGAACAATATCTACTATGAACATGGCATCACATGCAATGAGCATAAAGAAAATAGCAAGGATTAAACACACATCCACAGAAAATCAAAATTAAGCTGTGAAATAGCATGGCCCGAAGCATTAAGTTCTCCATCATCATGCTTGTTTGTTCACCTAGCCACCTTGCTTGATTGTTCACCTAATCATAATGCTTGATACTATCGTCTTCATCATTATGGATTCAACGCCTTACAACTTTTGATAATGAATTTTACATGAGGGTTTGAAGCATCACAAGTCGACACCAAGGTTGTTATACAATTTAAATAGCCTTATGGCTTGACACGGCACGCAGGCCATGTGAAAATTACATGCATCACATACACATAGGCCATACTATTTCACATAATTTCCTGCAAAAACGAGTTAGAGGCATGTAATTTCCTGCAAAAACGAGTTAGAAGCATCACAAACGGCACACAGGCCATGTGAAAAAATTTTAGAGGCATGTCTTCTATCAAAGGAAAACATCCTCAAAGTTTCCATGGATCAACTAGATTGACCCAATCCGATCTAATCTGATTGGCTTGGTCCCATATGGTTACATTTTAGAAACCCTGATGGCGGTAACCCGGCCAGTAAGGGCAACATCGTACCATGAACGGACTCACCCAAATCAAGATTGAATCGGTTTGCACATTCCATGGATCAACCAGATTGAGCCAATCCGACTCATTCTGATTGGCTTGGTCCCATATGATTACGTTTCAAAAACCCTGATGGCGGTAACCCGACTGGTAAGGGCAACTTCGTACCATGAACGGACTCACCCAAATCAAGATTGAGTCAGTTTGCACTTTCCTCAAACCCTAAACCGATCGATCTCATCGATGGCTGCCGTCACCAATTCATCACATGAACCGGCTGAACATGTGATAGATCCAATCTACTAACCTCACACATCATATGTGCAACATCCAGATCACAAATCTATACGAGATGGCTCTGATACCACTGGAGAGGAATGCGATATGCTACGCTAGCACAAAAACTATGTACCGCATAACCAGAAAGCTACTCGCAAGAAGGGGATCATAGATTAGATTACCACTAGACGCGCAGTTGCGGAATCCTTCGCGCGTCGATGTAGTGGATCGTCCTCGCCTCGCTGTGGATCATCCTCCCACGCCGCAGACGTAGCAGCATCACCGCAGTAGTCCACACGTCCAGGGATGGAACGCCGTGCATCGGTGTGCAAGCACCTGGTCACTCGGCAGGGGCAGCGAGAGGAGGAGGCTAGGGTTTCGTGTGAAACACTTCTAGACCGTAGGAAAGCACACCCGGTGCCCACCCTCCTCCACTCCTTATATAGCCACGAGATGAAACTCTAAACCAGGGCCCATCAGTGTGCTAAGCCCACAAGGTCCATTAATTACGGATCAAATCCAAATTAATGCGTCCCAGCTCATTAAGTGTGTGACCCTGCAGGTTCACGTACGTTTGAACATGGATTCGGAAAACTCCTTTTCAATCCAATAGTTGGTAGCGGCTCCTTGCAAAGCATGCCAACTCCCAAATGTACTACGACCAAATCGGCGAGAAGCATGTCATCCTTTGATGATTCAATCCATCTCTCGTATCCGTGATATATTAATAAGTTGTGATTGACTACTCAATCACGGCATGGCCATGCACTTCCTTAATCATATCACACGAGTGGCCGTGTCATCTATCTCCGTTTCATTGGAGTGGCAAATTCCATCTTGACTGCTCACTTCCCTCTGCACGTTTTATAGTAAACTTGAAAGCTACCTTTATAACTATCCGGTTAGGAAGTAGTGTTTGATAGCCCCAAGGAAAACTATTACTCATGTTGGGAATATGACAATCTCAGGTCTAAGGATCATACACTACTATGTATGAGATACACTGATGACACATAAGAATGTAACTTTCTCGCAGTGTCCCATTGCGGGTCTATCTAACCCATGTTCTTCAACATGTGTCCATAATGTATAGATGATATCTCCATATTCCATGATCTATGAAGCATGATTATCGATCACTACATGTGCTGATCTATTCATCGTTGTCCTATACAATGATATCCGATCAGAGATATTTATCGTATTACATCAATAAGTAAAGAGCTTCATAAGCAAGTCACATACTTGTTGATCAATACAATGATATACATTCATTGGATCAATAATCATATTATTATTCATAAACATAGTCATGTTTCAATCATCTAAGTGATTGCCTCAAGGGCATAACACTAACAATCTCCCACTTGCACTTGAGTCAATCAATTAAGTATCTAATACCAATAGACCTCGTGTGCGCCTCATGCTTAGGCTGTGGCAGTGGCTTTGTCAACGGATCGGCCACATTAGCTTCCGTATGTACTTTGCATATTCGAACAATTAAAGAAAGTAATAAATACCATAAATAGAGATCAAAATCAACTCCAAAAATTAAATAAAATTCAGCATTGAATAGAGCTCAATTTTACAAATTTTTAGAAACCGGAATCACCTCAATCGAAGCTCGTATGAGGCAGAACGGGCTTTCTAAAGATTTGAAAAATAATAAAATAATAAATAATTAATTTTCAAAATTAATTCTATATTGGAAAATAGGTTTATTACGTCCACACCCTCCCGAACCAACCAGAGGCTGACATGTGTAACTGGTGCATCGTCTCGGTCCATGGCCAGCTCTGGTCCATAGTGGATTCGCTCTACTGAGGCTAATGGAGCCCGATCTTTCGGGGAGATGGATAACTCTCACTTAGTGGAGACGACCCACACGATCTAGGCTACCGACCAAAACACGACCAATGCCAAGCAATCGCTGAAACAAACTCCGAATTATTATCAATCGTGCCAAAACCCGGTTGACCTGATCATGAAGATCAATTCCTGCAAGCAATTGAAGAACAAAGCAAAAGCAATCTGAAGTTGCAAATATAATTGAAGTATTGATGTGGGGTTCCGAAGCACGGTATTGATGTTCATCTAGCTAAACAAGAGAATTCCTAATAGTTTCACCAAGGAAAACTATGACTAAATGAAATCCAAATAATTTTGGGGGATTCCCTAGCTATATATTGGTAAAAGAGAAAGGGGATTCAGCCAGCACAATGGAGTTGTCAAATAGGACTCGTACAAAGCCCAAAGCCCAAGTTTTACTCGGAATAGAAAGTTGACTCAACTTGCTTTGGTCATTGCGAAGTGCTCCGAAGAAATTTCTAGGTGGGGTCAAATCCATTGGAAATATATCAAAGTAATCATTTCATCAAGTACAAAAACTTGCCAATCGGATGCCCTATGAAAAAGTTATGCTCGTTTTACTTTAGGATGGTATCCGGAGGCTGAATTGGTCTTCAAAACGTGGCACACTTGGTCTCCGACTTTGCTTGACGTAGGTGTGCATCCTTAAGATCCAAACCATGATTATTATGTATAAGCACATCACACGTATCAGGTAGTGGATTATTCACAAAAGTGTAATTAGATATGCTTAAGAACAACTTTACCTGATAATTGAATTGTCGAGCACGTGCTCTAGTAATTGGTGCTCGTTTATCTAGTTGAGGAGCAGTAGGTGTGGTTGTATCAGTGGAAGGGATGTCCTCATCATCCTCCCCTTCTTGAATTGGAGTTGTCCTCGACTCAAGTTCATCTTCTTCTCCCAAGTACAGCTTCAAATCTGTAATATTAAATGTGGGACTAACCCCATAATATGCAGATAGTTCAAGCTTATATGCATTATCATTAATCTTCTCTAGCACTTTAAATGGACCATCAGCTCTAGGCATCAATTTTGATTTTCTCAAGTTAGGGAACCTTTTCGATTGTAAGCAAACTTTTCGAGACTCGAACATGCAAATCCGGACCTCTGTGTATGTCGCACTAGTCTAGGATTACACTAGTGCACACAGGCTCAACATAGATGAATATGACAATCATACACAACAAAAACATAATAAAAGACTCCATATATTAAATATAATTTATTGAATAACCTTATGGTCAACTTACATGAATAAGCCATGTAGGGCTAGACTAAGAATATTAAACTAAGACATTGCAGCAGAATAGAAAACATAAATGACCCTTCAGTTTACCACAGGCAACTAACAAGGCTCACACCCTAAACATTCGTATCCTCCTGGTACTCCTCTAGGACAGGTGTAGACTCCTCAACTGGTGATATTGTTGTTGGCAAGGTGAGTACTTAAAGCACTCAACAAGTTGTGCATAGAATGCAATTCTAACATAACTATATGCAAGGCTTATTTCAAAGGAATGGATAACATGGTTATTTTGCAGTAAAGCAGCATTTATAACTGAATACAGTAAGTAGATTGAAAAGACAGTAAAACAAATAACAGTAAATAATAATTTCCAATATTTCTCAATTAAACATGGCATCCAATTCTAAGTCAAGTTCAAACCTTCCAATGGCAACCTACCATCCCAACCCAAGTTTTCAATTTATAAAATCTAACTCTTCACTGTAATTCTCGAGCATTGCTCAATACCACGAGCATGACTATCTAAATAGATTTTACACTCTGTAGAGGTTATGCGCTTTACCCACACGACATGGACCTCTCTTTTAGCTTCTAATTTCACGTTTTTTTTTGTGATCAGCCAAGAGGTCATGACAAGACTTCCACATACCCTCTGCCCTTCTGGCCCATCTTTGCACATTATCCTTTGCCACTTGCCCCAATCTAAATGATATCACCTCAATTGATGTTGGAAATATGCCCTAGAGGCAATCATAGAGATGATTATATTTCCATAAATGTTCATAAACAATGATGTTCTTCTTTGAATAACATCATGGATATTGATTAATAAGTACGTGACTTGTTTGTGAAACTCTATATTCATTTTTATGATGTTCATTCTAAAAGTGATCCCTAGTCGATAAACATATGAGGACACATATGAATAGACTGGCATATGTATTGGTTGATGACCATGTTTCACAGGTCATAGATATGGAGATATCAAACCAATAATATGAACGCATTTTGAAGAACATGGAGTTGGATCGACCCACCTTGAGACACTGCGAGGACGTGGTATTCTTTCATGTCATCAGTTAGTCTCATATACGATGTGTATGCTATATCCTTCGACTTGAGATTATTGCATGTTCTCAAGATGTGTAATGGCTTGCTTAGGGGTCATCAAACGCTACTCCGTAACAGGGTAGTTATAAAGATGGCTTTTGGGTTTATCATGAAACATGCTGCGAGGCATGGTCGATGAAGACAAGATTTACCCCTCCATGTATGTAAATCCCAAAAATTTGCCTTAAATATTATTTTATTGCAATTTGTGTATTTTGTGACTATTCTGGATTTATTGAATTTTATATGGATTTATTTGAATTTATTTTGAATTAAGTATATTGGTCTTCTAAGAAAATTAATTAAATATATGCAAAGTTAATATAAAGTTGTGCCAAAAATATTTTATTTGAGTTCAGAATATCTCAAAGTATTTATGAGAATTTTATTGGATTTTTCCTGATATTTTATTGCCTTAAACTAATTAAATGAAGTTTTGTAATTACTTTTAAAACAGAAAACCCTGAAAAGATAGTAGAAAAGTATTGGGCTTGGCCCGTTACTGTGCGCGTTGGGCCGCTTGGCCTGTTTTCGGAAGCTTTAGCGCGATCCGTTGGATTCTTATCGAACGGCCATCCTCGCGCCATGAGAGTAGATGAAGTTTGGGCCGTCGGATCGAGATCGAGAGGCGCAGATTAGATCTGGGCGGATCAGATCTTATCTTATCTCAGCCGTTAGTACGTTGCAAGCCGTTAGGATCGTGGCGCGTCGGGGGTTAATCGTGATCGTTGGATCGCCATCGAACGGAGCTGCGTCGTCGTCCTCGCAGAGATCTCGGTGCCGTAGCCGCCGCAGACTCCTTGTCTGAGTCACCGGCGGAGGGTGAGGCGGCGCTATAAAAGGGGCCCACCAGGGTCACCTTGAGGTCGCAAACCAAAGCCCCAACGTAAATCGCGTAGATTGAGCGCCGTTTAGCCAGAATCCGAAGAAGTTTGCCGAGCGCCGCCACAAGAGGAAGTTGCCGATTCGCCGCCATCAAGACGACGCGGAGCCAGAGACTAGTCGCATCTGCTTCGTCGTCGTCCAGAGCATCTCGTGCGTGCATCCGTTCCACCAGAGCGCCGCCGGAGAGAGAGTTCGCCATGGAAGCCGTCACCACTGGAGAAGAAGACCGTGCCGCCGTCAAACCAATAACTGAAACCAAGATCCATTCACGTCAGAAGGTAGACGACATCGAGAGTTTTCTGGAAGTGCCCCCGTCGGCCGCCGGCGGCAACCGTAGGGTTTCGTGCCAGTGGCGGTGACGTGGCTTGTTAGTTCGTTGGCACGTGGTGCATACTTGGTGGCCAGATCAGATCAGGAAGCGACGTGGCGTAGAGGTGGTGCCTCATGTCTGCGCAGTGCTGGCGCTATGTCGGCAGATGCGCGAGACCCGCACGTCAGAGAGCCAGGCCCGTATGGACCAGGTCCACCATGAACCTAAGGAGGTTCATGAACTGTGTCCATGGACCAAGGGACATGTGTCACACCCTGGTTGGTTTGGGTCAAGACTAATGTGAGCATGACGCGATAAATCGGTTTTTCAAAATAAAAATAATTTGGGAAAAATCGGATTTTCTATTTTCTGTATTTCTAGAATTAATTCAATCTTTGAAAGGCTATAACTTTTGTATTTAAACTCGAATTTGGGTGATTCAAATTTCTAAAAATTTTTAAAATTGAGATATATTTAATGGTGAATTTTATTTGATTTTTAGAGTTCATTTGATCTTAGTTTTGGTATTTATTTGCTTTTCTCCTTCGGTTCGCGTAGACGTTGAATTGTGCGACGCTTCGGAGGAGGATCTGTCGACCCAAGATCAAGTTCCAGAGCAAGACCAGAACCTATTCTAAGGCAAGTTGTGCTTTGATCATGGTGAACCCATGTTTATAAAATCGCTATATTGATTTACTATAATGCATGCTATTTCATGTATACAATTGTTTCAAACTAAATTGGGATCTAGTTAATCTACCAAATCGATCTATACCCTACCTTGTCATTTGTATGCCATGATCTATTGTCACCCTAGATTAGTTCACTATAGTTGGTCAATAATAAAATCAACATGGGATGGTTAGATCGTCATAGTTGCTTAACCATGCCACATCATCACATGTACTCGAATCATTAATGTCTAATCTTGATTAATGGAATATAGAACACTGATATGAACTTGTGTGCCATGTGAGATCACACAATGAGATTGAGTTGTAGTGGCGAGTAATGTTACGCAATGATGTTGAATTGTTGATGGCACACGATGCTTGGTAACCAACTGGGGTGGTAATCACTTAGATTTGGGCAAGTAACAAGGGGCGAGTATGCCAAGGTGGGTCCGATGGGTAGTGGGTATGTGGAAGTCTTGCTTCGAGCATCCTCAGGACTTAACCTTGCAAGCCTTTGACCTGAGCCAATCATGCAACCACATGTCTGGTATGGGACAGCCTAGCTGATTAATTTGCAATGTCTTAGTTTGGTACTATCAATGGTGGTGTGAGTTCCTGAGTTATGGAGTAATTCACATGGCATAAGAGGGGGGCCCTGGTTGTGGTTTTCAGACCCGCCAGTGTTGAAACCTTAGTGGGTAGTATCAAGTTAAGGTACTGCATTGTAAAGGCTTTGTTATAATTACTCGCCTTTGTGGTGTAAGGTTATATCGTGTGGGTAAAGTGCATCACCTCTGCAGAGTGTAAATCTATTCGGATAGCCGTGCTCGCGATATTGAGCAATGCTAAGGAATTACAGTTAAGGGTTAGCTTAATTAAATGGAAAACTTGGTTGGGATGGCGGAATTGCCATGTGGAAAGTTGAACTTGACTTAGGTTTGGAACTTGGTTTATTTAAGAAATGTTGAATCTATCTATTACTGCTATTTACTTTACAGTCTTCACAATCTATTTATTGTATTTATTCATAAATGCTACTTATTGCGAAACAGCCATAATAGCCTTTTACTTTGGAATAAGCCTTGCATATAGTTACATAGAATTGCATTCTGTGCACAACTTGTTGAGTGCTTTAAGTACTCACCCTTGCCAAACAACAACAATCAACAGTTGAAGAGTCTACACCTGTGTTGGAGGAGGAGTTCCTGGAGGATAAGAGTCGTTAGGATCCGAGCCTTGTCAGTTGCCTGTGGTGAACTGATGAGTCATCTACGTCTTCTACTTTCCGCTGTTTATTTCTTAGTTTATATTTCAAGTCTAGCCCTACGTGGCTTAATAATGTAAGTTGGTCATAAGATCATACACTTAGCTATATCAATAAATGGAGTATTATTATTATTATCGTTGAGTATGATATGATATGTACCAATGTTAAGCTGTGTGCACTAGCGTTGATCCTGGGACTAGTGCGGTAAACAAGTGGGATCGAATAAGTGGATTCGAGTCCTTACAGAGGTGGTATCAGAGCATACTGACTATAGGTCTTGGCCCTAGATAGCATGGTGGTGTCCTAGGTGTGTCTTCTTATTTGACTAACAAGACACTCTTGACTCTTCTTATTCTCTACTTCTCGCCTTTGCTGAATTTACCATTTTTTCGTTGCCGTTTCGAGTGGAGGACTTATTAAAAGTTCTTTGTAGAGCAGATGCCGATCTCCCCGACCTTTGAGGAGAGAGAGGGTGGCTATGCCAAGGAGCTGTGGAGAGTTCTTCAGATGCTTGGAGGTTTCTATTGTCCCCTTTACCGCGAAGGCAGCTGGTCAGTTAATGGTGTGCATCGAGGGTTTATCTGCAAGTTGATTATCTATGCCCGGGAGAACGAGAGTACCAACAGGCCGATTCACATTACCGTGAGGAGGTTCTAGTACGAGGTTGGGATTCAGGAGACTGCTCGACTTGCACTTCGCCGCATCTGCCACGACTACGCTGACGAGCTTCACGACACGGTGTTTAGGCTTCACCCTACTGTACGAGCGAGCCAACATTGACGGATCGAGGAGGACGAGTGTGCCACTACAGTACACCTTGCGGAGTTTGCTCTCGCCTAGGAGGAGCACATGAGAGAGACCACCCAGGAGCTGGAGATGGTGTACGAGGCGCTAAGGGTGACAGAGCAGAAGTTCAGGAGACTCGTGCCATAGCCGCTGAGGTGGTCAACGAGCTAGAGGAGGCTTTGCGAGAGGCTGAAGGCCAAGCAGCTCAGGGCGTTCAGGAGCCTGCAGAGGGAGCTGAAGAAGACGAGGAGGACCTAGAGGAGGTCGAGTATGAGCCAGGGGAGTGAGAGTCTTAGAGTTGGGTTGAGACTCAAGTGTTGAGTCACGTCTTTAAGATAGTCTTTACCTTTTTAGTAGTCGTTAAGGTTGTATGCTTAGTTTGGATCTTTGATTGCTGAGTGTGCAGTATGTGTTGCATAGCCTTTAGGCTTTTGTAAGCAACCATACGAAGTATTAATATAGTTGATAAGTTTGGGTTAAACCTGTCTTCCCCACTTTAGAAATTCTTGGGTCTTATCTATGCTACATCTACCTTTCCTAACCCAAGAAGCAAACAACGATGGTGAACACTCGTGGCAACAATGGTGCTTCAGGAAGTGGTCTTCACCATAATGACAACCCCAATGATGGAGTTCCGCCGCAACCATCACCTCCTGTAGACATGCAGAATTTGGGAGATTTTCTTGCAGCGCAGACCCAGCTTATGCAGACGATGATGCAACAGATGCAGCGTATGACCAACCAAGCAGCTAATAACAACAACAGTGTTCAACATGGCAACAATGGACCACGTCCTTATTCCAAACTATCTGACTTCATGAGGACTCGTCTGCCAACATTCTCAAGTAATGTCAACCCCTTGGAAGCCTATGATTGGCTTAGTACGATTATGAGAAAGCTGCACATTACTCAGTGTGAAGGAAATGAGAAGGTGCTTTATGCCTCTTATCAGTTAGAAGGGACAGCAGTAGAATGGTGGGAGAACTATTGTGCTGCACATGAAGCCCCACAGGAGATCACGTGGGATGAGTTTACTACTGCCTTTCGCCAGTTTCATGTACTTGAAGGCATGATGGACCTCAAGAAGGAGGAGTTTAGAGCTTAGAAGCAAGGAGGCCAGTCAGTGGCTGATTACTTGAACAAGTTTACCCAGTTAGCTCGCTATGCTCTAGAAGATGTGGCTACCGACAAGGTTAGGCAGTCACGCTTTATGAAGGGATTAAACTTTGGACTACAAGTGGGATTGATCATCCACAACTTTCCTGAATTCCAAGAATTGGTTAACAAAGCTTTGATTTTGGAGGATAAGCGCAAAGAGCTTGGTGAGGATCTCAAGCGCAGGATGGTTAACCAAGGAGGGTGACCAAACCAGTTCAGATTGAGGATGTCACCACAACAGTTCGCTAGGTTTCAGCCGCAAGCAGCAAATAAGGCATCAACCCCTTCACCTCGCCCTCCTAATCAGAATTTTCAGATGCCAGCTCAAGGGAACAATGCACCAAGAGGAAATCAACAGTCTGCTGTCAGACGTTGCTATGCTTGCAATGAGCCAGGATATTTTGCTAACAAGTGTCTACAAAAAGGAGGAATCACGCCAGTCTGCTTCAACTTAGGAACGACACCTGCTAAGGCACCTGCATCTGGGCGAAACCGTGTGATAGGACAAGCTGGAGCAACACCCTAATCAACAGTACGTTGCAGAGTCAACCACATCACAGCGGATGAAGCTCAGGAGGCTACGGATGTTGTACTGGGTAAGTTTCTGGTTAACTCAGTACCTACTATAGTTTTATTTGATTTTGGAGCTTCGCATTCATTTGTTTCTCGCAGTTTTGCAACTGAGAATGGATTTCATGTTAAGAATCTTAAGTGTGTGCTTTTAGTCCAAGCCCCAGGATCTGAGCTTAGATCTAGCCTAGGGTGTTTGGGAGTTAAGTTGCTCATGAATGGGATAGAATTTCTAGCGAATCTCATCTTGTTAGATACTCAAACCTTACATGTTATCCTTGGAATGGATTAGTTATCTAAGCATAAAGCTGTGATGAATTGTGGCCAAAGAGTGGTGTCATTGGAAAGCCCTAGTGGCAAGAAAGTGAAGATTCGTGCGACAGTCGTTCGTGATGGCCAATTAATGGTAAACAGCGTGAAAGTTGCTAGCATGGAAGATGTGCCCGATTGTAAGGGATTACCTAGAAGTCTTTCTTGATGACTTGCCGGGCATGCCACCAGATAGGGAGATTGAGTTTGTTATTGAGTTAGTGCCAGACACAGCACCAATAGCGAAGAGACCGTATCGCGTGCCAATAGATGAGTTAGTTGAGATGAAGAAGCAGATCGAGGAATTGCTTAAAAAAGGTTTCATAAGACCGAGTTCTTCGCCGTGGGGAGCGCCAGTTTTGTTCGTTAGAAAGAAGGATGGGAGTTTAAGAATGTGTATCGATTATCGTGCACTTAATGAAGTGACAATTAAGAATAAGTATCCTTTGCCCAGGATCGATGATTTGTTTGATCAGTTGAGAGGGGCTGGAGTTTTATCCAAGGAAGATCTTCGTTTAGGATATCATCAGCTGAAGATTAGAGCAGAAGATGTTCCTAAGACTGCGCTTTCCATGCGGTATGGATATTATGAGTTCACGATCATGTCTTTTGGATTGACCAATGCTCTGGCATATTTCATGAATATGATGAACAAAGTATTTATGGACTATTTGGACAAATTTGTCATTGTCTTTATAGATGACATTCTTGTGTATTCCAAGACGAGAGAGGAGCATGCAGACCATTTGATGTTGGTTTTAGAGAGGTTGCGAGAGCAGCAGTTGTATGCCAAGTTCAGTAAGTGTGACTTTTGGAAGGATAAGGTGGAATTTCTTGGGGATGTGATGACTGTAGAAGGAGTTGATGTTGATCCAAGCAAGGTCGAAGCCGTGTTACATTGGGAGCAACCAAAGTCAGTAACTCAGATTCGTAGTTTTCTGGGAATGGCACGATATTACCATCGGTTCATAGAAGGGTTCTCTACATTTGGTAGACCCCTTACGTAGTTGTTGAAGAAAGAAAAGAAGCTTGCATGGACGCCAGAATGTGAAAAGTTTTCAAGAGTTGAAGAAGCGTCTGACTACCGCGCCTGTGTTAGTAGTGTCAGATGTGCAGAATAGTTTCGATATATATTGTGATGCTTCAAAGCAAGGTCTTGGTTGTGTGTTAATGCAAAACGGCAAGGTGGTGGCCTATGCGTCAAGACAATTGAGGCCGCATGAAGGGAATTATCCTACGCATGATTTGGAATTAGTTGTCATAGTGCATGCCTTAAAAATATGGCGACATTACTTCAGTGGAAATAGGTGTGACATATATATAGACCATAAGAGTCTAAAATATATATTCACTCAGTCAGATCTTAATATGAGGCAAAGGAGATGGTTGGAATTGATTAAAGACTATAACGTTGGAATCCATTACCATCTGGGCAAGGCTAACGTGGTAGCCGATGCCTTGAGTCGCAAAAGCCATAGGGCAAATATGCTGATATCAAGTGAACAATCAGAGTTGTGTAGTGAGTTTCAGAAGCTAAAATTGGAGATTGTTCCACAAGGTTTTGTAGCTGCATTGGAATTAAAGCCGACACTTGAAGATCAAATTAGAGAAGGACAGAAGGGTGACGAGAAAATCAACAGAATCAAGTCTAGGAAGGATGAAGGTTTAGCGAAGGATTTTGTCGTGGATAAGCAAGGTACCATGTTGTTTAAAGGAAGGATTTGTGTACCAAATAAGAAAGAGCTTAAGCAATTGATTCTTGAGGAAGCCCATGATTCTAAGTATTCGATTCATCTAGGAAGTGCTAAGATGCATCAAGATCTTAAGGAAAGGTTTTGGTGGCCTAACATGAAGCGTGAAGTAGTTGAGCATGTTGCTCTGTGTGCAAAGGGTAAAAGCCTTGCATCAAAGACCCGCTGGTTTGTTATAACCATTGAAGATTCCAAAATGGAAATGGGAGGAAATCAGAATAGACTTTATTACCGGTTTGCCTAAGACTCAGAGAGGTTACGATTCTATTTGGGTTATTGTGGATCGTTTGACCAAAGCCACTCACTTCATCCTAGTGAAGACGACTTATTCAGGAGACCATTTGGCAAAATTGTATATGTCGAGGATTGTGTGTTTGCATGGAGTGCGCAAGATTGTGTTAGATAGAGGTACCCAGTTTACCTCGAGATTTTGGAATAAGTTGCATGAAGCAATGGGAACTCGCCTGAATTTTAGTACAATGTATCATCCGCAGACAGATGGTCAGACCGAGAGGGTAAATCAGATCTTGGAGGATATGTTGAGAGCTTGTGCATTAGCCTATTCTACGACATGGGATAAGTGTTTGCCGTATGTAGAATTCAGCTATAATAATAATTATCAGGCTAGTTTGCAGATGTCACCATTTGAGGTATTGTTTGGTTGTGCTTGTCGTACGCCGTTAAATTGGAACGAAACGGGAGAACGTTTGGTGTTTGGGCCAGATATTCTTGAGGAAGCCGAAAATCAAGTTGCTATGATTAGAGAGAGACTGATGGTAGCACAGTCAAGACAGAAGAGCTACACTGATAATCGTCATCGTGATTTGAGCTTTGAGCCCAATGATTATGTGTACCTCAGGGTTACCCCTCTTAAGGGTGTTAAAAGGTTCCACGTTAAAAGGAAG
Source organism: Otatea glauca (assembly GCA_036346275.1). Classification (NCBI taxonomy): domain Eukaryota; kingdom Viridiplantae; phylum Streptophyta; class Magnoliopsida; order Poales; family Poaceae; genus Otatea; species Otatea glauca. The sequence goes on along the minus strand of CM070719.1, from coordinate 23,691,039 downwards.
CTTGAGCCAACGTATGTTGGTCCGTTCAAGATTTTGAGCCGACGAGGAGAGGTTGCATATCAGTTGAAATTGCCGCAGTCATTGGCAGGAGTGCATGATGTGTTTCACGTGTCTCAGCTTAAGAAATGTCTCTGAGTACCAATGGAGCAGACACCCTTAGAAGCAATTGAATTGCAGGAAGATTTGACTTATAAGGAGAAACCAATCAAGATCTTGAATGTGATGGAGCGTAAGACCAGGAATAAGTATGTTCGCTTTTGTAGAGTTCAGTGGAGCAATCATTCAAAGAACGAAGCAACCTGGGAGCGTGAAGAGGATCTGAAGTCAGAATTCCCAAACTTATTCTCTAGTTAGCCCTGAATCACGGGGTCGAGATTCTGTTAAGGGGCGAGGTTTGTAACATCCCAAAAATTTGCCTTAAATATTATTTTATTGCTATTTGTGTATTTTGTGAGTATTCTGGATTTATTGGATTTTATATGGGTTTATTTGAATTTATTTTGAATTAAGTATATTGGTCTCTTAAGACAATTAATTAAATATATGCAAAGTTAATATAAAGTTCTGCCAAAAATATTTTACTTGAGTTCAGAATATCTCAAACTATTTATGAGAATTTTATTGGATTTTTCCTGATATTTTTATTGCCTTAAATTAATTAAATGAATTCTGTAATTATTTTTAAAAGAGAAAACCCTGGAAAAATAGTAGAACAGTATTGCGCTTGGCCCGTTACTGTGTGCGTTGGGCCTCTTGGCCTGTTTCCGGAAGCTTTAGCGCGATCCGTTGGATTCTTATCGAACGGCCATCCTCGTGCCATGCGAGGAGATGAAGTTTGGGTCGTCGGATCGAGATCGGGAGGCGCAGATTAGATCGGGGAAGATCAGATCTTATCCGATCTCAGCTGTTAGTGCGTTGCAAGCAGTTAGGATCGTGGAGCGTCGGGGGTTAATTGTGACCGTTGGATCGCCATCGAACGGAGCCGCGTCGTCGTCCTCGCAGAGATCTCGGAGATGTAGCCGCCGCGGACTCCTTGTCCGAGTCACCGGTGGAGAGGGAGGCGGCACTATAAAAGGGGCGCACCAGGGTCGCCTTGAGGTCGCAAACCAAAGCCCTAAGGTAAATCGCGTAGATTGAGAGCTGTTTAGCTAGAATCCGAAGAAGTTCGCCTAGGGCCGCCGCAAGAGGAAGTTGCCGATTCGCCACCGTCAAGCCACCACAGAGCCGGAGACTAGTCGTATCTGCTTCGTCGTCGTCCAGAGCATCTCGTGCACATATCTGTTCCACCAGAACGCCGCTAGAGAGAGAGTTCGTCGTGGAAGTCGTCGTCGCTTGAGAAGAAGACCGCGCCGCCATCGAACCAGTAACCAAAACCAAGTGATGAGGACATAGCTACGTCAGATACAACCATGGCCCCAATGACCAATGATCAACAAATTCCTCCTAGTGATCAGCAACATTCGACCCACATACAATTAACAATTACCTGTGCTCATGCCTAACAAATAAATCAACAGGTGAACTCGCTCCTTATAAGAATAATATAACTTGTGAGAGTCAGCTACTACCTAACGCAAGTAATTTAATTATTCTCAGGTATGAAGACAATGTGATGAGGTGTGAACGCCTGAGGGAAGATCAAAAGGAGCATGGACAAGTCAACAAGTAAGGTGGGAATGTGAAAGGATCCAACACGGCCTCCAAAGACCAGTCTGACTTTAAATGGGCATAGAGAATGTAAACGGAGTTCGTTTGGGGTGTGTGAGCACTTCATTTAAAGCTTGTCTCGTACACTTTCCAATGGATCCAACCTCACCATCAAATACTTTCTGAGATGGAAGATATCAGCAAAATACTCCAACATCCATAAACAGTCTTCAATGTATTGGGTGTTGTGCCACCATTATTTTTGGCTGATTTCCAATGTAATCAAAGTAGCGTGAGTCCACCTCCTAGCAGCCATCTCCTTGGATAAAATAGTGGACAAAGACCCTTCATTTCTTCGAGGTTTTGTTTTGAATAGTTACCTATGGTGGAACTTTATCCTTGTTGTCCTGACTCGGCTAGAGTAGTAGTAAATAAGTTTTGAAACCTCAACTTGAGTGTGTGCTTCATCCTTATTCTTGCTAGTTCTTCGATTGCTTGCAAGAATAGACCTTTGTGGTCAGGTCATCCGTGTTCTTGGCACAATTGATAATGACGAGGAGTGCGGTTTAGCGATTGCAGTCTCTTATCCTTGTGTGGTTCGTAGCCGGATCATCAAAGTCATCCTCTGCCAAATTGAAGTTATCCCCTCACCGGAAGATCGGGCCGTCTTGTGCGCATCATTTGGTATCATAGCAATGGTTGACCGGTGAGTTATTGTATCTTGTTTAGTTGTTTGATTGCGTTCTTCCTAGAGTCCAGAAATTTGCCCCACAAAAAGATTTGTTTCCCACTGTCCAAACCCCTTTGTGCCTTTCAATCAGTTAATTTTGGTTTGCTAAATTGTGTTTGTGTACGTTCTAGTGTTGCCTAGTTGTTGTTCATCTTGTTCTTCATCTTCTTGTTCATCTCCCCACATCAAATTCCATCCCTAAAGTCCAAAAACAAAAAAAAATCATCTCGGGCAGAATCTGTCCATTTCTGCAACCGCCACCAAAAACACCATAAATCTCACTTCCTTTTCCATTTTGAGTGAAATTAAAAGGAGCAGATCCGTGACTTAGTGGTCTATATTGCTGCCAATTTTCACATCCATACTTGAAATCACGAAAAATCTATTAATGTTTCAATAACACCTTTTTGATGTCCTAGATTCTGCAGCTGAGTGCACTTGTGAATTTGGTGCGAATTTTTCGGTACATTTCCAGAAGGTTGGACCTAAATAAAAGTTGTTGAAAAAGTTATCAAGAAGAAGAAAAACAATCATTGAAAAAGAGGCAACAGACTGGAAATTATGGCCTAAATACCACCTACTGTCTTGTGGGCAAAAATCAGCAAGTTAGAAAGATTGGAGAAAACTTGTGATTTCTTGTTCCAAATTGCATATACTTGAGTTGTTTCATCTCTAAAAATTGTATCCATTGCCATACATTTGTTTGTGCCTATTATCCATCCTTTTTTATCAGCAACATAGGCTATGTGCTAGTCTCGAACTATTACTCAATTTGTGCAAATCTGAGATTAGCTGATTGTTTTCCATTGCAACTGAATATATTGCCTATCCAACTCCACTTTCGACTAACCATACAGGTGCTAAGGCTTGCAATCGCTTTACTCACACTTGAGATCGATTTATCACGAACCAACCACCGGATTGCACCCCTTGCTGCACTTGTAAGAATTGTTAAGAGCTTGGTGAGAGCAAGAGAAAGAGACACTTGATCATTTTAGCAAGTAGTAGTGATAGGGAACTAGATATCTTAATGTGTTTTCCTGTTTATGACTAACTATGGCAGATGACAATGGAAGCATTGAGGAAAACCAAGCTGAAATTCTCACACCTCGCTCGAGAGGAATCATGCAACACTTGACACGATTGCTCAACATGCATGCTGAGAACTACAGCAATGCTATGGCAGAGATCAACAACAACCTTGCGACACTTTGTGATCGTGTTGATCGTCTTGATGGACGACAACCACCACATGCTGCCAATCAAGCCAATCATGCACCAAGGCCAAATGGAGCACCAGGACGCCGTACCCCACTTTCTGCCCGCTCTTGGACAAATGGGGTAGAAGAAGAGAACAATTGCGTTGCTGATACAAAGGACGATGATGTTTTTAACCCGCACAATGATCATGATCATCGGCGCCTTCAATACAATCAACAAGGTATGGGTAGAAATCAGTGTGAACAACGGGAGGTACATGATGATCCATTAGGAAAGATTAAATTTACCATGCCTCCATTTGCTGGAAAGTTCGATCCTAATGCATATATTAATTGGGAGATAGCGGTAGACAAAGAATTTGCAAAGTATGACTTATCTGAAAACCAAAAGATTAGTGCTGCAGTCAAAGTGCTAACGTCAGATGCAATATATTGGTGGAAGCATATATCTAGACATGATAAAGAACCTAAAACTTGGAATGCCATGAAAAGACTTATGAGAGATGATTATGTTCCTGAATATGTTCCTGAATATTTGCTTACTAAATTTCAACGCTTAAAACAGAGTTCTAAAACTGTTATAGAATACTATCATGAATTGCAAAATTGTTTGTTGCGTTGTGATTTACAAGAATGTGAAGAAGCTACTGAGCTTAGGTTCATACGTGGACTTAATCATGAAATTCAAGATATTCTTGTTGATGAAATATTTAGTTCTCTTGCAGACTTGATTAAATGTGCTTATAGAGTTAAAAACATGATTGTTGAATCTTTGAAAGAGTCTTTAGCTTCATTTGAGATGCCAATTATTGCACCTTCTGTCGTAGTGTAAGGACCAAGTTGGCCTAGAGGGGGGTGAATAGGCAACTTTAAAACTTTTTAATTCTTAAAAAAACATTTCTCAATAAAAAAAGTGACAGAAACAATTAGTATGAAGACTTAACACTGCTCTGTTTAAGTATGATTTGTATAGAGAAGAATTTTAATGAGAATTGACAATAAGAGGAACAAACAAAGATAAACTAATAACAGGATGACTCAAAGATTTTTTCACCGAGGTTCAGAACTCAAACTCCTACATCCCCGTTAGAGCACTTCTTTAGAAGTATAGCTTAACCAAAAGCACTTCTTCAGATGTATTGCTCCACGAAATAGCCAATCTCAATAGCTTTTGATTTTTTACTATCTTGACTCTTTCACCACTCCAGTGAGATGAGTCTTAACCTCACATAGCAATGGTGGCCTTCCACAATCTCTGTTGGATAGATCGCACCAACAACTTCTCAAACTGTCTAGGAACAGCTAGTTCCAAGAGTAAAAGACTATCCACAAGCCCTGTCTCTTGGTTCAGTAGCTAGATGCAAACTAGACTTAATCTTGGAGTAAGAACTCTAAATATTCAGAATGAATGTTTGTAGTTTTTGAGTTGAAGCTCAAACTCTTTGATGAAATGAAGGCTCAGGAATGCAAGAGATCAAAGAGTTGTAATTGATTTGAAAGATGTCAACGGTGTTCAGGATGTCAAGGATGTATATATGCAAAGCTCTATCTGTTTTGTGAACCCAAGCACTCTATATATAGAGCCTGAACAGAAATAACCGTTGTACCTGCCATTTGCCCATTGGGGGTTGGTAGGATAGATAGGGTAGGTCAATTACTAACCTTTTTATAAGAATTTTAAGGTGTATGAGTCATAAGTCGAAATATACACTCACGCCGGACTAAAAATGTTAGTCTGGGGTACATAAGATTGGAGAAGCATTATTGTACTCAGTGTGACCCATTTGCGCCGGACCGAAAATAACGGTCCGTCGTATACATATACTAGTCAAGGAAGTTTGTGTCGGATTGGAAATGTTGGTCTGATGTACACATACTTTGTTTTATTTGGATATCAGCAAAACAATGTTTGCGCCGGACCGAAAAAGTTGGTCCGGCGTACACATGCCTTGTTCCTTCTGAGTACCAGTGAACAACGTTTGCGCCGTATCGAAAAAGTTGCTCCGGCGTATATGGAAAAACGGCTAGTTTTATCTGAGTGAAGTATGTTTGTGCGGGACTGAAATAGTTGGTCCGGCGTACACATATAATTCTGGTCCGCATCAAACGTCATATTTCTGGTTAAGATTTGAGCAAAATAAGTCTTACCACAGAATAGGAATTTATTCAGAGTGAAAATATAATCATATGCCGGACTGAATTTAAAAAAGAATTCAGATTGGTCTGACGTGAACGTGTACGCTCGGTTTGAAAAGAATCAAATAAGAGTTCTTAGCGTCGGACTGAAAAAATCGGTCCGGCATACATGGAGTGTGCTTGGTTAAAAAGAATCAGAAGAGAACTCTTAGCACCGAACTAAAAAAGGCAGTCCGGCGTACATGGCGTGCGCTCGATTATGATTTGAACTTTTATTTCTTGAACTCCTGACAAGATGTTTGGTCCGAGAGAGAACTCTTTTTGGCTAAGAAAGGGAAGATCTGGATTTTTTGAGTGAGAAATATTAAATGTCCTATGCTCCAAGTAATCTTAGTGATTTTGCAAATGAACCAAGATCATTTCTTATGTATAATCCCTCTTAATAGTACGGTGATTCTAGCTATATGGCTTGAATAAACTCCCAAGCCAAAACTAGAAACAAACACCTTAGCCTTGATCTTCAAATGCGACTGTTGTCGGCTTTTACTTAGTATCCTTTTTTATCATCAACACCAAAACCTACATAATAAGCATAATTGACAAAAATAGGGAGCCTAGATCTCTCAATCTCCCCCTTTTTGGTGATTGATGACAATATCTTTTATATTATACTCAGAGATCTATAAAAGGATTACTCTACCTGCAGATAAAAGTTAGTCTGATAGAACAGATAATGTTTAAAATGACTCAAGTATTTTGTACTCCCCCTAAATGAATGCATGAGATGAATTTCATTTGAACACATGAAGCAATATCAAAATCATTCAGAAGGGGTTTTTCAGATAAAATCAAACAAAAGACTTGAGTTTTTATAACAAGCTCTTTATAACAAAAGACTTGAGTTTTTATAACAAGCTTTTTTTTATAACAAGCTTAGATTACTAAGAGTGGAGGCTCTACTGAGAGAACTATTCTATTCTTCACCCCCTTTAACTATTTTATTCTTCTCCCCCTTTGGTATCAATAGCCAAAAAGGTTACTTCTTGCGCTTTGAAAAAGTCCTTTTCAGTATACATGCAATTCTGGAACTTGTACTTCTTCTTAGAGGAGAAGATGGTGATTGTTCTTGGTCAGATTCAGAATGTGGAGTAGCCATTGCTTGATCATGCCAACTGGGATAATCAGGATCACCAGGCTAAGGATTGAAAGTGAGTTCATTGAAATCATGCTGGACATCTCTGATTAGCTCTTGAGTATCATTTGACTGATCCAACAGGAGTTGCGCTATTTGCTCATAATTAGAGACTAAGTTGTTTCTTGCATCTTGAGAGAAATCCCTAAGGTATTCAAGCACATCCCTGTGCCAGTCCAAGCAGTCACCGGTTTTGTCAAAGTTTTTGTACACGGTTTGAGAAAACTGGTCAATTTTGGCATCTTGGGCATTCTGCTTTTTGTTGAGATCATACAATTTGTCTTTGGCCACCAGTTGTTCAGTCTTGATTTCACCTATCCACTTCCTCAGGTCCCATTGATTTCCTCTGATCATATCAAACCTTTTATAAGTTTCATCCCTGAGATTTGCTTGGTCTTGATAGATCTTTTGCAGCATCTCCTGCTGTTGTTGATTTGCTGCCATTAGCTCATTGTGTCTCTGGGATGCCAACCTTCTTACTTCTTCAAAACTCACTTGAGCATGTCTGAGATCAGAATTGTACTGTTGCTCAAAAGATGTGAACCATCCAGGTTGAGAGTCCCACCAAGATGGTTGCTAACCATAATCATATGAAAATTCAGGCTCAGCAAATTCAGAGTGATGATAATGATGAGAGTCCTCAGAAGATTGCTGAGTAAAGGTTGGCATATGCCCCTGCGGAGGCCTAGAACCACCTTCTTCATGCTCATGGCTGCTGATGGAAATCTTTGTGCCTCCATGAACCTAGCTGCAGCTGCTAGTTCTTGAAATTTGTGAATTTCCTCATCTTCATGATGAGATTCTGAGCTGACAAGAATTTCAATGCCTTCATGCTGGCCAAAAATTTGATGGCTCAGACTCTCAGAGCTGTAGCCCACAACTTCTGTAGGTGTATGTGGATGGGCTCGGGAGAAATGTTCATGAGTATGATAACTGTGACTTTGAACTTTGCCATCATCATCTGAACTTGCATTTATCTTAGTGTCTTCTTGAGCACCTTCCTCATGTATTGCTGGAAGTGGAGGAGTAGGAAGTCTAGCTGACCTTTCTGCATCAGTTGTTGGCTTAGGCATCTTGTATTGTTTAGGTCGACAATTGAAGTCCCTATTCATTTCATTTTGGGAGATGATTCCTTGAGCCAATAGCATTTAAGTGATCTGCATGGCAAAAGGAAGAGGGCTGCCCATTTTTCTGCAAATAGCTTATTCCATCTCTCCAAAAATGTAAACTGTTAGATCAATAGGCTGTCTTGAATGGATCAGGTGTAGCAACCAAGCAAGACATGGAGTTACTCCCTCTTTGTATCCAATCTTAGGGTAAATTGTATGCCTTAGTATCAGGAGCAAAGCTTTTGCCTAAGTAGATAGACATTTAACCCTATTTGCATTAAAACCAGCCTCATTGATGTTTCTGTAAATATGGGCTGATACTTGCAAATCTGGCATATCACCAACCTGCCTCCATCTATTTCCAGAATACATTCTATCATGAATCCTGGTTCTGTTCAGCAAGGGACTTGAGGCACCAATAGCAGCTTCAAATTGAGGTGATCTCACTTTTCTCTTTTTCCATCAATAGTGAACAGAATATAGTGCCTATTCTTGTTCACAAGCAGAGAAGCATAGAATTCCAAAATTTTGTTTTCATTCCAAGCTGGCCCAGCAGAAGACATAAGAGCAGCAAAGCCAGGGGTTGATCTTACACAATCCAGAATTCTGTTTGAAACTAAGACTCAGCTAATTTGGTTCCAGTCCACATACTGATGCTTGCACAAGGCTGTCATGGGTTTACCACTCTTATTTTTCCTATTCTTGTAGCCTATATATATATTTTTCTGGAATGTGGTGATGAATTGCTCATTCAGGAGGGGTCTATCAAAAGGAAACTAAACCCTTTCTGGCACCAATCTAGCAGCTCTTAGTTTCTTTCCTCCCAAAGCAGCTAGCTCATGCCCAACAATTATGTCAATTTCATCACTAAGTTCTATTTCTTCATCAGAGGAGATGTTTGCACCAGGCTCATAGTCACTGTCATCTGAAGAAGAGGAGGAATCATGTTGCACTGGCTGCTTCCCTCTTTTTGGTGGTTTAGATGTTGTAACTTTCTTTACTAGTCCACTAGGTTGATGAGGTTGACTGGAGCTATCTATTTTGACTTTCTTTTTCCTTTTGACCTTATCAGCAATTTTTTCAAAAAGACCTCTTTTGTTTGGATTCTGAGAACACATTTTGACTAAGACTTCTTTTTCAAGCAGAAATACTGAGCTGACTTGGTTGACAAACAAATTAAACAGGCTGCTTACTGATAATGCAAAGCATAAAAACTGAAGAACAGCCTAAAGAACAGAGAGATGACCTTAAGAAAAGATTTCTAACTTAGGGTTTCAATCTAAGCAAAGAGAAGAGATAAAGATTTAAGAACTTATAGAACCCTAGAAGCAATGTCTTGATCACACAGGAGCACTGTTGCGAATCACCCGGTCAGGATGTGCTTCGGTGAAGAGTTGATCTTACGCTCAAGAACAGATTGCGAGAGGATTTATGTGGATCAAGAAAGCTTGAGAAATTTCTGAAGGATATGGAGGTATAAATAGTGCAAGTTGCGAGGAATAAAAACAGGAAGTTATTGCAGCAGTTTGGAGTACGGACAAACATGGGGAAAGTAACGACTGCAACTGCCCGGTTTGAAGGAGGTCTCTTTATGAAGGGGGGTTTGGAACTAGAGAATCCAAGAGGTATGGTTACCGATTTTGGGCAGGTTTAGCAGAGATAAGTCCTAAGAATAGAAAAGATTTTGACGTGAACAGCAAGGATATGATCTTTTTAGAAGTTTGAGATGAACATGATTTGAAAAAGATAAGTGCTGAGATGACAGAGCTATTGTCGTACGTGCCCCGGACTGCTTTTTCGGTTAGATCTGATAACTTTCCATCTGCGACGAACCGAGTCCTGATGACTTTCCATCTGCGACGGATCGAGTCCTGATGACTTTCCATCTGCGCCGGACCAAGTCCGTATAAGACATACTTGGTCCTACGTAGTTGGAAAACTCTCGGTTTGGTTTAGGCAGCAGTCGGTGGTACATAAAAAAAGTTCTGAACTTGAAAATACAGATATAACTAACTTCTTAAAGATTTTCTGAGATCTCTCTTTTAAAAATAATCTTAATATAAAGATCAATCAACCAATATAAGCATATAAGCATTGCGAAAGAATTTTATAACGGTTACATTGCGAAAGAATTTTATCTACCTCTATTTCCCAATCAATATAAGCATCAACACCAAATCCGTTATAAGAAGGAAGAACTGGAAAATTCTTACCTTTATCGGCAGAAGGAGATGGACTAAAGTTGGGTTGGTGCTTATGCTGTTTTTTATCAAGTGCATTCTCCGTGTTTTGAATTTGCTTGTTCATAGTCTCATTCATCTCTCGCAGCATCTCTCGGAGCTTATTATGAAGAACACACTGGTTACCGTCCTGGTCCTTCGGTACCCCCGCAATTGCTAGTAGAAAACAGAAGATAGCACAAAGTATTATCCCTATCAACTACTAGGTACTGGATAGTGGGATCACAAACTCTCACGCGTCTTACCACACCCTTACAAATGTTCTTACCAAAGCAGCAGGTGATACAACTGGTGGCTGGTTCGTGATACTGTGACTGGGGCATGAGTGAGGCGATTGCAAAGGAGAACCTGAACTGATAAGAAGTATGTGGAGCTCGGAAGGCAATATTTAGTAGCAAGGAATAAGCAATATCGAAATCAGATTAGCAAGCTGAATAAATGTCCAACGTACTTGTCACAGTTGCTGTCCTAAACGTGTTCCTAGAACTAGTTCAACCTAGCAAGGGATATATCAAAGCACATAGGACTCAAAGGACACAAGCAATTCTGATTATCTGCTTCTTTTTCCCTCTTTTTGCTTCTTTTCTTCTCTCTAATTTTTTTTTCAGTGCGGCTTTTTTTTTGCACTTGCCATTTTTTTCCTTTCTTTTAACTCAAAGGCAAAACAAAAATCTCATGTTTTGGAATAAGAGAAGATGTTAAACAGATGACCGAAAAATGGACAAGAACAGCACATGAAACTTGTGGGGCTCAGAACTCGGTCTTAGAGGCTGATTTTGAGGGTCCAAAATTTCATAGGTCTTATGACCTATGGATTTTTCAGATGCGCGTTGTCGTTCTCGTCGAAACAAAAGAAATTACGCCCCAATCGGAGTTCGTATGCAAAAGTTATGGCTGTTTTACTAAACACTGCGCAATCTGGAATTGCCTGCGATTTCACTTCTTCCTTTCGGTTAGGGCTAACAGTGCAAAACAAGAACAAGGGCAACGGAAAGGGACAACTAGAAACTAAGATCACGACCTCAAATCAGCAACAAGATGATGACGATGGACACAAATTCAACAAGCAAAACTAAAAATGAAAATTGCAAAGGCACAAAGGGATTGTAGGACAGCGGAATCGATGATGAACTTTTTGTGGGGCAAATTTTTTGGACTCTAGGTCGATGGCAAAACAAAAGTGGGGATACAAGAATTACCTATCGGGCAACCGAAGCTCTGATACCACTTGATGGGAATGGTGGCCCGATCTTCTGACAGGTACTGGTAAGTCGATTGGTGGAGAACTCGACGTTGACGATCCGACTTCCAATCAGAACGGATTCGAACCCTGCAATCGCTACACCACGGCTCCTTGGTTATCAACCACGCACAAACACGGTTGACCTCGCCAAGAAGGCTAATCCCTGCATGCGAATCGAGAACACAAGCAAGAACGTAGAAGATGCAATCTGAAATTGCGAATTATATGAAGCACACGAGTTGGGGTTCCACAAACCTATGAACGGCGAAAAACTGACAAAGTGTCTAGTTGTAATCTAAGGAAAACCCATCTATTCTAGCGACGGCTACTGAATATATATGAGGAAGAGGGCAAGGGAGGCGGCCAAGGGGGCGGCCGTGAAACCCTAGGTCGTACAAGGCCTTTGGGCCCAAGTTTAGATGTCGCAGCTCTCGGAAGATTCTGTTTATCATATTGTTTTGATGATTTCCGACGATCTATAAGGATTTTCGATGTGAAACAACTTCCGTTGGAAAGCTCTGGTCGTGGGCTTCTCCGTAGAATCCAAGAACGCCTCAAACGAACTTCGTATGACCCAAATATGGTCATTTTTAGTTGGACTGCTCCTAGGGGCCGAACTGAACTCGTGAACGAATTGGGCTTGATCTTGGGGTGGGCTTGGAACATCAGAAGTTGTTGGGCCCTTGTCTTGCCTTGAGATAGAATCATGACTTGTTGGGCCGGCATAGTGTCATCAATACCTTGGAGGCGTTGCTGTGAAGCTTCAACGCTAGGACGATCCGCAACTTGCGTCGCTAACAAGAAGTTGTTGGAGGAGGAGCGAGGCTAGTACGACTATACCTGCACCAGCACGCTACATCAACTCTACTTCTGCGTCTAGTGGTAATTCTGTGATCTATTACTTGTAGTGGTTCCTTGGTTGCATGGTAGAAAATTTTGTTTTTTTTGCTAGAGTAGCATACCCATTCCCTAGCAGTGGTATCAGAGCCTTGCTGCATAGTTTTAGATTCAGAATAGAAGCATATGATGATATGCGGAAGTAATAGATGTGATCTGTTGCTGTTTTGTTGGTCGTTCTATTTGATAGATCGGGTTTTGGCATTGTTAATAAGATTAATTCGTATTCGGTGGTCCTAGATGGGTTCAAGGTCATTACTCTGTGATCGTGCTATTATGGTCGTGCCACAACTTACCCCTATCGGTAGATTTTAAGCCATCGGGGTAGACCGTGAAACGTAAATCCACATGCTGCATGAGAAGATCAATGGGATTGATCGACACGGATTCATGATTTGATCTGTGTTTTCGAAGAGGTTTCGAGCGCTGCCCCTTCGAACCCCGCCAGCTAATCGGCTAGCGGGACCGTCGTATGTGTACAACGCCTTATATAGTTCATTGCGAGTTCACATCGTTTGGTAGAATGTGATTCTATGCATAACTTGTTTTTGCAGGATTGATGTAAATAGTATGGCCCCTTGTGTATATGATGCATGTGTGTAATTGTAATGGCCTGTGTGTCATCCTTGATTACAGACCAAGGTTGTCTATATTTGTATTAACGGTCTGCGTGTCGACTTGTGATGTTTCTTCACTCCTTATAATTTATTACTAGTGCTATTAGGAATAATAGCTTAGTGGTAATACTTGGAGGACTTAAGCACTTCGAGGCATGACGAATAGGAAACATGGCGATGGAGATCACCATGTGAAGGGCCATACTATGTCACAGTTAATGTGATTATCTGTGATTGCTTTTATGTTCCTGTTTATTTACTTATTTCTATGCATGTTATATAGTAGTTTCAAATGCTTTTAACATGGTAGAAATAAAGGTCCCTCAAGTAATATTAAGCAAAATTGATGCCCTCCCAATTGGCTACACCATTCAAAATCATTTAAGTTAATGGTAGGCCTGCTAAAGCAGGATGCCATTAACTTTCCTTGATTAAATGGGTTTGTGTCAGACACTCACACGCATAACCATTGGTTACACTTGACGAGATCATCATAACGGTTATGGACCTTGGGGCATAGGGTTTGGGACGAGGCATGGAGATGCCACCCAACAACAAGTGTCATATAGTGATATGATTAGCAAAGGGTTGCTTACCAAAATTCATTAGCCTTCTAGCAGTGATGCTAAAGGACACTAGTAGACTAATTAATTATAGGTCTTGAATAATTAAGTTTCATAAGAGGGATATGGAATTTAGTGGGTGTATCTTTATTAAATTGTTTAATATAAGTTACTCTTCATGAATATTTGTCTCAGTTTTTGCATATATTTTCTGTTTTAGATCATAGCACCACCTTCTGCTGCTCCCACTTCCAATCATGCTTTGCGTCCAATAATTGAAAAGGAAAAACTTAATGGAACAAACTTTGCGGATTGGTCCCGCAACATGAGAATTGTTCTCAGGCAAGATAAAAAGGAACACGTCCTAGAGCAACCAATTCCAGATGTACCTGACGAGAATGCTTCCAATGCTATTAAAGCCTCTTACAAAAGGCAGTTGATGAGTCCCTCGATGTTAGCTACCTCATGCTTGCTGCTATGAACTCAGAACTTCAGAAGTAGTTTGAGAACATAGAGGCCTACGATATGATCGTGGTGCTTAAGGGAATGTTTGAGACCCAGGCTAGGACTGAGAGATATGAGATCTCAAAGTCCTTGTTTGGATGTAAGCTATCCGAGGGCAGTCCAGTAAGCCCACATGTAATCAAGATGGTTGGTTACACCCAGAGCTTGGAAAAACTTGGTTTCCCACTTAGTCAAGAGTTAGCTACAGATTTGATTCTTGCGTCGCTCTGTCCGAGCTTCGAGCAATTCATTATGACCGAACTACATATGAATGGCATGGACAAGAATATCACCGAACTACATATGATTTTCAAGACAGCAGAAGACAACTGATGAGGACATCACTACTATGGATACGATCACACCTTGTTGTACCAACTCCAACACGTCATCCATGGGCAAAGAAGAGAGATATCAAATCCATCACGTTCTGGAATCCAATTCGGCCTTCGGATACCAGCCTGAAGTAAAACACGCATAACTTTTGTATACGGTTTACGATTGGAGAGTTCTTGTACTTGATTGAAAGCTTACAACAGGACTTTCCAATGGGTCTAGCCCCAGCTCCAGATTCATCGTGGATCAGTCGAAATCATCAAAACAATACACTACAATACTGTTTTGGGCTATTTTCGGCCTTGTAAGCATGTAGGGCCAAGCCCAAGTTGTGTGCGCCCCCCTGGCTGCTCACAACCCTAGGACATCCCTCTCACGTCCCTACCTCTTATAAACTCAGTAGCCACTGCCTTACACACTTGGGTTTTGTTTTATTAGTTTAGCCAAGTGCAAACTGTGAGTCTTCGAGTTGTGCTGGATAGCCACCTTGTCAAGACCTTCAATAGAACCCCACCCTGTTTTGCCTTCATTCATATTCACAATTTCAGATTTCTTTTACTATTGTTCTTGCTTGTTCTTCAATTACTTGCAGGAATTGAACCTTGTATTCAAGTTGATCATGCCCACGGCAAGATCAATAACCCTCCGGAGTTGGTTTAGCGATTGCTAAGGCGCATCATCATCGTACGTTGTAGTCCGATCGTCAAAGTCAGTTCCAGCAAATCGATAGTTATCGCTCTCGTCGAAAGATCAGGACACAACTTTACATGAGGTGGTATAAGAGTGCCAAGTTGCTCGGTGAGAGATTCAGTACCGTAGATTAGTTTTTGTTTTCTATCCTAAATTAAATATTACTCCACAAAAATTCAACCTTTAGATTCAATCTGGTATTTTAGTGAGTTTTGTTAAGTTTTGATTCATTAGAGTCCTTGTTTTAGTTGCGGATCGTTTTTCCTTCGCGTAGCTTTTCTTTCAATCTGTTGTGTAATATAAGAACCCAGGTGTCTTCATAACCGACCCAGAAGCGCCTGAGGAAGAGACAGGGCTGAGTGGAAGGCCTAGAGGATAAGCTCCATGCCAAGCCTTGCTGCCGTGCGCAAGGGGATATATCCTAGAGGCAGTTGAACAAATATTTAGGTATAAGAGATACGATTGTAATCTGAGTTGTTAGCAGGGTAAGAAAAAGATGTAAACTCTATCCTGTAACCGATTAGTATCCAATAACCGATCGGAATCCCTTAACCGATCGGGACTCTGTAAACCGCCTCACCCCCACTATATAAGGGAGAGGGTGGGCAACAACAGGGACACGAGCAATCTTAGATCCAAGAGATCCAAATAATCCCAGCACATAGGACTAGGGTATTACCTCCTCCGTCGAGGGCCTGAACCTGTCTAAACCTTTATCTTGTGTGACCTTCAAGTTTTAGATCTAGCGCTTCCCCCATAAATTCATTGTCGACCACAAAAATCGACATCTGTCTAGCACTTTGTTTTGTTCACAACTTTCGCAT
The DNA here is from genome assembly GCA_036346275.1 of Otatea glauca. Lineage (NCBI taxonomy): Eukaryota > Viridiplantae > Streptophyta > Magnoliopsida > Poales > Poaceae > Otatea > Otatea glauca. The sequence goes on along the minus strand of CM070719.1, from coordinate 23,675,091 downwards.
ACCAGCTCGGATTCAAGTGTTCTTGCACTTTCTTGAAACCTGGGAACGAGCTCTACAAAAACTTATTTGGGCATGGACTCTAATTCCATATCCAAGTTGGTTTAATCTAGACGTCAAATTTGGTGTAGCCAGTTGTACTTTCAATCCAGATCGGTTCAGTATTTTCATCATAATTCTCACATCCAAACTCCGATTGGGAAGTTTTATACTTTCCTGAATCCTTGAAGAGTCCTCTACAAAAACATTTCTGGGTTTCCTTTGTGATTCGGACCCCTTCAAACCGAATTTGACTCGGATTCGGATTTGGTCAGATCGGCTGAATTTAGTTCAAATCTGTTCACCTTGGTGTTTTGGCCATAACTTCTATATACGAGCTCCAAATTGTGTGTTCGTATACTTGTTTTAAAGCATAGAATATTGCGTTCAATTTGTTACATTGTGAGCAAGCTAGATTCGGTAATTTTCATTCTTTAATTGTGGCAACAAATTTGCTTGCATTGTTCTGGCCGAATTTGGGTTTGTTACTTTAATTTGTGTTCTAGCTTGTTCCTTTGAGTTGGTTGAGTCCAGTAGCATCCACAATCCACAAAAGCCAAAAATACCAATACACATACGTTTGGGAACTAATTCGTCCTTTGCGAACACTTTGATCCCAATTGAGACTAGCTTATTTCATATTGCTTGGGGCTGCTCTACTTGATACATTGCATAATCTTGAATTGTCATATTATACTGTCTTGTGACATCGAGATGGGCATACCAAAACTTTGCTCATACTAGTGTTAGCCGAAAGTCACCAAAAGAAAGAAAAGAGAAATAAAGAGCTAAAAGGCCAAAAAAAGAAGAAGAAAAAAAGAAAAGAAAATAGAATAGTGGCCGGCAGCACTATATTGAGCGAAGCCCTAATTTGTGTTCATTATTTTTCATATTGTGCAATTGTATTAATTAGTGAGAAATCTTGTGCCCTTTTACCTTTTCTGAAGCAATTAGCTAGTGTCTCTCCATAACTTATGCAACACAAGCTTTGGTGCTGAAATTTTTCTTATTTAGCTCATTCCATTGGTTGCATTAAGTTACATCATCTTTACGCGTGAGTTGCCTTGAAATTCGCTTATATCTTTAAGACCGGCAACTAGGACTTGTGAATTCTAGTTTGGGTCATTACTTATCATTACAATAACCAGAATTATCAGATTGCATAGGAAATAAGTATAACCTACCTATCTCCACATATTCTACCTCGTACGTTTGTTCAGTCCCTTGGCAATCGCTTTATCCAAGCTTCGGAGAACTTTTGACACCGCCAACGGTCGACAACTCTTGCTGCATGGTAAGAACTTGTAAGAGCTTTTGGTTAAAGCGTGAGAGTTGAGCGACTTTTCAGCACATCCTAATTGTTGGTAGGGACATATCCTTGTGATTTTGTTTCTTATCTTCACTAACAATGGCAAGTTCTCAACGTCGTAGGGCCAACAACATCCTAGGAGAAGAGATAGTTCACACTCCTAGATACAAAGATCGTATGAGCACAGCTTCATCACCACGGGAGGTACGATGACATAGCACATGTACTAATAGTAAGTTCACCGTACCCATTTTTAGTGGTAAATATGACCCTGAAGGTTATCTTACATGGGAATTAGCTGTAGAACAATCATTTGATAATCATGGAATTCCTGAGCATGAAAAGGTTAGGGTTGTTACTAGTGGATTTACTGATTTTGCTGATCTTTGGTGGAATGATTATATGCGTAAAAATCAAGACATCCCTACCACATGGATTAAATTAAAGAAAATTATGAGAGCTAGATTTGTTCCTTCATATATTGCTCGCAAATTACAGAATGAGTTGCAACGTCTAAAACAAGGTAGTAAAACTGTGAATGAGCACTACCAAGAATTTCAGAGTAGATATTTGCATTGTGGGTTAAAAGAGACCGAAAAGACTCGGTTGAACATCTTTTATTCTCGACTAGATTTTGATATTCAGATCATGATATATTGTAAAGAATTCAATTCTATGTCATGTTTTGTAGCGACCCCCATTTTCACATAAATGCAAAAATGGAAATCTAATGTGCATACAGTACTAATCCCATGATCAGTGGCTAGTACGCATATTTTCAACAATTGGAATCACATCCATACATCATTTTATTCAAGCGGAAGCTATTTGTACAAAATTTTCTTACAACTCAGAGTATATAAATATAGCAATAGAAGAAGCAAAGTCTTGTAGTGTGCCCATCCAATCCCACAGGCAACTGACAAGGCATAATCCCTAGAAAGGTCGCTTTACTGAAAATCCCGCATCCTGCGATGAAAAGAGATCTTTTGAAGCTTCGCTATCTTTTTCCACCTAAAACAACATAATAAGCAAGGGTGAGTACTTTACGTACTCCGCAAGACTTTAGCAAATCCTATAATATATGCAGGCCATTTCAAAGGAAAGGCTTCTACGGTTAATTTTCATAAAGCGAAATTGAATTTATAAATCAAGTTGTCATTTGCAAATGAAATTTAATAAATCAAGTTTGACTGATAAGAAATAAGTAAAGCATAAGTAATACTCATAGCCCTTCGTGAGCATTGAATAATTCAATGATCCAATAATCCAATCCTGCCATATCATTTCCTTGCCAACATGTGGCATAACCATAATCTTTGCCAAAACAAGGCACATTAGATTGAAACCATTCCATTTTGAAAATAGTAAAACATTTAGCTATGTGATGACGTTACCAAGTGCCTTTGACCGTAGGCGCGGTTAATTAATTAGATTTACACTTTGCAGAGGCGTACAACTTTACCCACAAGACATGACTGACTCTTTGTGCAATCAATAATTAGCACACTTCCTTTGGTGTGCCGCAGAGAGTCATGACATAACCGTTACATTACATAGACCTAGCTTTGCACCAACCCAGTGACGTGAAACCTTTGTTATGGAAGAAGAAACATGACAGTGTATCCCTGTCATTAAAAGTGGTAATACAAGCAGTAAATCCCTGCGATAGAAGCAGTAAATCCCTGTGATAAGGGTTTCTTCCTATACCAAGGCGTACACCGTTATACCGATATTCATTTACCCACAACGAAGTGTGGAAGCCCCTCATAAGCAAACCTAGAAAGGATTGCTCATACTATCTCCCGCCTACCAATGTGCAAAGCCAGACCTAAGCAACTTAATAGGTTAAGGCTGCCCCATCCCAGCACTTGTGGTTGCACGGAATTCTTAGCTTGAAAACAACCCATAGCTCGATCCTTAATCCGACACGGGCAATGCTCCACCCTACACTACCTACAAGTCTAACCCTTGCACAACCGGCTATTGCCAATAATTGCCCGCATCTAAACCATAGTTTTATTTTGGGGTTTTTAGTTAAAATACCAACAATTGACATGATGTCATAACCAACCATTTTCAATTCTCAAGAATCAATTTTGATCTGATCATATTCAACGTTGGTTCTAAAGCATTGCTAAGCATGGTTAATATTCGCATATACCGAAGTTGACATTATGTAATGTCTATCCCTTTTTCTATGGTATCAAGGTTCACATGTCCATACATATCAAGGAAGTTTCATGAGACAACAGGTATATCTACCAATACCACAAAATAGCATATTTACAAAAAATAAACGCATGCATGAAACATTTTGATAAACACAATGAAAATTAAATACTGGGATCAATATGATCAAAGGGGGTGCTTGCCTTGCTTAATCGTTGTTTACGACGAAGTCATGGTCGAAGCCTGTGTTGTCGACGACGGAATTAATGACGTCGAGTTCTACACGTTGTTCAATGGAAATATAGCGAAACAACAAATTCAATAAGGGCAAAAAGAAGACAGATAGTATATCAAATAAAGACTTGCTATAAAGAAACAGACACATATTCTTTTATAGATTATTTATTCTTGTTTTACGAATTCAAGAGGCTAAAATTATGTATTCTTGTATTTATAACTTCGAATTATAGATGCTAAAATTATTTAAAGTAGAAAGATTTGTCTTATGGTGATATCGTAAAATAGTATGTTGTTAATAGGATTCAGATGCAAAGCAATGTATTTAAAGACTTTTGAATTAAACATTTATCACTAAATTTCTGGCTGCCATTTTATCAGGCATAACACATTAAGATATTTACCCCATTTTCATGAACTAATTGTTAGAAGCAAGCATGGTCCCATATGCACACATACTTATATATATACATATATACCTATTATGCTCTTCATACTAAATCACATCCTATTTGCATAAATCATTATTTGTTCAATATTTTTAGCTAGCCTAACATTATTCCACCATTATGCTGAAAATAAATATGTTTAACAAACTTTCAAAAATTCTTTCCTTATCAATTTAGTTATTATTGCATAGTTACTAATAATATTAAACTTCAATAGAAAAGACATACAACAACTGGTTACCCAAATATGTTTATAGAAATGGGTGCATAGAAAAATAAGGATCATAATAAAATTGGTTCCAAATAATATTAACTTTGTTTGCAAAATTTCCATATTTAGTCTACTTTCATATGTACTATTCACCTTTGTATTAAAATATTTTTACGAAATAGCTTTTCAAAATATTTTTGCATATTCTGGAAGCTCTTTATTTTAGATGAATTTATAAATTTGTTTCATCTCATTTTGATTTCAAATGCAAAAGATATTCAAGTTTGAAGTTGGTTCGGGTATGAAAATCCAGGAAAATAAGAAAATACGCTTTCTATACTTTGAAAGCGCCTTTGTCCTTTTTCGCGGGTTTTCTTTTAAATCAGCTGACCGACAGGTGGGGCCATCCGGTCAGCGAGAGGAAGTGGCTGAGACGCGCTGGCTGACAAGGGGGGCCCGCAGGTCAACGACACAAGTCAAAGGCTCACCTTCGCGGCTCATCACCGGCGAAGCAGCTCGAGGGAGGTTCGGCCGGCAGCGCAGGGAGCTTCAGGGAGGTGATGCGCATCTAGGGATGGTATAGATTCGGTCGGAGGCGAGCCAAGGCGAGCTGTCACCAAGAGGAGGCGGCGGCGGCAAAGGGGGCTCACCGGAGAAGATGAACCAAGGTGGTTTAGTTAGAATCGGTAGCAATTTAAGCACCAAGGGGTACTGGAGGTTCCATTTTTACGGTTAGTGGGGTCGGAGGCTTACCGGATCACCCTGCCACCGTTCGCCGTGGTCGGGGAAGATGGGCAACAGTGGCGGCGAGCTTCTGGGTGAAGACTCCTCAAGATTTTTGAGGGCTTTTGGTTATTGTATCTTGATGATGCTATGACATGAAGGAATTGGCAAATGGTTGAATGTATCGGCTTGATTTGAGTTCGACCCGATCCTAGGGTTCTTCGGTCCTCAGTGGAAATTGGAGAAATCAAGGCGTTTCAAATGAAGAGAAGTGGATGGAAGGAGAGGGGAAGTGATGCGCGGCTTCTTGCGATCCCAAGACGGGTTTTATAGCCGGTCATTTGCTGTAGAGAAGCCGATTACATGGTGTGAACTCGGCAGAAGAATTGCGGCGGCTGAACAGAAGAAGGCATGGGCGGAATTGCGGAAAATCCAGACAGGGCAGCTGCGTGGCAAGGAGAGGACGATGACGGTTTCCTCGGGCGTCGCGAAGGAGCAGAGGTGGCGCAATCTACAGCTTCGGCGACGAGGTTCTGCTTCGGGGACGCAGCGACCGGAGGAAGACGAAGGCTAGGGGCAGAGGCTGGCAGGTGGGTCCGCTCGGTGCAACAGGCCCACAGGTCAGCGATGGAATGGAGGACTTCAAGCAATTTCAGCGAACAGAGCTCGGTTTGGTTCAAAGAATCAGTTATCTATCTTGTCGAAAAATTAATGAGAAATTTAATCCATGTACTAGAGCTAGTTTAGAACCTACCATAAAAATTTCAGACCTACTGGCCTTATGTAGAATTTATAGAAATTCTGATAAGCTAATGTGCACATAATTGTGTTCTCTGTTTTTAAATTTTATCGAAGTTTATATCTTATCAAAACTTTTTGAAACTTTTTATAGGAGTTTCTCTTGGACACATAAGCAATTCTGTTTTTGAATTTTTATAAATAACAAACCTAAAGATTATCTCCTAATATCTTTACTGAAGATGAATATATCCAGGGAGAAGGTAATATAAATATTTTCACATCGAAATCATGAATATTTATTTTTGGACATTTTTACTATTAATAGTCTTGCTTCATTAAATTACCTTTCTTTTCATCATTTAATATTTTGTTATGACTTTAAAATTATATTTTGTGTTCTGGATAGCTCCATAAATTTTTACAGTAATTTTTCTTATTTTGTTGTTTTAGAAATCTTTTCTTACTACATAAGTAATGGTTGATTGTTTAGGAAAATAAAAAGGAAATGAATACAGGAAATGAAGAACACAGAGAGGAAGCTCACAGAACAAGAGATGACGCCATGGAGGGAGGTCGGGCATGCATAGCTAGTGGCGACCATTCAACAGGGAAACCAAGAAATCAACTTGAGGTTTCTATTTGGTAGTTTCGGCTGGGTGCTTGCTTGCGGCAAATGAAGTCTGGGCAGAGAGGAGGAGCAACCTCATGGCAAAAGGCCATCTGAGAAGAGCTCACTGGTTTTTATAGCCCAGCAAGGCTGTAGAGGAGCTAGATGACGAGTGGGCCCGGGAATTGTTCATTGAAGTGACACAAAACAAACCTTATCTCCTCCTTATCGCCAGTAGATCTGGATTCCATTCAGTGAACTGAATAGTAATATTGATGTTAAATTAATGAGGAATTTATGGAGTATACTACAGATAGGCTTGAAGGTACTGACATATGTTCAGAATTATCTCATTCTTATAGAATTTATAAAAATTTGAACAGTGCATTGTGCACAGATTTCAGTTTTCCGTGTTTAATTTATTTTGGGGTTCATAAATTTTGAAATATATTTTAAAATTTTTTTCGATGTTTATTATAGCTTTATTAGTATCCTGTAAAATTTTCAGCTTCAAAGTATTTATATTTCATTTAATAAAATTCTGACATTGGAATTACCAGATTTTCAGCCTTTCAGTTTTCGAATTTGTACAATTATCAAATATAATTATTATTTCCTGATATTTTTACTGTTCATATAATGATCCAGAGTGAATATAAAATAAAAAATTCAAGTCGAATTAATGCATAATTATTTTTATATAAATCTGACAATTTCACTGTTGCTAGTAATGGATTCATTAATTGCACTCTTAATTGTTTTGATGTGACATGTAACTTCCTAAAATATCTCCATATTACCCTTAACTGCCAAAATTAACTTCTGAATAATTTTATATGTTTAAATAAATTTTTGTTTATTTTTTGTTATAAACTTTTTGAAAGATCGAGATGGCGAACAGAGGGGGGTGAATGGTCGCAAATAAATTTCCCCCCAAAATACTCCAACAAAAACCTCGTCAAGATCGCTCAAAGAAAATCGTGAAAAACCCGAAAAACTAGACAACTATGTGTACCCCTAGCTTGCATGGATAAGTACCATAAAATATGTGAGGATTTTTGAGTCACAATCCTGGTTGTCTAGTATCCAATATAAAGAGGAATCAATCCAACTCTTGCTTTTAGAAAGGAGATCAATTCTAATCACAAAAGTCATTTTCACAAGAGCAAAAGCAGAATTTCCAGAAACTGTCCTCAATTTGAACAGGAGGTTGGTGGGTTTCTGCAGCTCACAAAATTTTGATAATTATTCTCCCTATAAGCAGAAGAGTCGTGAACAACTCCACCAAATTTCTCCTCAAAAAGCCTTATAGAAAAAACACGAAACGAAGAACACAGTCAGTCATGAACTTCGAGCAGAAAGTTTGGGGCTCGGTTTTCACCTCATGGCATCCAAACGGTGCAACAAGTGAACTCTAAAATTTTTCTACAGGTGGATATCAGAGTCCCACACCTTCTCCAACAATAATCACTTAAAAAGGATTTTTATAGATTTTTATAAAAATCAAATACTAAATGCTGCGCAAAGAACAAGTTCTGAACAAAGTTGGAACTTGAAAGAAAAGATTTTCTCTACTCAATCCAAGAGTGCAAAAGCGATGTAAAACCATATGAACACACTCAAAACATCCAAGATCAACAGAATTTAGAAGGAGGGGAGGCAATTCCAAATTGCGTGAAGCTAAATTGCGAGAATGTAATTGCGGGAAAGTAAATGCTGAATTTAAATTGCGTAAAGTAAGACATAATGTAAATGCGCAAAATAAATTCAGAGTTGGATGGATAAAACTTTCATTTCTGGAAGGAGAGGTTACAAAGCCATACTTTCATGTGGGCAAAGCTCAAAGAGCATTCAAAAACCTTCAAGGGGAGGAGGCTACCCCTCCACCCCTATTTATACTACTCTTGGGCCACCTACCACCCTTGGATGAGTCCCTCAACCCTAGAGCACTCATCTAAGGGCTAGGATTAACCCACACACACAGCCATGCAAGGGCTAACCCAAAACCCACACACATACCGGGTTTGCTTGCACGGTTTTCAAAGCATACTACCTAGACCCGCTAACCTATCAACTAGACCTCAATCCGACGGCCCTCATTGATCCACGCAGCATCTAGGTAGCATCATCTCCTTTCCATGTCTTCTTGACTTGCCCGGACTCCGTCTCCAATCATCTTTCGGCAATCTCCCAACCGTCTGGACCTCCGACGCTCCTCGCCTAGTCCCGGCCATCCTCCGCCTCACCATGACCTAGCTCCATCGCCCTGCAACCATCAAAGACAAGGAAAAACCTTTCACATAGCAATGCCCACAAAGATATTCAATGATTATTCCAAAATCATTAATCAATCATAATTGCTCTCAATGGTCTGGTGCTACTACCCCTAGGCTGGTAGCACTAAGTAGAGCAACCAACACTCAAATTGCTTCAAATCCAATTCAATTCAAATCAAACCAAGCTCAAAACTCGTCAATTACTCATCACACACAAGGATAGACCTCCACATGGTCTTTCAATCTCCCCCTCGATGAGTATATTGATAAACACATGAAAAGGCATAAGTTTTGAGTTTGAATAAGAGAGAAGAAAGCAATTTGAATGCAAAGCCAAACTTGGTACAGAATATGGAAATAAGATCATGACCAAGTTGGCAGAAAAGGGATTTTAGAGCTAAACTTTAGAGAGAGAAAGTTTTCTACAAAAGCTCTAAAAGACCCAATAAAACTCACAAGGAACACTCGAATATGCTTATGATCATAAAAATTTGCAATTGTCACAAAGATCATAAGAACCAAAGTGGATTAACATTTTTCCTTTGAAGATGCCTTTTCTACATTTTTAGAAGAAAGCAATTTGAATGCAAAGCCAAACTTGGTCCAGAATAAGGAAATAAGATCATGACCAAGTTGGCAGAAAAGGGATTTTAGAGCTAAACTTTAGAGAGAGCAAGTTTTCAACAAAAGCTCTAAAAGATCCAATAAAACTCACAAGGAACACTCGAATATGCTTATGATCATAAAAATTTGCAATTGTCACAAAGATCATAAGAACAAAAGTGGATTAACATTTTTCCTTTGAAGATGCCTTTTCTACATTTTCTCCCCCTTTTGGCAATATAGGCATCAAGAATTTTTATTTTATTTTCTCCCCCTTTATATATGTATGCATGAAATGCATCCTAAGTGAGCTTTGAGAATTATCCAATTGATCATAAATGCAAGATATGACACCAAGCTAGTCAATTTAGAAAATGACTGAACTAGGATGTTTCCAAGAACAAATTCATTTTGCTCACAAGCTTTGTTTACAAGATTTTATTTTAGCAAGATTTGAACAAGTGCAAAACTTAGCAAAAGTTTCAAAGCTAGAAGCAAACACCACTCATAGGATCAAATGGAAAACCTAGAGTTCAACCTACTCAACACTTTGGGGAATCTTGAAGTGCATATAGAGTCCTTCGAGCTCATTTTTCAATTCGTGCAAATTCTTCTTCTTTGATATTTTGAAAGACATAGCGGGGTGCAAATGTTTGACATTATTTGCATTCTTTACCCACTTATGTTTTTGTTATTTGCATTTCTTAATGATTGACTCAAGCCATGTTCGATCACCCCAAGAGTAACTCTTACGAGAATGATCTTGGTCATACACGATATATTCCAAGTTCATCCCAAGTGCAATGGGAGGCAGTCTCGAGAATATGTAGTGTTGAGTTCAATTTTGCACAAAAGAGAGTCAAAATTTTCTTAATTTAGCACATATGAGCAATTTTGAAGGACTAAAATATGGATCAAGAAAGTTTCACCCAAGTTGCTATAGAGACTCTAGAGAACTCCATAAATTCACAATTCATGGTAAAAACCTCTAGAGAAGAAACTTAACAAGAAAAAGCAACATGTTTTTCATTTAAGATTTTCAATTTTCAGATTTTAACAAGCTTAGTATGACAGATGAACTTGGATAGACCTAAGCTAGTGATTTTCTTCAAAGATGTAGCAAGGTGCATTACATGAAGATTGAATCAATTGCATAATAGACAAAGCTCATAAAACAAAAGAAAATGCAGCCTATATGCAATGCATGAACAGATTTTCAAACTCCCCCTCAACATGTGAGTCAATTTTAAGCACAAGTTGAGTTATTAGCAGTGTTAGGCATAGAAAAAACCAAATGAACTCAATTGAAGCCAAAAAATCAAAAAAGAGGAGAAAGATTGAAAAACTACAAACTGAAAGGCTATAGAGTTTAGAAAAGATAGTAGAGAACACTAGGCTCAAACTCGCTCTCATCTTCACTAATGACTGACAAAGGATAGCTAACTCTTGAACTCCAACACAGGAGCAAACACAAACCCTGTCTACCCAGGAGGCCCAACACCTGCTAGACCTATAAATCTGTGAGTGAGCTCAACCAAGAAGAAGAAAAGAATAGCATCCTGAAGCATAAGATGAGAGGTCCATGCCGAAGCATGCCAGAAGTCTAGGTGAAGTGAACTCAGAACTCTAAAGAGAAAAACCCATAATACCCAGAACAAAACAAAAGAAAGAAGAACTGGAAGAAAAAAAAATATAATACATAATATACAAGCTAGCTCCCCCTCACAGAAGGCCGTAAGGGCACACGACCTCAAGCTCACTCCTCAGGGCAACAAACCTGGAGCTATCCAAAGGCTTGGTGAAGATATCGGCTAACTGAAGGTCACTCTCTACAAACTGAAGCATGATATCCCCCTTCTCTACATGGTCTCTAAGGAAGTGATATCTAATATCAATGTGTTTGATCCGGGAATGCTGCACTGGGTTTTTAGCAATGCAAACAGCAGAAGTGTTGTCACAGAAAAGTGGCACACTCTGTATATCTAACCCAAAGTCCCGCAAGGTTGATCTCATCCAGAGAACTCAGCTACAAAGAATCGGTGCGACAACATACTCGGCCTCGGTGGATCATGCAACCCTGCATCGCTTCCTAGATGACCAAGAAACAAGAGAAGTGCCAATGAATTGGCAAGTGCCAGAAGTGCTCTTCCTATCTATCCTACAGTCAGCAAAGTCAGCGTCGGAAAAGGCTCTAAGAGATAGACAAGAGGAGGAAGAGTACCAAATACCATAATCAATGGTAGCGCGAAGGTACCGGAAAATGCGCTTCACCGCCTGACAGTGAGAGGCACGAGGAGAAGCCTGAAATTGGGCGCACATACACACGACAAAGTGTATGTTCGGCCTCGACGTAGTGAGATACAAGAGGGAGCCAATCATGCTACGAAACTCCTTTTGATCAGCAGGCTCACCATCCTCATCAGGCTCAAGGACTGCAATGGTGGCCATAGGAGTTAACACTGGCTTCCCGTCAGACATGTCAAAGCACCTCAGGAGGTCCCAGGTGTACTTGCCTTGATGCAAGAAAGTGCCCTCTCGAGTCTGCTTGATCTGGAATCCAAGGAAGTATCTCAACTCTCCCATCATACTCATCTCAAACTCTGTACTCATCACATCAGAAAACTGAGAGACAAGAGAATGAGACGAGCCACCAAAAATGATATCGTCCACATAAATCTGGACAAGAAGAAAATGAGACTCATGGTGTCTGATGAACGAGTTTTGTCTACTATGCCCATTTTAAAGTCATGGCTGAGAAGATAAGACTTGAGCCTCTCATACCATGCTCTGGGGGCCAACTTGAGTCCATACAGAGCTTTTGAAAGCTTGTATACATGACTCGGAAACTTGGGGTTCTCGAATCCTGGAGGTTGCTTGACATAAACCTCTTCCTATATATAGCCATTGAGGAATGCACTCTTGACATCCATTTGATAAAGCTTGAAGCCTTTGGATGCAGAAAATGCAAGTAGGATTCAGATAGCCTCTAGCCTAGCTACAGGGGCAAAGGTCTCCTCAAAGTCAAGACCCTCAACCTGTGAAAAGCCCTGTGCAACTAGTGTAGCCTTGTTTCTAACTACAACCCCATCCTCACTCTGCTTGTTTTTGAACACCCACTTGGTCCCAATGACATTATGACCAGATGGGGGCTCGACAAGCTGCCATACCTTGTACTCATCTAGCATCGTTCTGGCCATCTCAACCAAGGTCCTGTTCTTCCTTTCCACTACGCCATTCTGCTGAGGGGCGTAGGGAGAAGAGAACTGATGCTCTAAACCAGACTCCAAACAAAAGCTCTCAAAGTAGGAATTCTTGAACTCCATGCCATTATCACTGCGTATAGCTCGTAATGTACCTGGGAGCTCAATAGACAACCTACTGACCAAACCCCTGATGTGAGAAAAAGTCTCATCCTTTGAGGCCATGAAGAATACCCAAGAGTATCTAGAAAAATCATCAACAATGACAAGAACATACCACTTCCCTCCTGCTGACTGCATTCCTAGCTGGACCAACAGTGTCCATATGTAAAAGCTGTCCTGGTGAATCAGTCATCACTACGGTGACTGGAGGATGAAAAGCAGTAACCATCTTGCCATGTCGGTAAGGAGAGCAAACTAAATCTTTGACCATCTTGAGTTTCGGCAAACCCCGAATGAGATCGTGGCTGCTAACTCGGGTCAAATGATCAAAACCAATGTCACCAAGTCTCCTATGCCAGAAGGAGAGATCACGGGACTCTGAAGCAATCAAACAACGGAGAGAGTCTCTAGAAGAAGCAGAAAAATCAGCAAACTAAACCTCCTGAAGAATCGAGGATTCTACAGGCGCTACTCTTAAAACTCACCTCGAAAGAGTCATCAATAAGCTGAGAAACAGAAAGCAAATTGTATTGCAGCTTACTTACTAAGGCAACATCTTTAAGAATGAAATTGTCATTAATGCAAATGGTACCTTTAGCAATGACTCTACCTGAAGAAGCATCCCCGAAAGTGATCAACTCATCACCGGGGGCTCGGACTAGGGAAGAGAACCATCGAGAATCTCCGGTCATATGACGAGAACAACCGGAGTTGACAATCCAAACATCTCCTTTCCCATCCGACGAACCTGATCAAGACACAAGAGAGAAAGATGACTCAGTACTGGGATAGAGTGAAGACTTGGGAACCCAATACTGAACCACACGACGCCTCAAAGTACCAGCCACAGAAGAAGACTGGACTCGAGTGTCTCTCTACAGTTTAACCTTAACATGATCAAGAGCAACTCTAGTAGATGATCTAGAGCTGGAATCAGGTTAGCCCGCCGTGGTGCAAAAGCCGACCATCCCGGTGAGGCTTCCTAAATCTCCTACAGAAAACACCTCACGCCGATATCTACCTCGATGGGAAAAACGAGGAATATCAAAAGACAGCGGAAAGACTCGACTACTGAACAGCTCCAAGACTAAAACTCAAGAACCAAAGATGAAAATCGAGTCCGGATTTGCCCAAAAACAAAGCGACTCTCTAACCTGTCTAGAAGCAGTGTGTAACATAGGAGCACTCAAAGTCTGGGGATGACCCTGAATACCCCTAAGAGCAGCAACATGCTCACGCCGAGTGATCTTGGCGCGCCTTAGGCAGAAATCTACTAGGTGACCATCCTTCTTACAGAAGGTGCTTGTGTACTTTGCCTTGCTAGAGACAGAAGCAACAGGAGTAACACCCTTCTAGTCAGAAGTCCTATGGACAACCCCAGCAGACCTAAACATGGTGGTGCTCACTCTGGGATCTACCACAATCTCACCACTCTTGGAGCCGCACACAATGATGGGAGGATGGGCCCGAGCGTGCTCCAAGGGATCAAATCCTAGACCTTGATTGAATCTACTAATCTTGGATTGGTCTAGAATAAGATTGAGCTTCTTCTTGCCTCCTACAAACTTCTCGAGAGTGCTCATAAGATATTGGCAATCTCGAAAGAAAGAGGCACAAGAATAACAGGGGGAAGAAGAAGAAGAACCAGAAAGATGAGCTCTCTCAGCACATGCATTTTTCTCCCTCAGCACGGCTGCCTCAATCTTGAGGGCCTCACAAGAAACGCAAGACGCATTTCTAATTCTATGGGCTTGGTCTTCTAATTTCTTCCTAAGCTCGACATGGATTTTATCCAAGTCCCCCTCAATCATAGAACATCGTAAGCAACATTCTTGTGACTTATCTAGTAAGTCCTTAGTAAGATTAGCACACTTGACATTTAAGGATTCATTGTCATGTTTTAGTTACCTACAGCCCTCACATGAGCTGACTGGGTCCTTAGAAGCATGCATTTCAAGTTCATCGTTTCTAGAAGAAAGCTTCCTAAGGTGATCGCTCATGGCATCAATTTCGGCAAGCAATTTAGGGCAATTAGAGCATGATGGAGTAGAGTGAGCATGAAGAAAACTAGCATCTAGTGGAATAGCATCAACAGAATCATCGCTAGCATTCTTCAACCTAAGACTATCTAGTTCAGATAACACACTATCATGCATAGTCCTTTGGTTCTCCAACTCCACAAGAAATGCATCACTCAAAGAACAGTTATCAGTGACTCGAGAGGGAGAAGATCTAAGAGAAGCTAACTCTCGAGTCAAGGTACCTACTTCCTTCTCTAGCTCCACACATCTAGCTCTAGCTCTAGCATGAAATTTTCCTAATTTGCAAAAAGCTTCATTGAGCTGGTCATAGGAGGGTCCTCTTTCGTGTCGCTGTACAGCTCGGAGTCGCTGATGCCATTGACGTCGGCCATGAAGCACATGCCGGAGAAGTCGTCGCCGCCTTTCTTCTCTTGCAGATCATCCTCGCCCTCGTCGCTCCATGTCTTTGTGTCGGAGATGTTGATGTCGCCAAGCGCGGCGAGGACGCGGTGGAAGAGCTTCTTGTTCTTGGAGAAGTTGTGGTACTTCTTCTCGTGCGTCAGTTCACGAACTGGAGGCTTCTTTTTGCGGTTCTTGTCGGTGTAGTCGTTCTTGCCCAAACCGCCAACGTCGTTCTTGCCCTATTCCAGCTTGGGACAGTTCGCCCGAATGTGGTTGGGGCCACCACACTCGAAGTAGGTGATCATGCCACCTCTCTTCCTCTCTCTCACCCTCTTTTATGCATGAGAGAATTTGCGAGCAAGAAGAGCAAGCTCATTTTCTGGAAATTTTTCCAGTTGGTCATCGCTTAGCTCACAAAGGGTGGAGAGGGAGAAACCACAGAAAAATCAGAAGAAGATCCATTGGGATCGGTGAATAAAGCCATCGACTGAGATTTCGTCTTCCGTGAGATGACATCGATCTCATGAGTCTTGAGGCGGGAATAAAGCCCGTCAAGAGTCAGAGTCGATAAGTCGGTGGTGTCCTTGATGGTGGTCACCTTCATCTCCCAAACCCGAAGGTCGAGTGCTGTCAAGAAATGCCGAGCATTGTCCAAGTCAGGGTATATGCATCTAACTGCTCGGAGGTCGCTCAAGATCTTTGTAAACCGACCAAAACACTCGTCGAGACTCTCACCAGCGCGTTGATCAAACTTGTTGTACTCGCGCTTGAACTGGTCCTGCCTCACAGTCTTGATTTGAGTAGAGCCCTCATGGTAAACATCGAGGGTTACTCAAATCTCGTGAGCGGAGCGAAGGTGAGAAATCCTATCATACTCACCGCGGCTAAGACCCTGTATGAGAATGTTCCTTGCCTTAGCATTCGCCTCAACGTCAGCTATATTGATGGCAGTGATATTTTCAATAGCAGGAACCTCATACGGGAGTTTCACCTTCTGCCATTTCAGGTAGCCCTGGGTAGTGATGTATGACTCTATCCACGACTTCCAAAAAGGAAAATCAACTCCATTAAAGAGGGGAGGCTTGGTGGAATATTTGTCCGTCGTCATGGCTCTTGAGACCGGTCAAGATATAGAAAGACCAGAACCGGCTCTGATACCAATTGAAGGATCAAGATGGCGAACAGAGGGGGGGTGAATGGTCGTAAATAATTTTCCCCCCAAAATACTCCAACAAAAACCTCGACAAGATCGCTCAAAGGAAATAGTGAAAAACCCGAAAAACTAGACAACTATGTGTACCCCTAGCTTGCAAGGATAAGTACCATAAAATATGTGGGGATTTTTGAGTCACAATCCTGGTTGTCTAGTGTCCAAGATAAAGAGGAATCAATCCAACTCTTGCTTTTAGAAAGGAGATCAATTCAAATCACAAAAGTCACTTTCAGAAAAGCAAAAGCAGAATTTCCAGAAATTGTCCTCAATTTGAACAGGAGGTTGGTGGGTTTCTGCAGCTCAAAAGTTTTTTAGAATTTTTCTCCCTATGAGAAGAAGAGTCGTGAAAAACTCCACCAAATTTATCCTCAAAAAGCCATACATAAAAAACAGGAAAAATTGAAGAACACAGTCAGTCAAGAACTTCGAGCAGAAAGTTTGGGGCTCGGTTTTCACCTCATGGCGCCCAAACGGTGCAACAAGTGAACTCCAAAATTTTTCTGCAGGTGGATATCAGAGTCCCTCACCTCCTCCAATATTAATAACTTAAAAAGGATTTTTCTAGATTTTATAAAAATCAAATACTAAATGCTACGCAAAGAACAAGTTCTGAACAAAGTTGGAACTTGAAAGAAAAGATGTTCTCTACTCAATCCAAGAGTGCAAAAGAGATGTAAAACCATATGAACACACTCAAAACATCCAATATCAACAGCATTTAGAAGGAGGGGAGGCAAATCCAAATTGCGTGAAAATAAATTGCGAGAATGTAATTGCGGGAAAGTAAATGCTGGATTTAAATTGAGTAAAGTAAAGACATAATGTAAATGCGCAAAATAAATTCAGAGTTGCATGGATAAAACATTCATTTTTGGAAGGAGAGGTTACAAAGCCTCACTTTCATGTGGGCAAAGCTCAAAGAGCATTCAAAAACCTTCAAGGGGAGGAGGCTACCCCTCCACCCCTATTTATACTACTCTTGGGCCACCTACCACCCTTGGATGAGTCCCTCAACCCTAGAGCACTCATCTAAGGGCTAGGATTAACCCACACACACAGCCATGCAACGGCTAACCAAAAACCCACACACATACCTGGTTTTCTTGCACGGTTTTCAAAGCTTACACCTAGACCCGCTAACCTATCAACTAGATCTCAATCCGACGGCCCTCATTGATCCACGCGGCATCTAGCTAGCATCATCTCCTTTCTTTGTATTCTTGACTTGCCCGGACTCTGTCTCCGATCATCTTCCGGCGATCTCCCAACCGTCTGGACCTCCGACGCTCCTTGCTTAGTCCCGGTCATCCTCTGCCTCACCATGACCTAGCACCGTCGCCCTGCAACCATCAAAGACAAGGAAAAACCTTTCACATAGAAATGCCCACAAAGATATTCAATGATTATCCCAAAATCATTAATCGATCATAATTGCTCTCAATGGTCCGATGCTACTACCCCTAAGCCGGTAGCACTAAGAAGAGCAACCAACACTCAAATTGCTTCAAATCCAATTCAATTCAAATCAAACCAAGCTCAAAACTCATCAATTACTCATCACACACAAGGATAGACCTCCACATGGTCTTTCACTTGTTACTCTTTTCTTTATCTATTATCATGTTTATATGAAAAGACTTTTCCTTTGTAACAAAAATCAAGGAAATCCAAGAGAATCAAAATGAATTCAGAAAAAATCATAAAAATCATCAATAAATATATTTTAATGTTGAATTTTATTTGCTTGTTGTACTTTAAGTTTTGTATTGTAGAGAACATGAAATTAGTACAATTAAAGATTCTCTTAAAACCCAAAATTCAATAAAGTCTTAGATTAGTTGGAATTTCAATGTAAATTTTCATTTCCAACTTATTTTCATATATTGTTTGATTTGAAGTTTTATTTTGCAATTCATACTTTTATTATGGTTGGATTTCAATATATTGAAATAGAAGATAATATTTTAATTCATTCCTGATATTCTAACTAAAAATTCTATTCCATTACATTTTCTAATTTTTATATTTCTATTTTTATTATTTAGAATTTTTGGGATGTTACAGATCTACCCTCCTTACAGAATCTCGTCCTTGAGATTTGCAAGGACTAGATGGGTTTAGGGAATTATTCCTAGGAGGTGATCTTGATGTTCTCATCACTTCATCTTCTACGTAGCTGCTTCACTTGATCTTTTTGCGATTCCGGAGTGATGTGTCAAGAATAGAAAAGACTTCTATTCAGGTTTCGCATATGCAGATGAGAGGTATCAGCACTTTATATATATATCTTGTGATTGAATAACTGAAAGATCGAAAAAGGCGACTAGAGGGGGTGAATAGGAGCCAAATAAAATTTTCGAATAAACTCTCCCCCTAAAATTCAAACCACCAAAAGACCAGAAAGAAAGCGCCTTTGGTCGGGTATTTCTTTCGGATGAATAGTACCCCGACCTACAAGGTCGGATGAGCAAGACTCGAGAATGAATAGTGTTGGGTGAATAGACTTCGATCAAAGATCGGTCGGATGAATAAAGACTCCCGACCGAAGTGGTCGGATGAACATTACTAGGTGAATAATGTTCAGTGAGCAGTACCCCGATCGATGAATAAGACCCCACCTGCGGAGGTCGGATGAACAGTACTCGGGTGAATATAAAAATCAGCACGATCTCAAAAACAGAAATCGATGTAACTTTTGATCGGCTGATCCAAAAACAGTGAAAATTGGTGTGCACCTCCCAAAGGATGTCAGGAACCTATTTCAATCAACAATCGAAGGAATTAATACCAAGGTTCCGTCCTTTTCAGTTTAACAAATGCAACACCAAAAACAGAGTCACGAACACAAACTTTACCCCTAACTTGCTGGTGGGACTTGATGGTCAGAAATCCTTGGATGACTCTCCACAAATCATAGCAAGTAAGTACACGAAGAAACAACCCTTCAAACAAATAGAAACACTATCTGAAAACTAGGCATAGAAATTGGTTTCTTGCAAAACTGAATAGAAGAGGTTGTAGATTGCCTAGATGATTGGGATATGATCTATAGAAGATTCATCCAAAGAATCTTCCATCCTTGGCAACAAGAACGAAGCCAATCAAGACTAAATAGCGCAAGTCACACGCTTACGCACTTTAAGAACACAGATTTACAACTTGCAACAAGAACGTAAGGATTGCCTAAAAGATTGAAAGCACCAATCCAGAGAAGAGTTCATCAATCATGAATTTCAACAAAGACTCAATAGCATGTAGAAGGAGATGAGGCAAATCCAAATTATGTAAAGTAAATCGCAAGTAGGTAAATGCGAATTTAGATAATGTAATTCAAGTGCTTAATGTAAATACGTAAGAGAAATGAAACAAGAATATAAATGAAGAACATTTCATTTCGGAAGGAGGTTTACAAAGCCTCACAACAAAGTGGGCAAAGCTCAAATGAGCAAAAAAACCTCGGAACCTTCAAAAAGGGAGGCTGCCCTACCCTCTATTTATAGTGACAGGATCAATTCCCACCTTTGGATGTCCTGCTTCAATCCTAAGCCAACATCCAAGAGCAGGATTTGATCCTTACACCGCCACTCTCAACAACTCTCAACTACTCACGTACACTTTCCTCACCTGCTCACCCCAAAGGAGACACCCCTCTCCCTGTCTATTCATAGCAGGCTTGGAACACCTACCACCCTTGGATGAGCCTCTAAACCCTAGAGCACTCCATCAAGGGCTGAGATTTTACCCACTCACAAAGCTATGCATGGGCTCACCCAAACCCAACAACACAACGGGTTTTGCACTTTTCAACTCACACTAACTTGACCCGCTACTCTATCTTCCGACCGCGATCCAACGGTCCTCCTAGATCGAGCAGCCCAAGTTAGCATCTCATCCATTCCTTTGTCTTCTCGGCTTGCGGCTACTCCCCGGCCTCGGTCATCTTTGGCGACACCTTGATCATCGGACCTCGGCTCTCGGCCTAGTCCCGATCCCCTTCGCCTCACCATGACCTAGCTCCAAAGTCCTGCAACCATCATAGACAAGGAAACCACATCACATAGCAATGTCCAACAACACATATCCATCTCAACAGACATACATACACTACGCTGACCAACATAACCCCGACCACACGTGGTCTGACCACTGGTCTCCATCCCGACCAACCATGGTCTGACCACTGGTCTCCATTCCGACCACTCGAGGTCTGTTCACTGGTCTCCGACTCAATCACTCGGAGTCTCAACCACTCGGAGTCGGACGACCCAACCACTAGGGGTCGGACGACCGTCCGCAACACTGACCAAAGCCCCGACCACTTAGGTCGGACGACCCGACCACTCGGGGACGGACGGGTCCGCAACACACCAAAGCCCGACCACTCGGGTCGGACGACCCCACCACTCGGGGTCGGACGACCGTCTGCAACACAGCCAAAGCCCGACCACTCGGTCGGACGACCCGACCACTCGGGGTCGGACGGACGGTCTCCAACTACCAAAGCCCCGACCACTCGGTCGGACGACCCGACCACTCGGGGTCGGACGACCGGGTCTCCAACCAAGAACTCAAATTGCTCTAGCTCAAAAACAATCCAAATCAAACTCAAACTTGAGCACACCTTGCTCAAATAAAGTCAAATACTCATCACAAACATGGATGGACCTCCACATGGTCCTTCAATCTCCCCCTTGATTAGTATATTGACAAACCACACAAAAGGCATAAATTTGAGTTTGAATGAGAGAAGAAGAAAGCAATTTGATTGCAAAGCCAAACTTGGTCCAGAGAGAAAGATATAAAATTATGACCAAGTTGGCAGAAAGAATTTAGAGCAAGACCATGAAAAGAGCAAGTTTTCAACAAAAGCTCTAAAAACCAATCATAAGTGTCAAATGTGATTATGATCCACAAGAGATAGCAAAGATTTACAAAAATCATAAGAACCAACAAGCTTTTACATTTCTATCTCCTCCTTTTCTACATTTTAAATGATGCCTTTTTCTACATTTTCTCCCCCTTTTGGCAATATAGGCATCAAAATAGAATTTTCTCCCTCTTTTATGTATGCATGAAGTGCAACCTAAGGGAGCTTTGAAGATTATCCAAATGATCATAATGACAAGATATGACACCAAGCTTATTAATCTCAGATTATGACCAAACTAAGACATGTCCAAGTGCAAATAACAAATTTTGCTCATAAGCTAAGTTTTGAAAATGTATCATTTTTAGCAAGATTTGACAAGTGCACAACTTAGCAAAGTTTCAAAACTAGAAGCAAAACCACTCAGGGATCAAATGGAAAACCTAGAGTTCAACCTACTCAACACTTTGGGGAATTTTGAAGTGCATATTAGGTCCTTCGAGCCCATTTTTCAATTTATGCAAATTTTCTTTAAGACTTCGAAAAACATAGCGGGGTGCAAATGTTTGACATTATTTGCATTATTTACCCACTTATGTGTTTGATATTTGCAAAAAAATTTTGTTGATTGACTCAAGCCATTTTCGATCATCTCAAGAGTAACTCTTAAGAGAATGATCTTGGTCATACACAATATATTCCAAGTTCATCCCAAATGCAATGGGAGGCAGTCTCGAGAATATAAGGTGCAGAAATCAATTTTGCACAAAAGTGTCAATTTTTTTAATTTTCAATTTAGCACATATAAGCAATTCTGAAGGACTCAAATATGGATCCAGCAAATTTCACCCAAGTTGCTATAGGGACTCTAGAGAATTCCAAAATTTCACAATTCATGGTAAAAGCTCTTAGAGAAGAAACTTAGTAAGTAAAAGCAACATGTTTCATCAAGTTTTCATTTAAAGCTTTTAAGTTTTTCAGATTTCAATGAACATTAGCTTGATAAATGAACTTGGACATATCTAAGCTAGTGATTTTCTTCGAAAGATATAGCATGATGTATTTCACGAAGATTGGGTCAAATGCATAATAGACAAAGCTCATAAAACCAAACAAGCAGTCTAAATGCAATGCATGAACAGATTCCCAAAACTCCCCCTCAACAGTTGAATTAATTTTAAGCTCAAATCTGGTTAAAGTTGAGTTATTATCAAGATTAGGCATAAAGAAAACCCAAATAAACTCAATAATAACCAGAAAAACAGAATGAGGAGAAGAAGTTGAGAAACTGCAAAACTGGATGGCTATAGAGCATAGAAAAGATATAAGAAACTCACTACGGCTTAGACTCGCTCTTATCTTCCCAAGAGACTGACATAGGGAAGCTGACTCTAGATCCCAACTAAGGAGTGCACACAGACCCTGTCTACCCAGGAGGCCACAAAACCTGCTAGACTTATAAGACTGTGAGGGAACTCAACCTAGAGAGAAGAGAGAACAGCTAATCACGCATGATAGCAACTAAAGCACAAGATAAGAGGTCCATGCGAGGCATGCCAGAAGTCTAAGTGAGTGAATTCAACTCAAGAAAATAAGCCCAAAGTCACCCAGAAGAAGAAAGGAAAATCTGGAAGAGAATATATAGTACATAATATACAAACCAGCTCCCCCTCAAGATAAGCTATATGAGCTCATAAACCCAAGCTCAAATCCCCCTGAACACACTCTAAAACTCTCTCCTCACAAGAGATAGGTAGAAAGCTAGAGGAGAAGAGATAAGATCTAAAACCACATGGTCTCTAAGGAGCAAGAAGGCTCAAGGTAAGAAGCAACCTAACTATGCTAGAAGTCCAACCAAAAGACTCTAGACAAACAGGACACAAGCTCTACCTACAAAAGAACCACAACCTCCTAAGAGACCCATCACTATCATCAACATTTTCAGAGGTACTTACCTACTGCAGTGTAGTGCAAGTAGTGGCAAATGACCTGAAGTGGATCCAAAAAGCAGAGGAAGAAGACTTAGAGATATTCCTAGGATGATGGTCTCCTCACTAGAAAGCCTACACACATGCATCCAACAAATCTATGCTTTCGAAACCGGGGTTAGGCAGATCCAGTTCCTAGGCACGAATGGACAAGATACATGAAAAGTGTGGCAAATGATCATCTAGAGCATGAACATGATGCAGAAGGTAATGTAAGATCATGTTCACAACCAAGCTAAAGATAGCATCAAGATCCATATATCCATAGACAACAGTGAAAACATATCCACATGATAAACAACGAAAGAAGGTGCATCATAGCACTTGTCATCTTTGTGAGAAGAAGCTAAGCAAGGTGCATCATAGCAACTAAATGCTAGCAGGGATCATGTGCAAGCCTAGAAATACATGGATCAAGATACTACCCTAAACATGGCAATGAGCATGTAAATGAGGAAATACCACAATGAAGCACAACAACATGCTACTAGATATAACATGAGCAAGATGAATGAAGACAGCCAAAGAGGATCATGCATAAAACAAACCAGTTAGCAACATCAAGATCCATTTATCCATAGTCTGTAACAATATTTACTTGCTGCGAAAAGGCCCGTCAAAAGAAGACCAAACAAAAGGTCATGAGGACACAGGCAGCATGAAAGTAAATGGTGACAATGGACACAAAGATGAGAAGCTACTTATGGCAACACTCTATGCATGATGATGAATACATGCCATGAATGAAAAACACAAGCTCATGCAAAATAGGTATGAAGCATATAAGCATTGAGGACAATAAAAGGTGATCATGAACAATATAAGTCATACAGCGGCAGCTAGATCATATAACCCTAATCTCATGAAAGGCACTCACATGTAGCACAAAGTCCGACAAACAAAGTCTAAACAAGGCTAATCATGGATGTAATAGAAAATCGTGGTCATATAACCTAGATACTACTCATGACAAAATAAAGTAAATGATATATAGCACGTGCCCATAGTTAATACAAATGCTCATACCAAATGAACAATATCATGGACAGGATAAAAACAAGAAAATCACATCTTTGGGAAAAAGCTCATGAATTTAGGATATAATACGTGAAGCACAAAGATGGTTGGGGAAAACATGCTATGGCACAAAACAAGACAGACAAAAACTAACAAGACCTAGCAAAGTACATATAATACACATGGGAGCAAGAGCAATCACAACAAGTCATGGAAATGATGATCACAAGAATAACCGACAAGAGGGTATGAGATAGCTCACCATGGAAGTGAAAGTCCCCAATGCTGTTATCATGAAGCTCAACACTTGTGGAGCGAAACACGAGGCAAACAAAGTTGAAATGTACATGCAGGTTGGCATGATGGTCATGCAGGAAGATCCAATGCTCTAGAGACAAGCCGCAAAGGCCAACTCGGAATTCACATCGAGTGCCAACATTGAAAAGCGACAAAACGATCCTAGATGAGATTAGTAAGGATCAACATGACCAACATACTTACCTGCAACTCTTGCCGTGAGTGGGTACCTCGAGGAAAAACGAGGTCCACTACTTATGCACGACGAAGATGATGCCTCAGGACAACTCATGGACTAAGAATCGAACTAAGAAAGGACAAGTCCACAAGATGACCCAAATCCACTCCACTAGGCAGTGATCATATCCTCAAGCTAGCCTCAAGCGACTCATGCCATGAAAAAGGCAAGAGGCACTTAAAAGCATCATTGCATAGACATGACACAAGGAATTGACACAAGAGGGAAAGATGACTTAGTACTGGGATAGAGTGAAGATCTGGGAACCCAATACTGAACCACACGACGCCTCAGAGTACCAGTCACAGAAGAAGACTGGACTCGAGTGTGTCTCTGACGCTCAACTCTCACACGATCAGGAGCAACTCGTAGATAATCTAGAGTCAAAGCGGGTTGGCACGCAGTGGTGCAAAAGCCGACCATCCCAGAAGGTTGCTGGATCTCCCTACTGGAAAACACCTCACGCCATCGATATCTACCTCGATGGGAAAACGAGGAATATCAAGAGGACGCGGAAAAGACCGACTACGAACAGCTCCAAGACTAAAACTCAAGAACCAAAGCAGGAAAACCGAGTCCGGACGCCTAAAACAGCGACTCTCTAACTCGTTTATAAGCGGTGTGTGCCTTAGGAGCACTCAAAGTCCGGGATGACCACGAATACCCCTAAGAGCAACAACACGCTCACGCCGAGTGATCTTGGCGTGCCTGAAACAGAAATCTACTAGGTGACCATCCTTCTTACAGAAGGTGTATGTGTACTTCGCCTTGCTAGAGACAGAAGCAACAGGAGTAACACCCTTCTGGTCAGAAGTCCTATGGACAACCCCAGCAAACCTAAACACGGTGGTGCTCACTCTGGGAGCTACCACAATCTCACCACTCTTGGAGCCGCGCACAATGGTGGGAGGATGCGCCCGAGCGTGCTCCAAGGGATCAACTCCTAGACCTTGATTGAATCTACTAATCTTGGATTGGTCTAGAATAAGATTGAGCTTCTTCTTGCCTCCAACAAACTTCTCGAGAGTCCTCATAAGATACTGGCAATCTCGAAAGAAAGAAGCACAAGAAGAACATGGGGAAGAAGAAGAACCAGAAAGAGAAGATCTCTCAGCACGTGCTTTTTGTTCCCTTAGCACGGCTGACTCAATCTTGAGGGCCTCGCAAGAAACGCAAGGAGCATCTCTAATCCTAAGGGTTTGGTCTTTTAACTTCTTCTTAAGCTCGGCATGGATTTGATCCACATCATCCTTAACCCCAACACACAGCAAGCAACCAGTTTGTGACTTAACTAGTAAATCCTTAGCAAGTTGATCACACTTTACATTCAAAGCATCATTGTTAAGTTTTAGTTGCTTACAGCCCTCACATGAGCTGACTGGGTCCTTAGAAGCATGCAATTCAAGTTCATCATTTCTAGCAAAAAGCTTCTTAAGGTGTGAACTCATGGCATCAATTTCAGCAAGCAATTTAGGGCAATTAGAGCATGATGGAGTGGAGTGAGCATGAAGAAAACTAGCCTCAACAGAAATAGCATAACAAGAACTAGTGCTAGCATTCTTCAACCTAAGACCATCAAGTTCAGCAAGCACACTATCATGTATGGTCCTTAGGTTCTCCAACTCCACAAGAACAGCATCACAGAGAACACAGTCATCAGTGACTCGGGAGGGAGAAGATCTAAGTGAAGCTAATTCCCGAGTCAAGGTACCTACTTCCTTCTCAAACTCCGTACACCTAGCTCTAGCTCTAGCATGAAATTTTCCTAATTTGCAGAAAGCTTCGTTGAGCTGGTCATAGGAGGGTACCTCATCCGAGTCGCTGTAGAGCTCGGAGTCGCGATGTCGTTGGTGTCGGCCATGAAGCACATGCTTGGGAGAAGTCGTCGCCGCCCTTCTTCTCTTGCGGATCATCCTCGCCTCGTCGCTCCATGTCTCCGTGTCGGAGAGGTTGATGTCGTCAAAGCGCGGCGAGGACGCGGTGGAAGAACTTCTTGTTCTTGGAGAAGTTGCGGTACTTCTTCTCGCAAGCGTCGGTTCACGAACTGGAGGCTTCTTGTTGCGGTTCTTGTCGGTGTAGTCGTTCTTGCCCGAACCGCCTTGTTCGCTTTTTGCCCTTCTCACTTGGGACGGTTTGCTCGAATGTGGTTGGGGCCACCACACTCAAAGCAGTGATCATCCACCTCTTTTCCTCTCTCTCACTCTCTTGTATGCATATGAAAATTTGCGAGTAAGAAGAGCAAGCTCATTTTCTGGAAATTTTTCCAGTTGGTCATCGCTTAGCTCGCAAAGGGCGGAGAGAGAGAATCCAACAGAAGAATCAGAAAGAGAGGATCCAATGGGATCGGTGACCAAAGCCATCGACTGAGACTTCGTCTTCCGCGAGACGACATCGATCTCATGAGTCTTGAGGCGGGAATAAAGCCTGTCAAGAGTCAAGGTTGACAGGTCGGTGGTATCCTTGATGGTGGTCACTTTCATTTCCCAAACACGAAGATCAAGTGCGGTCAAGAAATGTCGAGCATTATCCGAGTCAGGGTATATGCAACCGATCGCCGGAGGTCGCCAAATCTTCGTAAACCGACCAAAGCACTCGTCAAGACTCTCACCAGCGTGCTGTTCAAACTTGTTGAACTCACGCTTGAATTGGTCCTGTCGAACCGTCTTGATTTAGGTAGTGCCTGGTAAGCATCGAGGGTCACCCAAATCTCATGAGCAGAACGAAGGTGAGAAATCCTATCATACTCACTGCGGCTAAGACCCTATATGAGGATGTTCCTTGCTTTAGCGTTCGCCTCAACGTCAGCCACATTTCCGGCCGTGACGTTTTCATCAGCAGGAACCTCATACGGGAGTTTCACCTTCTGCCATATCAGGAAGCCCTGGCAGTGATGTATGACTCCATCCGCGATTTCCAAAACGGAAAATCAACTCCAGAGAAAATAGGAGGCTTGTTGGAATACTTGTCCATCGCCATGGCTCTTGAGACCGGTCAAGATCTAGAAAGAGCAAAACCGGCTCTGATACCAATTGAAAGATCGAAAAAGGCGACTAGAGGGGGGTGAATAGGAGCCAAATAAAATTTTCGAATAAACTCTCCCCCTAAAATTCAAACCACCAAAAGACCAGAAAGAAAATGCACTAGTCGGGTATTTCCGGTCGGATGAACAGTACCCCCGACCTACAGAGGTCGGATGAACAGTACTCGGAATGAATAGTGTTCGGGTGAACAGTACCGACCAAAGACTTGGTTGGATGAACAAGACTCCGACCGAAGTGTTCGGATGAGCGAGTGCTCAGTGAATAGTGTTAGGGTGAGCAGTACCCCCGACCTGCGGAGGTCGGATGAACAGTACTCGGGTGAATATAAAAATCAGCACGATCTCAAAAACAGAAATCGATGTAACTTTTGATCGGCTGATCCAAAAACAGTGAAAATTGGTGTGCACCTTCCAAAGGGTGTTAGGAACCTATTTCAATCAACAATCGAAGGAATTAATACCAAGGTTCCGTCTTTTTCAGTTTAACAAATGCAACACCAAAAACAGAGTCACGAACACAAACTTCACCCTAACTTGTCAAAAGTGCGAGTTGATGGTCGAAATCCTTGGATGACTCTCCACAAATCATAGCAAGTAAGTACACGAAGAAACAACCCTTCAAACAAATAGAAACACTATCTGAAAACTAGGCACAGAAATTGGTTTCTTGCAAAACTGAATAGAAGAGGTTGTAGATTGCCTAGATGATTGGGATATGATCTATAAAAGATTCATCCAGCAATCTTTCATCCTTGGCAACAAGAACCAGAAGCCAATCAAGACTAAATAACTGCAAGTCACATGTTTACGCACTTTAAGAACACACAGATTTACAACTTGCAACAAGAACGTAAGGATTGCCTAAAAGATTGAAAGCACCGAATCCAGAGAAGAGTTCATCAATTATGAATTTCAACAAAGACTCAATAGCATGTAGAAGGAGATGAGGCAAATCCAAATTACGTAAAGTAAATCGCAAGTAGGTAAATGCAGAATTTAGATAACAGAATTCAAGTGCGTAATGTAAATACGTAAGAGAAATGAAACAAGAATATAAATGAAGAACATTTCATTTCTGGAAGGGAGGTTTACAAAGCTCCACAACAAAGTGGGCAAAGCTCAAATGAGCAGCAAAAACCTCAGAACCTTCAAAGAGGAGAGGCTGCCCCTACCCCTCTATTTATAGTGACCTGGGATCAATTCCCACCTTTGGATGTCCTGCTTCAATCCTAAGCCAACATCCAAGAGCCGTGGATTTGATCCTTACATCATCCTCTCAACAACTCACAACTACTCACGTACACTTTCTCACCTGCTCACCCCAAGGAGACACCCTCTCCCTGTCTATTCATAGCGTGCTTGGAACACCTACCACCCTTGGATGAGCCTCTAAACCCTAGAGCACTCCATCAAGGGCTGAGATTTTACCCACTCACAAAGCTATGCATGGGCTCACCCGAAACCCAACAACACAACGGGTTTTGCACGCTTTTCAACTCACACTAACTTGACCTGCTACTCTATCTTCCTGACCGCGATCCAACGGTCCTCCTAGATCGGAGCAGCTCCAAGTTAGCATCTCATCCATTCCTTTGTCTTCTCGGCTTGCAGCTACTCCCTGGCCTCAGTCATCTTTGGCGACACCTTGATCATCTGGACCTCAGCTCTCCCAGCCTAGTCCTGATCCCCTTCGCCTCACCATGATCTAGCTTCAAAGTCCTGCAACCATCATAGACAAGGAAACCACATCCCATAGCAATGTCCAACAACACATATCCATCTCAACAGACAGATATACACTACGCTGACCAACATAACCCCGACCACACGTGGTCCGACCACTGGTCTCCATCCCGACCAACCATGGTCTGACCACTGGTCTCCATCCCGACAAACCATGGTCTGACCACTGGTCTCCATTCCGACCACTCGAGGTCTGTTCACTGGTCTCCGACTCAATCACTCGGAGTCTCAACCACTGAGTCGGACGACCCAACCACTCGGGTCGGACGACCGGTCCGCAATCTGACCAAAGCCCGACCACTCGGTGGACGACCCCACCACTCGGGCCTGGACGACGGTCCGCAACACAGCCAAAGCCCGACCACTCGGGTCGGACGACCCACCACTCTGGGTCCGACGACGGTCTCCAACCACCAAAGCCCGACCACTGGGTCGGACGACCCGACCACTCCGGGTCGGACGGTGGTCTCCAACCAAGAACTCAAATTGCTCTAGCTCGAAAAACAATCCAAATCAAACTCAAACTTGAGCACACCTTGCTCAAATAAAGTCAAATACTCATCACAAACATGGATGGACCTCCACATGGTCCTTCAATAACCAAGTTTTAGATTATTAGCAAAGTTAAGCTATTTTTAAAGAGAGGTATGGAATATGATAGAAATGAAAAGATGAATAACATCTAGTATTATTTGAGAAGAACTGAGTGTGAACATCAAGGAGGGTATTTAAATGTAAAGGCTAATTTGGATAACTCAACACGGGTTGATGATTTTAGTTGTGAATATATTTGGTTCGGGCTGACTTTCAGAAACATAAGTGGTAGCTAAAGCCAAGGTGTTTGATTTTTCATTGATTAGGGAGTAGATGGAGGATTTATCAAGTAATGGTTAAAGATGAAAATTGAAAGTTTAAAACTTATAGTTTTACCAGTCTTTTGGAAAGATAAGATATATTTTGATGAGAGTTCAGTTATAAGGCAACATTCTGCTTATCAAAACATTACCTTTATGAATAATTTCTAAATGAATTTTCGGTTAACTTCAAGTAGGTCTAAAGAGACAAGATGATTTCAAATTAATCTTATTTCAGGTAGAGACTATATTCATAAGGGATGTACTTGGCATTGCGTCAGGTATGCTATGATTGATGTCTTGAGTTGGAGTAGATGCAAAGTCAGGGGCTTGTTGGCCTTCGAAAACTTGAGGTCGTCTTTGCAGTTGCTGAATAGCTTCAGGGGGTTGAGCATAAGGTTGGTTTCGCTTCTTCTTTGGGCACTTGTTGGCATAATGCCCACGTTCACAACAGTGAAAACAAGTAACATTGATTGCTTGATTTTGAACACCAGATAGCTGATTATTAACGTTGTTGGAGGGACGAGCAGATGGTGATTGAGTTTGGGATTGGAGTCGAGCAGAATTCTCCTTGGGGCAAGTGTCGTCGTTCAAGCGCTTCTTCTTTAACTGATTCTTCGGGCGACCTGCTTCAAATCTTATTCCTCCTACTCTTGGAGTCATAATCTTAACTGATGTAACTTCTGGTATGACTAAAGCTGCAGGAGGTATTTGTTCTCTTTGGGGGCACTGACTAACAATATGGACCTTCTTATGACAGATGTAGCACTTTTGTTTCTTTTGTGATGCTTTGTTGGGAACAATTGCATGTTTCAAGACATTCTTCTTCCGGAGCTTAACTTGCTGATGATTAGGGCATTCCCTTGCCCAATGACCTTCTTCACCACACAAGAAGCATGTTGTTGGCGATGGCCAATTACTGCTTTCTTGATGGTGATTGACAAGATTGAAATGCTGCTTCTCCAATTCTTCTGGTGACATTTCTTGTGTAACTTCTCTGCTATTTGCCAATTCTTGGGCAACTAAGGCTCGGAGTTTATCTTGCTGATGCTGAACTGCGGCGGTGACTACAGGATCAAGGGGGCATTGGGATGGGCAATGATCTTGACTTTCGCAAAGGTAACAAGTGATATTATTTAGGGGACATTTCCCGGGAGAATGATTTCCTTCACAGCTGGAGCAATTGATTGCATGCTCATCAGTAGTATGTCCTATTTCTCCACAGCGAATGCATGCACGATCTTCAGATTGGTTGGGTTGACAACATTTTAAGGAACAATGTTTAGGTATCGAATAAGTTGTAGGAGCAGGTTTCTGATTCGAACCATTTTGTCTTCTGGTGAGGATTGAGCCAAGGTTGGATATGTTTTGCGCTAGCTGATGGGAATTTGATTGGACTAGGGTAGGATTATCATTTGGAGGTCGAAAGCTTTGTTTAACTTCACTTTCAAGGATTTTGCCGAGGGATCTTGTCACAGGCATCCTGCAACAATGATTATAAGGTTATTGGGATGAGATTCGGCTAGGTTATAAGACATCGTTTCATTCTTTAAAAGTTTAATTTATATTATTATTATCATTTTCAAGGATTAACTCATCGTGAATTTCAACCGAGAGGTTTTACATTCGCGAGGGTAATCCGAACAACAATATAAAGTACTTATCAATCAAAAGTTTAAAGGAACACCAAACATAATATTGATTAGCATATAAGGGTTGTAGGGTTTCTAATCACTAGTGATATCTTATATAGTTTTAAATTTGCATATTTTGAGGATTCATATGATTGTAGGTTAACTAAATATTATTTTGATTAGGAAAAGCTTCCACTTTAATTTAAGGTTCCCATTCAATTTCTGTATATGGGATTATGTTTCTTCTGGCTCAGAAATTGTTATACATGACCCGTGCATGATAGATCGGTAGAGATAATGGTGAAGGCTTCCTTACAGCAGCTGACTAAAAATGTTCTAAGTACTTCTAATGATTGCTTGCTTTGTCGGTGTCTTGGTACAGTTGCTGATGATGGATCTTAAAGTCTTATGCAAGCTTTGTATGCATGAATATGGGCATGCCATAAACTTTGCATACTCGGCGTTGAAGCTTGAGTCCAATTCCTTGGATGGTGTTGAATCTGGTATAATAATGCTTCGCGTAGTGACGTAGAACTTGACCTTTTAACTAAATGCTAACATGGATATGATTTTTTTCCAATTTCTTGGTTTATATGGGTTTACTTTGTTGTCATAGAAAGTGCATAGTTTCCATGGTTAAGGCTTGTAACTAATTCCTTTACAGTATTAGTCCAGCTTTTCTGAATGTCCATTAATAATTGTTCTTAAAGGAAAAAGGTCAGAATGATAATTTAGATAAGAAAAGGATTTAGAATGAGAGGAAGGGATGTACCAAAATCATAGTTGTGCAATATATAAAATCTTTTGAAGGTTCATGTTCTAAAATATTATGTTCTTAATAGTTTCATAACTATGGGTTTTATATTGTTTTGGGTTGTCTCGTCGTAATTCTTTAACCTATTGGTTAAGTGTTACGAGAGTATCCCGTAATAATAATACACGCAAAAAATTCAATTAGTAAAGAGTAGCATACTTTTATTTTATTGTATAGGAGTTATGCATCTCCTTTTATTACAATAAGTATTTCAATACTTCTTATTATAGTCATATCTTCTATTCTGTTACCAAATGGTTCGGCTAAAGGTTCTGCCGTAGAAGTACCTCCCAAGATAGTAGAGGTATTTCTGCGATACAGGTTTTCTTGAAGATTTTGAGGACAATAGGTGCTGGTGCTTTCTAGACTAGTTCTTTGGATGGAGTTGAGGCAAGGGTGGCTACTAACGTCTGGTATCCAAACTTGCCAAGACGGT
The DNA here is from genome assembly GCA_036346275.1 of Otatea glauca. Taxonomy (NCBI): domain Eukaryota; kingdom Viridiplantae; phylum Streptophyta; class Magnoliopsida; order Poales; family Poaceae; genus Otatea; species Otatea glauca. Next base: position 23,641,801 of record CM070719.1, on the reverse strand, counting down.
CTGGTGGTGGGTGTAAGTATTGTTGGAGCAATGAAAATTGGAATGGTTCACTATGCTTTCGCTGCGCAACTCTGATATACGGACTTGGCGGGATTGGTTGGCATCGCAACTTGTTGATCAAGGCAACTTGTGCATTTTCTTGGGTAGTCCTTCGTTTTGTCGGGAAAAGAGCAAAAGTAAGGAGGTGGTTTTGGTGCGGTTGAGCAAAGGAAATAAAACAAACCTGGTTGTTTCCTTAGGTTGTCAACTGTAAAGCTTAGATTACTGAAAGAAGTTAGGACAACAATTCAAGATAAAACAATGGTTGGCTGAAAAAGTAGAGAATTTAGAAGCTGGGTTCTGTCGTGGTGGCAAGGTAGCGCTCATTTTATTGCTATGTCTGTGATTAGGTAAGGGAGTGAGACAATACTTGATAGCAAAGCAATGGTGTTAGGTTGGCACTGGTTTTTGCTTTCTCACGGCAAAAATTCTACGCCTGCTTTGTTGCCTCGGCAATGAGTTAGCAAGGGCAACGCGGCTAGCCTAGGTGTCACAAAAGGAGAAGACATGGCTATGTTGATAGGTTACCTCGGTTTGGCAAGAAGGGAAAAGAGACAGGCTGTGTTATAGATTTTTGAGGAGGGCTAGAGGTTTAAAGAATATGTAGGTAAGAAATTCTATAGAAAGGAAGGGTAAGCTTGAGGGAAATTTTTCAGAAAGAAGAGAAACTATTTATTAGATTTTTCCTTCTAACCTATGTTTTAGGGTTTCTTAGATTTATATAGATATATATAAAGCAATTTATCACGAAACTTTAACCTAAAGGTTAAGTTCGTACGTAAATTGTCCAGATAAGAAAGACAAAATCCAATTGCAAATAACAAGGTATGAACACTATATAAGAATGCTTCATATGGCTAAAGTAGAATGATACTACTATGCGTAAGGATTCTGATGAAGACCCAACCTGCTGTTGAGCAAAGGTGGCCCAATCTTTCACGGTACAATGACGATAGCTTCGTGACGCTCGCACTCAAACGGCAAAAGAGCCAATTCAAAAGCGAGAAACTGGTCACACAAACCGAGATCAATACAAGAACGCGAATTGAGTGGAGGAATCGTATAGATTCAGTGGACAATCACAAGAACATGCCGTTGTTGACTTGCACCAACACTAACAAACCCAAGAACGGGAAGAACTTATCAAGAACACATGGTATTTGCGCCACAAACAACCATGGCTTATGCTGTCTATTTCTGAACATCCAAAAGTCCATTCCAGATGGAAATACATAGGTATTTATACTAGGACCATCCCTCCTAGCTTAGGTGTGAAACTATACAAGAAACTAAAGAGTTTTCTTGGGTAGATAAAAGGTTCAATGCCTTGGAAGTTGGACAGCAAGATATGGTCTCGCGCAGCTTTTGACAGCCTGTGCAACTCCCACCAAAACAGTCATAACTCCCACCTTGGAAGTCCAAATGATGCACGGTTTCAAATTCTAGAAACTAGACTTCAATATCTTTCCATCCAAATAGCCCAAGGATATGTTACTTGTCGTGATTAGCAGCAGCATCATGATCAAATGGATCGACAGATTTGAGTGAACCAACCTTGCTCATGTAACTCTTTTTTGCCTTCCATTCCAATGGATCGCTGTTAATAATTCTAACAAATATGGATCCAAATAGAAATCCTTTCTCAGGTGGCATATTTCCAAAAGAATGGGATATTACTCCTTGTGGATGCATGACCAAGTCACGTTTCTTCTCTCCAAGGTTTGCATTGCAATTCTCAGCCTGTAGCACATTATCAACACAATTTGCATCGGTCTTTTGACTCACTTGCACTTTAGCAGCAGAAAAACAAGTAATGTGATTATTTGTAGTCTTAGAGTCATGAGACGATACAACAATAGAGGATATATCCGCATCATCCCCTCCCTCTTCAAACAAAACCGTCCTCGGTTTCGAGTTGTTCTTCAAAACACTCTTTAGCTTAGTGAGGATGTCACAATGAATATCATTCCCACGTTTGGGCAGTAAAGAAACAAACACCCCTCGATGCATAAATGTATAGCGGTTAGTCCTCCCTTGGTGCGTAGCATTCCGGTCAAATTGCCATGGACGCCCCAAAAGAATTTGACTAGCATGCATTGCAACGACATCGCACTCCACCTTGTCTTCATATCAATCGATGGAAAATGGTACATGCACCTTATGGGTCACCTTGAGCTTACCAACATTATGAAGCCACTTCATGTAATATGGCTTTGGGTGGCGCTGTGTGGTCAATTTCAAAGCATCAACCACATCCTTGCTAATCACATTATTGTAGCTTCCTCCATCTATCACAAGCTTACACCGTTTTCCCTTGATCTTGCATTCGGTTTGGAAAATAGCACGTCGCTGTCCCTTCTCCACAATTGGAGCACTATCACGATCCACCTTCTGAGCCATCAAACATTGTCCATCTTCAGGGTCACAATGAACCACATCATCATGTTCTTCACCTCCCATATCTGATTTCTCACTTGCATCACTCTCTGAAACATACTTTCCATCGGTGGTAAGCATTACTGCCTTTAAATTTGGGCAATCTTTCATCATGTGTCCCCTGCCCTTGCACTTGAAGCACTCAATATTCCGAGTTCTAGCGGTAGAGAAGGCACCAGAATCAGCTTTGGAATAATCCTTGCTTGCTGTCCCTACTGCTCTTGATGCTTCTTTCGGAGATGATCCACTTGGTTTAGTTGACGCAACCATCATAGACGAAGAACCACCTTCGCTAACATACTGTGATGAGCGCCGCCAACCACTAGAAGTGACACGTCCATGATGCACAACAGATTTGTGTGCGTCTTTCAACCATAGTTCCGCACGCTGTGCTTGATGAAATAGCTCTTGTACGGTATTGAATTGCATCAAATCAACACGGTTTCACACATCCTCATTCAGCCCTTCAAAGAACCTTGTCATGGTGGCATCCGCGGACTCACGAATAGCTGTACGGATCATGAGTATTTGCATTTCTTGATAGTACTCATCAACAGATTTATCACCTTGATATAGCCGCCTCAACTTTGTGTGCAACGTTCGAGTGTAGTACGCTGGTACAAAGCGAGAACGCATGATTCTCTTCATCTCCTCCCAAGTATATGGACGCTCCCCTCCACGATTCAATTGATCCCACCAAATAATAGCATATTTGGTGAACTCAATGGAAGCAACACGAACCTTCTTTTCTTCAGAGTAGCGATGATTGTCAAAATTTTGATTGACTCACATCTCCCACTCCAAATATTCCTCCGGATCAGCACGCCCCTTGAACTCCGGTATGGTGATTCTTACATGACCAATACCATCCACCTCACGATCAACACCTCTCCTATGAATTCCTCCATGTCTAGCACCTTGACGGTCATTGTGATTATGTCGATTACGACGAAAATCAGATCGAGCTTCAGATATGTTGTCCTCCAAATCAATTCCAAAGTCCCGTTCATCGCTGCAATGTGAGCTAGCACGTTGACAAAGAAACATGTGCTTGTGCCTCAAGCGCCATCTCCTTGTTGTGGCAGTAGCATCTCTTCCAAACGGCGAAGATTGGCATTGACATCATTGAACCCATCCGTGATGCGGTGTGCATCAAGTTCACCACCACGGCCGATTCTCCCGCCTGGTAGAAGACCGACGCGCCTCAAACTGAGCACGCGTAGCAGTGGGAAGATTGGGGTTAATTGGCAGCTGCTCCTCAACAATTTCTTCATTTTCTCCAACGTGATGGTTTTCCCCCGACATTGTTGCAAGCAATCTGAAATCGGCCCAAGAATTCCTACGTACCGTGAGCAACGAAAGCTCTGATACCAGATGATGAAGACCCAACCTGCTGTTGAGCAAAGGTGGCCCAATCTTTCATGGTACAACGACGATAGCTTCGTGACGCGCTTCGTGACTCTCGCACTCAAACGGCAAAAGAGCCAATTCAAAAGCGAGAAACTGGTCACACAAACCGCGATCAACACAAGAACGTGAATTAAGTGGAGGAATCGTATAGATTCAGTGGACAATCACAAGAACATGCCGTTCTTGACTTGCACCAACACTAACAAACCCAAGAACGGGAAGAACTTATCAAGAACACATGGTATTTGCGCCACAAACAACCATGGCTTATGCTGTCTATTTCTGAACATCCAAAAGCCCATTCCAGATGGAAATACATAGGTATTTATACTAGGAACATCCCTCCTAGCTTAGGTGTGAAACTATACAAGAAACTAAAGGAGTTTTCTTGGGTAGATAAAAGGTTCAATGCCTTGGAAGTTGGACAACAAGATATGGTCTCGCGCAGCTTTTGAAAGCCAGTGCAACTCCCACCAAAACAGTCATAACTCCCATCTTGGAAGCCCAAATGATGCACGGTTTGAAATGCTAGAAACTAGACTTCAATATCTTTCCATCCATATAGCCCAAGGATATTTTACTTGTCGTGATTAGCAGCAGCATCATGATCAAATGGATGGACAGATTTGAGTGAATCAGCCTTGCTCATGTAACTCTTCTTTGCCTTCTATTCCAATGGATCGCTGTCAATAATTCTAACAAATATGAATCCAAATAGAAATCCTTTCTCAGGTGGCATATTTCCAAAAGAAAGGTATATTACTCCTTGTGGAAGCATGACCAAGTCACCTTTCTTCTCTCCAAGGTTTGCATTGCAATTCTCAGCCTGTAGCACATTATCAACACAACTTGCATCGGTCTTTTGACTCACTTGCACTTTAGCAGCAGCAAAACAAGTAATGTGATTATTTGTAGACTTAGAGTCATGAGACGATACAACAATAGAGGATATATCCACATCAGATTCCTATCTTACAGGGAATATAATCTATTCTTCTGCATTTTACTATTGGGCTTCGTTGACTCTTCATGAAGTAGGATCTTCATACTTTATTTCCGTCTTGCCGGTTGTAGCGAGGGGTTATGTCCATTTTGATGTCGGTGTAGACGTTGTTGTCTTCTTTGGCACGGTATGAAGGAAGGTAGCGACATATCTTGGACAACTTCAGAAGCAAATAGTGAAGATGAACTATAGGCGAGGACTATTTTTAAGGAAAGAGGAGTTTGATATAAAACAAAATGAGAGTGGGGTAAGGGTAAGATCTTAAGAAAGAGGAAAGAATAGCAAAAACTACATTTTGCAAATATAGTAACTTTTTGCAATTAAAATTTTGAGATTGGCCTAATCTTATTTCTAACGACAATTCTATTTAGGGTTTATCTCATGTCAAGATAGCTCGATACCAATCAGAAGCGACCCTATTTTCACATAAATGCAAAATGGAAATCTAATGCGATACAAGATTAGTTCCATGATCGATGGCTAGTACGCACATTTTCAACAATTGGAATCACATCCATACATCATTTTATTCAAGCAGAAGCTATTTGTACAATATATTCTTACAACTCAGAGTATATAAATATAGCAACAGAAGAAGCAAAGTCTTGTAGTGTGCCCATCCAATCCCTCAGGCAACTGAATGGCATAATCCATAGAAAGGTCGCTTATTGAAAATCCGCATCCTGCGATTTAAAAGAGATCTTCAAGCTTCGCTATCTTTTTCCACCTAAAACAACATAATAAGCAAGGGTGAGTACTTTACGTACTCCGCAAGACTTTAGCAAATCCTATAATATATGCAGGCCATTACAAAGGAAAGGCTTCTACGGTTAATTTGTATAAAGCGAAATTGAATTTATAAATCAAGTTGTCCTTTGCAAACAGAATTTAATAAATCTAGTTTGACTGATAAGAAATAAGTAAAGCATAAGTAATACTCACAGCCCTTCGTGAGCATTGAATAATTCAATGATCCAATAATCCAATCCTGCCATATCATTTCCTTGCCAACACGTGGCATAACCATAATCTTTGCCAAAACAAGGCACATTAGATGGAAACCATTCCATTTTGAAAATAGTAAAACATTTAGCTATGTGATGATGTTACCAAGTGCCTTTGACCGTAGGTGCGGCTAATTAATTAGATTTACACTCTGCAGAGGCGTACAACTTTACCCACAAGACATGACTAACTCTTTGTGCAATCGATAATTAGCACACTTCCTTTGGTGTGCCACAAAGAGTCATGACATAACCCTTACATTACATAGACCTAGCTTTGCACCAGCCCAGTGACGTGAAACCCTTGTTATGGAAGAAGAAACATGACAGTGTATCCCTGTCATTAAAAGTGGTAATACAAGCAGTAAATCCTTGCGATAAGGGTTTCTTCCCATACCAAGGCGTACACCGTTATACCGATATGCATTTACCCACAACGAAGTGTGGAAGCCCCTCATAAGCAAACCTAGAAAGGATTGCTCATACTATCTCCCGCCTACCAATGTGCAAAGCCAGACCTAAGCAACTTAATAGGTTAAGGCTGCCCCATCCCAGCACTTGTGGTTGCACGGAATTCTTGGCTTGAAAACAACCCATATCTCGGTCCTTAATCCGACACGGGCAATGCTCCACCCTACACTACGTACAAGTCTAACCCTTGCACAACCGGCTATTGCCAATAATTGCCCGCATCTAAACCATAGTTTTATTTTGGGGTTTTTAGTTAAAATACCAACAATTGACATCATGTCATAACCAACCATTTTCAATTCTCAAGAATCAATTTTGATCTGATCATATTCAACGTTGGTTCTAAAGCATGGCTAAGCATGGTTAATATTGGCATATACCGAAGTTGACATTATGTAATGTCTATCCCTTTTTCTATGGTTATCAAGGTTCACATGTCCATACATATCAAGGAAGTTTCATGAGACAACAGGTATATCTACCAATACCACAAAATAGCATATTTACAGAAAATAAACGCATGCATGAAACATTTTGATAAACACAATGAAAATTAAATACTGCGATCAATATGATCAAAGGGGGTGCTTGCCTTACTTAATCGTTGTTTACGACAAAGTCGTGGTCGAAGCCTGTGTTGTCGACGATGGAATTAATGACGTCGGGTTCTACACGTTGTTCAATGGAAATATAGCGAAACAACAAATTCAATAAGGGCAAAAAGAAGACAGACAGTATATCAAATAAAGAGTTGCTATAAAGAAACATACGCATATTCTTTTATAGATTATTTATTCTTGTTTTACGAATTCAAGAGGCTAAAATTATGTATTCTTGTATTTATAACTTCGAATTATAGATGCTGAAATTATTTAAAGTAGAAATATTTGTCTTATAGTGATATCGTAAAATAGTATGTTGTTATTAGGATTCAGATGCAAAGCAATGTATTTAAAGACTTTTGACTTAAACATTTATCACTAAATTTCTGGCTGCCATTTTATCAGGCATAACACATTAAGTTATTTACCCCATTTTCATGAACTAATTGTTAGAAGCAAGCATGGTCCCATATGCACACATACTTATATATATACATATATACCTATTATGCTCTTCATATGTACTTTGTTTGCAAAATTTCCATATTTAGTCTACTTTCATATGTACTATTCACCTTTGTATTAAAATATTTTTCCGAAATAGCTTTTCAAAATATTTTTGCATATTATGGAAGATCTTGATTTTAGATGAATTTATAAATTGGTTTCATCTCATTTGGATTTCAAATGCAAAAGATATTCAAGTTTGAATTTGGTTCGGGTATGAAAATCCAGGAAAATCAGAAAATACACTTTCAATACTTTGAAAGCACCTTTTTCCTTTTTCGCGGGTTTTCTTTTAAATCAGCTGACCGATAGGTGGGGCCATCCAGTCAGCGAGAGGAAGTGGCTAAGACGCGCTGGCTGACAAGGGGGGCCCACAGGTCAACGACACAAGGCAGAGGCTCACCTTCGCGGCTCATCGCCGGCGAAGCAGCTCGGGGGAGGTTCGGCCGGCAGCGCAGGGAGCTTCAGGGAGGTGATGCGCATCTAGGGATGGTATAGATTCGGTCGGAGGCGAGCCGAGGCGAGCTGTCACCGAGAGGAGGCGGCGGCGGCAAAGGGGGCTCGCCGGAGAAGATGAACCAAGGTGGTTTAGTTAGAATCGGTAGCAATTTAAGCACCAAGGGGTACTGGAGGTTCCATTTTTACGGTTAGTGGGGTCGGAGGCTTACCGGATCACCCTGCCACTGTTCGCCGTGGTCGGGTAAGATGGGCAACAGTGGCGGTGAGCTTCTGGGTGAATACTCTTCAAGATTTTTGAGGGCTTTTGGTTATTGTATCTTGATGATGCTATGACATGAAGGAATTGGCAAATGGTTGAATGTATCGGCTTGATTTGAGTTCGACCCGATCCTAGGGTTCTTCGGTTCTACTTCGGGGATGCAGCGACCGGAGGAAGACGAAGGCTGGGGGCAGAGGCTGGCAGGTTCCGCTCGGTGCAACGGGTCCATAGGTCAACGATGGAATGGGGGACTTCAAGCAATTTCAGCGAACAGAGCTCGGTTTGGTTCAAAGAATCAGTTATCTCTCTTGTCGAAAAATTAATGAGAAATTTACTTCATGTACTAGAGCTAGTTTAAAACCTACCACAAAAATTTCAGTCCTACTGGACTTATTCAGAATTTATAGAAATTCTGATGAGCTAATGTGCACATAATTGTGTTCTCTGTTTTTGAATTTTATCGAAGTTTATATTTTATCAAAACTTTTTGAAACTTTTTATACGATTTTATCTTGGACACATAAGTCTTCATTAAAAATTTGGATTTAATATATTTTATATTTTATTTATAAAAATTCTGACAATCTGATTCTTATATTTTTAGCAATTCTGTTTTTAAATTTTTATAAATATCAAACCTAAAGATTATCTCCTAATATTTTTACTACAGATGAATCTATCCAGGGAGAAGGTAATATAAATATTTTCACATCGAAATCATGAACATTTATTTTCGGACATTTTTACTATTACTAGTCTTGCTTCATTAAATTACCTTTCTTTTCATCATTTAATATTTTGTTGTGACTTTAAAATTATATTTTGTGTTCTGGATAGCTCCACGAATTTTTACTGCAATTTTTCTTATTTTTTTGTTTTACAAATCTTTTCTTACTACTTAAGTAATGGTTGATTGTTTAGGAAAAGAAAAAGGAAATGAATACAGGAAATGAAGAACATAGAGAGGAAGCTCACAGAACAAGAGATGACGCCATGGAGGGAGCTCGGGCATGCATAGCCGGTAGCGACCATTCAACAGGGAAACCAAGAAATCAACTTGAGGTTTCTATTTGGTAGTTTCGGCTGGGTGCTTGCTTGCGGCAAATGAAGTTTGGGCAGAGAGGAGGAGCAAGCTCATGGCAAAAGGCCATCTGAGGAGAGCTCACTGGCTTTTATATCCCAGCAAGGCTGTGGAGGAGCTAGATGACAAGTGGGCTCCGGAATTGTTCATTGGAGTGACACAAAACAAACCTCATCTCCTCCTTATCGCCAGCAGATCTGGATTCCATTCAGTGAACCGAATAGCAATCTTGATGGTAAAGTAATGAGAAATTTATGGAGTGTACTAAAGATAGGCTTGAAGGTACTGAAAAATTTTCTGAATTATATCATGCTTGTAGAATTTATAAAAATTCCAACAGTGCACTATGCACAGATTTCAGTTTTTTTTTGTTTAATTTATCTTGGGGTTCATAACTTATGAAATATATTTTAAACTTTTTGTGAAGGTTTATTATATATTTATTAGTATCCTGTAACATTTTCAGCATCAAATTATTTATATTTTATTTAATAAAATTCTCACATTGGAATTACGAGATTTTCAGCCTTTCAGTTTTCGAATTTGTAAAATTATCAAATTTAATTATTATTTCCTGATATTTTTACTGTTCATAGGCTGATCCATAATTAAGATAATATAAAAAATTCAAGTCTAATTAATTTAAATTGTTTTTATTTAAATCTGACAATTTCACTGTTGCTAGTCATGGATTCATTAATTGCACTCTTAATTGCTTTGATGTGACATGTAACTTCCTAAAATATCTCCATATTACCCTTAACTGCCAAAATTAATTTATTAACAATTTTATATGTTTAAATAATTTTTTTTTATTTTTTGTTCTAAACTTTTTACTCTTTTCTTTATCTATTATCATGTTTATATGAAAAGACTTTTCCTTTGTAAAAAAAATCAAGGAAATCCAAGAAAATCAAAATGAATTGAGAAAAAATCATAAAAATCATCAATAAATATATTTTAACGTTGAACTTTATTTGCTTGTTGTACTTTAAGTTTTGTATTGTAGAGAAAATGAAATTAGTACAATTAAAGATTCTCTTAAAAACCAAAATTCAATAAAGTCTTATATTAGTTGGAATTTCAATGTAAATTTTCATTTACATCTTATTTTCATATTTTGTTTGATTTAAAGTTTTATTTTGCAACTCATACTTTTATTATGGTTGGATTTCAAGATATTGGAATAGAAGATAATATTTTAATTCATTCTTGATATTCTAATTAAAAATTCTATTCCATTACATTTTCTAATTTTTATATTTCTATTTTTATTATTTAGAATTTTTGGGATGTTACATGTTTGCTTAATCTTTCATTTGAAGCTGAAAGAAAAATACCGAGAAGACAAGCAACTGTTCAAGTTCCCACAGAGTTTAGTTTTACTCATGTTGCATGTACCGCACTAAACCTTAATGAGAGCATACACCCCGAGAATGCGAAAGAAATACCAAAAAATTCAAGTGAAGTAGAGGATAGCACATGTGAGAATGATTCTACTAACATAATCCAATCTACTTCTGTTACTTCTATTGTTGCTGTTCCATGTAATACGCAGGTTACTTCTAAAGAAGGGGAGCTACAAGCTGATAAACCTACATCATCAAGTGAAAGTTTTGAGTTTCCTACTTCTTCTGAGGAGGACGCTGATGACCACGGTACAGATCTGATTTTACAGCAAGAAAGGGAGCTAATTTGTGAGTATATTCATGCTGTACTTAATTCTAGTGAGCTACCATCATGTGCCACAATTGTAGAACCATGTGATGAATTGCATTCTTATAATTTTGATCATGTGGTGCTGATTACGCATAAGGAAGTGATAGCTAGAATATCTCTTGCCACTGTTTTGTGCTATGTCATGTTGAATGAGCTTGTTAGCTTGAATTGTGATATGAATAAGATTTCTGAAATTTCATCTCTTAAGTCTTTATCTAGCACCTATGCCTACTGTTTTAAATTCAATTTAGTTGGGGAATATGGCATAGATGGCAAGTTTCATGTCTACAGAATATGCATAACTTGTGATAAACTTGCTGAATTGAAGCTTGTTGTTTTAGGCCATCCAAGTTCTATGCAACGGCTTGTTTCATGTAAGGCACCATCAAATTTCCTGATATGTGTGATACCCATAGCTTGCTACCACATTGTTCGAATTTTAGTACATTGACTTGTATTACAAATCAGCATGTCGTAGTTGATGAGTGGAAGCCCATTAAGATCGTGTCAACCTTGTTGGAATGGTTTGATATTGCTTGTTTACAATCTGGTCATATGGATGAGTTATGCTTGTTGCCAAAACTTGTAGTTTTTCCCATCTATGTTATTGAACGAGGCTTACAAAACATAAGTATTCTTTATCCAAGAAAGGGATAGATATGTTCTTTACTTATATTTGCAAATTAAGTTGCAAACTCAATCATGTTAATATTTCTATTATATGCTTCACTTATAACCACAAAATGAGTCGCAAAATTGTGAGGAAAGGTGTTTTGCTTAAATATGATTTCCACATTTGCTGTTATGGAAATAGCATTCCGTGAATCCAAAAGAACATTGAAATATGGGATATATACATATATACTGCATACACGTTGTTCTTTTTGTTGCTTGTTTCTTTTCCAGCTTAGCCAAAATCAAGGATGGTTTTCCTTGAAGAAGGGGAGGAAGCATCCAAGAGTGCTAGCTTTCATCATGCCATTATATGATAGAAAGAAGTGTTAAGCTATATGGATAATTGTCAGGTGAATCCTCTAAATGTCTTTCATGTCTTTAAAATATATAAAGAGGCGGAGCTACTATTTTATTTAAATAAATGCAGGACCTATATGAGAATGTTTGGTGCTAAAGACGAGCTAAAAGGTGAGTTTGAGTCGAGGATGACTCAAATTCAAGAAGGGGAGGATGATGAGGACATCATTACTATGGATACAATCACACATGGTTGTACCAACTCCAACACGTCATCCATGGGCAAAGAAGATAGAGATGTCAAATCCATCACGTTTTGGAATCTAATTCGGCCTCCAGATACCAGCCTGAAATAAAACTTGCATAACTTTTGCAAGCGGTGTCCGATTGGAGAATTCTTATACTTGATTGAAAGCGTACAACAAGACCATTCCAATGGGTCTTGCCCCAGCTCCAGATTCATCATGGATCAATCGAAATCATCGAAACAATACACTATAATACTGTTTTGGGTTGTTTCGAGCCTTGTAAGCGTGTGGGGCCCAAGCCCAAGTTGTGTGCGCCCCCTTGGCTACACACAACCCTAGGACATCCCACTCACGTCCCTCCCTCTTATAAACTCAATAGCCACCGCCTTACACACTTGGGTTTTGTTTGATTAGTTTAGCCATGTGCAAACTTTGAGTCTTCGAGTTGTACTGGACAGCCACCTTATCAAGACCTTCAATAGAATCCCACCCTATTTTTCCTTCATTCGTATTCACAATTTCATATTGCTTTTACTATTGTTCTTGCTGGTTCTTCGGTTGCTTGCAGGAATTGAACCTCGTGTTCAGGTTGATCGTGCCCACAGCAAGATTAATAACCCTCCGGAGTTGGTTTAGCGATTGCTAAGGCGCATCGTCGTCATACATTGTAGTCGGATCGTTAAAGTCAGTTCCAGCAAATCGATAGTTCTCGCTCTCATCGAAAAATCGGGACACAACTTTATTTCAACAGCATTAAGAAAAGCACTAGTCATGTGATGATGGTGCAGAAAAATACTAGCTTCGAGAAGAAAGCTAAGATTAAAGGAAAAGGCAAGGCCAAAACTTTGGATAAGATCCTCGGCATCAAGCCTAAGACTAATTCCATGTCTGGCCCTACTTCAAAGAGTGAATGCTTCTATTGCAAAGAGTTAGGCCATTGGAAGAGGAATTGCAAAAGGTACCTGGCAGATCTAAAAAGGAATGATGGAGTTAAGCCATCAATATCAAGTATTAATGTTATCTTGCCGATTCTCCTCATAACTCTCGGTTACTCATATTTGCAATTTGATGCAGGGGTTAATAAGGAGTAGGAGTGTTGCAAGAGGCGAGGTTGATCTCATAGTTGGGAATAAAGCAAGGGTTGCGCATTGGTTGTCAGGACCTTGCCACTACATTTACCTAAGGATTTATTATGGAATTAAATAATTGTTATTATGTTCCAGCATTAAGCAGAAACAATATTTCCGCCTCATGTTTGTTGGCAGAAGGTTATAAATTCAATATTGAGGACAATGGTTGTTCTATAATTTTGAATAAGATGATTTATGGCTTTTCAACTGTTGTGAATGGGTTGTTTATTTTAAATCTTGATGATGCACCTGTCTATAATATTGATGCTAAGAGGCTTCGGCCAAATGATTTGAATCCCACTTACTTTTGGCATTGTCGTTCGGGTCATATTAGTTGGAAACGCATGATGAAGCTTCATAAAGATTGTCTTCTAAAATTATTTGATTTTGAATTTTTTGAAACATGTGTCTTTTCTACTTGGTAAGATGACCAAGACACCTTTCACAGAGTATTGTGAGAGGGCATATGACTTATTGGAACTCGTACATACTGATGTATGTGGACCAATGAGCACGAGTGCTAGAGGTGGTTTTCAGTACTTCATTACTTTTACTAATGACTATAGTAGATATGGTTATGTCTACTTAATGAGGCACAAGTCGAAAACTTTTGAAAAAGTTCAAGGAATTCCAGAATGAAGTACAAAATCAATGTGGCAAGAAAATTAAGTTTCTACGATCTGATCGTGTAGGTGAATATTTGAGTCATGAGTTTAATAATCATTTGAAGAGTTGCGGAATTGTTCCACAACTTACGCCTCCCAGCACGCCTCAAAGGAATGGGTTGTCCGAGTGGCGTAATCGAACTTTGTTAGATATAGTTCGGTCAATGATTAGTCAATCAGATCTACCACTATCTTTTTGGGGTTGCTCTAGAAACTACAGCTTTCACACTAAACAGGGTATCATCTAAATCTGTAGATAAGACACCATGTGAGATGTGGACTAGAAAAGGTCCTAGCTTGTCTTTTCTAAAAATTTGGGGTTGTGATGTTTATGTTAAACGTCAGATTTCCGACAAACTCACATCCAAATTGGATAAATGCTTTTTCATGGGATATCCAAGGGAGACATTAGGATATTACTTCTACAACCGAGAAGAGGGCAAAGTGTTTGTTGCTCGGAATGGTGTCTTTTGGAGAAAGAGTTTCTCTCTCGAAAGGCAAGTGGAAGAAAAGTGCAACTCGAAGAAATTCAAGTTACTCCACTCGGGGAGGACTTGGTCGGAGACGCCACTATCGGGGAGAATCTGTTCGAGGAACCCGTGGTTGAGAAAACTCTAGTTGGAGGTACCTCGATCGAGGAGGCACTAATGCCACATAGGTCAGATAGGCTGCGCAATGTACCTGCTCGGTATTCGCATCGTATATTGTTGTTGGACAGCGATGAGCCTACAACTTATAAGGAAGCGATGATGGGCGCAGACTCTAAGAAATGGCTTGAAGCCATGAGATCCGAGATAGAATCCATGGGAGATAATCAGGTATGGAACCTGGTCTATCCGCCTGATGGTTAAAAGCCATTGAATGCAAATGGGTTTATAAGAAGAAGATTGATATAGATGGAAATGTTCACATCTATAAAGCTAGACTTGTTGCAAAGGGTTTTTGACAAAGTTCAAGGAGTTGACTACGATGAGACTTTCTCACCGGTAGCGATGCTTAAATCGTACGGATCATTCTAGCTACTGCTGCATATTTTGATTATGAAATATGGCAAATGGATATCAAAACGCTTTCCTTAATGGAAATCTAAGTGAAGATGTGTACATGATACAACCTGAGGGTTTTGTTGATTCAAAGAACGCTAGTAAAATATGCAAGCTTCAAAAATCCATTTATGTGTTGAAGCAAGCATCTCGGAGTTGGAATATTCATTTTGATGAGGTAGTCAAAGGGTTTGGCTTCATCAAGAACGTAGAAGAACCTTGTGTTTAAAAGAAGGTTAGTAGGAGCACACTTGTAATTCTAATCTTGTATGTGGATGACATATTATTTATTGGGAATGATATTCCTATGCTGGAATCTGTTAAGACCTCACTGAAAAATAGTTTTTCTATGAAGGACTTAGGAGAAGCAGAATATATCTTAGGCATAAAGATCTATAGAGATAAAGAGAAAAGGCTAATTGGATTAATCCAGAGCACTTACATCGACAAGGTGTTGAATCGGTTCAATATGCAGGATGCCAAGAAGGGGTTCTTGCCTATGTCGCATGGAACAAGTCTAAGCAAGACTCAATGTCCTTCGACAATTAATGAGCGAGACCGTATGAGTAAGATTCCATATACTTTGGCTATTGGGTCTATCATGTACGCCATGTTATGTACTCGACCAGATGTATCATATGCTCTAAGTGTTACGAGCAGATACCAGCCTGATCCAGGTGAAGGTTTCTGGACAGCGGTTAAAAATATTCTTAAGTACTTAAGAAGGACTAAGGATGTGTTCCTAGTTTATGGAGGTGACGAAGAGCTCATTGTAAATGGTTACACTGATGCAAGCTTCCAAACCGACAAAGATGATTATCGTTCGCAACCTAGATTTGTATTCATTTTAAATGGAGGGGCAGTGAGTTGGAAAAGTTTCAAGCAAGATACGGTTGGTGATTCTACGACGGAGGCCAAGTACATTGCGACTTCTGAAGTTGTAAAGTAGTGTGTTTGGATAAAGAAATTCATTTCTGAATTGGGTGTGGTCCCTAGTGCCTCTAGCTCAATGAATCTCTATTGTGATAATAGTGGAGGCATTGCGCAGGCTAAGGAACCAAGGTCCCATCAGAAGTCCAAACACATACTTAGGCAATATCATCTTATTCGCGAGATTGTGGATAGAGGACATGTAAAGATATGCAAAGTACACACAGATTCAAATGTTGCTGATCCGTTGACAAAGCCTCTCACACAACCAAAACATGAGATGCACACAAGAGCTATGGGTATTAGATATTTAAATGATTGACTCTAGTGCAACTGGGAGACTGTTGGAAATATGCCCTAGAGGCAATCATAGAGATGATTATATTTCCATAAATGTTCATAAACAATGATATTGTTTTTTGAATAACATCATGGATATTGATTAATAAGTACGTGACTTTTTTGTGAAACTCTATATTCATTTTTATGATGTTCATTCTGTCGACGATCGGAACCGCCGACCGCAAAGAAAAAGGGGGGATGCGAGTAGATCGTTCGGGGGCGATGCCCGAAGTCGTGCTCGTTCGGAAATGGAAAGCATCGCGGGATGTATGTTGGGGAAGAAGCAACGAACACAAGGTTTATACTGGTTCGAGCCCCCGAGTTCGGGTAACAGCTCTACTCTAGTCTTGCCCTGAGAAGAAAGATGTAAATGAAGTTCTGCGGGGGAATACAGACGGGACCCGAGCTAGGGGTCGCTCAAAGGCGAAGTTGCCAGGAAGAGTTCGGGGACCTTTTCTTGTTCTTCTTTTTCTCTCTTTTCTTTCTCCTCTCCTCTTCACTTGGCTTGGCTGTCCTCCTTCATCGGGGCGATTCATCGCTTTTTGTAGCCCCTCAGGAGCTCTGCTGCTTGGTCCCGAGGTTGACGTCGGGTACCCGTGGCGAGTCGACGGAGGTTGTTGAGAGGCGTCGATAGTGGTCGAGGACTAACGGTAGCTGTTGGGAGTTTACGGGAGCTGCTGGGCCTTAGTTCCCACGCAGGGGCAGGTGAGCGCTGATTCCCACGCAGGGGAGGTTTTTTACATGAGATAAGTAAATTGTTACAGATGTCTTTTACCACCCCCAGGGGGGACGTAGAGATGTAGAGGTCGTGGCATCGAGTTCGAGGGGGCATTTGTCCTTGCGCCCGAGCCCGAGCTCGTTGGACCCAAGGCCGAGCTTGGGGAGAGCACCTCCTAGGTTGGAGACAAGCCCCCGGGCCCGTGGGAAGCTGCCACAAGACCCCGGGGGAATGCTTACACGTGGCGAGGTACCGATCCCCGACAACCAGCCCCCGAGGCTCAAGGGATGACCTTAAGGTTTGGGACGTTCTTGAGTCTGATGCTCATTGAGGAGGGATCGGCTCTTTGGTCAAGCTCGGAAGCCCTTGAGCCCGACCTCGCACGCTAGAACCCTTCAAGGGCTTTTGTCGTGGTCGCGCCCGGGAGTGTTCGGGCCTGCACCGTTCTGCCTTCAATTTTGGAAACCGTGCTTGGGGAAGCCCGGACTTTGCTGTTTTGATCTCCTACGGGGGATTCGAGGAGGTGGTCTGCAGCGCCTCGTGTTCTGACAGGGAGGACGGGGGACACGGGACGCGATGCATCGGTTTCTCGGAGGGGGAAAGCCGAGGGGGCGCGACCGTGGCGCTTCGCTTTCCCTATCCGAAAGTCTTGGCGCACCTTTTGAGGAATAACTGACGTCAACCGTGAGAGATTGGGTCTCTTTTAAAACTCGAGGCCAACGCATACTTTCAGAAATTCCCCACTCTTGTGTCGTGCCCTAGCCCTCTTGCTTGCCACTTCTTTCTTCTTCCGACCCGCCCCCTTCGCTCTGAGCGCCATAGCCATGTTTGGAAAAAGCACACTGACCATGTAGAGGATGAAGGAGCTCGAGGCACTAGGACTCCTGGACCCAGCGACCTGGTGGCTCCCAGCGGCCGGGGAGGCCAAGCCGTGCCCCCGGGAGGACGAGATCGTGAGCATGGAGCAGTACACACTCTTCGGGCTACAGAACCTGGAGAGCGACTTCTTGATAGCCGTTCTCGCGCAATGCGAGATCGAGCTCGTTAATCTGGTATCGAACTCCATTCTTCTTCTTTCTATCTTCTCACATCTCTGCGAGGGATTCCTGGGGATCCTTCCCACTCCCTCTCTTTTCTTTCGCTTTTATTACTTGTTCCGCACCTCGAAGGACCCCGTCATCGGGTGCCTCTACTCGATCATGACCGACTCCTTGCACTTTTTTCAAGTCCCACCCAGATTCCCTGCCGTGGACGGAAAAGTGGTTCTATTTGAAGAAGGGCGAGGAGCGACTTATGCATAACGGCACCGCCGTGGATAGCAAGCGAGACCCCGAGCCGAGGACTCGACGGCCGACCAAGAGGTCACGCCGCCCATTCACATCTACGCAACGCGGCGCCCATCGCGCCAGCCGTGGTCGTCGACTATCTGCGGAGTCGAGTGTCCCCTCTACGGAGGAGGGTGCACCTGTTCTTCCAGATCCGAGGGAGGGATGACCCTACTCGGGAAGGCACCAAAGGTAAATCTCCTCGATCTCAACCTTTCTCGAGCTCGGGTGAACCTTTCTTCTGACTGCCTTCCGTCCCCATTTTCGTTTTCCTGCAGCCCCAGCAGAGTCGTGGGTGATGGCGCGCATGCAGGAGGTGTTTGGGAAGGTGGCCCACGCCTATGTCCTCGACGACCCCGTCCCCAAGAACATCTTGAAGCGGAGCGGCGAGGTAACCTCTCTTACCCCTTCGTCGGGTTCAATCCGGGCTTAGGCCCGTTCCTACCGTGTCGAGCCAGGCAGGAGAGCCGGGAGCTTCTGGAGACGGAGAGACGCCTATTGCCGCTACCCGGATCGGGCAAGGGCAAGAAGACGGCCAAGAGGCCTACCCCGGACGCCCCGGGGCCAGCCGCGAAGAAGCCCCACGTGGAGTGGGGTGATCGCGCGACGGTAAATCAGCTTCGCCGAGCCCGGGAATACTCGGGCTCGGTATCGGCTTATTGTCCCTTCTGATCGTCTCCTTTTCTCTGACCTTCTGTTCTTCTTCCCGCAACAAGAACGGGCAGCGGCTGTCGCCGTGCCATCAAGCCCGCGCTTGACGTCACGGTCACAGGGCACTCAAGGAGAAGATGCTCCCCCCGCCATAGCGGCAGCGGGACATCGGGCTACGCCCCCTCCACCCATGAGACAGAGGCACATCACCCAAGTACGCGTACATTTCTAGGTCTGGGGTGTAGGTCTTCCTTCTTCTCCTTTTTTTTGTAAGTCTTAGTGACCTTTTTCGTTACAGACTCTGACTATTGTCCAGGGCGAGTATGACGACAAGGAAGATGGTGTGGGGGACTACCTTTTGGTCCCTCGAGCACAGTAGCAGTGCGCCCGGCCTATCACGACACCCACGGAGGGCGATGCAGCCGAGGGGCCCGAGCGGGGCCCCCCTAGGTCGGATGTCGGCCCGGGTGGGGCCACGGCCAAGGCCGGGGCCAACGCAGTCGAGGTCTAGATGACTCCTACGAACGTCACCGAGCTCAACGGAGCACCAGGTATTCCAAACTTTGTCATCTCGTCGTTGTCTTGCTTTGGGGTTTCAGCTTTCTTTATAATTTTGTCTTCATCGGTAGGCTTGGCTCTGCCCGCGCCGCCCCGTGCCCCGCAAGAGGCAGCCTAGGCTGATGCCCCTCCTGACGTTGCCGACCCGGCACCGGAGGGTCTACTGAGGAACACGCGTCATCCCTGGGTGATGATCGCGTGAAACTAGAAAAACGTCTCTAGGAGGTTAGTCGAGCTCGAGCCCAACTTTCTCCTTCTTTCTTTTGCTTTACACCCGTGTGGTTGTTGTGACACTTCCCGTGCCTCTTCAGGGCCTGGGCCTGGTTACCAGAGGGCTCGGGACCATGCGCGTCCACGCCAACCAGTTCCGGGCGCTGTGCTCCATGGTTGAGGAATGGGAGGTGTACATCCTTAGCCTCGAGGAGAGCGTGGCGCGGGTGTAGGAGGAGATCCGGCAGCTGAAGGTGGAGCACGCCTTCGAGCTCTCGAAGGCTGTCGAGGCCGAGCAGAAGTGTAACACCCCAATTTTTGCTTTAAGTGTTATTTTATTGTCATTTAGGCAATTTGAGATTTATTGGGATTTTTCTGGATTTATTGGAATTTATTTTGAGAATTAAGTAATTAGCCTCTTTGAGAAAACCAATTAAATATCTGCATAGTCAAAATAAAGTTTTGCCAAAAATATTTTATTTGAACTCAAAATGTCACAAAGTATTTATGAAAATTTTATTGGATTTTTCCTGATATTTTAATTGGCTTAAATGAATTAATCTAATTTTGAGAATTATTTTAAATCAAAAAGCATTAGAAATTGGCATGAACAGTACCAGGCCGCAGCCCAGTACTGTGTGCGCGTGGCAATAAAGAAGGACATTCATTGCGAAAAAGGTACCAAGTCAGGCCTCAGGCGCAGGGCGCTTATCGAGCATAGCCCCTGGCTTGGGCCCTACCCTAGGGGGATAGTTGGCTTACCGTAACAAGAGCTAGCTTACCGCGGATTTATCGATAATGCGCAGGTCCAGCCAATGTCTTCGACCTGAAAAAGGGGCTCAAGGCGGAGTTTGGTCGTTTGTCATGCCTTTAATCGAGGACAAGCCTTACTTGTGGCGTTTAGCCAAGGTGGAAGCCGAACTCAGAAACACTCGAGTTCGGGGCCAAGATTTGGGCATCAAGTCGAGACGGCCGAACTCGGGAATGCTTCGAGTCTAGGGCTCCCCCTGAGGGTGGTCTCTGATTCGAAAACTGCTGCGGGGAAATAGTCGGCTTACTGCGATAAAGATCGGCCTACTGCGACCGAAGCATCCCAAGTGGTGAATCTAGAGTCCATCTCCTCTGAGCCCGGGAACACTTCAGGCTCGGGGTACCCTCTGAGGATGGCCTTTGGTTGGCTGTCTGCGGGGAAATAGTCGGATTACCACGATAAAGATCAAATTACGACGACCTTGAGCATCCCTGAGGCGAACCTAGAGACTGTGACCCGAGACCAGGGTTTGGGCGTTATGCTGGGGCAGCCGAACATGGAAACACTCGAGTCCGAGGCCAGAATTTGGGCGTCAGGTCGAGACAGCTGAACTCGGAAATGCTTCAAGTTCGGGGCTCCCCCTGAGGGCGGTCTCTGATTTGAATCTTGCTGCAGGGGAATAGTCGGCTTACAGCGATAGAGATCAGCCAACTGCGACCGAAGCATCCCCAGAGGTTAATCTAGAGTCCATGTCCTTCAAGCCCGGGAACGCTTCAGGCTTATGGTGCCCTCTGAGGATGGTCTCTGGTCAGCTATCTGCGGGGGAATAGTCGACTTACCACAATAAAGATCAAATTACGGCGACCTTAAGCATCCCCAAGGCAAACCTAGAGACCGCGACCCGAGGCTAGGGTTTGGGTGTTACGCCGGGGTAGCCGAACTCAGAAACACTCGAGTCCGGGGCCAGAATTTGGGCATCAGGTCAAGATGGGCGAACTTGAGAATGCTTCGAGTCCGGGCTCTCTCGAGGGCGGTCTCGATTCAAACTCTGCGGGGAATAGTCACCATCGCGATAGAGTTCGCCCATCGCAACCAAGCATCCTGAGGTGAATCTAGAGTCCATGTCCTTTGAGCTTGGGAATGCATCAGGCTCAGGGTGCCCTCTGAGGACGGCCTCTGGTTGGCTGTCTGTGGGGGAATAGTCAGCTTACCACGATAAAGATAGAATTACAGCGACCTTGAGCATTCCCGAGGCGAACCTGGAGACCGTGACCCGAGGCCAAGGTACCTAGAGTGCAGAGGAAACATACACTGAAATAGATAATAAAGGAAAACCTCTGGGCACCTCGAGGTCAGGTGACTCTCGACATGACCTCTGGTCCAAGCCCTGCTACAGGGGGAGTCGAGACGCGATAAGAATCGGCTTACAGCTGACTTCGTCCCCCTGGAGGTGGTCCTTATGGTCACGCCTCGTGCCCGCGTCGCTCGAGGTGCAAAGAGGCATAAATGCGGGTAATAATAAAGTAGAACTTTAATCACAAGAAATATATCAGGCCGGGCCTCGGGCGTGGGTCACTTACCAGGCGAAGCCCTCGGCCCCGGCCCTAACGCAGGGGTATAGTCGATTTACCGCGACGAGAGCCAGCCTACTGCGGACTTGATTCCCTAAAGATGAACCTTGAGAACGCGACTCGACGTCGCGTCCCCTGAGATGCAAGAGAGGTGTTAGCGCAGAAGAAGAATCTCTTATTGCGTGCTAATACTTATTGTGAGCCTAATCCCTGTGGCGCGTGAGAGCAGACCACGCTGCCTGGGGTGGAGGTCTTCTGGATGCAAGGGGACAAGCAGAGCATTCTAAGCATGAATGATAAAATAGACTTGCTTGCAGCAAACCAATGCTAGGCTGGACCCCAGCTCGAAATACTTACCGAGGATGGTCCTGGGTACAAGTCCTGCTACAGGGGGTAGTCGTCTTACCGCGACGATAGTCGGCTTACTACGGACGTGGCCCCTGGAGGCGTACCTTGAGACCATGACCTTGTTCGAGCCAAAAAAGGAGGGGCCAGACCGAAGCCCAAGTATCCCGAGGTCGAGGGACTTGCGGGCGTGATCGCTACAACGAGCCTTGCCACGGTGGAAAGCCGTGATGTGATGAGGATCGACTTACTGCTGGCTTGACCCTCCGGTGGTGAACCCTAGGATCACAACCCGAAAACGCGTTCGCCCGGGATACGTGGAGGCATAAAGGATGACACAATCATAGTTGATAAAGCAGAAGCATTTTACCACCAAAGCAAAAGACAGAGCATTAGACATAGAATTTCCAGAGCTGGTCATTGTTCCACAAGTTCGCAAGCTCTCGACCCTCGGGCATGGCCAGCCGGTAAGCACTTGTGCGATCTGCTGAAACGACGCTGTAGGGGCCCTCCCACAGCGGGGACAACTTGTTGGTGTTGGACCGGTCCTGCATCCGCTTTAGGACTAGGTCCCCAACAAGGAGCTCCCTGGGTCATACCAATCGAGAGGCATGCCTGCGAAGTACTTGCAGGTAATGCACCGATCGTAGCAGCGCACGACACCTTACTTTCGCGAGGGCGAGGTCAAGAGACCGCTCTTGCTCGAGGTTGAGCTGTTCGACCGAGCTAACCCTGGCGAAGCCCAACGCGACCTCGGGGGTAGGACGGCCTCGGCACCAAAGACGAGCTGAAAGGGGGTCGCCCCCGTTGCTCGGCTTGGTGTGGTACGGATGGACCAGAGGACGGTAGGAAGCTCGTCCACCCAGGCCTGGCCCCGCCGCTCGAGCTCGTCGAAGACTCGCTTCTTGACGCCTTGGACGATTTGTCCATTGGCGCGCTCGACCGCCCCGTTGCTCTAGGGATGACCTACCGAGGCGTAGCAGACATTGGTTCCCCTATCTTCGCAAAACTCTCGGAATGGTTCGCTGGTGAACTGCGTCCCGTTGTTGGTAATGATCCTGCAAGGGACCCCATACCTTGAAACCACAAATGAGTGGAGAAACCTCACCGCTGCCTGGGCCATGATAGCCGAGACTGGCTCGGCCTCGACCCATTTTGTGAAAGTCTCGATGGCGACGAACAAGAACTTCTTTCCCCCGACCACCCGAGGGAAAGGGCCAAGGATGTCGAGGCCCCAGGTCGAGAACGGCCAAGCGAGGGGGATGGTCTGGAGGGCATAAGCCTGTCGGTGTGTCTTTTGAGCGTGGAATCGGCAGCCCGACAGCGCAGCATTTATGTCCCGAGCGTCCTTGAGCGCCGTCGGCCAGTAGAAGCCCATCCTGAATGCCTTCCCGACCATCGTCCTGAAAGAAGAGTGAGCGCCGCAAAGGCCCGAATGGATGTCATTGAGCAAGTATTTACCTTCCTCGGGGGTGACGCACTTGGTCAGGACACCCAAGGTGCCTCGCCGATACAATTGCCCGTTGACAAGCCCGTACGAGCTTGCACGGTGCTTGATTCTACCGCCTCTACCGATCAAAGGAGCTCGCCGAGTTCGAGGAACTTGACGATCGGGTCCATCCACGAGGGAACACTCTCGAGGAGGGCCACCGAGTCTTCCGGGTGGACGACGGCTGGGGTCGGCAGGATCTCGAGGATGACGTCCGGCGGGATTTCGTCATCAGACGACCTGAGTTTGGACAGGAGGTCGGCACTGGAGTTGTCCTTACTGGGAACATACCCGACCTCAAAGTTATTAAACCACCTCTCCATCTTGCGTACCTTGGCCAGGTACTTTTCCATTGAGGGTTTTGAGCATTGGTAATCTTTGTTGTACTGGTTGAGGATGACTTGGGAATCCCCTTTCGCGACCAGCCGGCGCACGCCTAGAGTTTGCACGCTTTGAGGCAGGCCAAGAGGGCCTCATACTCCGCGACGTTGTTGGTTTTTGGAAAGCCGAAGCGAACCACATACTTGAGATGATCCCCCTGGGGGTGATGATAAGGACGCCAGCCCCCGAGCGCTTAAACGATCTTGATCCGTCGAAGAACATGGTCCAGGGGCCTTCTTCCTCGGCCTTGGGTTTAGAGGCGGTCTCCGCCGTCTGTTCAACCATGAAGTCGGCGAGCGCCTGTGACTTGTTGGAGGAGCGTGCTACAAATCAAATGTTGAATTCGGCTAGTTCCATAGCCCACTTGGCGATGAGGCCTCCTGCTCTGGGTTCTTCAGGATCTCGCCGAGCGGGAACCCGCTCGAAACGACCACAGTGTGCGCCTGAAAGTAATACCAGAGCTTGCGCGAGGCCATGAAAAGAGCGTAGAGTAGCTTCTAGACCTGGGGGTAGCGCTCCATTGGTCCGTGAAGCACTTCGCTGACGTAGTAGATTAGTTGCTGCTGAAGAGGAACGCGGTATGCTACACTAGCACAAAAAAAAATCTACCGCATAACCAGAAACATCTCGTAAGAAGGGGATCATAGATTAGATTACCAGTAGACGCACAGTTGTGGAATCCTTCGCGCGTCGATGTAGTGGATTGTCCTCGCCTCGCTGTGGATCATCCTCCCACGCCGCAGTCACAGCAGCATCACCGCAGTAGTCCACACGTCCGGGGCTGGAACGTCGTGCGTCGGTGTGCAAGCTCCTGGTCGCTCGGCAGGGGCAACGAGAGGAGGAGGCTAGGGTTTTGGGTGAAACACTTCTAGACCGTAGGAAAGCACTCCCTGCACCCACCCTCCTCCACTCCTTATATAGCCACAAGATGAAACCCTAAACTAGGGCCCATCAGTGTGCTGAGCCCACGAGGTCCATTAATTACAGATCCAATCCAAATTAATGCGTCCCAGCCCATTAAGTGTGTGACTCTGCAGGTTCACGTAGGTTTGAACATGGATTCGAAAAACTCCTTTTCAATCCAATAGTTGATAGCGGCTCCTTGCAAAGCATGCCAACTCCCAAACATACTATGATCAAATCGGACAGAACCTATTAAAAGTACTCATGTAATAATCCCTTTGTCAAGTATATGATGATTGAACTCAAGGCGAGAAGCATGTCATCCTTTGATGATTCAATCCACCTCTCGTATCAGTGATATATTAATAAGTTGTGATTGACTCCTCAATCACGGCATGGCCATGCACTTCGTTAATCATATCACACGAGTGGCCTTGTCATATATCTCCGTTTCATTGGAGTGGCAAATTCCATCTTGATTGCTCACTTCCCTCTGCACGTTTTATAGTAAACATGAAAGCTACCTTTATAACTATCCGGTTAGGAAGTAGTGTTTGATAGCCCCAAGGAAAACTATTACACATGTAGGGAATATGACAATCTCAGGTCTAAGGATCATACATCTACTATGTATGAAATGCACTGATGACACATAAGAATGTAACATTCTCGCAGTGTCCCATTGCGGGTCTATCTAACCCATGTTCTTCAACATGTGTCCACAATGTATAGATGATATCTCCATATCCCATGATCTATGAAGCATGATCATCGATCACTACATGTGCAGATCTATTCATCGTTGTCCTATACGATGATATCCGATCAGAGATATTTTTTGAATTATATCAATAAGTAAAGAGCTTCATAAGCAAGTCACATACTTGTTGATCAATACAATGATATACATTCATTGGACCAAAAATCATATTATTATTCATAAACATAGTCATGTTACAATCATCTAAATGATTGCCTCAAGGGCATAACACTAACAGCTACCGGCCATCCCGCTCGGCCACCAGGACGGCACTGACGGCCTGGGTCACGGCCGTGAGGTAGAGCAGTAGCACCTCGCCCGACCGTGGGGTCGTGAGCAGCGGATGGCTCGAGAGATATGACTTCAGCTCGTCGAAGGATCGCTGGGCTTCGGGAGTCCACTCGAAGCCCCCATGCCTGCGCAGGGCCTTGAAGAATGGTAGCCCACGCTCCCCGAGCCTTGAGATGAATCGGCTGAGGGCGGCCACGCGCCGGGAGGCATTGACCTGTTTTATCGATGCTCATTGCGGTCGGATTGCCGCACCTCCATCACCTCGCATCTAGTGTCCACCGCGGCGACCACGCGTAGCTGGCCACCATCATCACGGCGACCTTGCCCTCGCTTCTTGTTGCGCGGGTTTGGGGTAGCATCCTTTGCGCCAGACGGCCCTGCCTCACCAGGAATGCAGCCGAGCTTCGCCTGGTCGTAGTCGCATTTCCAACGGACGGCGTCGTCTGCGTACGCATAACATTCTGCCATATGGAACAGTCTGTTGACACTGAGGTTGGCGGTGATCTCCAGTTCCTCGGTAAGGTGTCTGTCCCGGATGTTGATCTTGAAGGCCTTGATGACGGCCTCGCCGGAGACGTTCGGGATCGAATTCCTCGCGCGGGTGAACCAGCGGACGAAGTCACGAAGGGGTTCGCCCTTGCCCTGGATGATGCGATCCAGGTCCCTTTCTCGTCCAGGGCGCTTGTAGCAGCTCTGAAAGTTTGAACGGAGGGCGCTTTGCACCTGGCACCATGACCGGAAAACATCGGGTGCCTGGTTAAAGAGCCAGGTGCGAGCAGCGCCGGCCAGGATGGTAGGAGGTAGTTGGCCATTATAGCCTCATTCCCGCTGGCCGCCAGGATTGCGGTGGAGTAGATTTAGAGAAATTCGTCGTGGTTCTTGGTCCTGTTGAACCGCTACATCATGGTGGGCTTGAACCGAGTTGGCCAGCGCACCCGACGGAGGTCGACGGAGTACGCCGGGCAGCCGTTGGCCAGGGCAGCGCGATCGCCGCTGCTGCGATCGGAGTCATCATCGGCGAGGCGATTAAACTCGAGCCGATGGTGCACTTCATGTCGGTCTTGGCTGTTAGGAAGGGCGTCGTCATGACGGCGATGATCGCGAACCTTTCGACACCTAGGCAGAATGTCCAGTGAAAGGCCTCCAGAAGCGTCGCTACTCGAGCGAGCACTGCTGCCGCTCTACTGATCACAGGGACGGCCGCGCATCTGGCCTGGGTCCCAGTGAGGTGGGGATGGTCGCGGCAGACTCCGGGCCCTCGAGTACGGAGTCGGCCGGCGAGAGCGACGGTGCCCGCGCGATGAGTTGCTGTCGCTTTCCAGGGTTGGTAATGGCTTGGTTGATGGCAACCCGGGCCAACCGACGTGCCTCCTCCGGGGTTTCTGGGTGGCCGTCACTCGTCCCCGCACTCGCCGCGCCATCGCCATGCAAAGCTAGGCGTTGGCGCGGCGGCGGCGAACATGGGGTGGAGCCTTCACACTCGGGGACTGTGTCCGAGTCCAGACTTGCCGATCATGACATGTTGTCATTGAAGCCGAAGGGGCCAACGACGCTGGAGCAGTGAACTCCGAACGAGCGAAACTCGGGCTTCACAGTGGGTGCCAGTTGTCGACGATCGGAACTGTCGACTGCAAAGAAAAAGGGGGATGTGAGTAGGTCGTTCGAGGGCGAGGCCCGAAGTCGTGCTCGTTCGGGAATGGCGAGCGTCGCGGGATGTATGTCGGGGAAGAAACAATGAACATAAGGTTTATACTGGTTCGAGCCCCCGAGTTCGGATAACAGCACTACTACAGTCTTGCCCTGAGGCGAAAGATGTAAATGAAGTTCTGCGGGGGAATACAGACGGAACCCGAGCTAGGGGTCGCTCAGAGGTGAAGTTGCTAGGGAGAGTTCGGGAACCTTTTCTTGTTCGTCTTTTTCTCTCTATCTTTCTCCTCTCCTCTTCGCTTGGCCGTCCCCCTCGTCGGGGTGATTCATCGCTTTTTTTAGCCCCTCAGGAGCTCTGGTGCTTGGTCCCGAGGTTGACGTCAGGTGCCCGTGGTGAGTCGACGGGAGTTGTAGAGAGGTGTCGATAGTCGTTGAGGGCTGACGGTAGCTGTTGGGAGTTGACGGGAGCTGCTGAGCCCTAGTTCCCGCGCAGGGGCAGGTATAGCGCTGATTCCCACGCAGGGGAGGCTTATTACATGAGATAAGTAAATTGTTAGACATGTGTATGCTATATCCTTCGACTTGAGATTGTCGCATGTTCTCAAGATGCGTAATGGCTTACTTAGGGGTCATCAAACGCTACTCCGTAACTGGGTAGTTATAAAGATAGCTTTCGGGTTTGTCATGAAACATGCTGCGAGGCGTGGTCGATCAATATAGGATTTGCCCCTCCTTGTATCGGGAGAGATATCTCTAGGCCTCTCGAGTGGTTGGATTCCAGAAAATGCATGGCCATGCTACTCGAGTAGAAAGTTACTCGAGTCATCGAGTTAAAGAGTTAACTCGATGTATTTGGGCAATCCGAGTCACGACATCGAGAAAGAGTGGTCGATCCATCCAAACAAGGATGAAAACAACTCGCCTTGGGTTTGACCAATATCATGTGGTAAAAGGAATTGCATATAGGACAATGTTGAGGTTCATCTAATCTTTACAAGTACTTGGGAATCGGCACGTCCTACTAGGGGCCACTACTGGTTATTGGTCGAGGAAGAGTACTTGAGCTATGTCTGGTCGAGTAGGAGTACTCGAGCCAAGACTAGTCGAATAAGGGTACTCGAGCTATGACTGGTCGAGTAGGAGTACTCGATCCATGTCTAGTCGAGTAGGAGTACTCGGACCATGTCCAAGTGCACGTGAACCTATAGGGTCATACACATAAGGGGCTGTAACCAATTCGGATAGGGATCCGAGTTGTAATGGGCTTAGAGTTCATAATAGGTTTCAAAGGTTGAAACCCATTATGGGACGTCTATATAAAAGGAGGAGGTTGTGGCTTTATAGATAGAAGAGATACGAAGAAACACAATAGAAATTCAGAATTCCTGAAACCCTAGCCGCCACCCCTCCTTCGCCCAGAATTGCGTAGTCGACGCTAGCACTCCGACGCGTGGTGTTCGTACCCCGTATGTGTGGATACCTTGGAGGCATTGCTGCGAAGCTTCAACGCTAGGACGATCCGCAACCTGCATCGCTCACAAGAAGCTGTTGGAGGAGGAGCGAGGCTAGTACAACTACACCTACACCACCGCTCTACATCGACTCTACTTCCGCTACAGGTCTGTGCGTCTAGTGGTAATTCTGTGATCTATTACTTGCAATGGTTCCTTCGTTACGTGGTAGAAAATTTTGTTTTTTTCGCTAGAGTAGCATACCCGTTCCCTAACAATTGATTACTAAGCACCACGTGTCATCAACAAGTCAACATCATTGCGTGACATCTCTCGTCACTACAACTCAACATCATTGTGTGACAACACCTAACACACCAATTCATAATCATGTTCTATATTCCATTAGTCAAGATTAACTTTTCGTATCTCAAAAAACATGTGATGTACGTAGCATGGCTAAGCATACTAACACGATCCAACCAACCCATGTTGATTATTATTATTAACCAACCAATATGAACCAATCTAGGGCGACAATTGATCATGGTATACAAATGACAAGGTAGGGTATAGTTCAATTCGACAGATTAGCTAGATCTCAATTTAATTCGAAACATTTATACACATAAAATAACATGCATAAAGTAAAAACAACATAGCAATTTTATAAACTGGGTTCAACATGATCAAGTACAACTTGCCTTGGAAAAGCTCTTGTTCTTACTCTGAAATCTGGTCTTGAATCAACGAATTCTCATTGGACGCTCCAAGCACTTCAATATCTACACGTAACAAGAAAAATACCAAATAAATACCAAAACATAAATCAAACAAACTCAAAAAACAAAATAAAATTCATCATTAAATAGATCTCAATTTTACAAATTTTTATAAATTTAAATCGCCACGATCGGAGCTCGTATGAGGAACAACGGGCTCACAAAAGATTTGAAAATAAAAAATACCAATAATTAGAAAATTAGATTTAACTAAATTATTTTTATACTAAACATTGATTTATTGCATCACTGCTGACATCAGCGTGACATCACCGCTAGCTGGAGCAATCAGATCATGACGCGTGGCTACCGGTCCATGGACTCGGTCCGCACGCCTAACCAGTCCACCGTGGACGCGGTCCACAAGGAATTGACCGTCGGTCAGTGTTGGCGCAAGCATGATGTCATGCGGTGATGTCAGTGACAATGTGCGGCAACTCCCGATACGCGACACCTGGCGCACATCTAGCGGTCCCCAACGGATCGGACGGTCAACACCACGTTCGGCTCCCCACTGTGACGCGACCCGCCGGAGACGAACACGACGACCCAACTACGACGTTACCTCGATGAATCGGTCTCGGATTTGTGCGGATCTGGTGGAGTTGAAGACGACGAGTTCAACGATGACTTCAACGTGACCCAAAATATGACGATCGATGAGATTCAAGTGCAAAACCACGGTGACTTGTTCTTCCTCTCTAACGATCTCGCACACCTCAATGACAGTGCCCTAGGCAAAACGGCTTGGACGAAAAGCTAAGTAAAGACATAGGGAAGCTCAGCTAGGTCTCAGACCCCCCTTAAATAGCCTCGGCCTCCGCGCTTAGCTCGGAGTCCATGGCGGCTACGGGCCGGATTCCATGTCTGCGACGGAGACGATGACGTGACGCGGCACAATCGCAGCCCTCCATGTGGCGCAGATCGAATGATCATTGATGCAAGATATGTGGCAAAATCACTGCCGCCATCACTGGCTTGATCCAACGGATGCGATCTGCTAGGGTTTCCAAAACCACCCGCCTCAATCCCACCTATCCACCTTTCGATCCAACAGTGATGCGATAAGCTTCTAGAAAATGGGCTGGTGGCAGTATGGGTTGCACAGCGGTGGGCTGTCTTGGGCTGGACCAACGGGCTTCCAGCCTAACACTATTCACTGATTTTCAAAGCTTTTCTAATTAAAATAATTTAGTTAATGCATTAAAAAATCAAGAAAAAATATAAAAAATACCTTGAGACATTCAAAACTCAAATAAAATATTTTTCATAAAACTTTAATTATACTTTATCAATATTTAATAAATTTCCACAAAAGAATAATATAAAAAATATTAAATAAACTCTAATAAATTCCAAAAAAATCCAATAAATTTAAGAAATTCATAAAATGCATAATTAATTCAAATAAAGCCAAAATTGGGATGTTACAAAACTCCACATGAGGCAATCAACCTTCCCACATCTTCATGTTCTTCCTCAAAACTGCCCTCAACAAAGTAGATAATGTGCGGTTGACAACTTCAGTTTGTTCGTCAGTTTGGGGATGACATGTGGTAGAAAATAGCAACTTTGTCTCTAATTTAGCCCATAGTGACCACCAAAATGACTCAAAAACTTTCTATCATGATAAAAAAACAATTGTATTTGGCACTCCATGTAGGCGAACGATTTCTCTGAAAAATAAATCAGCAACATTTGTAGCATCATCGCTCTTATGACAAAGTATAAAATATGCCATCTTAGAAAATCTATCCATGACAACAAAAATGCTATCCCTCCCATTCTTTGTTCTAGGCAATCCTAAAATAAAATCCATAGAAATATCCTCCCAAGGTACGCTAGTAACAGGAAGAGGCATATATACACCATACGGGTTAAGTCATGACTTAACTTTTTGACAAGTGGTGCAGCGGGCAATGTAGCGCTCTGTCGACAATCCGGATCGCCTGACCGCAAGAAGAACGGGGAGTGATGTAGGAGTGGAACCCAAGATCGTGCTCGCTCGGAAGGAACTCTTATCGCCGCTCGGGTTGAGAGAAAGAGAGTGGTTGACGCGAGGAGTTATACTGGTTCGAGCCCCCAGTACTAGTAACAGCTCTACTCCAGTCTTGCCCAGAGGCAAAAGGTAGACGATGATGTACTGTGGTTGAATACAAGAGGTGCTCGAGCCGAGGTCGAGCACTGGTTCTTTGTGTCGTCCGCTTTTCCCCACCCAGGGGGAAAGTCTTTATACCTCTACTGCTTAGTTCATTACAGAAAACGACCGGGCGAGATTCACGGGGGAGTGGCGCCAGATCCGAACATGATGCACAATGAAGTATGGCAATAATGACGCTGGGAACCGTTGCCCACGATCGCCTTAACTTAAACTTTTAAGACCCCTCCTTGACTCAGTAACTGCCGGTTTCTGCAATCTCAACCGTGTCCTCCGAGCTTGCCCTCAATAGCGAGCTAGGCCATTGGTCAAGCGAGCTTGGTCCTCGGTCGAGTGAGCTTGGGCCCAACGGGCCATGGCCTGCGCGGGGTAACCAGTCCCCGATAGTTAGCCCCTGATACTCAAGCATTGATCGTGAAGCTCGGGATGACCTTGAGTCCGATGACCCAGAAAAGGGGGCGGTTCCCTGGCCAGGCTTGGAAATGCTCAAGCTCGAGTGTGGGTCTAGACCACATGGAGATCCATGGCGCGGTCGAGCCCAAAAACGCTCTGACTTTGCTGCCACGGTCTTTGGGCGAAGAAATTGGCAAAGTAACTCATGGCGCTTTGAATCCCGTCGTAGGAACCACGACGCTCCTTTTGAGGTGTAACGGGCGCCAGTTTCGATGATCGGGCCCTTTAAATCCTGAACCATTGCCTTCCTCAGAGGATTACCCAAATCCTCCCTACATCGAACCCTAGCACTTTTTCCTCTTCCTGATTCTCTTTCGCAATCTTCCTCCCTCAACCCAAAACCTAGCCGAAACCCATGGCCAAGTTCAGGAGGAGCACAATGACCCTGGAGCGGATGAAGGAGCACGAGACGCTAGGGATGCTAGACCCGGTGACATGGCAGCTACCGGCACCGAGATCGAGCCACAGCCCCAGGCAGACGAGCTTGTCAGCAGCGAGCAATACATGCTCTTTGGGCTACGAACGCCAGAGAGCGACTTCGTGGTAGTGGTCCTTGCTCAATGTGAGATCCAATTGGTTAACCTGGTTCCCAACTCCATTCTCCTCCTCTCCATCTTTTCGCACCTGTGTGAGGCGTTCCTGGTAATCCTTCCAACCCCCTCACTTTTCTTCCGCTTCTATTCCTTGTTCCATACCTCAAAGGGCCCCATGGTCGGGTGTCTCTACTTTCGGCTGCGAACGGGGCTTCCTTGCTCCTACCCCCCGATCCATGCTCGAGAATCCCTTGGTCCATGGATCGAGAGGTTGTTCTACTTGAAGAGGGGAGAAGGCGGCGCGCTCGCGTACAACGGAACTCCCGTCGACAACAAGCGCCAGAGCCCCGACCCTGAAGACTTGGTGACTGACTAGGAGGCCGTTGCAGCCATCCACATATGCTCGACGCGCGGCCTCACCGACCAGGCCATCGCCTACGACTTCTTGCGCAACCTAGTGTTCTCCCTGAGGAAGAGGGTGCACCCGTTCTTTGAGATAAAGGCGAAAGACGACCTCACCCGGGAGGGTCCAATGGTAAGACCCCTCGAGCTTGGCCGAGCGCTAACTGACAGCTCCCCTTTTCCCCAGCAGCTCTGCCAGAGTCTTGGATAGCAGCGAGGATGTTCAAGATGTTCGGGAAGGCGGCGTTCAACTATACCACGGATGACCCTGTCCCCAAGAATGTGCTGAGGCAGAGCGGCGAGGTAACTCATCTCGCACCAAGGTTGAGCTCGGGAGTGCTCGAGCTCGTACTGACTTTTGCTCATAATTGTAGGAGAATGATGAGCTCTTAGACACGGCGAGGCGGATGTTGTCGCTGCCTGGAGCAAACAAGGGCAAGAAAGCGGACAAGAGACCGGCTCCAGACGCCGTAGAGACCAGCTCCTCGAAGAAGCAACACATCGAGTGGGGCAATCGGACAGTGGTAAGCCATCTCGATCGAGCCCGGTAATGCTTGAGATCGATCTCATGGTTGTTGCCATCCCTGATCTGCCCTCATCTCTAATAGAAACAAAAGGCAGTGGCCGTCATGAGGACCTCGGACTCAGGGGTGACACCGAAGTCCCCATCGTTGGGCGCTGGTACAGCCGCCGCAAGGAGCTCAGAGACCCCGCGGGTTGCGAGGTCGCCATCGTAGGGCACCTGGAGAGGGGATGCCCCTGCCGCCATAGTGGAGGCGGAGCACCAAGATCCCCAGTGTACCTCCACAAGATGAAGGCTCGCGGTCCAGGTATGTGCGATCTTTTATCTCCTTTAGGTTAGCGTAGGTTCCATCTCTTCCTTTGCGTAGCATAGCGTATGTTCAAGCTCCATTGGTTTTGGTGATTGGTTTAATATTAATGCTTAACCATTGTTCAATGACAAATCTAATCATTATGAGACTAACATGTTTAATTGAGCTACATTCTTATTAGTCTCAAATTCGGATGGAAAATGGAAAACCCAAGGTATGCACTCATATTCAATCTATTGTCTTAATGCATACATAGGATTCAAGTTAAAAGATAAACTCTTCCATTGGCTTAGTCTAAATATGTGCATTATGTTTCTAAATCTATATATACATGAATGCTGTTAGTGTTATGCCCTTGAGGCAATCATTTAGATGATTGTAACATGACTATGTTTATGAATAATATTATGATTATTGGTCCAATAAATGTATATCATTGTATTGATCAACAAGTATGTGACTTGTTTATGAAGCTCTTTACTTAATGATGTAATTCGATAAATATCTCTGATCAGATTTCATCGTATAGGACAACGATGAATAGATCAGCACATGTAGTGATCGATGATCATGCTTCATAGATCATGGGATATAGAGATATCATCTATACATTGTGGACGCATGTTGAAGAACATGGGTTAGATAGACCCGCAATGGGACACTGCGAGAATGTTTCATTCTTATGTGTCATCAGTGTATCTCATACCTAGTAGATGTTTGATCCTTAGACTTGAGATTGTCATATTCCCTACATGTGTAATAGTTTTCCTTGGGGCTATCAAACACTACTTCCTAACCGGATAGTTATAAAGGTAGCTTTCATGTTTACTATGAAACGTGCAGAGGGAAGTGAGCAGTCAAGATGGAATTTGCCACTCCAATGAAACAGAGATATATGACAAGGCCACTCGTGTGATATGATTAAGGAAGTGCATGGCCATGCCGTGATTGAGGAGTCAATCACAACTTATTAATATATCACGGATACGAGAGATGGATTGAATCATCAAAGGATGACATGCTTCTCGCCTTGAGATCAATCTTCATATACTTGGCAAAGGGATTATTGCATGAGTACTTTTGATAGGTTCTGTCCGATTTGATCATAGTATGTTTGGGAGTTGGCATACTTTGCAAGAAGCCGCTACCAACTATTGGATTGAAAAGGAGTTTTCCGAATCCATTGTCCAAACGTACGTGAACCTGCAGGGTCACACACTTAATGGGCTGGGACGCATTAATTTGGAATGGATCCGTAATTAATGAACCTCGTGGGCTTAGCACGCTGATGGGCCCTAGTTTAGGGTTTCATCTTGTGGCTATATAAGGAGGGGAGGAGGGAGGGCGCAGAGTGTGCTTTCCCACGATTTAGGAGTGATTCACTCGAAACCCTAGCCTACTCCTCTCGCTGCCCTCGCTGTTTACGTGTGCTTGCACACCGACGCACGACGTTCCATCTCGGACGTGTGGACTCTCAAGGTGACGTTGTCGCGATCGCGACGTGGGAGGACGATCCACGGCGAGGCGAGGACGATCCACTACATCGACGCAACGATCGCGGCGAGGACGATCCACTACATCGACGCGCAAGGATTCCGCAATCGCGCCTAGTGGTAATCTTATCTATGATCCTTCTTGCAGTAGCTTTCGTTACGCGTAGTTTTTTTTTGTGCTAGCGTAGCATACCGCGTTCCCCATCAAATGCACACATCTAAGGGGAGTTAATAATTTAACTTGATGTTTCAATTGTATTGATCCATGTCCTCTTGCTATAAATATAAAGGATCAAGACTTTGAAACAATCTTTTGAGTATATATATAACTTGTATACTTATGCTAATATAGAATAAACTCATATGCAATCTAAGATTGATTATGTGCATATTAGTTCCAAAGTTCAATTATCTATATGCACATATCAAATGGAGTTTATTCTATAGTTGATGGTCTCAAATGTATTGAACCCTCTCCATCATTCAAATATATTGGATTGAGTATATGAAACTTGTGTAGTTATATATACTCATGTCAATTTAAATGAGTTTAAATTGAGTTTGATTGTCTTTCAATCAATCAACATTTCATCATGTGTTGATGGTGTCTCTTTGTTGATTAAAGACAAGCGGAAAGTTCTTTAGTATATTCAGCATTAGTTGCATCAAAGTACCCAAGACACAATTAATCCTTCAAGTTGATTTGGGTTGTACTCAATCGATCTTAGAGGCATCCATTATGTGTTAATGAAGTATGGTGATGATTGAGACAACCGTGTTTGCTGGACTAACATCTTCCATGAGTTGTGAAGTAGGTTGAGTCCAAGATGATGAAGAATCGGGAAGAAGAAGAAGTCATCATGTGTTGATGAGCTTCAAGAGGTGATCCCGAAGTAAGGAGAAGGGCTAGAGAAGGTTCATCGTGTGTTGGTGAACAAGAAGGAGAAGATTCGATCCCGAAGAGAAGTTGAATGGAAATCATAAAAGCTTCAAGTGGATCTCTAGAGGCAAAGGTATAACTAG
Organism: Otatea glauca; assembly: GCA_036346275.1. Classification (NCBI taxonomy): domain Eukaryota; kingdom Viridiplantae; phylum Streptophyta; class Magnoliopsida; order Poales; family Poaceae; genus Otatea; species Otatea glauca. Next base: position 23,604,753 of record CM070719.1, on the reverse strand, counting down.
ATAGGGCTAAGGATGTGTTCCTAGTCTTTTACCGGTCTCGGTGTTTGGATGTGAGACCGGGTTGCTAGTTAGGTGCCATACTATTAAGAGGGGTTGAGTCTTTTAGCTTGAGCTTCATCATGTGTTGATGAACTCAATCCGGTTCACTCTAGCTCACTCTCTTATTTGGTGTTTGCATGGAGCTAACCATTTGGCATGTGTTGGGAATGGGTGAAGCTCGTGCATTGGATTTAGTATGAGCTAAGTATTTGCATGTGTTGCAAATAAGGGTGCTCATGCTTGCATCTTAATTGAATCTTATTTGATTTGGTTATTGCTTGGAGTTAGAGATTTGCATGTGATGCAAATAGAGAGCTCATGCACTCGAGTTAGATTGGTTGTTTGCATGGTGCTAGAGATTTGCATGTGTTGCAAATAGAGAGCTCATGCTTTGGTGTTTTAGCATGTGATTGGATCATGTGTTGATCATCACAAGGCTAAGCCTGGTTTATGCTTTGTTTTTGCAAAATGTGTTTTTGCAAAATGTTGACTTGTTATTTGCAAATGTGTTTTGCAAATAAGCTCGAAGTTATGATATTCGATCCTAGAACATGTGTTGGCATTTGCAAATGTGTTTTGCAAAGTGTCGGGATCATGTGTTGATCCTTACATGGCTAAGAGGATTGATCTTATAAGTTCGTGGTTTATTTGCGAATGTGTTTTGCAAATAAGTTGGAGTTGTTATTTGCTAATGTGTTTTGCAAATGAACTTGAGATTATGGGTTTCGATCCTAGAGCATGTGAATAGGGTTTGCAAATTGACTTGATCATGTGTTGATCATCACATGGCTAAGAGGATTAATCTCATAAGTTCTTGGTTTATTTGCAAATATGTTTTGCAAATAAGTTGTGCTTAATGTGATTCTTTGGAGTATGTGATTAATATGTGCAAATGTGTTTTGCATAATGTTGTGATCATGTGTTGATCCTCACATAGCTCAAAGAATGAATCTTTAATGGTTTGGAGAAAAGTTTTTATGAAAAACAGTGTTTTCTCCCAAGGTCCTGGTCTGCATCACCATAGGCAGTAGCACCGGGGTCCGTGCTATGTTAGCTTATCTCAGAGCACCGAAAGACCGGTGCTACCGTCTCTCTGGTCAGTGTGGAAATTCCAGAGAGGGATGTTTCTGGGCGGATTGGCAATCCGGTGCTACCGCTCATGGTAACCCGGTAGCACCGGAGGTCGGTCCGGTGCTACCGCTCCTCTGGCCGTTGTGAAAATTCCAGAGGAGGTGTTTTTGTGTTCAGTTTGGATCCTGTGCTACTGGGGTGAAGGCCGGTGCTACCGCCCGAGCGGTAGCACCGCTCCCAGTTGGCCGGTGCTACCGGATTTCCTGCAACGGCTAGCACTACTACAGAATTGTACATCAGAATCGGTTCTTTTTTGTCATTACAGTCGGTTCAATTGGTGATACGAAGTCTTTAGATAGTAATGAGGTGGATTTATCACAGTCGGTTTTGGCCCGATTGTGATAAAGCCTCATTAGAATCAGTTCTTAGGTGAAACCGATTCTGATGAACACATTATCAAAATCGATTTTTTCGAATGACCGATTCTGATAAAGGGTCATCAGAATCAGTTCTTTCAAGGAAGCGATTGTGATGACCCCCTCATTAGAATCGGTTCTTGTGTGGAACCGATTACGACGTAATCGGTTCCACACAAGAACCGATTCTAATGAGGGGGTCATCACAATCGCTTCCTTCAAAAAACTGATTCTGATGATGGATCATCACAATCGCTTTCTTCCAAGAATCGATTGTAATGGTATGGTTATCACAATCGCTTCCGTAAAAGAACCGATTCTACTGATATGGTCATCACAATCGCTTGCTTAAAAGAACCAATTCTGATGATAGGTCATCAGAATCATTTCCTCATTAGAACCAATTCTGATGAGATGCATGCCGACAACAGCGGCACCCATCCCAAGCATATTAAACAGAATGCCATTTCTTAGACTTTTAATCACATCAACGCGTGGAGGAGCCTAGAAAGTAATCCACAATTTTATTTGCTAACTTGAAGCACATGTAAAGAAGTATATCTAGCTTGCCATGCTAAACAATAACCTAAAATATACATGTTTAAAAGCAGACACGATATCTTTGCGACAAGTACCATGATGTGAAAAACCGTTCAATTGTCGATGGTAAACTGACGAGAGACAGGTAAGCAAGATGAGTCAAAGGGTGGGCAAGGAGGAACAATGACATTCTTTAACATGAATATAGCTAATTGGTTTCTTTGGTAACAACGTAAAATGGGGTGCGGTCAACAAAAGGGAGTACCTTCATGGATCGCTTGTCTTGTTTTCAATGCCTTCGTAAATACGGATGTAACCAAATGACCGTAAGATCAAATAAAAGCCACAAAGAATACCAAAGCGATTAGCTATAGAATGTAAAGGGCGCCATCACCTTCCCAAGAATAAACCGAGAGAATGACAAAATTCAATAGAAACAATGTGCACACCAATCGGGGCGAAACCAAGGGTACCCAAATTCTTGAAATACCTTGTTGTTTTCTCTAGTCTCTTGATAACTCGTCCATTTAGTCCATAGAAAAGGAATAAAGAAAGGCCAATATCAGTCATGGTACATGGCTTAAACCAGCATTTAGAGATAAGCAAGTGCTATACAATATCATTTTAACCATGTCAAGAAAAAGCCTAATTCCAAAACTAAAAAACATGCAGTTAATCAAATCCAGACTCAGACTAAAATGATAACATGTTTTTACAATACATAGCGGGTACAACACATGGCTCTGAAAGAAAAAAAAAAGAACACTGCCACAACCTCGCTTCACGCATCAGGAATCATGGTGTGTTATTTAAGTAGGAACTAGGAAGAAATGTCATCAAAATGCAAAATATATTGTTAATGTCATTTTTTTAGGATAAGAGAGTTCTACCTAAAAGGTATGAAATCCTAATGATGGACATGCCTTCACTGAATGGCCATTCTATTTATAAACCACATACTTCACACAGATTTTCAATCAAAGCGATGGATGTGACAAAACACATGTCATGGTAAATTTACCTGTCAATTAAGCACACAAGAAAAATCACCAATAGAAAAATTTATGCCAATCATCTCTATCAAACTGAAACCAGCGGGCACAACATGAGATGCTAACTTAATGATTTTCTTGACAAGATCCAAACCTAAAATAACTCCTACAATTTCGTTGGCATTCCTTTGTCATTAAAGTATAACAATCCCCCATAGTAGGGGCATATCAGATATCAATCACTCAATGCCCTAAACCCTCAACATCACCATGCCCAAGTGCATCTCCTAAAACAAGCAACCATCAGACCATCACATTGTCGAACACTACGTACATTTCGTGTGAATTTCTTAATTACCTAAGCCTCAAATGCTCATATAGGTTTCCAAGAACATAAATTTCTCGAGAAAACCAGGACAAGAGCCCTACATCACGCACGGACCAATAGCACCGTAGGTCGATAGATAAAAGGGGGTGGAATTAGTGAAGCACATGCTCGAGTTTGGAGCGCTCAACTGACTGCTCGGTGGGTGGAGGAACTGGGTAGAGAGGACCCGGTGAGGGCGAGGATGCCGCCGCCACAGTGAGGCGCCGCAGAGCGCCTTCGCCGCCCCCACAACAGAGGCGCCCAGTAGAGAGGGAAGCGGGAATGCGGGGCGCCTGGGTGGGGCTACGGGCGGGAGGCAGAGGGGTGGGCGGGCTGGCGGGCGCGGGCGGGCGCGGGTGGGGAGGCAGAGTGGCGGGGCGGTGGGCGGCTCGCGCGCACGAATAGGAGGCTGCCTGCGCTAGGGTTAAGGAGGCCAGTGTGAGTTGCGTGCGCGAATAGGCTGATCGCGGGAATAAAATGGCCAGATACTTGTCATCAGTATCATTTTTTGCAACAAAACCGACACTCATGTTAGTCATTTGAATCACTTTTATATCTAAAACCGACACTGATAAGGACATATATCTGTATCGCTTTTTTATATAAAACCGACACTGATGTGTTTCAATATCCGTATCATTTTTCAAAGAAAATCGACACAGATGTGTGTAGTCATCAGTATCGCTTTTACATATAAAACCGACACTAATAAGGTAATATATCCATATCGCTTTTTTACAGATAACCGACATTGATGTTTATACTCTGTATCGCTTTTTTAAAGAAAACCGACACAGATGTGTATCAATATCCGTATCGCTTTTTTAAAGAAAACTAACACAGATGTGTCTCAATATCCGTATCACTTTTTTAAATGAAACCGACACTGATGTGTGTCTCAATATATCCGTATCGCTTTTATAAATAAAACCGACACCGATGATGCTTCAATATCCATATCGCTTTTGTAAATAAAACTGACACTGATACAAAATTATCTCTATCGGTTCTCAGAAAAAACCGACACAAATGTAGTTCAATACACTATTGCCTTTCCACACAAACCTGAAGTCTAAATTTTAATTACACATGAATTTTCCTTAAATAGTTGAAAAGTCAAAACTTTCTCAAATGAAGACCAGGTTTTTTGAAAATTTCCAAAAATGATTTCCTATAGCTTAGCCTTATTTCTGTGTCTCAGAATTATATAGATTGTATATCACATCGAGACTACACTATATGTAAGTTCTGAATTTTCAGCATTTCACCAAAGATAGAAAATGCCATGACTTTTTCATACATTGTTGAAATTATTAGAAATTTTCCAGAAACATATTTCAGGATACTCCAAAACTTTTCATAAAAGAATTTTTGGAAAAAGTGACCTCATTCAATAAATATGCCAAAATTCATTTCGTAGACTTGATTTGTGCTTAAAGCGTAGAAAAGTCAAAACTTTTTCAAATTATTCTAGAATTGTACGAAAATTTCCAGAAATGAACTTTTGACTATTTACAAATGTCAAATGGAATTTTCTTTCACAACATATGGCACAAAGTGCAGGCATAAAGAGAAATTGCATTTCCATCAAAGCCTCCAACAGCAATTCACCTTGGATTTTTACTTTGAAAACATTGCAAACTATTTTACATACATAATAGAACAATGAAATTAACAACAAACATTATAATAGTCCATTTATTTACAATACTGCCCTTCATGATGATCTACTCGCATGTAATTGGCTTCATGTGTGTCGTCATCTCCACTAAGACAGGCCCCATCTGCAAATGAAGGTATCTCATCGAATTGGTTATACTCTTCTTCATCTACAACATCTTCAACTCCTTTGCAAAATAGAGGACAGGTTCGAACAATGCAAGGACCGAACCCAACTTGGTGTATTCCGCTTTGCAACCTTTGAACAGCGGTTTGGCATCGTCTTCCATCAAGCTTTTAAACTTTCCAAACACTCTTTCCGTGTAATTACCCTCCACATCCCGCAACATTTGCTCCAAATTATCCTCCTCAAACATATCAAGCTGCAACTCGTCATTCGGTTCCACTGTGTCTTCGTTGGATACGGAAGGGTACTACCTGCCTCCCCGTGATGGATCCAACACGTGTAATTCCTCACGAAGCCACGTCAAATCAGGTGGTCTTCAATTTGAGCTGAGTTGTTAAATCTCCTCATATTGGTGTAAGCAATGCAAGGACAATATATGAAGTTTACACCCCTCCTCACCATGTCCTCTTCTGCAATTTTTTTGAACTCCTTAACACCTTTCTGAAATTCAGCACTCACACGGCTTTTCTGATACATCCATTCCTCACGGTCCATCTGCAATTAAATTCCACACAATAAATTAAGGAAAAACTAGAGCGATAACTAGCTAGCTATTTTAAATATTGAGACATCATTTCAATTAATATTACCTTTGCAAAATAGAGGACAGGTTCCAAGACATAAATGTACTCCCAATCGATACCTAGCTTCTTCCCTAGTTTCGAGCTTCCAACTCCCTAGATAGGAGACATAAATTTTTAAAATCAACAATGATATCAAATAATCTAATTATATAGCTAGTGCAGTAGCTTGCAAATCTTTTTACTACAACGAAACAAAACAAGGGTACCAACGATGACCCCTAATATCTAAATAGGTTAGGTCCTAATCCCATTCGAGGATATTTGGTTCGGGCAAGTTCCTAAGCCGTTGTACAACTCCAAAGAAAATTTTATAAAGACATCTCATTGTTCTCCATATACACGCCTCGACAACAGTCAAGAGGGTGTGCATATGGAGAACACCAGGGAGACGCTACCGAAATCTACTCTGAAGTTGTACAACACAGCTCAGGAACTTACCCGAACCACATATCCTCGAACTATCCAAAAAACGTGGACAATTTGAGACTGCTCGCTTATAAATATGCCATTTCATTCGGCATATTTATAAATAAGCATCCTCGAACGGGAGACGTAGGTTCCGTAGCCTAAACTCTAACATTTATCACATGATAGCAACAATAATTCCATACTAACACGAGAACACTACAATAATTAAATAGATGTGTGCTTGTCAAATAAAGAGTGTGAAATCTGAAGGCACGTACACAATTTCAGTGCAACCTAAACTTTATTCACGACATGTCGAAATTACCTAGTGCAAAATTGAAGGGGTTTAAAGAATTGCTCACATTTTGAAGAAAACTGCAAATGAGGGCAAAAAGAGGGGAATCTCCTCAAGATAGGGTTTCAAATTTGCCCTCTTAATACCCACCCATGAGGACTTCAAATTTTCTCACCCAAGTATTGCTTCCAACCACACACAATATGAGATGTTTTCTCAGGTGGCGGCGGAGAAATCTCCTCTGGAGCAACAACAGAGAAGAGTTCATTGCGAGTGCTATATATGACCTAGTGAGGCACATCAGAATCGGTTCTTTTCAAGAAGCGATAGTGATGTGAACGGTCATCACTATCGGTTCTTTTTAGAGAAGCGATAGTGATGATCACGTGCACATCACTATCGCTTCTTTTCTTAGAACCGATAGTGATGTGCATGGTCATCACTATCGGTCCTTTTTATAGAAGCGATAGTGATGATCATGTGCACATCACTATCGCTTCTTTTCTTAGAATCGATAGTGATGTGCATAGTCATCACTATCGGTTCTTTTTATAGAAGCGATAGTGATGATCACGTGCACATCACTATCGGTTCTTTTCTTAGAACCGATAGTGATGTGCATAGTCATCACTATCGGTTATTTTTATAGAAGCGATAGTGATGATCACGTGCACATCACTATCGCTTCTTTTCTTAGAACCGATAGTGATGTATATGCACATCACTATTGCTTATATCAAAAGAACCGATAGTGATGTGAACGTGATCATCACTATCACTTCTTTTGTTGGAACCGATAGTGATGACCGTTCACATCCCTATCGCTTTTTAGTTTAGAACCGATAGTGATATGCCCAATGTTACATCACAATCACTTATAATCTCAGAACCGATAGTGATTAGTACTAACACCTCTCCGAAGTTATTTATCACAATCGTTTTTCCAAAAAACTTAAGAACCGACACGGATAAAGCGATAGTGATGTGGCGTTCTGTAGTAGTGTAGTTTTGTAGCCGTTAGCAAGGAGGCCGGTGCTACCGGTCCCAGTTGGGCGGTAGCACCAGGAATTCTGGTTTTGTCCAGAATTTCCCTCCAACGGCTAGTTTTGGCTTTGAGGCTATAAAAGAAGGCCTTGGGGAGGCATTTGCTGTGTGTTGAAGTTGTGTTGCTATTGCTAGAGCATTTGGGAGTTGGTTGCATGTGTTGCACACTCCAATTTGGTTCTTGAGCTAAGAGTGAGCCCTAATTGAATGTGTTGCAATTAGGAAGTGGATTGACAGCCTCTTGTGCATGTGTTGCACTTGAGGAGGATCCTAGTGCATGTGTTGCACTTAGGAGATCACCGGAGTGCATGTGTTGCACTAGGTGAAGTTCTAGCGGAAGGCTTGGCTTGTTACTCTTGATGTTTGCCGACACCTAGACGGCGTAGCGACGTCGTGTGCGGGAGCTCTCAACGGAGGTTGTGAGAAGCCCCGGCAAACTTTCTGAAGGTTTGCTCGCCTAATCAGGAGGGAAAAGAAGCTACCACTAGTGGATTCGAGGTAGGTGCTCAATTCGTGGAGCCGGTCCAATGTGTTTGGGCTAACCTCAACATATGCTAGGGGAGACCGGCAAGTCTCCGAACACCACGGTAAAAAGTATCGTGTCTCTTGTGCTTGCATTGAATTCGTTATTTATATTCAAGCGATTTATATTCATAGAATTAAATTGATTGATTGCTTGTTTTTAGGATTGCAATATTTGTTAGAGATATAATTAGATAATGCACATAGTGAGCCTAGTTGATTTAGGCTTTAATTGTCAAAACCTTAGTTTATCGCTTCCGCATTAATTATTGATAAGGTTTTGGCATAAGGGTAATTAGGGGTGAATTGCTTTAATTAGTAGAGCGAAAGAATTTTGAAAGCCGCCTATTCACCCCCCTCTAGTCGGCATCCTCGACCTTACAAGTGGTATTAGAGCTTGGTCTCTCATTTTATTAGACTTAACCATCTAGAGAGTAAAGGATGGCGACTGGTGGATTAGATTAGTGCACTACACCGATTCACATATATTGGATGGCTCAAATTATGCTTCATGGAAATTATTTATAATTTGCATTTTAAATTCATGATCCCCCAAATATGATGGATCGTAGATGTTGGTTTTTCTCTTCGATTAAACGAAGTTGCTCCAACTAAAGGAGAAGAGAAATGCTTACATCTCGACGCTCAAGCAACTAATGCTTTATTTAGTTTTGTCAGCGTAGATGTTTTTAATTCAATTTGCAATCTCAAGAGTGCCCATGAAATGTGGATTAAGCTTCAAGAATTATTTGAATCATCCACATCAACAATTGAGAATTGCATTGATGAATGGACATCGGTAGAAGAAACCTCTACTTCTACCTCAAGTGATGAAGAAACCTCAACCCCCGCCTCAAGCGACGATAAGCATCAAATTCTTTCATCATTAACTCGTTGCTTCATGGCTAAAGGTAAAATTGAGGTAAGTGATAGTGATGAGGATGATGAGCCCTCCTATGATGAATTAATGATTATACTAGAGGAGCTCAATAATTATCTTGGGAAGGAGAAAGCAAAATATAAGAATTTAAAGCTTGAACATGATTCCCTTCAAAATGATTATGAGATGCTTAAGGAAAATCATGAGTCCCTCCTTCTCAAGGAACTCACTAAATCTAGGGTGGACCTAGGAATTAATTGTGATTTAATAGATGATATGTCATGCTTAAATGTTAATTCTTGCATTTCATCTAAAGTAAATATGTCCACCTCTTGTGAGGATTTAATTGATATACCTTGTTGCTCAAATGAAAATGCATCATGTTCCTCCATGTGTTTAGAGACTAATCTTGTAGAGAAAACTAAAGAGCTCAAGGAACAAGTCACTCAATTGAGAAGTGACTTAGAGAAGTGCTACAAAGGAAAGACCACCCTTGACAACATTCTAAGCAATCAACGAAAGTTGGTTGACAAGAGAGGGATCGGCTACATCTCCAAGAAGGAGAATAGCAAGACAAGGCACAATGCAAGACACTCGAAGACCATCAAGTGCTTTGATTGCAACAAGAAGGGACACCTCGCCTCCGTGTACCCTAATAAAGTGGAATTCAAGCCACAAGCATCAACTATGAGGCAAACCGGCAAGGAGCAAGTCAAGATGGTCAAGAGAGGGCCAAATAGCGTGACATGCTTCAATTGCCGGGAAAGGGGACATTTTGGTAAGGATTGTCCCAAAGGTGCTACTCCTAAGCCCATTATTGTAAATGATCATTGTTTTACTTAGGAAGGACAAAAATGGCAATGTGTTTGCCAAGTTTGTCGATTATCCCAAGTATTTGCAAAATCATGATATTCAATTGCTTAGGAGAAATGAATCTCGAAATGTGTTTGCTCAAAATGCTAGATTTCCTAAGACTAAGAAAAATCATGTTGATCATGTGCTTAGGAAAAATAACAATAGCAAACCATTTGCTAGATTTGCTAGATCCTCTAAGCGTTCTCATTATAATTTATAATGATCATCATATGCTTAGAAAAGATCAAACTAGAAATGAGTTTGTGAATTTTAGTAGACCTCCTAAGCCTTCTCATTATAATGCAAATAATTCGCTTAGGAGGAATAATAACCTCAAACCCATTGCTAGTCATGTTAGTTCACCTAAGACTATTAATGTTAGGGCCATTTGGGTTCCTAAATCTATTATGACTAACATTTTTGGACCCAACAAAAATTGGGTACCCACAAGTGCCTAAAAGATTATTAGGTACTTTGAGATGCATTGGACGCTTGGCTTCTCCAAAAGAACGAAGACTTCATCATTTGCAAAATGGAGCCAAGCATGAAGACTATCTCTCAAATCATGAACCAATGCCATCTCGGGTAACAAGTATTTAAATTGATTCTTATAGCTTCTAGCCTTGTGTAGGTTAAGCTACATTATTCATGAAAATCAATTTGAATTGCTTGTTCATATTCTTGCTCATGCTTTTTAGTTGTATTGATTGTAATCTTTAGCAAGATGGGAAGTGGCACATTAAGGGGGAGTGCTAAATCATAGTTATGTATATTACATCCCTATGTGTGCCCATATTTACATAAGTGCTAATACATATACTTTCAAAATCAAGCCATTTAGCCAAAAGTGAAAATTTTATATCTATTAGTAATATTTTGAAAACCTACTTGAAAAATGTATACAAATGCTTTCAAAAGGTTTTCCAATAGTTTTGGCTTCACAAAAATCTATTTTACAAAGAAAATGAGTTTCATGCCCAAAATCAAGTTACTAGTATCTTTTGTTTTGGATTTAAACTTATAATTTTTATAGAATTAAATGTAAAATGATTTTGAAAGAAATTCCAAAAAAAATCCTAGAGTTGGTCTCTCTTAACAATTCTTGTGTTCGAAAGATTTTCAAAAGACCAACCAATCAAAAGTTATTTGATTTTGAAACTCGCCGAAAAACTATACTTGAGCCATAATGGTCATATTATTGCACTTAGTGAGTTTCTCCCTTTTGGACTGGATCTCGTGTAGAATCTTGGTTCAAAATGGTATTTAAGACTCATACACAAATTCAAATCTCTATATCTCATCTTATTCTTCATTTGAATCTAGTGTTGAAATATTTGTCTTTGTTTTACAAGTGGTTCTTTAAAATTACCAATTTTGGTCAAAAGTCAAATTTCATATTTATAAAGACCCAAATTTGTGAAAAGCTTTGTAAGAAGTATTCTAATATGTATTTCAAATTTTTTACAAGCTTTCAAAAATGAAAATTCTATGTAAAAACCAAATTGGCCAAAATTCATGTTTTGACCTGAAAGAATTTTTTTAAATAATATATTTTATAATTCAAATTGCAAAAATATACCACCAAAAAATTTTTGACGAAATGTGCTATTGCCGCCTATTGGTTGGGCGACTGCCACGTGTCGCCCCACCATTCGGCGAAAAGTATTGCGTTGCCCAACCATTCGGCGACAAGTGTTGGTTCGCCTGGTGGGAGGGCGACAGCCAAAAAATTGCCGACCAATAGGGCGACAGGCGCGTGCGCGTCCCCCTATCGCCCAACCAGTGGGCGACTTGGCGCCAAATAAAACCGGCAGCTGAGCTCCGCCGAGAGAAGAAGAAAGGGAGGGAGAAGAAAAGAGAAGAGGGAGGAAGAAGAAGAAAGGGAGGGAGAAGAAAAGAAGGGCGACGCTGCACGCAGGTAATTTTTTTACCGTTAATTTTATTTAGTGTTTAGGTTTAGGTTTAGGTTTAGGGTTAGGGCTAAGGTTAGATCTAATCATTTTCGCGGTTGATTTTGTTTAGTGTTTAGGGTTAGGGTTTGATCTAGTTATTTTCGCGATTTCTTTTCCACAAAGGACAAATAATGACAACTGTGGGCGTCGACCCGAACAACCAGATTTTGCCTGTTGCCTTTGCCTTTGTGGAGAGCGAGAACTATGAGAATTGGCTGTAGTTCCTGCGGAACTTGAAGATCGGGGTGGTGAAAACTCTCCAACATGTGTGCATCTTGCATGGTGGCATGTCGGTTCGCTTAGTGTCATCGAGCAGGTTGCAAGCAGGGAAGAGGAGCCATTTCCCTGGACTGACTTGCAGAGCTGATGGTGCATGAGGCATTTGGGCACGAACTTCTATAAGCAATTCAAGAACAAGGAACTGATGAACATGTTCAAGAGGCTATGTAAGCAGAACCAAGATAGCAAGTTCCGTACTCTTTGCAAGAATCTTGATGAGCTAACAAAAAACACAAAGAGACTACTAGCGTTGTAACACGAGAGCGGCGAGCCTTTATTCCCTCCGCAACAGAAGATGAGGAGACGAGTCGTCGAAGGCAAAGGCCGATCAAATGTTTCTCGGACTGGATAAAGCACGAGCCCAAAGAGAAGTGGTCATTGTTACATGACACACATGATGCTAGATACGGTGTCATGACGACCAACTTGGCAGAGGTGTACAACTGGGTAATGAGAGGGATGAGGTGTCTCCCGTTGGTAGGAATTGTTGAGGGAGTGTTGCGGGGTACAACCAAGTATTTTGTGGATAGGCATAAAGCTGCTGAAGTAGTAATGAGAGATGAGAATGCCTTGTACTCAAGCATGATAAGTAATTACATGGATGAGAAGAGTAAGAAGGCGGGCAAGCATAGAGCTATCAAAGTAGGTTCACGAACACTGCGCTTCGAGGTGATATGCAGGGATAAAGGACAGCGGGGAACAAACCAGAAGGTTATCACCCAAGAGTGCATCTTACAGGCTGAATGTCAATGCTCGTGTAACAAAACCCTCCTGTTGCATAGGCCATGTTCTCATGCGATAACTGCATGTGCATTATTTGGAATGCGACCCGGTACATATCTATCTGAATATTTTACAAAGGAAAAGGTGATGGCAACCTGGGGCGAGGAGCTTATGGTGTGGCGGTTCTTTCACCACAACCCCTAGTGTCGATGAAAGGTTCTGGGTCCCTGACTTTCATGCAAGATCATACAAAGGAGGCCGTCGTAAAACATGGCGTATCAGGAATGACATGGATGAGTCCAAAACTGGTAAGCGCGTGAAGAAATGTTCGTTGTGCAAGCGAACAGGACACACGTTCAAGAACTGCGAGCCACATAACGAAGAGGATGAAGGAAGGCAACCAGAGGCGGGGGAAGGATCGTCGTCTGCAAGGCGTGGTGGACGACGTCATCGGACTACTGGAGAAGCTATTTGAACTATTAGATGTTATATGTCAAATTAATATTTTGTTGATTTAATGTGCTTTGTAATCTGTTTTAATATAATTTGATGATGTAATGTGCGTTGTAATCTGTTTTAATATAATTTGATGATGTAATGTGCGTTGTAATCTGTTTGAATATATTTTGCTGATGTAGTGTGCGTTGTAATCTGTTTGATTATATTTTGTGGATGCTTATGTACTTATTTGTACGCATTTGGTTCTACTTATTGTTCTGATGCTTGTGTATTTATTTGTATGCATTTGGTTCGATGTATTGTTCTAATGCTTGTGTATTTATTTGTACGCATTTGGTTCTATGTATTGTTCTTATGCTTGTATAGTTCTCTATATATAACTTTCCTTTTTGTAATTTGCAGGTATGGCTCACTAGGCTGTAGATGACGACTGGCCCTTTGAGTTGGTAGACCCAGTCGTTGACCGTCGTCACCGTGCACACTTCGCCACCGCTTCACCAAAGGAGAGAAGGATCCTCAGAAGCTGTGCGTACTACGGTCGAGGCCACCGCGGGAGCTCTGGACCCTCGATCCACGTTGGATCCCCAGGTAACGTATTTATCTTTTAATTTCAAAATATTCACGATGCAGTATCATAATCTGTTTTAATTAACTAGTGCGGTGCTCATATTAATTTAATATTTCTGTTTCGTACGCTGCGAGCAGCAGTATTGCTGCCACTTGCACGGATGGTGGAGGCGCACGCAGGTGCGTAGGGGAGGGACACGAGCCACTGGTTCCCGTTTGACATGTCCCTTCTCACCGCTCTAGTGGATCATTGGAGATCGGAGACGCACACCTTCCACTTACCTATCGGGGAGATGGCGATAACTTTGGAGGATGTCTCCTACCTCCTCGGTCTCCCGATTGCTGGTGACCCTGTGGTGCCCCAGGACGTCAACCCGTTGTGGCGCGATTACGTACTTGCGCGGTTCCATGGTGTGCTGCCGCCTGCTGCGTACCGACCCTTCACCAGCACCCATGGTCCGACACACAGGTGGCTTCGACAGTTCATGGTAAGCAACTAACCTTTCAAACTTAACTTCGCATATATTGGCTAGACTAACAAGAAAACTTAAATTTACAGGCGAAGCACATCGTCAAGCCTACGGACGAGCAGAGGGTGAGCCGCCACCTTGAGGCATACCTGCTCTGGCTGTTTGGCTGGTGCATGTTCTCGAGCTCCCACGAGGATAGCGTGGACAAGCACTTCGTCCAGTTCGTGAGGGCGATCGTGGACTCACCCCTTGACGCCGTGCCACAGTACTCCTGGGGGTCAGCGGTCCTCTACACGACGTACCGTGGGCTCTGCGATAGCTGTGGGCGGATCGCCGACGGGTCGATCCTCACCAGGTGTCCACTGCTTCTGCAGCTTTGGGCAAACGAGAGGTTCCAGATCGGGCGCCCTTGCATCGACACGAGTCCTCTTGTACACGATGGTGACGATGATGTCGACGTGCCGACTATGGGCACCATCTGGTGCCACCGACGGGTAAGATATTACAAACCAGGTTGTGAAACTTACGCTTTAACATTTGTCAGTACTAATGGTAATGTTGATTTTTCTGTCGTCACTGCAGACGGTGTAATGACATGTAATAATGCTATATTTTCTTATCCGCAGGCAGACTAGGAGGGGCGGGCATGGGGGAACCCCATGTCACGTACGTATGGTGCCATGGGTCGAGGAGTGGGGAGGAGCCTTGGACAACGTCCATGCCGAGGATGCATCGTACGACCCGCAGACGTACCAGGGGTACCGACAGTGGTACACTTCCCGTACCCGTGTGCGTTTGGTACGTGTTGACCCGGATCCTCCTAGACACATCCTGGTGAGGACACGATCCCGCCATACGGACTCGGTTACGCACGGTGCGGTAAGTTTTGTCTAATGTACGATGTATTTTCGTATTGCATTTTCCAGATTAATGTGTTAGGTTAATTCGTATTTTTCAGACTGATGTGCTAGCCCGGTACTACGAGGAGTCCGGGAGCTTCCTTTCTCGTCTATCTCGTGGGGTAGACGTGACCAGAGAGGACGTGACCTCCTTCTTCGCGAGGTTCAGGGAGAGCGCCAGACGCACCCTCGAGTTGGCAAGATGCCGCACGCCTCGCGATGTGGCTGACGGCGCTCACGGCGTGCCGCTTACTGTAGGGAGGAGTGCTTCAGGTACATCTTCACACACCACGGCCTCCCGTCCCAACGTCACGCCGACTTACGCGACAGGGCGAGCTGCTGGACATGCTGGTCTAGCCCCTCACGTCGGAGGTGAGTACTTCATCACACTTCGTATGTTGTCTAATTATGTTTTGAATGTTACCAACAATTCTTCACTTCTTACAGGCTCACAGGCACGGTGGTTCTCCTCTGCAGCTTCACCTGCCCCTAACGACTACGAGGGGCAGTTTGATGATGCAGCCCATGCGGATTTCGACCTCGACGATGGTGGCGTGTCGAGATACTTCGCTGATCCGGATGAGCCTGGATCATCGCAGTTGTAGGGAGCACCACCACCGAGACGCAACCTTCTCAGCCGGCGTACGCTACACCTCCAGCTAGACCTCAGAGGGCCCACCACGCACCGGTGCAGTTCACCTACTCGCGAGGCAGTTCGCAGAGGCCCGCCCGGCCATGCAGGAGGCGCCGTAAACAGGCGCCAGTAGTTTGTTATGTTATTTTAGCTTATGTATTTAGTTATTACATTGTGACATACTTTTCATCTTATGTATTTAGTTATATACGATATATTTTTGTTATGGTATTAACCTCTTACTTTTGGTTATGAAATATTGTTGTTCTTTGTTACAGTAGCCATGTTTTCAAGCATAACGAAGTACTGGCGTGTAGCAGCTTTTCAGAGCGAATAACCTACTCACGGGCGTGCAGCCTTGTCAGGCCGAGTAGACAAGTCATACGCATCAGCTTTGTCAGCCTTGTCAGGCCGAGTAGACAAGTCACATGCATCAGCTTTGTCAGCCTTGACAGGCCGATTAGACAAGTCACATGCATCAGCTTTGTCAGCCTTGTCGTGCAGCTTTGATGATGGGTGACACATCGTGCAGCTTTTCACAGAGGATGCCGGCCCATCAGTGCTGTAGTTGTGTGGAGCAACCCCTCACCACCACTATAAAACCGGCCGAGGGGTAGACATCCAACATCGCCAAACAAGCAATACACGTCAGCTGAATCTACACAAATTAGGGCACGATGTCGTTCTACCGTTGCCTCTTCAGCAAGCAGAAGTCATCCCGCCCCGAGTACCCAGATACTAGTAGCGTTGACGCCCCAGTTCTGCCGGAGTTGCCCCGACCCAAATGCGATTGAAACCTTCTGGCGAGGATGATGCAATCTACCCACGGAAAGATGGCCGCCCGCGCTCACTACTGTTGTGCCCGCTCTTACCGGGTAAACCTACTGGTGTCCATACAATACAGGGTAACATTACCATTTCATGCATCGTTCTTTCTTTTCTCAGCACAAGGACCGGTGTTGCTTCTTCCAATGGATCGACGGGCCGTAACGACGTGATATCAAATTTATCTACAACTACCATGACGCCTACCCCGCTTCGCCCGAGAACTTCACCCGGTGGGAGAGGCCGCCAGGACATGTCCCCGCTCTAGATCGACCGAGTTGGGGCGGTGGGCAAGGGGCCAACCAATCGGTGAGTTTCATGCGACGTACTCATGTTTCACTCACAAAGTAGTAATTCTAAACCAGTTCATCGCATACAGGAGTTCAAAAAGAAATTTGCGAAATTGCTCGAGTCAAAGGAGAAACCTCATCAAGGGCCACCCGAAAGCCTCGACTTTTGCGAACACGGCCTGCAGGCAGTGGTTGATACCTGCCACGATGATCTAGCGGACCGAGATTCTCTAGGGTGCCCTTGGCCGAGGATGAATGGTGTGGCTACTTCAACTGGGTGGACCCGGAGACGTACCACCCACATCTCAAACTTCATGTATGGGATAACTGGGGGGAGCAACCCTCTCCATGGTGCTACTACCGCCCAGAAAAGCCAGACCCCGAGTACGCCTACAGTGTTATTCAACGACCAAAGCGGGCATACTGCATTGACTGCAAGGCACGCTTCCGGTTATACAAGGATAAGCCCAATACACACCTCCTACACCATATAGTGGAGTGCGAGCCGAAACAGAGCAGGCGTCTCGGCAAGTCTCCGCCAACGGCCAATGCAACAGTGGTGCAGGAGGGTACCTCCTCCCGAAGAGGAAGGGACAAAGGGAAGCAGCCGGCCGAGGTCCGCACCATGCAACAAATCCTTGACGCGTTATGCAGACCATCTGGGAACCCAGGTGGTTTTAACATAGGGGACGCTGGGAATCGGGATGACCAAAAAATTCTGTCTTACACACCCGAGACGTACAGCATAGGCCACCCATTCGGCGACACCTGGGAGCACTGCGGATCCCCATAGAGTTCTTTCATAGTAGGGATTGAGCGGTGTCCGAATACAAATCTCAAATTTTACACAGGTCAGGTAATATGCAGAAAATGTGGGACATCATTCTGGCCATACCCAGATAGGCAGAACGATCATCTGTTCCACCATGACAAACAATGCTTTCGTTAGTTAGTTCGTCAAGCAATTTCGTCACTGTTGTAATGCCCTTGTAATATAATCTAATCTATTGCTTATTTTATCATCTGACCTTTCGGCGCATGTGCCCTTATGTATGTTCAACAAATAGTTTAAGTGCTTCGTACGAACTATTCATAACATGAGTTGTCGTCGACTATAATAATTATGGGTTATTGCACTAGTGGAAATTACATGCAAAGCAAGGTGTAAATTTATTCACATGCAATAACGCGATTTGTTCACATGCAAAAACACGATTTTGTCCACATGCAATAACGCAGAAGGGTACGAATTGTTCACAAGCAAAAACGCGATTTTGTCCACATGCAATAACGCAGAAGGCTACGAATTGTTCACATGCAAAAACGCGATTTTGTCCACATGCAATAACGCAGAAGGCTACGAATTGTTCACATGCAATAACGCGATTTTGTCCACATGCAATAACGCACAAGGCTAAAAGTTGTTCACATGCAAAAACGCGATTTTGTCCACATGCAATAACGCGGAAGGCTACGAATTGTTCACATGCAAAAACACGATTTTGTCCACATGCAATAACGCAGAAGGCTACGAATTGTTCACATGCAATAACGCGATTTTTTCCACATGCAATAACGTAGAATGCATATATCAAAGATCAAATGTGGTCCACTGTTCATAAAAATACCGTTTAGAAATGACATTTTATGGACCGCCGAAAAGGCTAAAAAACAAACACTCTACTTGTTACCTTCGAATTTTGAAAATTATTTCAAATTTCTCTAGAGCCTAAAAATATTTTACTTGAATCCTAAATCTGTTTATCCAAATATTTTAATCTTTTTTGAAGTCTCTCACATTATTTTAAATCTGTAAATTTTCTGGCCTTGTCGCCCTGTCATTGGGCGATTATTCTGTGTCGCCCTACCATTGGGCGACTAGTCCACATGTCGCCCTACGGTTGGGCGACTTGCACATGTGTCGCCCTACTGTTGGGCGACTTATTCTGTCGTCCAATCGCAGTGCGAGTACTCCGTCCACCTCACTGCCCAGTCAGCTTGTCGCCCTATCGTAGGGCGATAGGGGTATATTTTTGCAATTTTGTTGATTTCTGGTATATTTTTGCAATTTGAATTACAAAATATATTATTTTAAAAAAATTCTGACCTAAAATAGCTTATTGAAGCATATTGCTCAATCTTGGCTCTCAAATTATATTTTACTATATTTTCAAGTGGTATCATGGTTTCTAAAAGTATTTCAAATCCTACAAGCCATGAGGATTTAATTTCTATGAAATCTAAAATTGAAGTTGCACCTTGAGGCCATTTATGTTTTCAATTTCATTTTCATGCCTCAAAACGCAATTTTCCATATTTTTCAAAAGATAATTCTTTTTCCAAAAATTAATTTTGTAAAACCTTATAAATATTCCAAAGTTTATTTTTGGAAATTTTCAAATCATTTGGACTTCATTTGAATTGTTTTTGCAAAAAATTTGCAAATATTTAGTTTTTCAGTCTCTCAGAGACGGTTGCACCGCTCTGAATCACGGTAGCACCGGAGCCCGGTATTACCGACCGTGTGAGAGCGGTAGTACCGGCTTTGGCAGATCTGTTCTGAATTTTTAGACTTTTTGAAATTGATTTTGGGATATTGTTGGATTGAAACCTTCTTTTTCAAAAATTCTTTTTGGAAAAGATTCTTATGATCCCAAAGTATCTTTTTACAAAAATTCAAATCTTTTGAAATTATTTAAATTGGTTTTGAGAGGTATCAACTTGATTTCTTTGAATTGATTTCAAATGGCATCGATTTGGTCTTTTTAAAAAAAATCATTTCAAAACAAAACTTGTGTATGTCTAAATGCAAATAGCTCTATGTTTCTTCTCTTGAACCTTATGAGAGCTTATCTTAATCAAGTTTTGAGCATTTATCTTCAAGTGGTATCTCTAATGTAATTGCTTTGATACCTTCAAAATTTTCAAAATCTTGGAGAGTTCTTTGTAAAAAAAAGAAATCAAATTAAGGGGTATTGATTTCTATCAAATGGTATCATCTATTTGTTTGTTTTGTGGATTTTTAACAAGTGGTATCCCCATCTACCCCTTATGCATTTTTATGAGCTTTGATGGTATTTCAAACTCATATGGATGAGTTCCCCATTTGAAGCTTAATTGTAAGTTCAATCTCTCAAGGACTCTCTAAGTGAGATCTTTTGTTTGAATGAAATATCTAAAGAGGATAAACTCATATTGAGTCTATATTAAATGGAAATGTATTTTTCAAAATGGTTTATTTGACATTGCTTATCTTACAAGTGTTTCTTCAAGCAATGCCCCTTGAGATTTTTTTCATTGATATCCTTCTTTCTCAAGAGGTACCTCATGCTAAATGAACTTTACAAGTTGTATCTTTTTCATATAGTATCACTTGAAGAAACATTTACATGTGGTAAATTTGAAAAATAAGTATTACAAGTGGTACAAGTTTCTTGCCTTCTTTAAAAGGTGGTACTACATGTGGTGCTTTTTCAAAAAGCCTTATTTAAAGTAGTTTCTTTAAAAAAATTATTAGAAAATTGGTATCAGGCTTCTTTTGAATAAATTCCTCGTTTATGTCCTATTAGGCAAATTATGGACTCTTCAAGTGAGTCATGATGGATTCATTGTATAGCCTAATAAAATGAGGAGTTTTATTTGAATGTGTTTCAAATAATCCTTTTTAGCTTTAACTCTAAATATGGAATCTTTCTAAAAGTGGTTTTACTCTTTTAGGTCATATTTCAAAAGTTTGCAAAAAATTGGTTTTCATTACTTAAAACCAAAATTCCTTGCAATGGTCATATAATTTCATTCCAAATCTTTTATGACCTATATTCGATTGCTTCTCTTGCCAAGCTCTATACTCTTTTTCATTTGGCATATGATCTTCCCTCGATGTTTTCAAATGGTCTAACCTCCTTTTGGATTGGTTTTCCATTTTTGGTGTTTAATGCCAAAAGGGGGAGAATTATTGTGAGCTTAATTCCCTCATTTGGATCTCTTTGAGAGAAATGTGTGAGGGTTTGTCAAATAGTATAAGAGCTTAGATAATGGTAGATAATGGTATAAGAGACTTATTGTTTAAGAAAGAAAATCTATAATTTATATATATAAGTGGTATGAAATCTTTTGTGGTCTGGTTAAGTAATATAAGTTAAGTGGTATAAGAGCTTAATGGAGTTTTATTCTTATGCCATAAGGGGGATGTGCTTTCTTGAAAATTTGATTGAGTTATTCGATCTTTGATCTTCAAAACTCTTTCATGCATTGTTTTTCATCCAAATGAGAAATTAATATAGGATTTGTCAACAATCACCAAAAGGGGGAGATTGTAAGTTCAAGCTCCATTGGTTTTGGTGATTGGTTTAATATTAATGCTTAATCATTGTTCAATGACAAATCTAATAATTATGAGACTAACATGTTTAATTGAGCTACATTCTTATTAGTCTCAAATTCGGATGGAAAATTGAAAACCCAAGGTATGCACTCATATTCAATCTATTGTCTTAATGCATACTTAGGATTCAAGTTAAAAGATAAACTCTTCCATTGCCTTAGTCTAAATATGTGCATTATATTTCCAAATCTATATATACATGAATGCACACATCTAGGGGGAGTTAATAATTTAACTTGATGTTTCAATTGTATTGATCCATGTCCTCTTGCTATATAATATAAAGGATCAAGACTTTGAAACAATCTTTTGAGTATATATATAACTTGTATACTCATGCTAATATAGAATAAACTCATATGCAATCTAAGATTGATTATGTGCATATTGGTTCCAAAGTTCAATTATCTATATCCACATATCAAATGGAGATTATTCTATAGTTGATGGTCTCAAATGTATTGATCCCTCTCCATCACTCAAATATATTGGATTGAGAATATGAAACTTGTGTAGTTATATATACTCATGTCAATTTAAATGAGTTTAAATTGAGTTCGATTGTCTTTCAATCAATCAACATATCATCTTGTGTTGATGGTGTCTCTTTGTTGATTAAAGACAAGCGGAAAGTTCTAGAGTATAGCGAAGCATTAGTTGCATCAAAGTACTCAAGACATAATTAATCCTTCAAGATGATTTGGGTTGTGCTCAATCGATCTTAGAGGCATCCATTATGTGTTAATGGAGTATGGTGATGATTGAGACAACCGTGTTTGTTGGACTAACATCTTCCATGAGTTGTGAAGTAGGTTGAGTCCAAGATGATGAAGAATCGGGAAGAAGAAGAAGTCATCATGTGTTGATGAGCTTCAAGAGGTGATCCCGAAGTAAGGAGAAGGGCTAGAGAAGGTTCATCTTGTGTTGGTGAACAAGAAGGAGAAGATTCGATCTCGAAGAGAAGATGATTGGAAATCATAAAAGCTTCAAGTGGATCGCTAGAGGAAAAGGTATAACTAGCTAGGGCTAAGGATGTGTTCCTAGTCTTTTACCGGTCTCGGTGTTTGGATGTGAGACCGGGTTGCTAGTTAGGTGCCGTACTATTAAGAGGGGTTGAGTCTTTTAGCTTGAGCTTCATCATGTGTTGATGAACTCAATTCAGTTCACTCTAGCTCACTCTCTTATTTGGTGTTTGCATGGAGCTAACCATTTGGCATGTGTTGCGAATGGGTGAAGCTCATGCATTGGATTTTGTATGAGCTAAGTATTTGCATGTGTTGCAAATAAGGGTACTCATGCTTGCATCTTAATTGAATCTTATTTGATTTGGTTATTGCTTGGAGTTAGAGATTTGCATGTGTTGCAAATAGAGAGCTCATGCACTCGAGTTAGATTGGTTGTTTGCATGGTGCTAGAGATTTGCATGTGTTGCAAATAGAGAGCTCATGCTTTGGTGTTTTAGCATGTGATTCGATCATGTGTTGATCATCACAAGGCTAAGCCTGGTTTATGCTTTGTGTTTGCAAAATGTTGACTTGTTATTTGCAAATGTATTTTGCAAATAAGCTGGAAGTTATGAGGTTCGATCCTAGAGCATGTGTTGGCATTTGCAAATGTGTTTTGCAAAGTGTCGGGATCATGTGTTGATCCTTACATGGCTAAGAGGATTGATCATATAAGTTCGTGGTTTATTTGCGAATGTGTTTTGCAAATAAGTTGGAGTTCTTATTTGCAAATGTGTTTGCAAATGAACTTGAGATTATGGGTTTCGATCCTAGAGCATGTGAATAGGGTTTGCAAATGTGTTTTGCAAATTGACTTGATCATGTGTTGATCATCACATGGCTAAGAGGATTGATCTCATAAGTTCATGGTTTATTTGTAAATATGTTTTGCAAATAAGTTGTGCTTAATGAGATTCTTTGGAGTATGTGATTAATATGTGAAAATGTGTTTTGCATAGTGTTGTGATCATGTGTTGATCCTCACATAGCTCAAAGAATGAATCTTTAATGGTTTGGAGAAAAGTTTTTATGAAAAACAGTGTTTTCTCCGCAAGGCCGGTCGTACCGCCCATGTAAGGCCGGTAGCACCGGGGGTCCGGTGCTACCGCAGTTTGGTCGGTAGCACCAGAAGGCCGGTGCTACCGTCTCTCGGGTCGGTGTGGAAATTCCAGAGAGGGATGTTTCTGGGCGGATTGGCAGTCCGGTGCTACCGCTCATGGTAGCCCGGTAGCACCGGAGGTCCAGTGCTACCGCTCCTCTGGCCGGTGTGAAAATTCCAGAGGAGGTGTTTTTGTGTTCGGTTTGGATCCGGTGCTACCGTGGTGAAGGCCGGTGCTACCGCCCGAGCGGTAGACCGCTCCCAGTTAGCTGGTGCTACCGGATTTCCTGGAACGGCTAGTTTTGTAGCCGTTGGCAAGGAGGCCGATGCTACCGGTCCCAGTTGGGCAGTAGCACCGGGAATTCTGGTTTGTCCAGAATTTCTCTCCAACGGCTAGTTTTGGCTTTGAGGCAACAAAAGGAGGCCTTGGGGAGGCATTTGCTGTGTGTTGAAGTTCTGTTGCTATTGCTATAGCATTTGGGAGTTGGTTGCATGTGTTGCACACTCCAATTTGGTTCTTGAGCTAAGAGTGAGCCCTAATTGCATGTGTTCCAATTAGGAAGTGGATTGAGAGCCTCTTGTGCATGTGTTGCACTTGAGGAGAATCTAGTGCATGTGTTGCACTTAGGAGGTCACCGAAGTGCATGTGTTGCACTAGGTGAAGTTCAAGCGGAAGGCTTGGCTTGTTACTCTTGGTGTTTGCCGACACCTAGACGGCGTAGTGGCGTCGCGTGCGGGAGCTCTCAACGGAGTTTGTGAGAAGCCCCGGCAAAGTTTGTGAAGGTTCGCTCGCCTTCCCAGGAGGGAAAAGAAGCTACCACTAGTGCTCAATTCGTGGAGCCAGTCCAATGTGTTTGGGCTAAAATCAACGTGGACTAGGGGAGACTGGCAAGTCTTCGAACACCACAGTAAAAAGTATCGTGTCTCTTGTGCTTGCATTGAATTCGTTATTTATATTCAAGCGATTTATATTCATAGAATTAAATTGATTGATTGCTTGTTTTTAGGATTGCAATATTTGTTAGAGACATAATTAGTTAGTGCACATAGTGTGCCTAGTTGATTTAGGCTTTAATTGTCAAAACCTTAGTTTACCGCTTCCGCATTAATTATTGATAAGGTTTTGGCATAAGGGTAATTAGGGGTGAATTGCTTTAATTAGTAGAGCGAAAGAATTTTAAAAGCCGCCTATTCACCCCCCTCAAGTCGGCATCCTCGACCTTACATTGGCCCAACTCCAGGACGAACACAATCATGCTGCTAGCTCCGCAGCCGAGGCACACTGCCTTCAGGGTGAGCTCATTGTGTTGAGGGTGAAGATCGCCGAGCTCGAGCAGGAGAAGCTTGGCCACGACATGGAGGACCTGTAAATAGGAAATAGGCCGAGGGACAAAAATGTCTGCGCCTCTTTGTAAATATAAGTTAGTTAATAAAAAGTTTTTTTGTCAAAAAAGGGGTAGTGCAGTACTCCCTTGTCTAGCCCCCGCTGTGGTCTAGGTCGAGCATCATCGGCCTTGGGCGCAACTTGTGGGAGAAATAAGTCGTAGAAGTCGAGGTCGAGCAACGTCACGATGGGTTGTTTAATATCTCCGACCTATTAGGGAGGCCTGTAAAAGACTTGAGGCAAAGTCATTGAGTAACAATAGTTGTACCCCCTGTGCGAGGAAGGTCGAGCTCGGGAAAACTCAAAGACGAACTCGAGCGTACAAAGGATCTTAATGTGCTCAGGTCGGGCTTGGCAGCACTCAGGTTTGACCTTTGCGCGAAGCATACATGTTTGCTCGAAGCCGAGCGCGGTCTCTAGTCCAAGTCCTGCTACGGGGGGAGCCGTGATGCGATAAGTATCGGCTTACTGCTGGCGTGGCCCCTTGGCCTCGGCCCACTTGCGCAAGGCCTGCCTCCACTCCGCTCCAGCCTGCTTCACCCGCTCACGACCCAATCGGCCCAGCCACGTGTGCCTGTCTCCTGCGAAGCCTAGCCGCCACCGCGTTGAAACTGTGTCCGCACCGCCATCTCAGATTTCGTGGGATTCACGCCTCCCGAGGCTATTTAAAGTGCCACTGTCGCCAAGATCTTCCTTGCCGAAGTTCCTCCACCGCCCGAAGCCCTTCTCCACCGTCGTCTAGCCGCCTCGATGCATCTCTATTATCGCCATTCGCCTCTAGGTGTTGCCCGCGTCACCCTCTCTTGGATCCTCTAGAAAATGCGTCCGATCTAGCACCATAGCGCCGAAGCCCGTGCCCTCTTCCTCGTGTCCAGCGAGTTTGTGCCGCCTCCTCGCCGTCGACCTACTTCGCCAATCCCTGGTCGTCCAATCGCCCGCGTGCGCTCCTGATCATGCCACGTCCTCGCCGTCTCTGGTTATGCAACGTGTGGCCCGTTCGCGTAGTCACTGACGTCATCGCCCGCGTCAGTCGCCAGCGTCAGCCCTACATCCCGTGAGCCCGGTCCACCATGGACCAGACGAGAATATAGACTCGGTCCACGGACCGTAGCTTCTACCGGTCAGCATGACGTCAGCGTTGCGCAATAAACTGATTTTCCTTCAGAAAAATAATTCCAGAAATATCCTTTTTTCTATTTTCTCTGATTTAATTTTCGAGGAGCCCGTTCTCTTTTATACGAACTCCGATTGAGGTGATTCAAATTTCTCAATTTTTCTAAAATCAAGTCTACCACCCAAAGCCATTTATTTTCAATTTTGAGCTCGTTTGATTCTCTGTTTGGTATTTATTTGGTTTCATTGCTTCCTTTTCCGGTAGACGCTAATCCTGAGGGAGTGAACAGATACTTCGAAGACCAAGACTCAGCACTAGATCAGTAAGGCAAGTTGTAACCTTTGATCATATTGAACCTATGTTTCTAAAAGTACTTTGTTTTATACAATTGTTTGCTATTTGTGTATCAATGCTTATTTCATGGGAATCGCTAATTACTTAGTTGACATTATGCCACCATGGATTATTGTGATGCCATGTATCCATTGTTAAACCTAAGTTAGGAAATTACTAGTTGGACATAATCATATTACCAACATTGGGTTATCGTAGCTATGTTTAAACATGCTTAGTCGTATGATGGGATTCAAATCACATGTTGAATAATGTTAATCTTGACTTAATGAGATATTGAATTGTGGCCTATAGCCACTGTTGTAAAATTTGTTGTACCATGGGAGGGTTGCCATTGGTCTTGGTTGAACAAAGTTGTTTCCCCACGAGCAAGTGATCATGCAATAAAGGGGGTGCTATTAGCACATTTGAGATGTGGATGTCTTACCTGAGACAACTTAAAGACTTAATCTTGTGCACCATTGAACTGGGCCTAACCGTACTACTTCAAGTCTAGTATGGGACAGACCTAGTTGATTAATTTGCAATGTCTAGCGCTACAAGAATCAGGGAAAAATTCGTGGGCCAAAAACCCACGAATTTAAGCTAAAACCAACGAATTTAATTTAAATTCGTGAGCAAACCGTCGAATTTAGTTCACGAATTTAACTCGACGAAATTAATTAACTAAATTCGTGGGTACCCACGAATTTAAGTTAAATTCGTGTGTTTCTGCCAAGCCCACGAATTTAATTGGGGATCTGAGTTAAATTCGTGGGTTTATTAAACCCACGAATTTAACAGATTAAATTCGTGGGTTTATTAAACCCACGAATTTAATAGATTAAATTCGTGGGCTAAATAACCCACGAATTTATCAGATTAAATTCGTGGGTTTAATAAACCCACGAATTTAATGTGTTAAATTCGTGGGTTTAATAAACCCACGAATTTATCAGTCATTTTTACAAAAAAAAATGTATATATATATATATATCCATATATATATCCAAATGTATGTATTTTTATATATATATGTATCGCACTCAATACATATAACAAATAAAGAAGAAAAGAAAAGGCAAAAGAAAATTGAAACTAAAAATTGCTAGCGAAGAATAAATAAGAAGGATCATCTATTTTGTTCAAATCGATCGAAACACTAACACAAAAGACAAACTCCACAATGAAGTTCAAGCGAGCGAAGAATTAACAAACGAGACACCAAACCTATTACCGAGATCAAATCTGAAACCAACCTATTAACTCTTCAAAACCGGCTTAAAACTAAGTCTCCGAATGTACAAAATTTGGCATGACCTCTCTTGTAAATAGGACATCCACTCACAGACAAAAAACATTTGCGTTATAATATATATATCAATCTCTCAAACCAGAAGGAGACATTCTAGCAGATCCTTAGATAATCCAATCACACATCCAACGGCAATTTGTAAACTACGTAATGACGTACAACACATTACAACCGCAATAGATACAATCCACATTCCATTAAAATAAGTCCATCACAATAAGTCGATCACAACGTATCCATCACAACAAGTTATAAAGTACAATAGTTATACACCAATCGAGCTCACAATGGAATTCATGCCTCGGGGTTGTTGGAGTTAGGGCGCTACCACCACCGTCGTATTTGTTGAAGATGTCTTCTATGATGTAAATCGTTAGTACATCTTTGAGGGCGTGACCTAGAAACCCGCAAGTTCAAGGTTAACTTAGGTTGTGCTACAAGTAACATTATCTTTGATTCACATGAATATCAATATGAGAATATCAATAGTACTATTCAACCAAGACACAATATGAGAATATCAATATGACAGGTCAAGCTAAACAAGAATAGATACTATATATAAGAACTACACGTACGAACTAGTCAAGATATGCTGCAATAATCATATGAACATCAATCTCATATTCAATGAAGCATCAAAGTAATACTCTGTAGTATTAACATAAGGCCAAGATTACAACTAAAATTATTTAATTCAACTTCCAAAGACCCCAATTGCATCACTGAGTATTCAAAAGATAACAAACAGTGAAAATAGTTCAAAGAAGCAATTAAGAGTTTTGGTAGTCATTTTAAGAGTTCAATATACAAAGTACAAATGTAAAGCATTCTACAAGGATAAACAATCAGATTGTACATGGGCAAACAACACATTCTACAAGGATGCCATATAAAACATTTAAAACATAAGTTCACAATTGAACAAGTTGTCTTAAGATAACTTTTCAATTCCAAGAAGTCAACACAATGTAAGGTTCGAAATCAAAAAGTTATTGTGAAAGAAAAATCAAATAGCACGTAATAATTTGGTCAACCATCACTTATCTACAGAGCACACAGCAATGAACTTTCATAAACACACAAGTAAACCTTTTGAAGTATGAACATTGAGATGATTTGTGCAAGGTTTAAGAAAGAGTTGCCTAAATGTCCTAAAATCGACTAAGTTATGCATTTCAACAAAAATTATCACTTTTGCAACAGATTACTCAGATTGATATATACTAAAAGAATGAACTAGATTTCCTACGGAAGTATATGTCCATCCGCTGCACATGTAATCTCATATTCAATGAAGCATATGTAATCTCATAATCAAAGAATGAACTAAAGTTCCTACGGAAGCATATGTAATCTCATATTCAATGAAGCATATGTAATCTCACATGTATTCTCATATTCAAAGAATGAACTAAATTTCCTACGGAAGCATATGTAATCTCAACTAAATTGCAACTAATGTTCCTAAATTTGAGCAAGAGAAAGGAAGGGATGGGCGGGTAGCTCACCAAGTCATCAAACTCCACAACAAAGTTCAAGCGAACGAAAAATTAACAAACGAGACACCAAACCTACTACCTCTACTAAAAGACCGAAACCAACCTTTTAACTCTTTAAAACCGGCTTAAAACCAAGTCATTGAAATGTTCAAAATTTCGGCATGACCTCTCTAGTAAATAGGACATCCACTCAACAGACAAAAAAGCATTTGCAGTTATAATATATATATCAATCTCTCAAACCAGAAAGAGACATTCTAGCAGATCCTTAGATAATCAATCACACATCCAAAACGGCAATTTGTAAACTACGTACGCAATGACCACCACCACCTTGGCGCAGATTGAAGATGTATTCTATGATGTAAATCGTTAGTACGTCGGAGGGCGTGACCGAAACACGTAAGTTCAAGAATTGACAAACTTAGCTCGTGTCGCAAACTTAGAATGTTTTCGACATCCATACCTGTGGTGCCGTCTGAGGTGGCTGCAGGGCCCACGGGTTGAAGTACATAGGCATTCCTTGGCTTGGCATAGGTGGTGGGTACATGTAGAACGGGTTTGGAGGCTGGGAGCCCTGTAAGGCATAGACAGGTACATTATGCCACATATAAATCATTCATTTAAATTTTGAATAACGAATTGAACCGATCCGTCTTTACCTGTGGTGCCTCTCCTGTAGAAGGTGGCTGCATCTGTGGAGTGAGCATGTAGAAAGGAGGAGGAGGCTGGGAGCTCTGTGGATCATAGTTTGTGATATGAAGTATACATAATAGAGTTTTTTGAAAATAAAGAATGCATGAGAATATCATATAACCTGAGGTGCATCTCCTAAGGGTGGTGCCTGCATCCCAGTAGGGTTTATGAAGGATGCCGGGGGAGGCTGAGCACCCTGTGATGCTTCTCCTTGTGGTGGTGGCTGCATGTGCGGAGAAAACATGTAGAAGGAAGGTGGCTGGGAGCCCTATGACATAATAGTCTAGTTTGTGAATTCGTGATTTTACAAGCTAAGCGAATTAAAGAGTAATGAACTCAAGTATCTTTACCTGTGGAACAGGAGGGCGAAACACTGGCACGTTAGGTCCAAGAGATTGTGACAGTTGCTACATATAGATTGTTTGTTAGATTTTAATCACGAATGTAAACTTGAGCGTTTTGTTCAAAGTTGAGATTGTACCTGCAGATACATTTTCATGTATTCTGAGTCTTCTCGGCTTCTGCGAGCTTCCTCTCGTGCTTGACGAGACTCTTCTCGCGCCTGACGAGCCTCCTCTCGCGCTTCACGAGCCTCCTCGTGCGCTTGTGCTTCCCGTGCGGACCTCGACGAGCGAGCACTCCCCTGTGAGGAAACCGAGCCTCGTGGAGGACGATCGCAGTCCACAACTCCATCCCCCATGGCCCACCTACAAACGATATATACTGAAATGTGATCATGCAACATTTTTTTTCGTTAGTAGAGCGAACACAAATAAAATCAGTTTTATTAACGAACCTCCCATGCTTTAGGCCCCCTCCAGCGTGGTACAACGCTTGCACATTGACCGGTGCGGCCCTCCAATCAACCTCCGGCCCATGACGTTGTGTCATTTGTTACGCATATGATGCCGCAAAACAACATTTTGGTGCTCTGGATGTAAATTTGCACAAAACATATTGTGTCATTTATACTTACCATCCTCTCACTAGCCCGTCGTCGCACAACACATCCGGGTTCCGTGGATCCTCGCCTTGGTGCCCCCGGATGTAAACTTCCACAAAAGTGGGAGTACTCCCACTTTCAGCCTCCTACGATGCAAAGTTATAAACATAGTGACAAATTCACTAACAATTATAATACCGATACTTACCATGCGTTGCTCTAGGCCAATGTGTCCGTCTGCGCCGTACTTGTGCTTCCCCAATCTACTTCTTCTGTTCCCTCGATTTCTATTTGATTTTTCTTGAAAATCCTCCGACCCCCAGTACCGGCACATCCACCTCCAAGCCTCCATGTCCTTCATTATCCAATCGACCGAGCTCTGGAGATACTCTTGTTCTGTCAGGTGTATCCTCCTCGCCTCTGGTCCTCTTCTCATGTTCACCTTCTTCACCCTCTTGTAAAAATTGATGACAGCTTGAATGCGTGCATTGCTGAACGAATCTCCGACAACCTTTTGTGCCGCCCTATTAAAGACGCTTTTGGCCTTCTTCAAGGCGTTGTAATCGTCTTCGTTCTCAAGCCGGAACCTCTCCTGCATATAATCACACACTGTCAAATTGTACTTACATTTAAAGCAATACTCAAATAGAGTAAATACATAACGCAAACTCACCCAGAAGCCAGCCCACACTGCACCCTGACATGTTTGGTTGTCTTCGCCGCCTTCCACGTTCTCCTTCAACGCCCAGTGCTTCCAGTTGTGGGTCGCAAATCTATCCCCGCCTGACTCAACCATGCCAGGGTTGTAGTACCGGCCAAGGGCTCCCAGCACGGCGTTAACCTTTGTAATGTGGCCCGTCCCAGTCCAACCCGGCTCTTTCCAGTGCCTACAACAAAATACAAGACAAAGATGCGTCAAAACAATAAGTTGTCACTTAGCTAATGCTAAAAGAGAAGATATAACTGTTACCTGCTCCCGTGTACCTCTATCAACCTCCTATCGGCCGGGTTGCATCTTGGATTTAACCGAGACGGTTTCTGAAACACTGAAATGCAAATAATTAGTTCATAGACATTACAATGTAAATATGGAGATTAAATGATAATCCAATACAACACATATACCTGATGGTACCCGAAGAAGACCCGCCCTCTTCAACTGGCTCTAAGGTTGCCTCCAACTCTGATCTCGCTGCCGCCTCGGCCTCGCTCGTGCATCTGTATCTGTCGCCCCACCGCCACCACCCCCAACGACCTCCTCGTCATCCGCCTCGCCCATGTCGTCATGCTCACATCCCAACTGCCCCTCCTCTGCAACCCCTACCTGCCCCTCGTCCTCCTGTGGCTGCTCCCGCGCCTGTTCTCGTGCCTGCTCATCGAAGCACCTCTGGAGCTGCTCCTGCCGCTGTCTAATCTGCGCCGCCCCAGCAAATATGGCGCTACCGGCCGTCGAGTCCTGACCATCAGAACCCTTGCTCCTCGACCTTCTAGAGGACGACCCGCTGAACTTACCTTTAAGCTTGTCAACCTGATGCCTGAACATACTCATCTGTTCAAATTTGACAAGAGTTAGTATACAGGTTTACAAATAATTTTCAATAACTTGCAAAAAAGAATGAGACAACTATAACATGTAAAAAATGAAGGAGACAACAATGACTTGTAGAAATGAACGAGGCAACAATAATCTTACAAAATATACATATAAAAAGTCGTCGGCGTCGGAATCTGCTTCGCGACTCGTATTTCATTGAGGCGTGCTTGAAGACGTGCAATCCTTATCGACTTTTGAGGCGTTTCCGTGACGGGCGGGTTCATCTGTTATTACGTCTGTGGCATCGGTAGGTAATTGATCGAGTCCTACCCCGTCGGAGACAAGGAAAGAATCCCCCATAGCTTCTTCTTGATACACATCACCCACATCATCCTCTACGTTACTTGCCACATACGAAACATCCCCAGGAGGATATACTTCAGGGTTAACTTTAAATACAACCCACCAAGCCTTCAAGCTACGGTGAGGATAGCTCAAGTAGTACACCTGCTCAACCTGATGTGCAAGCACAATGTTATTGATATGGCCTGAAGCGCATGACGTGCTTCACCTCCACCATCCCAAAGTCATCGACACGTGTGCCGTTGTGTGGATCGAACCAATGGCAATAAAAAAACACAACCTTCAGTTCTTTGCCACCCCCAAAGGTATACTCAATTATGTTTTGTACAACACCGTAGTAGTCTAATATATCGCCACTGGAATCGGATGATGTTGTGACTACTCCATTTGTTTGAAGTGGCCGCAAGTGGGCGGCTAGCTTCTAATTTCACTGTTCGAAAACGGAACCCGTTCAAATCACAGCGACTATAGCTCCTTGCCGTCACATCACCATGTGAGAGCTGTCGGAGATCCTCAGGGACGGAGGCATCACGCATACACTATATAGCAACATTCATCATTGTTAGTCTAATATTAAGTTACTACAACAATTCATTTTAGAAAAATGAATAAATAGTCAAATTACATCTTGTGGAACCATTGCACGAAGCTTGGGCGCCTTTCAACCCATCACGACGTAGGTTATCCAATTGCTTAGTTGTGGGTTGTCGAGTTGACTTCCAATTTTCTTTGTCAAATACTCTACGTCATTTATTCTCGGGTTAAAAAGGACACTACACTGAAATGATGAAAACATAATTCAGAAAGTCACTTACTCAAAATATTTTTCAACTTCTACCATGTTAGTGAACATGTAAAGCATGGCTATGTTCCACTCCTCATACTCAACATGGTGTGCAGTGTACGACCCAACAGGTTGACCCTTGCATTGAAAAAGCTTAAGTTCGCTCAACGGTTCTTCTTCTGCGGCACGGTATCGATTCTTACGGACATTCACGTTGTGCTTGAGTGTGAAATACTTTGTTGAGAAGTTTGTGATCTCTTTACTTGCATAAGCCTCTGCGATACACCCCTCTACCCTAGCCTTGTTGCGCACTGTAGCTCTAAGCTTTTTCAACTCCCTTTCCTGACTATACATCCATCTGAACTGCGCAGGACCTCCAACCTTCGCTTCCCAAGGTAGATGCACGAGCAGATGTTGCATCACATTCATAAAACCAGGTGGGAAAGTTTTTTCCAACTTGCATACAAGCAATGGAATTCCCTTCTCTAACTTCTGCATCAACTTCTTAGAGATTTCCTTACCGCATATCTGCCTATAGAAGTAACTGAGCTCGGCTAACATCCTCCACAACTCATTATCAAAATAGCCACAAAACATTACCGGAACAAGTCTTTCCATGATAATATGGTAATCATGACTCTTTAGCCCGTTTAGCTTACGGTCTTGACATTCACACCGTTTATGTTAGATGCATAGCGATCAGAAACTTTAGAGTTTTCAACCACCTCAAAATCATTTACGGTCTTACGGCTTCACAGTATGGAGCTCGTGGCGACTCTCATTTCCATTTAAACCAACTTTAACCTCGAGCCACGGCCTAGCACAATGATCACCCATGTCTTTCCTAGCACTCACGTTATCCTTTGTTTTGTCGGTTACATCAAACACCATGCTTATGATGCTTTCTGCCACATTGCGCTCTTGGTGCATCAAATCTATGTTATGCGGCAGAATCAAAGCTTTCGCGTAAGGTAGCTCCCAAAGAAAAGAAATATGAGTCGGTTGTGCTCCTTTCCATAGCCATGAAACCCACTTAGTAGATCGTACAAGCCGACTATGCCATTCAGCTATCTCCTCTCCGTGAGTTGCTTGGCGGCCCTTTTTAACTTTTCGTCCTTTTGAAATGCTTTGGCGTCGTTCCTAAAGGGTGTCTCGCGAAAGCCATCGTCGATGGCAATCGAAGAATGTGATCTTTTTCGTGCGTGAGCTGAATGCATCAGTCGACCATACAAATTGGACAACACAGCGACCATAAACACACCAACCGCCCAAATGCCATATGCCAACAAATCATGGGTGACCACGGTATGCGGCTCGTAAGGTAAATTCTCTACCACCAACGCTGTTGTATGCCTTTTCCCTCGCCACAACTTCTTGACTCATCAATTAAGGGCCGCATGAACACATTGAGATCCTTCCTGGATGCTTAGGACTGGAATGACAAGAGCAAGGAATATGAACCCTCTTTCGAGCAAATCTCGGTGGAAGATTGTATGGCATGATGAAGACCGGCCAACAAGAGTAGGGGCTAGCGCTTGTCTTTGAAAGGTGTGAAACCGTCCGTGGACAAACCAAGATGGACACTCCTGTGGTCGCTTGCAAATGCAGGATCGAATCGGTCCAATGCCCGCCATGCCTCGCCATCGACGGATGCACCATCATATCCGGGTCTTGGTCCTCACGTTTACCTTCTTTGTGCCACCGCATATGTTTCGCTGTTTCTTTTGACATGTACAGCCGTTTAAGCCTATCCATGATCGGCATGTACCGAAGTTGTTTAGTCGCGACCTTTGTAGTCACTGATACCCCTTCCTCATCTACCACCTCAACGAATCTGCACTTACCGCAATGCATACAATGGGTATCCTTGTCATGATCCTTCCAGAACAGCATGCAATTATTCTCGCACACATCAATCTTCTCGTAATTCATCCCGAGGCCGGCCATCAACTTTTTCGATTGGTACAAATCCTTTGGCATCTTGTGGTTAGGCGGAAGGACATCATTCATTAGTTCAAGCAAAGCGTTGAAGCATTTGTTCGAAAAGTTGAACTTCGACTTCATCGACATAAGCCGTGTAACCGCCTGCAGGACGGTCACATTGGTCAAGTCATGCAGCTTCTCGTCCGAGGTGTCAAGTAGCCTATAGAATTCCTTAACCTCCTCCGGCTGTGACCCCTCCCCGGAGTTAAATTCAGTCCCCCTGCCAAGATCATCCAGCATCTCTTCCATCCGGTCGTGATCCTCCACATGGTCCAGCATCTCTTCCATCTCAATGGCCTGCCCTGCGGCCTCTCCATGACGGTGCCACACCAAATAGTTAGGCATGAACCCGTTTTTGCAAATGTGATACTGCACTATATCCTTGTTGTAGTAGCCGTTATTCTCGCAGAGGGTACACGGGCAATACACATATTCAGCTCCTCCAGCGAATGCTTGCTTCAAGAAAGCATCCGTGATCTGCCCCCATTCCCTTGAGGGACCCCCATCACTCCTCCATCCGTCATACATCGCCCTTCGATCGTCACCCATTATCAAAGCTAAACAAATGAAACAATGTCAACGTACAACCGTGGCTTAGGTGACAAAGAAAACCCTATTAGGAAAGATGTGTTCTAAACCCACCCAAGAATTGAGGCTATTGCATGCGACCTGTGACGTGCGCTACGAACCGAACGAAATTTGGCAAGATAACCCATTGTTCTCCAAACGCACGCGCGATCTTTGGTGCGTCGAGAACAACAGGTTATGTGGCGAAATCACGTTCGATCGCCGCACGCCACGTGCCCTATGCAACAACCAACATTCTCGGGCCGTCCAAAATCTGTTGGACAATTCGGAACGCGCACCTCACAAGCAAATGTGAGATGCGCCGTTCCCAACAGGTGACGCCTATGCTCTCTCTTTTCGACACAAACCCTAAACTCTAACGTTATATACAACGGCAGCGAGAAAATAAAAAAATATATACCATATGCAGCGAATATAAAATGATATGAAATAACTTTAAACAAATATAAAAGAGATGAAATATACCTTCTCCAACGCCGGTGGGGCGCGCGGAGGGTTCGGGAGAGCGGGTGGCGCCGGCGACGGCGAGGTGTCACCGGCGATGGCGCTGGCGATTGCGTGGCGGCGCGACAGCGGGCGGGTGGGGGCGCCGCCGGGCAGCGGGCGGCGTCTCGGGCGGCCGGCGGGCGGTGGCACGGCAGAGGGCGGCGCGCGGAGGCGGCAGCGGGCGGCAGCGCTGGTGGCGGCCGGGCGGCGGGCATGCGCGGCGGCCGGCTGGCGAGGCAGCAGCGGCCGGCGGCCGCCGTGGTGGCGTCATGGCGGGCAGCGTGGCGAGCGGGCGGCCGAGGCGGAGTTGCGGTTGGAAGGCGCTGGGCGGGCTGCCGGCCGGCCAGCCGCGGGCGGAAGGCGGCCGGCCGGCGAGCAGCCAGCGGCGGCGCGGCCGGCGCACTGGCGGCGGCGGCGAGGGGCGGCGGCGGCGGCGGCGGGCGAAGCGAGTCTCGGGGCGGCCGCGAAGCGGCAGCATGGCGCCGCGGGAGGCCGGCCGGCGGTGGCTCGTGCGGCCGAGTGGGACGGCTCGCGGCGGCGGGCGGGCGCGGGCGGAGGCGGGGGGGCGGCGGGCGGGGCGGCGAAGGGAGCGGCGGGCCGGTGGGGCATGGCGGCAGCCAGTGGTGGGGCGGGCGGGGCAAGGCGGCGACTCTACGCGGCGCGGCGGCGTGGGCGTGGGGAGGCAGCGTCGGCTGGGCGCGTGCGGGCCCGTAGGGTTTTTTGGCCCGAGTTAAATTCGTGGGAAAGGCTGGCCCACGAATTTAAAAATTTAAATTCGTGGGTAATTGGTGGCCCACGGATTTCAATTTTAAATTTGTGGGTAATTTTTGGCCCACGAATTTAAATGTTTAAATTCGTGGGTAACTTCTGGCGCACGAATTTAAATGATTAAATTCGTGGGTGTTATTTGAGCCCACGAATTTAAATAAATAAATTCGTGGGTTTCATTTTGGCCCACGAATTTAATTAAAAACGTGGGTTTTTTACAAACCGACGAATTTAAATAAATAAATTCGTGGGTATTTTTTGGGCCCACGAATTTAAAAAACCCACGAATTTTTCTCTGTTTCTTGTAGTGTAGCCTTGAGTACTGCCAATTGGTGGTGTGGGTTCCGGGATGGATGGGTAGATTCGTAAGGTGCAAGAGGGGCCCTAAGGGGCGAAACCTTACCGGGCAATACCGAGTTTAAACAGTGCATTGTAAAGGCTTTGTCATGATGTCTCTGCAGGACACCAAAGGAAGTGTGCTAATTACGTTGCACAAAGAGATGATCATATCTTGTGGGTAAAGCTGTACAACCTCTGCAGAGTGTAAAACTATTCGAATAGTCGTGTCCGAGGTCATGGACATGCCCGGGAATTTCACATGAGGTATAGAGTACTTCATGAAATGTTGGATGGTAGAATTGTTGGGATGTGAATAGGGAGTTCACTGTTGTTTTGTTGTTTAAAGTTAACACTATTGAACTTAGTGGTTTGATAATTGTTTTAGATGGTGTAGGGTGATGCTTCGCCATTCTATTCATGTTGTCTACCATTGATTTACCAGTTATTCACTATCTTTTCATAAATATGCTTTCAATTTATTTATTGTACTTCAATTCAAGTTATTGCTTTCTGCAAAAAGAACCATCTGACTATCCTTTGTCAAGCCTGCATGAATATATTGCATCATTTCCCTGCGGGTTGCTGAGTACTTTTTGTACTCACAGCTATACGCCTTTGTTGATCAGTTGCTGAGGAAGGATCAGGAAATGTTGAATATCAGTAAGAGGAATATTATGAAGACTATGTGGATTAGAAAGGTGTTCCCCAGACGATTGCCTGTGGCATGTCCAATGTCATGAGTTATTTTATCTACGCTGCAAGAGTTTATTTTTCTTAAGCCCTTAAGGCATAGTGGTGTAAACTTTGACAATAAGATCCGTTGCTTTATTTAATAATAGTTTGCTTCTTTCTTAGTTAAATTCATTGTATGGAATGATATTTCATCTATGTTTCCACTATGTGCACTAACATGATCCTAGACTAGTGTAGTATACACATAGGGTTTTAGATTTTCAAATCCAGGTCATGACATGTTATTGAGCTTATTTCCAGAGGTTTGAGTTCACTTCACTTAGACTTCTGGCATGTATTGCATGGACCTCTCATCTTATGCTATAGGTTCTTTCATGCACAATTAGTTGTTCTCTCTTCTCTCTAGGTTGGGTTTCCTCACAGTCTTATATGTCTAGTACGTGTTGGGCACTACTACAGAAAGGCTTATCACAGACAGTTCGGAACCGTCATCACAGACGGTTTCCCGAACCATCTGTAACCATGTGTCAGTGATGTTACGACATATCACAGATGGTTTAGAAACTGTTTGTGATAGAAGATGTCACAGACGATTTCAATGTAAAACCATCTGTGACATCATAATATCACAGATGGTTTTTGATCAAAAACCGTGTGTGATATTATGATATCACAGATGGTTTTAGTTTGAAACCATCTGTTACATCATTACATCACAGACCATTTTTAATTAAAAACCGTCTGTGATAAGACTTTCAACAGAAAACCATTTTTCTACTTGTTGGCTAGCCTCATGAAATGCTAGCCATGCCCTCTGGAAAAAGCAGATTACAGAATAAGTAAACTCACATTACAAACATTTCAGATTACACGCATTACATCCATTTCATCAATCAACTCAGATTATATCACATCGCGAAGCAGATTACGTATAGATTAATATTGCACGACACAACTCCTTCAGAAATGAACTCAGATTTATTAACCAAATGGAACTCAATACCATTAACCAATTAATTGAATGCACAACTACAATTCACAAATCCACAGCACAAGTTAATTTGACAATTAACCCAAATGGTAGTTCAGAAAAAATACAACTCCTGAAGTTATAAGGCAGCATGGAACTTGCCTTTTTCATTTAAGACTTAACTAAGCAAGAAGGCACAAAGCTGTCCTCGAATTCGCTCCAGATCGGCCTCTTCCAATGCAGTTGTTACCTGATTGGGCGTTTTCTTAGTGAGAAGGAGTTCCATGTTGTGGCAAACATAAAATCTACAATGGTTATTTCCCTTTCCCTACTGGTGGCACTGCAAATATAGATTTGGTTAGTTCTAGAATCATTATTACATAGTTTATATAGGATTATTGTGTATAGCGGATACCGGAAACATAAAATCGTGATTCCGCTTCGCCCTGTCCTTGCCAGAAGGCCTCCATAAGCTTTGTACACTTTGAATGCCCTACGTGATTGCAAAAGGTTAGCCTCACCTATTCCAGGAGAAACATACACGTTGAACAACCTACATGACTATGTTATCTTTGGAAGAAATGTAATTAATTACCTGGTGATTAATTTTGCGATAGGCTTTAAGTCGTGTAATTTTGGGAGACTCCCTAGCAATATATAGGTAAAAGAGAAGGGGGATTCGATCAGCACAAAGGAGTGGCCAAATAGGACTCGTACAAAGCCCAAGGCCCATGTTTGACTCAGACTGGAAAGTTGACTCGACTTGTTTTGGTGATTGCATAATGATCCAAAGGAATTTTTAGGTGGGGTTAAATCCATTGGAAAGATCTCGAAGCAAGATTTACATAAAGTGAAAGAACTCACTAAGCGGATGCCGTATGCAAAAGTTATGCTCATTTTACTTCAGGATGGTATCCGGAGGCCGAATTGGGCTTCAAAACGTGGCACACTTGATCTCTGACTTTGCGTGACGTAGATGTGCATCCTTGCTGATCCAAAATATGGTTCCTATGTATAAGCACATCACATGCATCAGGTAGTGGATTATTCTCAAAAGTGTAATTAGATACGCTTAAGAACGACTTTACCTGATAATTGAGTTGACGAGCACGTACAATGATAAATGGTCCTTGTATATCTAGTTGAGGAGCAGTAGGTATGGTTGTATCAGTGGACAGGATATCCACATCATCTACTATGCTGTGTACCAGCCGACACAAGCGCTGGCGTTAGCACACACACGGGACGCAACACAGGTGCGACAAGGGTAGGCACGGATTGGCTACCTACGCGGCACGATCTAGAGCATATGTGCTTAATCCAATGACAGAGATCTACGGTGAAGACCGACATTGACGTGGCAGCATTGCAGCCACCAAAGCTAGATCGGATGGCTGGTGTTACCGGTGAGGCGGCAAGTTTAGGGTTTCTGTGGTTGCGACACGTGGGCACCATCTGAGACGCACGCTGCAGATCCAAGGGCTTTGGTTTGTGCACGGGACAGTGGCTATGCGGCAAGATCTGGACCGCACATTCTAGATCAGATGGCCCTTGAGCTTCGAAGCCTGGCGACATGGCGGCAACGACGGTTCTTACCAGAGATGAAGAAGACAACACACCCAACGGCGTTCTAGCACTTCTCCGATGATGTTAACTGATGGGACCGAGGGGTCTCGATGCGGGGTTCTCAGATCAAGCCTTGCCCTCGATGGTGATGGCTTGTCTACGGTGGAAAGCAGAAAAACTGACGGCGACGCAGGCTTCAACTACGGCGAGCTCAAGCGTGGTGAAGACGACGACTCTTGACAGAGGTGCAGCGCAATAAATAGGCTTCTCGACATTTGTGAAACACGCGCAAACTAAGACATGTAAGGCAGCAATGGAGAAATCCGGTTAGGATACGATTGCGCAACGTGACAGCATCCAGACCGAACATGTGTTGCGGATCCAGTGGTAGTCGACGCGAGGGTGACGTGGCTCAATCTTGACCACGCATTCAAAAACTAACAGTCACAAATCTAGTGTTTTGGGGCGATGGGCCAATGCGGCGCTCGGGATTGGACCGAGCCCACGTGTTTTTCGGCCCAACAATGTCTTCTTGGTTTTATAAAAAAATTTCTAATTAAAATAAATCTAAAATTTAATATAGACAAATAAAATAACAAAAATACCCAAAACTAGAAAAATTGTAAAAAATATTTTAGGCCATTTGGAACTCAAACAAAATATTTTCAACAAAAATTTATTTAAACTTTTCAATTTTTTAATAGACTTTGACAAAAGTCTTAATTCAAATAAATTCCAAATAATTAAAATAAATTCCAAAAAATTAACAAAATTATAAAATGCACAGTAAATCCATAAAATGCAAAAATTGGGATGTTACAATTTACAAGCAAGATGAAACAAACGGGTGATAGAGTTGTATTCTTTATAATCAAGAATGTCTTAAATATTACGGTTACGCTCTCCTAGAAATCTAGCCATTTTAGAATCTTCGGTTTCTTCTAAACCACAATGCAAAAAACCAATTTGTAGTTCTTGGTAGTATTCTTCTACTATTTTACAACCTTTTCTTAAGCGTTGCAAATTGTTAAGAAAATCACGAGAATAATAGGAAGGTTCAAATATATATCTCATAGCTCTCTTCAAAGCATTCCATGTTCTAGGTATGTTCTGAATATTATGACAATACTCACTCCACTAAATATATGCAAAATCAGTAAACTCACTAGTAGCAGCCCTAACTTTTTTATCTTTAGGAAAAGAATAGCAAGCAAAAAAATTTCTATGGCTAACTCCCATATAAGATATGCATCAGGATCATACTTTCCAGCAAAAGGAGGCATAGTCAATTTAATTTTACCATGTGGGTCATCACAGTCACGTACCTCTCGTGGTGGTGGATCTCTTCTCACACCTTGGCGATTGAAATGATGTTGCCGATGATCACGATCATTATGGGGATTTAATCCTCCATCGAGCTCCATATCAGCAACATGTTGGGTTCTTTCATCAACGACTTCTTCTACTTCGTTTTCCCATGAGCGAGCAACAGAAGTAGTACGACATTGTTGTGGTACACCGGTAGCATTGGGGACAGCAGTCGGGGCAACCAGTGGTGGAGCTCTCTTTAGCTGCCCTACACATGCAGCAAGCGTAGTAAGCTCACCACTGGTGCGATCTAGAACCCCCTCAAGATGCTCTCAATGTTGATTCAGCATGCATAAAAAATGTCATACTATTCCTTTCATATGCAGAGTGAGAAGTGCATCCTCGTCGGTATGATTAGTGCAACCTGCCATTGTTAGTAGCAGACAAGAAACAATGCACAAGTATATGTCCCTACCGACTACTAGGAGCTGGTGGTTCGAAGTCACATAAGCTCAAGCCCTTACCAAGCCCTTGCATGTATTTACCAAAGCAAAATAGGTGGTTCAATCGGTGGATGGTTTGTGATAAACGTAACTCATGCTTGGCAAAGTGATTGCAAGGAGAATGATACCTGTTTGGTTAGTAGAAGGTGGACCTTGGACAAGCTTAAATATGTAGCACTGATTAGCAAGTAATTCAATCCGGAAATTACAAAGTTGAAAAGCAGTTCAAAGTACTAGTCACAATTTGTTGGCTCTAGACAAAGACTGGCACTAGGTAAAGAAAGCGTAGAAAGGTACTACTAGGGTTGAACACAAGTGACTAGCGCGAGGAACTATCACAGAAGGAGTTATTACAACAACAGGAGGCACTTCTCACAATTTTTTCTCTATTTTTTCTTTTTCTTTTTTCTCCATTTTTTTATTTTTCTCTTTTTTTCTTTTTCGAAAGTGGAACTCCTAACTCAACAAAGGATAGGAAATAAAAATCTCACATTTGGAACGAGAGAAACGGTAAATAGATGACCGATAGACGACAAAAGCCGGACAAAAAACTTTTGATGCCTATAACTTAGTATTAGAGGCCGAATTTCAAGTCGAAAACATGCACAGGTCAAGAGGCCTGTGTTTTCTTCAAATGCTCCATGATTTATTTCAGCCATCATTACTAGTTGTTAATATTAGAAATCAACATGGATTTGTTACACCGTGTTTAGTATGTTTAGCCATGCCACGTGTAACTCATGGTTTTGGAATATCAATTTAATCTTGATTAATGGAATTTGGAACATGTTTATGGAATTAGTGTGTCAGGTGTTTTCACACAATGATGTTGACTTGTATTGACGGAGAGGTCACGCAACGATGTTGACTTGTTGATGGCACGTGGTGCTTGGTAATCAACTGGGGTGGTAATCATTTAGATTGGAGCAAGTGGCAAGGGAGAGTGTGCCAAGGTGGGCCAAAAGGCTAGAGGGTGTGTGGAAATCTTGCATCGGTCAT
Organism: Otatea glauca; assembly: GCA_036346275.1. NCBI lineage: Eukaryota > Viridiplantae > Streptophyta > Magnoliopsida > Poales > Poaceae > Otatea > Otatea glauca. The sequence continues at coordinate 23,561,138 of CM070719.1, read as the reverse complement.
CTTAAGGACTTAACCTTGCAAGCATGTAACCCCATGTCTAGAATGGGACGGACCTAGCTGATTAATTTGCAGTGTTTTAGCTTTGGTACTAATAGTGGTGGTGTGAGTCTCGGGTTTATGGATCAACTCACAATGCGCAAGAGGGGGGCCCTATTGTGGTGGTGTAACCCTTCAGTGTTGTAACCTTAGCTGGTAGTACTGGGTTAAGATAGAACTTTGTAAAGGCTTTGTCATAATCTTTCTGCGCCACACCAAAGGAAGTGTGCTAATGTCGTTGCACAAAGAGACGATCATGTCGTGTGGGTAAAGCGCATAACCTCTGCAGATGTAAAATCTGTTAGTATAGTCGTGCTCGCAGTATTGAGCAATCCTCGGGGATTACAGTCATGGGTTAGATTTTATAAATTGAAAACTTGGATGGAAAGGTGGGATGCCATTGGAAAGTTTGGAACTTGACGTAGTGCTGGATGCTATGTTTACTTGAGAAATAACTGCAATTTACTTATTACTGCTATTTGTTTTACTGTCTTTTCAATCTACTTATTGTATTCATTTATAAATGTTGTTTTACTGTAAAATAACCATGTTAGCCATTCCATTGGAATAAGCCTTGCATATAGTTATGTTAAAATTGCATTCTGTGCACAAATTGTTGAGTATTTTAAGTACTCACCCTTGCCAACAACAAACCACCAGTTGAGGAGTCTACACCAGCTTTGGAGGAGGAGTACCAGGAGGAGACAAATGTTTAGAGTGCGAGCCTTGTCGGTTGCCCGTGGTATACTGAGGGCTCATTTATGTTTTCTGTTCCACTGCAATTTGGTTTAATATTCTTAGTTTAGCCCTGTGTGGCATATTCATGTAAGTCGACCATAAGGTCAGTCAACATGTTTATATTTAATATATGATGTTTTTATTATGTTTTTGTTGTGTATTATTGTGATATTCATCTATGTTAAACCTGTGTGCACTAACGTGATCCTAGACTAGTGCGGTATACACAGAGGGTCTGGATTACGTATACGGGTCCCGACACTAAATTCTCGTATTGGACTCAGACACTTGAACCAACTAAACAATGATGCCACCAAATGGAAATGACAGACTAAGGAATCCAAAGTATACGATGACAGATGAAAATTTCTAGCTTGATTCATGGATTCCTTTTCTTCTGGCCCGGTCCATCTACATTTCCTGTCCCTTGCCAATTCTATATCTAGCACTTGCCCCTCCTTGGCTCGATTGAACATTAACTCCATGCACAGATCCTTTCTAGCTCTTGCATGCTAGTCCTATTTCTTGTGCGCATAGGCTCCATGCATGCATATGAGTGTAGCTCATGCATGCACTTCTTTCTTCCACGGTCGACCAATATACTTGTTCCGTGCGCCATATCCTTACATCTTTACTTCCAATGTTGTGATAGATCCTTAGGTTGAACTAATACATGAACATGAACTAGTCTAAAGCATGATAACAAAAATGTGGAAATAAATCGTTAGATTGAACTGACCCGGTAATGAAGAAGCTATGGGTTCGGAGTTTTGAGCGTCCGTGAAGAAGATGACACTGTGATTCTCACAGTGGTGGTTGGGCCTTCAGCAACCTAAGCGCGAGCCTTAGTATTGGATGAGGTGTAGGGAAGAAGTGAAACTCGGGAATTGCTGGATATCACGAGCGCCGGCCCTCACCCTTTTTAATCTCGCGCCGGCTAACAGGACTGGAACCAAGTTGTTGGTGCGCTCCCAATCAATGCACTACTAAGGTGGGTCTAGCCCAAAATCTCGGATCTGTCAGTTAGCCGAGATCATAACCAACATTCTCCCAATCAATGCACTACTAAGGTGGGTCTTGCCCAAAATCTCGGATCTGTCAGTTAGCCGAGATCATAACCAACATTCTCCCACTTGATCGAAAGGCTAATTCATAAGTCCATACTCAACAGAATAGCACACCAAGAAAAAGTATTTCAGCAGTTAATAAATGCACCGCTGAAACCCCAGTATCTATAGTGCAACATTCTGTCTTATAGGATAATTGCTTATTCTTAATGGGAGTTGGTTTTATACTTATGGTCTCATTTCCAAAATTAGAGGCTTTCCAATAAACCCATGCCGGCAACATGCTCTCGAAAGAGATTGGGTGGTAATCCTTTAGTAAGTGAATCCACAAGCATAGACTTAGTACTTATATGCTTGACATCAATTGTCTGATCCTGGATTCTATCTTTCACAACATGATACTTAATGTCAATGTGTTTGGCAGCACCACTTGACTTGTTGTTACTTGAATAGAAAACTGGGGCTAAATTATAGCAGTATATAGGTAGTGGTTTAGAAATGCTGTCTACCACTCTTAATCCTGGGATAAATTCTTAAGCCATACAACCTTCCCGGTAGCCTCATAACATGCCGCAAACTCAGCCTGCATCATTGATGATGTAGTAAGTGATTTTTTGGAGCTTTTCCACGAAATGGCTCATTTCGCAAGTGTGAAGATATAACTTGATGTGGATTTCTTAGTATCAACACAACTTGCAAAGTCAGCATCTGAATAACCCACAACCTCAAGGGTATCAGACTTCTTATATGTGAGCATGAAATGCTTAGTTCCTTGAATATAAAACAAAGCTTTCATAACGGCTTTCAAGTGGTCCAACCCTGGATTTGATTGATATCTGCCAAGCATCCCAGTTACGAATGCTAAATCAGGGCGAGTACAAACTTGAGCATATGGAATCCCCTTCATCTGATCAGATTCTAATTGATTCCTTGGATATTGGAATGTTCCAAACTTATCGCCCTTAACAATAGGAGCAGGCGTGGTAGAACAGTTATGCATATTATCTCTTAAGCACTCCGTCAATATATGCCCTTTGGGATAGACCTAATACCCCTTTGGACCTATCTCGGTGAATCTCAATGCCCAAAACATAAGAGGAATCACCAAGATCCTTCATGTCAAAATTAGTGGAAAGAAATCTCTTGGCCTCATACAGCAAATCATTATCACTGCTAGCCAATAAGATATCATCCACATAAAAAACTAGGATAGTAATTTTGTTCCCCTTAGTCTTAATGTATATACAATTGTCCACTTCATTTTCTTTGAAACCAAAATTTCTTATGGTCTTATTGAACTTAAGGTACCACTGTCTAGATGCTTGTTAGTCCATAGATGGATTTCTTAAGTCGACATCACATATGTTCCTTGCCTTCCATGACAAAACCTTCCAATTGAGCCATGTAAACATTCTCATGAAAGTCACTATATTAAGGAATGCAGTTTTAACATTCATCTGATGTAGCTCTAAATCATAATGAGCAACAAGCGCCATAACAATTCTTAGTGAATCTTTCTTTGAGATGGGAGAGAAAGTATCAATATAATCAATCCCCTCTCTTTGTGTAAACCCTTTTGCTACAAGCATTGCCTTGAATCTTTCGACATTTCCCTTAGAGTCATGCTTAGTTTTGTAGACCCATCTATAGCCTACTGTTTTGACTCCATCAGGAATTTCTACCAGATCCCAGATGTCCTTAATGCTCATAGACTTAATTTCATCCTGCATGGCCTCAAGCCACTTCGGTGAATCCATAGTCATCATAGCCTCCTTAAATGAAATGGGATCGTCTACCTTCCCTATATCATTTACATCTTCATTCATGTATACGACATAGTCATTCGGAATGGTAGACCTTCTGTCCCACTGTGATCTCCTTAGTGGCTCATTAGTTTTCATAGGGGGCTGTTGAGGCTCATCGTTAGATGTTGTACTATTAATTCTAGAATCCTCAAGTGAGGGCTCAACTCCAGGATTCTCAGCTGGAGGTGTAACTGTGTGAGGTACAGGAAGAATAGTCTCTTGGATTATCGGTAATTGTACATAAGTCCGAATCTCCTCAAGATCTATTTTCCTAGCCTCTAAGCTCCCACTGATTTCATCATTCTCTAAAAATACAGCATGTCGAGTTTCTACAAACATAGTAATACGATCTGGATAATAAAATCGATACCCCTTAGATCTTTCAGGATATCCAATAAAATGGCAACTTACTGTCTTAGGTCTAATTTCCCAATATGTGGATTAAAGATTTTAGCTTCAGCTGGACAACCCCACACACGTAAGTATTTTAAGCTCAGTTTTCTCCTAGTCCATAATTCATAAGGTATCTTGGGCACTGATTTACTGGGAATCCGATTAAGTATATGTGCGGTTGTCTTTAATGCTTCATTCCACAAACCAACTAGTAAACTGGAGTAACTCATCATGCTACGCACCATATCCATAAGGGTGCGATTGTGTCTTTCAGCTACTCCATTTTGGTGAGGTTCACCAGGTGTTGAATATTGAGCTATTATGCCATTTTCTGAAAGAAACTTAGCAAATGGACCTGGAATTTGTCCATAAGGAGCATGTCTCCCATAATATTCTCCTCCATGATCTGATCTTACTACCTTAATCTTTAAATTATGCTAATTTTCTACTTCAGCCTTGAATATTTTAAATTATCGAGTGATTCAGATCGATCACGAATGGGAAAAATATAACCATAACGGGAGAAATCATCCGTGAATGTCATAAAAGAGTCATACCCATCCACTGATGTAATAGGAAATGGTCCACATATATCAGTGTGGATTAATTCTAATATTCCTGTGCTTCGTGTGGCTCCTTTCTTAATTTGTTTTACGTATTTCACCTTAATACAGTCAATACAGTGGTCTGAATCAGAGAAGTCTAATGGGTGGAGTATCTCTTCCTTAATGAGACGTTCCACTGTCCCCTTCGAAATATGGCATAAACGACAGTACCACAATTTCAATGAAGTCTCATCATTTAAACTTCTCTTTCACTTATTGGTGGCATCGTACACATTCATTGACATAGAGAATTCAGAGAGAGGAAGCATATAGAGATTGTCTTGTCGAGTCGCGAGACCAACATTATTAGAATAAAAACTCACAATGCATTTATTGTACCAAAAAATACAAATGTATCCATCATCATCTAAAAGAGAAACATAAATAAGGTTCCTCCTAATGGTGCGAACATAAATAACATTATTTAAATGAAGGGTGAAGCCACTATCTAATTCCTAATGGTAGTGTGCCAACGGCTTCAACTTCAGCCTCCCTTCCATCAGCAACTCTAAGACTTCGCTCCCCCTTTCTGAGAATCCTCATGGTAAGAATCCCTGCAATGAATTAGAAATGTGCATAGTGGCACCAGAATCAATCCACTAGGTATTAGGGGAAAAATTATCAAAAATGGTTTCATCAACAGTAGAAATTATGTCATTACCCTTCTTAGCTAGCCACTTCATGAAGCCCACACAATCTTTCTGAATTTGCCCATTGTTCCTACAAAAATGACAGATGGGTCCATCAGAAGAGGTAGAGTAGCGACCTTCTCCTTAGGCTTGATCTTCACTCAGCCTTAGAAGAAAAATACAACTTCTTCTTAGATTCCCCTTGGAATTTCCTTTTCCATGACCAACATTATAGACATGGTCCTTCCTTTCGACCTTAATCCTTTCCTCCTCTTGGACACACATAGCGATCAACTCGCTCATGGTCCACTGTACCTTCTGAATGTTATAGTTAATCTTAAAAACATTATAATCAGAGGAGAGGGAGGTCATAATGAAATGGACCAAGAAGCCATCAGAAATAGCCATTTCATGCCCTGAAGTTTAGCAGCCATATCTGTCATCATCACAATACGCTCACGAACGCTACTAGAGATATCATACTTAGTGGTGAGCATCTTCATAATTAAAGTACTGGCATAAACTTTTGAGGAGCCCTTGAATTGCTCCTCAACTGAGGCCAAGTACTGCTTAGTACTATCAAACTCACGGATTGCTCCCCTTATCCCAATAGAAATGGTGCTTTTCATAATCATTAAGGACATGAGGTTGGACCGCTCCCACTTTTCTGTTGTTAAATCATAGTTTCTTTTTCTCAGTGAAACTCTCATCATCAGTGGAAGGAGCTACAGAAGCGTCCTCACGTAATGCATAATCCAAGTCCATGACTCCAAGGACAATCAAAATCCTCCCTTCCAAGAAGGAAAGTTTGTCCCAGTCAACTGTTCAATGCCGTTCAAGTAAGCGGCAACATTAGTGTTGTTCATGGCTGAATCAAAACAAAATTTAATTAGCAAACATTAGAGAAAATAAATGTCTTGCATGAAAATTAACCCTACGTTGATCTAATTAATAACATTCTAATGATAGAAAAATAACAGCTCTAATTCGCATCACCGTTGGGCAAAAATGAAAAAGAACTGAGTTATCTTATTGGTGACACATGTTCATAAGCAACATAGCTTAGAATATGATCATGGTCATAACATAATCCCAATTTAACATTAAACAATAATCTCTAACCAAAACTTCATGTTGGTTCCATTTTAATTAGAGATAATACTTAGAAATAATCATCACATGAAAAATTAATTGACACATTAGTTAATATGCCCAGAAATGAATCATAACATAAATGCCCAGGAAATAAATATTAAACTATACTTATTGCTGAAATTAAATAAGACATAAACAATACAGAAATTAAGAGCTAAAACAAAAAAAACGGCCCAGCCACGAAGACGCGGCCCGGCAAATGAACGGTGGCCCAGCTGCGCAGCGCGGCCTAGCCGAAGCTCGTGGCCCAACACAACGCGAAAGCTTCTGCCCGGCATGCGACGTGAAGCATCGCCGTCGATCGTGAACAGATGGCTTAGATGACACGAGATTAAAACAAAACGCACATCCGAACCCTAACCCTAATGCCATTTCACTTCTCCGCTCGGAAAAATCTCTACTGCGGCAAAGGAGAGGAAGAGCGCACTAGCGAGGCAAGCGACGACGGAGCACGCGTGAGCGGTTGACGAATGCCGCGCGGTTCTGGCAAGGCGGGCAAACCGGGCAAGGCGGGCCCGCGGGAGATGATGGTGAGCAAGAGGCAAAACGGGCAAAACAGCCGACGGTGACCACAACTAGAATGGCGACGACGACAACCGGCCGAGGTAAGCCCCGAAAGCCCACATTAGAGCTTTAGGTTTTTCTTGATTCGGGATTTGGGATTTGGGGAAAAACCATGGGATTAGGGTTTCGGATCCCCTTCTTCTACATGCTAGCCCGAGCTAAATAGATGAAGAGGAACGCGGTATGCTACGCTAGCACAAAAAAAAATCTACCGCATAACCAGAAAGCTACTCACAAGAAGGGGATCATAGATTAGATTACCACTAGATGCGCAGTTGCGAACTCCTTCACGCGTCGATGTAGTGGATCGTCCTTGCCGCAGTCGTCGCGTTAATGGAGTGGATCATCCTCACCTCGGCATGGATCGTCCACCAACGCCGCAGTCGCAGCAGCGTCACCGCAGTAGTCCAAATGTCCGGGGATGGGACGCCGTGCGTCGGTGTGCAAGCACCTGGTCGCTCGGCAGGGGCAGCGAGAGGAGTAGGCTAGGGTTTCGGGTGAAACACTTGTAGACCGTAGGAAAAGCACACCCTGCGCCCACCCTCCTCCACTCCTTATATAGCCACGAGATGAAACCCTAAACCAGGACCCATCAGTGTGCTAAGCCCACGAGGTCCATTAATAATGGATCCAATCCAAATTAATGCGTCTCAGCCCATTAAGTGTGTGACCCGGCAGGTTAACGGTTGTTTGGACATTGATTCGAAAAACTCATTTTCAATCCAATAGTTGGTAGCGGCTCCATGCAAAGCATGCCAACTCCCAAACATACTATGATCAAATCGGACAGAACCTATCAAAAGTACTCATGTAATAATCCCTTTGCCAAGTATATGAAGATTGAACTCATGGCAAGAAGCATGTTATCCTTTGATGATTCAATCCATCTCTCATATCCGTGATATATTAATAAGTTGTGATTGACTCCTCAATCACGGCATGGCCATGCACTTCTTTAATCATATCACACGAGTGGCCTTGTCATATATTTCCATTTCATTGGAGTGGCAAATTCCATCTTGACTGCTCACTTCTCTCTGCACGTTTTATAGTAAACATGAAAGCTACCTTTATAACTATCCGGTTAGGAAGTTGTGTTTGATAGCCCCAAGGAAAACTATTACACATGTAGGGAATATGATAATCTCAGTCTAAGGATCATACATCTACTATGTAGGAGATACACCGATGACACATAAGAATGTAACATTCTCGCCAGTGTCCCATTGCAGGTCTATCTAACTCATGTTCTTCAACATGCGTCCACAATGTATAGATGATATCTCCATATCCCTTGATCTATGAAGCATGATCATCGATCACTACATGTGCTGATCTATTCATCGTTGTCCTATATGATGATATCCGATAGGAGATATTTATCGAATTACATCAATAAGTAAAGAGCTTCATAAGCAAGTCACATACTTGTTGATCAATACAATGATATACATTCATTGGACCAATAATCATATTATTATTCATAAACATAGTCATGTTACAATCATCTAAATGATGGCCTCAAGGGCATAACACTAACAATATCCCACTTGCACTTGAGTCAATCAATTAAGTATCTAATACCAATAGACCTCGTGTGCGCCTCATGCTTAGGCTGTGGCAGTGGCTTTGTCAACGGATCGGCCACATTGGCTTCCGTATGTACTTTGCATATTCTCACGACACCTCTATCCACAATCTCGCGAATAAGGTGAAAGCGTCGGAGTTTGTGTTTAGACTTCTGATGAGATCTAGGCTCTTTAGCTTGTGCAATGGCACCACTATTATCACAAATAGATGTCCATTGGACTAGAGGCACTAGCGACCACACCAAGCTCTGTGATAAACTTCTTAATCCACACAGCTTCTTTTGCGACCTCCAAAGCCGCAATGTACTCCGCTTCTGTCGTAGAGTCGGCCACCGTGTTTTGCTTGGAACTCTTCCAGCTTACTGCTCCTCCATTTAGTGTAAACACAAACCCGGATTGTGATCGGAAATCATCTTTGTCAGTTTGGAAGCTTGCATCGGTGTAACCCTTTGCAACCAGATCTTCCTCACCTCCAAAAAATGGGAACATACCCTTAGTTCTTCTCAAGTACTTCAGGATATTTTTTACGGCTATCCAATAACCATCACCAGGATCCGCTTGGTATCTGCTCGTGACACTTAGAGCATATGAGACATCTGGGCGCGTGCAGATCATGGCATACATAATAGACCCAATAGCTGAAGCATATGGAATCTTGCTCATCCTGTCTCGCTCATCAGTTGTCGAAGGACACTGATTCTTGCAGAGACTGATGCCATGTGACATTGGCATGAAACCTCTCTTGGATTCAAGTATATTGAACCTTTTCAATATCTTGTCAATGTACGTTTCCTGACTTAATCCAATTAACCTTTTTGATCTATCTCTATAGATTTTTATGCCCAAGATATAGCATGCTTCTCCGAAGTCCTTCATTGAGAAACTCCTTTTCAATGAAGTCTTAACATCTTCAAGCATAGGAATATCATTCTCGATCAATAATATGTCATCCACATACAAAATCAGAAACACAAGTGCGCTCCCACTGGCCTTCTTGTAAACACAAGGCTCTTCTTCGTTTTTGATAAAGTCAAATCCTTTAACTACTTCATCAAAACGAATGTTCCAACTCCGAGATGCTTACTTTAACCCATAAATAGATCTTTGAAGCTTGCATACCCTTTTAGCATATTTAGGATCAACAAAACCTTTAGGTTGTATCATGTATACATCCTCAGATAGATTCCCATTAAGGAAGGCTGTTTTGACATCCATCTGCCATATTTCATAATTGAAATATGCAGCAATAGCTAAAATGATCCAGACAGACTTGAGCATGGCTACCGGTGAGAAGATTTTGTACTTCGTTCTGAAACTCTTTGAACCTTTCAAAAGTTTCAGATTTATGCCTCATTAAATAGATATATCCATATCTAATAAATTCATCGGTAAAAGTTACAAAGTACTGAAACCCACCCCTAGCAGTCGAGCTCATTGGTCCACATACATCTGTATGTACTAGGGCCAATAATTCATTCGCTCTCTGACTAAAACCTGTGAAAGGGGCTTTTGTCATCTTGCCAAGTAAACAAGACTCACATGTTTTAAATGATTCAAAATCAAATGAGGTTAGAAGTCCATCACCATGGAGCTTCTTCATGCGCTTCTCATTTATATGACCTAAGCGACAATGCCATAAAAAGGTAGGCTTCAAATCATTAGGCCGAGGCCTTTTTAGATAAATGTTATAGACAGGTCTTTCTTCGAGTTCAAGGACGTACAACCCATCCACCATGGGGCAACGACCATAATACATATCATTCAAAATATCGAACAAACAAAGTTCTTTATTCTGAAATCATAACCTTCATGTTCTAAACAAGAAGATGAAATAATTTTTTTACTCAAAGATGGAACAAAATAACAATTATTGAGTTCTAAAACTAATCTTGAAGGCAAATGCAATGGGTACGTGCCAACAGCAAGACCAGCAACTCTTGCTTTATTCCCCACGCGAAGATCCACTTCTCCTTTTGCCAAGTCTCTACTCTTTATCAGCCCCTGCATCGAATTGCAAATGTGAGCAACCGAACCGGTATCATATACCCATGAGCTGAGTGAAGAAGTAGCAAGATTAATTTCTATAACATTAATACCTGAAGTGGAAATCACATTTTCATTCTTCTTATCTGCTAGGTACTTTTCGCAGTTCCGTTTCCAATGTCCTGACTTCTTGCAATAGAAGCATTAGTTATCAGGTTGAGGGCCAACTTTAAGCTTCTGAAGCTTAGTTTTGAGGCTTGCGATCTCATCTTGAGCCTTGACCTTGCCCTTGCCCTTGCTCGTGCTCTTTCCCGTTCCCCCAGCCTTAGCCTTCCTCTTTTTGAATGCAGTTGTTTTCTGAACCATCATCACTTGATTGGGTTTTTTCTTAATGCTTTCCTCGGCAGCCTTGAGCATTTCATGTAGTTCGGTTAGGCTCTTCTCCATGCTATTCATATGAGAATTCATAATGAATGACTCAAAGCTCTAAGGTAGAGACAGGAGAATAACATATGTGGCCAAACTGAGGCTAAGGGGAAACTCAAGTTTTTCCAATCTCCCAATGTAACCAATCATCTTGATCACATAAGGGCTGACCGGATTGCCTTCAGCCAGCTTACAAGCAAATAAAAGCTTTGAGATACCATACCTCTCAGCTCTTGCTTGATTCCCAAACATGCCCTTCAAGCCCACAATCATATTGTAAGCATCCTGGTCCTCATATTGCTTTTGGAGCTCAGAGTCCATGGTGACAAGCATAAGAATGCTGACCTCTACAGAAGCATTAACATGTTTTTCATATTCAACCTTCAAATTGCGAGGAGCATTTTCGGCTAGTTCATCAGGAATAGGATTCTCTAGAACATAGTCCTTTTTATGCTTGAGAACAATTCTCAGGTTGCGATACCAATCAACAAAATTTGTTCCATTAAGTTTTCCCTTTCCAAAACCGATCTCAAAACAAAACCAGGAGTAGGAGTAGAAGGTGCCATTGAACTACAACAAAAACATGCAAAGTTTCTAAGCACTATGTTTATGTAATACTTTTATTAAATATTTTAATAAAAGACACTCCTATTTTATAGACGCATAGTGAGTATTCAAGATCCATATTCATCAAACACTAGTGAGCTTTGGCATCACTGCTAGAAATTTAATGACATAGGTAAGCAACACCTTTGCTAATTACATCTTATGTAACTCTTGTTGGTTGAGTATAAAAACAAGTAATGAATGCCTCCGTCAACTTGACTCATGGCCAGGTCAACCTGCCCTTAGGGCTCACATGAGGGAGGGAGCACTTCCCATTATCGGGTGCCAATTAAGAAACCTGCCTCATGTGTGTTTTCCTAGACACCAATTGTCTTGTATATGTTCCTTCATTACTGAAATCAAGTCCCAACCACTTATGTCCTCAAGCCCAAAACCGTTTTGATAGCTTGATTAAATCTACCATTGTTATTCGTGATGTGTCCAACACATCCCTATCATCTATTAAGATAGCCATTGATATACTACTTTGGCAGTCATATCAATAACGATCTAAATTCTTGAAAGGTGCAACAATTGGATGGACATTTTGATTTAAAATTTTAATTATAGGGATAAACAATATCTACTATGAACATGGCAGCACATGCAATGAGCATAAAGAAAAATAGCAAGGATTAAACACACATCCACAGAAAATCAAAATTAAGCTGTGAAATAGTATCGCCCTTAGCATTAAGATCTCCATCATCATGCTTGTTTGTTCACCTAGCCACCTTGCTTGATTGTTAACCTATTCATTATGCTTGATTCCATCATCTTCATCATTATGGATGCAACGCCTTACAACTTTTGATAATGAATTTTACATGAGGGTTTGAAGCATCACAAGTCGACATGCAGGTCGTTATACAATTTAAATAGCCTTATGGCTTGACACGGCACGCAGGCCATGTGAAAATTACATGCATCACATACAAATAAGCCATACTATTTCACATAATTTCCTGGAAAAATGAGTTAAACAAAAACAATCCTACGACTCCGGGGTCCGAGGGGCAGCGCCCTTTGCAGCGGTCCCATATGGATACATTTCCATGGATCAACCAGATTGACCCAATCTAATCTAATCTGATTGGCTTGGTCCCATTAGATACGTTTCAGAAACCCTGATGGCGGTAACCCGACAGGTAAGGCCAACGTCATACCATGAACGGACTCACCCAAATCAAGATTGAATCGGTTTGCACTTTCCATGGATCAACCAAATTGACCCAATCCGAATCAATCTGATTGGCTTGGTCCCATATGGTTACATTTCAGAAACCCTGATGGCGGTAACCCGACCGGTAAGGGTAACGTCGTACCATGAACGGACTCACCCAAATCAAGATTGAGTTGGATTGCACTTTCCTCAAACCCTAAACCGATCGATCTCATCGATGGCTACCATCACCAATTCATCACATGAACCGGCTGAACATGTAATAGATCCAATCTACTAACCTCACACATCATATGTGCAACATCCAGATCAAAAATCTATACGAGATGGCTCTGATACCACTAAAGAGGAACGCGGTATGCTACACTAGCACAAAAAAAATCTACCGCATAACCAGAAAGCTACGCGCAAGAAGGGGATCATAGATTAGATTACCACTAGAAGCGCAGTTGCGGAATCCTTCACACGTCGATGTAGTGGATCGTCCTTGCCGTAGTCGTCGCGTCGATGGAGTGGATCGTCCTCGCCTCGTCGTGGATCGTCCACCTACGCTGCAGTCGTAGCAGCGTCACCGCAGTAGTCTACACGTCCGGGGATTGGACATCGTGCGTCGGTGTGAAAGCACCTGGTCGCTTGGCAGATGCAGCGAGAGGAGCAGGCTAGGGTTTCAGGTGAAACACTTTGTAGATCGTAGGAAAAGCACACCCTGCGCCCACCCTCCTCCACTCCTTATATAGCCACGAGATGAAACCCTAAACCAGGGCCCATCAGTGTGCTAAACCCACGAGGTCCATTAATTACGGATCAAATCCAAATTAATGCGTCCCAGCCCATTAAGTGTGTGACCATGCAGGTTCACGAACGTTTGAACATGGATTCGGAAAACTCCTATTCAATCCAATAGTTGGTAGCGGCTCCTTGCAAAGCATGCCAACTCCCAAACATACTATGATCAAATCGGACAGAACCTATCAAAAGTACTCATGTAATAATCCCTTTGCCATGTATATGAAAATTGAACTCAAGGCGAGAAGCATGTCATCCTTTGGTGATTCAATCCATCTCTCATATCCGTGATATATTAATAATTGTGATTGACTCCTCAATCACGGCATGGCCATGCACTTCCTTAATCATATCACACGAGTGGCCTTGTCATATATTTCCATTTCATTGGAGTGGCAAATTCCGTCTTGACTGCTTACTTCCCTCTGCACGTTTTATAGTTAACATGAAAGCTACCTTTATAACTATCCGGTTAGGAAGTAGTGTTTGATAGCCCCAAGGAAAACTATTACACATGTAGAGAATATGACAATCTCAGGTCTAAGGATCATACATCTACTATGTATGAGATACACTGATGACACATAAGAATGTAAAATTCTCGCAGTGTCCCATTGTGGGTCTAACTAACCCATGTTCTTCAACATGCGTCCACAATGTATGGATGATATCTCCATATCCCATGATCTATGAAGCATGATCATCGATCACTACATGTGCGGATCTATTCATCGTTGTCCTATACGATGATATCCGATCAGAGGTATTTATCAAATTACATCGAGAAGTAAAGAGCTTCATAAGCAAGTCACAAACTTGTTGACCAATACAGTGATATACATTCATTGGACCAATAATCATATTATTATTCATAAACATAGTCATGTTATAATCATCTGAATGATTGCCTCAAGGGCATAACACTAACAGAAGTGACATTCAGGGCACAAGGAGTGCTAGGGTGTTACAATTGTAATTGAATCATTCCAAGTTATTAATAAAGATTGTTAATGTTGTTGGGTTAAACCTATTTCCCCTGCATTACACTACTACAGAAAAGGTCATCACAGACGGTTCAGGAACGTCAGCATAGACGGTTTCCCGAACCGTCTGTAACCATTTGTTAGTGATGTTATGGCGTATCACAGATGGTTTTTGAACTGTCTGTGATATACTAACATCATAGACGGTTTTTAACTAGGACCGTCTGTGATGTTATGATATCATAGACGGTTTTAGTTTGAAACCGTCTGTTACATCATTACGTCAAAGACGATTTATAATTAAAAACTATATGTGATAAGGCTTCACACAAACAACCCTTTCTATTTACTGGATAGCCTCAGGAAATACTAGCCATGCCCTCCGGAAAAAGCAGATTACAGATTAACTAAACTCAAATTACAAGCATTACATCCATTTTAGATTACAAGCATTACATCCATTCGAAATTACAAACATTTCATCCATTTCAGCAATCAACTCAGATTACATCACAGCACAAACTAGATTACGTACTATTGCACGGCACATCTATTCAGAAATGAACTCAGATTTATTAACCAAATGGAACTCAATACCATTAACCAATTAATTGAATGCACAACTACAGTTCACAAATCCACAGCACAAGATTGACAATTAACCCAAATGGTAATTTAGAACAAATACAACTCCTGAAGTTATAAGGCAGCGTGGAACTCGCCTTTTGGATGTAAGTCTTGACTGAGCAAGAAGGCACCCTGTCCTCGAATTCGCTCTAGATCAGCCTCTTACAACACAGTTGTTACCTAATTAGGCTTTTTCTTAGTGACGAGGAGTTCCATGTTATGGCAAATGTAAAATCCACAATGGTTATTTCCCTTTTCCTACTGGTGCACTGCAAATATAGAATTGGTTAGTTCTAGAGTCATTATTACATATATAGTTTATATAGGATTATTGTGTATAGCGGATACCGGAAACTTAAAATTGTGCTTCAGCTTCGCCCTGTCCTTGCCAGAAGGTCCTCCATAATATTTGTACACCCTGAAAAAACTTCGTGATTGCAAAAGGTTAGCCTCAACCATTCTATGATCAATGTACACCTTAAACAACCTACATGACCATGTTATCTATGGAGGAAACGTGATTAATTACGTGTTGAATAATTTTGCGATAGGATTTAAGTCATGGCTGCCACTCTTTAAGGAATCAAGGTAAATAACCCGATTCGTGGATGGATGATTTACAATGAGAACCCAGTGAAACCTACACAGGTACGTCGGTATGGTCAATTAACAAAATAGTGTTGCGTGCACAGTACAAATCAAAGTATAGCAAGTAGTGCAGCACTTACCCTAGGTTGTGGGGTACAAGTATGAACTCTTTATCTTTTTGAGCCGCCAAGGCCCCTCCGACGTATTTATCGACAAATTTTAAATCTTTGTCATTTGTTTGCTTGGAAACTATTTATGGGTCCAGGAAACCCACTAGTTGTTTGTTCTGTCTCGCTTCACGGATCATGTATCTATGTATACGAAAGCACTGAGTTATATATATATATGACATTTATCAGTATTACATGAATGTAGACTGTGATTACACACACTTACAATGTCCGGTATCTCGAGAGCGTGGTGTCGAGGGCGTCCAGGTTGAAGACGTCAAACAGGTCCTTATAGTCGGCTATGAAGAAGCCCCCCGATGACTCGTTGAACAAATGCTCAGGCTTGAAGCTGATCGAGATACTAGTTATGTGGTCTTGCACTGGTTTTTAACTTGTTCCAGGCACCAATTATGCAATCTAATGCAAGCTATAGAAAGGATCTTCAGGCACTCTCCCATTACAAAAGGTTCTCCTAGCTAGTATACTCGGGCCAACGGGACAATCGGATAGTTCAATTCCTTCGTGATCTGCTATGCTTTGCCCTTGACTTGCTTTTTGCTATAGGAAGTCTTCATGGGAGACGAGTGGCACCATCCCACTAAAAATCCTTTGATGCAAGGGGCACAGGAGCTGATTTGATGGCCTGTTGAGGTGCCGCATACAAGGAAGATTAACTCAAGACCACCACAAAATTAAGAGGTATAATTTTTTTAAAAAAATACCATTCAATATGAGGATGACATGTGGGGCATAATTAAAATATTGGATCATATTTTGCAATTTAATCCTTTTTGCAATGGTACTAAAGCAATATTGCCCAAATATAAATATATGTTGATGGTACTTTCTCTCATCCTGCTACCTACTCTATATACCATATGCATGTTGATGTTATGTCAACAGTAATAGGAAAAGACATTGTATGAAACAAGAGAGTAAATAAATATATTATAATAGCACAATACATATATACATATCATGTGTCCCCGTGAAGGCTCCACAGCATTCACATGCCCTATCGGATCAACAAGGAATATCAATCATCTTGTGTGTGCATGAGGGAAGTAGATGACTATGAACCTTTAGATTGTGCTAGGCATCCTAGGGCCCAACAATTCCACTAGGCAACAAATTTAACATGTCAAGAAAAAAAATCTCTCCTTTAACCCTAGTTCATTCTATGTGTGTGCATGACAACCAATCCTTGAACCAAAGGCTAATCACCACCACGAACACAAAAAACACTAATCCAATCCACATAGAGAGATCCAGACTGCACCACATTTTTGTTGAGGGGAGGGGGAACTACCGTTGATGCTTAGGGAAGACGTGGTGGCGTCGACCAGCGGTGGCGGCGGAAGGAGGCGTGGAGGAGCAGAAGTGGAGGGCCAGCGCCTTGCAATCAGGGAGGTAGACTATCACCGCACGGGGGCAGGAGGTCGGCACGGGGAGAGGTCACCACACAGGGGCAGGTGGCTGGCGCAGGTGGGCGGGAGGAGACCGGCGAGGGGACCAGCAGCGGGAGACGAAGCGTCAACTAGGGTTTTGAGAGCTGGAGACGTGCTAACTAATCGATATGTGCAATGGACCCTTATATAGAAAGTATTTTATCACAGACTGTTATGTACTAGAACCGCCTGTGATAGTAACTTATCACATACGGTTTCTCTATAAAACCGTCCGTGATAGATTTGCATCACAGACGGTTATAAAATAGAACCGTCAGTGATGTTGATTGTCCCAAACCATTCATTGCTGAGGTAAAACCAGAGTTTGGCCTTCTTGGCCTACAACATCTTCACAGGACCTACATGTATAATGTACAATCGATTGTGGATAATGTATAATGTATATGTAATTGTAGATGAAGCAACATCAGTAAAAGAAAGAGAACTTTGTTAAATAAATCAGATGCATATGTACACAAAGTTTTTTCGAATTTCGAGTGTCTCATTACAAATAAATCCATTATGTTGGAGAGTACACTTAAAATCATAACTTCACTTGCTTATTCTTTTGTATAAAAATTAGCCCTTCACGATGATTGACACATGTGTAGCTAGTTTCCTCGGGTTGTTCTTCCTGGACCGCGATGCTGTTTCCGACAGGAGGCAACTCATGAAATTGATTGTATTCTTCCTCATCTACTACATTCTCTACTCTCACAATCCTCCTTTTTCCCTGAAGAATACATGTCTTCTTGTTGGACGGGTCGATTACATAGAATACTTGAACAGCTTGGTTAGCGAGTATGAATGGTTCATCTTGGTATTCGTCACGTGCGAGGTCGATAGTAGTGACACCGTACTTGTCAACCTTTACGTGCTGGAGGTGGACCCAACGGCACCGAAATGGGGATCTTGAATATTACATAGTCAAGCTCCCAAATATCCTCTATGAATCCATAGTAGGAGCTCTTCGTGGACCCAGTGGTATTGAAAGCATCTATGCGGACAACACTGTTCTTGTTTGTGCTCTTCATATCCTGATCTCTCGTGTAAAATGTGTACCCATTTAAGTCATATCCTTTCCATGTTACAACTGTAAATGTTGGCCCTTTTGCCTACCATGTGAGCGTATCACCTGACGAGGTCGGAGTGATGGGTCACCCCTTCAACCATCTGTTGAACTGAAGGTTATGCTATCTTGTGATCCAAGACTCCTACCGCGTCTGATTCTCTTGCCGTAGCTAGTGCTTATGCTCGTCGATGTACAAGGACACTACAGCCATGTGTTGCAAAACCGTGAAATGAGCTTGAGCGTAGGCAACCGGATCAAGCATGATTGCTTTCATTCCGATGGTCCCAATGCCCTAGAGTCTCCCCCATGGCAAGATCGAGGCACACCTTTTGGTTTGACCTAAGCCATGTAATCGACATAGAACTCGATGACCTCTTTGGTTGTATAACCTTCGACAATGCTACCATCCGGCCGAGATCGATTCCGTATGTAGGACTTGAGAATTCCCATATACCTCTCGAATGGGTACATGCTACCTAGAAACACGGGCCTGCACATCTTTATCTCTATCATAAGGTGAACAACGAGATGGACCATGATATCAAAAAATGACCGAGGGAAATACATCCCAAAATTACATAGAGTATCACCACCTCAGCCTGCAGAGCATCTAGTGCTTCGGGATCGATGACCTTCTGAGCAACTGTGTTAAAAAAATAACACAACCTCGTGATTGTCTCCCGGACCTTGACCGTCAAAATACTTCTAATTGCCACAGCAAGCATTTGTGTCATCAGCACATGACTATCATGAGACTTCATGCCAGTTAATTTCAAATCTTACATCGAAACAAGTCTCTTAATGTTGGAGGAGTAAACGAACGAAACTTTCACACCATGCAAGCATTGGTACAGTTCAGTTCTCTCGGCCTTGGACAAAGTGTAACAAGCAAGTTCGTAGTATGTTCATCCTTTATCAGTCTCTTTCGGTGCTAACTCAGGTCTTATGCCCATATCGACCAAGTCAAGCCATGCATTGATACCATCCTTTGTTTTGCCCTTAATATTCAGTAAGAGACCAATCAAGCTATCATAGACATTCTTCTCTACATGCATGACGTCGATGCAGTGCCGAACTTCTAGGTTCTTCCAATAAGGTAGGTCCCAAAATATTGATCTCTTCTTCCACTTGCTCTTCTCACTGGACCTCCACTTCCATCCCTTTCCAAACACAACATCCAAGTTCTTAACCATATCATGAACATTTATCCCACTTAAAGGCTTCGGAGCTGAACCGTCTTCGTTCGTTCCATCGAATTGTTTCTTCATCTTGCGGTATGGGTGATTCCTCCGAAGGAACCTACAGTGACGCATGTACACGGTTTTGTGCGAGTGATCCAGCCGCACACTCTTTGTATCGTCTAAGCAGTGAGTGCAGACTTTGGTTCCTTTGTACTCTAGCCTGATAGGTTACCAAGGGCAGGGTAATCATTTATGGTGCAGAACAAAAGGCAGTGTAAAGTGAAGTTCTCTCGTTTATAAGGATCCCATATCTGTACCTTGGGAACCCATAGTGTTTTCGGATCTTCCACCAATGGTGCTAGGTATACATCAATATCGTACTCAGGTTGTTTCGATCCTTGGATAAGTATAGACAACAAAATGTACTTTCTCTTCACAGATAACCAAGGAGGAAGGTTGTAGATATAGAGATTCACGGGCAAGTGCTATGCCGACTGCTCATGTTACCGAAAGGATTCATTCCATATGTACTCAATCCAAACCTTATATTCCTCGGATTCACACCGAATTCTTGAAACCTCCTATCGATGTTTCTCCACTGGATGGAATCAATAGGGTGCCTTAGCATTCCATCATTCTTATGCTCCTACGAGTGCCAATGCAACAGTTTTGTCTCATTTGGGTTTACAAACAAATGCTTCAAACGAGGAATTACAACAGATACCATGCCACCTTAACAGGAGATCCTTTCTTCACCTCGATGCCCTTGCTATCATCATCTGAATGACTCTTACGCTTGTACTGGGATGTGTTGTACACAGGACATACATGCAAGTTTGCATGCTCTTTGCAGTACAGGATACAGTCGTTTGGACATGCATGTATTCTTTCTACTTTCATTCCCAAGGGACAAAGAACCTTCTTAGCTTTGTAGGTGGTTGTCGGCAACTCATTTACCTCTCGAAGTATGTCCGCCAATAGACGTAACAGCGCTGTGAAACTCTTGTCGGACCAACTATTGCATGCCTTCAATTTCAGTAGTTCAAGCACGGATGACAACCTTGTATATTTTGACTTGCAGCCTGGGAACAAAGGTTTCTCCGAGTCCATCAAGCCCCAGAATTTGTTATATTCTCTGTCATCATGGTTCCCTTCTGCGTCGCGCAGCATCTAATTCAGATATCGTCCTGCAACCTATCCTCATCGTAAGCACATCGGTATGATCATCTGGCATATCATTGACTTCGTCGATGATTTAATGCTACCTACTTCCTGTATATCCTGCTCTTCACCGTGACTGGTCCAACACGTATACCCTATTTTGAAACCCCTCAGAATCAAGGCTGCTTCGATTTGCGCAGAGTTTCAAAACATCTTTAGATTCTCACATATCCTCCTCTGCAGCTCTTCTAAAATCGGAGATGCCATTAATGTACTCGGCACTCGCACGGTTCTCAGTGTACATCTAGCTTTGGTCCATCTACGCTACGCATATAGCATTTAGTGTTAAATATTAAAGTACACTAGGTGTCCGTATATATGCACACATTCGTAAATATCTAAACACAATCTTTAAATTAATTCTCTCTTCACCAAACTAGCTACCTAAATCTTATATATAATAATGCAGTTAGTTTAACCAATTACTAACCTTTGATAACTAAGAACATGCACATGCATGGAACTACAAGCTAGATGTAAATAATCTTCAAATTCTCTCCTTACAAAGCTAGATCTTGAATATAATGTAATTACCCATTACTAAACCGTAGATCAACAAGATCACACATGGATCTACAAGCTAGATCTAAACAATCTTCAAATTCTCCTCCAAGTAATATCTTAAATATAAAGCAATTAATTAGAACCCAAGACATTACTAACCTTAAATCAGCAAGAAAACATGGATCTAAAAGCTAGATCTATATACAATCTTCAAATTCTCTCCTTACCAAGCTAGATAATGAATATAATACAGTTAGAACCCATTACTACCCTTATATAGAAAAGAACACATGGATCTACAAGCTAGGTCTAAAAAATCATCAAATTCTCTCCATACCAAGCTAAATATTGAATATAATGCAATTAGCCCCATTACTAACCTTAGCTCACCAAAATCAAATGGATCTTCAATCACCCTTCAAAATCAATTGTCTTCTTTTGCCAAATCGCCTCACAACCGTAGCCAAATGAAAGATAGATCTCGAAACCCTAAAATGCACCAAGTGGCTCGGGTCTTTGTATTATATATCGCTAAGAAATATCACAGATGGTATTATTCATAAATTGTCAGTGATAAACATAGAATCACAAACAGTTTTATAATAAAACTATCAGTGATCTATCATAGACGGTTTTATTATAAAACCGTCTGGGATAATATATGATATCACAGACAATTTTATTATAAAACTGAAAGATCGAAATGGCGATCAGGGGGGGGTGAATGATCCCAAATAAAATTTCCCCACTCAATGTACTCCAAACACTCTTGCAATAAAAATCTAAAGCACCCGAAGATTTTCGTTCAAACTGGTGCTTCTCAGATTCACACACCCTCCAAAATCCAGAATAATTAGACAACTATGTGTACCCCTAGCTTGCATGGATAAAAACCATGAATCATGTGAGGGGTTTTTTAATCACAATCCTGGTTGTCAAGTGTCCAAACAAAAGAGGAATCAATTCAAAAGACTTCTTTTCTAAAACAAATAAAGCTAAAACACCAAAGTCTCTTTTCAGAAAAGTTAAAGCAGATTTTCAAAAATTGTCCTTAGTTGGAACAAGTAGTTGGTGAGTTTCTGTTGCTCTAAAATTTTTGAGCATTTTTGTCCCTGTGAGAAGTTGAGTCGTCAAACACTCCACCAAAAAAAATCTCAGAAAGGTTTGTAGAATAAGAATGAAAAATCAAGCAATACAGACAGTCAGGAACTTCGACCAGAAAGTTTGAGGCTCGGTTTTCACTTCATAGCTCTCAAACGGTGTAACCAGTGGACTCAAGAAATTTTCTACAGATGGATATATGATTCCTGCACCTTCTCCAAAAATAATCACTCAAAAATGAGTTTTCTATATGTTTTTAAAAATCAAACACTGACTGCTGCGCGAAGAACAAGTTCTAGACAGATTTGCCATTTGATAAAAAACTTGATCTCTAGTCTATCCAAGGGTGTAAGAAAGATGTAGAACCAAATGAACACCACCCTCAAGACATCCTAGAAGAATAGAATTTAGAAGGAGGGGAGCAAATACAAATTGCATAAATGTAAATTGCAAGAATGTAAGTGCTGAATTTAATTGCGGAATTTAAGTGCGGAATTTAAGTGCATAATGTAAATTGCGTAATTTAAATGCGTAATGTAAATGCACAAAGAAAAGAAATGATTTGAGGAAACATTTTATTTCTGGAAGGAGAGGTTACAAAGCCTCACATTCATGTGGGCAAAGCTCAAAGGAGCATAAAAAAACTCAAAACCTTCAAGGGAAGGAGGCTACCCCTCCACCCCTATTTATACTACTCCTGGGCCACCTACCACCCTTGGATGAGTCCCTCAACCCTAGAGCACTCATCTAAGGGCTAGGATTAACCCACACACACAGCCATGCAAGGGCTAACCCAAAACCCACACACATACCGGGTTTTCTTGCACGGTTTTCAATGCATACTACCTAGACCCGCTAACCTATCAACTAGACCTCAATCCGACGGCCCTCATTGATCCACGCGGCATCTAGCTAGCATTATCTCCTTTCCTTGTCTTCTTGACTTGCCCGGACTCCGTCTCCGATTATCTTCCGGCAATCTCCCAACCGTTCGGACCTCCGACGCTCCTCGCCTAGTCCCGGTCATCCTCCGCCTCACCATGACCTAGCACCGTCGTCCTGCAACCATCAAACAAAGGAAAAAACCTTTCACATAGCAATGGCCGCAAAGATATTCAATGATTATCCCAAAATCATTAATCGGTCATAATTGCTCTCAATGGTCTGGTGCTACTACCCCTAGGCCGGTAGCTCTAAGAAGAGGAACCAAGGAACCAACACTCAAATTGCTTCAAATCCAATTCAATTCAAATCAAACTCAAACTTGAGCACACCTTGCTCAAATAAAGTCAAATACTCATCACAAACATGGATGGACCTCCACATGGTCCTTCAATCTCCCCTTGATGAGTATATTGACAAACCAAACAAAAGGCATAAATTTGAGATTGAATGAGAGAAGAAGAAAGCAATTTGATTGCAAAGCCAAACTTGGTCCAGAGAGAAAGATATAAAATCATGACAAAGTTGGCAGAAAGAATTTAGAGCAAGACCATGAAAAGAGCAAGTTTTCCACAAAAGCTCTAAAAACCAATCATAAGTGCCAAATGTGATTATGATCCATAAGAAATAGCAAAGATTTACAAAGATCATAAGAACCAACAAGCTTTCACATTTTTATCTCTTTTTTTAATGATGCCTTTTCTACATTTTCTCCCCCTTTTGTCAATATAGGCATCAAAATAGATTTTTCTCCCTCTTTTTATGTATGCATGAAATGCAACCTAAGGGAGCTTTGAAGATTATCCAATTGATCACAATGACAAGATATGACACCAAGCTAGTCAATTTTTAGATTAGATTAGTCTAGGACATGTCCAAGTGCAAATACAAGCTTAGATTTGAATATTTCATTTTTGTCAAGATTTGACAAGTGCAACACTTAGCTTTAGTTTCAAAAATAGAAGAATAGCCACTCTAAGGATCAAAAGGAAAACCTAGAGTTCAACCTACTCAACACTTTGGGGAATATGGAAGTGCATACAAGGTCCTTCAGGCTCATTTATCACTTAATGCAAATTGTGCTTTATCATCTTACAAGACATAGCGGGGTGCAAATGTTTGACATTATTTGCATTCTTTACCCACTTATGTTTTTTTATTTGCATTTTCTTTTGACAAGCAATTGACTCAAGCCATATGCGACCATCTCAAGATGAGCTCTTAAGAGGATTGTCTAGGTCATACACGATGCACTCCAAGTTCATCCCAAGTGCAATGGGAAGCTGTCTTGGAAATGCAAGGTGTGGAGTCAAGAAGAGTCAATTTTTTTAATTTTCATTTTTAGCATAATGATTCATGAGCAAATGAAGGACTCAAGTATGAAACAAACTATTTCACCCAAGTTGCTATAGGGACTCTAGAGAACTCCAAAATTTCTCAAATTATGGCACAAACCTCTATAGAAGAAACCTAGCAAGTAAAAGCAACATGTTTCATCAAGTTTTTCATTTACAGGTTATTTCATTTTTAAGATTAGCAAGTTAAATGAACTTGGACATATCTAAGCTAGTGATTTCCTCCATATGATGTAGCATGGTGTATAACGTGAAGAAGAAATCAATTGCATAATAGACAAAGCTCATTAAACAGGAAATGCAGTCTATATGCAATGCATGAACAGATTCCTAAACTCCCCCTCAGTATATGAGTCAATTTAAGCACAAATCTGGTTCAAGTTGAGTTATTAGCAGAATTAAGTTCAAGAAAGACCCAAATGAACTTAATCGAAACCAGAAATACAGAATGAGGAGAGGAAGTAGAGAAAACTGCAAAACTGGATGGCTATTGAGCATAGATAAGATAGAAGAGACTCACTACGGCTCAGACTCGCTCTTATCTTCCCAGTGGTGACATAGGAAGTCGACTCTAGATCCCAACTAAAGAGTGCACATGCACTCGTCTACCAAGGAGGCCCAATACCTACTAGACTTATAAGACTGTGAGGGAACTCAACCTAAAGAGAAGAGAGAACAGCTAATCACGCATGATAGCAACCTAAAGCACAAGATAAGAGGTCCATGCAAGGCATGCCAGAAGTCTAAGTGAGTGAACTCAACTCAAGAAAACAAGCCCAAAGTCACCCAGAAGAAACACAAAGAAAAGAAAAGTTGGAAGAAAACATATAATACATAATATAAAAACCAGCTCCCCCTCACGAAAGGCCGTAAGGGCTCACGAATCCAAGCTTACTCCTCAAGGCAACAAATCTGGAGCTATCCAAAGGCTTGGTGAAGATATCGGCTAACTGAAAGTCACTCTCTACGAACTGAAGCGCGATATCTCCCTTCTCCACATGGTCTCTAAGGAAGTGATATCTAATATCAATGTGCTTTGTCCGGGAATGTTGCATTAGGTTTTTAGCAATGCAAATAGCTGAAGTGTTGTCACAGAAAAGTGGCACACTCTCTATCTCTAACCCATAGTCCCGTAAGGTCGATCTCATCCAGAGCACCTGGCTAAAGCAACTGGCTGCAGCAACATACTCGGCCTCAGCGGTGGACTGTGCAACCCTAGACTGCTTCCTAGATGAACAAGAAACAGGAGAAGTGCCAATGAATTGGCAAGTGCCAGAAGTGCTCTTCCTATGTATCCTACTGAAGAGGAACGCGATATGCTACACTAGCACAAAAAAAATCTACCGCGCAACTAGAAAGCTACTCGCAAGAAGGGAATCACAGATAAGATTACCACTAGACGCGCAGTTGCGGAATCCTGCGCGCGTCGATGTAGTGGATCGTCCTCGCCGCAGTCATTGCGTCGATGGAGCGGATCGTCCTCGCCTTGCCATGGATCGTCCTCCCACGCCGCAGTCGCAGCAGCGTCACCGCAGTAGTCCAAACGACTAGGGATGGAACGCCGTGCGTCGGTGTGCAAGCACCTAGTCGCTCGGCAGGGGCAACGAGAAGAGGAGGCTAGGGTTTCGAGTGAATCACTTCTAAACCATGGGAAAGCACACACTGCGCCCACCCTCCTCCCCTTATATAGCCACGAGATGAAACCCTAAACCAAGGCCCATCAGCGTGCTAAACACACGATGTCCATTAATTATGGATCCAATCCAAATTAATGCGTCCCAGCCCATTAAGTGTGTGACCCTACAGGTTCACGTACGTTTGGACATGGATTCGAAAAACTCCTTTTCAATCCAATAGTTGGTAGCGGCTCCTTGCAAAGTATGCCAACTCCCAAACATACTATGATCAAATCGGACAGAACCTATCAAAAGTACTCATGTAATAATCCCTTTGCCAAGTATATGAAGATTGAACACAAGGCGAGAAGTATGTCATCCTTTGATGATTCAATCCATCTCTCGTATCCGTGATATATTAATAAGTTGTGATTGACTCCTTAATCACGGCGTGGTCATGCACTTCCTTAATCATATCACATGAGTTGCCTTGTCATATATCTCCGTTTCATTGGAGTGGCTAATTTTATCTTGACTGCTCACTTCCCTCTGCACGTTTCATAGTAAACATGAAAGCTACCTTTATAACTATCCGGTTAGGAAGTAGTGTTTGATAGCCCCAAGGAAAACTATTACACAAG
Source organism: Otatea glauca (assembly GCA_036346275.1). NCBI lineage: Eukaryota > Viridiplantae > Streptophyta > Magnoliopsida > Poales > Poaceae > Otatea > Otatea glauca. Next base: position 23,534,124 of record CM070719.1, on the reverse strand, counting down.
TAGGGAATATGACAATCTCAGGTCTAAGGATCATACATCTACTAGGTATGAGATACACTGATGACACATAAGAATGAAACATTCTCGCAGTGTCCAATTGCGGGTCTATCTAACCCATGTTCTTCAACATGCGTCCACAATGTATAGATGATATCTCTATATCCCATGATCTATGAAGCATGATCATCGATCACTACATGTGCTGATCTATTCATCGTTGTCCTATACGATGATATCCGATCAGATATATTTATCGAATTATATCAATAAGTAAAGAGTTTCATAAGCTAGTCACATACTTGTTGATCAATACAAAGATATACATTCATTGGACCAATAATCATATTATTATTCATAAACATAGTCATGTTACAATCATTTAAATGATTGCCTCAAGGGCATAGCACTAACAATCTCCCACTTGCACTTGAGTCAATCAATTAAGTATCTAATACCAATAGACCTCGTGTGTGCCTCATGCTTAGGCTTTGGCAGTGGCTTTGTCAACAGATCGGCCATATTGGATTTCGTATGTACTTTGCATATTCTCACGTCACCTCTATCCACAATCTCGCGAATAAGGTGAAAGCGCCGGAGTATGTGTTTAGACTTCTGATGTGATATAGGCTCTTTTGCTTGTGCAATGGCACCACTATTATCACAATAGATGTCCATTGGACTAGAGGCACTAGCGACCACACCAAGCTCTGTGATAAACTTCTTAATCCACATAGCTTCTTTTGCGGCCTCCGAAGCCGCAATGTACTCCGCTTCTGTCGTAGAGTCGGCCACCGTGTTTTGCTTGGAACTCTTCCAGCTTACTGCTCCTCCTTTAAGTGTAAACACAAACCCGGATTGCGATCGAAAATCATCTTTGTCAATTTGGAAGCTTGCATCGGTGTAACCCTTTGCAACCAGATATTCCTCACCTCCAAAAACAAGGAACATACCCTTAGTTCTTCTCAAGTACTTCAGGATATTTTTTACGGCTATCCAATGACCATCACCAGGATCCGCTTGGTGACACTTAGAGCATATGAGACATCTGGGCGTGTACAGATCATAGCATACATAATAGACCCAATAGCAGAAGCATAGGGAATCTTGCTCATCCTGTCTCGCTCATCAGATGTCGAAGGACACTGATTCTTGCAGAGACTAATGCCATGTGACATTGGCATGAAACCTCTCTTGGATTCATGCATATTGAACCTTTTCAATATCTTGTCAATGTACGTTTTCTGACTTAATCCAATTAACCTTTTTGATCTATCTCTATAGATTTTTATGCCCAAGATATAGCATGCTTCTCCCAAGTCCTTCATTGAGAAACTCCTTTTCAATGAAGTCTTAACATCTTCAAGCATAGGAATATCATTCCCGATCAATAATATGTCATCCACATACAAAATCAGAAATACAAGTGCGCTCCCACTAGCCTTCTTGTAAACACAAGGCTCTTCTTCATTTTTGATAAAGTCAAACCCTTTGACTACTTCATCAAAACGAATATTCCAACTCCGAGATCTTGCTTTAACCCATAAATGGATCTTTGAAGCTTGCATACCCTTTTAGCATATTTAGGATCAACAAAACCTTCAGGTTGTATCATGTATACATCCTCAGAAAGATTCCCATTAAGGAAGGCTGTTTTGACATCCATCTGCCATATTTCAAAATCAAAATATGCAGCAATAGCTAAAATGATCCGGACAGACTTGAGCATGGCTACCGGTGAGAAGGTTTCATCATAGTCAACTCCTTGAACTTGTATGAAACCCTTTGCCACCAACCGTGCCTTATAGATCTGAACATTTCCATCTACGTCTATCTTCTTCTTGAAAATTCATTTGCATTCAATGGTCTTTACACCATCAGGAGAATCAACCAAGTTCCAAACTTGATTGTCATGCATGGATTGAATTTCGGATCTCATGGCTTCAAGCCATTTTTCGGAGTTTGGGTCCATCATTGCTTCTTCATAAGTCATGGGCTCATCATTGTCCAACAATAATATGTCATTCCCATATCTTATAGGTACATGACGTGGCCTCCCCGACCTACGTGGGGCTGGAGTCTCTTCCACAGGTTGTACAACACTCTGTACATCTTGTGAAGGTTCAGTGGTAGCTTGAACATATTCATGTGATTCTCGAACTTCATCAAGATACACATCACTCCTACTGAATTCTTTTGAAAGAAACTCTTTCTCCAAAAAGACACCATTTCGAGCAACAAAAACTTTGTTCTCGTTTCTTTTGTAAAAGTAATATCCTTTTGTTTCTTTAGGATACCCCACAAAAAGCATTTTTCGATTTAGGTGCGAGTTTATCGATTGTAAACGTTTTACATAAGCCTCACATCCCCATATCTTGAGAAATGACAACATGGGACTTCTCGGTCCAAATCTCATATGGCGTCTTCTCAACGGATTTTGATGGGACCCTATTCAAAGTGAACGTAGTGTCTCTAGAGCGAAACCCGGAAGGATAATGGCGATCTGTTTGGCTCATCATTGACCGAACCATATCTAATAAAGTTCGGTTTAAATCGTTCGGACACGCCATTCCATTGAGGCGTTCTGGCGGAGTAAGTTGCGAACGATTCCACATTGCTTTAGATGATCACCAAACTCTTGGCTCAAGTATTCGCCACCACGATCTGATCGTAAGTGTTTTATTGATTTGCCAAGTTGATTTTGTACTTCATTTTGAAACTCTTTGAACCTTTCAAAAGTTTCAGATTTATGCCTCATTAAATAGATATATCCATATCTACTAAAGTCATCGGTAAAAGTTACAAAGTACTGAAACCCACCCCTAGCAGTCGAGCTCATTGGTCCATATACATCTGTATGTACTAGGGCCAATAACTCACTCGTTCTCTCACTAAAACCTATGAAAGGGGCTTTTGTCATCTTGCCAAGTAAACAAGATTCACATGTTTCAAATGATTCAAAATCAAATGAGGTTAGAAGTCCATCACCATGGAGCTTCTTCATGCACTTCTCATTTATATGACCTAAGCGACAATGCCATAAAAAGGTAGGGTTCAAATCATTAGGCCGATGCCTTTTACATTAATGTTATAGATGTGTTTCTCTTGAGTTCAAGGACGTACAACCCATCCACCATGGGGCAACGACCATAATACATATCATTCAAAAATATTGAACACACAAAGTTCTTTATTATGAAATCATAACCTTCATGTTCCAAACAAGAAGATGAAATAATGTTTCTACTCAAAGATGGAACAAAATAACAATTATTGAGTTCTAAAACTAATCCTGAAGGCAAATGCAATGGGTATGTGCCAATGGCAAGACCAGCAACTCTTGCTTTATTCCCCACGCGAAGATCCACTTCTTCTTTTGCCAAGTGTCTACTCTTTATCAGCCCCTGCATCGAATTGCAAATGTGAGCAACCGAACCGGTATCATATACCCATGAGCTGAGTGAAGAAGTAGCAAGATTAATTTCTATAACATTAATACCTGAAGTGGAAACCACATTTCCATTATTCTTTCTCGCTGTACTTTTCGCAGTTCCGTTTCCAATGTCCTGATTTCTTGCAATAGAAGCATTGGGTATCAGGTTGAGGGCCAACTTTAAGCTTCTGAAGCTTATTTTTGAGGATTGCGATCTCATCTTGAGCCTTGCCCTTGTCCTTGCCCTTGCTCTTTCCCGTTCCCCCAGCCTTAGCCTTCCTCTTTTTGAATGTAGTTGTTTTTCAACCATCATCACATGATTGGGTTTTTCTTAATGCTTTCCTCGTGACCTTGAGTATCCCATGTAGCTCGGTTAGGCTCTTCTCCATGCTATTCATATGAAAATTCATAATGAATGGCTCAAAGCTCGAGGCGAGACTAGAGAATAACATCGTGGCCAAACCGAGGCTAAGGGAAACTCAAGTTTTCCAATCTCCCAATGTAACCAATCATCTTGATCACATGAGGGTGACCGGATGCCTTGACGACTTACAAGCAAATAAAAGCTTTGAGATACCATACCTCTCAGCTCTTGCTTGATTCCCAAACATGCCCTTCAAGCCCACAATCATATTGTAAGCATCCTAGTCCTCATATTGCTTTTGGAGCTCAGAGTCTATGGTGACTAGCATGAGACAGCTGACCTCTACATAAGCATTAACATGCTTTTCATATTCAACCTTCAAATTGCGAGGAGCATTTTCGGCTGGTTCATCAGGAATTGGATTCTCTAGAACGTAGTCCTTCTTTTCATGCTTGAGAACAATTCTCAGGTTGCGATACCAATCAACAAATTACTTCCATTAAGTTTTTCCCTTTCCAAAACTGATCTCAAAGCAAAACCAGGTGTAGCAGGAGTAGGAGAAGGTACCATTGAACTACAACAAAAACATGCAAAGATTCTAAGCACTATGTTTATGTAAAAAATTTATTAAACATTTTAATAAAAGACACTCCTATTTTATGTCCCTTTTATAGACACATAGTGAGTATTCAAGATCCATATTCATCAAACACTAGTGAGCTTTGGCATCACTGCTAGAAATTTAATGACATAGGTACGCAACACCTTTGCTAATTACATCTTATGTAACTCTTGTTTGTTGAGTATGAAAACAAGTAATGAATGCCTCCGTCAACTTGACTCATGGCCAGGTCAACCTGCCCCTAGGGCTCACATGAGGGAGGGAGCACTTCCCGTATTCGGGTGCCAATTAAGAAACCTGCCTCATGTGTGTTTTCCTAGACACCAATTGTCTTGTATAGGTTCCTTCATTATCAAATCAAATCCCAACCACTTATGTCCTCAAGCCCAAAACCGTTTTGATAGCTTGATTAAATCTACCATTGTTATGCGTGATGTGTCCAACACATCCCTATCATCTATTAAGATAGCCATTGATATACTACTTTGGCAGTCATATCAATAACGATCTAAATTCTTGATAGGTGCAACAATTGGATGGACATTTTGATTTAAAATTTTAACTATAGGGATGAACAAAATCTACTAAGAACATGGCATCACATGCAATGAGCATAAAGAAAATAGCAAGGATTAAACACACATCCACAGAAAATCAAAATAAGCTGTGAAATTGCATGGCCCTGCATTAAGATCTCCATCATCATGCTTGTTTGTTCACCTTGCCACCTTGCTTGATTTGTTCACCAAGCCACCTTGCTTGATACCATCGTCTTCATCATTATGGATGCAACACCTTACAACTTTTGATAATGAATTTTACATGACGGTTTGAAGCATCACAAGTCGACATGCAGGTCGTTATACAATTTAAATAGCCTTATGGCTTGACATGGCACGCAGGCCATGTGGAAATTACATGCATCACATACACATAGGCCATACTATTTCACATAATTCCCTGCGAAAATGAGTTAAACAAAAGCAACACTATGACTCCGGGGTCCGAGGGGCAGCGCCCCTGGTGGGGTCCCAATTTTTTAGAGGCATGTCTTCTGTTAAAGGAAAACACCCTCAAAATTTCACGGATCAACCAAATTGACCCAATCCGATCTAATCTAATTGGCTTGGTCCCATATGGATACGTTTCAGAAACCCTGATGGCGGTAACCCGATCGGTAAGGGTAACGTCGTACCATGAACGGACTCACCCAAATCAATATTGAATCGGTTTGCGCTTACCATGGATAAACTAGATTGACCCAATCCAACTCAATCTGATTGGCTTGGTCCCATATGGATACGTTTCAGAAACCCTGATGGCGGTAACCCGACCGGTAAGGGTAACGTCGTACCATGAACGGACTCAACCAAATCAAGATTGAGTCGGTTTGCACTTTCCTCAAACCCTAAACCGGTCGATCTCATCGATGGCTGCCGTCACCAATTAATCACATGAACCGGCTGAACATGTAATAGATCCAATCTACTAACCTCACACATCATATGTACAACATCCAGATCACAAAACTATACGAGATGGCTCTGATACCACTGAATAGGAACACGATATGCTACACTAGCACAAAAAAAATCTACCGCGTAACCAGAAAGCTACTCGCAAGAAGGGGATCACAGATAAGATTACCACTAGACGCGCAGTTGTGGAATCCTTCGCGCGTCGATGTAGTGGATCGTCCTCGCCGCAGTCATTGCATCGATGGAGGGGATCGTCCTCGCCTCGCCGTGGATCGTCCTCCCACGCCGCAGTCGCAGCAGCGTCACCGCAGTAGTCCACACGTCCAGGGATGGAACGCCATGCGTCGGTGTGCAAGCACCTGGTCGCTCGCAGGGGCAACGAGAAGAGGAGGCTAGGGTTTCGAGTGAATCACTTCTAAACCGTGGGAAAGCACACACTGCGCCCACCCTCCTCCCCTCCTTATATAGCCACGAGATGAAACCCTAAACCAAGGCCCATCAGCGTGCTAAACCCACGATGTCCATTAATTATGGATCCAATCCAAATTAATGCGTCCCAGCCCATTAAGTGTGTGACCCTGCATGTTCACGTACGTTTGGACATGGATTCGAAAAACTCCTTTTCAATCCAATAGTTGGTAGCGGCTCCTTGCAAAGTATGCCAACTCCCAAACATACAATGATCAAATCGGACAGAACCTATCAAAAGTACTCATGTAATAATCCCTTTGTCAAGTATATGAAGAGTGAACTCAAGGCGAGAAGTATGTCATCCTTTGATGATTCAATCCATCTCTCGTATCCGTGATATATTAATAAGTTGTGATTGACTCCTCAATCACGGCTTGGCCATGCACTTCCTTAATCATATCACACGAGTGGCCTTGTCATATATCTCCGTTTCATTGGAGTGGCAAATTCCATCTTGACTGCTCACTTCCCTCTGCACGTTTCATGGTAAATATGAAAGCTACCTTTATAACTATCCGGTTAGGAAGTAGTGTTTGATAGCCCTAAGGAAAACTATTACACATGTAGGGAATATGACAATCTCAGGTCTAAGGATCATACATCTACTAGGTATGAGGTACACTGATGACACATAAGAATGAAACATTCTCGAAGTGTCCAATTGCGGGTCTATCTAACCCATGTTCTTCAACATGCGTCCACAATGTATAGATGATATCTCTATATCCCATGATCTATGAAGCATGATCATCGATCACTACATGTGCTGATCTATTCATCGTTGTCCTATACGATGATATCCGATCAGAGATATTTATCGAATTATATCAATAAGTAAAGAGCTTCATAAACAAGTCACATACTTGTTGATCAATACAATGATATACATTCATTTGACCAATAATCATATTATTATTCATAAACATAGTCATGTTACACTCATCTAAATGATTGCCTCAAGGGCATAGCACTAACACCTACAGCCAGCAAAGTCGACATCGGAAAAGGCTCTAAGAGATAGACAAGAAGAAGAAGAGTACCAAATACCATAATCAGTGGAAGCACGAAGGTACCTGAAGATGCGCTTGACCGCTTGGCGGTGAGAGGTGCGAGGAGAAGTTTGAAATCGAGCGCACAGACACATAGCGAAATGTATGTCCGGCCTCGAAGAAGTAAGGTACAAGAGGGAGTCGATCATGCTTCGAAACTCCTTTTGATCAGCAGGCTCACCATCCTCATCGGGCTCGAGGACAGCAGTGGTGGCCATAGGAGTCATCACTTGCTTCCCATCTGAAGGACCGAGATGGCGAACAGAGGGGGGGTGAATGGTCGCAAATAAAAATTCCCCCAAAATACTCCAACAAAAACCTCGACAAGATCGCTCAAAGGAAATTGTGAAAAGCCCGAAAAACTAGACAACTATGTGTACCCCAAGCTTGCATGGATAAGTACCATAAAATATGTGGGGATTTTTGAGTCACAATCCTGGTTGTCTAGTGTCCAAGATAAAGAGGAATCAATTCAAACTCTTGCTTTTAGAAAGGACATCAATTCAAATCACAAAAGTCACTTTCAGAAAAGCAAAAGCAGAATTTCCAGAACTTGTCCTCAATTTGCACAGGAGGTTGGTGGGTTTCTGCAGCTCACAAAATTCTGAGAATTTTTCTCCCTATGAGCATCAGAGTCGTGAAGAATTCAACCAAATTTTTCCTCAAAAAGCCTTACAAAAAAAACAGGAAAAATCTAAGAACACAGTATGCTCAAGAACTTCAAGCAGAAAGTTTGGGGCTCGGTTTTCACCTCATGGCGCCCAAACGGTGCAACAAGTGAACTCCAAACTTTTTCTGTAGGTGTATATCAGAGTCCCGCACCTCCTCCAATAAGAATCACTCAAAAAGGATTTTTCTAGATGTTTACAAAAATCAAACACTGACTGCTGCGCGAAGAACAAGTTCTGAACAAAGTTGGAACATGAAAAAAAAGATGTTCTATACTCAATCCAAGAGTGCAAAAGAGATGTAAAACCATATGAACACACTCAAAACATCCAAGATCAGCAGCATTTAGAAGGAGGGGAGGCAAATCCAAATTACATGAAAGTAAATTGCGGGAATGTAATTGCGGGAAAGTAAATGCTGAATTTAAATTGCGTAAAGTAAAGACATAATGTAAATGCGCAAAATAAATTCAGAGGTGGATGGATAAAACTTTCATTTCTGGAAGGGGAGGTTACAAAGCCTCATATTCATGTGGGCAAAGCTCAAATGAGCATCAAAAACCTCAACACCTTCAAGGGAAGGAGGCTACCCCTCCACCCCTATTTATTCTACTCTTGGGCCACCTACCACCCTTGGATGAGTCCCTCAACCCAAGAGCACTCATCTAAGGGCTAGGATTAACCCACACACACAGCCATGCAAGGGCTAACCCAAAACCCACACACATGCCGGGTTTTCTTGCACGGTTTTCAAAGCATACTACCTAGACCCGTTAACCTATCAACTAGACCTCAATCCGACGGCCCTCATTGATCCACGCGGCATCTAGCTAGCATCAACTCCTTTCCTTGTCTTCTTGACTTGCCCGGACTCCGTCTCTGATCATCTTCCGGCGATCTCCCAACCGTCTGGACCTCCGACGCTCCTCGCCTAGTCCCGGTCATCCTTCGCCTCACCATGACCTAGCACCGTCGCCCTGCAACCATCAAAGACAAGGAAACTCCTCACATAGCAATGCCCACAAAGATGTGCAATAAAACCATCCAACTCATCACTACCGCGTCCATACGACCGGTACTGCTCTCCTGGTAGAGACAACTCAAATTGCTTCATTTTGAAAATCAATCCAAATCAAACTCAAACTTGAGCACACTTTGCTCAAATAAAGTCAAATACTCATCACAAACATGGATGGACCTCCACATGGTCCTTCAATCTCCCCCTTGATGAGTATATTGACAAACCACACAAAAGGCATAAATTTGAGTTTGAAGAAAATGAAGAAGAAAGCAATTTTTAGTTGCAAAGTCAAACTTGGTCCAAAGATAGAAATTAGAACCATGACCAAGTTGACGAAGAGGAATTCAGATTTTAGAGTTAAATTTAAGAAAGAGCAAGTTTTCAACAAAAACTCTAAAATCCAACTAAACATGTCAAATGTGATTATGAGATTATGATCCAACAGAAGTAGTAGCATAGTTTTACAAAGATCATAATAACCAAATAAGCATTCACATTTTTATCTTTTTAGTGATGCCTTTTCTACGTTTTCTCCCCCTTTTGGCAATATAGGCATCAATTTTTTTTATGTATGCATGAAATGCAATCGAAAGAGCTTTGAAGATTATCCAATTGATCAAAATGGATGGATATTACACCAAACTTGTCAATTTCAGAAGATGACTAAACTAAGACATGTCCAAGTGCAAATACGAGCTTAGTTTTGAATATATCATTTTTAGCAAGATTTGACAAGTGCAGCACTTAGCTTTAGTTTCAAAAATAGAAGAATAGCCACTCTAAGGATCAAAAGGAAAACCTAGAGTTCAACCTACTCAACACTTTGGGGAATCTAGAAGAGCATACAAGGTCCTTCGGGCTCATTTATCACTTAATGCAAATTTTGATTTATCATCATACAAGACATAGCGGGGTGCAAATGTTTGACATTATTTGCATTCTTTACCCACATATGTCTTTGTTTTTAATTTATTTGCATTTTCTTTTGACAACCAATTGACTCAAGCCGTATGCGACCATCTCAAGATGAACTCTTAAGAGGATGGTCTAGGTCAAACACGATGTATTCCAAATTCATCCCAAGTGAAATGGGAAGCGGTCTTGTGAATGCAAGGTGTTGAGTCGTATGTGCACAAGAAGAGTCAATTTTGTTTAATTTTCATTTTTAGCACAATGATTCATGAGCAATTGAAGGACTCTAGCATGGATCAAACTAGTTTCACCCAAGTTGCTATAGGGACTCTAGAGAACTCCAAAATTTCTCAAATTATGGCACAAACCTCTAGAGAAGAAACCTAGCAAGTAAAAGCAACAAGTTTCATCAAGTTTTTCATTTAAGGCTTATTTCATTTTTAAGCTTAGCAAGTTAAATGAACTTGGACATACCTAAGCTAGTGATTTTCTTCAAATGATGTAGCATGGTGTATAGCATGAAGAAGAAATCAATTGCATAATAGACAAAGCTCATTAAACAGGAAATGCAGTCTAAATGCAATGCATGAACAGATTCCCAAACTCCCCGTCAACAAATGAATCAATTTTAAGCTCAAATCTGTGAAGTTGAGTTATTATCAAGATTAGGCATAAAGAAAACCCGAATGAACTCAATAACAAACAGAAAAAGCAGAATGAGGAGAAGAAGCGAGAAGCGTCAAAAGCTGGATGGCTATTGAGCATAGATAAGATAGAAGAGACTCACTACGGCTTAGACTCGCTTTTATCTTCCCAATGATGACATAGGAAGCGACTCTAGATCCCAACTAAGGAGTGCACATGCACCTGTCTACCTGGAGGCCCAATACCGCTAGACTTATAAGACGTGAGGGAACTCAACCTAGAGAGAAGAGAGAGAACTAATCATGCATGATAGCAACCTAAAGCACAAGATAAGAGGTCCATGGAAGGCATGCCAGAAGTCTAAGTGAGTGAACTCAACTCAAGAAAACAAGCCCAAAGTCACCCAAAAGAAACACAAAGAAAAGAAAACCTAAGCTGGAAGAAAACATATAATACATAATATACAAATCAGCTCCCCCTCAAGAAATGCCATATGAGCTCATAAACCCAAGCTCAAATCCCCCTGAACACACTCTACTCCCCTTGAGGCACACTCTAAAACTCTCACCTCACAAGAGATAGATAGAAAGCTAGAGGAGAAGAGATAAGATCTAAAACCACATGGTCTCTAAGGAGCAAGATGGCTCAAGGTAAGAAGCAACCTAACTATGCTAGAAGTCCAACCAAAAGACTCTAGACAAACAGGACACAAGCTCTACCTACGAAAGAACCACAACCTCCTAAGAGACCCATCACTATCATCAACATTTTCAGAGGTACTTACCTACTGCAGTGTAGTGCAAGTAGTGGCAAATAACCTGAAGTGGATCCAAAAAGCAGAGGAAGAGGACTTAGAGATATTCCTAGGATGATGGTCTCCTCACCAGAAAGCCTACACACATGCATCCAACAAATCTATGCTTTCGAAACTGGGGTTAGGCAGATCCAGTTCCTATGCACGAATGGACAAGATACAGGAAAAGTGTGGCAAATGATCATCTAGAGCATGAACATGATGCAGAAGGTAATGTAAGATCATAATCACAACCAAGCTAAATATAGCATCAAGATCCATATATCCATAGACAATAGTGAAAACATATTCACATGATAAACAACAGCAAGGTGCATCATAGCACTGTCATGCTGGCAGAAGAAGCTAAGCAAGGTGCATCACATCAACAAAACGCTAGCAGGGATCATGTGCAAGCCTAAAAATACACGGATCAAGATACTACCCTAAACATGGCAATGAGCATGTAAATGAAGAAATACCACAATGAAGCACAACAACATGCTACTAGATATAACATGAGCAAGATGAATGAAGACAACCAAAGAGGATCATGCACAAAACAAACTAATTAGCAACATCAAGATCCATTTATCCATAGTCTCAATAACAATATTTACATGCTGCGAAAAAGGCCCGTCAAAACAAGACCAAACAAAAGGTCATGAGGACACAAACAGCATGAAAGTAAATGGTGACCATGGACACAAAGATGAGAAGCTACTTATGGGAACACTCTATGCATGATGATGAATACATGCCATGAATGAAGAACACAAGCTCATGCAAAATAGGTATGAAGCATATAAGCATGAAGGACAATAAAAGGTGATCATGAACAATATAAGTCATATAGCGGCAGCTAGATCATATGACCCTAATCTCATGAAAGGCACTCATATGTAGCACAAAATCTGACAAACAAAGTCTAAACAAAGCTAACCATGGATGTAATAGAAAATCAGGGTCATATAACCTAGATACTACTCATGACAAAATAAAGTAAATGATATATAGCACGTGCTCATAGTTAATACAAATGCTCATACCAAATGAACAATATCATGGACAGGATAAAAACAAGAGAATCACATGCTGGGAAAGAGCTCATGAATTTAGGATATAATACATGAAGCACAAAGATGGTTGGGGAAAACATGCTATGGCACAAAACAAGACAGACAAAAGCTAACAAGACCAAGCAAAGTACATATAATACACATGGGAGCAAGAGCAATCACAACATGTGATGGAAATGATGATCACAAGTATAACCGACATGAGGATATGAGATAGCTCACCATGGAAGTGGAAGTCCCCAATGCTGTTATCATGAAGCTCAACACTTGTGGAGTGAAACACAAGGCAGACAAAGTTGAAAGAACATGCAGGTTATCATGATGCTCATGATGGTCATGCAAGAAGATTCAATCCTCTAGAGACAAGCCGCAAAGGCCAACTCGGAATTCACATCAAGTGCCAACATTGAAAAGCGACAAACCGATCCTAGATAAGGTTCTATACGCTTCCCATCAACTAGAAGGAACTGCTGCTAAGTGGTGGGAGAATTATTCTGTTGTCCATGAAGCCCCACAAGAGATAACCTAGAATGAGTTCACTGCTTCTTTTAATCAGTACCATGTGCCGGAAGGGATTATAGACTAGAAGAAAGACAAATTCAGGGCTATCAAGTAGTGATTCCAATCTATGGCTGAGTATCTGAATATGTTTACATAGCTTTCTCGCTATGCACCTGAAGATATTGATACCAACAAAGGAAGGTAGTCTCGTTTTGTGAAGGGACTGAACTCTGGACTGCAAGTTGGGTTGATCACCCATACCTTCCCGAATTTCCAAAAGTTAGTTAACAAGGCCCTCAGTCTGGAGGATAAGCGTAAGGAGTTGCATGACAATCGCAAGTGCAGAATGGCTCAACAACAAAGTTGCCAGAATCAGTAGAGGTTGAGAGTTGCACCTCAACAGTTTGCTAGGTTTCAATCTCACACAATGTTCAAGATTCCGTCCCCTACACTGCGTTTATTTGGTTAGAGTTTTTAGACACCTGTTTAGGCGAATGTTGCATTAGGAGGAAGCCAATAGTCCTCAATCAAGCGTTGTTTCAGTTGCAGAGAGCCAGGATATTTTGCCAATAATTTTCCTCAGAGAGGAGGTATTACTCCTATTCATTTTAACATTGGCTCTACACAAGCGAAAGCGCCCACGCTAAGAGTGAATTGTGGAGTAAATCAAGCTAGAGCTACGCCACGAGCAACAGTGAGAGGTTGAGTCAATCACATCACTGCTGATGGAGCTCAGGATGCGTTAGATGTTGTTCTAGGTAAGTTTCTGGTTAACTCAGTACACACAATCGTTTTATTTGATTCTGGAACTTTGCATTCTTTTGTTTCTTGAGCTTTTGCTATTGAAAATTGGTTGGATGTTATGAATCTTGAGTGCATGTTATTAGTCCAATTCCCTAGATCAGAACTTCGATTTAATCTTGGTTGTTTGGGAATTAAGTTGCTAATTGATAGGATAAAGTTTCTGGCAAATCTCATTGTACTAGATACACAGACCATAGATGTTATCCTTGTAATGAATTGGTTGTCCAAGCTAACGCTGTTTTGGATTGTGGTCGAAGAGTTGTCTCAGTTGACAGCCCGAAAGACGAGAAGGTGGAATTTCAAGCTACTAAAATTCAAGATGGTCAATTAATGATTAATAGTGTTAAAGTTGTCAGTTTGGAAGATGTACAAATGGTCAGGGAATACCCCAATGTTTTTCCTTAGGAATTGCCTAGTATGTCATCAGATCGTGATATTGAGTTTGTTATTGAATTGTTGCTTGGTACAGCCCCCATAGCGAAGAGACCATATCGGATGCATACCGACGAGTTGGTGGAAATAAAAAGGCAGATTGAAGAGCTGCTAGAAAAAGGTTTTGTGAGACCATATTCGTCGCCATGGGGAGCGCCCATTCTGTTCATCAAGAAGAAAGATGGGAGTTTAAGGATGTGTATTGATTATCGCGCACGTAATGAAGTGAAGATAAAGAATAATTATCCATTGCCCAATATTGATGATTTGTTTGATCGGTTAAGATGAGCTGGAGTTTTCTCCAAGATTGATCTATGATCTGGAAATCACCAATTAAAGATTTTTGCCGAGGATATCCCTAAGACTGCATTTTCTACGCGATACAGACATTATGATTTTATAGTCATGTCTTTTAGATTGACTAACATCCCTGTGTATTTCATGAACATGATCGATAAGGTTTTCATGGAATATTTGGACAAGTTTGTCGTCGTGTTCATAGACGATATTCTTGTCTACTCCAAGTCAAAAAAAAGAGCATGGAGAGCATTTGAGGTTTGTTCTTGAAAAGCTTTGAGAGCAACAACTGTAGCTAAGTTCAGCAAATGTGACTTTTGGAAAAAGTAATTTGAGTTAAGCAAAGTTGAAGCTGTGCTACATTGGGAGCAACTAAAGTCAGTTACCCAGATTTTTAGTTTTCTAGGAATGATAGGATATTATCGTCGGTTCATCAAAGGATTTTTGACAGTAGTTGCACCGCTTACGCAATTGCTGAAGAAGGAAAAGAAGTTCACTTAGTCACTGGAGAGTGAAAAAAGTTTCCAAGACTTAAAGAAGTATCTGCTGATAGCACCAATGTTAATGTTTCTTGATGTTTAGAGTAGTTTTGATGTCTATTGTGATGCTTCAAAACAAGGACTTGGATGTGTGTTGATGCAGAAAGGCAAGGTGGATGTATATGCGTCAAGGCAGTTGAGAACATATAAGGAGAATTATTCGATGCATAATTTGGATTTAGCTGTCGTAGTGCATTCTTTCAAATTGTGTCATCATTATCTCAACGGAAATCGTTGCAAGAAATATAAGGACCACAAGAGTTTGACATACATTTTTTATCAATCAGATCTCAATATGAGACAACGAAGATGGTTGGAATTGATAAAGGATTATAATGTGGGAATCCACTACCATCCGGGAAAAGCAATTGTGGTAGTAGATGCTTTAAGACGGAAGAATCACAATGTTAATATGCTGGTTTAGGAGAGTTAGCCTGAGTTGGGCAAAGAGTTTTAGAAACTGAAGTTGGATGTGGTTCCAAAAGGATTCTTAGCTACACTCGAAGTAAAGCCGACTTTGGAGGATCAAATTCATGAAGGTCAGAAAGATGATCACAAGATCAAAAGAATCAAGTCTAAAATGGATGAAGGCAAAGCCAAAAAAATTTCTTTGGATGAACAAGGTACTATATGGTTCAACGGTCGAATTTGTGTACCAAGTCGAAAGGGGTTGAAGTAGTTGATTCTTGAGGAAGCTCATGATTCAAAGTATTCGATTCATCCAGGAAGTAATAAGATGTATCAGGATCTCAAAAAGAGATTTTGGTGGGCTAGTATGAAACGCCGAACATGTTGTCTTATGTGATGTGTGTCAGAGAATAAAGACAATGCATCAGAGGCCATGCTGGTTTCCTACAGGCATTAAAAATTCCTAAATTGGAGTGGGAGGACATTGCTATAGATTTTATTACTAGTTTACCCTGGACTTAGAGTGGATATGATTCTATATGGGTCATAGTTGATTGTTTAATGAAAGTTGCACACTTTATACAAGTTAAGACTACTTATACTAGAGATCACATGGCAGAGTTGTATATGCCAAGGATCGTTTGCTTACATGTAGTACCAAAGAAGATAGTGTTACATAGAGGTACCCAATTTACCTCAAGATTCTGGAATAAGTTGCTTGAAGCAATGGGAACTCATTTGAATTTCAGTACAGCGTATCATCCCTAGATAGATAGTTAGACCGAAAGAATCAATCAGATTTTGGAGGATATGTTGAGAGTATGTGCTTTAGCTTATGCTACTTCATGGGATAAAAGTTTGTTGTATGCATAATTCAGTTACAACAAAAGTTATTAGGTGAGTTTACAAATGCCACCATTTGAAACTCTATATGGTCATTCTTATCATACTTCGTTGAATTGGAATGAGACATGAGAGCGTCTTGTCTTTGGACCAGACATTCTCAAAGAAGCAAAGGAGCGGATTGCTATGATCAGAGAAAGGTTAAAATTAGCTCAGTCAAGGTAGAAGAGCTATGCTAATAATAGGCGAATAGAGTTGAGTTTTAAACCAAAATATTTTGTATATCTCAGAGTTACCCCTCTTAAAGGAGTCAAAAGATTTCACGCTAAAGGGAAGTTTGCACCAAGATTTGTTTGTACATTCAAAATCTTGAGTCAAAAAGGAGAAGTTTTCTATCAGTTGGAGTTGCCCCAATAATTGGTAGGAGTGCATGATGCATTTCATGTCTCTCAGCTTAAAAAGTGTCTTCGAGTGCCAACAGAGCAGATACCGTTGGAGAAAATTGAGTTGCAAGAAAATTTGACTTATAAGGAGCAATCGATAAAGATTCTGGATGTTGCTGATCGTAAGACCAGAAGCAAGTCAGTTCATTTTTGTAGAGTGCAGTGGAGTAATCATTCAAAAAGCGAAGCAACGTGGGAGCGTGAGGAGGATTTGAATCAGAGTTTTCAAACATATTTCCATAGTTATCCTTGAATGTCGGGTGTTGAGATTCTGTTATGGGGGAGGTTTGTAACATATCAATTTTTGGCTCTTGATAATTTTTATTGCAATTTTTAATTTTTGTGATTTGTTCTGGGATTTATTTGGACTTTTAAAAATATTTTTGATTTTGGCCTATTGCAAATAATTTTTAAAATTTATCAAAGTTTATATGATTTTTTGTCAAAAATATTTTATTCGAGTTCTACATTTCTCAAAGTACTTTACAAATTTTTTCTGGATTTTTCTAAGTATTTTCGCTAATTATCTCGAGCTATTTGAATTTCTCTGATTATTTTAGTTAAGAAAACTTTGGAAATTCCGGTTTTGGCTGTGGGCTGTAATCTTCTCGTTCAGCCCAACCCTTTGCGACCATTTGAGGCGACCTTGCCACTGCTCCGGATCGCTTGTTGTTGGCACGGTCCGTCGACCTGTCCGCGTGTCGAGCCGCTAATAGGTGGGCCCACCTGTCAGTGGGTCGTTTCAGTCTCTAAACCGGAGCCTATGCCACCGCCGTGTCCGCCATGTACTCTACCTCCATGGTGGCTATGTCTTGGACTTTTCGGCCAATAAAAGGTGAGCACCGTGTTCGCTAGGACCCAAGGAACACAAACCCTAGTTTGATTCGCAAGATTTTTTGCCGTCTTGCCAGAATTGACAATTTTACCCATGTGTCACCGTGAGCTTTAAGTCACCGGTTTGTCATCTCTAGTGAGTCTTCATGCTCGAGATTTGTCCCATGAGCTTCGTCGCAGCCTGATCTACCTCGTGCACACCTCATCTTGACCGGAGTACCGTCGGAGCGCAGTCGCACCGTGTTGCCCTAGCCTCCACTATTTCTTCATGTTGATGCCATTGGTTGAGCTCACCACAGGCCAATCTGCCCGCGTCACCACATGCACAACAACGAGAGCTCTCCTTGGGTGCTAGCCCTAGTCACCATTGACAACCGTAGATAGCCATTCTGCCACTACCAACGTGGCATGACCCAACAATTAACGCGTGGCAGCCATGTGCACATCATGTCTACCGTGATCGCCGCACATGGTTGGCGTATCAAGCATGTCACCAACCGTGTCTGTTGTCGGTCGGTCCAATGATGTCGGCTAAGTTGTGGACTCGGTCCACCGTAAACCCAATCAGCTTTGTGGACCTGATTAATGGACTATGTGCCCACTTGTCAGCCTAATACGATATTTTCTAGATTTATTTATTCTTTGCTGACATCAGCCCGTTCTTCTTCATACGAGCTTCGATTGAGGTGATGTAAATTTCTAAAACTTTTTAAATTCAAGATCTATTTAAAGGTGTGTTTTATTATATTTTTGGAGATTTTTTCCTTTAGTTTGTATCTATTTGGTGTTTTACGTTGAATAGCCCAAAGCATTCGATGGTGAAGATTTGACTCAAGCTCATAGTTCAGATCAAGATCAAGACTTATTCCAAGGCAAGTTGTGCTTTGATCATGTTAATTAAACCTAGTTTTCAAATGCTATATTGTTTTAAATTACCACATGTTATTTTATGCTTAGAACTGTTTCCAAATAATTTGAGATTTAGCTATTCAACCCAATAGGATTAAACCTACCTTGTCATTTGTATGCCATTATTATTTTTCATCCTAGGATGGATGATTGTTAGTTGGTTGCAAATAGATACCAACGTGGTTTGGTTAGATCGTGTGTAGTTTGTTTAGCCATTCCACGTATAACTGATGTCTTTCAAAAGTCCAAATTAAATTTGACTAATGGAATATAGAACATGTTTATGAAAGGACGTGTCATGTGATGTTGAGTTGTTGATGGCATGTATTGCACAATAATTAATTGGGGTAATAAATGATTTAGATTGAGGCAAGTGGCAAGAGGCTGTGAGACAAGGTGGGTCCGTGTCCCATTTGGGTTGATGGTAAATGGATGTCTTGCCTCGATCAATTAAGGACTTAACCTTGTAAGCCATTGAACTAGGCTGATTAGACAACCACATGTCTATTATGGGCTAGACCTAACTCAGTAAGTTACTGAGTCTTGACATATGATGCCTCAAGTGGAAGATCAAACTGTTTGCGCAGTCTGGGGAGGATGTGTGCGCGTAGTGGCATCACATCGTGAACAAGTATTATTCTGAGCCGAACGATAGGTCCCTCCTATTCTTCTACTCTGTGTGAGGGAAGGAAGAGTAAGTTCAGACTTATTGGGAGGGTTAATGTTCGGATAAAGTTTCTAAAAGGTTATGTCATGATCTCTTCGCTGCACACCTAAGAAAGTGTGTTATCGCATGGCAATATGAGATGATCATGTCATGTGAGTAAAGTGTATAACATATGCAGATTGTAAATCTATTCGGATAGCCATATCCCCGATTATGGACAATGCTCAGGAATTTCATTTAAGAGTTAGATTTTATAAAATAAAGTTGGAAAGGGAGGCTGTGCGCCATTGGAAATATTGGAAATTATTTAGAGCTGTGTGCCAGCTTATTTTTGAGAAATACCTTAAAGTTATATATTATTTTATTTGTTTTATATCATTTCAATCTATTAATTGTATTCATTTGTTAATGCAGCTTTATTGGAAAATAACCATGTCAGTCATTCATTTGGGATAAGCCTTGCATATAGTTATATTAGCTTTTGTAATAACTTCAAAATTAATAAAATAAATAAAAATGAATTAAAAATCTTTTGTGTATTATTTCTGAAATTTCTGAAATTTCTGGATTTATTGGATATTCTTTTGGCTTTTCCTTAATACAAGAAAGTGAATTAAAGAATATAGTAAAATGGTAAAAGCAAAAGGTAAAAATGCCAAGTCAACAAAAAATTACCAAAGTCATAACAAAAATATTAGGGCTCTCCACAGCCAATTTAAGTCGGTGGAAGAGCTGGATTAATTAAAATAATATTTAATCAAAGCAAACCATGTGAAATGAAATCAGGGTAAATTGGTAAAAGAATTTTGTGGAATTCTCAGGAAGCTCTACTGGACCAAGATTTTTTACTCTACCGACAACAGCACAGTGCCAACACCCAGTAAAAATATCAAAAATTTACTAATTCATTTTATAATTTTAAAAATTCAAAAATATGTGGTAAAATGGTGCAATAATGACAATCCAAATAAACTAAATCTTTAAGTTGCAAATAAGAACAAATAATTCATGTAATCATTTCTGAATTGTGAAGTCATTTTATTTGAATATTTCCATCTGATTTCTTTTTGGCCCTATTGAAATTTGGTATTTGTTATGTGTTGCCATACGACGTGTAGAACCCGACGAACCCTGTGTATTCGACGATCAAGAGATAGACGTCGAGGAAAGTCAACAAGGCAAGCAATCCCCTTTGATCATATTGAACCTAGTTTTATAAATGTTTTCATTAAATGATTTACTGCATACTTTATTTTATTAAAGTCTGCTATATTATGGAAACTGCACTTGTACCTGTAGTTTAAAAAAACTCCCATGATAAGTATGGATTTGTGAACCTTGAAAAACCCTAGAATAACCTAGACATTATTTGATGTCAATATGGATCACTTACACTTAGTGTTATGCTTAGCCATGCTTAAAGCAATGTAAAACTGTGACATGATTAAAAATGTTGGTTATGACATTTAAATGGGTATGACCATTTTTGTGGTTGGTATTTTGGTTGGAAAATGAAAATAAAACTATGGTTTAGATGCGGGCAATTATTGGTAATAGCCGGGAGTGCATGTCTTTGCACGTAGTGTAGGGTGGAGATTATTGCCCGTGTTCGATTAAGGACCGAACTATGGGTTGTTTTCAGACCAAGAATTATCATACAACCACAAGTGCTGGTGTGGGACAGTTCTAACTTATTAAGTTATTTAAAACTGGCTTTGCACTTGGAAGGCTGGAGTAGTACGAGCTGTTTCTTAATGAATTGCTCGACGGGACATCCACACCGAGGTGATCATGGAATAAACATCTACCAATATAACGATGTACGCAATACTATGGGTAGTTCCATCATTTCTATGCTCTGAGTTCTTATGCCACAGATTGGGTTTATCGTCACCGTGCTGGTGCAAAGTAAGGATTAAATAATGTAACAGTTATAACATGACTCTCTGCGGCACAACAAAGGAAGTGTGCAAATATCGATTGCTCAAAGAGTCAGTCATGTCTTGTGGGTAAAGTTGTGTACCTCTGCAGAGTGTAAAACTAATCGATTAGCTGCGTCCGCGGTAATGGACACTTGGTAAAGTCATCACATAGTTAGCAGTTTTGTTTATTTTCATAAAATGTGGTTTGTACCGTGTGTTGGTGAACTATATTGTGTGTCAGTAGAACTGGTTTTGGTTATTGTCATTTTACCCATGTTCAAATTTTTATTTACTCGCTCCTACTTACTGTCATTTTAACTAATTTGCTTTTAAGCAAATTTTACTACAATTACTATTCTGTATTTACATTTCAAATTAGCTTTCTGCAAATTAACCTTAATAGCCTTCCATTGGAATGACCTGCATGTATTTTAGGAATTGCAAAAGTCTTGCGAGTACGTAAGTACTTAACTTGCCTATGTTGATGTTTTTAGGTGAAGAATCAGATTACCCCGACGACTCATACGTTGATGCAGGATACGGGGAATTTAACGATGAATTTTTCTAAGGTTTTTCCCTTGTCATTTGCCTGTGGGACAATGGGTTAAAAAGGCATACTACAAGAAGTTGTCTCCACTGCAGTTTTACTTTTGGTATTGTAAAAATATTATGTAACCTTACTTTCGCTGTGTAATAAAGTTTGTGTATGACTGTGATATAAATTTGTATTTGTGCGTACTAGCTACTAATCATGGGACTAGTACTGTATACACATGGTATCCATTTTTGGTATTCATTATCAAAAATGGGGGCCTTACAAGTTGGTATCAGACTATGCTGACTGTAGGAAGACCTTAGGTAGAATGGGAGTAAATAAAACTTTAAACTTGAAATTAGGATCCAAACAGATTAAAATATTAAATTAGGACATCTTACCTGTCTATTCTTTATATGCATGAAACTTCTCTTTTGGTTATGCGTATATTGGTTAATAACTCTTTTCTGTTTTAAATTTCTGCTAGAATCTTTTCTTCCAAGAAATGCTTTACTGTCTTACATTTAATCAGGAATGCTAATTCCTTGTTAAATGTGCAGATGGGCGGATACACCCCATGCTATACATCCACTCACCGGGAGAATTCCGGCATGATGGGATTTCTTGCTCATCTACTGGAGTTCGCCCATTTTCCTGAAAATCCATGATATATAGTATTCCACACGGCAGTTAGTTCTGTCTCCGTGGAATACATAGCTAGGGTGGACATCCCTACCCGAGATGAGGACAACGAAGAATTTTTATCTTTTGAGGGTCCCGGTTCTTCCCTTATGTTGGCTATGAACGAAGCCGCCTATATAGCTATTGTCAGTTTACGCCACACCCTACCCGAACTGGCAGTCGCTTATAGGAGGATTCCATCCCGGCCACCAGATGGGGAGAATTGTTATATGGATGCCACTGGGTTACAAAACCCCACATTATGTAACCTAGTGGGATTCATAAATGCCTCTAATCAGTATTGCCGACAGGCAATAACTGGATATAGGGAGGCACATCGCCGCATAGCATTCCTGGAGAATGCTATCGCCCCCTGTGTTGCCAGAGGCATTGTAACCCGTTCAATTCTAGGGCAAGCCCCTCAGACACCCGCGCCCGACGACACCCGAGTACCATCGAGGCGTCGTCAGGCGAGGATGTCAGTTATAGGGAGTCACCCCAGGTTGCCGAGTATCCAGGTGGATCCTCGTAGTTTTCCCCCGCGGCGTCCTCAGAGGCCGCAGGAGTGTCGCCATCAGGGGACTCCTTTTCCTCCTGACGCCGAGAGTACTAGTCATAGGGATAGTAATAGTCCGTGAGTAGACTAGATGATGGTTAGAAAATGAGTAGGGTTAGAGAAAGCTTTTGTTTTTCCCCTTTATGTAGTAATTGTCGAGAATGATGTTATGTTTTGTTGTGAATATTATGAGTGAAATAAAGTTTCCTTTAAAATTGTTTTGTGTGCTTTTGGTTCCTACTCGTAAATATTTAACTTTCAGTTAATATTTTTACGATGTTGTGATCCTTAATAATAATAATCAACTTATGAACAATAATTTTGAAATATGCTCTTAAAACAAATGGTAATATTTGGGATTAAAACTGAATCAGATCTTATCTGTTAATTCATTGATAATCTTGTTCCAGATGCCTGTCACTAGGTCGTTGAATGAGATTTTGGGGAGTGAGGAAACACCGGAAACTCATCCTCAGCGAGTGACTTTGGCCACTCCAGCCCAGCCTAATCCAGTCCATTCGATGGCAGCCCGAGGATCTTCATCACGTCGTCCAAGTCGTCGAGATTCTTCGCCCCCGCAAGTCCAAGAAGAAGAAGTTCGGGAAGGGCAGTTGCCAGGTCCACCGACCATGGCTCAAGTACTTGCAATGATAGAGCAGGGTCGCTAGACGAATACCCTGTTGCTCCAACAGTTGGTCCCGAACACAACCAACCTTGGTGCTGCAAGTGCTAGGCCTGGATTTGGTGAAGCATCCCCTCAGTCTAGGTTGGGAGAATTCTTGAAAACCCGGCCTCCGACCTTTTCTTCTTCATCAGACCCCCTGGACACTGATGATTGGTTACGATCCATTGGAAGCAAACTGACCATTGCTCAATGCAATTATCATGAGAAGGTTCTGTATGCATCGTACCAACTTCAGGGCGCAGCTGCAGTTTGGTGAGAAAATTTTCAAGCTGTAAGGCCCCAAGGTCAGGAAATTACTTGGGACACCTTCAAGGAAGCCTTCCAGAAGACGCATATTCCATCGAGCTTGGTGAATTTAAAGAGGCGGGAATTCCTTGAGTTACGTCAAGGAAATATGTCCGTGATGGAGTATCTTCATCGTTTTAATTATCTTGCTCCATATGCGTCGTCAGAAGTTAAATCAGAAGCCAGAAGATTCGAGCATTTCTGGGATAATCTGAACAATGAAGTCAAGCATCTTTGTCCATTCACGACTTTCATGACTTTCAAATGCTCGTGGACAAGGCTATAGTAGCCGAGCATAGTTCACGGGACGTGATGGAGAGTCGTAAGAGGAAGTGGATGGCACGGAAAGCCGCAAGTCCGAATTTGCCGAGGCCGCACGTTGGTCAGCCGACCAATGTTCAACCTCCTCCGCCTCGTCAGCAGCAGCAGAGGCGTCAAGTTCAGGTATCTCAGCCCTAGCAGCCTTCTATTCATCCCTCGAGTAGCAATGAAGGAAGATCTGCTGGAGTTCAAGGTCAAGCAGCTGGTGTGACTTGTTATCATTGTAAAGAGCGTGGGCATTATGCAAATGCCTGCCCTAAAAGAGGTCAAGCTTTAGGTCAACAGTCGTCGCAGGGAGTCCTTCAGAGACCCCCAGGCCGACCTCAAGGAGCTGGGAGTTCTCAAGTTTCCAGGCCATCCGCAGCTCCTAATCGCAGTGCGAATAGCGGTC
Source organism: Otatea glauca (assembly GCA_036346275.1). Taxonomy (NCBI): domain Eukaryota; kingdom Viridiplantae; phylum Streptophyta; class Magnoliopsida; order Poales; family Poaceae; genus Otatea; species Otatea glauca. The sequence continues at coordinate 23,509,539 of CM070719.1, read as the reverse complement.
GTCTCCGTCATGTGACCGCCAAAGAAGCAAGCGAAGCACCGGATGTGGTACTGGGTATGTTTCCTGTGCACTCAGTACCTAATTTGGTATTGTTTGATTCTGGAGCGTCGCACTCATTTATTTCTAAGAAGTTTGCTGATCAAAATGACTTAGAAATTGATCTCCTTTATGCCAAAATGATAATCTATTCCCCGGGATCAATCATGAATTCAATTAAATTTTGTCCTAGGGTTAGTATTGAAATAAGTGGAGTAATGTTTCATACTGACCTTATCCTTATAGAAACTTCAGGGTTAGAAGTAATTCTTGGTATGGATTGGTTGTCTAAGTTCAAAGGATGCATAGACTGTGCCAATCGATCCATTTCTTTGGTTAGCCCTGAAGGAATTCTAGTTCATTTCTCTTCCATTCAAAGTTCCTCTAATTCTCAAGCTTCCCTTTGTTCAGCCATAGTAAAAGAGCTTAGCCAAATTCCAATTGTTTCCGAGTTTTCCGATGTTTTTCCAGATGAATTGCCAGGCTTGCCTCCAGATAGGGATATGGAGTTTGTCATAAACCTTGTTCCTAGAACAGCGCCAATATCCAAGCGTCCTTATCGTATGCCCCCAAATGAGTTAGTTGAACTAAAGAATCAAATTGAAGAGCAATTAAGAAAAGGCTTTATTCGACCTAGCTCTTCCCCTTGGGGTAGTCCAGTTCTTTTTGTACCTAAAAAGGATGATGGAATACGCATGTGCGTGGACTATCGTGCATTGAATGATGTCACAAATAAGAATAAATATCCTCTCCCTCGTATTGATGATCTGTTCGATCAATTGACCGGTGCTCAAATCTTTTCAAAAATTGATTTAAGACATGGGTACTATCAATTGAAGATCAGCCCAGAAGATATTCCGAAGACTTCTTTTACCACTCGTTACGGGTTATATGAATATACCGTAATGTCTTTCGGGCTTACGAATGCTCCTGCTAATTTCATGTGCCTCATGAATAAAGTTTTCATGGAATATTTAGATAAGTTCGTAGTGGTATTCATTGATGACATTCTCATTTATTCCAAATCTGAAGAAGATCATGCGCAGCATTTGCGTATGGTGCTCGAGAAGCTTCGAGAGCATAAGCTTTATGCCAATTTTGATAAATGCGAATTCTAGCTAAAAGAAGTTGCTTTTCTCGGGCATATTCTTTCTAAAGGTGGTATCTCAGTTGATCCCAGTAAAGTCAAAGCTGTTCTAGACTGGGAGGCTCCTCAGTCTGTTCCGAAAGTTCAAAGTTTTCTCGGTCTAGCGGGATATTATCGCCGCTTTATCGAGAATTTCTCTAAAATCGCTCGTCCCTTGACCCAGCTTCTTAAGAAAGAAAAGAAGTTTGAATGGACATCTGAATATGAAGAAAGCTTTCAGGAATTAAAGAAAAGGTTAACAACAGCCCCTGTGATGGTGTTACCCGATGTCCATAAAAACTTTGATATCTATTGTGATGCGTCCAAGAATGGGCTTGGGTGTGTGCTTATGCAAGAAAGAAAAGTCGTAGCTTACGCCTCCCGTCAGTTGCGACCCCATGAGCTCAATTATCCGACTCATGATCTGGAATTAGCTGCGGTGGTGCACGCTCTGAAAATTTGCCATCATTACCTTATTGGAAACAAATGCAGTGTCTTCACAGATCACAAGAGTCTGAAATATTTCTTTACCCAGCCTGATCTAAATCTAAGACAACGAAGATGGCTAGAGTTGATAAAAGATTACGACCTTAGCATTCAATACCGTCCTGGTAAAGCCAATGTCGTAGCAGATGCTCTGAGTCGAAAACTTTATTGTCTTTCTGTTTCTTCTTTTACCGGTCAATCAGATATTGTAAAAGAATTCCAAAAGCTTAATTTGGGAATCATCGAAAAAGGTTATTTGGCCGCACTAGAGGTGCAACCAATCCTTAAGTCCCAAATTAAAGCCGCTCAACTCAAAGATGAAGCCATTATCAAAATCCGTGAAGAGTTGAAGCAAGGGAATGAATCCAAATTTCATGAAAGTCCAGATGAAGTGCTTATGTTCGAGAATCAAATCTATGTTCCTGATGATCCAGAATTGAAAGAGTTAATCCTCAAAGAAGCCCATGAGTCTCCCCTCTCAATTCACCCTGGAAGTACAAAGATGTATCAAGACCTCCGACGAGAATATTGGTGGCCCGGTTTGAAAAAGGATATTGCTGCATATGTCGCAATCTGTGATGTATGTCAGCGTGTCAAAGCCGAGCATCAACGTCCTGCTGGACTTCTCCAACCTTTGAAGATTCCAGAGTGGAAGTGGGAAGACGTCAGCATGGATTTTATTACTGGTTTGCCAAGGACCAAGAAGGGGCATGATTCCACATGGGTAATTGTTGACCGATTAACTAAAGTGGCTCACTTTATTCCAGTCAAGAATACTCATTCAGGAGATAAGCTTGCCGAATTTTATTTGGAGAATATTGTTCGTCTTCATGGCGTTCCGAAGACAATTGTTTCTGACCGAGGTTCCCAATTTACTTCTCGTTTCTGGGAAAGTTTGCACCGTCTTCTGGGTACTAAGCTGAACTTCAGTACGGCTTATCATCCTGAGACAGATGGACAAACGGAAAGAACCAATCAAATTTTGGCCTTCGCTGAATTCTCTTATAATAACAGTTTCCAATATAGTCTTCAAATATCGCCTTTTGAAGCGCTCTATGGAAGGAAATGTCGAACCCCTCTTTTCTGGTCTGAAGTTGGAGAAAGGAAATTCTTCGGCCCAGATCTTATTCAAGAAGCTCAAGAGCAGGTAGATATGATCAGAAGCCAACTTAAAGAAGCTCAGTCTCGCCAGAAGAGTTACACCGACAATCGTCGTCGTGAACTCAGTTTCGAAGTTGGTGATCATGTCTATCTAAAAGTTTCGCCTGTTTGTGGAGTTCGTCGATTTCAAATTCGTGGAAAGTTGGCTCCTCGATTCATTGGACCGTATCAAATCATTGGAAAGATGGGTGAGATGGCATATCAGTTAGAATTGCCACCTCAGCTATCTGACGTTCATAACATCTTCCATGTATCTCAACTCAAAAAGTGCCTTCGTGTTCCCTCCGACCTCGCCAATTTGGAAGGTATAGATCTTCAACCAGATCTATCTTATCGGGAGCATCCAATTCGTATTCTGGAAGAAGCAGAGCGCCAGACGAGGAACAAGACCAACAAGATGTTGAAAGTCCAATGGAGCAATCACACCGAAGACGAAGCTACATGGGAAAGAGAAGATCATCTTCGAAAAGAGTTCCCCGATTTCTTTTAATCATCTCCAAATCTCGGGGACGAGATTTTTGTAAGGGAGGTAGATTTGTAACAGCCTCAAAATTAATAAAATAAATAAAAATAAATTACAAATCTTTTGTGTATTATTTCTGAAATTTCTGAATTTTCTGGATTTATTGGATATTCTTTTGGCTTTTCCTTAATACAAGAAAGTGAATTAAAGAATATAGTAAAATGGTAAAAGCAAAAAGTAAAAACGCTAAGTCAACCAAAATTTACCAAAGTCATAACAAAAATCTTAGGGCTCTCCACAGCCAGTTTAAGACTGTGGAAGAGCTGGATTAATTAAAATAATATTTAATCAAAGCAAACCATGTGAAAAGAAATCAGGGTAAATTGGTAAAAGAATTGTGTGGAATTCTCAGGAAGCTCTCCTGGACCAAGATTTTTACTCTGACAACATCAGCACAGTTCCAACACCCAGTAGAAATATCAAAAATTTACTAATTCATGTTGTAATTTTAAAAATTCAAAAACGGTGAAGGAATAAATTGGAAAATAGTAATGTCAGAATTATTAAAAATTGAAAATTAATAATTAAAATCTTAATTTTTGACATAAGGTGTAGAATACCATTTCAGACCCTCATAAAAAGTGTTACAAAATATGAACTTCATTCAATCACAAATTAAATGAAAAACAGATTTGACATAACAGCAACAGCTGCATTGTCAGAATTATTTAAAATTCTACATGTATAATAAAATGGTGAAAAGTTTACAGGAGTCTGGTAATTCCCTTTCCGACATAGGGTAAAAGTTTTATAAAATTTCAAGTCGGTTTGACTGACAAAACTGCCGTAGAAGTCCCGTTCTGTTCTGACAAAACTGCCGTAGAAGTTCCATGGCCGCCGCCGCCCTCACACGGTGACGCGCCGCTGCAGAGCACCTCAGACCACCGCGCAACCTCCCTCGTGTTCGCCTTGGCACGCTGAAGCTTAGCGTGGAACCCATTACTTCTCTCCGGCGGTGAATCGTCGTTGGCGAGCTTCGCCCGTAGCCGCCGCCGCACCCCGCCGGTAGAACCCCCTTTCCCGGCCATCTCCGGTCGCCGCGCCACTGCCTACGTGTGCGCACAGGTCCACTGGTGCCTATGGTGGAACCGATTCGGCCTCTCCGGCGCTAGTTCGCCGTCGGCGAGCTTCGGAAGGCCGCGCTCGCTCTGGTCATCGCCATGTGGGCCTGGCCGACAACCGCGATTCGTCAGCGCCGTCTTGCGCCAGCGACATCGAGCTCCACCTATCGATCGCGACACGCCCGCGGGGTCCGCGCGTCGATCCTTGTGCGATGCGCCATGGCGCCATCTGGGCCGGCGTGTCGGCGCTTTGCTGTGTGTAAGCAGCCGAAAAGGAAAGCACTTTTCCCGTGAAAGCGTACTTTCCATTTTCGGCAGTTTTCTGATTTTCAGCATATTTCAAAACCTAGAGTATTCAAACTTGAATATCTTTTGAACTATCTGTCCAAATTTGATGAAATAAATTTCTAAATTCATCTAAAATCATGTAGATTCAGAATATGCAAAAATATTTCAGAATTGAATTTTATTTGAAATTTTGAATTCAAATTTAAATAAAGGATTAGAAATATGTCATACATCAAAATTTTGCAAATGACCACCAAATTTAGTAAAATAAATTTTGTTAGATTCCTTGTAACCTCAGGAACCAGAATATGTAAATATACTTAGGGTTTGTTATAAGAAAATTTTAAGTTATTAAATATGTGGTAAAATGGTGCAATAATGTTAATCCAAATAAACTAAATCTTTAAGTTGCAAATAAGAACAAATAATTCATGTAATCATTTCTGAATTGTGAAGTTATTTTATTTGAATATTTCCATCTGATTTATTTTTGGCCCTATTGAAATTTGGTATTTGTTATGTGTTGCCATACGACGTGTAGAACCCGACAAACCCGGTGTATTCGACAATCAAGAGACAGACGTCGAGGAAAGTCAATAAGGCAAGCAATCCCTTTGATCATATTGAACCCAGTTTTATAAATGTTTTCATTAAATGATTTACTTCATACTTTATTTTATTAAAGTCTGCTATATTATGAAAACTGGTAGTTGTACCTGTAGTTTAATAAAACTCCCTTGATAAGTATGGATTTGTGAACCTTGAAAACCCCTAGAATAACGAAGACATTATTTGATGTCAATATGGGTCACTTACACTGAGTGTTATGCTTAGCCATGCTTAAAGCAATATAAAACTGTGACATAATTAAAAATGTTGGTTATGACATTTAAATGGGTATGACTATTTTTGTAGTTGGTATTTTGGTTGGAAAATGAAAATAAAACTATGGTTTAGATGCGGGCAATTATTGGCAATAGCCGGGAGTGCATGTCTTTGCACGTAGTGTAGGGTGGAGATTATTGCCCGTGTTCGATTAAGGACCGAACTATGGGTTGTTTTCAGACCAAGAATTATCATACAACCACAAGTGCTGGTGTGGGACAGCTCTAACTTATTAAGTTATTTAAAACTGGCTTTGCACTTGGAAGGCCGGAGTAGTACGAGCTGTTTCTTAATGAATTGCTCGACAGGACGTCCACACCGAGGTGATCATGGAATAAACGTCTACCAATATAACGGTGTACGCCATACTGTGGGTAGTTCCATCATTTCTATGCTCTGAGTTCTTACTCCACAGAATGGGTTTATCGTCACCGTGCTGGTGCAAAGTAAGGATTAAATAATGTAACAGTTATAACATGACTCTCTGCGGCACACCAAAGGAAGTGTGCAAATATCGATTGCTCAAAGAGTCAGTCATGTCTTGTGGGTAAAGCTGTGTACCTCTGCATAGTGTAAAACTAATCGATTAGCCGCGTCCGCGGTAATGGACACTTGGTAAAGTCATCACATAGTTAGCAGTTTTGTTTATTTTCATAAAATGTGGTTTCTACCGTGTGTTGGTGAACTCTATTGTGTGTCAGTAGAACTGGTTTTGGTTATAGTCATTTTACCCATGTTCAAATTTTTATTTACTCGCTCTTACTTACTGTCATTTTAACTAATGTGCTTTTAAGCAAATTTTACTAAAATTATTATTCTGTATTTACATTTCAAACTGGCTTTCTGCAAATTAACCTTAATAGCCTTCCATTGGAATGACCTGCATGTATTTTAGGAATTGCAAAATTTTTGCGCGTACCTAAGTACTCAACTTGCCTTTGTTGATGTTTTTAGGTGAAGAATCAGATTACCCCGATGACTCATATGTTGATGCAAGATACGGGGAATTTAACGTTGAATTTTTCTAAGGTTTTTCCTTGTCAGTTGCCTGTGGGACAATGGGTTAAAAAGGCATACTAAAAGAAGTTGTCTCCACTGCAGTTTTACTTTTGGTATTGTATAAACATTATGTAACCTTACTTTCGCTGTGTAATAAAGTTTGTGTATGTATGACTGTGATATCAATTTGTATTTGTGCGTACTAGCTACTGATCATGGGACTAGTACTGTATGCACATGGTATCCATTTTTGGTATTCATTATAAAAAATGGGGGCCTTACAGCTTTGCATTCTATGCACGACTTGTTGAGTGCTTTATGTTCTCACCATTGCCATAACAAAATCATCAGTTAAAGAAGAGTTTACACCTGCTTTGGAGGGGGAGTATCAAGAGAAGGCGAGTCTCTAGGGAGCGAACCTTGTCAGTTGCCTATGGCATATTGATGGATTTTTTAATGAAGTTTCTGTTCCACTGCTATTTTATTTATTTGAGTTTAAACCATGTGTGGCATAATAATTTAGCATAATAATTTAAGGTCTTTTATACAATAAAATAGAGTTTTTATTATGTTTCCACTGTTTATGATTGTGATATTTTATCTATGTTGCCATTGTATGAACTAGCATGATTATGGACTAGTGCACTATACACAGAGGATCTGAATTTGCATATCCGGTTCGTGACAACTATCCAATTATGTACTATACACACATAATCACACAGAATTATATCGACTCACACAAAATCACACCAATTAGTTTCACACGGAATCACCACACACAACGTCTTGCCACTTCTCCTAGTCTAAATCATTTTTCACCCTTATTAGTTAAAGCACAACCTATGCCATCATCAAAATATCATTGTGTGATTACACATGGCACACCTTTTTCATAAAGATATTCCATAGTCACTTAGTAATATTTGAGTTTTGCAACTTTCAAAATGACATCAATAACCCGTTGCATGGCTAAGAACATTGATCACGTCTAAACTAAACCACGTTGGTTCTACAAAATTGACTAAGTAGAATATAACCAACCTAGGGTGACAAATGATCATGGCATACTAATAATAAGGTAGGTCTAAATAAAATAGGTTGCAGAGCTATTCCCGAAATAATAAAAGATTTGATACTTTGAACTAGCATACAATAATTTAAAACAAAACAACTTTTGTAAAAGTTGGGTGTTGTTTTCTTTATCTTTGGTCTTCGACTTCATTTACCTTCAACTCCTTGGAAAGGCTTCCAGGCATCCAGTACGTCTAATGAAAGAGATAGAGTAAATACATACAAACCTCAAAAATACAAATAAAATCACTTGAAATTGAGAATGGATGATAATGAATGGTATGGCTTGATATTAGGTTAATTTAGAAACTTGAACAGGCTCAATCGGAAATCGTATGAAAAAGAACGGTCTTCCGAAAGTTTGATCGGAAAGGAAAATGCTAATAAATGAGAGGAAAGAGAATATGTTAGAGAGTATTCATTCAAATTTAAATTAACTAATAGAACATATACTGACATGTGGGTGCACGCTCTATGGACAAGTTTACCAAGAAGGAAAGCGGTCCACGGTGAACTGGGCATATGGAACGCTAGCTCTGATGGTAAGGTCCACATGTAAGTGACTTGGTTTAAATTATTGTATGCTAGTTCAAAGTTGCGATGTGCCACATGGGCACTAACGTGATGCTTAGGTGGCGACACATGGTCAAGTGACGTGAGTGCTGACGTAGATTGGTGATAGTAACACTGACACATGGGGACTGGTCACCAGCGATGGCGGTGGTGCTATGGCAAATGGCAGCCATGGCGGTGGATTCGGGTTTCAGCCGAGCAAGGGATGCAACATGGAGAGGAATATGAGCCGAACACCAGAGCACGATCTGTTTCACCGGTAGCGACCTGATCTAACAGACGACGGCATGGTAAAAGAGGTGGCGTTGGTGACATTGGACGATGCCCTGGTACGGGGAGGCGCGCATAGGGTACAACCCCGGGATAGCAAACTCAACGGTGAGAACTATGGCGGCAAAACTGACTAGCTGTAGCGGAATTTGGTGATGAAGTGGTGGCGAGTGGACATGGGAGAGATGAGCCCAATCTGCACGCATGACGGAACAAACTCAAAATCGACGAACAGAAAAAGTATATCGAAGGGTGGAACACGAGGTGGCAAGATTTGAATTTCAAGGCACTCACTAAGGCATTGGAAACTTGATGGCGAATACTTGATGCGGCGGAGGACAACCTGACACGAAGAAAGAGGAGTTGGTGATGACAATCTGGTGCTTGGATGTTCCAATCGGTGGATTAAATCAGCAAAGGACAGCGAGCCATAGCTGCAGTCGGAAGGATGTAGCCTGAGGAGCGATGACGACGGAGATCTGCATGGCACGGTGTGCCGTATGACTCGAAGAAGATGACTGGGGCGACGGCGCATAGAGGGGTCTCGGGTGGTAGGGCTAGGGCAAATGGATGCGGTGTGACTTGGAGATGCGGAAGGCGAGGTCTAGGTGTCCATTTATGGACAACGAAGGTGGTGCGAAGGTGAAGTCCGTGACGAAGATGACAGTGGCAACAAAGTCTGGGGTGGCCACAGGCAGGGTTCCAAAATTCGGTGAATTTCGGCGAAATTTCGGATTTCAGACCATCCCGAATTCTAAAGTACCGGCCGGAAAAAAAAAGGTTAAAAAAATTGAATTTGCTATAGTAACCAAAAATTTCGGATTTTTTGGATGAAATTTCGTGTGTTTTGGCCGGTTTTGAAACTTTTAGGGCTAGATTTGACCAGATTTGGTCCAACAACCTTTAGGAAAGTCATCTCCTATGAAAATTTGTTGAAAAACCGAATTTTTTAAATATTTTAAAATTTTGGCAGAAACACTGTCAGATTTTTATAAAATTGTACAAGCTTGATAATAATCTGAAAATTTTGTGGTATTATCCTTAGTAGTTTAGTATCATATATAAAAAATTTAAAAATAATTTAACTTTATTTTTTATCTTTAAAAAATCAAAAACAGAATGAACATAATTGGGACAATTATATTGTCAGAATTTTATAAATTTTCTTGAGTGTGATTATGATCTAATTTTTTTTTAAGAGATTAATAATTCACTCAGTACCATTATGTAAATTTTTTTAAAAAATTTAACTTTGTTTGTATGGTCAATCAAATATATGTAAGCATTAAACTTTGTTTGTTATATTATATTTCAAAAATCAAAAAGAAAAGAACATAAATGGTACTGTGCCTTGTAAGAATTTTATAAATTCACTGGAGTGTGATCATGAATCAAAATTTTTATGGGATATTAATACTTTCCTTATCACCATTCTGTAAAATTCTAAAAAATATTTATGGTTTACATAATTTTTCATTTTGTTCAAGTTTGCCGGTAAACCTTTTGACAGGGCAGTAGTACTGTTAGAATTTTTAAACATTCATAAAGTTTGATCATCATCTGACAATTTTATGAGAGCATTATAGATACATCATAACCATGCACAAAAAATTTCAACAGTTTCTAACTTCATTTGTACCATTTTCCATTCGGATCAAACTTGTCGGTCACTGTTCTATCAGGAAAGTGCCACTCTCCAAATTTTTTAAAATTCCTCACATGTTATAATCAGCTGAAATTTTTGTGAGAACATTAGTTATGGATCATAACCATGCACAAAAAATTTTAACAGTTTATAACTTGATTTGTACCATTTACCATTCGGATCAAACTTGTGGGTCAGTGTTTTATTAGGACAGTACCACTCTCCAAATTTTTAAACATTCCTCAGATGTGATAATCAGCTGAAATATTTGTGAGAACATTAGAAATGTGTCAGAAACCTCCAAAAAAAATTTCAAAATTTTTTGATAACATTTAGACCACTTTTCAGCCAGTGCAAAAAACCCAAAATTTCGGGTTTTTTCGCCGAATTTCGGATTTTTATTTCCGGAATGGACCGGATTTGAATTTTCAAATTCAAATTTCGTCCGAAATATTTCTGAAATTTGAAAATTTCGCCGAAATTTGGCGATCCGGCCAGAAACGAAATTTATTCGGAAACCAAAATTTGAAACCTTTGGCCAAGAGGAAGACGATGAACATGACGGGCTAACTGGTGGAGCCAGACTATCAGCGAGAGAGAGAACGAGCACGACTGGCTGGCATCGATGGGCTTTGCTGAGGTGGTGGGCCAGTTGAGAAAGAGGAATGGATATGGGCCGGCACAATAGAAAATAGTCCATGAGAAAAGAAAAGGAATTGGGCTAAACCAAGACATGGCTTAAGAGGGTTTCCGAAAAAGAGATTGAATTCTAAATTAAAGAAAAGTTTAGAAATTTAAATAAATATAAAAAATACCAAATAAATTCATAAAAATTCTTAAAAAATACAGAAAAATACTTCACAACACAAGGAACCCAAATAAATCTGGTTTTGATTTAATTGACTTTTAGATTATTAAAATTATTTTTATTATTTTTTTAAATCTTTTATTAAGTTTTTTTAACTCTAGAAAAAATCGATGAATTTTTTTTGGAATCTAATCTAGTAAAAAAAAATTAAAAAGTGAACGAAATTAGTATGATGCGGAACGTTCGCTAGCAAGCACCAAAAATAAGCTCCAGATTTTTAATTCCAGAGGGAATCTCTCCATGCACAACTCGTCCAACCCGCACCGCCACCTACGACCGGGCAAAACAATGCCTGTATTTCTGTCTCGTCTCATCTCGTCATTTCCGTCCAGGTCAAGCACACCACTACAGCAAGACACCGCTTATATGTTCTTCCAAAGTTCCTTTAATTCCCCTTTCCACATCACCTTTTCCTTGTTCTTATTCCTATCTTTTCTTTTTGTTTACTTTTTTCTCTTTTTCCAACGTTCTATAGGACTCCTGTGTTTCCACGACTCACTGCATCAGTTCTTAACTATTGTCCATTAACTAGCTTAATTAGGTATTTGTTATCACTTTACTTCGGCATTTCTGCTCCATTCGCCAAGAAATGGCCATGCCGATGCCGATGGGGTCGCCCGCCGCCAACATGCCTCCGATGGGGCCGATGCCCGCAATGGACATGCCGATGCCAGCGATGCATACGGCCTTCTTCTGGGGCCACCGGTTGCAGGTGCTCTTTCCCAACTGGCCCGGAGACCGCGCCGGCGTCGGTATGTACTTCCTCTCCCTCCTTGTCGTTCTCGCGATGGCCGCGCTCGCCGAGGCTCTCTCTGCGGCGTCCCGCGGGCTCTCCCGCCGCCGGTCGTCCGCGGTGCTGCTGATCACGGGGGTCCATGCGGCGAAGATAGGGCTGGCGTACCTGGTGATGCTCTCTGTGATGTCGTTCAACGCCGGCGTGCTCCTCGCCGCCGTTGCCGGGCACGCCGTCGGTTTCCTCGTCGCTCGCAGCGGGGTGCTTGGCCGCGCCACACGTGATGATGTCGCGCCGAACGATGCTCTCCCTCCCTCGGACTCCAAACCTTAATTAGATACTGAAATTTGTTGCGTCGAGAGGGACACTGAACATGAAATGCTTTCTTTTCTTCACTGAAGAAAGTTATGTAGTTTCTGCTGATGTACCGTGCAAATTTTAATTGGTAAAATCGACCGGGTTAGGGGCTCCGTAATTTTCTTGGAGACGAGTATGAAGACCATTGCATAGATTGAATACTGTCATATGTGTGCTATTACTATATTGCTAGTCGTTAGTGATTACGGTGCCTCTTCAGTTATAGCAAGCCTATCATGGTTTTGTTTTTTTGTGCTCAAATTAGCCTAATATGAAAACAACCTTATTCAGACATTGGAAGAGAAAAACGCCTAACGCTCTCAGTTCATAGCAAATTCATAACGGTATAAGCAAGTTTTACGGACCGAAGAGAGTTCGGGCAAAGGGATGTGACAGCAAGGCAGCATCAGGCAGAGACCAAGAAAGCAAGAGCCAGTTCCACCCTTCCACCTCTCACCCAGAGCCAGAGCCAAAGCCAGAAGGCCGGATTGTTGTAGCAAAGCTTCTGGATCGATGTTACCAGCACCTTTTCTGTCGCTACTGAACTTCAGAAGTTTCGAGTCTTCTGTTGTCGCTCAGCTCCTGTTGTCGCAGTTGTCGCCAAACGTCAGAAGTCGCGTCTTCAGTTGTCCGTGATCTTCGGTTGTCGCTGAACTCTAGTTGTTGCGGTCTTCAGAACAAACACCTGCGCAGCCGAAAAGAAAAACAGAAAATATACTCAGTTGAATTTCTTTTGGCGTGGCGATGCAACATCCAGAACGTGCTGCTCGTGAAGGAGGTAATATGTGCTGTGGAGAAACAAATCTCCAGGAAGCTGTACGGCAACAGAGCAACAGAAGGAAGATAGAGAAGAGAGAGAAGCGTGAGTAAAAAAGCTACATGTTCCCATCGATAATCGGCGTGACAAAATGATATTGATGGTTATCTGCGTGTGAAAGTGCATCTAGGCACTTATGTTATTTTGGTGATTAATGAATGTTATTTTGGTGATTAATGACAAACACTCATAATGACAATCTATGTAAATTAAGTAAATGCTTAACTTAGTGCTTAGCAAATGACAAACCTCTAATATGATTATATTGCTATGAGACTAACTTGTTATTGCCTAGTTGAGTATCAGTCTCATCTATTTAGAGGAAAATCAAATAGGAAGGTTAAGCAAAGATAAGGTATGCAATTTTGGTATCTATTCTATATTTGTTATTGCATTCCTTTCGTGCAAATGCATAGTGAACTCCAAGTAGCATGTTGATTATATATATGCACATTGGTTCATGTCATATTTATTTGTGCATATATATTCATTTGAGTTCATTATGGTATGCATGTATTAACTAGAGTTAAACTTCATATTGCTATAGATTGACTTGGTGCATGCATGTTTTATTTGTATATCTTCTCATGCAATTCTCTTAGTGAAGTTTATCTAGTGTTGGATCACATATTTACTCTTACTCCAAATGTTATTTGCACATGTACAATTCGTGTATATTCTATCATGTGCTTTATTTAAGTAAAGTCTGTGATCCTTGCCATGATTTAATTGATTCATCATATTGGCAATTATCTCTCTAGTGCATATAGATCAATTACATATTCATCATGATGTACTTAGTAGAGAACATTTCTTATGTCAAGTGTTTCCATTTATATTGTGCTTCTTTATATGAAACACTTGTTGTAATCAACTGCTCACAAATATCAACTCTATTCATATCTATTGAGCTTTTGGGACTAATGTCTTTCATGAGTAGTTTGGAAAGAATTAGGTCCCGTCTGTGTATGATGACCAAGGTATCTTGGAGGATGATCATTAAGCTGAGGTCAACAAGACGGCGGTGTCACCAAGAGTTGAGGACTAAGTCAAGAGCGACTTGGCGTGGAGATCGTCAGAGAGGATGATCAAGTCAAGGTTGATAGGACGAGAGTCTCATGAGGTGAATCGAGTCGAGTTGGACAAGGCGAAGATGTCATCAATTATATGGTGAAGGTCTTCATGCATCGACATCAAGAAAGAAGACTGCAAGTGACTATGTCTAGACTTATATTATCTTTGATTTAATTTGAGTCTAAGGATTGCCGTACTATTAAGAGGGATGCGATGTCGAATGACTTTTAGATGTGTCAAGTGCTCAAGTGATCCATCCTTGTGAATCTTAGAAAGAGAGTGGTGTTGGTAGTCTTGGAAAGTGAGGGTTGTAGGTCTCTCTTGATTTCTTTGTGAAATCTGTGGTTATCCTTTGAGTTTTGGGTAGTGAGACCTTGTTATTTGTGTAGCCCTCGTTCTTAGCTTTGGGAGAGTCCAAAATCTCTGAAATCGAGTCCGAGTCAAAAGTTATGCTCGTTTTTGTCGAGCTGCTCGGTCTGATTCGGACTATCCGGAGTTAGTCCGGACTATCCGGATCATCCGGAGTATCCGGATATTCATCCGGACTCTCCGGGTTGAGTCTCTCTGTTAGCATTTTCTCAGTCAATCCGGAGTATCCGGATTGAAATCCGGAGTCTCCGGATTGTGCGCAGTCTGCCCCCAACGGCTAGTTTTTGGGGAGGTCTATATATAGCCCTTCCTCCCTCTTTTTTGAGAGAGCTTTTTGGTGAGGCTTTTGGAGTGGTTTTTTGAGGGGCTGTGTGGGGGGCTTTGAGGGAGCTTTTACCCTTAGATCTAAGTGATCCCCTTGTGAGAAGGGTTGGGAAGAGTTTGTTGAGTGAGATTTGAGTTGGTTGAGCACTTGATTTCATCTCCAAGTTTGTTCTTCGTGAGTATTTGTTACTCTTGGAGGTTGAGGACTCCTAGACGGCTAGGAGGTCGCCTACGAGCCACCGGAGCTTTGTGTGGTTGGCCGTGGGAAGTTTGTGAAGGCCGGTTCCGCCTCCGTAAGGGAAGGAATCAAAGGAGTGAAGACCGCGAGTGCATTTGTGCAACACCGGAGGAAGAGGGTTGAAAGAGACCCGGCTCAAGTGTGACCGAGCCGCCTCAACGGAGACGTAGGATCCTCAAGGATCCGAACTTGGTGAAAAATCATCGTCTCCAAGTTTGCTTCTTTCTCTTGCTTTAGCATTTGATTTTGAATCTTGAAATTGCCCGATCTACTCTTTTGTTGTGTTTGGCTCTAGATCTACAGTATCCCCATGTACCTGATGGTATTTAGATCTTTTGTATTCAAGTAGATTGTTGAAAAATTGCAAAGATTTAAAATCTCCATTCGAAGTCCTCAATCCGGAGTATCCGAATCCCTGAACCCGGACAGTCCGGATAATCCGGAGTATCCGGATTGAATACCCCGGACACTCCGGGTTAGGACCCTCGGGATCGGACTATCCGGAGTATCCGGATTGCATAACTCGGACAGTCCGGACTATCCGGAGTATCCGGATTGAATAACCCGGACACTCCGGATTGTTCAGGAAACTCGGGAGATTTTATTTAGCTGCATATTTTATTCCGCTGCATTTAAGTTACAAAGTTTTTAATCCGCCTATTCACCCCCCCTCTAGGCGACATCCCCTGTCCTTTCAATTGGTATCAGAGCAAGGTCTCTCTTTTTATTAGACAAAATAAAACATTAGTAGCTTGAGCGTCGAGATGTAGGCATTTCCTTTCTCCTTTAGTTGGAGCAACTTCATTCAATGGAGAGGAAAAGCCGACATCTACGATCCACCATATTTGGGGGCTCATGGATTTAAAATGAGAAGTCATAATTAATTTCCATGAAGCATAATTTGTGCCATCTAGCACAAGTAGATTATGTGAGTGTTCTAATCCTCTAGTCGACATCCTTTACTCTCTAGACGGTTAAGTCTAATATGCAATCTCAAGAGCGCTCATGAAATGTGGATAAAGCTTCAAGAGCTTCAAGAACTAAGGAATCTCAAGAGCGCTCATGAAATGTGGATAAAGCTTCAAGAACTATTTGAATCATCCACTTCTATTGAGGATTGCACTAAGGAAGAGATGTCGGGAGATGAAACATCAAGCTCCACCTCAAGCTCAAGTGATGAAGAACCGACATCTCCATCAACCTCAACCTCCGCCTCAAGTGACGATGAAGATGCTCTTCCATCACAAATCCGTTGCTTCATGGCGAAAGGTAAGAATGAGGTAAGTGACGATGATGATGATGAGCTCACTTATGATGAACTTATGAATTTACTAGAGGAGCTCAATAAATGTCTTGGAAAGGAGAAAAAGAAATATAAAATTTTGAAGCTTGAACATGAATCACTTCGAAATGATTATAATATGCTTCAAGAAAATCATGAATCCCTCCTTTCCAAAGAAATTCATAAGCCTAAGGTGGACATAGGAATTACATGTGATTTAATTGATGAAATGTCTTGCTTAAATGTTAATCCTAATATTTCATCAAAATTTGACATGTCCACCTTTTGCAATGATTTACCTTGTTGCTCAAATTCAAATGTTTCCACTTCCTCTATGCATGTTGAGACTAATCTTGTAGAGGAAAACAATGAGCTCAAGGCCCAAGTCATTAGATTAGAAAATGACTTGAAGAAGTGCGTAAAGGGAAAAGCCGTTCTCGACGAGATCTTGAGCAAGCCAAGGGCGCCTCAAGATAAGCGAGGACTCGGCTACATCTCCAAGAGGGAGACTAGCAAGACAAGGCACAACGAAAGACTCTCGAAGATCATCAAGTGCTTTGCTTGCAACAAGAAGGGACACTTCGCCTCCGTGTGCCCTAATAAAGTGGAGATCAAGCCACAACCATCAACAATGAGGCGAACCGACAAAGAGCAAGTCAAGAAGAAGAAGAGACGCTCAAAGCCTACTTGCTACAATTGTCGGAAAAAGGGACACATCGGTAAGGATTGTCCCAAAGGTATTACTCCTAAGCCTATTATCGTCAATGATCATTATTTGCTTAGGAAGGACAAAAATGGCAATGTGTTTGCCAAGTTTGTCGATTCTCCCAAGTATTTGCAAAATTATGATATTCAATTGCTTAGGAGAAATGAATCTAGAAATGTGTTTGCTCAAAATGCTAGACTTCCTAAGACCAAGAAAAATCATGTTGATCATGTGCTTAGGAAAAATAACAATAGCAAACCATTTGCTAGATTTGCTAGATCTTCTAAGCCCTTGCATTGTAATGATTATTATGTGCTTAGAAAGGATCAAACTAGAAATGGATTTGCTAAAAATGCTAAAACTCCTAAGCCTCCTCAATTCAATTCCAATAATTCGCTTAGGAGTAATAACAATCGCAAATCCATTGCTAGTCATGTTAGTTCACCTAAGACTATTAATGTTAGGGCCATTTGGGTTCCAAAATCTATTGTGACTAACATTTTTGGACCCAACAAAAATTGGGTACCAACAAGTGCCTAGAAGTTTATTAGGTGCTTGGAGATGCATTGGAAAGCTTTGGCTCAATCAAGAGGATGATTCCATCATGTGCAAAAAGAAGCCAAGCTTGAAGACATTCACTTCAATCATAAACCAATGCCATCTCGGGTAACAAGTATCTAATTTGATTACTATTTAGCTTATAGCCTTGTGTAGGTTATATTGCATTATTCATGATAATCAATTTAGATTGCTTGTTATATGCTTGCTCATGCTTATTAGTTGTTCTAATTGCAATCTTGAGTAAGTTTGGGATAGTGGCACATTAAGGGGGAGTGCTAAATCATAACCATGTATATTACATCCCTACATGTGCCCATATTTATATAAGTGCAAATATATATTTTCAAAATCAAGCCATTTAGCCAAAAGTCAAAATTTTGTATACCATTAGTATTCTTGTGAAAAACTAGTTGCAAAATGTATACAAATATATTTGAAACGTTTTCAAAGGTTTTGGCTTCACAAAATCTATTTTGAAAAGAAAATGAGTTTCATGATCAAAATCTAGATAGTAGTATCTTGTTTTGGATTTAAACTTATAATTTTCATAGAATTAAATGT
Source organism: Otatea glauca (assembly GCA_036346275.1). Taxonomy (NCBI): domain Eukaryota; kingdom Viridiplantae; phylum Streptophyta; class Magnoliopsida; order Poales; family Poaceae; genus Otatea; species Otatea glauca. The sequence continues at coordinate 23,491,522 of CM070719.1, read as the reverse complement.
AAAATGAATTTGAAAGTAATTCCAAAACAAAAATCCTAGAGTTGGTCATTCTTAACAATTCTTGTGTTCAAAAGATCTTCAAAAGACCAACCTAGTGAAAGTTATTTGATTTTGAAACTACATGAAAAACTATATTTGACCCATAATTGTCATACTATTGCACTTAGTGAGTTTCTCCGTTTGGACCGGATCTTGTGTAGTATCTTGGTTCAAAATGGTATCTTAGACTCATACACAAAATTCAAATCTCAATATCACATCTTATTCTTCATTTGAATCTTGTGTTGAAATATTTGGCTTTGTTTTACAAGTAGCTATTTCAAAAGGACCATTTTGGTCAAAAGTCAAATCTTATGTTTAAAAGGCCCAAAATTGTGAAAAGCTTTGTAAAAGTATTCTAATATGTATTTCAAATGTTTTACAAGCTTTCAAAATAAAAATTCTATATTGAAATCAATTTTAGCCCGAAAAGTTTTTGGTTTGAACTAAAATAGCTTATTCAAGCATTTTGCTCAAATCTTAGCATTCAAGTTGGATTTCATTATAAATGTTGGCTAGAAACCATCTTGATAATCAATTCTAAGCCATGGAAATTGAAATTGCATGAAATCCAAATTGATTTGTATTTTGAGGCTTTTTATGAAAAACTATTTCCTATTTAACTTGCTTCAAAAAGGGTTAAAAGCAAAATATTTGTTTGAAATGCAAAATCTTATGAAAATAGTCTTCTAAAATGTTTTCAAATGCATTTCAAATGTTTTCAAGTATCTAACCCTTGGCTAGAAGCTAAAAGTCAAACTTTAGCCTAAAAGGATCTTTGTGATCTTGCTTTTGCATTTAACTTCAAATTTTTCTAAAGCAAAATCTATTTGGAGTTTGAAAAAGTGGTCAATACAAAACTCATAGGGTTGGTCATTTTAAGCATTTCTTTAGTTCAAAGTTTTTCCAAACGACCAACCGTTCAAAAGTTATAGCCATTTGAATTTGGCCAAAATCATCCAATTGACCCAAAATGACCCGTTGTTGCATTTTGTGGATTTCGCTATTTGAATTGGATTTATTTGCATATCTTGGATTGAAACAGTATTTCTTACTCATACAAAGCTATGAAAGCTCAAATCTCCATAAATTTCAATCCGGAATGCATTTTGAACATTTGGCGAAAATTCAATTTCTTTTCAAACCTACAAAGCGCATTTTGTCATATCTTTTGAACGAAAATTTCTTTTAATGAAATTCTTATTGGGAAACCTTCTAAATAGTCCAATGTTTATTTCTGGAAAGTTTCAAACCATTTGGACTCAATTTGAAAAAGTTTTGATTTTTCTTCTCTTTGAGTAAAAATCATGCCTTCAAAGCAAAATTTGGCATATCTTTTGATTGGAGACTCCTTTTTGGAAAATTATTTTTGGAAAAGTTTCTTGGGAGTCTAAATAATGTTTATGCCTAATTTCAAATAATTTCAACTTAATTTGAAATAGTTATGCCTTTTTCTCTCTTTCGATCTTATTTGGCATACTCTTGCATTAAGTTGGATTTTACGATTTGAATGGATTTGATTATGCAAATAGGCTTATAAACATCTCTCTAAATCATATGAAGCCATATAAGTGCATATTACCATTCAAAACTCATTTGGTTCCATTTTGAGGATTTGGTGAAAATCTTAATGTTTTATGTGTTTCATATGCAAATTTCACCATATTTCTCAAAATGAAATTTATTTATTGAAAATCTTTGTTATAAAACCTTCTCTCACATATGGAGTTCATATCTGAAAATTCTCAAATTTATTTGAACTCATTTGCAAGATTGTTAACTTTATTTGACTTAGTGTCAAAACTAAACCTCCAATGCCCATTTTGATCTAATTTTTGATTGGAGGGTGATATTTGAGAAAATCCTTTTGGAAAAAGTCTCTTGGATGTTCATGGATCATTTCTGCAAAATCTTATGGCTATTGGACTTCATTTGATCAAGATTTGATCCAAATTCAAAATGTTCAGTTTTAGGGATGAAGCTGAACAACCCGGAGTATCCGGGTAATATATCCGGACTATCCGGATTATCCGGACACTCCGGATCAAAAACACCGGAGTATCCGGTTGTGCAACTGCCCAAATTCAAATTGCTATCTATACTTTCTTGCAATATCTTGTTCATCCTATTTTTGGGTTTCTCCTTTGCTCAAATCAATATTCAGTCTTCATAGCCCTCAAGAGGATTTGAGTCGGATCTTCGCGTTGATGATTTTTGTATTTGAGCAATAGTTTAAAAGTTATAATCGACTTTGTGCTGCTATTTGAATCTTTTTGAGATTTTAAGAGTTTTAAATTGGCATCTTGGCAAGCCTTTCAAGATGAAAACTAAGTGAACTTATTCATTGTTCCAAGCTTCTAAGTGGAGCATATCTATTTAAGTTTTCATTCCAATGAAAGTGCATATTTTGGCTAAGTTATTTTGGAAATTGGATTTAATTGTAACTTAGCCTCAAAATGTTTTCTCTCTTGCATAACTTCGAGTTTATTATGGAAAGGAGAAAATTTCCCTTGTAAGCTCAAGAGTGAGTTTGAATGTGTTTTACTCATTGTCTCTCTTACAAGTGGGTGTCAAGATTAAATTTGAATGAGTTTCAAATATTTTCATTATAAAGTGATGTAATAAAATCTTTAATTGATATCTTGAATTGTCTTTGTAGGATCGATATACACTAAACTAGCAATCAGAGGGGGGGTGAATGATTGCGCGGAAGCTAAAACTAAAATTTTGATCTACTAAAAATTCACCCCAATTCGGACTCAAATAATTGCTTCGTATTCAACAAAACAGAGTAGATGCATTCGGTAAATCGCTAATACCCGGAGATCCAACCGTCGGATTGACCTGAAATTTGAACTGTAGAAACTAGATTCCAATACGAATCTAACAAAAAAAGAATCAGCTTGATCGGACATACAGATCAAAAGTTATTAAACTCGCAAGCATGCTGTGATAGATTATGACGAGAATTGACCAAACCCTAATTTCGTGATTAATCACAATCTACAAAAGATTAACCAACGAAACTTTGAGGAACACTAAATTAATGCCCTAGAAAGGTTTTGGATGGATCAAATCAAGATTAAACTTGTTGAATCAAGAGAGACAACGAATCAATCTATAAGAACCAAAACGAGAGAAAACCGAGAAAGTGATTCTTGTAGCAAACCGTATGAACAGTAACCTGCGCGACATCTTGTAGCATCGCGTGGAGCTTTCGGTTCCTGCGTCCAGTTGGCTGAGGAAAATCTGATTCTTTATTTTTTCTTGCTAGTCTGGTTACAATACTCCTAACAAAAGAGTACAAACTCTAATACCTAGCTCTCTCATCTAAACAGGAGACAGCCCTCTCCTATTTATAATGAGCAACAGTTCGCATGCATATCCATCTGGCCCAACATAGCCCAATACATGCAAACTGCCCCAATCAATTATAATCGCACGCGGACGGCCCACCCGCCGACTCGCGTGACTAACCACCTCTATGTGCACCGTTCTCAGCCCGAACGCCCCGCATGACATCCTTGACCACTAAGACCTCAGTTCCTCCCTGAACCTAGTCTCGAACCTCAGTTCCTCCATGAACCTAGTTCCGGTCCCGTCATCGACCACGTTCGCCCTCAAGCAACACCTGCACATGAGTAAACAAGAAACAACTCCGAGCACAAGTCCACGACTTGACTCAACATCAATCCATGCAACCACTCACACGAGCGCATTGCATAAAGCAAAACCATTACCATGCTATCACAAACATATCAAGTAAAACATCTGAAATAGCACATGCCAAAGCACCACACATGCCATGAGCACAACCACTTTGCAATGCCAATTTCATCACTAAGCCAATTTTTCAGCACATGATCTTACAATCTCCCCCTTGATGAAAACATTGGCAACACCACTTAGAATTGAACATTGGCATTCACCTCGCAAGAAAAGTTTTTGAAATCAAAAGGTTTCAAAATCAAAAGCCAAAGTGAAAACACAAAATCTCCCCCTTTGACAAATATTCAAGGTGAAAAACTCCCCTAGGTGAAAATAAGAAAATATCTCCCTAAAAGGAAAAATATGAGTGAATAAATGAATATCACTTATACAAGAACATGTGCATGTGTAAAGTGCATGTAAAAAGTTCTCCAAAGTGGCAAAGTTCTCCCCCTTTGACAATGGATTCATCAAGAACACAAAAGAGAGAAAACAAAATCTTTTTTGTTTCTTTTTTAAATTTGACAATTTTTTTATGTAATGAGCATTCTAAGTCATCCACAAATGTTGCAAATTCATCACCAAGTCATGCTATCAAAAATACTTGCACCCTCAAATCTACACATAGACAATGTAGAATAAGCATAACTAGAAATTAAGTATTATTAACAATTTATTGCATGGCATGATCTCCCTTTCTCAACAATCTCAAAACCTGAAAACATTGAATTTTGTGCACTTTATTGATACTTGAAAAACTGATTCATTGATTGATTGCAACAATAACAATTACAAGGAATTATATGCACCATCAGCCTTACTTTTCAACTATGCCAAGCCTCATTTCATAAGCTTAAGGTTTCATAGTTTCGGTCATACACAACCTCTTCCAAGTTCATATCAAAATGCAATGATAAGCGGTCTCAGTAAAGAAGAAGTGCGATAGTACATAACCTTGATCTTGCATTTACCAACAATCACTCTTTGAGCTTTAGCACTTAATTTTGATAAATTTCATATTTAGCACTTTTTGAGCAGAATCAAGATAGCCAAGAAGGTTCAACCATGACAAGATTTAATTCAAGTTGTCATTCCAATTAAATAGTCATGACATAAACTACACCATATATGCATAAACATGAAGTTGCAATGACCTTGTAGCATAAACATGGCTTCAAATGACATATATGTATGATATATAATGCTCATTACTTTTTCATTGTTTTTCATTTTTTGTTTTTCATTTACTGAAACACACAAAATAAAAGTATGTTAACAAAATTTTACAAAGTTTTCACAAACTCCCCCTCAAAACAACATCTTAAAACTTTCTTCAAAATTGTCACCCAGTGGGATTAATTTTATAAACAAAAGTCTAAAAGAACAGTCCTCTCACTAGGCAAACGAAATAAATTTTCACCAAAAGTCCATTAACTCCCCTCAAACAAATAACCAATGAAATCAAAAGAGAGGTGATGATATACATGTGTTTGAGTTATCACGGTATGTTGATTAAGCATAAGTATGAATCATGATAAATAAATCTTGAACATGAAAAGGCATGATTTAAGATATAACATAATTGAACATGCCATGGGATACATATGAGCATATAAGCAAACATCTCATCTCATACCACAATTAGATATCTGTGAATGTAAAAGATATGAGTGTATAAAATAGCTCACAAAGTAGGTGAAGAATTATCGCACATGCCTCTTGAAGGCCATCTCAAGGGTGAGAACCATCCAAGTCTTGATCACATCTTACAAAAGACCAAGATCCACTAAGCTTCTGTTCTCCAACCCGCATCTGAAAAACCTACATAGCACTAGAAGATGTCGAGGCCTCGGTACTGGGGTTAGAAATAAAGCATTTAGGAATCCGAAGATCGAGACACACGACACACAAAGAAGAGGCACAACACGAGTATTCTTATGCACAAAATCAGATTTGCCCTTTCCCGTGTTTCTAGCAACAAAAGGTGTTTGCATCACCCTAGGCACATAATGAGGAGTAAAGCGTGCTTGTCTGAAATTAGACCTAGCCTTAGTATTTTCTTTCTTTTGTTGTTTGGCTAGTCTAAAGCAAAAATCTACTAAGTGTCCATCTCTACCACAATGAGTGCAAGTGTACTTAACACGATGTCTAGCTTTAGAAACAGAAGCAACATTTGCATTCATCATAGTAGAGGATAAAACTCCAGCAGACTTAAAGACAATTTTCTTAGGCTCATTAATACTCTTAATTTTATCATTGCAAAGAGCCTGAACAACAGTGGGTGGTTTGGTTTCATATGAAGCATAAGGATCAAAACCTAAACCTTTCTTGTTTGAGCTAACCTTAGATTGATCCAAAATCATGTTCAAATTTTTCTTGCCATTAGTGAAACGTTCTAAAGAATTTTGCAAGTAATCAACCTTCTTAGCAAGAGTTAAACAATTATTGCATGGAACGTCCACTTTAGCCTTTTGCTTATGCACGGTTTGAGCATGAAAGAACCTCATGAGTGAGCAAATCATTTGTCATTTGAGAAACTCTAGCATTAGCATCATGCAACTTCAATTCAAGAATTGAACATTTAGAACAAGAAGTTGATTCATCTAAATGTAAGTAGAGAAACTAGCATCTTTAATTTGTTTGCAATTCAAAGCAACAAGTTTCTCATTCTTCTCAATTTCATCTCTAAGCTTATCAAGAGTTGAAGCATGAACATTTCTTAGTGAAGTAAGCTCGAATAAATTAAGTCACATGATTTGCAAGCATCATCATCGGGAATCAAGGATTTAAGTCTAGCAATTTCAGCATTCAAAGATTCAATCAAAACATCATGTTTCTTAATTTTCTTGTTTCTTTTCTCTAAAAGCGTACCAAGACGAACAACAAAGATCTCAAAGCTCATCGTAAGAAGGATTTACCTCGCTTCCCTCATTGTCAAGTTCATCTTGGTTGAGCTGTCCATACTTGCCATGAGACACAAGCTCGTCAAGTCTTGTCTCGCCTTACCTTTGGATATTGTATCTTCATCACCGCTTTGAGTCTACATCACTCAAGTTGACTTGTTCAAGTTTGAAAGAACTCGATGCACAACTTTGCTATTTAGGAAGCTCCTTTTCTTCTTGTCATTGAATGGACGCTTGTACTTTGTCTCTTTCTCCTCCTTCGATGATTTACCCGCAAGTTTAGGACAATTTGGACGAATGTGGTTGAGATCACCACACCGATAACATCTTGAGGGCCACCATCAACTCTCTTCCTCATTCTCACATTCTCGCAAAGCTTTATTAAACGAGAAGAGAGTGATGCCAAGTCTTCTTAGGAAATTCCTCAACTGCTCATCGGTTAGTGAAGATAAGAAAGACAAAGCAAAACTTGAAGAAGCATTATTATGAGACATGCTAGATTGGGAGGTCAAAGCAATTGATTTGTGATCATTCTTCCTAGCAAGAACATCCAATTCATGAGTTTTTAATTTAGAGAAAAGAACATCTAAAGTAAGTGTACTCATGATGATTGATTCTCTAATGGATGTAACTTTCATCTCCCAAATAGACATGTCTAATGCACCAAGCAATTGTCTAGCATTAGCAAAGATCGTCATAGCTAACCCCAACAAAGACGTAAATTGCTAAGAATTTTATTAAAGCGTGCAAAGAAGTCATCTACAGACTCACCGTGTTTCATCTCAAACGCATATATTCTTTTTGTAAATATCTTGGCGAACCTCTTTGATGTTGTTTGATCCTCATGATAGTCACAAAGAGATTTCCATACCTCATATGCGGATCGAAGATGAACTACTCGATCAAGTCGCTACGCCCCAAGCCTGGATGATCAAGTTGCGCGCCTTTGCCGTTTGCTTCAACATGTGCGCGATTGGCGTCGTTGACGTTGTCGTTCTCGTGAACTTCGTGACGGCTTGTAAACCTTCTCCCAAATTGCGAAGCCCTCGCGCTTGGATGTACGCTCCATCTTGGCCTTCCAAAACTGAAAATCAACACCATCGAACACACACGGTTTTGTCGAATAACGATCCATTGATCTAATCACCGATTAAGATAAATTAGAAAACCGTGCTCGATACCACTTGTAGGATCGATATACACTAAACTAGCAATCAGAGGGGGGGTGAATGATTGCGCGGAAGCTAAAACTAAAATTTTGATCTACTAAAAATTCACCCCAATTCGGACTCAAATAATTGCTTCGTATTCAACAAAACAGAGTAGATGCATTCGGTAAATCGCTAATACCCGGAGATCCAACCGTCGGATTGACCTGAAATTTGAACTGTAGAAACTAGATTCCAATACGAATCTAACAAAAAAAGAATCAGCTTGATCGGACATACAGATCAAAAGTTATTAAACTCGCAAGCATGCTGTGATAGATTATGACGAGAATTGACCAAACCCTAATTTCGTGATTAATCACAATCTACAAAAGATTAACCAACGAAACTTTGAGGAACACTAAATTAATGCCCTAGAAAGGTTTTGGATGGATCAAATCAAGATTAAACTTGTTGAATCAAGAGAGACAACGAATCAATCTATAAGAACCAAAACGAGAGAGAAAACCAGAAAGTGATTACTGTAGCAAACCGTGTATGAACAGTAACCTGCGCGATTACTGTAGCATCGCGTGGAGCTTTCGGTTCCTGCGTCCAGTTGGCTGAGGAAAATCTGATTCTTTATTTTTTCTTGCTAGTCTGGTTACAATACTCCTAACAAAAGAGTACAAACTCTAATACCTAGCTCTCTCATCTAAACAGGAGACAGCCCTCTCCTATTTATAATGAGCAACAGTTCGCATGCATATCCATCTGGCCCAACATAGCCCAATACATGCAAACTGCCCCAATCAATTACAACTGCACGCGGACGGCCCACCTGCCGCACTCGCGTGACTAACCAGCCTCTATGTGCACCGTTCTCTAGCCCGAACGTCCCGCATGACATCCTTGACCACTAAGACCTCAGTTCCTCCCTGAACCTAGTCCCGAACCTCAGTTCCTCCATGAACCTAGTTCCGGTCCCGTCATCGACCACGTTCGCCCTCAAGCAACACCTGCACATGAGTAAACAAGAAACAACTCCGAGCACAAGTCCACGACTTGACTCAACATCAATCCATGCAACCACTCACACGAGCGCATTGCATAAAGCAAAACCATTACCATGCTATCACAAACATATCAAGTAAAACATCTGAAATAGCACATGCCAAAGCACCACACATGCCATGAGCACAACCACTTTGCAATGCCAATTTCATCACTAAGCCAATTTTTCAGCACATGATCTTACAGTCTTAAATTGCATGCAAAGAGTATTGTCTTGTATATCATATATATCATGCATGTTGTACTTAGACATTATCAAACTAACTTGGGTCAAATTAAAAGATATTTGTTCCCGAAAATCGTGTGCTTGTCTATTGATGTTCAAGGTATTGGAAAAGGGGTCATCTTCGACGGTGGGATGAAGGAAATGGAGAGGAGCTCCATAGTACGAGGGATCTAAGACCGGGCGCGGTGATCATGACCAATTCGAACATGCGGTGGACAAGAATCGACAAAAGGACGTGTTTCTTTTCTGACCATATTCAATAATGTCTGTGCACACCATTATGCTAAATTGTGGTATTCTAAATGGTGTTGTATTTTTCAATTGGTATGATTAATTGGTATCTTTCAAGAGGTATCCTCTAATCCTAAATTGTTTTGAAGTGTCATCTAACTTGCATTTGGAGTTATCAAGAACTAAAAAGTACATATGGGTGACACATTGCAAAGAGGTATGCCCTTGATAAGTTTATGAAATTCTTGATCATGAAAGTGCATCTTACTTATACAACCTTGATTCATGATCTTGTATACATCTTGTGATCATATAAGCAATTCCTACTTGTGTAATCTTCTTTATATGATCTTGATTGTTAGAATTTGATTTGATCATGAGCATGTGCTTAAATTATATAAATTTGCTATATGATCTTGATGTTTAAAGAATATGTGAAATCATATTCGTGTGTCATGTTTAAGCATCACTTATATTCTAAGAATCATGACTTCTTTAATTTGGTATAACTAGAAAAATCTATTACCTAAATCTTGGAAATAATTGGTATCATACCTTGCCTAGATTTAGGGGGAGCTTAATATTATTGTCCTATTACTAGCTCCTTATCTTTATTTTATTTCTCCCTAATCTTTTATTGAGTGTGCAATCAAGGGGGAGAACAGATTTTATTGAATAAACAATAAGAATCTTTTAAGCACCTTTTTGGGATTAATGACAAAAGGGGGAGAATTTATGGAATTATCAATTGTCCCTAATCGATTGACAAAAGGGATGATTTGTAAGTATGATCTCTTATTGTATCTTTATGCTTGTTTTAATGTTAAAATATCTTAATATTGTCATTTGGTGAAATTGATAATAGGTTTGTCATAAATCACCAAAAAGGGGGAGATTGAAAGTGCATCTAGGCACTTATGTTATTTTGGTGATTAATGAATGTTATTTTGGTGATTAATGACAAACACTCATAATGACAATCTATGTAAATTAAGTAAATGCTTAACTTAGTGCTTAGCAAATGACAAACCTCTAATATGATTATATTGCTATGAGACTAACTTGTTATTGCCTAGTTGAGTATCAGTCTCATCTATTTAGAGGAAAATCAAATAGGAAGGTTAAGCAAAGATAAGGTATGCAATTTTGGTATCTATTCTATATTTGTTATTGCATTCCTTTCGTGCAAATGCATAGTGAACTCCAAGTAGCATGTTGATTATATATATGCACATTGGTTCATGTCATATTTATTTGTGCATATATATTCATTTGAGTTCATTATGGTATGCATGTATTAACTAGAGTTAAACTTCATATTGCTATAGATTGACTTGGTGCATGCATGTTTTATTTGTATATCTTCTCATGCAATTCTCTTAGTGAAGTTTATCTAGTGTTGGATCACATATTTACTCTTACTCCAAATGTTATTTGCACATGTACAATTCGTGTATATTCTATCATGTGCTTTATTTAAGTAAAGTCTGTGATCCTTGCCATGATTTAATTGATTCATCATATTGGCAATTATCTCTCTAGTGCATATAGATCAATTACATATTCATCATGATGTACTTAGTAGAGAACATTTCTTATGTCAAGTGTTTCCATTTATATTGTGCTTCTTTATATGAAACACTTGTTGTAATCAACTGCTCACAAATATCAACTCTATTCATATCTATTGAGCTTTTGGGACTAATGTCTTTCATGAGTAGTTTGGAAAGAATTAGGTCCCGTCTGTGTATGATGACCAAGGTATCTTGGAGGATGATCATTAAGCCGAGGTCAACAAGACGGCGGTGTCACCAAGAGCTGAGGACTAAGTCAAGAGCAACTTGGCGTGGAGATCGTCAGAGAGGATGATCAAGTCAAGGTTGATAGGACGAGAGTCTCATGAGGTGAATCGAGTCGAGTTGGACAAGGCGAAGATGTCATCAATTATATGGTGAAGGTCTTCATGCATCGACATCAAGAAAGAAGACGACAAGTGACTATGTCTAGACTTATATTATCTTTGATTTAATTTGAGTCTAAGGATTGCCGTACTATTAAGAGGGATGCGATGTCGAATGACTTTTAGATGTGTCAAGTGCTCAAGTGATCCATCCTTGTGAATCTTAGAAAGAGAGTGGTGTTGGTAGTGCCGGAAAGTGAGGGTTGTAGGTCTCTCTTGATTTCTTTGTGAAATCTGTGGTTATCCTTTGAGTTTTGGGTAGTGAGACCTTGTTATTTGTGTAGCCCTCGTTCTTAGCTTTCGGGAGAGTCCAAAATCTCTGAAATCGAGTCCGAGTCAAAAGTTATGCTCGTTTTCGTCGAGCTGCTCAGTGCTGATTCGGACTATCCGGAGTTAGTCCGGACTATCCGGATCATCCGGAGTATCCGGATATTCATCCGGACTCTCCGGGTTGAGTCTCTCTGTTAGCATTTTCTCAGTCAATCCGGAGTATCCGGATTGAAATCCGGAGTCTCCGGATTGTGCGCAGTCTGCCCCCAACGGCTAGTTTTTGGGGAGGTCTATTTATAGCCCTTCCTCCTCTTTTTGAGAGAGCTTTTGGTGAGGCTTTTGGAGTGGTTTTTGAGGGCTGTGTGGGGGCTTTGAGGAGCTTTTACCCTTAGATCTAAGTGATCCCCTTGTGAGAAGGGTTGGGAAGAGTTTGTTGAGTGAGATTTGAGTTGGTTGAGCACTTGATTTCATCTCCAAGTTTGTTCTTCGTGAGTATTTGTTACTCTTGGAGGTTGAGGACTCCTAGACGGCTAGGAGGTCGCCACGAGCCACCGGAGCTTTGTGTGGTTGGCCGTGGGAAGTTTGTGAAGGCGGTTCCGCCTCCGTAAGGGAAGGAATCAAAGGAGTGAAGACCGCGAGTGCATTTGTGCAACACCGGGAGGAAGAGGGTTGAAAGAGACCCCGGCTCAAGTGTGACCGAGCCGCCTCAACGGAGACGTAGGATCCCCTCAAGGATCCGAACTTCGGGTGAAAAATCATCGTCTCCAAGTTTGCTTCTTTCTCTTGCTTTAGCATTTGATTTTGAATCTTGAAATTGCCCGATCTACTCTTTTGTTGTGTTTGGCTCTAGATCTACAGTATCCCCATGTACCTGATGGTATTTAGATCTTTTGTATTCAAGTAGATTGTTGAAAAATTGCAAAGATTTAAAATCTCCATTCGAAGTCCTCAATCCGGAGTATCCGAATCCCTGAACCCGGACAGTCCGGATAATCCGGAGTATCCGGATTGAATACCCCGGACACTCCGGGTTAGGACCCTCGGGATCGGACTATCCGGAGTATCCGGATTGCATAACCCGGACAGTCCGGACTATCCGGAGTATCCGGATTGAATAACCCGGACACTCCGGATTGTTCAGGAAACTCGGGAGATTTTATTTAGCTGCATATTTTATTCCGCTGCATTTAAGTTACAAAGTTTTTAATCCGCCTATTCACCCCCCGTCTAGGCGACATCCCCTGTCCTTTCAGCGTGTCTTATCGGAAAAGGCAGTGTAAGATACGCATTATTGTGTTAGTTGTGTCCACGAGATATCGTGGTAGAAAGAGTCCAGGACGTTGAGGAGTTGTCGTTGCCGTTTTTTTACTCTGTGTGCACGAGAGTTTTTGTAGGTGTGTTCAAGTTCTCTCATGGAAAAGCTCTAATCCGAGTCTGCGTCGCCGTCAAGTTGCGTTACCGGTGAAAAAACAATTGGAGCTACGGCAAAAGGTCGTAATCGTCGGCGAGGTGTGTCACCGGTGTTGTGGCCAGCAATAAGAAGGCAGAACTCCTTGGAGATCGTTCATCGTCCTGTGTTGAGTAAAAGTTGGGCAAATCGTAGTTGAGACCGATTGCCTCAATGAGTAAGAGTCGGTGTGTCAAGATTAAAGAGGAGAATGTTAGATATATAATCTTAATATATTTAGTTTAGAGTTTATTTTGGGAAAGTTTGTTTTAGGAAAGGTTTTAGTGCACTCTGAGTAGTACATTGAGTTGTCTCCGAGCCGGTCCGTGTAGATTGGTGTGGTGGTAGTTTGAAAATAAGAGAACAAGCAGTGTAATACACGAAGAGCACATGGCTCATTGGTTTGTTCGTTGCTATTGAGACCACAGTGAAAGGTTCAAGTCCTGCGGCTACGAAGTTTTGAGTTGATTTTTTTCTTTTTCTTTTTTGTGTTCTAACCATTGGTATTAGAGCCGGTGTTGTGATGATAAGGATAGCAAGATCATTGTCTCCATCATCGTCAAGGCGTGTTGCTGGTGGTCTAAAGGAGGCGGCCAACAGCGGCAGCGAGCAGGTGGCTCACACTAGGCCGGTGGTGCGAGACGGGAAGGAGAGGAGCATCATGCTCCAGTATCCATTATTGACTAGTAGCAACTATGTTGCTTGATCAATGAAGATGCAAGTGTACATGGATACCCAAGAAGTATGAGATGCCATTGAAGATGACAACGCCAACAGACACTGAGATAAGAAGGCACTCGCGGCCATCTATCATGGTGGCAGCAGGAGATCCTTCGAACTAGGTCGTTGCTCACCCGCCGACTCCGCTGCAGGTCGTCGTCCAACAGCATGCTGCGTTGCCGCCTGTAGGGGAGCAAGTTCATGTCAGGTGGTTCTCGTGTGCGGAGTGTGGGAAAACCTTCTTCACGCATCATGGGCTTGCTTGCCACGAGAACAAACTGAGGGAAGCCTGCCCAGTTGAATTTCTTTTCACTGATATGACATCCAAATTCTCAAGGTTCTTCAGGGTGCAAACGATCGGCAGAAACTTTGGCATCAAGATCCGAAGCACCTTATCCACCACAAAAGAGTTTTAAACCCTCTCACCTAGCGTTCGCATCTTACTGAGAGCAAGAGTGACCCTTATGACGAATGCATCAATTGATTCCCCTTCATGCATATGAAGGCTATCAAATTCTTTCTTAGCGGTTTGGAGTTTAGCCCTTGTCACGTGCTCAACTCCAACGTACATAGACTTGAAGTCATCCATGGCTCCTTAGCCGTGCTCTTGCCGTTGAGGGCAAAAAGGGTCTCCTCGGGCCGTTGAGGGCACTTGGCTCATTGGTTTGTTCATTGCTATTGAGACCGCAGCTGAAGGGTTCAAGTCCTGCGGCTGCGAAGTTTTGAGTTGATCTTTTTTGTTTTTGTGTTCAACACGGATTAGGCTGAGTTTTGAAATGGCCTGTTGTCTTTGGTAGGCTCAACTAGTCAACCACCCTGTATATATATAATAATAATATATCTCTTACGCCGCGAAGATTTGGAGAGCTCCGGGCGCATGCCGTACGTTTCCACTTTCCTCTTTTTGTTCTGTGTCCGCTCTGTTTATCCAGCCTACAGTGGGACGTTATCCTTTTTGGCCCAATCGTCTCGTCCGATGCTGGTTTTTTCTTCGTGGAAGATTCCTTCATCGCTTGTTCGGCCTGCCCTGTGCCCAGCGTTCTTTTGTGTTGCTTCTGCGATGCGTTGGGCCGCATCGCTTCGGTCGTCGTTGCCCTCTCCGCCCCTCGGCCTCTGTGCCTTTCTTTGCCCCCGATGCTACGGTCATCGCCCCGTTGGCTCATTGTTGCCGATGTGCCTTGCCCTGCCTGTGCGTGTGAAGCATTCGTCGTTGGGTGCGCCCCCTTTTTACATCCGCCTCTTCTATATATCTCTCCGTTCAGGTCAGCCCTGCCGGTGTTTTCTCTCCGGACCGTCGGTGCTGTGCTGGGTTGGCCTTCCAGGCCTGGCCATCCGGCAGTGGCTCTGTCGACCATACGCTTCTGTTGCTTCTTGTTTCTTGCTTAGCGATCCTCCCGGTGAGTCGATTCGTTCGCGGTTGTTCCGTGCCTTCTCATCCTTCGTAATCCTCATAGTGCTTTTCTACTCTTTTTGTACTGATTTCGTCTAATTCGATTCTCGGTACTATAGACCTGTTACCTGTTTTGTTTCTTCGTGTTTCTCTGGTTGTTAGTGCCTTTGGTTAGTTCCATCTGTTGAAGCGTAGCACTTTAGCAGTTTTCCTCTTTTGTTTGAATGTTCTTTTTCCTATTTTATCTGTGTTGATTTCACCTGGTTCGGTCTTCCGTGCTCTACATCAGTTGTGTCTTCTCTTTTTCGCTGAGTCCGTTCTTGTTTGTCACTTTAGTTGGTTCGGTCTGCTGGTTCTTTAATTTCCCTTATTTGGGTTTAGTGCTTGTGCCTATTCGCGTCAGTGATTGGGTGTCCTTGTAGCAATAACTGCTTTATTGTCTAATCTATTGGTTCAGCATACCTGATGTTTGGTTTAGTCGGTTTGGGTTTTATGGTTGTGCCTACTCCGTGCGTGTCATCGTTTCGCCGTCGTTTGTGCTCCGTATCGTCGCTTCTGTCTTAGGTTTGTTTTCCGCATCGGAGAGCCATGTGGTTCTTCTTGCCGAGGCATGTGTTCTTCATGCTTGTCCGTGATTGTTCATCCTATGTTCTCTTTTTTGCCGATTTTAGCCTGATTTGTGTCGTTTATCACGTCCGTCCGTGTAGACTTTGGTTTTCCTCATTTTGTTTTTGTTCGAGTTGCTGGTGCGGTCACGCCTCTATGTTCTCTTTTTCGCCAATTTTAGCCTGATTTGTGTCGTTTATCACGCCCGTCTGTGTGGCCTTTGGTTTTCCTCATTTCGTTTTTGTTCGAGTTGCTGGTGCGGTCGTGCCTGACTATTCTGATAGAGCTGTTGCTCTTGCTTTGTTTGGATCATGTGCTTCATTACTTGTCCTACTGGTTTGGTTTGCGTGAACCTCGATTCGGTTGCTTTTGGTTTTATGCAAGTAGTTGCTCACCCTATGTAACTGTATTGTACTATGGATATTGCATTTACTGTATTTGTCTTTCTTCTTCTAATGCAGGTTGCTGGTTCCGTGTTCCTTTGTTCCGCTCGCATCTTCGATGTTGTTCTGTTCCGCCTACAGGTTGAAGGTGATAGATAGTATTATGTTTATCTAATCATTTTATCAATTTCCTGTGGTATGTTACCTATTCTATTGATCTGACTTGACTGAATCATATTGTTTGTTTACGTTATGTGTGTTTCATGCATTGTATCAACTGATTTAGTAGTTTAGGATTGGTTTGGCGTTTAGCGCTGCCCTCAATGGCCTTATTTATTTGTAATATCTGCTTCTTCTGTTCATGTATGTACTCTTTCCCCTGAAAGGTTGTTTATCTAATCATTTTATCGATTTCCTGTGGTATGTTACCTGTTCTATGGATCTGACCTGACTGAATCATATTGTTTGTTACTAGGGTTAGTGTATGATGTTAATACCTTGCTATACATCATATATAGGTACCGTCTAGATTACATTGTGATATCTTTTTTTGGTTTCGCCGTGCCCACGTTCTTGCAAACAGATGCTTCTGCGTTCCTTTGCGAATATCCCTCCTATCACTCCAACATAATCAGTTTGTATGGACGATACCACTTCTCTGCCACAACTTATCCCTCGTGTGTCCGATAGAGGTATTGGTCTTTTGTTGCCTTTACTATACACCTTCTCTTCCATGTAAGCAGCAGGATTATTGTTTAGTCCGTGTTTACTCCCGTCGTTCCCTTGCAGTGTTCGCTCTCTCCATGCTTCGTGGTTTTCCTACTACATGTGCTCGCTACTGGTTGTTTTGTCTTTTTACCTTTGCCCTTCGTTGTGTCTTCTCCTTCCTGATTTTTTGGTTTCCTATACCCGTCCTTGCTATATTACCCTTGCTGGTTCCATATATTTGTTACAGAGCCTGCTCCTACTTCTGTGAATCGTCCATTGTTTGGAGCCAGCATCTCCCATCCTATATATGTGTGTCCAGATCAGGCAGTGTTAAGTAAGTACTGAACTTTATTCCTATCCCATATTCGTTATTACTTCCGATTCTGTGTTATAACTTTCCGTTTTGTGTTTAGAACACACTTTCTATCCGGTTGTTACACCAGCTATCGCTCGTGAGAATCGGGCTAAAAGACATAGGGCTAATATTGATCGGCGCTTTGCAGGACAAGGTCATTTTTATTCCTGTAGTTGATATCATGTCGGTCTTATTCTTTTGCTGCTTATATTTTGATAGTACACTTAAATCGTTCGTACCATATGTTTATGTATTGGTGTGTTCGTACCCTATTACTTTATATAGGGTTTATTCCGGTGGCTCCATCTGGTGCTACCATCTGTTCTTTTCCTAAGGAATATGTCGATACATTGAAAGGTATAGAAAACGTCTATATATTACTTAAGCCTGTCTTAGTGTGGTTATGTATATCGCTTAATTATTGTTGTGTTATTGTGCTGTATTGATTGATTTTGTTTCCTTTGTTCATTTCGTAGCAACGTATGGAGGCCGTTCTTATTATGGTGGCCCCGATTACACTTGTGGTAGATGTTCTGCTATTTTTTGGTATCAAGAGAGAATACAAAACAAAAGTTCCATTGCACAACAGCGTATTGTCTATAACCTTTGTTGTCGAGGTGGAAAAGTCTTTTTGCCTCCACATAAACCATTCCCTCTACCGTTATAGGAACTTATACACTTTGATGGTGGTTCTCGGTGTAATAGCTTTATGCGTATGATAAGACAATACAATTCATTGTTTGCGTTTGCATCTCTCGGGGTCAATATTGATAACAGTATTAACACCGGTGATGGCCCTTATGTTTTCCATATCAATGGTGTGGTACATCATCGTATTGGCTCTCTTCTGTCTGTTAGTGGTCGTAGGCCCGAATTTGCACAGCTTTATATCTACGACACCCCGAATGAACTTCACAATCGTCTCCATGTCTTACGATCTGAAGATCCAAACCGAGAGCAGCCTGATCCAACTATGGTCGCTGCGTTGATTTCTATGTTGGATAATTATAATCCTATTGTTCGACAATTCTGGCTTGCACGTGACAGGCTCCTGTCGCCTCGTGCCCCAGAAATTGCTATCAGGCTTATAGGCCCACAAAAAGACACGGAAGGTCGTTACACCCTTCCTATGGTCTCAAAATTGGCTGGATTGATTGTTGGCTCTGTTTCTCCAGATGCCTGCGCATTTGATGTTGTTGTTCAGCTGCATTCAGGAGAATTCAAGCATATACCACCAGTTCATCCAGGTTTGATGGCCCTACAATATCCTTTGCTTTTTCCTTATGGTGACAAAGGATTTCATTTGGGCATAAAACTTAGAGAGGTTGACGATCAGCCAACGAGAGCTCGTGAAGATGTATCGATGTTAGAATACTATTGTTACGAATGTCATTACCGTAGAGATGATCCTAATCCATTCACTTGCTGCGGCAGGCTTTCTGGCCAACTCAGTGTTAATTCCTATTCATGTATCGAATCAAACCGTCTGTCCTTTTATTTTTTCAATCAAGACAGACTTAGATGTGGAACTTACCAAGGTATATCCGATGCTGTTTGTCAAGGAAACAGTCTAGGCAGAGATGTTGGTATAAAAACCATGCCACCATCCAGTTTTATTGGTGGCAAGAGATATATGATTCAAAATTATCATGATTCTATGGCGATATGTCGATCTTATGGTCCACCACAGCTCTTCACTACTTTTACCTGTAATGCTAAGTGGTCGGAAATAGTTGAGTTCATCCGATTTGAGCCAGGTCAGAAGCCACATGATAGACCTGATATGATTACGCGGGTTTATAACATGAAACTAGAAGAATTCATCGCTGATACAAAGGATGGCACATTGTTTGGCCCTGTACGTGCAGGTATATGTAACTTATTATTCGGTTACATCTCTTCTCTCTGTCCAACTTTTATTCTGCTCTTGTTTCTAAAATCTATTTCCTTCTTGCTACAGTGGTACACACTATTGAATTCCAGAAAAGAGGCCTGCCTCATGCTCATGTCCTTGTATGGTTATGTATACAGGATAGGGATCCTTCGCCATCTTTTATCGATAGCCTGATTTCTGCTGAGTTACCTGACGTCATGTCTGACCCACTAGGATATGCTCTTGTGGAAGAATTCATGATCCATGGCCCATGTGGATCTCTTAACCCTAGATGTCCCTGTCTGAAAGACGACTGTTGTTCGAAGAAATATCCCAAGTCATTCCATTCTGAAACAACCATAGATCAGGATGGTTTTCCTGTTTACCGACGCCGTGATGATGGCAGATTCATTATTAAACATGGAACAAGACTTGACAATAGATGGGTAGTTCCTCATGATCTTCGTTTGCTTAAAAAGTATCAGGCTCATATAAATGTAGAGTGGTGCAATAAGTCATACTTTGTTAAGTACCTTTTTAAATATATTACTAAGGGCCATGATTGTGCCACGATGGCTTTCCATGCAGTTGGCAGCTCAGCTAATAACATGTCGAGTAGCTATCCTAGAGATGGTACCCGGATAGGCCAAACTAATCATGGTAACATCGGAAAAAACATCTCACCTACTGATGATAATGCATCTAGCCATAATGATGATAAGGGCATAGACGAGATTTCTGAGTATATTAGATCAAGGTATTTATCTTCATGTGAATCATACTGGAGAATATTTGGCTTTGACATTCATGGTCGAAACCCATCTGTTGAGCGCTTATTTGTGCATATGCAAGGTATGCATATAGTTACATACCATGAAGATGCTCACTTGAGTGAGATTAAGGAAGATCCTGGCTCTAGTAGAACTATGCTTACAGAATGGTTCATTGCTAATCAAGTATCACCGTGTGCACGAGAACTTACATACTGTGAGTTCCCAGCAAAATGGACATGGCAATCTGACAAAAAGGTGTGGTCAAAGAGAAAGCGAGGAACGAAAATCGATAGACTACGACACATCCATGCCGGTGTTGGCGAAGGTTTTTACCTGAGGATGCTTCTTATGGTTGTTCGTGGTGCTAAATGCTATGAGGATGTTCGGTCGTATGAAGGTGTTCTCTATAGCAGTTTTCATGAAGCGTGCAAGGCACGTGGACTGATTGGTGATGACACTGAATGGATTGCTCTATTCGATGAAGGTTTAGTGTGGGCGACCTCATACCAGTTGAGGAACTATTTATGATAGTTTTGGTGTATTGTGATATTGGAGATGTTTGTACCTTATTCGATAAATACTGGAGATATATGGCCGATGATATTAGTTATAAAATGCGTGCTTCTGCCCATATTGTGAATAACATCATTCCTGATGTTATCCTTCAGGATAAACTACTACGAGAGCTTGATATTATGTTCTTTAATAACGGTTTATCAATATCATCGTATGATCTCCTCGTACCATCGAATAATTCAGATCGTGTCCTTGTGAATCGATTGATTCTTGAAGAACTGTCATATGATAGAATACAGCTTTCTATGCAAGCCGAGTCCATGTATGCTGGTCTCAATGACGATCAACATACTATATATGATATTGTTATGCTAAAACTCTTAGCCCATGAAAAATGTATATATTTCGTATCCGGGCATGGAGGAACAGGAAAAACATTCCTGTGGAATGCCATTATCATGAAGTTAAGATCTCAATCGCATATCGTACTAGTTGTTGCATCATCCGGCGTAGCTTCTCTGTTGTTGCCAGGTGGCCGGACTGCTCATTCTAGATTTCGTATTCCGCTTGATATTCACGAGACAAGCATGTGCAATATACGTAGGGGGACTATCCTTGGAGACTTAATAAAAGAAGTTGTATTGATTCTATGGGATGAGGCTCCCATGACACATCGTCTATGCTTTGAAGCGCTTGATCGTACTCTTCGTGATATAATGTCTCATGAAAACCCCATTAATGCTGACAAGCCATTCGGTGGAAAACCAATCTTATTCGGTGGCAATTTTAGACAAATTCTACCTGTTATTGAGGATGGTAGCCGAGCTGACATAATAGCGGCTTCACTAGTGAAATCTCTGCTTTGGAAGCATATTAATGTCATGCGTCTTACAATTAACATGCGGCTCCTCAATCCTGCTTTATCTTCGGAGGACAAGGTTAGAATGTCTGAATTCGTGCAGTGGGTTCTTAATGTGGGAGAAGGTCGAATCCCAACACACGTCCAAACAGGGAGTCTAAACAATTCATGGATCCATGTCCCCGAAGAATTTTTGCTAAAACCACAAGGTGATAAGTTAGCATCCATAACTGCAACTGTGTATGATGATTTCGAAACAAATTATAGCGATCCTGTTTATCTAGCTCGCCGTGCTATTGTTTCTCCTGTCAATACAGTTGTCGATGAATTGAATAACATCATGCTTGCGAAGGTGCCTGCAAACGTGAGAGATTACCTAAGTTACGACACAATTGCCAATGCGCACGAGCAACCTGCAGACATAGACATTTTGTACCCACCTGAATTCCTTCATTCCATCATCATCAATAATTTTACTCAACATAGGCTATCTTTAAAGGTCGGTACTCCTGTCGTTCTTGTAAGAAATATTAATCAATATCTTGGTCTATGCAATGGCACACGGCTTATATTGACCAGACTTGGTAACCGAATTCTGGAAGCAATGATCATCACTGGAACACATATCGGGGAGTCAGTTTGCATACCACGGATCATTCTTAATGGAACAAGCCCAAAGTAGCCTTTTACTCTACAACGAAGACAGTTCCTAGTTAGGCTTTGCTACGCCATGACAATAAATAAATGTCAGGGGCAGACCTTGCACAAAGTGGGTGTTTATCTAAGAAACCCTGTCTTTACACATGGCCAATTTTATGTCTCTGTTTCAAGAGTCACCTCGAAAGAAGGTCTTACAATACTAATTGAAAATGAAGATGGTACCGCAGGCTCAATGACACAGAATATAGTCTATGATGAAATACTCTCTTATGTTTAGTAGTTCCTATCTTCTATTCAATCTGTAAATGATATATTGTGGCACTGCTCATTCATGTTTACTTTCCTTTCCTCTTTACATAGGTGTGATTCTTATCCAACAATAAATATACACTGTTTTTGTCTTTGTGATGAGTTTTGTAGCTATGCTGGTTACCTTTTGTGTCGCTTTTTATGTGCTGGCGTCTTATATTTCATGTTTTGCATACGAAGCACACGCAGTCAGCAAATGCAGTGTTTGTCTATGTCCTTGGCTATCTTTTCCCACATCTGCTTCTATCATTGCTATGTTTGTTGTTCGCACTTATATTCTAACGATTTCTTAGCCGATTGTTGCGTTTCGCTGCATTTACATTCAATTAATCTAAATAGTACCTACATTTTGTATATTTCTTTTGCCCATCGTTTTTAAGCTTTTCTATTTCGATAGATCTATTTTTTTATTGCTCTATCAGTTGTTCACTATTATATTTCAGAAACGTTTTCTTGCATTTCCTTACGTTCCTTACTTCCGCATTTCCTTACGTTCCTTACTTCCGTAGCTACAATACCTGCCCTCCAGTTAAGCTGGCCTACCTTTATGTGCCCACTGCGATCACCTACCTCTAAGATTTATCTTCTGTATCATCTCCCTCTAAAATTTATCTTCTGCATCGCTTTCTATGTACTTCAATTCCTTTTTATTTTAGTCTATGAAGTTTGGATGCATGATCACACAGTCATTAGTTTGTACATATCCCTGTCTATGATTTGAGTCATTTCCTTATTACCTTTTCCTGTTCGCTGTTAGTGCGTTTGTTCTAATATTGTCCATGCCATTTACTACATTTAATTGCTCTTATATTATATCCGCCAAAATAACTTTTGTCTTTTCGATAATTTTTTTCTCTTTTTATCCTGTCAACAGAGATGGAATATACTTTACTGAAAGACATTACTCAAGAGTCGCATCGTTGGCGTATACGTGTCAGGATGACTCGCTTCTCAGAGTACACTGATGATAGCAAACCCAACAGAGTGCTACGCTTAGACTTGGTTTTGCTAGATGAACAGGCTTGCTGTATATGACCTTTCGTTTATATTCTCAGTCTTTACACATACTCAACCTTGATCTAATAATATTTTTTCCCTGTTTAAAGGGCGCCATGATGGATTGCCAGATCCCAGAGCGCCATATTCCACCATTCGCTCCCAGGCTAGAAGAAGATTCGGTTTACTATCTTGGATACTTTGAGGTTGCCAATGCGCGCCCGTCTTACTGACCTGTTAATAATGATATCATGGCTAAGTTCACCGCTCATACCAAAATCAGAGAAGTTCCTCTTCCTCCAGAAGCATTTCCCATGTATGCGTGTACTCTTGCCAGCTTGGACGTGCTTAGAACTAGAGTAAATGACAGGCTCCTGCTATCTGATACAGTCCATCGCTTAATCGTACCTGTATCCTTTTTATTCTATTATTACCTATCCTCTCCTTGTTATGACTTATGATACATATACTATTGGACTTATCACATTTGTATCGCATATAAAAAATGTAACTGTCAGAGGCGTGCAGAAACCAATTCGAAACATTCAGATCACAGATGGCAGGTATATATCTTACGAAACTTTCATATATATTATCTTTACTTACGATTATTCATACATTTTTGTAAGATATTGTTTATGTACCGCAGGGAGAGCGCGGAGGTTACTCTATGGGGACCACATGCTCTTTGTTTTGATGCCAATGGAGTGCAATCTGCTTCACAAACACACCCAGTCGTTCTACTGTTAGTCGGATTAATAATTAAACTTCATAACGGTAAACACTTCTTTTATCTACAATTGTTTTCACTTTACGTGTCAATTATTTATATGCACTACATAACGCCCAGCTACTGTCTTTCTTATTAAACGTAGTACTTCTGTGATTCTTAATAGAACGCTCCTACTGTTTTTTTATAGGTCTGCTCTCGCTCCAGGGAAGCACTGTATGTAAATGGTAAGTAGACCCTACCCTTCCAGAGGCGACTACTCTACGAAATAGGTATGAGATTAGACTAACAACACAAGATTATCATTCTTATACAAGTTCAGCATTGTTTTGCTTTATATTCCTTACCGAGTTTTATATTTTCCCTCCATACGTTTAATCGTACACGCTTTACTTATTGCGCTATCAACACTAATCTGCTTCTATACTCATTTTTTTGTTCCTATTACTGTTTGTTCACCTACTCATACTTCCCATTTACTGCCTGCATCACAGTATCTACTCTATACCGCACGAGATCAAATGGATAGGACAAGAACCAATTCAGACACAGCCTATTCCCGTTACGGTACATGAAATCTCTGCCCTCAATCCGCATGATGTCTTGGTAAGCTTACTCTAGCACTCCACTTCATACCAACTGTTTACGGTGTATTATTCAATGCTAACAACCGTTCTCTACTACCGGTTCTGTAACTATATTTGTAGGAAAATAATTACGTTGTCCATGTTGTTATCAAGAGCCTAGCTCCAGCACAGCCTTGGTGGTATTTAGGCTGCTCAATCTACCGAAGAACTGTTGGTTTTGAAAAGGGATCACACAAATGCCCAAAATGCGGTTCCACAACAGCTGATCCACGGTATACCCATATTGCCTATCTATACTGGTTTATTTTTTCTATAATATGTACATCGTATGTTACTGATCAGTCATCTTCTTTATTCCAACAGGTATAGGGTCACTGTACATGGTATTGATCCCCATGATATAAACGCACCAGAGCCCACTGTTGCAGAGTTCATTTTCTTTGCGGAAATAGTTGAACAATTGGTTGGCTGCCCTGTTCTTCCCCTTATCACAGCTACTAAAGGGCTTGAGAATCCTGTCCCGCCACAGATCACTGCCCTGTATGGCAGACATTACAGCTTGAGAGTCTCCGTGACACGGCGAGCTCTACAACATGTTAACATATCATACCAGGTTGACTCTTTCTCACCTATTTTCTGTCCATTAGATCAAACAGTTCAACTTGACGACACACAGTCTAAGACTGTGGGCACAACAACTAGCTATGGTGTTTCGCCTGAGGCAAGTATGTCTATTCAGTCTACATCACCTGTGCGGTCAACACATCTGACTTCTAAAATGGATAATATTGGACCATCGGCGAGTGCTTCGTCTTGCTTCGACCAGCCTACAGAATTGGCTACTTCTGACCACCACGCACACCTAGATGTCTCCGAAGAGGATCCTTCCTTTATTGACCCCTCTCATATCACAATGTCATCTTCTATACATCCCAACGTGACTGAAGAACTTTCTACAACTGGCAAGGTCTTATCTTGTCCTACGCCTTTTGTTTTTGCAATTACGCCTATTCTTCTCTATGTATACATATCTTTATCTCATTGTCATCGCAGCAAGAGGTCACGCTACCTGCTTTATTCCCTGATCAGACGCCTCCATCGCCCCAGGTTGGTTCTTCCACCTGTTACAGGCATGTCCTTCTATTACAAACCGTACATCGTTATACTTATTTCTACAATCTTTTCCATGTCCCACAGATTCTACCACGAACACAGTCTGCGCTAAAGAGACCACATTGCGCTGACGACCCAAACCTGTCCAAAACTGAACACGGTACGAGGTTAGAATTCTATCCCTGATTACCTACGCATTATTCTATTGTACTCACCCATGGTTCAGTCATAACCTATAATCCTCATGACCGATAGTGCTTTCAGCTAGCTGTAAAAAAAACAGGTCTTCAGCTAAGAAAAAACTGTTCCTTGATAGCAGCGATGACACACCCTGAGACAGGTGGTCCTATACAGATAGTTCGATTTCCTTAATTACAGTTTTTTTTGTTGTGCGCCCTCACACCATCTTGAATCGCCCTCTCTTTTTAGGAAGATAAGCCTTTGTGTAATCAACTGACCCCTTTTGCCTTCATCGTCGATGAACTTCGGCCGTGCTACTCCCCGTTCCGAATGTATAATCATGTAGCTAAACATATACTGCCTGTTTAATGCTTATCCTTCCAGTTATTATGTTTTAGCCTGTTTTATCTTTTTGCATGATCGGGTATGCTCACTATGTTCCTTACTCTGTGCACCCAGCAAAATGATATATCTATGCCTTTTGTTATCTGTTTTTTATTTCCATGCCATAGTGCCGGCTTTTGAAACGAAATATTTTCTAACTAAACACCACGTACCGCATTATATATTTATACCTCTTTCGCTCATCTACAAATATTTCATCTCAGTCGATCAGGACTCCTGGTATACAACTATTACTTGTACTAGATAGTATAGCGCGCTACGCTGCGCCGCACAAATCTCACTCCGAAATTCTTTGTTACAAAAATGGTAGAAGGACCTAAATATAATTTTAAATATTTCAGGCTTAAAAAATCAGCGTCCGTGCAAAATTAGCCTGCTAAGAGTCGTCGATGAAGTAGAGAAGCGTGCAATGCCGCGCCGTGCAAAAAAAGCTGATCCAAGTTTTTTTCCTGAAAAAAACGTAATTTCGCTTTCCTCAGCAGTGTTTTTATTTAAATTGGCTGGCTAGGAGCCGCCGAAAAATTTGCGTAACCACGTTTTTTTTCTGTAAGGACCCACCCGGAATCTCATGAGTCTAAAGAAACGGGTTAAAAATTGGTTGGATAGTCTATGTTTAAAGAACCGACGTACGTATCGAATTTGCGGAACTACGGGTCCTTTTTGAAAAATAACATTCGCGTTTTTTTACGAAATAACCGGATCTAAACATAATTTCAAATCTTTCGGGTCGAAAGAACCGGCGCTCGTGTCGAATTTGAGGAAATGAGGGGATTATTTTGCAAAATAACCGGTGAAATGACCTGTTCGCGATTTCTGAATCTTCCGGGGTGAAAGAATCGGTGGCCGGATCGAATTTGCGAAATTACGGGGTCCTTTTTAAAAATAACCGTGAAAGGACCTGTTCGCGATTTTGGAATTCACGTGGTCCTTTTTGTAAAAAATCGGTGGAAGGACCTTTCTGTAATTTTGAATTTTCCAGAGGTTCTTTAGCAAAAAAATTGTCCTAGGAGGCTTGCATGCGCTCCATTTCTTCCCACCTTAATATATACTAGAAAGGGTCGCGCGCTACGCTGCCTCTTGCGAAATTCAGTTGCGCGACGTTGCGACACGCGAAATTTGGTTCGATGATTATTTTTTGGAAAAATGGGTTTGAGGACATAAATGTATGAGCCGTCGGTGAATCCGCAGATTTTTTGAAAAAAACGCGAAGGGATATAAACGTAATTTTATTTTTCGGGTCAATCAACCAAAAACATTTTTTAGGACCTAAACGTAATTTTATTTTTTCCGTCGTCGAATTCAAGGACTGCTATGAGCCGTCGGCGAACGCGGGGATTTGTTTGGAAAAAACCGCGGAGGGATATAAACGCAATTTCGTTTTTTCGGGTGAATCCAGAAAAAAAAACGTTTTTCGGGATCTAAACGTAATTTCATTTTTTCTCGAGTCAATTCTGCTAAAAACCTGCGTGAGGACCTGAACGTAATTTTATTTTTTTTCGGGTCTATCTTATTAAAAAACCGACGGAAGGACCCGAACGTAATTTCTAATTTTGCGGAGGGCCTTTTCGCGAGGAAGGCGACGTGGCACAGCTCAGGAGGCGCCGATCCCACCCGCTTTAATATAGAGATGATATATATATATATATTATTATACCTGCACTCGTACGGGTCTCCGATAACTGCTTCTTACCTTCACAGAATCAATCATATAAGCTGATTCCATGTACATGCTTATGACGCATATCTACTTTTAGCGACTGTTTCTCTGCTTCTCATATGCATATCTCATTACGAAATATATGTGTTATCTCTCTCCATCACAAACAGTTTTAAGCACCATAACTGTTACTGTTCCTGGCATGTTCCTCGCGGCGCAGCGTAGCGCGCTGGTTTATCTAGTACTATATACTATGCCTGGAAGATTTCGCCCGCAACCAGGCGAGCCACGTCATCACTTTCACAGAAGAGCCCTCTAGAAATCGGAAATCGCGAACGAGTCCTTCTGCAGTAAATTAGAAATCACGAACGAGTCCTTCCACCGGTTATTTTTCAAAAAAGACCCCGTAGTTCCGCAAATTCAACCCGGGCGTCGGTTCTTCAAACACGAAAGATTTTAAATTAAATTTAGGTCCGAATATTTTGCGAAAAAATCCCGTGGTCCGGTTCTTTAAACCTGAAAGATTTAGAATTATGTTTAGGTCCGGTTATTTCGAGAAAAAATCCCGTGGTTCCGCAAAATCGACACAGGCACCGGTCCTTTAAACCCAAAAGATTTAAAATTGCGTTATTTTGCAAAAAAAAAAATGGTTCCGCAAATTTTACATCAGCGCCGGTTCTTTAATCCCAAAATATTTAAAATTACATTTAGATACTTCTACCGTTTTTGCAATAAAAAACTCCAGAGTGGGATTTGCACGGCGCGGCGTAGCGCGCAATGCTATCTAGCTAGTTGATCCTAGTTATGGGCCAAGGCAGAATGCTAAGGCGGCTGGAACCCAAAAGGAACTGGGCGCGAATCCGGCACATCAGAGCGTCTGTTCGAACATGGACGCCCGCAGCCGACTGCAGTTGTTACTTGTTAGCAACGGCCAATGGCAGTAACTTGCCCGTCGCATTGCGTCACAACCATCGATTTGTTTAAGTGAAACTGAACACCATTAGTAGTCCGGTGCCCACCGTGCACAGCAGCAACCACTGCAAACGAACGAACCTTGGTGCATGATCTCCTTTGGAGTTGATGGCTGTTGGGACAACAATGGCATCCTATTTAACGCACATGGCAAGTACAGTAATACGGGCTATCCGATCTTCACGATGTAAGACCAAAGATAACTAATGTAACTTGACAAGCTGATGATGCCAACCATTGACTTGTAACAGCAACCTACAACAAATAACTTGCCCAACCACACTCTTATGGTGATGAGTTGGATACATGCAACATGACGAACCGATGACCCCCACTGTCAAAATAGCAGTCCGTGACAAAAGAATTCGCCTAACCACATGTACATGATCCGGTCTACCAGACCACCAAAAGTAGACGTTGCTCTTGCAAAGCCCACGGAGTCACAAGAACGACGGCGAAGAACAACTCCCAATTATTTCAGGATGCACGTTGGCTATGTGGGAAACAAGACAAAAATTTTCAATATAATCGTGGTCTGAATTTTATAAGGAGATATCCTAGAATATATAGTGGACGAGTGGAGGGGATATGATACTAGGACTTACCCGATCTTCACGTCGTAGGATTAGGATACTCACATGCTCTCTTCATAAACAATAGTTGATCCTCCTTTGCTAGATGCAATGTGTTTGTAACTCTTCGATTCACTAAAATCATATGTGTTGAGCTTCACAGATACCGAGTGAAGTATATCGATCTCCCAATTTCTATTGGAATGACAGGATGATCTTCGAAAGAAATCGTCTAAATCCCCTTCTCTATGGGTATGCAATGAGAAAAAACAAGCAGAGAATGCCTAACATATGCAAAATAGCTATCTTATCAAACTGGTGTCTCTGTTTACAATGGAATAGATCTAAATATATAAAAGGAAAAAATAGAGTTTTGTCACTGTTTATGAATGCAATGTAGCAATCGAATCCGGTTATTGTAGCCAAACCGATCATATTGTAGCGTGACTTTTTGTTACGGTAGTGCATACAACTCGGGCGCTGTTACTTCCATAATGCACCCGGCACTGTAGGTACGGATCCAGCACTGTACCGCGTTTCATTGTTTATGGTTCCTGTAGCACCTGCACGAATATCTGATGTAATATTCTTTGACACCTTCGTACCTAAGGACAATCAAACACCCGCCATTCGGCACTATACGATTCTTATGTAAGAAAGAAAATTGATGAAGGAGAAGATTCACCTATTATTGTATAGTTCTTGACTTAGGGTTATGGATGTCCTCATCATCCTCCCGTTCTTGTGGAGTCATCCTCGAATCGGTGTCATCATAACCAAAAAGGAGTAAGATCAGTGACATTAAAAATAGAACTTACCACATAGTCATCACCTGGAAGTTCAATTTTGTATGCATTCTCTAGCTACTACAGAAATGACTATATTGGACGTCTCATTATAGACGGTTTTCAAAAACCATTTGTGTTAAATCTAATCACAAACGGTTTTAGAAACATGACCGTCAAAGTTAATGGTTTCGGAAAAAATTGTCTGTGAAGAAGTTTATATCACAGACGGTTAGTGGGTAAATTCTGGGATGTGCTACATATGTGCAAAAGATTACAATAAAATCCATCCATAGTTGTAGTAACCAAAGAAATACTAGTTAACATATATATTTGTAGATTGTGTGAACTATTAATTGTCCTTTGTTTTCATTATCTCAATTAGTTATTGAACATAATACAGGAGAATTATAAAGAAAGAGCAGATTAGTTATTGAACATGGTATGCTTGATATAATGTTAAAGCACACAGTTTATACCATAAGTTTAAAAGAAGATGTTGTCCCCTCATTCTTTGTCACTAAACGTATCTATTGCGCCGACCATAGAAAAACCGAGGCACGGTCCAAGAGGAGTAAATAAAAGGCCTCTGGTCTGACCTGCATACAAGGCTGTGTAGGATCTCAAAGCAACAATACTTCGTGGGAGTTGATGAAGGTAATATAACATTGTAATTACTTTAAGCATTTCTTTGCTCAGGTGATCATGTAAGTACTACTTTAACTAGTTTATTGTATCCTTGTAACCTAACAGGAAATACTTCAGACAAAGTTGGCTATAAGGATAAATGACCACTCTTGTGCCAAAAAGTTCTGCAAGGAAAAGGCTGCTATTGCAATACATGGCCGCTTGAGGAGAGTTACATTAGAGGACTGTGCTACTGATTTCTGTATTGAGTATGTATCCATAAATTAACACTATGTAGAAATATTTGAGCTGTGATGTAATCTTCTTGTAAATGTTGAAATAGTCAGAGCATGGTTATATATCTGAGTTGATTTTTGTTGTGATGTGATCTGAGTTGATTTTTGCTGTGATGTGATCTTCTTGTAAATGTTGAAATAGTTAGAGCATGATTGATATATCTGAGTTGATTTGTGTTGTGATGTGATATGCTTGTAAAAGTTGAAATTGTCAGAGCATGGTTATTATATTTGAGTTGGTTTATGTTACGATGTAATCTGCCTATAAATGTTGAAATAGTGAGAGCATGGTTAATATATCTACTTGTAATCTGCTCACTAACATCTGATGAGTCTTGAAAATCAAACATCATGCGCCATCAAAGATGGTTCTGTTATAGAACCATCTCTAACTCATCACAGACGGTTCTATAATATAATCGTCTGTGATAATGTCTGCTCATCACAGACGGTTTTTGGTGATAAACCGTCTTTGATGTTCCCCTCATCACAGATGGTTTTATCCCCAAACCGTATGTGATGACACCATGCTAATCATAGAAGGTTTTTAGCTAAAACCGTCTATGATGTGCCTCTCATCACAGACCGATTTAGCCAAAAATCATCTGTGATGAGATTTTGTTGGAAATAAGTATAGTGAGGCCCCACCTCCTTTGTGTTTTTAGGGTTTCTCGAGCTATTTTTGAGGTGGCTGCGACTGAGAGGCGATCTGGTGAAAAGAGACCCTGGATTTGGAAGTATGATTGTAGATCCTTTTGTTCTAGGTCATCTAAGGGTAGTAATTGGTTGTAATTTGCATTATATTCAAGATTTAGCGGTAAGGAGGAAAATGAAGATGGTTTAGATCTAGATTGGTGTAGATCCATTTGTTCTTTGTTATCTGAAGTAGTAATTGGTTCTAATTGCATTATACTCAAGATGTAGCTAGTTAGGTAAAGAGAGATTTGAAGATGGTAAGGTGATCTAGGTTAGTAATTGGTTGTAATTGCATTATAATCAAGATCTAGCTTGGTAAAGAGGGAATTGAAGATGGTTTTGATCTAATTTGGTGTAAATCCATTTGTTCTTTGTGATCTAAAGTGGTAATTGGTTCCAATTGCATTATACTTAAGATGTAGCTAGTTTGGCAAAGAGAGAATTGAAGGTGGTAAGGTGATCTAAGGTCAATAATTGGTTCTTAATTCATTATTTAATACTTATTGTTATATATGTAGCGTGGATGGACCGAAGCTAGATATATGCTAAAAATCGTGCAAGCGTCGAGTACATTAATGGCATCTCCGCTTTTAGAAGAGATGCAGAGGAGGATATGTTGAACAAGAGGGTTGAATTTATGCCTTATCCATGTATTGACTTCAAGAATCTGAGGATGTTTCGAAACCCAGCGTAGATCGAAGCACACTTGATTCTAAGGGGTTTCAAAAGGGGGTATATATGTTGGACCAGCAAGGTGAAGAGCAGATTATACAGGAAGAAAGTACTATTAACATCATCGACGAAGTCAACGATACGCTGGATGATATCGACTGTGCTTTCTATGAGGATAGGTTTCACGATGACAATTTGGATCAGATGCTGCACAATGCAGAAGGGAACCATGATGAGTGGGAGTATGTAAAATTCTAGGGCTTGATGGATGACTCGGAGAAACCTTTGATCCTGGGTTGCAAGTCCAAATACACAAGGCTGTCATCTATGCTTGAACTGCTAAAATTAAAGGCAAGCAACGGTTGGTCCAACAAGAGTTTCTCGACGCTGTTAGGTCTATTAGTGAACATGCTTCTAGAAGAAAACGAGTTGCCGACAACCACCTACAAAGCCAAGAAGGTTCTTTGTCCCTTAGGAATGGAAATAGAAAGAGTACATGCTGCCCAAATGATTGTATCCTCTACCGCAAAGAGTACGAAAACCTGCATGTTAAGGGCTATTTTGAAGAAAAATTTGAAGATGTGGGAAGATTGCTTGCCTCATGAGGAGTTTTCTTTCAACCGTTTGCTGCATTCAACCACAAAGATGTGCCCATTCCATGTAGTATGTGGATTTATTCCTCACGCTCCTATTGATTTATTACCTCTGCCATCTTCGAAAAAGGTAAATATTGATGCTAAACAACGTGCTGAATTGATACTTAAGATGCATGAAATCACTAAGGAGAAAACAGAGCGTATGAATACTAGATATAAACTTCCAGGCAGTCATGGTAGAAATGAAATTAAATTTGAACCCAGAGATCCTATTTGGTTATAGTTGAGAAAAGAAAGGTTCTCTTACTTGAGAAAATCAAAATTGATGTCTAGAGTTGATGGTCCATTTAAAGTATAAGAAAATATTAATGGTAATGTATATAAGCTTGATCTGTCTAAAGATTTTTGGGTTAGTCCCACCTTTAACGTTGCAGATTTGAAGCTGTACTTTGGAGAAGATGATGAGCTTGAGTCGAGGATGACACCAATTCAAGAAGGGGAGGATGATGAGGACATCCCTTATACTGATATAACCACACCTACTGTTCCTCAACAAGATTTCCAAAGACCAATCACTAGAGCATGTTCTCATCAACTTAATTATCAGGTAACTTCTTTTCTCAAAGTGCACTCATATTCTATGAACTCTACCATACTGTCTGATGCACGTGACGTTATTCTAATTAGGAATCAAAGTACTTGCATGGCAATAAGGCATGAGAGCAGCAATAGAGATGATGGCTACTACACTCAATTGAAGCCACCATGATGCCACAATGAAGGATGGCCGAACTCCCCTGACGCATTGTTTCGTCCACCACCTCCAAACATCTAGATTTATTTTTAATTAAAAGCTATGGTGTTGCGCCACCTTATTGGGCCTATGCCCATGTCTCCAATGGGGGAAGGAGTCCTTTTTGGTTAGGGGCAAGAATCCTTTTCGGTTAAAATATTTTGGCCGCACCCTCTTCTCCTCTTCCTTTTAAGCTAGCTACAACCCTAGAAAGTGGTGGGTTTTTGTTTAGTTGTAGTTTTCCTTGGTGAAAATATTTGGTATTCTCTTGTTCGACTCGATCAACGATAATACCATGCTTCGGAACCCCACATCAATACTTAAATTATATTTACAACTTTAGATTGCTCCTTACTTTGTTCTTTCTCGTTCTTCAATTGCTAGTAGGAATTGATCTTTGTGATTAGGTCTATCACACTTCTAGCTATGTCGACAACAATCTCAGAGTTGGTTTAGTGATTGCTTGG
Organism: Otatea glauca; assembly: GCA_036346275.1. Taxonomy (NCBI): domain Eukaryota; kingdom Viridiplantae; phylum Streptophyta; class Magnoliopsida; order Poales; family Poaceae; genus Otatea; species Otatea glauca. Next base: position 23,457,220 of record CM070719.1, on the reverse strand, counting down.
TGTATTAGTCGTGTACGGTTGGTAGCCGGATCGCAAGAGTCGTCTCCACAAGTCGAAGTTATCTTTCTCATCGAAAGATCGGGACCAACAATCTCGAAGTTGGTTTAGTGATTGCTTGGAATATCAGTCGTGTACGGTTGTAGCTGGATCGTAAGAGTCTTCTCCACAAGTCGAAGTTATCTTTCTCATCGGAAGATAAGGACCAACAACCCGAATCAAAAGATAAGCTCAAGGAGTTGGACGACAACTGCAAGTGCAGAATTGCACAAAGAGGATATCACGTTCAATTGAGGTTGAGAATGGCTCCTCAATAGTTTGCGAGGTTTCAACCTTGGGTTGTATTCAATACATCATCTCCTGCACCGTGTCCATCTAGTTAGAGTTTTCAAACATCTGCTCAAGCGAGTAATGCGCTAGGAGGAAATCACGCACTGTTACAATTACCATGAGCTGGGACACTTTGCCAATAACAATCCTAAAAGAGGAGATATTACATCTGTTCAATTCAACCTTGGTTCTATACTTACAAAGGCGTGTGTGCTAGGAGTCAATCATAGAACAAGTCAAGCTAGAGCTACGCCCCAATCAACAGTGAGAGGTTGAGTCAACCACACTACCACTGATGGAGCCTAGGAAGTATCAAACGTCATACTGGATAAGTTTCAACTTAACTCAGTACTTGCAACAGTTGTGATACCTTAGGGAGGTCAGTGGTAATTTTTTTAGGGCTCCTCTGGTCGGGCTTGGTCAAACTAGTAATTTTTGGGCTGTGTGGGCTTTTAGAGGCCGGTTAACTGCTGTGGATAGTTTTGGGCCTAGTGAGGCTGCTTATGGGCTTTTAGTGGTGGGTTTTTAGCCTATGGGGGGACATCACCCAAAACCCTAGCCTTTTTCCACCACCCCTCCCACCAATCGCACTTCCCCCGAACCGCATGCCCCCTCTTGGCCGTGCGCCCCTCCCCCTGCCGTATGCCCCTAGCTCCCTTCCTGGTTCTCTTCTAGCTCCCCCCTAGCTCCTTTTAGCCGAGTCCCTACCTGCTCCGATTGGATTTGATTTGCTAGGTGGGGTGGAGGTTGCGCGATTTGATGAAAGGATTCCGTTTTTGATGTTGTTTCGCGGTTCTGCGAGAAGGTATAATTCTCGTAGATTTCTAAGAATGGGTGGATTTGGTTCTTTAATTTTGGGGATGCCATGTTCGTTTTACCTACTTTGGTGCTATGAATAAGATGGTTTGGGAGAAATCCTTGTGAGGGGTGAATTTTGATCATGTGCAGTGCTGTCAGCATTTTAGGGTAGCGTTTTGTGGTACTTTTGTTCAGTTTTAGAGGGGTTGGTGGTTGTGAAAATTGTAGATTGTTGTCTTAAGTTTAATTAAAGACCAAGAACACAAATTTTTGTTAATCGGTTTAAAAGTTATGGCCATTTGAAGCTTTGTTGTCCAGATTCTGTTTCTGCTAGAAGCAGCCATGGTAATTTGCTTATTAGGGCTATCTAGAGGCCAAATTAAATTATTTCAATAACTGGAGATAGCTAGGATTTTTTCCTATAGATTTCAAAATTGTCATCGTTTGCTTAATTTGGAGTTATATAAAAATAGTTACAAAATTGTGAATTATGTTGTTTAGTTTGTCGACAGATCGGTTTTCTGTGTTGAATTCGAGGGATTAGATCTAGTCATTAAAAAAGATGCGTAACTAGAATATTGTATATATTCTTGTTTAGTTTTTATAAAGTTTATGAATTCTTTTTTTGGGATTTTGAGCTAAAATTTATGGTATTTGGCAAATGTGAAATCGAGATATTATGTTGCATCATGTGCATTCATGACTTAAAAAGATTTCGAGCTAGGTCAGTGAGAAAGTCATATGAGGACATATGACTAATCCGGAGTGCTCTGTTGTAAGACCTATCAAGTAGTCCTATCCAAGGGGATAGATGGGAGTGAGACCTACTTGTATGCCCCTCTATTGGGATGGTAGGGAAACAAATGGTGCGACACCGACGGGTGTGCACTTAAACTATACCAATATAGGCTATGAATGGTGCAATTTTTAGCATGAAAGCATGGTGCATTGCATATGAGATTAAAAAAATGTGATTCTAATATTGAGATTCACCACTTGTATGGATGAGGAAATATGTTTTTTCTTGCTGTTGAGTAACTTCATGTCATTTACCCTTGTATGTTATACTTTGCTGAGTTTTTGGACTCACTCTTGTTTATTCAATGTTTTAGGTTCGTTGAGGATGACATGAAGGGATGGGCATAGCTTCACCACGTCATACACATTCATAACCCCTTTCATAATGTTTAGCTTTGGAGCAATTTCACCATAAAGAATAAATTAATGTTTAGTCATGGATCATTGTTTAACATTTGGATGTGTCCTATTTCGTCTTGTTGTCTAAATGCTACCTTGGTCATTAGTGAAACTGTGTTATTGGTTAAGCATAATTGCTGGACTAGTTATGAGATGTTGATGTTGCTGAAATTATTTGCTAGAATGCGTTTCTAGTTGTCATTATGCATGGGATATTTGCTTTGTGGTTGCTCAATTGATTATGCTCAAGTTTGTGGTTCATGGCTTATTATAGATGTGAGATTTTATTTAGGTTGCTTGCTGAAATTTGTGTATAATTGGGGCAATTGTTGGTATTTGTGCTTGTTGTGGTGACATTCAGGGCATGTGTTGTGTTATGGTGTTACAACAATTTTATTTAATTTTAGATCTTCGCATTCTTTTATTTCTCGAGCTTTTGCTGTTGGGAATGGTTTGGATGTTATGAATCTTAAGTGTATGCTATTAGTCCAAACCCCCTCAAATCCTAGCCTCCCCTCCCCACCTTCCCACCAGAACCCTAACCCCCTGCCCAGTCGCCTCATCTCCCCTCCCTGCCACTTGTGCAGCAGCCGCATTCCCTCCTCTCTTCCTCCACCCGAGCAGTCCTCCCCTCCTCTCTTGCAGCCCTGCGCCCCTGTGCCCCGTGCCTCCCCGTGTTGCCATTGCTGCTGCCCTAGAGGTGGAGCGGTGTTGGAGGACAATTCGGGATGTATGGAGGAGCGTAGATTGTGAGATTCGAAGGGAGAGAACTGCTATCATCATTGATCCTTTGATTCTACTGGTGAAGGTATAATTTTAGGTTGCTTTTGAGGGTATGGGTACTGTATTTGGGTGGTGCTATAGTAGTTTTCCCTGTGTTCATGCTGTGACTGGGTTTTGGTTGGGGTGATCACCGGATTGATTTGGGGTAGAGACAATTTAGGGCAGATCTGGAACTTGTTGCGACTCCGAACTTCTTATTCGATAGATATATCGACCCGAGAGTGGAACCAATCAAGCGATGTAGCCCCCGAGCGTTTACTCGATGAATGCATCAAGCAAACGGTAGAGCGTATGCATCGATAAAATACAAGATGTGGCGCCCGCCCCTCCACTCGATGGCTATGTCGAGAAGTTATAGCATAAGCATCAATTGCAACCCTTACACAGAGAAGCATGAGCCCCCGAGCATATTGGTTGAAGTAGAATACAAACAGACGAAGTAGATGAACAACATAACTTCGTTACAGCGATTGAACTCTGTTACTATTTTTCGCGTCTTTTAGCATCGACGTAGCACAACATAAAGTGGCATCTCTTTGTTTTGCGCATTTGTGTGGAAGCGCGACCGACATCTCGTGGATTGGGACCGACGTGAATCTAGACATATTGCGATTACAGTGCGACTTGTTCCCTATGCTATAAATAGACGGGACTTGTAGTCGTCTGTCACATCTTATCTTTTCTCTTGCCCTCTGCTCGCGTCGCCTTAGTTTATCCACCGCATCCAAGGCTTCTCCTTGGTGAATCCCTTCCCCCTACTCCACTGGCAATAGTTTCTCCGGGGAGGATCATCATCTCTTCTGATGAGGTGGACGAGATTGATTGGGAGACTATTGAGAAGAAGGTTTGGCCAAACGAGGAGGATGTAGTCACCAGAAAGCTGAGGGTTGTCGTCGGAGAAGATGATACCACCCCTGCTCCCTTTGCGAGACCAGATGCCACCGCCGGCACACGAGGAGAAGAAGGTGAAGCCGCCGTCGCTAGAGAAGGTAGTGAAGCTCAAAACTGCTTCATCAACCAGGCGCTTGCTTGCCCTCCAAGCCATCACAGTGCTCAAAGGCTGGAGAGGTCGCCTTTCTCATCAACTGGCTGTCGGATCTTCGCATCCTCCTCTGGTCCGTACAGAGGGTGCAAGCCCATCATGGGGACCATCCTTTTCCAATCCCTGTGGATGGAGGGACGGTGGCGTGGTGCCTCTGAGGACAAGTAGTAGTAGTGTACTTATCATAAGATGTAATAGGATAGACTTTTGTTAGCAAAATTTTAATGAAATCATACTTACCTTGATCTTAATTGCAATGCAATGTCTTCTTTATTCATGTATGAAACTTTCTCAACTGGTCGATATTCCATGAGTTTCCAAGTATCACCTCTTTTGATGTCGATAGCCGTACAGAGCCTAGTCAAGTCACTTCGACCACTACATAGGGACCTTCCCACTTAGGCGATAGTTTGTTGCGATTATCTTGCTTTTGCACCTTTCGTAGTACTAAGTCTCCGGCGACGAGCGCTCTATCCTGTATTTTTTGGCCATGATATCTGCGTAAGGCTTGCTGATACTTAGTCGCTCGAATGGATGCTCGATCTCTGAGTTCTTCGAGTAGATTTACATCATCTGCTCGCGCTTGCTCTTGTTCCTTTTCCAAGTAGTTATCCACTCGAGGTGACTTGAATGTTCACAAGTGGCTCGACTAGTCGAAGTACGAACAACCCATAGCACCGAGGGGAGTTCTTTTGCTCACTGGGTAGAGTAAGCATTGAGTCTATCGAACACGCGAGTCTTGATCCCCTGCAGATTAAGCCAGTGGCTCGCTCGACCTGACCGTTACTTTGAGGATCAACCATGGAGGCAAAGCAGAGTTTGATACCCAATTCTTCATAAAAGACTATGAAAGCATTTCTTTTGAACTAGCTACCATTGTCTGTGATTACTCGATTAGGAATGCCAAATCAAGTAACAATGCTCCCCATGAATTTCTTGGCTGCTTCTGAGGTGATGTTCCTGACAGGTTCGACCTCGATCCACTTAGTGAACATGTCGGTAGCCACGAACAGAAACTTGTGACCTCCTTGGGCTCTTGGGAAAGGTCCCAAGATATCGAACCCCCAGACAGCGAAGGGCCAAGATAGAGGAATTGTTTGCAGTGCTTAGGCTGGTCGGGTGGTTTGCTTGCCATAGAATTGGTAGCTCTCACACTTTTTCACCAGCTCGCAAGCATCCTGGATGGCAGTCGGCCAATAGAATCCTTGTCGAAAAGTTTTCTCGACTAGGGTGCGATAGGACGCATGGTTGCCGCAGATGCCTTCATGGACATCGAGCAATATTTTATTGCCCTCCTCCTGAGTGATTCATTTCATCAAGATTCAGTTACACCCCTTTCGGTAGAGCTTGCCTTCTACCAATGCGTATAGCTTGGACTTACATGCAATTTTCTCGGCTGTTGCATCATCATCAAGGATCTCTCGACCTTCAAGATAGGATTGGAATGGAGTCATCCAAGTCGGCTCGCGTGTCTGTAGGTTCTGCCTTGCTAACTCGACCAGGTTGCTGGTCGAGTTGGGCAGCATCTGCCTCTTGATGAGGACATCACTCCTTTGGATATGTGCAACACGACTCCTCAAGATATACAAGGACCAATTACAAGAGCACGTACACGACAATTAAACCACCAGGTGAACTCGTTCCTCGCTGTTCATGTTTTCTTGGATGGGTTACTACTAAATTCTTGTGATTTATTGTTGCTTAGGAATATGGGAGAAGCATTAAAAGCTTACCTGGACATCATCCCTCGAAGTCCAAGTCTACTTGGACTCAAAGTCGAGCTCAAGTCGGACTCCAAATTCAGTTCAGAGTCTCAGGACAGAACGTCAATAAAACGACCATATCTGGGTCATACGAAGTCCGATTGAGGCGTTCTTGGACTCTACGGAGAAGCCCACAATGAGAACTTTCCAACAGAAGTGGTTTCACATTCAACTCATTCTAGATCGATGGGAATCATCAAAACTATATGACGTACATAAACTACCGGATGCTGCGACACCTCCACTTGGGCCCAAAGGCCTTGTACGACCTAGAGTTGCACGGCCATCCCCTTGGCCACCTCCCTTGCCCTCTTCCTCATATATATTCAGTATCCATCGCTAGAATAGATGGGTTTTGCTTAGATTATTCTGTTTTAGACAGTTTTGCCGTTTGTTCGGTTTGTAAAATCCAAACTTCGAGTTCTTCATTGGTAATTAGCAATATTCAGATTGCATCTACCTGTTCTTGCTTGTGTTCTCGATTTGTATGTAGGGATTAGCCTTCTTGGCAAGGTAAATCGTGTTTGTGAGTGGTTGATAACCAAAGGAGCCGTGGTGTAGCGATTGCAGGGTTCGAATTAGTTCTGATCGGAAGTCGGATCGCCAACGTCATCTTCTTCACCAATCGATTTAGTACTACCTGTCAAAAGATCGAGCTACCGTCCCCATCAAGTGGTATCAGAGTTCCCGATTGCTCGATAGGTAATTCTTGTATCCCCACTTTTATTTTGCCATTGTCCTAGAGTCCAAAAAAATTGCCTCACAAAATGTTCATCATCGGTTCCGCTGTCCTACAACCCCTTATGCCTTAGCAATTTTCATTTCAGTTTCGCTTTGTTGAATTTGTGTCCATCGTTGTCTTCATGTTGCTGGTTTGAGGTCATGGTCCTAGTTTCTAGTTGGCCCTTTCTGTTGCCCTAGTTCTTGTTTGCACTGTTAGTCATTCCACCTCCGTTCCACCGCCAACCCTAGAACTGAACTGAGTTCAACTCAGTTGGTCCTTGCCGCCTCTCTGCATTATATATCCCGCTTCACAAGCCCTAGATAGGTTGCGAGCCACCTTGTGTCAATTGCCCTGCACTGCTGGCCATTCTTTTTCACCTGCGATCCTATTTCTATTTTAGCCCTAAGCGGAAGGAAGAAGTGAAGTCGCATGCAATTCTAGATTGCGTAGTGTTCAGTAAAACATCCATAACTTTTGCATACGAACTCCGATTGGGGCGTTTTTTTTGTTTCGAAGAGGACGACAACACACATCTGAAAAATCCACAGGTCAAAAGACTTGTGCAATTTTTGACCCTCAAAATTGGCTACTAAGACCGAGTTCTGGACCCAGAAGTTTGTTGTGTTGTTTTTGCCGATTTTTTTATCATCTGTTTAACGATCTCTCTCGTTCCAAAACGTGAGATTTTTATTTTGCCTTTGAGTTAAAAGAAGAAAAAGTGAAAAAAAGGCAAGTGCAAAAAAAAGAGCTGCACTGAAAAAAACCAAAAAAATCAGAGAGAAGAAAAGAAGCATAAAGAGAGAAAAAGAAGCAGATAATCAGAATTTGTAGCATCCTTTGAGTCATATGTGCTTTGATATATCCCTTTCTAGGTAGAACTAGTTTCAGGAACACGTTTAGGCCAGCAACTGTGACAAGTACGTTGGATATTTAATCAGTTTGCTAATCTGATTTTGATATTGCTTATTCCTTACTACTCAACATTGCCTTTCAAGCTTCACATACTTCTTATCAGTTCAGATTCTCCTTTGCAATCGCCTTACTCACTCTCTAGTCACGGTATCATGAACCAACCACCGGTTGTACCACTGCTGCTTCGGTAAGAACATTTGTAAAAACGTGGTAAGACGCTTGAGAGTGAGTGATTCCACCTTCCACCACCTAGTTAGTTGATAGGGATAATACTCTTGTGTTATCTTTTGTCTTCTACTAACAATGACAGGTTCGCAAACTGAAGCTGTGGGTGGAGAGGAGTGTATACTGAGAAACGAGTTTAACAACACGCTAAATGGCATCAATGCAAACATTGCAAAGATCAGTCGAGACAATGAGCATAGATAGGAGAGAATAGAACGATGCATTGCCAATTTGCTCACAAGGATGGAGAACTTTGAGATACAGCCACCTTTCAATGTGGCTCGAAGAGAGGAGTATGAAGAGTCTATCGCGGGAGATGATGTGTATGGAGAAGACCGCGACGCCTTCGCTACTCACGTCGCTGCACAAGATGTGCGACAACAACGACGTTTGAATCATATCCGTCATAGTATGGGAGGTAATAATTTTAATCCACGCAATGGTTGCGGATATGATGATCCTTTTTCTAAAGTCAAATTTACCATACCATCTTTTTCTGGTACATATGATGCTGAAATTTATTTAGATTGGGAAATGACTGTTGAACAAAAATTTAACTCCCATCTAGTTCCTGAAGTACATAGAGTCAGACAAGCTACTAGTGAGTTCAAAGATTTTGCCATCATTTGGTGGAATGAAATAGTAAATTCTGGCCTACAACCTGATACATGGGATAGATTAAAGCGAGCTATGCGTAGTAGATTTATTCCTCTTTATAAACATGATTTACGTAAGAAATTGCAACGCTGGAATCAAGGTACTAGATATGTAGAGGAGTATTATCAAGAACTACAAATAGGCATGTTGCATTGTGAGGTATTTGAGGATGAGGAAGATAAGATGACTTGTTTTTATGGGGGTTTACGATGTGAAATTCAAGACATCATTGATTACAAAGATTATAATGATATCAATAGATTGTTTCAGCTTGCTAAATTGGCAGAAAAAGAATTGCAGGGAAGACAACAAAGGTCCAGAAGCAACTTTGGTAGTACATCTACACCAAAATTGACACCGGGGCAAGCCAAATCAACCCCGCTTTCAGCTAATCGGCCTGCTGCCCCTCCATGAGTAGGGTGCGTTCAGCAGCACCCCCACCACTGTCACGTGCACTCGAGGTGAGTAAATTTACTACTAAGCAGGCACCAACGAAGAGCTCTTCATCGGTTGCTTCCACGGGTCGTACGATTGGCATTGTGTGCCATCGTTGCAAGGGAATGGGACATGTCATGAAGGATTGTCCAAGTTAGCGAGTATACATCGCCACGGAAGAAGGTGGGTATATTAGTGCTAGTGATGTTGAGGATGAATATGTCTTGCTGCTAACCTTGCAGATAATGAAGATGACTATGAGATAGACGGTGATGGTGAGGAGATTTTAGGGACCACTGCCACAGAGAATTATAGGACCATAATTGTGCAGCGAGTGTTGAACGCTCAAGTGGAGCAAGCGGAGAACCTACAACGCCATAATTTGTTTCAAATTTATTTTATCGTCTAGAACCGTCGTGTTCGTGTGATAATTGATGGTGGAAGTTGCAATAACTTTGTGAGTTTAGATCTGGTTAAGAAGCTTTGTTTGACCACACGTACACATTCTCATCCGTACCATATTCAATGGTTCAACAATAGTGGTAAGTTGAAGGTAACACAAACTGCGAGAGTGCATTTTTCCATTGGAACATACCATGATTTTGCTGATTTTGATGTAGTGCATATGCAAGCATGTTAACTTTTATAGGCTGTTTATGGGAATTTGATACTGATGCAACTCATCATGGTAGAAGTAATAAATACACTCTTATGCACAAAGGAAAGAAAATCACTTTGCTTCCTTTGACACCTGCTGAAATTATGCAATGTGACAAAGAGAGAACTCAAAATGTGAATAAAAAGAGTTGATCAAAATCTGAAAATCAGCAAGTAACTAAGAACGTTTTCCCACCTAAGAAAGACAAGAAAGCACCTAGTTCTAAGTTCGAGGGAATTACATTCAAAGGTGGTGTTATACTTTCTACAAAATCTGATCTTGCTGAAATTACCGAAATTAACCCACATGTTAAGCAACATTTACCCTGTTCCCCTTCTTCCTCCAGCCGAACAAACCTCACTCCAATTTCACCACCCTGATTTGATTGCTCTGTTGCGCCATCCCTCATGAATGTTGCGCGACCGCGCCATACCTGAAGCCATACCCTACCGCTGGCTCTCCTAGCCGAACTCTGTCACGGCAATTAAACGCTGAGCTGATTGCTGCCATGACTCAAGCACAGGGCACCTCTCAGCGCCGAACTGTCCATGCATCGCAAACTCTGTGCCCTTCCTCTCCTCCACGCCATGGTCGGCCACTGTCTTGTCTTGCCAATTGATGCTGTGATGAGCACAGTCCACAAAGCCGGCTACACCGTATGACTCAAGCTTAGGGCGAGCGGCGCCATTAATGGCCATCACATCTCTGCTCCACCCTCTGCCCATGCCCTGGCTCCCTCACCATACCCTTCCTACTAGTCACTGCTAGATCACATCATGTTAAGTCTTTGACCGAAGCTGTCGCCGCTCCATTTGCTTACATAAATCGCCAACACCCCTCGTAGAACTAGCACACTTGCCTTGCCTCATCACAGCTCGAGACAAGCTCAAGAACTTGACCGAAGCATAGCAGCAGAACAAGTCATTGTCTTCCTCCCCTGCCATACTCGCTGCCGTGCCAAACTCCCAAGCTCATCTTCTTCCATCGCGCCAAAAGCTCAGCACCTCCATTGCCGGCCGAGTTGCTTGCTGCGATCTAGAGGGTGAGTGTAGGTAAACCTCGAGAAATTTGGCATGCTCCTTTGTCACAAAGTAGCTCTTGGCTAGTTGGTTAGATGCTCTACTCTCAAGCCTGATTGATGACCAAAGATCGGATCCTGGCTGCACATGTTTTTAACCTTTCCATTTTGTTACCTCTTGCAGAACACCTCAAATAATTTCACTAGCCCTTTTTTCACAAAGAGCCCGTAGTTTAGTCTCCTGCTCTCAAATCAAGAGATCCTGAGTTCAATTCCCAGCACCACACTCTTTAATTTCCTTTTTGATCTTTTTGTTTACTCTTTTTATACCTTTTGCTAGGAAGGTCCAAATAAGGTGAACTAATTTTCTAAATTTGTGTTAAGCCATAAGGACTCAGATTATGCAATCAAATTCATATGTTCACTACAGTTTAAATCAGTGGAACCAAGTTTTTTGAAAGTCCTTTTTATTTACCATATAGAAACTATGCAAACCATCACTCCAAAAATCATGAAATAAATTCCACATGTTCCTGAGGTCATGAATGTTCCATGTTTGTAAAAACATTTAGGTTTGAACTCAATTTGAATCAGAAAGTAAACATAAGAAGCCTCTCTTGTATAGAAAATCAAATAGTTAAAATATAGGCTAAATAAACTCAAATTTTCGTAAAACCACTTTGGTTACACTCTTGTGGTCATAAGGATCCTAAATGTATAACAATATTAAAGTTTTGCCATGGTTTGCATTAATTGTTCAATAGTCGGAGTTTCAATACTCGTATAATTCGAATAGTTATAACTTTCGCAAATAAACTTCAAAATTGACAAAACTAAATCCTAAGACCTTGACAAATGATACCCTCTCTAGTTATACAAAAATATCTCACAAATGTGCAAGTTTGAATTACATCCATGTAAAGCCTTAATGTTCACTTATATGAAAACCATCTCGGATAAAAGCAAAATATTGTGTAACCAGTTTTAAAACACTTGTACGATCATCCCCACCTAATACTTGAAAAATGGTTAAATAATCTTATAAGGTACAATCGCAAACTTAAAACAAAATTCAATTCCTTAGAACATCAACTTGTGATCACTTAAGCCTTTTTGACAAATCACAAAACATCTCGCCTAAATGCAAATTTTGTGAAGATCAGGCTAGATATTATACTTAGGGAATGAACTACCATAATGTGGAAAAATATTCTTATTTCAACTTGCTTTTCATCTAAATCCTGCTAGCTCAGTACCTCTAAGTGTTTTGGTCATCGGAAACATTATAAGAATAGTTGAGCATAATAAACATTTAGCTAAAACACTTGTATCGTACAATTTGTTTTGTAACCAAGTAAATGCAACCTGTAGCCTTATTTTGTAGGTCTTAGTGTGTATGGATTACCTTGCATGCAAAACACATAGGGCTAAATACTAATCGTACGCTACACCTTACTAATCGGATATAACCTTAATACCATATAAGCTATTTCAGCAATGAATAAAACATCTCGTCTAAATCCTAAAATTTATAAATTCAGCTTAGGAATGCTCTCCAAAATAAAGACTACCCTATTCTAAAGAAATAATCTCAATTCATCATGCTTTGCATATAAATCCTGTTAGCAAAATAACCTGAAGTATTATGATCTCTGGAAATCCATAATATGAATAAACGAGCTTAATGAGAAATCAATAATTATGATATTTGTATCACCAGAACCTTCTTAAAACATTAAATATGTAATCAGTAATCTAAACCACGCCTGTATTCTATAGCAAGTTTTTATTTGATTTTTCTGTCTGTCTTCTTTTTGCCCTTATTAAAGTTTGTTATTTGTTATATTTTCTTTGAAACGACATGTAGAAACTGACGTCATTAACTCCGTCGTCAACACCATCAGCTATAAACACGACTTTGTCATAAACGACAAATAAGCAAGGCAAGCACTCCTTTGATCATATCGATCCTAGTATTTAATTTTCATTTTGTTTATCAAATTGTATCATGCATGCACCTATTTTCTGTAAATTCGCTATTTTGTGGTACCGGTAGATATACATGTTGTTCATTAAACTTCCTTGATAAGTATGGATATGTGAACCTTAATAACCATAGAATAGGGTTAGATAATACATAATGTTAACATGGATATATATGATTATATATTGAATATGCTTAGCCATGCTTTAGAACCAACGATGTAGCTGATCAGAATAAAATTGTTTATTGGGAATTTAAAAAGTTTGAATGTGACATGATGTCGGATGTTGGTATTTTGGCTAAAAACTCGAAATAAAACTATGGTTTTAACGCGGGTGATTATTAGCAATAGCCAGATGTACAGACGGATTTGCACGTAGTGTAGGGAGAAGTATCGCCCGTGTTGGATTAAGGACCGAGGTCTGGGTTGCTTATAAGCCAAGAAAATGGTACAACCACAAGTGCTCGTATGGGACAACCTTAACTTATTAAGTTACTTAGAACTGGTAAACATTGGTAGGTGGGAGATATTACGAGCATTCCGGTAAGGCTTGCTTGTGAGGGGCTTCCACCCATGTCGGTACAACGTTGTACACCTTGCTATGGGGAGAAACGGTGATCGACTGTTTTTACGATACCATGTTATATATATATGTGTGTTTCTACCACTATAGCGAGGGCTTAACATCATCGGGCTGGTGCAAAGTCAGGTCTATATAATGTAACGGTTATGTTATGATCGCTCTGCGGCACACCAAAGGAAGTGTGCTAATAGGTTGCACAAAGAGCTGATCATTTCTTGTAGGTAAAGTTGTACACCTCTGTAGAGTGTAAATCTAATTGATTAGCCACGCCCACGGTTATGGGCACTTGGTAACATCATCACATAGTTAGTTATTTTACTACTTTCAAAATGGCTTGGTTTCGTCTATTTTGCCTCGTGTTGGCAAGGAATGGTTTTGGTAGGAATTGGATATCCCGTTACTCACGTCATGCAGGACTGTGAGTATTACTTATGCTTTACTTATTTCTTATCGGTCAAACTTGCTCTTACAAATTTTGTTTGCAAATGACAACTTAATTTGCAACTGCAATATCGCTTTATTCAAATTAACCATAAAATTCACCTTTGATTTAACCTACATTTCTGCATTTGGAAATACTACCTTAAGTCTTGCGGAGTACGAAAGTACTCAACCTTCCTTAATCTATTATTTTTGGTGGATAAGAAAACAAAGCTTTGAAGATTACTTTTCATCGCAGGATGCGGGAATTTCAATGATGCGATCTTTCTAGGATTATACCTTGTCAGTTGCCTAAAGGTTGGATGGGCACACTACAAGGCTTTGCTTCCTCTGCTGCTATATATATACTCTGAATTGTAAAATACCATGTATAAATTGCTTCCGCTTTAATATTATGATGTATGGTTGTGATTTCAATTGTTGTAAATGTGCGTACTAGCCACTGATCATGGGACTAGTACCGTATGCACAAGAGATTTCCATTTTAGCATTTACGCAAAAATGGGGGTCATTACAATAATCCAACAAAGTTAGCTCAAATATAGCATTCATATCCCATTTTTCATTCACTGAGGTATTGAGATACATGATCCTACTGTATGCTCCTACTGCAGCTCCAACACAGCAAGAAACAATTCCTATAGGCTACAGCCTTCCTGGTGATGTTTTCCAAGACACAAATGGTGGATTTAAGATGAACATTGATATGCAAAAGAGAACTACATGCAGCAAATCAGCACAGAAAGTGACACGCTATCATACATGCCAACTTAGATGGTAAATTTAGTTCTATTATTGCACCAGTAACTTTGCAGTATTACTTAGGTCTTACCACTAGTCATGACACTCTCTATTACAGCATAGACATAAGAATTTTTATAGTATTACACAACAAAATTTTAAACTGGTGATTGTCAGGTGATCAATATAGCAAATCCCCAACTATTGAACGGATTTAATATGACCAGATTAATTACCAACCCTCTAAAGTTAAAAACTAAAAATCAAAACATTTTACACCATTTATTTAAGCTGTTTAGATCATTGAACAAGTAGCTACCAGTTGTCATATACTTTAAAATGTGGAAAGCGCAGCCAGATAACTTTTGAAATCGTATTTCATCAATTAAGCCAGAAACTTTTGAAATTGTATTTCATCAATTAATTTTAGCAATTAGAACATGTCATTATTGTAATCTACAGAGCATATCATCAATACGTCATCCTGAGAAAATATCAATCAGATATACACTATTTTATAATTGAATGGTTAAAAATATTCTGTGCAAGAATACTGCAAAGGACTATGTCTTTTGAAATCATTGCTAATAGTGCCTAACACCCTCATGCTTCTTTGCCCAATCTAGCATATCTAGCCAGTTGCCACACCCAAGAACACATACATCACAACAATCCATCCAAGAGTACACACACTCGTACAGGAATCTCTCCACTAGTCCAAGAACAAGGGCATCACAATAACCCACCCCAGATCAAGAAAACAAGAAACCATGGATGGACAAATCAAGAAACATACCGAAATGTCTCCTCTCTATATCCCACCACTTCTTGAACCCCAACTAAGATCTGAGAAGAAAAAACCACTGACGCATGATCAAAGAGAGCATAGATCACAACAGGGGATCGGACTGTGCAAGGAGGGATGGAAGTTGAACCGGACAAAGAAAAAAAAGTTACCTGAAGGCTGAAGCCTAAAGGATGAAGAAGTTAGAAGTATTTTCTCGATTAAGCGAATCAAACTATTTGATATTGCGCTCGCCCAGTCGATGGAGGGAGGCACTTGTCCAGTTGCTCGGCCATTCGGAGGAGGGAGGCACTTGACTAATCACTTGCACAGTCGTCGGAAGGAGGCGCTCGCCCAGTCGCCTGGCCGCCGGGGAAGATGAGATTGAGATCTCATATCTAGGGTGGGGGTGGTTAGGTGGCCGAGGGTTACATACAAAATTACACACATTAGACATACATGGCTCTGAACTATCCGGATATCCGAATGCACTTATTATACGATTATCTGGTTCCCGTCCCATATTATCCAGATATCGACCGCTCCGGATCCGATCCCGTATCCAAATTAAATTATCTGGATTTGATCCCTTATCCGACCAGATATTTCATTTTCTTTCCGAATCCAGTCCCGACCAGAACTGGCTCCAGATCCGGTCAGATATTATTCGGCCCGTTTTCACCCCTACAGAAGAGTAGCAAGGTGCATAGCATGGATGACAGCTCATTTGCATAATAGACAAAGCTCATTAAAATAGAAAATGAAGCTATATGCAATGCATGAACAGGTTCTCTAACTCCCCCTCAATAAGTGAATCAATTTTAAGCATGTGTTTCTAGTTCAAGTTCAGTTATTAGCAGAATTAAGCTTAGAAAATTTCCAAATGAATTCGACAAAAACCAAAAACACAGAATGAAGAGAAGAAGTCGAGAAACTACAAGCTGAATGGCTATAGAGCATAGAAAAGATGGTAGAGAACACTATGGCTCAGACTCGCTCTCATCTTCCCCAATGACTGACATAGGAATGCTGACTGTAAAAGGGATAGAAAAAAAGAGGAAGAGTACCAAATACCATAATCAATGGTAGCTTAAAGGTAACTGAAGATATGCTTCACCGCTTAGAAGTGAGAGGCGCGAAGAGAAGCCTAAAATCGAGCACACAGATATATAGCAAAATGTATGTCCGGCCTCAAAGCAGTGAAGTACAAGAGGGAGCTGATCATGCTCTGGAACTCCTTCTGATCAATTGGCTCACCATCCTCATCAGGCTCAAGGACAGTAGAGGTGGCCATAGGAGTCATCACCGGCTTCCCATCCAACATGTCGAACCGTCTCGGGAGGTCTCGAGTATACTTGCCTTGATGCAAGAAAGTACCCTCCCAAGTCTGCTTAATTTAGAAGTCGATGAAGTAGCTCAACTCGCCCATCATGCTCATCCCGAACTCTGTGCTCATCACATATAAAAACTTAGACACAAGAGAGTGCAAAGAGCCACCAAAGATAATGTCATCCACATAAATCTAGAGAAGTAGAAAATGAGTATTCTGGTGTTTGATAAACGTAGCCTTGTCTACGATACCCATCTCAAAACCTTGACTAAGAAGATAAAACTTAAGCCTCTCATACCAAGCTCTAGGAGCCTACTTAAGTCCATATAAAGCTTTGGAGAGCTTGAAGACATGGTTTGAGTACTTGGGGTTCTCGAATCCTAGAGACTGCCTGACATAGATCTCTTCGTCAATATACCAATTGAGGTATCACTCTTGACATACATCTGATAAAGCTTGAAACCCTAGATGCTGAAAATGCAAGCAAGATCCTAATAGCCTCTAGTCTAGCTATAGGGGTAAAGGTCTCACCAAAATCAAGACTCTCAACCTTAGTAAAGCCCTGTGCAACTAGCCTAACCCTGTTCCTAATGACAACCCCATCCTCATTTTGCTTGTTTTTGAACACCCACATGGTCCCAATGATACTATGACCAGATGGGGGCTCAACAAGCTCCTAAACCTTGTTCCTCTTGAAGTTATCAAATTCCTCATGCATACCATTAATCTAAGACTCATCGGATAATGCATAAAAGACATCCTTCGGTTCAAAGGAGACAACAAAGGTTGAGTGGAGGCAGAAAAGGGACAAGCCTAATTTTGAGAGTGTGACTCGCTCAAATAAATCGATAATGATTTGATCAGGTGGATGATGCCTTTGAATATTGTGGGGAGGTTCATAAGTAGAAGTGGCCTCTACCTCATTAACTGAAGAGGCAGGATCAGAGCCACTTGCTACATGAGAGTCCGAATGTAACGGTCTAGCTCCTGGACTAGCCTCATCAAAGGTCACCTCATAGGTCTCTATTATCCTATTCGCCTCACAACTCTAGACCCTATAGCTACGAGAAGAAGTCGAGTAACCTAGAAAAATACCATCAGAAAAATAAGACTCAAACTTATCTAGGTTCCTAGACTTCAAAATGAAAAACTTGCAACCAAACACACAAAAATGAGAAACACTAGGCTTTCACCCATAGCTCAACTCATAAAAAGTGTGGTGCAAATGTGCTCTCAAGAATACTCAATTAGACACATGACAAGCAGTAGCTATAGCCTCAGCCCAAAACTTTCTAGGAGTACTATACTCATCTAGCATCATCCTGTCCATCTCGACCATGGTTCTATTCTTCCTTTCCACTACTCTATTTTGTTGAGGGACGTAAGGAGAGGAGAACTAATTCTCTAAGCATAACTCCTCAAAGATGCTCCCAATGTAGGAGTTCTTGAACCCCGTACCATTGGCACTACGTATAGCTCGTAAGGCACGAGGCAGCTCAACAGACAACCTACGGATCAAACCCCTGAAGTGGGTAATAGACTCATCCTTCGAGGTCGCGAAAAATACCCAAGAATATCTCGAAAAGTCATCAACAATGAAAAGAACATACCTCTTCCCACCCGCTAACTGCACTCTAGTGGACCAACATTGTCCATATGTAAAAACTATCCTGGTACATCAGTCATCATAACAATGATTGGGGGTGAGAAGCAGTAACCATCTTACCATGTTGGCAAGGAGAACAAACTAAGTCTTTGACCATCTTGAGTTTGGGCAAACCATGAATAAGATCATTGCTGCTAACTCGGGTCAAATGATCGAAGCCATTGTGACCAAGTCTCGCATGCCAGAAGGAGAGGACACAGGACTCAGAGGCAATCAAATAACAAAGAGAGTCTCCAAAAGAAGCAGAAAAATCAACATGTAAGACTCCCAAATCTAGAAATACCACAAACTAACCACCCAGAAGATTCGAGTATTCTATAGGTATTACTCTTAAAGCTTACCTCGAAACCATCATCGATAAGATGGGAGACAGAAAACAAATTGTATTGCAACTTACTCACTAAGGCAACATCCTTAAGAATAAAATTGTCATTAATGCAGACGATACCTTTAGCGATAACTCTACCTGACGAAGCATCCCCAAAAGTGATCAACTCATTACCGGAAGCTCGGACTAGGGAAGAGATCTAATGACACGTCATATGACAGCAATAACCGGAGTCAACGATCCATACCTCTCCTTTCCCCATCCTATGGACCTGTATCAACAAAAAAGAGAAAAGAGGTGACTCAATACCGGGACAAACAAGAGCAGATTTGGGAACCCAATACTGAATCACATGACACGTTGAAGTGCCAGCCATAGGAACAAAAGACTGGACTCTAGTTTCTTTCTGACGCTCAACACTCGCAAATCCAGAAGCAACGCCAACAGAAGATCTGGGAACTACAGCTGGGCTGGCCCACCGTCGTGCAAAGGCTGGACCAAGGTTCCAAATATCGTAGATTATCGCTCGAAAATCGCAATTTTCGCCTGTATCGCCATGGCTCAATAAACAAAACCGCTCAGAAAATCGGTCCAATTTTTAATAAAATAAAAAAAATGAGAAATTTTATGCGATGTAAATTGGTGGAAAATTGGTGAAAATATTGGATTTTTGATGAAAATCGCTAAAAAATCGACTGTCAGAACATTTCGTCTATTTGGTCGATTTTTTAATTTTTTCGACGAAGTTGGACCGTCGAATTCAAAAAAATTTACATTGAACTTGTTCGATTTCTACCGTTTTTGAGCGATTTTCATGCAATTTTTTCGAAAATCGTAAATCAGTTTTTGGTGGAAAGTCAAATCGATTTTTGAAACCCTGGGCTGGACCATCCTAATGAAGCTGCCCAAATCTCCTACTAGAAAACACCACACGCAGCTGATACCTACCTCGATGGAAAGAACAAGGAATATCAAAACGATAGTGGAGAGACTGACCACGAGCAACTCCAGGATGAAAATCAGAAAGAACAACTTGAAAACCAAATCCTAGATGCTACCCCAAAACAGAAGAAACTCTACCCCTGTCTAGAAGCCGTGGGTGCCTTAGAAGCACTCAAAGTCTGAAGATGACCCTAAATACCCCTAAGAGCATGACCACGCTCACAACGTGCAATCTTGGTACACCTAAAGTAAAAATCTACTAGATGACCATCCTTCTGACAGAAGGTGTATGTATACTTCGCTTTTGTAATGTCGCGGACGAAAATTTTTCGGTCGTGGTTGCAATTTTTCTCTCCCCACCCCCTTTTTCTTTTTCCCCTTACCTCCTCCTTTCCCCTTCCCCCACCTGACTCCCTCTCCTTTCTTTTCCTCCAGCCGGCTGCTCCCTCACCCCCATCACACGACAGCCCTCCCTCTCTTTCTTTCTTCCTAGCAATTCCTCCCCTTTGATGAGGACACCACTTATTCAGTTCCAACCACATCACCTGTTGCTACCACACCTCCAGACATGATTCAAGGACCGATGACTCGATCCCGCACGTGGATCGAATCAGATGATTCTCCTAAGGAATGAAGGTCAAGAAGATGGCAATAAATAAAAGGGGTGCTGCGCCACCCATCATTTGGGCTGGACCCATGTAATAAAATCTAATTTCAGACAGATTATGGAAGGATGGGAGGAGATTTCGGCCCTTCCATAGTGCTGGCCGAAATTACCTCCCCCTCCATCTATTTAGTTGGGTTCGAGTTCCTCTTGTAAGGCAGGTTTTTTTCTTTGTGTTAGTTTAGCCATTGTGCAAACTCTACTCTTCAGTTGTGTCAGTCGACCACCTGCGAGACAGCCTTTGAGAACCCCACTTTTGAGTTGAATCAAATTACTATTGCAGATTCATTGTTGCCTCTATCTTATTCTTGCTAGTTCTTCGATTGCTCGCAGGAATTGAACCTCGTGTTCAAAGTTGATCGTCTTCGCCCAAAGAAGGTCAATAACCTTCGGAGTTGGTTCAACGATTGCTAAGGCGCACACGACCTGTTCGTTTGTAGTCGGATCGCGAGAGTCACCTCCACCAGAATCGAAAGTTATCTTCTCACCAAAAGATCGGGTACTCCGACTCTATCAAGTGGTATCAGATTTTAGGTTTATCGGTGAGAGTTAGTAGATCATTTCTTTTTCAAACCTAAAGTACAGAAAAGGCCAAAAAAAATGCCTCCCTACCATCCCATGCCACGCTGCTAGCGCCTCCTGCCTCGCACAACAAGCCAATCGCGGAGAAAAAAAAAGAAAAAAAGGAGGAGAAGAAGAAGAACAAAAAAAGAGAGAAGAAGAAAAAAAATATAGAGAAGAAGAAGAAGAAAAAAAAGAGGAGAAAATTCTGAGCAGAGACCTTCCATATATTGGTTTCGGTTTGAGGGATCAGGAAAGTCCAGATCGATTTGATTTCGGTTTGAAAAGGATCAGAGGGAAGAATAGGGAAAGTATAGCTATTTTTGGTTTGGCTTGGGTTGGTTAAGAAGGAAAAACTGCAACCTCTGTGGTTTTGAATCAAGCTTTCCTTTTGAAGTGGATTCGGAACCTCTCCGGACACCCTGCACGAAAACTGCCATAACTTTTGCATACGACGTCCGATTGGGCTGTTCGAGTACTCAAAATGACTGGAACGAAAAGCTACATCCGAAAATCGATAAGTCCAGGTCTAATTGAGTTCCCGTGGCTCTGAAAAATTCATTCGGCTCCAAAAACATCGTTTAGGGCCTCAAAACGCCCCTGGAAGTTCAGCAAAATTTAACCTTTCCTGTTTTGCCTAGAAATTTTTGCTCCTGTGTCCTGGATTTGTGTACACCACTGCCTCGCAGCCCCACCCCTTCTCGAGCCTTTTGCTTCTGATATTGATTAGCTTTTCATCGGTTTGGGCTAGGATCAGCAATTTTGACTAGTACTTTGAACGAATTTTCAACTTGCATTGCTAATTTGAATTGTGCTAATCCTTGCTACATATTTGAACCTTCCAAGCTCCACGTCTCTACAGTGAACAGACTCGTGTCACCTGGCAATCGCTCCATCCAATCTCCATCCGCTGGTTGCCGATCAGCCCTGTGACTTGGTAAGAATTGGTAAGAGTTCGACACCGCTTGTGAGGGTGTGTCTTGACATAACCACAACCTATTAGTTGCACGACATATACTTGTGTTTCCCTTGTTTCTGTTTTCTTTCGCTAACAATGGCGGGAACTTGAGCATCTGTAATCCACCATAGCACATTCTCCTCGTACTAGGGGCATTATTCAACACTTTGAACGCCAAATGCGCCTACATACTAAGGCGTTGAGGAGGACATGCGACAAACAAGTGCACATCTTGCTCAACTTGAGGACGCCCAGATCAAAACGACTACAACTCGACGAATGCGACCGCCCAAGGCGCCACCAACACTAATCGCCACAATAGTGACACGCCTTGAGGAGTATCACGCACACTTGCTATCGTTGTTCAAGGCCAGCTGCCCACAGCGACATTGCGATCAAGTTGAGGATGTCTATGCACCGATACGAGTATGATGAGCGTGGCGACTACAACGCAGCTCGAGGTCGCCGACAACCACGTGCCCATCCACATGGTATGTACCGACAGCAAAGATCGCCGTGAGGTACGTGCTCGGGATGATTCATTTGCTAAGGTTAAGATAACCATTCCTGCGCTTAATGGAAAATATGATCCGGATGCTTATCTTACCTAGGAATTAGCCGTTGATCAAAAGTTTGCATGCCATGCTTTTCCCGCACATAACCAAGTTAGGGCTGCCACTAGTGAATTCACGACTTTGCATCTGCTTGGTGGAGAGAACAACGCCACACGCATCGTAATAACATTCCCACAACACGGGAAGCTTTGAAACTACTCATGCGACACCAATTTGTTCCTCATACTATGCTCGTGACATGCTTAATAAACTACAACGCTTACGCCAAGGTACCAATTCACGAGCAAGACTTTCGTGACTTGCAAATTGGTATGTTGCGTTGTGGTTTAGTTGAGAATGAGGATGCAGCTATGGCACGGTTTTGGGTGGGTTGAACCATGAGATACTGTGACATTCTTGATTATAAGGATTACAATTCTATTACTCGATTGTTCCATCTTGCATGCAAAGTCAACGAGAAGTACAGTGGTCGCCAAACGAGAACACAAGCTAAATTTTCTACAGTCGCACTCACTCTTGACTCCAAGTGCTTCGCCTTCATCCGGCTCCCATTCGGTGCATTGCGTCTCCATCCACCAACAGACAACACACCGTGACGCCGACTCCCACATCACGCCTTCTCGCAGCAGTGTGGCGCACCCGTGGATCAACACAAGGTGCTTGGTTGCTTCTACAGACGGACCAAGGACGCCGGTGCCACCATTGAAGGGCCATGGACATATCATGCATGATTGTCCAAACAAGCGATTCTTTGGTTATACGTGATAATGGTGAGTATTCTTGACTAGTGATTTGGATGATGAAACGTATGCCATGCTTACTCGCGGCGACGCTGAGTAACAAGACACCGCATTTGATCATGAAGTACATGTTGTCGCCATCGATGCCGATAAGTATTTGAGTATTGTGGTCCAACGTACTACTCGATTGCTCACAGCAGAGCACAATCAGCGTCACAATCTTTTCCAAACCAAAGGTGTTGTGAAGGAACGATCCATTCGTATAATTATCGATGGTGGAAGCTGCAACAACTTGGCTAGTACAGATTTGGTGGAGAAGCTTGCTTTACCTACACGACCACATCCCCACCCCTACCACATCCAGTGGCTCAATTCGAGTGGTAAATTGAAGGTAACACGTTCTGTGCGCATTCACTTTGCTATGGGTTTGTACCATGATTATGCTGATTGTGATGTTGTGCTTATGCAAGCATGTTCCATGTTACTAGGTAGACCTTGGCAATATGATACTGATTCTTTGCATACTGGTCGAACTAATCAATATTCCTCATCTTTAAAGGAAAGAAAATTGTATTGCACCCAATGACTCTGAACAAATTGTTAAAGATGAACTTGCTAGGACAACTAGAGAGAAAACCGAAACATACTCTAAGTGAAAATCAAGTTGTAGCTACTGTAATTCTTGCAACAAAATGCCCAATATCAATTTGCTCAATCTGATTTGAAATTGAAGTCTCTGTGTTGCTAGCTACTCAAGTGAATTGATGATTGCCTTGCTCGTGCTTCCGTTGCTTTGCTCTCATGTGCACATGTGTTCATTTCGTTGGATGATATGCCGCCTTCTTTGCACCCGTCCGTCACTAACCATTTGCGTGAATATTCGATGTTTTCCCACAAGACGCACTGGCCGGACTTCCACCTATCCGGCATTGAACATCGATTGACCTTATTCCAGAGCATCGTTGCCCAATCGCGACCGCATCGCACCAATCCTAAGGAAACAAAAGAAATTCAACGCCAAGTCCAAGCATTAATAGATAAGGGTGCGCTCGTGAATCTCTTAGCCCATGTGCTGTTCTGTGCTCCTCGTGCCCAAGAAAGATGGGTCTGGCGTATGTGTGTTGATTGTCGTGCCATTAACAACATTACAATCCGCTATCGTCATCCTATTCCGTGTTATATGATATGCTTGATGAATTAAGTGGTGCTCGCTTGTTCTCCAAAATTGATTTGCGTAGTGGATACCATCAGATTCGTATGAAGCTAGGGGATGAATGGAAAACAGCTTTCAAAACTAAATTCGGGTTGTATGAGTGGTTAGTTATGCCTTTTGGGTTAACTAATGCACCTAGCACTTTCATGAGACTTATGAACGAAGTTTTGCGTGTCTTCATAGGCAAATTTGTGGTTGTCTATTTTGATGACATACTCATTTACAGCAAGTCTTTAGAGGAACATCTCGATCATTTGCGTGCTGTTTTTAATGCTTTACGTACTGCACGTTTGTTTGGCAACCTGGATAAGTGCGCTCGCACGATCGTGTGTCTTTCCTTGGCTATGTTGTTACTTTCGTGGTATCGAAGTGGACCAAGCCAAGATTGAAGCAATACATAACTGGCCAACTCCATCAACGGTCACGCAGATTAGGAGTTTTCTTGGGCTTGCTGGCTTCTATCGCAGATTTGTGCGTGATTTTGGAACCATCGCTGCTCCGCTCAACGAACTCACAAAGAAAGGTGTTCCCTTCTCTTGGGGGGGCGCAACAAGAAACGGCCTTCACGATTTTGAAAGATAAGTTGACCCATGCTCCTTTACTTCAGCTTCCTAATTCACAAAGATGTTTGAACTAGAATGCGATGCTAGTGGAATTGGGTTGGGTGGCTGATGTGAGGTTGTGTCCCGATCTTTCGATGAGAGCGATAACTATCGATTTGGTGGAATCGACTTTGACGATCCGACTACAACGTACGACGACGATGCGCCTTAGCAATCGCTAAACCAACTCCAGAGTGTTATTGATCTTGCCGTGGGCACGATCAACCTGAACACGAGGTTCAATTCCTGCAAGCAACCGAAGAACAAGCAAGAACAATGGTAAAAGCAATCTGAAATTGCAAATAAGAATTGAAGGCCAAAATAAGGTGGGGTTCTATTGAAGGTCTTGACAAGGTGGTCATCAAAGACAACTCAAGACGCAAAGTTTGCATTTGGTTAAACTAATCAAACAAAACCCCAAAACCCTAGATGGGGTTGCGGCTGGTTATTTATAAGATAACAAGAGGAGGTGGTCGTTCAAAACCCTAGGAAACCAAATACAATTCGATTACAAGGCCCAAGGCCCACTCTGACTCGGACTGGAAAAGTGATGTGACTTGTTTTGCAGTTTCCGGACAGCTCAGAAGGAATTTGAAGGCGAGACTGGATCCATTGGAAAGAGGGCGACGAAAGCTTTCAATCAAGTACTCATGTGCCCCGAACACCCTTCTGGATCAAAAGTTATGGCCGTTTTAAGTTGGTGCTGTCTCAGGAGGCCGAATTGGATTCCAGAACGTGATGGATTTGATCTCTCTCTCTTCTTGGCCCGTGGATGATGTGTTGGAATAGGCACAACCAAATGTGGTCATATCCGTAGTAGTGATGTCCTCATCAGTGGCGTGTTGCTGCAAGAAGGAAAACCGGTTGCGTATTTCAGTGAGAAGTTGAGTGGTCCTAGTTTGAACTATTCAACTTATGACAAAGAATTATTTGCATTAGTTCGAACTTTGGAAACATGGCAGCATTACTTGTGGCCTAGAGAGTTCATTATTCATTCTGATCATGAATCTTTAAAGCATATTAGAAACCAAACTAATCTGAATCGTCGGCATGCAAAATGGGTAGAATTCATTGAGTCATTTCCCTATGTCATCAAACACAAGAAAGGGAAAGAAAATGTCATTGCTGATGCTTTGTCTCGCCGATACACCATGCTCTCACAACTTGATTTTAAAATTTTGGGCTGCAAACATCGAAGGAGCGATGCGCTCTTGATCCCGATTTCAAGGACGTCTTCTTTGAATTGTAAGGATGGACGAACATATGGCAAGTTCTTCATGAATGATGGTTTCTTGTTCCGTGCTAACAAGTTGTGCATTCAACTAGTTCTATTCGTCTTTTGCTATTACAGAAGCACACGGAGGCGGACTTATGGGGCACTTCGATGTCAAGAAGGCGAGGACATCCCTGTCGATCACTTCTTTTGGCCAAAGATGCGACGCGATGTGGAGAGATTTGTTGCTCGTTGCTCCACATGTCAACGAGCTAAGTCCGCACTTAACCCACACGATTTGTACATGCCCCTTCTGTTCGAACACTCCTTGGGAGGATATCTCGATGGATTTTGTTTTGGGATTGCCTAGAACAAAGAAGGAGAGGGATAGTATTTTTGTGGTTGTGGATCGCTTTTCCAAAATGGCTCACTTCATACCGTGTCATAAGAGTGATGATGCTACTCATGTTGCTGATTTATTCTTTCGTGAAATTGTTCGCTTGCATGGTGTTCCTAATACGATAGTCTCAGATAGTGATACAAAATTTCTTAGTCATTTTTGGCGCACTCTATGGAACAAATTGGGCACTAAGTTACTATTCAGCACTACATGTCATCCTCAAACAGATGGTCAAACTGAGGTTGTTAATAGAACTTTGTCTACCATGCTTAGGGCTGTTCTAAAGAAGAATCTGAAAATGTGGGAGGAATGTTTGCCACATATTGAATTTGCTTACAATCATTCTGTCCATTCCACCACAAAGATGTGCCCTTTCCAAATTGTCTATGGCTTTATTCCTCGTGCACCAATTGATTTGATCTCTGTGTCCTTTTCTGAGGACATGAATCATGATGCTAACCAACGTGCGGATCGATATTGCAATTGCATGAGCAGACCAAGGAGAACATTGAGCGTATGAATGCAAAGAACCAAATTGCAGGTAGTAAAGGACGACAACATGTTACCTTTCAACCTGGTGATTTGGTTTGGTTACACTTGCGAAAAGACCGCTTCTCGCTTGCGCAAGTCCAAATTGATGCCACGTGCTGATGGACCCTTCAAGATTTTAAAACAAATAAATGATAATGCATATATACTTGACCTTCCTGCAGACTATGGTGTTTCTTCTAGTTTCAATGTTGCAGATTTAAAGCCCTATGTAGGTGAGGAAGAGCAGATCCCGTCGAGGTCGACTTCGATTCAAGAAGGGGAGGATGATGAGGACACCACTTCTTCAGTTCCAACCACATCACCTGCTGCTACCACACCTCCAGACATGATTCAAGGACCGATGACTCGATCCGTGCACGGGGTGAACGTGTGATTCTCCTAAGGAATGAAGGTCAAGAAGATGGCAACAAATAAAAGGGTCTTGCGCCACCCATCATTTAAATTTGGACCCATGTAATAAAATCTAATTTCAGACAGATTATGGAAGGATGGGAGGAGATTTGGCCCTTCCATAGTGCTGGCCGAAATTACCTCCCCTCCATCTATTTAGTTGGGTTGAGTTCCTCTTGTAAGGCGGGTTTTTTCTTTGTGTTAGTTTAGCCATTGTGCAAACTCGCTCTTGATTGTGTCGATCGACCACCGCAAGACAGACCTTTGAGAACCCCACTTTGACTTGAATCAAATTACTATTGCGATTCATTATTGCCTCTATCTTATTCTTGCTAGTTCTTCGATTGCTCGCAGGAATTGAACTCGTGTTCAAAGTTGATCGTGCTGCCCAAAGAAGATCAATAACCTTCGGAGTTGGTTCAACGATTGCTAAGGTGCACACGACCTGTTCGTTTGTAGTCGGATCGCGAGAGTCACCTCCACCAGAATCGAAAGTTATCTTCTCACCGAAAGATCGGGCACTCCGACTCTATCACCCTTGCTGGCGCCTCCTCCCTCCACAATCGGCACCTCTTCCTCCCCTCAGTAGTAGTAGCAGCAGCCACGGCAGCAGCAGCAGCAGCTTCTCCTCCCCCTCTTCTTCCTTATGAGCTAGGAGGTGAGTATTTGGTAGTTTTGGGAGGGTTCATGCTGTGATACTGGAGGTATCTTGCTGTTAGGGGGTTCTAGGGTTGGGGATTTTGAAGTTTTGGAGTGAAAAGTGGTTCTAGGGTTTGGGGGGAAAACTGCTGTTTTCGGGCTGAGTTTTGCCTATCTGTTAGGGTTGTGTTTTGAGCTAGTTAAAAGCATTTTCTGAATATTTGTCCATAGAGAAAGTTGTATCTAGTCGAATCCCCTTTAATCTAAGACTAATAACATTAAATTTCGTTCAGCCAGTCAAAAGTTATGGTCATTTTAGTGCTGGCTGTCCTGATTGTGCTCGTGTTGATAGCTGAAATGTTAAACTGCTGTTTAGAGCTAGATGCAGGTCGAATTAGAATTTTTGTTTGACTAGAGAGAGTTAGAAAATTTCCTGTAGATTAATAAAATGTCATTGTTTGCTTGATTTGGATTCAAGAATTATTAGTTATGCTATTTTGAATTTGTTATCCTGAAATCAAGTCTTTGAAAGTTCGATTTTAGGCGAGGTTCGAGTGTAATTCGAGGACTTTAAATGCATCTCATGAATGAATGGCTATATGATAATTGTAGATTATCCTCTTGTGGTCACACTACTACAGAACAGCACATCACTGCCGGTTCCAAAACCCCATCACTGCCGGTCATTCGGCAGTGATTGGTCGGCAGTGATACTCGAGATTATCACCGCCGGCCAGAACCGGAAGTGATAAGATTATCACCGGTTCTACCTACAACCGGCAGTGATATTGAACTATCACCGCCGGATCAAACTAAAATCCGGCGGTGATAAGGACTATCACCGCCGGATCAAACCAAAATCCGGCAGTGATAAGGATTATCACCGCCGTTATATCTACAACCGCAGGATATTGTACTAGCACCGCCGGTTGTACCATAATCCGACGATGATATATACATATCACCGCCGGTTTTCCAAGAACCGCGGTGAAAATCTTGCATATTTTTTTGCAATATATATATATTTTTATATAATTGTTTACAAAGTGTCCATATGTTAGTATATAAAGCATCGTTCAAAGCATAATTCAAATATATGCATGTATCGACTAAGCATCGTTAAAATCATAATTCAAATATATTAAATTACGATCATATAATTTGCTTTTACAATGTAGCTCGACTACATGTCATCCCGCTTGCTTTGATTTTACAATGAGTCAAGTAGACATGTCACGCGTCTAGGCCGTAGGAATGAGGGCGATGAGGCTACTCGTGGAACTCGCCGTTTGGATTGATGATCTCATCATGAATGAATCCGCGATCTGTTCTTGAATTGCTATAATTTACAAGCAATAACTTATTGGTTCTCGATTTGGGCGCTGTTTTTGAACAAAAAGGAAGTTACTTAATGATGATATTTGTTAAATAAAAAGGGCATCAAAGTGTAATTACGCATACCATGGCCGTTATAGCCGACACTCTCGTGACAATTGAATGCATATTTGTACATACATAGAATGCACATAAATTGTTTAGGGTTCTGCTTCATGCATGGAAGTCATTTATTATTTCAAAAATTTCCGGTATGGACGATACGAACACTTTTCTTGCAAGATCGCGTCGTAAAGCCCTGTGAATGATTTTGAATAGTAATTAAACTTAAATGCAATAAAATGGAATTTTGCTAGAGTAATAACGCAATGATCGAGTTTACTGCTCAAAGATGTCCCAAAGGTCTTGGTGCAGATTAGTTTGTTTTCTCATGGAGTCCAAGACAAAAATCCTACTAGCATCTAAGCTGGATGACGAGGAGGACCCAGTGAAACCTGCACATATATGTCAACGTAGTCAATTACTCCCACATCGTACGTGTTACGCAAAAATAGTAAAACGATATTAGAAGTCAGGAGATACGTACTTGAAGTTATAGGGTAAAAGAATGGAGGTTTTGTATTGCAGCTTCAAAAAAACATTAAATAAATAGTCTTCAATGAACTGTGGATTGTCGTTCACAAGTTTCTCGTTGACGAGCCCCGGATCTAAGAATGCTAGATTGTCATTGTTATTTCTTCTACATGTCTGTACCTCCATTCTACATAAGAAAGAAGTTAGAGATGCAATTAAGATGTAAATGCTCAACGATATCTTGTGGACTTACAAAGTCCATAGTCTAAGTATGTTCACGCCCGGGCATCTTCTTTGGTACAACATATACTGACTCCGTGAAAAGAACCCAGCAGATGTTATCCCCATTGTGAAAATCTTGCTCTGTGTATCCGACGGGAACGCTCCATACCATCGTTGGATGCTTTGCATGTACCAGCGATGGACGCTACCGTGATTGAGTTGTAAGGTTGTCGAAATGAGCTGGTTCAACCGGCGGTTTTCCCATAACAAACTTCCACCGAGACCTTGCGCAGAGCATCTAGTTGAACATCATCCGCTTGAGCATCCCGCTTTAACGTGTCGGCACTAGCCGCCGCAAATACCGCTTTCGGATATGCGCTCGTAGTCCGATATTTTGCAAGGTTGAAGCTTTGCCCCATCTTTTGCACTTTTGCCATACTCAAGAAAAACTTTTGCGTCAAGATCAACTTTAGTCTTCTTACTTGATGGCACCTTTTAAAGTGAGATGCTACGCAGCGCTTACATGCTTTTTCCGCTCTTCCTCGGTCATGTCACCGATAGTTTCTTTTGTGGTTGTCCGGGTTCACGGATGGTTGAGATTTCTTCGAGGACGGTGCCGATTGCCGAGATGTTCCGTTGTTCGATTCTTCACGTTTTTGGCGGAGGAGTCGGGCTTTTTTCGTTGGTGCGGCGGAGGAGTTGGACTTTTCTGGTTGGCGGCGAGAAGGGCGGAGGTCTCGTGTGGAGAGTGCGGTGATCATCATCGTCCGCCGCCTCATCGTCCGAGCCAAACTTAATCAAGCTCTTGCGCCACGCGAGGAAGCCATTCACGTTTTCTCCTAGCTTTTGTTCCCATCCTCGCCAGGATCTCTACCTCTATTTTTCGGTATTGGCGGACGACATCGCCCACTTCGACCTGGCGAATCCTGCGGTATCGGGCGGCGATGCAAAGTCCGTGACTCTGGCATGGCCAAGCCCCGCCTCGGCCACCTTTATGGTAATGCCATGTGCGGCCAAATGTAGCTTGCGGTGTCGGTTCTTTGATGTCATCCACGAAAACGCAGTCCATGCTCTTGGGAATCCCAGTGGACGCCGCATTGCTCTTATGAGCACCGGACCGATGAGCTCGTGGCTTTCACCGGGTGGCGGTCGTGAGTGAGAGCTTTCATGCGGCTTGCTCCACGGCCTTATCTAGTTCGATCTTTGTTCCTCTAGCGCCTCGTGAAAGCATCTTTTATCCGACGCGTTCAGTTGATCTTCTCTTAATCTCTTTGAACGCGTTTGTACATCCATGCGTCTGCGGGAAGGCTTCTTTCCACGTGACCAAACCAACTCCTCAGTGCGACACGGATGCTCCTTGTTACCTGTGGCTATGGTTAGCTCGTCATTCTCCCTTCGTGGCGCGAAAGATCCTTGGGAAGGCTGCGAGTGAGCATCGTGATTCTCGCGGCACTTCACGCTCTCTATCGGTTCGAAGCTTAAGCCGCCATCATCGGAGATAGAAGCACCCTCCCAAGCAACCCGTGCTTGATCTTTCGCTTAAGGCTGCCGTTGCGTGAATTATACCCTTGCAGGTCATTTCTTGTTGGACCGATCCCATGCTTGGTATTTTCTTCACGTACCCTCCTGCTCCTAGTCCGTGAGGGTGAATATTCTTATCGCGCTTGCTTTGTTCCTTTCACTTACTATGTGAGCTTCTTGGACCTCTTACGCATACAAATTCATCCCGAACTCCCTTAACTTTGGGTGCGTGTCAAAATTCGGTGTTTCATTCTTTTTACATAATTCTTGTTTAGTGTTGTCTTCCAATTCTTCCACGCGATGTGTACATGATGCAGAGTGCTCGTTTCTTTGCAACCATTTCGGTCCCTTGGGGGAACTGGAAAACTTGTTTCAGCTTGTCCCATAAAGAGTTCTTGACTCATTGGGTACCACCCATTGGTCACCTCCATGGCCAATCCATGATCTATAGGCGATGGGCACATCATCCCTAGCAATAACCCCGCAGCTGTGTCTGACGGCCCCAATGATGACTCGGTATAGCGGGTTCCCGATTGCCGAGAGCTCCACTATGTTAAAAATTCCCTTAGGCATCTTGTTCGGACCACGACTTGCGCTGCGCCTTCGTTGATCAGACGCCTGAGCCTGCAAATTGATCTTCTAAATTATTAGTCGTCTGGGCCTACCATGTTTTGGGAACCACAGTGTACTAAAACTTTACCTCGCTTACGTGAGTATCGTCAGGTTGGTCCATGGCTGGATCCTGCAGGTTCAGATAGGACGTTGGGCTATTATTCGGGCTACCCTTCCTCCTTTGTCCATATTTGAGGGCCCAACTCCCTCCGGCACTTGTCCTTCGTCGGAGGCCATTCCTAGCAAGTTTGTTGAAAATTTCCAATTAACAAGGTCACTTTTGAAATACACACATACTTTTTTTATCTGTATACACAAACATCCTTGAAGGACACATACACATACACATATACATCTTTTTTTGAATCTGCATTCACACGTAGAAAAAAACATACCTACTTTACCTAAAGGATTCGAGAACTTATATGAAATATCCAACTGTAAAAAAACATATAGACAATTTAGTGGCAATAGATGAGGAGTTGAGATTGTCGAGATAAATGACAACATCAATGATAAAAGTTGGTGGTGGAAATGACAAAGAGTGTTGTATGTCATGTGGATGGAGGTGGTGGCCATGGTGGGCCGAGTGGGTGTGGTGGTGGCTAGGGAGAGGAAGAGAAATATTATTTGAGAAAAGAAGAAGAGATGCGGTGCTGGATAGCCACATCCACTACTAAAGTAGGACTCTGTTAGTGCTCATATACACACAAACAAAATAAATATTAAATTTGAATGTTTTTGTTTAGGAAATTTGAATGTTTCAAGCTGTATCTAGTTTTTAAGTGAATGCTTAGTTGAATGTGACATCTTGACTTACATGATCTGAATATGAGATTCCCATCGATCTTTTTGTTTTACATCTTGATCAATTGAGAACAGACCATGTGTTTCGTTCTGACTTTGAATATTGGAGTGTAATGAAACATAGTTAAATCAATATTATGTCCATATTTCACTACTAAAAATTTTCTATATCATCATGTCAAGATAGAATCATTTGGGAGACTAGTAGTTAGTAGATCATTTTGGGCTGTCCCACATTTTGAAAGGGATCTTAAGTGGGGCCACTATTATATTTATTTGTAAGGAAAACAATGGTTGATTCGGAAAATCTTGTTGATCAATGCCATTAAGCGTGGTTCAAATCAAATTTTTGATTAACCTAATAATTGTGATCAATGTTAATAAAGTCGCACCTAGTGTACTAAGCATTGGAAATTTCTATCCGGTTACTAAAATCATAATGCTTTGGTTTAGGAACTTCAAATAGAGTTACTTTCCTCTGGTTGGGCTTTCAAGTCATTTTCGTATGCTGAGTAATTCATAGTTGACAATATTTCATCTTTTGGTTTGTTATTCTGCCTGTGATTCTTTAGAAAATTTACCATTCAGAAAGAAAGTCTTAGATTTGGTTAAACCACCAATAGACTTCAGACTTTGGAGAGCTTAGAATCGTAGTGATTGATAAGATGTTTGTCCACTAATTTTGTTTTATGTAAACTATCAATATTTCCATGGTAAACTTGGTCATCTAAACTGATTCTTGGACAATGACACAATTATACAAAAAATTGGGGCAAGCAACCACCTCTCCGCACAAAACCATCCACGCATTTCTCTTGGCCTTCTGAACGATTAGCAAGGCCGGATTGCTTCCTACATATGCCTACCCCAAGGACATGACATGAGATGCTTGACTCATATCCTCAACAAAATTACCAGGAACAGTGAAAATGACGGCCGACGGCGGGGCGGTGAGGTCCGGGCGGTGAGGTTGAGGCGACGGTGGGGCGGTGAGGTCCGGGCGGTGAGGTCGAGGCGACGGTCGGGGCGACGGCGGGGCGATGCGAGGAGACGAAGTGGCGGCATCAGGTTGAAGGGGAAATGAGGGGCTGAGTGGCGCGGTGTTCGAATTTATAGGGTTAGAGTATCACTGCCGGGTCAACACAAAAACCGGCAGTGATACACTATCACTGCCGAATAATAAAGAGAACCGGCAGTGATAGTTGAATTATCACTGCCGGTTCAAGCTCAACCCGGCAGTGGAAGTATTTATCACTGCCGGTTCAAGCTCAACCCGGCAGTGAAAAAACTTATCACTGCCGGTTCAATCTCAACCGGCGGTGATAATATATTATCACCGCCGGCTGTATCTACACCGGCGGTGAAAGTATTTATCACCGCGGTTCAAAACAAAAACCGCAAGAATATTTGATTATCACCGCCGGCTTAATACTACAAACCGCGGTGATAAAGCACTTCACCGCCGCTTAATGATACAACCGCAGTGATAAGCTCCAGTCAATTATGTCAAAGTTTTCAAAGGATGATTGCTTTGGGAGTTTTTAAATCCTATCAATTTTTATCCAAATTTTTGGAGGAATTCTTCAGGATATGTAATGTTTGATTTAAATATTTCCCCTAAGTTTTGACAAAGTTGTAAAATTATAAAAATCCAGAGTGCTCACTGTTTTCATAGTTTTAATATTTCAAAATAAAAAAATTCAAATTGCTGACTGTTTTGAAATTCTATCAATTTTTATCCAAATTTTCTTGAAATTTTTGGAAGAATACTTCAGGACATGTAATATTTGATTTAAATTCAAACAAATGCAGTAGACCAACCATCGCTTCAAAAATTCACACAAATACAAAAAAACACATGATGAAGTAGAATTCACACAAATTGATACATATGACAAAAGAATACATTAATTGTTACATATCAGAAAATAAAATGTATTTCATTAGGACAACTAAGGTACGATTCGACCTTCGTCATGATCGCGGCGTATGTATGTAACTTCGTCCTCACTCTCTTCCATGAGACCGAGGTCAACGTCCTCTCCGAAAGGAGGAAGCTCATCGAATTGGTTGTACTCTTCCTCGTCGACAACATTCTCAATCCCGACAATCCTTCTTTTCCTTGAATAACCACGTGGCGCTCCTTGTTATTTGGATCGGATACAAAAAGATTTGTGTAACACAATTAGCAAGTCTGAAAGGTTCTTCTCTCAGATCAGACCAGTTTAGGTCCACGGTAGTGATACCGCATTTGTCGATGTTCATGCCCTTGGAAGTCTTACCCATTGGCACCGAAAGAGAGGGACCTTCAAAGGTCCGTAATCAAGCTCCCAAATCTCTTCTATGAATCCGTAGTAGGTTTTCCTATCTCCGTTCTTTGTCGAGGCATCAGACGGATACTTGTTTTGGTTGGTGCTCTTTTTATCTTATGCTCTTGTATAAAAAGTAAAACCATTTATGTCGTATCCTTGGAATGTCCGAATTGTAGTGGACGGTCCACGAGCCAACACTTTCAATCGGCGCACTCTGTCTCCGTATGCATCATGTGCCTACGCAACCAATCGCCGGTTATGTCTATGCTCTCTCGCGATCCAACCCTCGACTTCGTTGGGTTTGTTCTAGATAGCATGCTCTTGTGCATGTTGACATACGGGCCACCACAACCGATTGTCCCAGTAATCGCGAAATGTGCTTGTGTGAATGAAGCTAGATTGTTTGTACGGAGTGATTTCTGCTTGATGTCCCTTTTCCTCGTAGCCTACCCTCATGTCGTGATGTAGGCGCACCAATCGGTTTGAGATCCATGTAATCAACGCAGAACTCAATGACCTCCTCGGTTCCCCAACCATACGCAATGCAACCTTCCGCCGATGTCGATTACGAACATATTTCTTTATGACCCCATGAACCTCTCAAAGGATACATCCGATGTAGAAACACGGGACCTAGAATCAGATTCTTTCACGATGTGAACAATGAGATGGACCATAATATCAAAAAGATGGAGGGAAACACATCTCGAGCCCGCAAAGAGTGTGGACCACGTCTTCTGTAGCTTATCTAGTTTCAATGGATCGATGGCCTTCGTGAAATCGCGTTGAAGAATGAACACAACTTCACAATTGGGTCTCGGACTTTCTCCGCGTAACACCCTAATCGCAATTGGAAGCATCTGCGTCATCATCACGTGGCAATCGTGAGACTTCATATCAATTAATTTTAAGTCTTTCATTGAGACTAGTCTCTTTATATTGGCGAGTATCCGGACGAACTTTCACTCCGTGCAAGCATTCGCACAAAGCTAATTTTTCTTTCTTGCTCAGAGTGTAGCAGGCTGCGGGAAGGTACTTTTTCCCTGTATCCATGTCTCTGTGATGCAGCTCCTTCCTGAGTTTCATATCTTCAAGGTCCATCCGTGCTTGGAGAGTATCTTTTGTTTTGCCAGGTATATCCAGTAAGATACCAAGCAAGCTGTCACACACGTTCTTCTCTATGTGCATGACGTCGATTGCGTGTCGCACTTCTAAGTCTTTGCCGAAGGTAGGACCCAAAATACCGATCTCTTTTTCCACAAAGGAGCCTTATCACGGGAACTCGGGATAGATGTACTGCCTGCTCCCTTTCCGTGGATAATTTTAAGATCCCTTACAGCTGCAAATATCTCTCTCCCAGTGTGATTCTTCGGAGCTAAAGCGGTCTCCTTTGTCCCATCAAAAGCTTTCTTATTATTGCGGTATGGGTGATCCTTGCGGAGGAACCTACGATGCCGCATGTAAGACATTTTTCGACAGTTCTTCAGCCACCGACTAGCTGTACCATCTAAGCATTGGACGCATCCATTGAAGCCTTTTGTCGTCTGGCCCGACAGGTTACCAAGGGCAGGGTAATCATTGATGGTTACGAACAACAATGCGCGTAGGATAAAGTTCTCTCTTTTATACTCATCCCATACCCGTACTCCATCGTTCCACAAGATTAGAAGATCTTCAACTAATGTTTTGAGGTACACATCGATATTGTTGCGAGGTTGCCTGGGCCCTTGGATCAGTAGTGGCATCATAATGTACTTCCGCTTCATACAAAGCCAAGGAGGAAGGTTGTAGATACATAGAGTTACCGGCCAAGTGCTATGACGACTGCTCATGTTACCGAAAGGATTCATCCCATCCGTACTCAACCCGAACCTTATATTCCTTACATCATATGCAAAGTGCTTCTTTTATTTTCTGTCGATGTTCCTCCATTGCACAGAGTCAGCAGGGTGTCTGAGCATTCCATCGTTCTTACGCTCTTCGGCGTGCCATCGTAGCAATTGGGCATGCCTTTTGTTCGCAAACAATCGATTCAGAAGAGGAATTATAGGAAAATACCACACCACCTTACGGGGAGATCTCATCTTCTTACGCTTCACCCGACATCTTCATTATCGATGTCTTCATCGTTGCCCTTATACCGCTTTGCTTTGCAAACAACACGACCATCCAAGTCCGCAAACTCATTGCGATACAACATGCAATCGTTTGGACATGCGTGTATCCTTTGTACTTCCAATCCCAACGGCGGACAACTGCTTGGCGATGCGCACTTGTAGGCAACACGTTACCCTCGGAAGCAAATCCCCAAGAGACATAAGAGCTCGGTGAAGCTCTTATCGGACCAACCATTGCTTGCCTTCAAGCTGCGAGAGTGTAAGCACGGTCCGCAATTTTGTGCTCCTCCTTGCACTGGGTATAATGGTGTCGTGGAGTCTGTACCATATGTTGGAACTTTTGAAACTCTCTTTCACTCGTGAAGTCTCCTCCCCATCACGCAACATTTGATCCGGATCTTCGTCGTGGTCGCCGACAAACGTATCTTCAAGCTGCCGTCATACCGTTGTCTCCGTCATCTTCAATAATGTGTTGCCCTTCATGTACAATCTCATCTTCGCGTGCTTGGTCCAACGGTATAGCCACCTTGAAACCTCTTGAAGCAAGTGTGCACGTATCGACTCTATGGTAGAAAAAGCGACCGATTTTTGCAATCAACGCATGGACAGCACATGTAGTCCGCCGATTCTTCGACTTAGCGCCGCAGCCACGTTTAGAAAATAACTCACACCATTAAAAACTCGCCCCACAACGGTCCGTGTCATACATCCACCTTGGTCCATCTACAATTAATTAAATCAAACATTACATACGCATATAATTGCAAATAACAAATAATTGTAGACAATTAGATTTAAAAACATATGTAGCAATTTTGACTATATTAAAATACATCAACCTTTTTCCGTTATGTAAATATCCATATAGCAATTTTTTAGTATTGTAAAAAATGAAAATAATTGTAAATAGTTATGATATATTTAGACTATATCCAAATATATCAATCTTTTTTCATTCGTCAATATCCATCTTGCAATTCCTTATTATTTACAAATTTGGAAAAAATTGTAAGCACTTAGGATATACTTTGAGTACATTAAAATATATCAAAATTTTTTATTAGGTAAATATCCATCTAACAAGTTTTTATTATTTCAACATTTGAAAATACACCTTTTGTCATTATGTAAAAATCCACGTGGCAATTTTTATTATTTACAAAAATAGAGATTAAAACATAACAAATGATGTTAAAATATTTTCATAACGTGAGCGAGTTCACGCCGACCACTGGAAGTGGTCAGGCGTGAACAAGTATTCTTGCCGGACCACTTCAAGTGGTCCGTGAACCGATGTTTATCCTATTTCGATTTTTATTTTTAAAACATAACAAATGATGTTAAAATATTTTCATAACGTGAGCGAGTTCACGCCGACCACTTGGAAGTGGTCCGCGTGAAACAACTTTATGCGGACCACTTCAAGTGGTCGGCGTGAACTCGATGTTTATCCTATTTCGATTTTTATTTTTAAAACATAACAAATGATGTTAAAATATTTTCATAAATTTTATGTATTATCCTACATATCTTATGATACTCCCATAAATTTTTCATAGCATGAAAATGCATTCTCAATTTTTTAAAATTCAGAGAGTTCTGCCGAAATGCCGGTTTAAAATTCCAAAATCTCGCGGTTTTGCCAAATCTCGTGAAAAAATAAAAATCCGAAATATCTGTAGCAATTTCAAATTTTTCGGATTTTTACATCCGGCGGTCTATGCAAACTCATTTGGGTCCGAAATCCGAGATTTCGCGAGATTTCGCCAATTTGGCGGTTTTGTAACCTTGGATCAAATTACTAACCTCGAAAAGAAGTACAATACAAATTTTAACAAATTTTTGCAGCAGATCGTTGCAATATAAATCGAGCAAAGACAGGCGCTCTCTGTCTTTGCTCGATCGGTCGGGAGCGAGGGTCTCGATTATATAGAACACTTATCACTGCCGGTTCTGCGCGAGAACCGGCGATGATAAGCTCAATCGCGCGAAAAACATACTGCGCGGGAAGATAATATCACTGCCGGTCCTTGCTTTAACCCGGCAGTGAAAATGCAAGTATCCCTGCCGGTTTAAGCACGACCCGGCAGTGATATATCTCTGCCGGTTGTTGTCTCAAACCGGCAGTGATATCTTGCTTTTTACTGCCGGTTGGTTGCATGAACCAGCAGTGATAAGTTATCCCCCCCAACTTAACTTTCGAACCGGCAGAGATACGTTATCACTGTCGGCTGGGTCCTAACCAGCAGTGATATGCCGGCAAGGATTGGCTGTTCTGTAGTAGTGTCATTTGGAGCTCAATAATGCAAGTTTTTGCTTAGCTAATTAAAAGTTATGCTCATTTTAGTACCTGCTGTTCAGAACTACTGTCAATGCATATAACCTCTGTTCGTATCTAATCTGAGAATTATTTATGCATCTCCTGAATAAATGGCCATAGTAGAGTTGTATATTATCCTCTTGTGGTCATTTGGAGCCCAAGAATACAAATTGTTACTTAGCCAATTGGAAGTTATGCTCATTTCTCTAACTGCTGTTCAAAACTAGAGTTAATGCATGTAACCTCTGTTCATTTCAAATCTGGGAATTTTTTATGCATCTCCTGAGTAAATGGATATAGTATAGTTGTAGATTATCCTCTTGTGATTTATTAGGATCTGGGTTCACTCAATTTGGTTAAGCGAAGCAAAAGTTATGATTGTTTGAGTGGCTGCTGTCCGGTATGGCCGTAGTTTTGTTTTAGTGTTGAATTGGTGTATGAAGTTGAGTTGGAATTGTGTGAGAGGATGAATTAGTCTAAATGAGGAAGTTTAAAGCGCGTTACGCATAGAGTGAAAGAGTTATTTTTAATTGTTGCTTGAATTTTGATTGCTTTGTTTTGAGATGCATGAATATGTGATTTTTTTAGGAGGTGTGGCTTCGGGTGTGGCTTCAACCTCGCGCCACACCGCTTCGTGAGGTTAAAGGCAGGTGTATCAGCTAGTATGATTGCTAGGATGTCATTTTCTTGCTAATATTATTGATTATGTTTATGCTAGCCACATTGGTATATTTGTGAGTATGTTTATATCGAAAAAGGATTGTTGAATGATTATGAATTGTTATGGATGAGTATGTTGTGATGATGAAAATGATAAAGTAATGATTATGAGTAAAATGATATTGTGCATGTGTATTTATGTTTGTATTGATGAAAATGTGGATGTTGGAAAGGAGTGCATTTTCTTTGTGATTTATGTATGTTAAATTGTATATGCGCATTCATAATGGAAGAGGCGGCCCATGTTGATGCGGGCCTCTGTGTTCACACGTAGTGAACACGAAAGTCCTACCTCGTAGTCCCATCCGCAGATGTGGATGGGAGCGAGTCAGTAAGAGTAGGCGCCCTCCACGGGATGGAAGGGAATGAGGGTGCACACTGACGGGTGTGCACTCAGCAATACCAGTATGAGCTAAAAGAAAGATGCATTCACGAGCATGCATATTGCATTGCATCACTAAAAATGAGTTTTGTGTGTTAAATGGTACTGTGAGAAGTTGGGATAGAGTCGTGGACTCATCCAAAGAGATACCTCATGTGTAGGAATTAAGCAATGAAGTGAAAGAGGTAAATGGTGTTGATATTATTATTGTTTTACATTTTTGTTGATTTGGATAAGAAAAATGCTCATGCTGTTGATTTAATTGCGTTAAATGGTTTCATGATACATTTTACTGAGTCTTTGGACTCACGCTTGTTTGTTTAATTTTTTTAGGTACTATGAGGACAGCTCGCCGGGATGGGAAATAGCTTCACTTTACTCACAATGCCTTAATGTAGTTGAAATAGTTGAATCATCTCTCTT
Organism: Otatea glauca; assembly: GCA_036346275.1. NCBI lineage: Eukaryota > Viridiplantae > Streptophyta > Magnoliopsida > Poales > Poaceae > Otatea > Otatea glauca. The sequence goes on along the minus strand of CM070719.1, from coordinate 23,416,030 downwards.
TGGAAGAGGTGCTAGATTTAAAAGAATTTGATTTTGAATAGGTAGCTTGTAAGTAGTTGGTGGTATGTTAGTTTACTTCCTTGGGTTATGGTGTTGATACTTGTAGTTCCTCTTTAATTGCACCATAGTTATCTTTTGAATATTGTTGCTCTTTCATGTTAGTATGCTTAGTTGTGTGCTTAGTTGGTCATGATGGTTAATGATAATATGGCTTGTTGTTGTTATTGTTGTTAGATTGAATATTGTCTTTTGTCTGCTGAGTGGATGTCCATGTTAATAGGGGAGGTGCTGCCGAAATGTTTTATTAAAGTTCGGCCACCTACTAGCATGTTTAGGTTGTTTTGTTGTTCTTCTCTTGAGGGTGTAACATTCGAGGCATGTGGGGTGCCGGGGTGTTACAGCTTTGCTAGAGACAGAAGCTACAGGAGAAGCAATCTTCTTGTCAAAGATCCTATAGATAACCCCACCAGACCTGAACATAGTGGTGCTCACCCTAGGAGCTACCACGATCTCTCCAATCTTGGAGCCAAGCACAATGTGGAAGGATACGCCCGAGTGTGCTCCAAGTAGTTAAATCCTAGACCTTGATTGAATCTAGTAATCTTGGACTGGTTTAGAACGAGATTGAGCTTCTTCTTGCCTCCTGCAAACTTCTCAAGAGTGCTCATGAGGTACTCACACTCCTGGAAGAAAGAGGCAATGGAAGAACAAGGGGAAAAAGATGAAGACGAGCCAGATAAGGAAGAACGACCAGCACGTGAATTTTTCTCCCTAAGTACGGCTACCTCAATCTTGAGGGCCTCACAACATATGCATAGGGCATTCCTAATCCTATGAGTCTGGACCTCTAGCTTCTTCCTAAGCTCGACTTGGATTTTATCCAAGTCCCCCTCAATCTCAGCACATCGCAAACAACTTTCATGTGACTTAGCTAGTAAGTCAGGCAAGTTTAGCACATTTGACATTTAAAGCTTCATTATCAAGTTTTAGTTGGCTACAGCCCTCACATGAGCTGACTGAGTCCTTAGAAGCATGCAATTCAAATTTATTATTTCTAGCAGATAGCTTTATAAGGTGAGTGCTAATGGCATCAATTTTAGATAGTAGTTTTGGGAAATTTTCACAAGATGCGCATGTGTGAGTATGAAGAAAACTAGCATCTATAGTAATAGTATCAACCGGACTAGTACTAGCATTCTTCAACCTAAAACCCTCAAGCTCAGAAAGCACATTATCATGCATGATCCTTACGATGTAAGATTGTGTCTGGATCTTTCGATGAGAGCGATAACATCGATTTGATGAAACTAACTTTGATGATCTGACTACAACGTACGACGACGATGCACCTTAGCAATCGCTAAACCAACTCTGAAGGGTTATTGATCTTGCCGTTGGCACGATCAACCTGAACATGTGGTTCAATTCCTGCAAGAAACCGAAGAACAAGCAAGAACAATAGCAAAAGCAATCTGAAATTGCGAATATGAATGAAGGCAAAACAGGGTGGGGTTCTATTGAAGATCATGACAAGGTGGCTGTCCAGCACAACTCAAAGACTCAAAGTTTGCACTTGGCTAAACTAATCAAACAAAACCCAAGTGTGTAAGGCACCAGCTACTGAGTATATAAGGGAGGTATGTGAGAGGGTCATCCTTGGGTGAGCAGCTAGGGGGGCACACACAACTTGGGCTTGGGTCCCCACACGCTTACACGGCCCGAAACAGTGTTGTAGTGTATTATGATGATTTCGACTGATCCACGAAGAATCTGGAGCTAGGACCAGACCCATTGGAAAGGTCTCATTCTAGGCTTTCAATGAAGTACAAGAACTCTCCAATCGGACACCGTATGCAAAAGTTATGCTTGTTTTACTTCAGGCTAGTATCAGGAGGCCAAATTGGATTCCAGAACGTGATAGATTTGATATCTCTCTCTTTTTTGCCAATGGATGACGTGATGGAGTTGGTACAACCAGTTGTGATCGTATCCATAGTAGTGTTGTTGTCATCATCCTCCCATTCTTGAATTTGAGTTGTCCTCGACTCAAGCTCACCTTTTAGCTCATCCTGATAATCATCCACATAGCTCAACACTTCTTTCCAGCATATAAAGGCATGATGAATGCTAGCACTCTTAGATGCTTCCTCCCATCCTTGAAAGAAAACCATCCTCGGTTTTGGACAAGAAATTTGCTCAATTTTTTGCTGTAAAATTAGATCTGTACCATGGTCATTAGCGTCTGCCTCAAAAGAAGTGGTTACCTCAAAACTTTGACTTGACAATGGATGTTTTTCAGCTTGTAGCTCCCCTTCTTCAAAAATAACCTACATATCACATGGAACAACAACAACAGAAGTAACAGAAGTAGATTGGATTACGTTAGTGGAATCATCCTCATATGTGCTATCCTCTACTTCACTCGAATTTTCTAGTATTTCTCTCACATGCTCGGGGTGTAAGCTCTCATTAAGGTTTAGTGTAGTGCATGCAACAGGAGAAGCAGCTAACTCTATAGGAGCTTGAACTGTGGTTGATTATCTTATCTGTATTTTTCTTTCAGCTTCACATGAAAGATTAAGCAAACATGACATAGAATTGAATTCTTTGCAAGATATCATGATCTGAATATCAAAATCAAGTCCAAAATAAAAGTTGTTCATCCGAGTCTTTACGGTCTCTTCTAACCCACAACGCAAAGATCTACTTTGAAATTCTTGGTAGCACTCATTCACAGTTTTACTACCTTGCTCTAGATATTGCATTTCATTCCGTATTTGGCGAACAACATATGAAGAAACAAATCTAACTCTCATAATTTTCTTCAATTTAATCCATGTGCTAGAGATATCCAGATTTTTACGCATATAATCATTCCAGTAAAAAAGCAGCAAAATCAATAAATCCACTAGTAACAACCCTAACCTTATCATGCTCAGGAATTCCATGTTTATCAAATGATTGTTCTACAGCTAATTCCCAAGTAAGATAACCTTCAGGATCATATTTACCACTAAAAATGGGTACAATGAACTTATTTTTGGTGCATATGCTATGCCGTCGTACCTCCCGTGGTGGTGAAGTTGTGCGCGTACGTTGTATCTCGGAGTGCGAACTACCTCTTCTCCTAGGACGCTGTTGGCCCAAGCACTACGACGTTGAGAACCTGCCATTGTTAGCGAAGAGAAGAAACAAATCACAAGGATATGTCCCTACCAACTACTAGGATGCGGTGAAAAGTTTCTCAACTCTCAAACTTTAACCAAAGCTCTTACAAGTTCTTACCGTGCAGTAGGAGTTGCCGACCGTTGGCGGTGTCAAAAGTTTTCCAAAGCTTGGATAAAACGATTGCCAAGAGGCCAAACAACGTATGAGGTAGAATATGTGGAGCTAGGTAGGCTATACTTATTTCCTATGCAATCTGATAATTGTAGTTAATGTAATGATAAGTAATGACCCAAACTAGAATTCACAAGTCCTAGTTGCTGATCTCGAAGATATAAGTTAAAATTCGAGACAACTCATGCGCAAAGATGATGGAACTTAATGCAACTAATGGAATGTGCTAAATAAAAATAATTTCAACACCAAAGCTCATGTTGCATAAGTTATGGAGAGACACTAGCTAATTTCTTCAGAAAAGGTAAAGGGGCACAAGATTGCTCACTAATTACACTATTGCACAATCTGAAAATAATAAACACAAATTAGGGTTTTGCTCAATGTAGTGCTGCCGGCCACTATTCTGTTTTCTTTTCTTTCTTTTTTTTTGGCCTTTTAGCTCTTTCTTTCTCTTTTATTTGTTTTGGTGACTTTCGGCCAACACTAGTATGAACAAAGTTTTAGAATCCCTAACTTGATGTCACAAGATAGTATGATATGATAATTCAAGATTATGCAATGTATCAAGTAGAGCAGCCCCAAGTAATATCAGATAGCTAGTCTTAATTGGGATCAAAGTATAAGCAAAGGATGAATTGGTTCCCAAAGGTATGTGTATTGATATTTTTAGTTTTTGTGGATTGTGGATGCTACTAGACTCAACCGACTCAAAGGAACAAGCTAGAACACAAATTGAAGCAAGAAACCAAATTTTGGCGAGAATAGTGCAGCAAAATTGTCACCACAATTAAAGTATGAAAATGACCGAATCTAGTTTGCTCACAATGTAACAAATTTAGGATAATATTCTATGCTTTAAAAGAAGTATAAGAACACACAATTTGGAGCTCATATATTGAAGTTATAGCCAAAACATTGAGGTGCACAGATTTGACCTAAATTCAGTCGATATAACCAAATCCGAATACGAATCAAATTCAGTTTGAAGGAGTCCGAATAACAACAGACACCCAAAAACGTTTTTGTAGAGGACTCTTCAAGGATTTAGGAAAGTATAACAACTTCTCAATCGGAGTTCGGATGTGTGAATACGATCAAAATACCGAACCGATTTGGACTGGAAGTATAACTTGCTTCAACAACTTTGACGTCCAGGTTAAACAAAACTGGATCCAGAATTAGAGTCCATGCCCAACTAGGTTTTTGTAGAGCTCATTCCCAGGTTTTAGGAAAGTGCAAAAACACTAGAATCCGAGCTCTTGTGCGAAAGTTATGAACAAAACAAAGTACTAGACAGATTGAAAGAAAAGCTACGCGAAGGAAAAACGATTAGCAACTAAAACATGAACTCTAATGGATCAAAACCTAACAAAACTCACTAAAATACCAGATTGAATATAAAGGTTGAATTTTGGTGGAGTAATTTTCAATTTAGGATAGAAAACAAAAACTAATCTAAGGTACTAAATCTCTCACACTGAGAAACTTGGCACTCTGATACCACCTGCTGTAAGATTGTGTCCCGATCTTTCGATGAGAGCTATAATTTCGATTTGGTGGAACTGACTTTAATGATCTGACTACAATGTTTGATGATGATGCGCCTTAGCAATCGCTAAACCAACTCCGAAAGGTTATTGATCTTGCTGTTGACACGATCAACATGAACACGATGTTCAATTCCTGCAAGCAACAAGAAAGAACAATAGTAAAAGCAATCTGAAATTGTGAATATGAATAAAGCCAAAACAGGGTGCGGTTCTATTGAACATCTTGACAAGGTGGCTGTCCAGCACAACTCGAAGACTCAAAGTTTGCACTTGGCTAAACTAATCAAACAAAACCCAAGAGTGTAAGGTGCCGGCTACTGAGTATATAAGAGGGAGGGATGTGAGAGAGTTGTCCTAGGGTTGTGTGCAGCCAGGGGGCGCACACAACTTGGGCTTGGGCCCCCACATGCTTACAAGGCCCGAAACAGCCCAAAACAGTGTTGTAGTATATTATTTTGATGATTTTGACTGATCCATAATGAATCTGGAGCTGACACTAGACCCATTGGAAAGGTCCCGTTCTAAGCTTTTAATCAAGTATAAGAACTCTCCAATTGGACAACGTATGCAAAAGTTATGCTTGTTTTACTTTAGGCTGATATCTAGAGGCTGAATTGGATTTCAGAACGTGATGAATTTGATATCTCTCTTTTCTTTGCCCATAGATGACGTGTTGGAGTTGGTACAACCAGATGTGATCGTATCCATGGTATTGATGTCCTCATCACCTTAGGTTCTCAAGCCCCACAAGCAAAGCATCGCAAAGAGTACAGTCATCAGAGTCTCGGGAGGAATAAGATCTAAGTGAAGTTAACTCCCGAGATAAGGTACCTACTTCCTTGTCTAACTCCGTACACCTAGCTCTAGCTCTAGCATGAAATTTTCCTGATTTATATAAAGCATCGTTGAGCTAGTCGTAGGAGGGTACCTTATTCGAGTCACTGTAGAACCTAGAGTCGCTGATGCTGTTGGCGTCAACCATGAAATACATGCCAATGATGTCGTCGCCACCTTTATTCTTCTCTTGCGGATCATCCTCGCCCTCATTGCTTAGATCTCCATGTTAAAGAGGCTGAGGTCATCAAGTGCGACGAGGACGCGGTGAAAGAGTTTCTTGTTCTTTGAGAAGTTGCGGTACTTCTTCTCATGCACCGCGTCGCGAGCTGGAGGCTTCTTATTATGGTTCTTGTCGGTATAGTCATTCTTTCCCAAACCGCCAGAGTCATTGTTACCCTTCTCCAGCTTGGGGTAGTTCGCCCCAATGTGGTGGGGTCACCACACTCGAAGTAGGTGATCGTGCCACCTCTCTTCCTCTCTCTCACCCTCTTGTAAGCAAGAGAAAATTTGCGAGCTAAAAGAGCAAGCTCACTTTTTGGAAATTTTTTCAGTTGTTCATCGCTTAGCTTGCAAAGGGCGAAAAGAGAGAAACCAACTAAAGTCTTAGAACATGATCCAATGGGATCGATGATTAAGGCCATCGATTGCAATTTCGTCTTACGAGAGACAATGTTGATCTCATGAGTCTTGAGTTGAGAATAAAGCTTGTCAAGGGTAAGAGTCGATAAGTCCGTGGTGTCCTTGATGGTTGTCACCTTCATCTCCCAAACCCAAAGATCGAGTGCGGTCAAGAAGTGCCAAGCATTCTCCGAGTCAGAGTATGTGCAACTAACTGCATAGAGATCGCTCAAGATCTTTGTGAAATGACCAAAACATTCATCAAGGGTCTCTCCAGCATGCTGTTCAAATTTGTTATAGTCACGCTTGTATTGATCCTATCTCACTATCTTGATCTAGTTACCCAGATCTGGTGAGTATATCGTATGTTAGAGATCCTGTCGTACTCCCGTCTAAAGCCATGTATGAGGATGTTCCTTGCCTTAGCATTCGCCTCAACATCAGCCATATTGTCAGTCATGATGTTTTCATTAGCAAGAAACTCATACGGGAGATTCACCTTCTGCCAAATTAGGAAGCCTTGGAGAGTGATGTATGACTCCATTCTCGATTTTCAAAACGTCAAATCAACTCAAGAAAAATTGGGGGTTTGGAGGAATACTTGACCATCGTCAAGGCTCTCTAGACCAATCAAGATCTATTAAAGAGCAAAACAATTCTACGTCACCACCTCACCCGCCTCCTGGCGCCACCACCCAAGACCCAGACCCCTCCTCCGCCCGCCGCCGTCCCCGCGTCTGCCGTGCCGCAGGTTTAGCCTCCGCTCCGCTTCAGTGTGTGTCGCCTCAAGCAGATGCAAAGAAGAAGAACAACTCACGGCGCTCTAGCCCGGCTTGATGAGGACATCCCAACCAAGGATACAACCGCGCGCCCTTCTTCCTCTACGATCGCTACGCCGTCACGACGCCCGGAGGGCTTAATCCGGAAGCAAGTCCTTTCCATCCACCTTTGCTGGACCAAGACGTCAAGAACATCCACCGAGGACAGCCCACGCGCCAAGGAAGGCCTAAGATAAAGCCCAATTCGTCGCCGAGTCCGGTTCGACCATCCAGAGCAAAGAAGACTTCAAATGGACGCCACGGCCACATCCGAACTCCGTTTTGACGCTCGACAACTCGCTTGAAAGGTATCGAGATAAAATTTCCAATGGATCTAATCCGAGGTCAAATTCCTTCCGAGCGAAGAAAATCACGAACAATCTCACGAGATAGAAATTCCAAGCGTCGCGCCACCTTTCTTTTGGGCCCAAGGCCTATGTACTTTTAGGTTCCACCTCCTTTGGCCGGCGCCCTTTCTCCGGTCGCCGCACCTTCTTGGGCGCCCCCTTGTGTGGGTACTCCTTTATATTGGGTTCTCATCCCTGTTCTTCGTTTTTTAGGTTTTGTTGTGTTTTGGTAGACCCCGTGTGCGTCGCTCCTCGTGTTTGCGCATGTCGACTAGACTGCCCGAGCCGAGAAAGAGAACCTCAACTTGTTCTCTTTGTTTGATTTCAATACTACCTTTTCGGTTTGCTTCATACTTTGTTTTTGCGGGTTCTCGTTTTCTTGCAGGAACTACTGATAATTGGATCCTGTATTTGTGTAGTTTTGGCATTGTGATTGCGAAGCTCCCAATCTATTTGGTAGGAAGCCCTAAATTCGGTGCCATCAACACCTCCAAATCGACGTATCATCATCTCACCGAAAGATCGGGATCGCCGTCCCCATCACATCTCATCTTCCAGGCCATGCCCCAGCTCCCCGCTGTCGTCCTCGGGGGCGCCGCGGTTGTGGTATCCGCCCCACCAGCTGTGCCGGCCATGGCCTTCTACCTGCCGCTGCCGCTCGCCTTCCACTACACCGGCGCCTCGGCTTTGGGCTATTGCACGGCGCTGCGGTGCGGGAGACGACACGTCAGATTCACGCGAAGGCCTCCTTCCGTTGGTTCCCACGAGATCCGACTCCGGCCGGTGCGGCGCGCGAGAAAGAGAATGGGGAATGGGGTGGGGCACGGTGGTTTATGAGGGCACGGTGGTGGGGGTTGCAGGGGTGAGGTGGGAGCTGGCCTGGCTCGTTGCGGCGCTGTTCCTGCTGGTCTTTCTCTACGGATTCTGGCGCATGGGGATTCACTTCCCCATGCCTTCCCCAGAGAAAGGTTAGTGCTAGTTGCTACGACTTGTGATATTGAACCCTGAGGCATTGTATTTTCAGCAAATTTCCTGCATGTTTGATGTGCTCAATTCATGCCTACTTGTGTCATTGGGTTTGACTCGGTGCTCACACTCAAGGGTTTTTTACGATGCCGCAGTTAGTTAGTAGGATTGGCTTGATTGGAGTGAGTGTCATGGCTGTTCTTTCTGGTTTTGGTGCCGTCAATCTGCCGTACAGCTATCTGTCGCTCTTTATCAGGTTTTGACTCTTATATACAAATAGATTTGGTTTTGGTCTACACTATATTTATTGCACACATCACTTTGACCTAGCCTATCCTGGATTTCAGGGAAATTAATGAAACGGACATCAAAAGAGTGGCAGCTGATGCAATCCATGGAGATATGTATTGCTAAGAAAAAGGAAATTATTCTATCCAAAATGGAGATGGAGAGGATTCTAGGATCAGAGGTGTGCTTACTAGTCACCACCTCTTGTTTCAAAACAAATAATCCTGACATCATAACTGAGCAGGGTATGCTGTATTTTTTTTTGTTTCGTTTGCTGTTGGCTCTTCAATTTAATTTGTTAGTGATAAATATTAATTCCCTATTTTTGTCTTGAAGATATCAAAAGCTTGGAAGCAGAGGTCCAGGCAATAGAAGAGTTTTTACCCCTTCATCATAGTATACTATTCCTTTCCAAATTGCAGCCATCATTGACAGATAGTTCTTTTATCCCTTCATCATAGTATACTGCGTAGGTTTACTACAATAAATGACTGACTGCAGAAATAATTTTGCTTTTGTACACATAATGTTTATGACATAATACCCACTACCTGCTTATCTATGCAACGACTTCATCTATCATGACCTCTATTCCTTGAGTTGTGGGCTTCTATTCTCTATATGTTCCATACTTTCTTGTGCGAGTGTTTCAGCAATATGCTTTTATCAGCTACTAAGTTTTAAGTCAAATCTTGGGGGTGATCCAAACTCATGCCTAAATGCTCTTTCCTGGGCCACAGTTTGTTGCCAGAAAACCAGGTGAATCCATTGATTCTTGTATCGAAGTAGTTTGCCTTCTAGACTTTTAGCTAGGTACAGAGTTGTGACTGCTGCTTGACTTTAGTTGACTGAACAGCTACATTGTCTTGTAGTACTTGAAGCAGTTAGTTGTAGAAACTTTTGCCACTTTCAATGCTGCAACAAATTCTTGAATTGTTTATATGCTCTCCATATGACATAAATCAATCTAACAAATTTAGAACAGGTTGATTTTAGGTGCTGCGAGTTATTCTACACTTTTCTTGTTCAGACTTCAGTATATCTGAGCATATTGACTTACAAGTTGTCCAGTGGAACTTTGCTCTGGTCAAAGCCAATTCTTTTGTTCTCACCAACTCTCACGGTATGGCTACTTTCCCTCGTATCTTCACGCTAAGTGTATTGCAGACTTGTCCTGGGTTTACATTCTGCTGTTCAGATTATATTCATGGTGAATTGACAAACCATGGAGTAATTTTCTTATAAGCTCCATGTCCTTTACTATTTTTTACAGATGGATTATCTTGAAATCAAGAACGAAGAAGAGTATCAGGTAGATATGTTTGTTCATATATTTATGTTCTATTGCTGAGCTGTGCATTCAGCCATTCACCCATCATGGGTTCCAATCTTGTACCTCCGTTTTTTTTGTGCAGATGGATCGTATTCAAATTAAGGATAATGAAGAGCAACTGGTAGAGATTCTTGTTGACCATCCGCGTTATCTAGAACCCTTATGTCCAGAGCTTTCCAAACAACTATTCCTTGAGCTTCTATCCAGAGCTTTCCAAGCAACTATTCCTTGAGCTTTCCAAACAACTCCGTCAAGCTAAGGTATTATTTTTGCAGCTTTGGTCCGAGTGTTAAGGATCTACAACCAATTAGTGGGGCGTACCCCCTCTACTTTCTAAAACTTGTGTTGTTTAATCCTATAAACACTTGGAAGTTGCACTCATCATTTGATTCTGGTGTTGGCAATTCAACAAGGATTTGGTGTGACTATTACAAAAGATATCAGAATAGCAGCATAGATGTAATAACACTTAAGTTCATTGATTTCTTGCGTTTTAGATGGGTGTTTTGCTGATGATTCTACTTAGATTGACATCTAAGCGTGATAGATGTTCTTGTTTAGAACTATCTTTGATCTGTGATGACTCTTTTCACAGACGGTTCGAAAATCGTCTGTGATGTGTCTTTACATCACTGATACATTGTTAATGACGGATCGTAAAACCGTCTGAGAGACGATTTTGAACCTTCTAAAATGGAGAATTCTGTAGTAGTGTCTTCATCAAGCGCAACTGTATGTCGTTCGTGTTACCGATCGACTTTGTTATATTTTTCAATTCTTGATAATATTTTTATAAAATTTGCCTCCTAATAAAATCTGGAATTAAAATATTGTACATATTTCCATCATTTGGCCAGTATGAAATCTAAAGGAGGGGTGGGGGGTCCAGTAAGTTTCAAATCCTCCGGTTTTTGGTGGTTACCACCGCAACAGAACGTGTCCATCACAAAATTAATGAATCTATTTCTAGCACTCCACAAAATTCTGTAAAGCGTCAACACATCCAACAAACGTGGAGGGCCCAGTAAACTAAACACTGCAAACCAGAGGCCAACCGGCATTTCCGAGGATGAGATCCCCTATAAGAGCCGCTCCCACACCTCCCACTTCACCATCCTCTCCGTGTCCTCCAGCGCCGCTCGATATATTGGTAACCACAACCAGCAAGAAACCTAACAGAATAAACCATGGGGCCAGCCTATGCACAGCTCGTCCTCCTTGCAGCGGCTGCGTTGTTGTCCGCCGGCTTCCTCCCGCAGGTCTCGGCGAAGGGCAGCGCCGTCCCCCCACAGGTCGCCGGCATCTGCGCGCGCACCCCGTTCCCGGACGTGTGCAGGACCACGGCTGGGCGGCATGCGTCCAAGTACCCGGTGATCGACAATCTAGCCGTGCTTAAGATGCAGGTGGACGCGTTCGCCAAGCGGACCGCGCAGGCGCGGAAGCACGTTTCCAAGGTGTCCCGCACAGCGGCCCCAGCGCAGACGCAGGCGCTGAGCTTCTGCGACACCATGTACATGAACACACAGGACACTATCGGCGCGGCGCAGCGGGCCATCTCCTTCAAGGACAAGGCCACGGCGAAGATCATGCTGCAGCTAGCCGTGCAGGACTTCGAGTCGTGCGACCGGCCATTCAAGCAGGCCGCGATCAGGAACCCCATGGAGAAGTTCGACACGGCGCTAAACCAGATGGCCAACAATTGCATGGCACTCGCCAACGAGATCTAAGGCATGCATGGCGCGTACATTTGCATCAGATGGCATGGCATGCAGAGGCTAATGAATGGATATGGGAGGACTTGAGTTTGTCCTCCTTTTTACAGAAAATTATTTACTCACTGTGTTTTCTTTGCAGAGCCTATATTTGTCAATTATCATTATCCGACCTGCATTTGTTGAGTAGGTCTTGAAGTGAGGAAGAGGCCCTATTCATTTGTCATTCTGGACTGGTTTCACTTCCTTTGACGGACTGCTTCTTAATCTGTGTTATGTTTCTCATTAATTTCTTTCGACTGCTTAGTATTTTAATATTAAAATGTGGCTTCCGTGTACAATGGATAACTACTCTTTTCAAAATTTTAAAGATATATAAGGAAAGAAAAGATTTGTACACTGATTCTGCTGGCAGAGTACCAAAAATGAATCCAAAGATATACAGATTCATTTCACACTTTTTTGCAATGTCAAAGAACAAAATGTTACCAGTATGTTTGAAACCTTACTGATGCGGGTTGTTGTGTCCTAATCTTTCGATGAGAAGGATAACTTCGATTTGTAGAGACGACTCTTACGATCCAGCTACCAACTATACATGACTGATACGCCAAACAATCGCTGAACCAACTCCGGGATTGTTATCGACCTAGCTAGAAGCACGATCGACATGATCACGAAGATCAATTCCTGCAAGCAAGAGCAATCAGAAATGGCAAATATAATATAAGTATTGATGCGGGGTTCCAAAGCATGACATTGCTGTTGATCTTGCTGAATAAGAGAATACCGAATAGTTTCACCAAAGAAAACTAGACTAAACAAAAACCCACCACTCCCTAGGGATGTGGCCAGCTTATAAAGGAAGAGGAGAAGGGCGGTGTGGCCAAAATATGGAAACCGAAAAGGGCTCCTGCCCCAACCGAAAAGGACTCCTTCCCCCTTGGTACATGGGCCTAGCCCGAAATAAGGTGGGGTAGCACTATAGCTTTTAATTAAAAATAAATCTAGATGTTTGGAGGTAGTGATCGAAGCAAGTCGTGGGGTTCGACCATCCTTCATTGTGGCATTATGGTAACTTCAATTGAGTGTAATAGCCATTCATCATATTTCCTCTAAGCTTGGTTGTATAAGTTGAAGGGATGTCCTCGTCAGTTATCAGTTAGGGGAACAAACTCTAGATGCCTAAACAGAACAGCTTAGCATTTTAGTGGAAACATCAGCTATCAAAACTACAGAGTGAAGAATATTAAGAGTAGTTTTACCAAAACCCTTCGTATTATAATAAAATTAAACTTCTTTTTGGCCACAGTGCAAAACTAGATAGATCCAAGAGTTATTGAACACCAAAACTGCTTTAACTTGAGAATATCCTCAAGAAACTCCCATCTAATATTGCCATGGATCTTTTCATAACAAAATCTTGCGATTAACTCACTACTTTAGCTACGAAAAACATCATGTATAATCTCGTGAGCAAAACCTAAGATCACGTATATGTTTTCTTTTCCAAAACAGAGAACTCAATTGAGGATTTATCGTCTTTCCGTTCTCATTAAAAAACACCATTATCCAACTATGACGCATCGTATGTACAGTCTCATCACTATATAAGACTAGCAATAGTTAGACATGGGAAAAGGGCTGTGCCTTATTGGGCGGCCCTTGGTACGGCCAGCCTAGCACAGCACAAATGATGGGTCATGCTCAGCCTGGAAACTCTATAAGATGGGCAGCTCGGACCGACAGGCTTAGTCTGAAAACTCTATACGGTGGGCAGCTTGGATCGACAGGACCGATTTGGCTATGCCTAAATGAACTTGGCACGAAAGCGGCCTTGCCATAAAAAACATCTTATATACAGCCCTGCCTATCATCAACCACCTCAACCTAGTGACCCAGCCCATCATCAAATACTGCCTCTCCCTTTTGCCTCCTCCCATCCAGTGCGGTTGTTGTCTCCCATTCGCCTCATCCCATCTAGCATATCATTGTCTTCTCATGCATCCTCCCATTTGGCCCAATTGCTATCTCCCCCTGCCTCCTATCTGGCGTAGTTGTTGTCTCCTCTTGGCCTCCTCCACCCCTGCTTCCTCCCGCACTGCCACCTCCCCTGTCACCCCACACCATCCCCTCCTCGTTGTTCCCTGCCCTCTCGATGCCAAATCTACCGGCCTTTAGCCACGCTGCCGCCGTATACGGCCTTGCGGCACCACACCACTGACTTCATAAACGATCCTAAGGAAGAAGATGATGGCGACTAGAGAGAAAGAAGATGGCGATGTTGCTGGATTTCAATAATCCTTACCACCATGGCATCAAATTCAGTGGTTCTCGACCATGCAGCCACCAGATCCGGCCTCCCCACAGCATGTCGACATCATCTTAAGGAACCATTCGTGCTTCTTCATTATAGGGAACCATTCGTTCTTCTTACATGATAGTGTCTTCCTCGCCTCTAGCTGAGTTGCACTCCATCTCATATTCAGTGGTCCTTGACCATGCAGCCACTAGATCCGGCCTTCCCACAACACATCGACATTGTCCTAGGGAACCATTCTGCTTCTTCCATGATAATGTCTTCCTCGCCTCTAGCTGAGTTGCACTCCATCCTTGCAACTGCGCCAGTAGGTGCGTCGCTCATCCCCAGCTCCTTTTGTCTCCTCTACAATAGTCCAACTGGACCCGGACATGGGCCGACATGGCACGGAGATGGCACGTTGTTCCAATAGATCGTTCTCGGGTTTGCTGGATGCCCAGTTCTATCGATAGTCATAGAAAGATAAATATGATGGTCTTCTTTTATTTTTCTCTTTTTAACCGGTCAGTACAACACAAAAATAGTTCACTTTAATTATCTGAAATACCATGTGGAGGTCTACCCATATTTTGTAATGAGTATTTGACTAAATTTGAGCTTGGTATGCTCTGGGGTGAGTTTGATTTGAATTGGATTTTCAAATTAAAGCAATTTGAGTTGTGTCTGTCACAAGCGGCTCTACCGGCCACGAGTAACGCCCTGCCGACTTGTGGCCGAACGACTCGAGTAGAATGGTAGTAGCTAAGTATCAAGTACAAATGTTGCTGGGTCGAGCGCCCTGCCGTCAGCTCAATTCGAGTCCTTAGTCTAACCAATTATTACTCGATATCGTTTTATCGAGTTGGACATGAGGTCGATAGACTTGGTATCGAGTTGGACATGAGGTCGATAGACTTGGTATTGAGTTGAGGTCGATAGACTTGGTATTGAGTTTGACATGTGGTTGATCACTCGATGCGGTCGAAGCATTGGTTGAGTTACTACTCGAGCGAGGATCCTACTCGATGGTGGCAATTCGATGAAGTCAATATAGTTGTCGGTAGTACCGACTTGATGAGCGATACAATTGGATGATGATTGCATATCTTTGTTCGACATTGCTATGTGATGGGTTTTCCTTTTTTTGATGGTTGCAGGATGACGGTGCTAGGTCATGGTGAGGCGAAGGATGATTGGGACTAGGCGAGGTGCGCTGGAGGTCCAAACAGTCTAAGATCACCGGAAGATGATCGGAGATGGGGTCACTACAAACCTAGAAAACAAGGAATGGTTCATATACTAGCTAGGAGCTACTCGGATCAGGGAGGGCTGTCATATTGCAGTCTGGGGATAGAGTAGCAGGTCTAGTTAGTATGGTATTATGTGAGAGTCATTCCTAGCCTTTGATGGTGATCCTTAGAGTAGAAGGAACTCATCCTAGAGTGGTGGGTGACTCAAGAATAGTATAAATAGAGGGGGAGGGGTAGCCTTCCTCCTCTTGAAGGTTTTAGAGGTTTTGGCTCTTTTGAACTTTTTGCCTACTTTGTAGTGAGGCATTGTAAACCTCCCTTCCAGAAATGCAAATTATTTTCTCTAATGCTTGAATTTACTTTACGCATTTAAATTCAGCAATTAAATTCCACAATTTATATTCTTGCAATTTTCTTCTTGCACATTTGGATTTGACTCCCCTCCTTGTAGGTGCTTGTGGATCTTGTGTTGAGGATGTATGATTGATGGATGACTCTTCTTCAGACCATATCCCAATCATCCTGGCAAATCTTGTGTTCTTTCTTACAAGAAACCGATCTTGTATGCTTAAGACGAAATCTCAGTCGATGGCTTTGGTCACCGATTCCACTGGATCCACTTCGGATTCTTCCGCTGGTTTTTCCCTCTCCACCCTTTGTGAGCTAAGCGATGGCCAACTGGAAAAATTTCCAGAAAATGAGCTTGCTCTTTTGGCTCGCAATTTTTCTCATGTATACAAGAGGGTGAGAGAGAGGAAAAGAGGTGGCATGATCACCTGCTTCGAGTGTGGTGGCCCCAACCACATTCGAGTGAACTGCTCCAAGCTGGAGAAAGGTAAGAATGACTCTGGCGGTTCTGTAAAGAACGACTAAATTGCCAAGAACCGCAACAAGAAGCCTCCAGTTCACGACCCGGCGTGTGAGAAGAAGTACCTCAACTTCTCGAAGAACAAGAATCTCTTTCACTGCGTCCGCACCGCACTCGATGATATCCTCTCCGACACGGAGACCTGGAGCGACGAGGGCGAGGATGATCCGCAAGAGAAGACCAAAGGTGGCGATGACTTCACCGAGATGTGCTTCATAGCGGACGCCAATGACATCAGTGACTCCGAGCTCTACGGTGACTCGGACGAGGTATCCTCCTATGACCAGCTCAATGAAGCTTTCTACAAGCTAGGAAAATTTCATGCTAGAGCTAGAGCTAGGTGTATGGAGCTAAAGAAGGAAGTACGTACCTTGACTCGGGAGTTAGCTTATCTTAGATCTTCTCCCTCCGGAGTCACTGATGACTGTTCTTTGTGTGATGCCCTGCTTGTGGAGCTAGAGAACCTAAGAACTATGCATGATAATGTGTTGTCTGAGCTAGATAGTCTTAGGTTGAACAAAGCTAGCAATGAATCTGTTAATGCTATGACCTTAGATTCTAGTTTTCTTCATGCTCCTCTACTCTCATGTCAAAATTACCCTAATTTGCTTGCTGAAATTGATGCCATGAGCACTCACCTTAGGAAGCTATCTACTAGAAACAATGAACTTGAATTGCATGCTTCTAAGGACTCAGTCAGCTCATGTGAGGGCTATAGGCAACTAAAACTTGACAATGAATCTTTAAATGTCAAGTGTGTTGAACTTGCTAAGAAATTACTAGTTAAGTCACTAAAAAGTTGCTTGAGATGTGCTGAGATTGAGGGGGACTTGGATAAAATCCAAGTCGAAGTTAGGAAGAAACTTCAGACCCAGACCCTTAGGATTAGAAATGCTCCTTGCGTTTCCTGTGAAGCCCTCAAAGTTGTGGCAGCCGTGCTGAGGGAAAAAAATGCACATGCTGGTAGTTTTTCTTCTCTTGGTTCTTCTTGCTCTTCTGTTCCCTGTTCTTCATGTGCCTCCTTTCGAGAGTGTGAGTATGATGGGGACGGCGATCCCAATCTTTCGGTGAGATGAAGATACGTCGATTTGGAGGTGTTGATGGCACCGAATTTAGGGCATCCTACCAAACAGGTTGGGAGCTTCGCAATCACAATGCCTGAAGGACTGAGATGGCAAACAGAGGGGGGGTGAATGGTCGCAAATAAAATTTCCCCCAAAATACTCCAACAAAAACCTCGACAAGATTGCTTAAAGGAAATCGTGAAAAACCTGAAAAACTAGACAACTATGTGTACCCCAAGCTTGTATGGATAAGTACCATAAAATATGTGGGGATTTTTGAGTCATAATACTGGTTGTCTAGTGTCCAAGATAAATAGGAATCAATTCAAACTCTTGCTTTTAAAAAGGACATTAATTCAAATCACAAAAGTCACTTTCAGAAAAGCAAAAGCAGAATTCCCAGAACTTGTCCTCAATTTGCACAGGAGGTTGGTGCGTTTCTGCAGTTCACAAAATTTTGAGACTTTTTCTCCCTATGATAATAAGAGTCATGAAGAACTCCACCAAATTTCTCCTCAAAAAACCTTACAGAAAAAACAGGAAAAATCTAAGAACACAGTCTGGTCAAGAACTTCGAGCAGAAATTTTGGGGCTCGGTTTTCACCTCATGGCGCCCAAACGGTGCAACAAATGAACTCCAAAATTGTTCTGAAAGTGGATATCAGAGTCCCGCACCTCCTCCAACAAGAATCACATGAAAAAGATGTTTCAAGATTTTTATAGAAATCAAACGCCGACTGCTGCGCGAAGAACAAGTTCTGAACAAAGTTGGAACTTGAAAGAAAAGATGTTCTCTACTCAATCCAAGAGTGCAAAAGAGATGTAAAACCATATGAACACACTCAAAACATCCAAGATCAGCAGCATTTAGAAGGAGGGGAGGCAAATCCAAATTACATGAAAGTAAATTACGAGAAAGTAATTGCGGGAGAGTAAATGCTGAATTTAAATTGCGTAAAGTAAAGACATAATGTAAATACGCAAAATAAATTCAGAGGTGGATGGATAAAACTTTCATTTCTGGAAGGAGAGGTTACAAAGCCTCACTTTCATGTGGGCAAAGCTCAAAGGAGCATTCACAAACCTCAAAACCTTCAAGGGAAGGAGGCTACCCCTCCACCCCTATTTGTACTACTCATGGGCCACCTACCACCCTTGGATGAGTCCCTCAACCCTAGAGCACTCATCTAAGGGCTAGGATTAACCCACACACACAGCCATGCAAGGGCTAACCCAAAACCCACACACATACCGGGTTTTCTTGCACGGTTTTCAAAGCATACTACCTAGACCCGCTAACCTATCAACTAGACCTCAATCCGACGGCCCTCATTGATCCACGTGGCATCTAGCTAGCATCATCTCCTTTCCTTGTCTTCTTGACTTGCCCGGACTCCGTCTCCAATCATCTTCCGGTGATCTCCCAACCGTCTGGACCTCCGACGCTCCTCGCCTAGTCCCGGTCATCCTTCGCCTCACCATGACCTAGCACCGTCGTCCTGCAACCATCAAAAACAAGGAAAAAAACCTTTCACATAGCAATGCCCACAATGATATTCAATATAAACCATCCGACTCATCACTACCGCGTCCATATGATCGGTACTTCCACTCCTGGCAGAGACAACTCAAATTGCTTCATTTTGAAAATCAATCCAAATCAAACTCAAACTTGAGCACACCTTGCTCAAATAAAGTTAAATACTTATCACAAATATGGATGGACCTCCACATGGTCCTTCAATCTCCCCCTTGATGAGTATATTGACAAACCACACAAAAAGGCATAAATTTGAGTTTGAAGAAAAAAGAAGAAGAAAGCAATTTTTAGTTGTAAAGTCAAACTTGATCCAAAGATAGAAATTAGAACCATGACCAAGTTGACGAAAAGGAATTTAGATTTTAGAGTTAAATTTAAGAAAGAGCAAGTTTTCAACAAAAACTCTAAAATCCAACATGTCAAATGTGATTATGAGATTATGATCCAACAGAAGTAGTATCATAGTTTTACAAAGATCATAATAACCAAATAAGCATTCACATTTTTCTTTTTAGTGATGCCTTTTCTACGTTTTCTCCCCCTTTTGGCAATATAGGCATCAATTTTTTATGTATGCATGAAAAGCAATCGAAAGAGCTTTGAAGATTATCCAATTGATCAAAATGGAAGGATATTACACCAAGCTTGTCAATTTCAAAAGATGACTAAACTAAGACATGTCCAAGTGCAAATACGAGCTTAGTTTTAAATATTTCATTTTTAGCAAGATTTGACAAGTGCAACACTTAGCTTTAGTTTCAAAAATAGAAGAATAGCCACTCTAAGGATCAAAAAGAAAACCTAGAGTTCAACCTACTCAACACTTTGGGGAAACTAGAAGAGCATACAAGGTCCTTCGGGCTCATTTATCACTTAATGCAAATTTTGATTTATCATCATACAAGACATAGAGGGGTGCAAATGTTTGACATTATTTGCATTCTTTACCCACATATGTCTTTGTTTTTAATTTATTTGCATTTTCTTTTGACAACCAATTGACTCAAGCCATATGCGACCATTGCAAGATGAACTCTTAAGAGGATGGTCTAGGTCAAACACGATGTATTCCAGGTTCATCCCAAGTGCAATGGGAAGCGGTCTTGTGAATGCAAGGTGTTGAGTCGTATGTGCACAAGAAGAGTCAATTTTGTTTAATTTTCATTTTTAGCACAATGATTCATGAGCAATTGAAGGACTCTAGCATGGATCAAACTAGTTTCACCCAAGTTGCTATAGGGACTCTAGAGAACTCCAAAATTTTTCAAATTATGGCACAAACCTCTAGAGAAGAAACCTAGCAAGTAAAAGCAACAAGTTTCATCAAGTTTTTCATTTAAGACTTTTTTCATTTTAAAGCTTAGCAAGTTAAATGAACTTGGACATATCTGAGCTAGTGATTTCCTCCATATGATGCAGCATGGTGTATAGCATGAAGAAGAAATCAATTGCATAATAGACAAAGCTCATTAAACAGGAAATGCAGTCTATATGCAATGCACGAACAGATTCACAAACTCCCCCTCAACAAATGAATCAATTTTAAGCTCAAATCTGGTTAAAGTTGAGTTATTATCAAGATTAGGCACAAAGAAAAACCGAATGAACTCAATAATAACTAGAAAAACAGAATAAGGAGAAGAAGTCGAGAAACTGCAAAACTGGATGGCTATAGAGCATAGAAAAGATATAAGAGACTCACTACGGCTTAGACTCGCTCTTATCTTCCCAGTGACTCACATAGGGAAGCTGACTCTAGATCCCAACTAAGGAGTGCACACAGACCCTGTCTATCCAGGAGGTCCAATACCTGCTAGACTTATAAGACTGTGAGGGAACTCAACCTAGAGAGAAGATAGAACAGCTAATCACGCATGATAGCAACCTAAAGCACAAGATAAGAGGTCCATGGAAGGCATGCCAGAAGTCTAAGTGAGTGAACTCAACTCAAGAAAACAAGCCCAAAGTCACCCAAAAGAAATACAAAGAAAAGAAAAGCTGGAAGAAAACATATAATACATAATATACAAACCAGCTCCCCCTCACGAAAGGCCGTAAGGGCTCATGACTCAAGCTCACTCCTCAAGGCAACAAACTGAGCTATCCAAAGGCTTGGTGAAGATATCGGCTAATTGAAGGTCACTCTCACGAACTGAAGCGCGATATCTCCCTTCTCCACATGGTCTCTAAGGAAGTGATATCTAATATCAATGTGTTTGGTCCGGAATGTTGCCTTCGGGTTTTTAGCAATGCAAATAGTGAAGTGTTGTCACGTAAAAGTGGCACACTCTCTATCTCTAACCCATAGTCCCGTAAGGTCGATCTCATCCGAGCACTGCTAAAGCAATCGGTCGCAACAACATACTCGGCCTCGGTGGATCATGCAACCTGCATTGCTTCATAGATGACCAAGAAACAAGAGAAGTGCCAATGAATGGCAAGTGCCAGAAGTGCTCTTCCTATCTATCCTACAGCCAGCAAAGTCGGCATCGGAAAAGGTTCTAAGAGATAGACAAGAAGACGAAGAGTACCAAATACCATAATCAGTGGTAGCACGAAGGTACCTGAAGATGCCTTGACCGCCTGGCGGTGAGTGGCACGACAAGAAGCTTGAAATCGAGCGCACAGACACACAACGAAATGTATGTCCGGCCTCGAAGCAGCGAGGTATAAGAGGGAGCCGATCATGCTCCGAAACTCCTTTTGATCAGCAGGCTCACCATCCTCATCGGGCTCGAGGACAGCAGTGGTGGCCATAGGAGTCATCACCGGCTTCCCATCAGACATATCGAAGCGCCTCAGGAGGTCACGGGTATACTTGCCTTGATGGAAGAAAGTACCCTCCCGAGTCTGCTTGATTTGGAAGCCAAGAAAGTAGCTCAACTCGCCCAACATACTCATCCCAAACTCTGTGCTCATCACCTCAGAAAACTGAGACACAAGCGAATGAGATGAGCCACCAAAAATGATATCGTCCACATAAATATGGACACGAATAAAATGAGACTCATGGTGTCTGATGAACAGAGTTTTATCTACTATGCCCATTTTGAAGTCATGTCTGAGAAGATAAGACTTGAGCCTCTCATACCATGCTCTGGGGGCCTGCTTGAGTCCATACAAAGCTTTGGAGAGCTTGTATACATGACTCGGAAACTTTGGGGTTCTCAAATCCTGGAGGTTGTTTGACATAAACCTCTTCCTCAATATAGCCATTGAGGAATGCACTCTTGACATCCATTTGATAGAGCTTGAAGCCCTGGGATGCAGAGAATGCAAGCAGGATCCTAATAGCCTCTAGTCTAGCTACAGGGGCAAAGGTCTCCTCAAAGTAAATACCCTCAACCTGAGAAAAGCCCTGTGCAACTAGCCTAGCCTTGTTGCGAATGACAACCCCATCCTCACTCTGCTTGTTTTTTAACACCCACTTGGTCCCAATGACATTATGACCAGATGAGGGCTCGACAAGCTGCCATACCTTGTTCCTCTCAAAGTTCTCAAGTTCCTCATGTATAGCATTAATCCACGATTCATCGGATAATGCATGAGAAACATCCTTCAGCTCAAAGGAGGCAACGAAGGCAGAGTGGAGGCAGAAACTGGACAAACCTGATTTTGATCGAGTGACCCGCTCAAACAGATCACCAATGATCTGATCAGGTGGATGAGAACGTTGAATATGACGGGGAGATCCAGAATGTATGGCCTCTACCTCATGCACAGAAGAGGTAGGAGCAGAGCCACTAGCTGAAGGAGAGTCGGAAGGCAAGGGCTGGTCTCCCTAAGGTGTAGAAATGGAAACAGGAGGCACCTCAGGTGAAGAGGAGACTGGATCCGGTGGAACACCATCATCTCCATCATCCTCATCTTCTACAAAGATGGTCTCGGAGGGATAAGAAGAGATCAAACATCGTGTCTAGCTCTGGCTAGCCTCATCAAAGGTCACATCACAGTCTCTATGATCCTATGCGCATCAACACCTGCATCCTATAGTTATGAGAAGAAGTCGAGTAACCTAGAAAGATACCATCGTAAGAGCGAGACTCAAACTTATCTAGGTTACGGACTTCAAGATAAAACACTTGCAACCGAAAACGCGAAAATGAGACACACTGGGCTTTCGCCCATACCTCAACTCATAAGAAGTGCGATGTAGATGTGCTCTCAAAAACACGCGATTAGAAACATGGCAAGCAGTAGCTATAGCCTCACCCAAAACTTCCTAGGAGTCTTGACTGTCTAGCATCGTCCCCGCCATCTCAACCAAGGTCCTGTTCTTCCTTTCCACTACGCCATTCTGCTGAGGGGCGTAGGGAGAAGAGAACTGATGCTCTAAACTAGACTCCACACAGATACTCTCAAAGTAGGAATTCTTGAACTCCGTGCCATTATCACTACGTATAGCTCAGAATGCACCGGGAGCTCAATAGACAACCTCTCGACCAAACCCCGAAGTGAGAAAAGTCTCATCCTTCGAGGCCATGAAGAATACCCAAGAGTATCTAGAAAATCATCAACGATGACAAGAACATACCACTTCCCTCCCGCCGATCGACTCTATTTGGACCAACAAAGGTCCATATGTAAAAGCTGTCCCGTGCATCACCATCACTACGGTGGATTGGAGGATGAGAAGCGAGAACCATCTTGCCATGTCGGCAAGGAGAGCAAACTAAGTCTTTGACCATCTTGAGTTTGGGCAAACCCCGAATGAGATCGCGGCTACTAACTCGGGTCAAATGATCAAAACCACTGTGACCAAGTCTCCTATGTCAGAAGGAGAGATCACGGGACTCAGAAGCAATCAAACATCGAAGAGAGTCTCCAAAAGAAGCAGAAAATCAGCACGAAAGACTACCAAATCTAGAAATCCCGCAAACTAACCCTCCTGATGAATCAAGAATTCTACAGGCATTACTCTTGAAGCTTACCTCGAAAGAGTCATCGATAAGCTGAGAAACAGAGAGCAGATTGTATTGCAGCTTACTTACTAAGGCAACATCTTTAAGAATGAAATTTTGGTTAATGCAGATGGTACCTTTAGCAATGACTCTACCTAACGATGCATCCCCAAAAGTGATTAACTCATCACCGGGGGCTCGGACTAAGGAAGAGAACCAACGAGAATCTCCGGACATATGACGAGAACAACTGGAGTCAACAATCCAAACATCGCCCTTCCCCATCCGGATTTAACCCGATCAAGACAAAGAGAGAAACATGACTCAAGATGGGATAGAGTGAAGACTTAGGAACCTAATATCGAACCATACGACACCTCAGTACCACCACGTAAGAAGATCGACTCGAGTGTCTCTCGACGCCAACTCTCACATGATCGGGAGCAACTCGTAGATAATCTAGGAGTCAAAGCGGGTTGGTACGCCGTGGTGCAAAAGCCGACCATCCCAAAGAAGGTCGCTGGATCTCCTACCGGAAAACACTTCACACCGCTGATATCTACCTCGATGGGAAAAACGAGGAATATCAAGAGGACGGCGAAAAGACTGACTACGAACAGCTCCGTGACTAAAACTCAAGAACTAGCATGAAAACCAAGTCCCTGGACGCCGCCAAAAACAAAGCGACTCTCTAACCTCGTCTAGAAGCGAAGGTGTGTCTTAGGAGCACTCAAAGTCTGGGGATGACCCTGAATACCCCTAAGATTAGCAACACGCTCACGCTGAGTGATCTTGGCACGCCTGAAGCAGAAATCTACTAGGTGACCATCCTTCTTACAGAAGGTGCATGTGAACTTCACCTTGATAGAGGCAGAAGCAATAGGAGTAACACCCTTCTGGTCAGAAGTCCTATAGACAACCCCAGCGGACCTAAACACGGTGGTACTCACTTTGGGAGCTACCACAATCTCACCACTCTTGGAGCCGCGCACAATGGTGGGAGGATGCGCCCGAGCGTGCTCCAAGGGATCAAATCCTAGACCTTGATTGAATCTACTAATCTTGGATTGGTCTAGAATAAGATTGAGCTTCTTCTTGCCTCCAACAAACTTCTCGAGAGTACTCATAAGATAATCGCAATCTCGAAGAAAGAAGCACAAGAAGAACAGGGGAAGGAGAGGAAGAAGAAGAATCGAGAAGAGAAAGAGAAGATCTCTCAAGACGTGCTTTTGTTCCCTAGCACGGCTGCCTCAATCTTGAGGGCCTCACAAGAAACGCAAGGAACATCTCTAATCCTAAGGGTTTGGTCTTTTAACTTCTTCCTAAGCTCGATATGGATTTGATCCACATCATCCTTAACCCCAACACACAAACAAACAACCAGCTTTTTGACTTAACTAGTAAGTCCTTAGCAAGTTGATCACACTTGACATTCAAAGCATCATTGTCAAGTTTTAGTTGCCTACAACCCTCACATGAGCTGACTGGGTCCTTAGAAGCATGCAATTCAAGTTCATCATTTCTAGCAGAAAGCTTTCTAAGGTGTTCGCCATGGCATGAATTTCGCAAGCAATTTAGGGCAATTAGCACATGATGGAGTGGAGTGAGCATGAAGAAAACTAGCCTCAACAGAATAGCATCAATGTAACTAGTGCTAGCATTCTTCAACCTAAGACCATCAAGTTCAGCAAGCACACTATCATGTACGGTCCTTAGGTTCTCCAACTCCACAAGAATAGCATCACACAAAGAGCAATCATCAGTGACTCGGGAGGGAGAAGATCTAAGTGAAGCTAACTCCCGAGTCAAGGTACCTACTTCCTTCTCAAGCTCCGTACACCTAGCTCTAGCTCTAGCATGAAATTTTCCTAATTTGCAGAAAGCTTCGTTGAGTTGGTCATAGGAGGGTACCTCATCCGAGTCGCTGTAGAGCTTGGAGTCGCTGATGTCGTTGGTGTCGGCCATGAAGCACATGCCGGAGAAGTCGTCGCCACCCTTCTTCTCTTGCGGATCATCCTCGCCCTCGTCGCTCCATATCTCCGTGTCGGAGAGGTTGATGTCGCTGCGCGGCGAGGACGCGGTGGAAGAGCTTGTTCTTGGAGAAGTTGCGGTACTTCTTCTCGTGTGCCGGTTCACGAACCTGGAGGCTTCTTGTTGCGGTTCTTGTCGGTGTAGTCGTTCTTGCCCGAACCGCCAACGCCGTTTTGCCCTTCTCGGCTTGGGGGATTCGCCGAATGTGGTTGGGGCCACCACACTCGAAGCAGTGATCATGCCACCTCTCTTCTCTCTCTCACCCTCTTGTACGCATGAGAAAACTTGCGAGCGAGAAGAGCAAGCTCATTTTCCGAAATCTTTCCAGTTGGTCATCGCTAGCTCGCAAAGGCGGAAAGAGAGAAACCAATAGAAGGATCAGAAGAAGAAGATCCAATGGGATCGGTGACCAAAGCCATCGACTGAGATTTCGTCTTCCGAGAGACGACATCGATCTCATGAGTCTTGAGGCGGGAATAAAGCTCGTCAAGAGTCAGAGTCGACAAGTCAGTGGTGTCCTTGATGGTGGTCACCTTCATCTCCCAAACCCGAAGGTCGAATGCGGTCAAGAAATTCCGAGCATTGTCCGAGTCAGGGTATATGCAACCAACTGCTCGGAGGTCACTCAAAAGTTTTGTAAACCGACCAAAACACTCGTCGAGACTCTTACCAGCGCGTTGATCAAATTTGTTGTACTCGCGCTTGAACAGGTCCTGCCTCACAGTCTTGATTTGAGTAGAGCCCTCATGGTAAGCATCGAGGGTTACCCAAATCTCGTGAGCGGAGCGAAGGTGAGAAATCCTATCATACTCACCGCGGCTAAGACCTTGTATGAGAATGTTCCTTGCCTTAGCATTCACCTCAACGTCAACCATATTGATGGCCGTGACATTTTCATCAGCAGGAACCTCATACGGGAGTTTCACCTTCTGCCATATTAGGTAACCCTGGGCAGTGATGTATGACTCCATCCGGGACTTCCAAAAAGGAAAATCAACTCCATTAAAGATGGGAGGCTTGGTGGAATATTTGTCCGTCGCCATGGCTCTTGAGACCGGTCAAGATCTATGGAAGAGCAAAACCGGCTCTGATACCAATTGAAGGACCGAGATGGAAAACAGAGGGGGGGTGAATGGTCGCAAATAAAATTTCCCCCAAAATACTCTAACAAAAACCTCGACAAGATCGCTCAAAGAAAATCGTGAAAAACCTGAAAAACTAGACAACTATGTGTACCCCAAGCTTGCATGGATAAGTACCATAAAATATGTGGGGATTTTTGAGTCACAATACTGGTTGTCTAGTATCCAAGATAAAGAGGAATCAATTCAAACTCTTACTTTTGGAAAGGACATCAATTGAAATCACAAAAGTCATTTTCAGAAAAGCAAAAGCAGAATTTTCAGAACTTGTCCTCAATTTTCACAGGAGGTTGGTGGCTTTCTTCAGCTCACAAAATTTTGAGACTTTTTATCCCTATGAAAATCAGAGTCGTGAAGAACTCCACCAAATTTTTCCTCAAAAAGCTTTACAGAAAAAACAGGAAAAATCTAAGAACACAGTCTGGTCAAGAACTTCGAGCAGAAAGTTTGGGGCTCGGTTTTCACCTCATGGCGCCCAAACGGTGCAACAAATGAACTCCAAAATTTTTCTTCAAGAGTATATCAGAATCCCACACCTCCTCCAAGAAGAATCACTTGAAAAAGAATTTTCTATATTTTTATAGAAATCAAACACTGACTGCTGCGCGAAGAACAAGTTCTGAACAAAGTTGGAACTTGAAAGAAAAGATGTTCTCTACTCAATCCAAGAGTACAAAAGAGATGTAAAACCATATGAACACACTCAAAACATCCAAGATCAGCAGCATTTAGAAGGAGGGGAGGCAAATCCAAATTACATGAAAGTAAATTGCGAGAAAGTAATTGCGGGAGAGTAAATGCTGAATTTAAATTGCGTAAAGTAAAGACATAATGTAAATACGCAAAATAAATTCAGAGGTGGATGGATAAAACTTTCATTTCTGGAAGGAGAGGTTACAAAGCCTCACTTTCATGTGGGCAAAGCTCAAAGGAGCATTCACAAACCTCAAACCCTTCAAGGGAAGGAGGCTACCCCTCCACCCCTATTTATACTACTCTTGGGCCACCTACCACCCTTGGATGAGTCCCTCAACCCTAGAGCACTCTTCTAAGGGCTAGGATTAACCCACACACACAGCCATGCAAGGGCTAACCCAAAACCCACACACATACCGGGTTTTCTTGCACGGTTTTCAAAGCATACTACCTAGACCCGCTAACCTATCAACTAGACGTCAATCCGACGGCCCTCATTGATCCACGCGGCATCTAGCTAGCAACATCTCCTTTCCTTGTCTTCTTGACTTGCCCGACTCCATCTCCGATCATCTTCCGGCGATCTCCCAACCATCTCGACCTCCGACGCTCCTCGCCTAGTCCCGGTCATCCTCCGCCTCACCATGACCTAGCACCGTCGCCCTGCAACCATCAAAAACAAGGAAACACATCACATAGCAATACCCACAATGATATGCAATAAACCCATCCAACTCATCACTACCGCGCCCATATGGCCGGTACTGCCACTCCTGGCAGAGACAACTCAAATTGCTTCATTTTGAAAATCAATCCAAATCAAACTCAAACTTGAGCACACCTTCCTCAAATAAAGTCAAATACTCATCACAAACAAGGATGGACCTCCACATGGTCCTTCATGATCGAAAATAATTATATTCTTGAACTAATTTGATTTCACGTCATTATTATTTTCGACCAGGGACAATTGGCTAATGTAATAATCTTTCTCACAACCCATATGTCAAAGGTTTTAATCCAAAACTTAACATGTGGTTGCCTCTGTGATTACTTCACACAATATGTACTTCACATGATCACATATTCACATCAACAACACATGGTCACATAATCATTAGCTTAATGCATGTTACGAACAATTATTTGATACTTGTCAATTAGTTTCAATTTCGATTCTACCAGTTTTTTACACAAAGCTATGATTTAGCAAGCTCCTCTTTCTTGATCAATCATCAAACACAACGACAAATATACCTACTGGTTCTATGGTTCTATTTTCAAGTACATGAGTATACATAATCCATGTGAAATTGACAAGACAAATGCAAAGATGTAGATGTTCTAAGAGATATTTGTCTTCAGAAATCATGTATAAAAATATTTATCTTCACGAATCATGTATGTTCTAAGATATAATTTGTTCACCCTTCGAATGTATGCATTTTTCTCCAGCATACATGGTATCAAACCTTACAGCATGGTAGGTTTAGAGAACCGACAGGCTCCTACTAGTCCATATGTAAACAATATTATATCATGTGAATGTGATATGTGTACTGATTGTTAAACATGTTTCTATTCTATATTGTGAACAATGTGATGTATATTATAAAATATTTGTGTTCTATATATATTGTGAATGTGATATGCATACTGTGTATAATCTATAATACATATTGCGCATGTGATGTACATTGTAAAATATTTGTGTTATATATATATTGTGTAATCTGTGTGTAATTACAAAGCTCCAAGCCCTCCACCTCTTCATTTGGAAAGCTATAATTGTGTGCTTTGTGCTACCCAGAGTGAAGAATCACTCCACCACCTCTTCTTTTCATGTCATTTTGGTGTTGGCGCTTCCTCCACATCAATTGGGATCTTTCTCGAGATGTGGTTAACATGATTCAAACGGCAAAAGAATGGCACACGGTGGTTTGTTTCAAAGGAATCATCATAATCACCTGCTGGACGATTTGGAAGCATAGAAACATAATCATTTTCGATAATGGAATTCTTTCTTTAACATTTTGGAAAAGAGAGTTTAGGGATGAGTTTTCTCAGGTTATCTATAGAGTTAAACCATTCCTAAAGGATGCATTTATTTCCTAGCTGAGTAGTTTCTTGTAGTTTTCCCTCCCCTGTCCTTTTGGACATTCTATTCTTCTGCTGCTTGTACATAATTTCTTTTCTAATATATATATATATATATATATATATATATATATATATATATCACAGTACGGACCTCCCCTCCTGTTATTCCTAAAAAAAGCTCCAAGCCCTCGTCACAATCGGTTTTTAGAAAGAAACGATTGTGATGAGGACCTTATCACAATCGATTTTTTTAGCAAAAGCCGATTGTGATGAGGCTCTCATCACAATCAATTCTTGGCAAAAACCGATTGTGATAAGACCATCAATACAAATGATTGTGATAAGGCCATCATCACAACCGATTGTGATGATGGCCTCATGACAATCGGTTCTTGCTAAAAACCGATTTTGATGATAATTTATCACAATCGGGTGAAAACCGACTGTGATAGTGTATCCTCATCACTGTCTAATGACTTTGTATCGTCACCAGAACCGACTATGTTGACGAAAAAGAACCGATTGTGATGTATATTCCTGTAGTAGTGTGGTGGATTAGGATTTATAGATATTTTCTCTTGAATTTATCTTTAGGTGATTTTGGTTTTCACATTTTGGAAAAGATGATATCAACCAATGTAAATGGTTTTATTAAGGCTTTCAATGTTTTTAAATGTTTCTAAAATTCTTTGAGAAGGTTCTGGATTTATCTCTTTGGGAAGGTTCTGGAGTTATCTTTAGATTTACATATGTTTTCTCTGGATTTTTCTCTTATATGATTTTGGTCTGCATTATTTGGAAAACAGATTTTTCAATCAAGAAAAATGATTTTCTTAAAGACCAAAACCCAAGAAAAATTCACAAAAGGTGAAAATTCAAAACCAAATCATTATTTCAAACTTAAATTTTTATTTTATCTATTTTTAAATTTTATTTTAATTTTTATTTTATCTATTTTTTAATTTTTTTATCTATTTTTTAATTTTTTGGGATATTACAAAAGTTAAATGTGTAGTTCTTTGATAGTATTGTGATGAAAGTTGTAGTTTTTTTTAAATACTAACTATGATCAAAAGACATAATATAGCATTAAGTTTACATGCATTCCATATATTTCGGAAAAGGAAAATGGAAAGCTAGTATGTCTTACGAAATGGACCGGTGCGAATACAAGATTGGGCAATTCGTTCAAGTGGGGCATTCTAGCTTATTTGGTCGTTCCAATGGGTGAGTTTGTTTAAACGTTTATGGATTTTTTGCCACATTTTACCATATTTAAGTTGAACAATTTACGTTTTAGGATTGTTATTTTGCTCACAGCTAGAATTGTGATGTACTCCGGTCATGTAAATACATATCGTTTTGAACATAGACACGGTTGTAACTTTATATTATAATATATTTATAAAATCCAAAGAATTATATTATTATAAACGTATTTTTAAGACAAATCTACATGTATGAATACATCCAATATAAATATTTGAAAAAAAATATCAATAATCAAAATTTTAAAAGTTTAACTATAAATATCTTGAAACGACAAGTATTGATGGCAGGAGAGTAGTTTGCGTTCTGATTGATTGATTGCCCTGGGCCATCTTGCTTTTTTTTTCCGACTCTATCTTGCCATAGTTCTGAGTTCTGACGACTAGTTTGGCCGCTAGAAGAAATGTAATTTGCTACACTTTGGCAAACATTATTATGCGGCAAGCTGGAAATATTCAGTTATTATGGTTATGGCCTTGTCTAGGACTCTAGGTGAGTGCGCCAATACCATAAGGTGAGTGAGTACTCTCGCGTCTCGCCGACGCAGCCATATTTCATTCTTCGCGCAAACACGTCCATATGGAATCATCTCTGTTAGAACGAATCTTTGGGAGAAACCGCTCGACCGTCCGTGGAGGTTTAGGGACGGCACCGGTGCTGGTGCCGTTCTCGGGACGCGGCGGCAAAGCGAGCGAGACAGGAAGGCAGGCAAGCGGCCCGGCATTGGGCGGTCGTGTCCGCACACTGCACCGCGTGGGCGGGCGGCCGGTCGTCCTGGCTTGCCGCCTCTCCACAAAAACCATCAAAATTGACGTGTTCCTAGTTCCTACTCTACTCTTACATCCCACTTCCACTTTCCCATGCGCACGTTAGCCCCACCATCCCCTCCTCCAGACACCGGGAACAACAAATAATAAGATAAGCCACCACGGCTGCACCCACGCACCCAGCTCTCCTTTTCCTCGAAATGATATATATATATATATATATATATATATATATATATATATATATATATATATATATATATATATATATATATATATATATATATATATATATATATATATAAATGCTATTCTACATCTGCGTGTAGAATAGTTTATTCTAAACGCCAACCAATATTGCAGTTCGATTGAGCCGCGCATGCCATTAATTAGTCTGAACCCGAACCCGTTCACACAGGCGTAAATCATTAACCTGAATGTGAATCGTTGCTTGACTGTATGGTTGATCATTGATCATGCATGCATGCACACGACACATGATTAATTGTACAATTAACGTTTTTTCTACATACAATAAAGAACATGTTTTCTCTACATATAGAAAATAGATATGTTGAGATAGTATTGTTACAAGTATGAAATAGTAATCGAGTCAGTATTTAATGCTATTTGCCGTTTTTTCCTCACATGTTAGACTATGTAACAGATTTTACTATCTGTATCAATAGATTATACTATCAATAGTAATAGATTTTACTATCAATTCATATAGAGTTTAGTGGCGAGAATTATATCACTATTTGGATGTCGTTGTCAGTAAGTCAATGGTGAAAACTGATTGTAAATCTGAGCTGTCAATAAAAAGATATAACTAAATAAAAAGTAATCAGATTTATGTACAAACTAGGGTCATATTTTCTAGTCGGTTAGGCTTCCGTGCATTTCTAGTTTGTACAGGAATTATTTATTTCTTTCATTTTGTCATTACTTTCAAATAAGATTGATTTTTTATTTTAAATTTTATAGGGTTGTAAAATATTAACTCCTCTACGTGTGATAATTTTTTGAGAATTTTTCGTAGTAAAATGTTATTTTTTATACAGTAAAAGATAGTATATGCTGCTGTTTGCCACTTTGTTATTTTCACATCTCTTAAATACGATTGAATTTGGTCTTGAAATTTTGCAGCATTGTAGAAGCTGAACTCCCCTACATGTGGTAATTTTTTGAGAATTTTTTAAATATTTTACTTCTGGTTCGACAGACAAAACCAAATTTTTATTCATGAAAAACAATAGTACGCATTTTCAAAAATTCTAAACAAATTACTATAGATCTAGGAGGTGAGATTATGCAACTCTAAAAAATTTCAAGATCAAAATCAATACCATCTGAAAGATATGAAAAAGAAAAATTCGATTGACTAGTGATTTTTTACTGTCTATTGTTTTGTCAATTTCATATCTTTCACATTCGATTGAGTTTGGTCTTCAAATTTTGTAAAGTTGTAGAAACTCATCTACGCTACATATGTTAATTTTTTGAGACTTTTTAAAAACTTATACATATAATTTTTATGGATATTACACCATATAGCTACTGTATACAGCATTTGTAATTCATTGAGTAATTAGCAGCAAAATATAGCTACTTGGAAGTAAAAAGTACTATATACTGCTGTTTGGCAATTTGTTATTTTCATATCTCTCAAATCTGATTGAGTTTGGCCTTAAAATTTTATAGGGTTGTAAAATATTACCTCCCTACGTGTGATAATTTTTTGAGAATTTTTTGCAGTAAAATATTATATTTTTTTACAGTAAAAGATATTATATGCTGCTGTTTGCCACTTTGTTATTTTCATATCTCTTAAGTCCGATTGAGTTTGGTCTTGAAATTTTGCAGCATTGTAGAAGCTGAACTCCCCTACATGTGGTAATTTTTTGAGACTTTTTTAAATATTTTACTGCTGGTTCGACAGACAAAACCAAATTTCTATTCATGAAAAATAATAGTACGCATTTTCAAGAATTCTAAATAAATTACTATAAATCTAGGAGGTGAGATTATGCAACTCTAAAAAATTTCAAGATCAAAATCAATACCATCTGAAAGATATGAAAAAGACAAATTCGGTTGACTAGTGATTTTTTACTGTCTAGTGCTCTGTCAATTTCATATCTTTCAAATGCGATTGAGTTTGGTCTTCAAATTTTGTAAAGTTGTAGTAGCTTATCTATCCTAAATATGGTAATTTTTTGAGATTTTTTGAAAACTTATACGTATGATTTTTATCGATATTAAATCATATAGCTGCTGTGTACAGCATGTAGTAACTCATTGAGTAATTAGCAGTAAAATGTAGCTTTCTTGGCAGTAAAAAGTACTATACGCTGCAATTCGGCACTTTGTTATTTTCATATCTCTCAAATCTGATTGAGTTTGGCCTTCAAATTCTATAGGGTTGTAAAATATTACCTCCCCTACGTGTGATAATTGTTTGAGAATTTTTCGCAGTAAAATGTTATTTTTTTTACAGTAAAAGATAGTATATGATGTTGTTTACCACTTTGTTATTTTCGTATCTCTTAAGTTCGATTGAGTTTGGTCTTCAAATTTTACACCATTGTAGAAGCTGAAATCCCCTACATGTGGTAATTTGTTGAGAAGTTTTTAAATATTTTACTGCTGGTTCGACAGACAGAACTAAATTTTTATTCAGGAAAACCAATAGTACACATTTTCAAAAATTCTGAAGAAATTACTATAGATAGGAAAGGTGAGATTATAAAATCCTGTAAAATTTGAATATTAAAATCAATACCATCTGAAAGATATAAAAAAGACAAAGAAGAAACAGATTTGTGTACAAACTAAAATACACATTAACTAGTTGTGTTCAGCAACGCATGAACTAGTAACAAATTCGGCAGTAATTCTATCTGTTGTTTTATAGTAAAACGTGTTAATGATTTACTACTGAATTGGATCCATGTGTGCTTTGTATGCTTTTGCTAGTAAATTCATCTGTTGTTTTGTAGTAAAATATTTTGTGATTTACTACCAGACTGCATTTACTGGTGTTCTTTGAAATGCATTAACTCATTATGTTTCGACCAGCGCGTAGATTTTACTTCTCCGACCAGAGCGCAGAATAGCTATTCTACGCTCAGGAGTAGAATAGCGCCACCGTATATATATACACACATATAAATATATATACATATATAAATAGTAGCGCTATTCTATGTGTGCATACATACAACTACACACTAGCCATAACCCTAGAAGAAGCACGTTCAAACAATTCCCGTAGGCCTGCTTCATGTCTTCACTAAGTTAATCAGTAGCGTGGTAACTAACTAATAAATGTGTTCGTTGTTTGTACATGAATATTTTTTTCTTTGTTTCATCTATAACTTTTTATTGGTAGCTCTGATTCATAATTGATTTTCATCAGTAGCCTACTGACGATAAGAGGGACAGAATGATATTGTCTCACCAATAAACACCGCATAAAAAAGATTTTTTTTACTATTGTATGATAATAAAAAATATATACATTGGTAGTAAAATCTATATAAACGGATAGTAAAATCTATCTTCAGACTACTAGTAGTTCAGACTCATTTTGCTATCCAGTTATAGATTTTACTATCTGTACAAATATTTTTTTACTATCATGCAAAAGTTTCGGTAACCTATTGTTTGCACCAAAATTCGGCAAGTTAATCTAAATCAGGCAAATAAAATTAAAGATACGGAAACTAACGGAGGTTTGGAAAGAATCCGAGATGTTTGGTAAAACTGTAAGATTTTTAGAGAAACAACCTCTCAAGATAAGGCCGATACGGATATGGACTTTGAAGCGTGTTGGAATAGGACACGATCGGCCGAAGGGTATAAAAGAAGAGCCAAAGCAAGCTGCAGAAGAATCATCAACACAACACAATCAACTAGCTTTTACTTTTCATCTACTTTTCCTGTCGACTAGGAGTAGTTCTTGTAATCTAGCCTTTGTAATCGATTTTGATCAATAAAGTTGCGCATCGCCGATTGTTGATCATCCTCAATTACACCCCGTGTTTGGTTTATTCGATTTTGTTGCGATCGCCTTCTTCGTAATTGATCCGCCTTTATCCTCGATTAGCTTTAATCGCTAGTTAGATTTATCCCGATACCTTTATCTTGATCGGCTTTAAGTCGATCGAAGTTTAAGCCGATTGATCTTAACGATCGGCTTTGTTTGAATTTTATTGTTTTTACCTTGTCGATTATAGGTCAAATCGACCGCACGCTCAACCGGTGTTAAATGCGGTGTGTTGCTATCGTAAACCCTACATCAAGTTTTTGACGCCAACACACTTGGCACGCCGGTGGGACAATGTCCACGCTGTGGAAGTCGATTCCGCCGTCGATCTCAACACGAAGCTATAATCGTCCCAACAATGGACGATATAACCGCAGAACAACGCCAAGAGATTGAAGATCGGAAAGCCGTTAGAAGAGATGATGCTAAATTGCTACCAAAAGACTAGACGTGGCGTTACACAAAAATCCGCCGACGGTCAATACTCGGGAGACACAAAGCAGAAACGGTAAGTCGATATCTACCGCCAGCCGAATTATCGCTATGATTAACCAATCAGGCACCATGCTTTAATAAACCAATCATCGGCTCGTAACGACTCTTAAGCCAATGATAGCAAATAGCGTTAAATCTATTGCCCAGGAGTTAGCCTCGTCAGGAAGCCTGCATGACCCACTACAAGCTCTGCCAAATTATCCTGTTTTTTCAGTATCACAAAACACGCAGAGCACACCAGCCGATCCTAAACCATCGGCTATGACCTCACCTCCCACGATGATGCCCACACAACCTACGGTCATATTGCCTAGGATCCTCGGTCAAGTGGGGTGAGCCATTACCACGCCTATACCGACGCCGCTAAGTATGATCCATCCATCAATCTACCACCGTCGGCTCCTTTTTACGCTTTTCCCAATCGGTTTCACAGCCGATTGGCTCCGAGAGATATCCCCAAGAGCCTACCCCGCTTAGAAACCCGGTCCACACAGGTAGTAACGCACTCGTAACCATTTATCCGGTGCGGAACCACAAATTAGGCATAATCGCACGATCAAGATAATCGAATGCCGATAACACAAGATAATTGGCAACCCGAGCTTGCACTCGAGGGGCAGGATGCGATTATGATCGACATTATCAAGGGCTCTTTGTGCGGGGCCGATAATGCCAATTGGACCGATCGATCTGCATCGCTTTGAGGGATCATTTGGCATACAACCAAAAGGAAAAGTGATCGGCTATAGAAAGCCGCACTCGATTACATAGATCGCATGCCTTACCCTCATAATTTGAGTCCCGACTTTGCCAAATTCTCGGGGATGATTCTATTACTACCTCGGAGCATGTTGGACGCTTTATCGCACAATGCGTGAAGCGCCCATCCGACGGGTTAAAAATTAGGTTATTTCCGTTATCTTTATCCGGGCAGCATTTACTTGGTTCACTTGTTTGCCTCCGAATTCGGTCCATTTATGGAACGATTTGGAAAGCCGATTCCATGAATACTTCTTTTCGAGCGCTTTAGAGTTAAGAATTTCAGATCCGAGTTACGTCGCCAAAAGTTTGGAAAATCGAATGATTACATCAAAAGGTTTAGAGAAATCAGAATCGTGTTTTAGCGTTACGTTACGACAATCAACTCGCCGATTTAGCATTTCAAGGTTTGATCCTCCTCTTAGGGAGAAATTCGGCAAGGTGAATTCACCGATTTTAGCCACTTATTGATCGCGTGATCGGCTCAAGAAAGCCGATTCACTGACAATAAGGTGTTTAATGGTAGATTTAAAAATAGTAACAACAAGGAAAAGGATAAGGCTAAGGTCAATATGGTTGAATATTGTCCTAGTGATTCGTCGGAAGACGAGGAAGCAGAAATAAACATAGCCGAATGGGTAAAAGGATCCAAGAAATCCTTAGTCCGTTTCTTGGCTTAAGCCGACTAGGAACAAATCGGAGGTCAAATACTCTTTCGATGTTTCCAAGTGTGATCGTATTTTTGATTTACTTCCGCAAGAAAAGATAATACGATTGCCGGAGGGACATGTGATACCGTCGCCCGATGAGATCAAAAAACGCAGGTATTGCAAGTGGCATCATTCTTATTCACATAACACTAATGATCGCAATATCTTCCGTCAATGATCCAATGCGCTATTGAAGATGGTCGGTTGAAGTTTGCCGATGAGCCGACCATGCGTAGATGTTGATCCGCTTCCTATCAATATGGTACATTGCTCGCTAAAGGAAAAGAGCCGATGCAAGACGAAAGAAAAAAGATCGACAAGTCGACATACAATCAAGCTCGGACGGCGCCGACATCGAAAATTACCATCGGTTCCTTACAAATAGAAGCCGATCGAGAAGGAAAAATTCAAGGACCATCAAACCCAAGGGAATCCCTGTGGGTAAATGGTACAAAGCGAGAAATCTCCATCTAGACGGCCCGCGAAAAGGTTTGGTCCAACGCTCACAATTAATGGAGAAGTATGAAAGGATGAACAACCGACCATCGCATCATACCACGGTCGGATAATTTGTACCGCATGAGAACGTGGAGAGGGCACATAGAAAGTGTCCCTTTGGCAATTTTGTGGGAGAGGAGAGTAGCGTTGCCATCACCGTATACCGCCTGATGGAACATTATCCTCGAGACGATTAACGAATCGCCGGATATAGGCTATCCGGGCCGATTAGAGAGCAAAACAAAAGTCACGTAAGGCCGGTCCATGAAAGATTATCTAAACCGAATCAAGAACAAAGTCAAGCCAAAACACACAAGACCGATTCGATCAAGGAGACTTGGTGGCCAGATACTGGCGGTGGAACCTAAACCTGTGGTGCCCATCAGCCCGAGCAAATCACAACGACGACGGCTT
This sequence comes from Otatea glauca, assembly GCA_036346275.1. Lineage (NCBI taxonomy): Eukaryota > Viridiplantae > Streptophyta > Magnoliopsida > Poales > Poaceae > Otatea > Otatea glauca. Next base: position 23,377,365 of record CM070719.1, on the reverse strand, counting down.
CAGAGGCTAAGGACACAAGAAATTCGTGAAGCCGATGCCGAGAAAGAGAGAGACGGTGTTTAATGAACTTCGCCCAATGAGATGCGCCAAGAAAGAGTGGAGAAGAAAAGAGCAAGTCAAGAAGATTTGAATCGGCCGACGACTTGATTCTCCCATGATTCAGATGACACACCTCCCATGGATGTCAACATGGTGTTCACATTGCCGCCGAGTTCAAAGTCGAATCGAATCGCCAAAGAGGCAGCTTGCTCGCTTATGTTCCGAGTGCAGAGCGCCATCTTTGAGAAACCCAAAGACGATCACCGCATCTCAAACCTCTGTACTGAAAGGATATATAAATGGCAAGCCGATATCAAGGATTTGGTAGACGGAGGCGCCACGGTGAATCTAATGCCATACACAACATGTAAAAATCGTAAGTCCGACGAAGACTTAATCAAAACTAACATGGTTTCAATGACTTCACAGCGACCCTACTGTACAAAAAGGTGTCATGGTCACAGAGTCGATCGTCGGTAGCAAGACCTTGCCGACGCCGTTCTTTGTAATTGACGCCAAAGGAAATTACAGCAGCCGCTCGGACGGGATTGGATTCATGCAAACCGCGATCCCATCGACCATGCATCAAGCGCCGCTCAATGGAACGGAGAAGAAGTCGAGGTCGCATACCGATACATCGCGCGACATCGCCATGGCTAGCTCCGGCGCGAATTGGCAACACGAAGAAGTCGGGTCAGATATCGTAAGGCGCCGACGATCGCGATTTCATATGCGTAAGCAAACCGACTTATGCCGATCGCTGTCAAGCTCGACACCTTTGATCGGCAAACGGGTGTTGCGCCGATGGGGACAAGAAAACATTGAAGGCGCTACAGACAAAATGCAAAGCTATCGGCAAACAACGGATAGCTACGGCCATAGAAGACTTTGAAGAAATAGAAAAGTTGGGGCAAGGGTTCACGTCTACCGATTTGCTTGAAGAAGTCGATATAGGTAACGGTGATAGGAAAAGACCAACTTTTGTCAAGACAAATTTAGATGTGAAATACAAAGAAGAGCTAATAAAAATACTTAGAAATTATAAAGATTGTTTCGCTTGGGAGTATCATGAAATGCCCGGATTAAGCCGTCAATCGGTGGAACATCGGCTACCTATAAAATCGGCTATCGGCCGCTTAAACAAGATCCCGAGCGTTTTAATCCACCTTGTACCAAGTCGTAAAAGAAGAGATAGAACGATTGTTGCAAGCAAAGTTTATCGTGCCTTGCCGATCTGTTGAATGGGTTTCCAACATCGCTCCAAGAATGAAGAAAATGGAAAACTTCGAGTATGTGTCGACTTTAGAGACTTGAACAAGGCGATGCCAAAAGACGAATACCCTATGCCAATAGCCGATATGCTTATCGATGCTGCATCAGGAAACAAGATCATAAGCTTTCGATGGTAATGCCGGTATAACTGATACTCATGGCAGAAGCCGATATACCAAAGACAGCCTTCAGATGTCCCGGTGCAATAGGGTTATTCGAGTGGACTGTAATGACTTTCGGCTTGAAAAACGCTGGAGCAACCTACCAGCGAGCAATGAATCTGATCTTCCACGATTTAATCGGCCACATCGTTGAAATTTATATAGATGATGTAGTGGTAAAATCTGCAGAAGATTTCCAACATCCGCCGACTTGGAGAGGGTGTTCAAAACATAAGAGCGCACGGTTTGAAGATGAATCCTTACAAGTGTGCGCTCGTGTGTCAGCAGGATGCTTTTAGGCTTTGTGGTACACGAAAGGGGAATCAAGTCACCAAACAAGGGTCAAAGCCATAGCCAATACTAAGCCACCAACATGTAAAACGAATTACAAAATTGATCGGCAAAATTAACTACCTCCGTCGGTTCATCTCGAACCTCTCCGTAGGATCCGTGCTTTTACCCCATTTTGAAGTTGAAAGAAAACGAGGAATTTATATGGGAGCCGATCGTAAAGCGCTTGACGGTAAAAGGTATTTATCCAACCCTCCATCCGGCCGCACCGAAAAAGGTATTCCTTCAGATTGTATGTCTCGCTAAAGAAGATACTATTGGAGCTGTTTTGGCGCAAGAGGTACATGGTAAAGAGAAGGTTATCTTTATTTAAGCCGACGGTTGCTAGATGCGTAAATCAGTACCCTTTTATCGAAAAACTATGTTTATCATTGTACTTTTATGCACAAAGCTAAGGCACTACATACTAGCATCGGCTTGTAAAGTTATCTCGCAAAACCGATGTCATAAAATATATATTGTCACCCAATTTTGCGAGGTCGACTTGGCAAATGGGCTTACGCCTTGGTCGAGTTCGACTTATCATACGAATCGGCCAAAGCGGTCAAAGGACAAGTCCTAGCCGATTTCATAACGAGTGACATGACACGGCAAACTTAGTCTTGGTGGCACTATGGCGCTTGTTCTTTGATGGATCTAGATGCGAGGAAGGATATGGTATCGGTATTGTACTCACTTCACCTAGAGGACATAGCTTGAATTTGCATTAGGCTAAATAGCCGATGTTCAAACAACTGTGCCGAGTACGAAGCATTACTCAAAGGCTTACAGTTGTTGGAAAATATTGGAGCAAGTCTTTGTTGAGGCATATGGTGATTCACTATTAGTAGTACAACAAATAAAAGGAGAATACCAATGTCGAGATGAAGTGCTATTAAAATATTTAGGCAATGCACGTAAATCATCGACTCTTTTGCATCATTTTCATCGGTCATGTTCCTCGAGAATTGAACAATAGAGCCAATGCTTTGGCCCAACAAGCATCGGTATAAAGATGTTGGCCAAGTCGAAACCGAATCGTAGATAAAGCAATAATGTGCACGGATATTGCTGATTGGAGGACGCAAATAAAGACTATCTAGTCGATCCATCTAAGCCGACGGAACGAAGGATACGGCAACAAGCATTGAAGTACGTTATCATGGACGATATATCAGATTATCGGACTATGGAAGGCTTGTTGCTAAGATGTCTTGAGGTCAAGAAGCCCGAGTGGCGATGGGTGAAGTGCATGAAGGCATTTGTGGTTCTCACCAATCGCACATAAAATGAATGGATGCTTAGGCGGACAAAGTTATTTTGGCCGACGATGCTAGAGGATTGCTTCAAATATTACAAAGGATGTCGACATGTCAAAAGTTTGGCAACGCATAACTAGCACCAAAGATCGGCTTTGCATCCAATTATCAAACCTTGGCCGCTCAGAGGTTGGGGGATAGATATAATCGACCAGATATTTCCTGCTTCGAGTAAAGGCCATAAATTTATTTTGGCCGCAACCGATTATTTCTCAAAATGGGTCAAGCTATACCACTCAAAAAGGTAACTAGCGTTGAGGCGATTAATTTTGTGAATGAACATATCGCCCATCGGTTTGGAATACCACAAACAATCACGACCGATCAAGGTACGGTATTCATGTCTAATGAGTTTGTGGTTACGCCACGAGTTTGGGGATCAAACCGTTAAACTCTTCGCCAGATACGCCGTGCCAATGGACAGCCGAGTCGCCTAATAAAACACTAATCAAGTTAATCAAAAGAAAGATTGATGAAAAGCCGAGGAATTGGCACTCAACACTATCGGAGTCACTTTGGGCCTATCGGCTATCTTATCATGGTGCGACGAAGCTTTCACCTTACCAGTTGGTGTACGGACAGGAAGCCGTTCTACCTATGGAGATCAACATTGAGTCGATACGAATAGCCAGACAAAATGGTTTGTCGGCTCAAGATTACAATGACATAATGATAGACAACTTGGACGAGTTAGCAGAGTTACGTTTGTTTACACTTGATCGGCTTAAGAAGAACAAGATCAGAGTAGCGATGGCGTACAATAAAAAGGTCATGCCTAAATCTTTCGATCAAGCCGATTTAGTGTGGAAAACTATACTGCCTGTTGGTTCTAAGGATAACCGATTCGGAAAATGGTCGCCTACGTGGGAAGGGCCATATAAAATTAATCGGCTGGTCGGTGGAAACTCGTACTTACTGGAAACGCTGGAAGGGCATGTCTTGCCTAAGGCAATTAATGGGAAATACCTAAAGAAATACTATCCTAGCATTTGGATCGGAGCTTAGCCGACTAAAACCTTGTTCAGAGCCAGGATTAACACGATGCTGTTAATCAGCTGAAAGGATTGCAAACTCAAGATATAAGCAAAATAAAATCGGTTAAACAGCCGATTGTACACATAGCAAAATTACAGGCATTCATAAGATTCAGAAGTTTTGAAACGACTAAATAAGTTTTACATCCCGTAACTCGAGTCGTGCTCCTAAAGCCGATAAATTGCTCCACCGCTTTGGCGATTGTTTCTTGTACTTCATCCGCACTGTCATCTTCCGCCATGACCGCTCGATAAGTACAAGTTTAGCCGATTATTCTTTAAAGGCCGCCACGGTGATGCTATTTCTACCCTCTGCTCCTTGGCAATGATGATGTTTTCTCAAGAGAATCTTGGCTCTCGTGATAAGCTTCATTGTCTTTGTGACCATCCTCAAGAAATTTCTTAGTGACTTCTAACTTTTGAAGAGAAGTTTTGTTAGCCTTCAGAGACTCCATGGTCACATCAAAATTTTCTTTTTGCCTTAGTCTCTGCAATCATTTTGTCAAGGATTCTCTGGTGGCTTCTTGGGTCGCTCTCTTTTCTTCCTTTCTTCACCGCCTCCACGAGCCTTCTTCGCATCCAAATGACATACTTCAGCAAAGGCACCATGGCTTCAAGCGGTAGTTCGGTTTCGATCGCAGCCATAGCATCTCGAATCGGTGATTATTATTCAGATCTCTCGATTGAGGCCTTGACACCAAATCAAAGAGCTCGTTGAGGCGATCTTGCATTCCAGAGCCGATGAGACAAAGAATGATCGCTTTTTGAAACCGCAATGATGTTCTGGATTGCAGAGATATAATCATCGGCTGCAAAGATCTCTGGATCATCCAAGTCAGATAAGTTGAAGCCAAGGACGTTGGATGGATCAGAAGTCTCTGGGACGGCAGGAGTTGTTGGTGCTCGCATCGGTTGAGGAGGCAATGGCTCTTTGGCCGATATATCTCGCAAGCTTGCCAGGATGTCTGCCACTTGAGCCGCGCGCAGGTGGAAAAAGAATGTAATAAGAACCAATGATCTAAATCTAGACCGATGGGCTGAATCGAGATTTGTATTTGTAGATACCTGAGCAGTAGCCGATTCGTGAGGTGAACTCTCGCCACTTTGTTCCTGTAGTTTAGAGTATTTCTTCTTGGCAGTGGACTTTGGTGGACTTCGACTTCTTCTTTTCTACATATTCATCGGTGAAAGTCGCTTAACGAAACAATGAAAAGAACAAAAGATGATTGAGCATGACTTACTTGGTTGTCGTTGCCTTTCTAATCGATAAAGATGGGCTTTGAATGCCCAAGGAGCCGATGTATAACCAAGAAGTGCGCTTGCTCGTCGTGGTCGTTTCCCTTTGCTAGTCGCAGAGCATCAATCGGCTTCTTGCCGCAGCTTTAGTCTGCAAAAAGAAGATGACCAATGAGATTGATTCATATGGGCTACGATAAAGAAAAGCTAAATCGACTAAATACCTCGCTAGTAATATTTATAAAACTCAGACATCGTATCCGAGCTCGAATCGTCACTTGAATCATTAGTCACCATCGGCTCAGAATGTGCGGGAAGAGGGCATCGATAATAGCCGATGGAGTGCGATCAAGGAGAAGTGCGTCAAGAATTGAAGACCACTATGAAGTGAATCGGCTAGAGCGACGATTGTTCAAAATGAAATGTGGCGAAGATTTGATCCGCAAATCATCGGCTATCTCTAAGACCATGTTGGTCGCAGTTTAAGGATCGCACTCTAGTCCTAGGTTGAACCAGTCGAGAAGTGGAAGGTCGGGATCACTTGGCCAAACCCAATTGTCCGCAAAGATGGAAGGATGGTAAAATTCATAAGAAGGTTGAAAGTACGATTCACGGTATTGAAGCCGACGTGAAAGATACCAGAGATATAAAATTTGTGATAAAATCCAAAGTCGATTCTGCATTTCATAACCGCGTAATCTAGATGAAGAAATGATGGCTATTCAAAATCGGCCGCTACTGGTATAATCAAGAAATCTTGTTGGTTAAAATCATTGCTATCCGTGTTCAGAAGAAAGATAAATATTTTTCAAGCCGATCGAGATATCCTCTTCCGCCAGAGCACATTATGTATCTCTCGCCATAAGATCGGTGCCGGCTCAATTCGTCTTTGCATTTTCCGTGTATCTTCTGGAGGGAATGTCAATCTTGAGAGGATCTGTTTGAAAGATCGGCTAAATAAACAAGATACCAAATTTGGATAAACCAGAGGGGACCACCTACATTGCCGACGCAGAATTTGGCAAACCCAGAAAAAGCCGACTCTAATTACATGCATCATTTGATAAACCGCCCAAGGAACATCTTTCCCAATGCTAGCCGACGCCTCTACCAATCGCTCCGCCATTAGTCGATACACTTGTGTTGGTCCTAAAGAAGCACCACGTAACAAGAATCGGTCTAACCATAAGTTGTAAAAGCGACATGTTCTTCATCCGATACCAGCCCGCTCACTTTATTATTGTTATTAATGTACTTACGCCAACCTTCTCCTTTAGATTGAATAAGCTTGTATTTCGGTTTGCCACTAAAAGCCGATATTTGTTCACCATCTAGCCTCAGGCAACACAATTGGGCTATGTCCATGAGAGTCGGGCCGATGGGACCGGTGCGAAACAAGAAGGCATTGAAGGTCTCCGACCAGAAATAACAGGCCGTGGCCACTAAGGGCTCATTGGCTTCTGGATCGGCTAAAGAGAGAGGAATACACTCAGCTATACCCATTTTTTCCCATTCCCCTCTTTTTTGAGCGGCCACATGGATATACCAAGATCTCCATCCCTTAAGCGCTATCGGCCATGCCCTGAAGCTCTTATCCCAGCTCTCTATGTTGAATGCAGTAGCCGATAAAGGAAGACGGGGAATATCTTGGCTAATTATGTCGGTCAAGGCGTCTAGGTTTCCTATCGACCAAGAAAATACCGATCTTCATCGTTAGGAATCGAATGAGTACTGACTCAGGCCCATTTCACCGATCTTAGCAAGTCGATTGAGAAGATGTATGCAAGCCGATCGATGGAAACGAGTAATGGATAAACAAAAGCCGATTGTCCGAGTTCGAGAGCTTGTGCGCTTGAGAAATGACCAAGGTGGGGCCGATTTTATAGCATGGTAAAATTTGAAACGGCGGAAGTGAATCCCAAAGGACGGAGCGCTTAAAACGCACTAATCGCATGTCGAGAAATACGCGTAATAAAGCAAAGATTAATAGGTGAAGATCAAACGTTAGCCGATTGCACAAGCCGATAATGTGATTTTTGACAGATAACAAGTTATCTCTCAAAAATGGGGGCATATGTTTGCACCAAAATTCGCAAGTTAATCTAAATCGCAAATAAAATTAAAGATACGTAAACTAACGGAGGTTTGGAAAGAATCCGAGATGTTTGGTAAAACTGTAAGATTTTTAGGAAACAACCTCTCAAGATAAGGCCGATACGGATATGGACTTTGAAGCGTGTTGGAATAGGACACGATCGTCAAGGGTATAAAAGAAGAGCCAAAGCAAGTCGCAGAAGAATCATCAACACAAGACAATCAACTAGCTTTTACTTTTCATCTACTTTTCCCGTCGACTAGAGTAGTTCTTGTAATCTAGCCTTTGTAATCGATTTTGATCAATAAAGTTGCGCATCGCGATTGTTGATCATCCTCAATTACACCCTGTGTTTGGTTTATTCGATTTTGTTGCGACGCCTTCTTCGTAATTGATCCGCTTTATCCTCTCGATTAGCTTTAATCGCTAGTTAGATTTATCTCGATACCTTTATCTTGATCGGCTTTAAGTCGATCGAAGTTTAAGCCGATTGATCTTAACGATCGGCTTTGTTTGAATTTTATTGTTTTTTACCTTGTCGATTACAGGTCAAATCGACTGGCACGCTCTGAACCCGGTGTTCGTCTGGTGTGTTGCTATCAGAAACCCTACATCAAGTTTTTGACGCCAACACCTATGTAGTAATAAAAGCTTAAAGTATGTATGTATATATATATATATTCAAACATATACATATATATACACATACACATACATATATACATACACATAGACATATATATACATACACACACACACACATATATACATACATATTGTCGACGATCGGGATCGCCTGACCGCAAAAAGAAGGGGGGTAGTGATGTAGGAGTGGAACCCAAGATCGTGCTCGCCCGAAGGGAGGAACTCTGATCGCCGCTAATGGTGAGAACAAGAAAGTGGTTGACGCGAGGAGTTATGCTGGTTCGAACCCCCAGCACGGGTAACAGTTCTACTCGAGTCTTGCCCGGAGGCGAAAGGTAGACAATGATGTATTGTTGTTGAATACAAGGAGTGCTTGAGCCGAGGTCGAGCGCTAGTTCTATGTGTCGTGTCCTGTCTGTCTCGGTGTTGTCCCTTTCTTCTCGTGCAGGGGGAAGATTTTTATACCTATACTTCTTAGCTCATTACAGTAAAATGGCCGGGCGAGATTCTCAAGGGAGTGGCGCCAAATCCGGACATGATGCGTAATGAAGTATGGCGGTGGAAACCGTTGCCCACATTCACCTTAACTCATCCTTTAAAGGCCCCTCCTTGACTTGGTAACCGTCGGTTTCTACAATCCAACCGAGTCTTATGGCCCGACCTTAATGGCGAGCTAGGCTCTTGGTTGAGTGAGCTCAATCCTTGGTCGAGCGAGCTCGGGCCCAGCGGTCATTGCCTGTGCGGGGTAACCAGTCCCTGACAGCTAGCCCCCGAGGTTCAAGCGGTGATCCTGAAGCTCGGGATGACCTTGAGTCTGATGACCTGGAGAAGGGGACGGCTCCCCGGCTGAGCTTGGAAACACTCAAGCTCGAGTCTGGGTTGGGACCACGCGAAGATCCATAGCGCGGTCCTGCCCGAAAACGCTCGAACTTCAACGCTGTGGTTCTCAGGCAGAGAAATGGGGGATTAAGTCACGGCGCTTTGAATCCCGTCGTAGGAACCACGGCGCTCCTTTTGAGGCGTAACCGGCATTTGCTTCGATGATCGGGCCCTTTGAATCCCGAACCGTTGTCTTCCTTAGAGGATTCCCCAAATCCTTTTTGCGCCGAGCCCTAGCGTTCTTCCGTTTTCCAGACCCACTTTCGCAATCTTCCTTTTTCGACCCAAAACTTAGCCGAAACCCATGGCTAAGTTCGAGAGGAGCACGATGACCCTGGAGCGGATGAAAGAGCTCGAGACGCTGGGGATGCTGGACCCGGTGACATGGCGGCTGCCGGGCGTTGAGGCCGAGCCGCAACCCCAGGTCGACGAGCTTGTCAGCACCGAGCAAAACATGCTCTTCGGTCTGCGGACACCGGAGAGCAACTTCGCAGCAGCGGCTCTCGCACAATGCAAGATTGAGCTGGTTAATCTGGTACCCAAATCCATTATTCTCCTCTCCATCTTTTCGCACCTGTGCGAGGGGTTCCTGGGAATCCTTCCAACCCCTCGCTTTTCTTCCGCTTCTATTCCTTGTTCTGCACCTCGAAGGACCCCGTGGTCGGGTGTCTTTACTTTCGACTGCGGATGGGGATTCCTTGGTCCTACCCCCCGGTCCATGCTCGAGACTCCCTTGGGTCATGGACCGAGGGGTGGTTATACCTGAAGAGGGGATAAGGCAGCATGCTCGCGTACAACGGGACTCCCGTCGACAGCAAGCGCTAGACCCCCGACCCTGAAGACCTGGCAACAGACCAGGACGCCGTCGTAGCCATCCACATCTGCTCGACGCATGGTCTTATCGGCCAGGCCATCGCCTAAGACTTCTTGCGGAATCGGGTGTTCCCCTTGCGGAAGATGGTGCACCTATTCTACGAGATCAAGGGGAGGGACGACCTCACCCGAGAAGGTCCGAACGGTAATTCCCTCGGGCTAGTGAACCTTCGAGTTCGGCTGAGCTCTTATTAATAGTTCCATTTTCACCAGCAGCCCCACTGGAGTCCTGGATAGCGGCGAGGATGTTCGAGATGTTCGGGAAGGCGGCGTTCAACTACACCACTGACGACCCCATCCCCAAGAACGTGTTGAGGCGGAGCAGCGAGGTAACCCATCTCGCGCCAAGGTCAAGCTCGGAAGTGCTCGAGCTCGTACTGACTTTTGCTTCATAATTGTAGGAGCATGAGGAGCTCTTGGACACGGTGAGGCGGATGACGCCGCTGCCTAGAGTGAACAAGAGCAAGAGGTCGGCTCCAGAAGCCCCAGAGACTAGAGCCCCCGAAGAAGCAACACATCGAATGGGGCAACCGTATTGTGGTAAGACACCTTGATCAAGCTCGGTAACTCTCGAGCTCAACCTCTTGGTTGTTGTCGTCCCTGACCTCCCCTCGTCTCTAACAGCAATAGAAGGCAGCGACCGTCGCGAGGACCTTGGACTGGAGGTCGACACCGAAGTCCCCATCGCTGGGCGTTGGTACAGCCGCCGCGGGTAGCTCGGAGCCCCCGCGGGTCGCAAGGTCGCCCTCGCAGGGTGCCCGGAGAGGGGACGCCCCTACCACCGTGGCGGAGGCCGGGCACCAAGATCCCCAGTGCCCCTCTACGAGACGGGGCCTTGCGATCCAGGTACGTGCGATCTTTTTTCTAATTAGGTCGTAGCGTAGGTTCCCTTTCTTCTCTTGCTTAGCAGTTTTCCTAGTCGCAGACCTCGAGTGCTCGCCCGCACTCATCGCGGCATCGGGAACGTCCTGATCGCTTTGAGCGCCGTAACACCCGGGGTGTGGCGGTGGTTGCGTGTGGTCATCGGCGACCATTGACCATGGTCGTTGTCTAGGGCGAGTCCGAGGACGACTTCCTCTTGGTCCGCCGCCCTCGCTCGCGGTAGGCCCAAGTCACCACGGGAGGTGGAGCCGAAGGCGACCCAGCCGTCGAAGTCGGGGCCGACGGGGACGAGCCTGAGGTCGTGGCCATTACGACCTGTGAGGCTGAGGCTCCTAAGGGTGCGGTCGAGGCACCGACCGCCGCGATCGTCTCAGAGCTTCCTACGGGCCAGTCAGGTAGGACAGCATTTCTTGTCCCTTTGCGTTTTAATGCTTTCCCATAATTTAACTTTTCCACTGCTCTTCCTTGGGATCTTAGTCTCTACGACCGAGCTGAGGTCCAGGCCGACCGAGGTGGTCCGGGTCAAGGCTTCGACGGGCAGGACCGAGTCCGCGTCAGTGGGAGCCAACGTAGTCGCCTCGTCCTTGACAGGGGGGCCGCGGTAAGGTAGAGACGGCCGGACCAGGTGACTGATCCATCGGGTCTCTCCGTCTCGAGTTCGAGGGCCAACTCAGTTAGGTGAGTAAGCTCGTAATCATCCATCTTCTTAATGGTCTCATGACTTCTCTTGGATTTTGCAAGCGGTGAGCCTAATTGCCCAAGGGCTCCATGGTCTGCACGGGCACACCGCCAAGCTGAAGGCGGTCCTCGACGTGGTGTCGGAGCGGAGGCCCACATCGCTCCACTTGAAGAGACCCTGCTGGTCGAGTAGGAGGAGGCAGAGCAGAGGACTACGGCCCACGTCGCCAAGCTTGCCCAAGCCACTGCCACCGAGTGCGAGAAGGCTGTCGAAGCCCTCGAGGCTGAGCACGCGAGGGCGGCCAAGACCCTCGAGGCTGATCTCGCAAAAGCGGCAGGAGCCCTTGAAGCCGCAGGCGCGGAGGCAGAGGAGTTGCGGAAGCAGGTCTCGGAGCAGGCTGCCACTCCAGTGAAGGCCTCCGACGAGCTCAAAACGAAGGTCACCGAACTCAAGGAGAAGCTAGGGTGGGTGTCCAGGATGGGAAAGAGCGCCCTAGCCCAATTCCAGGATGAGCGCAATCGCACCGCAAGCTCCGCAGCCGAGGCGCACCGCCTGCAGGGCGAGCTCTCAGCGTTGAGAGCAAAAGTTGCCGAGCTCGAGCAGGAGAAGCTCGCCTGAGACATGGCGGATCTGTAGATAGGGTGCAGACCGGAGAACAATATTCCTGCGGCTTCATGTAAGTATAACTTTGTAAAAAAATGTTTTCAATGAATGAGTAAATGGACTTAAACTTACCTATTTTTTAGGGTAGTACTCCTTTTGCTCAGCCCCTGCTGTGGTTGAGGTCGAGCAGCGCTGACCTCGAGCACAGTCTGTAGGAGAAATAGCTGTTTGTGCTTGTCCCTTTGTCTTCTTCCCTATTTCAATCCCATGCTAGTCAAGGCTATCTCAGTCGGAGTAGTCGAGATCAGGCATCATTGACCTCGCATAGGTCGGATTCGTAGGAGAGAGACCTGTAAAAGACTCAAGACGATGTCGTTTAGCAGCAATAATCGTGCCCCCTGTGCGAGCGAGGCTGAGGCTGGGAACACTCAAGGGCATACTCGAATGCACGATGGATCTTAAAACACTCAGGTTGGGCTTGGCAGCACTCAGGTCTAACCTGTGCATGAAGCACGTATACTCGCCAAACTCGAGCGCGGCCTTTGGTTCAAGTCCTGCTACAGGGGGAGTCGTGATGTGATAATAATCGGCTTACTACTGGCGTGATCCCTGGAGGTGAACCTCGAGATCACAACGCTCGAGTCAAGACATAGGAGATGAAAAGAAGCGTAAAGAGGCACAAACAAAGGCAAAAAAGACGTGATGGGTTGTTTAACGACTCCGACCTATTAGGGAGGCCTGCAAAACACATGAAGCAAAGTCATTTAGCAACAATAGCCCTGTGCGAGGAAGGTCGAGCTCGGGAAAACTAAAAGGCAAACTCGCACGTACAAAGGGTCTTAATGCGCTCAGGTAGGGCTTGGCAGCACTCAAGCCCAACCTTTGCGCGAAGCATACATGCTTGCTCGAAGCTGAGCGTGGTCTTTGGTCCAAGTCCTACTATAGGGGGGAGCCATGATGCGATAAGAATCGACTTACTACTGGCGTGGCCCCTGGAGGTGTATCGCGAGATCGTGACGCTCAAGTCGAGGCTCAAAAAATGCAAGGAAATGTAAAGATGAATAATAAAAAAGTTTTTAATTACGAATTAAGGCAAGAGTGTTACACATAAAATTTTCGAAGCTGGTCGATGTTCCATGAGTTCGTGAGCTCTCTTCCATCGGACATCGACAGTCGATAAGCTCCCGTGCAATCTACTGAAATGACGCTGTAGGGCCCTCCCACTTTGGGGACAACTTGTTGGTGTTAGTCGAGCCCTGAATTCGTCTGGAGGGCGTAAGCTGGCTGATGCGTCTTCTGAGCATGGAACTGGCAGGCCCGACAGGTGCAGACGATATCCCAAGTATCCTGGAGCACTGTCGGGCAATAGAATCCCGTGCGAAATGCTCTCCCGACCATAGTCCTGAAAGAGGAATGTGCACCGCAGAGGCCCGAATGGATACCATTGAGCAGGTACTTACCTTCCTCCGAGGCAACACACTTCAACAGAACACCCAATGTGCCCTAGCGATAGAGTTGCCCATTAACGAGCTTGTATGAACTCGCTCAGCACCTAATTCAGCTCCTCTTGGCCAGATCGTCCGGGAGCTCGCCCCGGTCGAGGTACTTGGTAATCGGCTCCATCCACGAGGGAACACTCTCAAGGAGGGCGACCGAATATTCTTGTTCGGTGATGGAGGGTGTCACCAAGGTCTCGAGGATGACATCTAGCGGAATCTCACCACCAGACGACCCAAGCTTGGATAGAAGGTCGGCGCTGGAGTTGTCCTTCCTGGGCACGTGCTTGATTTCCAAGTTCCGGAACCACTTCTCCATCTTGCGCACCTCGGCGAGGTACCTGGCCATCGAGCCCTCCGAGCACTGGTAGTCTTTGTTGTACTGGTTGATGACGTGCTGGGAGTCGCCCTTGATGACCAGCCAATGCACACCTAGCAACTTGCAAGCTCGGAGACCCGCCAAAATGGCCTCATACTCCGTCATGTTATTAGTTGCGAGAAAACCGAAGCGAATCACATACCTCAGTTTATCTCCCTAGGGTGTGATGATGAGGATACTAGCCCCCGAGCACTCGAACGACTTGGAGCCATCGAAGTACATCCTCCAGGGCTTTTCTTCCTCGACCTCAGGCTCGGGATCAGCTGTGACGTCTGCTCGACCACGAAGTTGGCGAGCGCTTGCGACTTAATGGCAGTGCATGCTACAAATCGTATGTCGAATTCTCCCAACTCCATGGCCCACTTGGTGATGTGACCTCCGGCTTCTGGGTTCCTTAGGATCTCGTAGAGAGGGAATCCGCTAGAGATAACCACCGTGTGCGCCTGGAAGTAGTGCCGGAGTTTGCGCGAAGCCATGAAGAGGGCATAGAGCAGCTTCTGGACCTCGGGGTAGCGCTCCTTTGGTCCATAGAGTACCTCGCTGACGTAGTAGATTGACTGCTGCCGACCACCGTGCTCAGCCACCAGGATGGTGCTGACAGCCTGGGTCGTGGCTGCAAGGTAAAGTAGTAGCATTTCTCCGTACCGCGGGGTCATGAGTAGCGGTGGGCTTAACAGGTATGCTTTCAGCTCATCACAGGACTGTTGAGCTTCAGGTGTTCATTCGTAGCCCCCGTGCTTGTGCAATGCCTTGAAGAACGGTAGTCCATGCTCACCGAGCCTTGAAATGAACCGACTGAGAGTGGCCATGCGACCGGTGAGGCACTGGACCTGTTTTGTTGATGTCGGAGGAGCCATCTTCTCGATTGCCTCGATTTTCTCTAGGTTTGGGCCGACCCCTGAGCCCCCAATCATGTAGCCAAGCACTTTGCCCGAGGTCACGCTAAACACGCACTTCTCGGGGTTGAGCTTGATGCCGTGCTTGTTCAACTTGGCGAAGATCTCCGCGAGGTCATTGATGTGGTCATGTTCAGAAGAGCTCTTGACGATGATGTTGTCGACGTAGACCTCAAGGTTGCGACCAATCTGTGGGTCGAAGGTTTTGAACATCAGCCGCTGAAACGTTGCGCCCGCATTGTGTAGGCCGAACGACATGGTCGTGTAGCACAACGTTCCAAACGGTGTGATGAAGGCCGTCTTGTCTTCGTCGTCGACTGCGAGCTTGATTTGATGATAGCCAGAGTAGGCATCGAGAAAGCTCATCATCTTGGCGTTGGTGGTGGAATCGACGATCTGGTCTATGTCCGGAAGAGGGAAATTATCAATCGAGCACGTCGAGTTCATGCCCGTGTGGTCGACGCACATCCTCCACTTCCCGCCTTTCTTCTGCACGATAACTGGGTTAGCTAGCCATTCGGAATAGTCAATCTCACGAATGAAGCCGGCCTTTAAGAGCTTGTGAAAATGTTCCTTTATTATCATCATCTTTTCGAGAGAGAAGCGGCGCAGCTTCTTGCGTACAGGTCGGCAGCCAGGCCTTATTTGCAACTTGTGCTCGATCACCTCCCTCGAGACTCCTAGCATGTCTGCCGGTTCCCAAGCGAATATGTTTTTATTGGCGCGAAGGAATGTAATGAGCTCGAGTTCCTATTTCGAATTGAGCTCGGAGGCGATGCGGACGCTCTTGCTCGAGTCGCCCTCTTCGAGCTGCACAGCCTTCGTCACACCACTTGGCTGGATCGTCATCTTGCGACGGGCACTTTTCGAAGCTATTTTAGAGCCTCAGTAGGGCAGCATGCCAGTGAGCGCCAAGGCCTTCTCCTTGCAATCGTGCGCTGCCTTGAGGTCGCCGCGGACTGATATGATGCCATTGGGCCCTGGAAGCTTCATGCAGCGGTGGCCATAATGTTTTGCCGCCATGAACTTGATCAGTGCCGGACGCCCAAGTATGGCATTGTAGGGAAGGTCTCCGTCGACCACCTCGAAGGTAACCAGCTCAGTGCGGAAGTTGGTGGAGTCGCCGAAGGTAATGGGCAGAACCACTTGTCTGAGTGGTGTGGTGGAGCTCACTGGTACAATGCCAAAGAAGGGAATTGCTACGTTCTTGATCTTCGATCGGGGAATCTGCATTTGGTCTAGCGTGCTCGCTAAGAGCAAGTTGAGGGAGCTGCCCCCATTGACCATGACTCGCTCGACCACAGTATTGCGTATGGTCGGTGTCACGACCAGAGCGGTCTTGAGATCCTTAGTCATTCCTGGGTAAGTATCATCCCAGGAGAAAGTAATTGGGATTCCATCCCACTTGCATGGCTGGTTAGCGGGCTTCCTAGCAGAGGCTTGGTATACGGTTCGCGCGGCATCTTTGAGCTCACGCTGAGATTGATACGCTGATAACCCACTGAAGATTACATCGACACGGCGGTGGCCCTGCTGAATTCTAGGTTGAGGTCTTCTAATTCCTCGCCGGCATTGACCCTGTCGGGTCGCTCGTCCTCCTTCAGGAGCGTGGGTATCCCTCCACGCCCGTCGTAAAAGGTGTCCAACTTATTCTGCCAGGTCCTGCAGTTTCACAGGTCGTGGCCGTGGGCCTTATGGAACAAGCAGAACTTGTAGGAATCATACCTTGGTCGCACCTCGACACCCTGTGGTCGGGCGTCACCTTGCTGGGGCCCAAGCCGATTCTGCCCCTGCTGGGGTCGGTATTGTGTTCGTTGAGGTCGTGGTCGGCCATGCTGAGGCCGAGGTCTTCCTTGGTCGGGTCGCGGCTGCCCCTGGATGGGATGCCACACTTCCATTACCTCACGCTCGTTGTTCATCGTAGTGACCACGCGTAGTCGGCCGCTGTCGTTGCCGCGGTCTCTCTTCCGCTTTTTAGCATGCGGATCCGAGCCGTCGTCCTTGGCGTTAGATGGTTCGGACTCGCCGAAGTTGAAGCCGAGCTTGCCCCGGTCGTAATCGTGCTTCCAGCTATAGCGTCATCCGCGTCCGCGTATCGCTCCGCCATCCGAAACAGCTTGTTGACGTCGAGATTAGCCGTGATCTCTAGGACCTCGGTGAGGCGTCGGTCGCGGTCGCCAAACTTGAAGGCCTTGATGATGGCCTCATCGGAGATGCTCGGGATCGAATTCCTCGTGCAGATGAATCGATGCACGAAGTCGCGGATTATCTCGTTCTTCCACTGGATGATACGATCCAGGTCCTTCTCCCATCCAGGGCGCTCGTAGCAGCTCTGAAAGTTGGAACGGAGAGTGTTCTGTATCTGGCGCCATGATCGGAAGGTGCCAAGCATCTGATTGAAGAGCCAAGAATGTGTCGCGTCGTCCAACACCGTCGGGAGATAATTGGCCATCACGGCCTCATCCACATCAGCTGCTAGGATTGCGGTCGAGTAGATCGAGAGGAACTCGTCGGGTTTCTTGGTTCCGTCAACCCGCTCGATCGCATTAGGTTTAAATCGGGCCGACCAGTGCACCCGATGGAGGCCGACGGAGTATGCTGGGCAGCTGTAGGCCGGCGCAGCGCCACGCTGAGCATGGCGGCAGTCGCTCCTGGAACTGGAGTCATGGTCGTCGTAGCATCCGTACTCAGGCTGGTGGTACGGCCCGCATCGATTGTGACGGTTGGCACGAGCATCATCGATGTGATAGCGTAGGCGGTCGTGGATGTTTTGATGCATAGTGGGATGTTCAGAGAAAGGCTTTCGGATGCGCGACTGCTTAAAAGACGCTATTGCCGTTCTGCCGATGTCGTGCACGTTAACGTGATGCGCTCCGTGCCTGACGATATGGAGGCAATAGGGACGAACTCCAGGCTCGTCTGTACGAAGGTGACCGGCGAGAGCGTCGACGTCTGCGTGAGGAGTTCCCATCGCTTGCCAGAGAGTGAGACCTAGGGCACCGGCTTTGCCCTCGCTGCGAAGGCTCGACCTCATCGGCCGCCTTGTCGAGCTCCTCGGCAAGAGCCCGCCCGAAAAGAGACGACCTCGCCCGAGCGGGATCGACCATAACCTGGGCGATGGCTCACAAAATATTCCAGCTGGTGAAATCGCCTAGGTGGGTAGGGTTAGGCCACCCAGACGAGGTGTGATTCCCCCCGTGATCTTCCCATCGGAGAGTGGTGATAGCCTGGTCCATGGCAACCCGAGCCAATCGACGCGCCTCCTCCGGGGTGTCTGGGTCACGATCCCCCGCTCCCTCGCTCACCCCACGGCTATCAGCCATGAAGACAAGGCATTCACGCGGTGATGGCGAGGGTGAGAACATGGATGTGGAGCTTTTGCGCTCAGGAACCCATCCGCGTCCGCGCTCGCCGAATGCCACATGTTGACGTTTGAAGACGAAAGTGTTGGTGATGTTGAAGCGACGAAGTTCCTTCGAACAAGCGAAAATCTCGAGCCCCACGGTGGGCGCCAGCTGTCGACGATCGGGATCGCCTGACCGCAAGAAGAAGGGGAGTAGAGCTGTTACCCGTGTTGGGGGCTCAAACCAGTATAACTCCTCACGTTAACCGCTCTCTTGTTCTCACCATTAACGGCGATCAGAGTTCCTCCCTTCGGGCGAGCACAATCTTGGGTTCCACTCCTACATCACTACCCCCCTTCTTCTTGCGGTCAGGCGATCCCGATCGTCGACACATATACATACATACATACATACATACATACATACATACATACATACATACATACATACATACATACATACATACATACATACATACATACATACATACATACATACATACATACATACATACATACATACATACATATATATGTGTGTGTGTACATACATATATATACACACACATATATATGTGTGTGTACATATATATATATATGTTTGTGTGTATGTGTGTGTATATATGTGTGTCTATATATATGTTTGTGTGTGTATATATGTGTGTATATATATATATGTGTGTGTGTGTATAGATGGATGACAAAATGATATGCATTGAGATGAGTTTTTATCATTTTTTCTTGTATACTCCTACTTCGTTATTTCTAATACCGTTTTCTATAGACTAAGGTAACATACACTACCACTTTTCTAGTATTGTCAGGGTGAAAGCATAATATGGTATAATGCCAGGAGGCGCTATCACAGTCGGTTTTCACCCGATAGTGTTAAACGGTTATCACAATCGGTTCTTTATTAGAACTATCTGGGTCGGTTCCTAACTTTTTAGAAAAAAAACGATTGTGATATATGATTTTAGAGAGGGTATTAATAATAATCACAATCGATTTTCAGGTTAAAACCGATTGTGATATAGCATTGGACACATCATAATCGGTTCTCAATTTAAAACCGATTGTGATGTAGTATTGGGCACATCATAATCGGTTCTAACATGAGAACCGATTGTGATGTGCATCGTACAACACAATCGGTTCTTTTCTCAGAACCGATTGTGATGTGTGTAATTAGGTCATTTATACCCTTAGGCTGAACCCTCCTCTATTGTTGTCCTAGAGGCAAAAAACTGTCGTCGCCCCAAAAAACACCACATACTCTGGTTGGAAGCACACTACTACAGTACAACACTATCGCTTCATCTGGGTCGGTTCTTAACTTTCTAGGATAAACCAATTGTGATAGATGATTTCGGAGGGGGTGCTAAAAATAATCACAATTGGTTCTCAGGTTAGAATTGATTGTGATGTAGAATTGGGCACATCACAATGTGTTCCTACCTTAAAATCGATTGTGATGTGCCCATGCACATGAAAATCAGTTCCACATAAGAATCGATTGTGATGTGCATGGGCACGTCACAATCGGTTCTAACATGAGAACCAATTGTGATGTGAATTCTACATCACAATCGGTTCTTATCTTAGAACCGATTGTGATGTGCCTTACTAGGTTAATTATACCCTCGGATTGAACTCACCTCTCTTGTTGTTCCAGAGGCAAAAGAAAATCGTCGTCGCCCCAAAAAACACCACATATTTTGGATGGAATTAATACTTGGGTGAGAAATTATGAAATCCTGTAGGTTGGGTGTTAAGAGGGTAAAGTTGAAGCCCTAGCTTGAGGAGATTTCACCTCAATTTTTCCTTAGTTGTGGTTTTCTTCAAATGGTGAGCATTCCTTCAAACCCCTTCAATTTTGCTCTAGGTAATTTCGATATGTCGCAAAGAGAGTTTAGGTTACACTGGAATTGTGTCTATCCTATCAGATTTCACACCCTTTATTTGAAAAGCACACATCCATTTGATTATCCTTGTAGTACTCTCGTGTTAATCTGGAATTATTGTTGTTGTAATATGATGAATGTTAGAGTTTAGGTTGTGTAACATATGTCGCCCGTTTGAGGGTGCTTCTTTATAAATATGCTGAAATAGCATATTTATAAGCAAGCACTCTCGAATTGTCCACGTTTTTCGGATAGTTCGAGTAAATGTGGTTCGGGCAAGTTCCTAAGCTGGTTTACAACTCTAGAGAAAGTTCCGGTAGCATCTCCGTGTTATTCCCTGGATACACGCCCCTTTTGACTTGTTGTCGAGACGTGTATTTGGAGAAAAACGGGGAGATACCGCCAAAATTTTCTCTAGAGTTGTACAACATCTTAGGAACTTACCCGAACCACATTTCCTTGAATGGGATTAGGACCTAACCAAATTAGATATTAGGAGTTATTGTTGGTACGTACTTAGTTGGTGAACACATAGACGTTTCTTTAAGATCATTCGATTCGTCAACTTTGTTAATGCTTACACCCTTATTTTGTTTCATTGAAGTCAAAAGATTTGGAAGCTACTGCATTAGATAATTCGATATCATTGTTGATATTTTAAATGTATGTGTCCTAACTAGGGAATTGGAAGCTCTTAACTAGGGAAGTAGGTATCGGGAGTAAAATTTCATATATTTGGAACCCGTCCTCTATTTTACAAAAGTAATGAAATGATGTCTCAATATTTGAAATAGTTAGCTAGCTGTCGCTCCGGTTTTTCTTTAATTTATTGTGCATAGTTTAATTACAGATAGACTGTGAAGAATGGATGTATCATAAAAGCCGTGTGAGTGCTGAATTTCATAGAGGTGTTAAGGAGTTCAAAAAAATTGGAGAAGAAGACATGGAGAAGAGGGGTGTAAACTTCATATATTGTCCTTGCTTTGATTGCACCAATCTCAGGAGATTTAACAAATCAGCTCAAATTGAAGACCACTTGATTCGACGTGGCTTCGTGAGTAATTACACGTGTTGGATCCATTAAGGGGAGACAAGTAGTACCCGTTCGGTATGCAACGAAGACATGCTGTAACCCGACGATGAGTTGTAGCGTGATATGTTTGAGGAGGCACTACTACATAAAAGGTCATCACAGACAGTTCGGAACCGTCATCACAGACGGTTTTTCGAACCATCTATAACTATGTGTCAGTGATGTTATGGCACATCACAGATGGTTCAGAACATATCACAGACAATTTCAAACTAAAACCGTCTGTGATATGCAAACATCACAGACGGTTTTTACTAAGAACCATCTGTGATAACAAACTATCACAGACGGTTTTTACTATGAACCACCCGTGATGTTACTTTTGGAAACAAAAAAAATATTATCACATACAGATGATATTTCTGCGATTCAGTTGCTCTATGCTAGTTCAGGCATAATGGAAGAGCTACTAGATGTGAGATATCCCATGCCCCTACTCTGAAGAACTTGAAAACGCAAAATCGACGAAAAAAAACTTCGGAGGCCACGTTTTTTCGCGATCGACGTTTTTTCAGAGCCTCGCGTAGAACTTTTGATGTAGAACTTCAAAATGAACTTTTCGTTAGCATTCCAACGAGCATAAGAACGTCGCGATCGGAGCTCCTATGCAAAAGTTATGGCCGTTTTACCGAAAGGTGTACGGATCGAAAACGAAAACGCCGCAACACCAAGAGTGCAAAAGAGAAGAGAAGAGGGAAAGGAAGAGGAAGAGGAGAGGATGAGCTATGACATTTTAATTGAACGATTCGAACACCACACTTACCTAAGATATGGACGGCGGTATGCTCTAGTTGCGACCGGAGTAGAGGAAGAGGAGAGGAGTGGAAATGACATGAGAAGAGGAAGTGGAGAAGAAAACAGAAATATGAGAGGAGTGGAAGAGAAGTGAGAAGAGAGAAGAGAAGAGGAGAGCAGGAGAAGTGGGAAGAAAGTAGCAGGAGAAGAGCCGCGGGTTGGTATTTTAAAGGAAGTTGAAAACGAGACGAGCGGGAAATTCAAATTTGGTGAGAGCGGGAAAGTTGAAATATTATCACAGATGGTTCTGTCTGGATAAACCGTCTATGATGTGGTTTATCACCGGCGGTTCATACCAAGAACTGTCTATGATATTGTCTTCGTCACAGACGGTTTAAAGCGTTTTCATAAATAGAGATGGTCTCGATAAAGAAATTGTCTGTGATAATATCTTTGACGGTTAAGTTAGAACCGTCTATGATAAAGAGTCTTGGATAGTCTCTTTTGTAGTAGTGAGGAAAATTTAGAGCAAATGTTGTGGGATGTGGAGGGAAATTACACGGAAAGAGAGTTTGAAAGGTTTAAAAGCTTGATGGAAGACGATACCAATCCGTTGTTCTCGAGTTGCATAGCGGAATACACCAACTTTGGTTCGGTCCTTGTATTGTTCGAACTGAAGGAAAAATTGTAATATCCCATTTTAGTTTCGAACCACTTTGGGGCTGTTTTGGGCTGTAGGGGGCTATTTTTGGGCCACCATTGGCCAATTTTGGCCCATGTAGGGGGATTCTTTCCTAGCCGTAGCCCACCCCCTCCCGTCCTCTTCCTAGCTGCACCCTCCCCTCCTCCCAGCCGTCCTCTCCCCTAGGAATTCCCAGCCGTCACTGGCACTTGCGCCCCCTAGTCTCCCTCTCCTTGGTGCAGCCCTAGAGACACCTCCCCTCATCACTCCTCCTTCTTGTGCATCCTTGCGGGCAAGTGAAGGTACAATTTTTAGGGTTTTGTTGGTGTTTTGGTTTCAGTTTTTAGGAGGTTTTATGTTTGTTTTACCCATTCTAGAGATGGGATAAGATTTGTTTGGTGATCCTACGTTTTCTGCAGTCTGTATTCTCGGGCAGTGCAGATTGCGATCTTTGGATTGAGCTTCGAGGCAGATCTGGTCAGTGTAAGGGGAGCTGCATGTTGTGAAAGTTGTAGACTGTCGTCTTAAGTTTAATTAGAGATCAAGATCATGAATTTTGGTTAAGAGATTTAAAAGTTATGGCCAATTGAATTCTGTTGTCTAGAATCTGTCTCTGCTGGCAGCAGTCGCGGCAAACTGCAAATTAGGTCTATCTAGAAGCTGAACTAAATTTTCCAATAACCATATAAAGCTAGGAAATTTCTTGTAGATTTCATAAATGTCATCTTTTGCTTCATTTGGAGTTGGATATAATTAGTTATGCTATTTTGAAGTCCGCTGTTCAGTGTGGTAGCAGATCTGGTTTCAGGGCTAGATATGATAGGGTAAATGTTTTATTTGAGAAAGTTGGTTAACTAAAAATGTGTGGGTAATTTTCAGTAGTTTCATAAAGTTCTTGGTCCCTGAGATTTGGGTTATTAGGGTGGAACTTATAACCTTTAGACCATCGGGACAACAAAGGGGTGATTTTGTCCGCCCAGTGAGAAAGTTAATAAAATTGGGGTAGGGCGTAAGTTCGATGTCGCTATATTTATTTCCTATGCTGTGTTTGCATTGTTTTGTGATGCATACAATTTATTTTCAGGTGCTGTGACTTCAGGAGTGGCCTCAACCTCTCGCCACTCCGATCCTCGCGGTTAAAGGCAAGTGTATCGTATATGATGATGGATAGAGTTGGTTCGAAGTTATGAAATGAAAATGTTTACTTGCTGTCCTAAATGATTAGATACCACATTACCACTGTTTTATACATGTCTTGCTATGTTTAAGTCAATGGATATGTTTATGTTACATTTATGGTTATGAGAATGAGAAAAGAAGTGCAACTTGAAAAGTATACATCTCATTTGCATATGAGCAATCATGATGGAAGAGGTGTCCCATGTGGGCCTCTATGTGTCACCTGTAGTGAGCATGAAAGACTTACCTCGGTAGCCCCCTCCACGGGATGGAAGAGAATGAGAGAGTGCACACCGACGGGTGTGTACTCAGCGAAATCGGTATACGCTATGTGATGTGCATTATGAGCATACATGATGCATTGCATGAATGGAGAAAGGTGCACTTGAATTTAGTGTGTTCATTTCCATGTATAGTTGCAGTATATGAATTGATGATGCCATGATTTATTCTTAAGCATTGTTTTCTGGTATGATGCACTTTGCTGAGTTTTGGACTCACACTTATTTATTTAAATGTTTTTTAGGTTCATGGTGAGCGGCATATGGGAAGGGGTTGTAGTCCATACATTTCACTTGTTCCACACCCATCACACTATGATAACTAGTTTCCATTGTTGCTGTTATTTACTCAATAAATAGACAGACACAACTCTCTTTTAGTTTCAAAATCATTTTGTGTGAAGTTTTCGGCTTGTCTACTTTGTCATTGCCCTTAGTTATGTCTTGAAAATTATTTTGAAAGAAGTTTGGTTATGTCATAATCTGTTTTTTTGTTGCAAATTGTTTTTATGCCTTCATATCTCGTAAAGCCTAGATATAAGAACTGATGTTGTTGTATTTCTTTATCCTCTTTTGCTAAATTATGCTTGGATGTGGCTTGGTGAATTGTCTAGAAAGGGTCTTGACGCTGAAATTTATTTTGAATGCTAGTGTACTTGCTAAATTTTATTATTATCTTATGCTATTTAGTTCTTTGTGTTACTTGTTGTGGTAACATTCTGGGCATTTAGTGCCGGGGTGTTACAAAAACATCATTGGACAGATATAAGTTTCAATGCACTTTTAGTTCTCCTATCGGATGTGCTAACAGAGGGAAATGAGTTGCCAACAAGCATTTATGAAACGAAGAAGCTACTATGTCCCATGGGAATAGAAATAGAAATAATACATGCATGTCTGAATGATTGCATCTTGTACCATAACGCGCATAAAGAATTACACATTTGTCCAGTTTGTGGTGTACCGCAGTACAAAAAAAGGAGAAGCGTAATGACAATACCGAAAGAGCCGAGGCGACGACAGTGAAGAGGTTATTAAGGACGCACCGGCCAAGGTATTGTGGTACTTGCCCATCATTCCTAGTTAGGACCGGTTGTTTGCAAATCCCAGAGAGACAAAATTGTTGCGTTGGCATTATGAATCTCAAAAGGAAGATGGCAAGCTGAGACACCCCGCTGATTTAGCCAATGGATAAACATCGATTGGAACACGAGGAGTTTGGTGTCGAGATGAGGAACATATGATTTGGATTGAGTACCGATGGAATGAATCCGTTTGGTAATATGAGTAGTCATCACAACACTCGGTGATAATATTGATGTGTAACTTGCACCACTGATCGAGGATTTGGTAAAATTATGAAACGAGGGGGTCGCATGTGGGATGCATACAAAAGAGAGCACTTCACCCTACGGGCAATGATATTTTGCACCATCAATGATTTCCTGGCTCTTGGTAATTTGGTGGGCTACAGTATAAAGGGAGCCAAAGTGTGTCCTATTTGTGAAGAGGAGACTGAGAGCTTATTGCTGCCGAATTCCAAGAAAATTGTGTACATGGGTATGCCCATCATCACAATCGGTTCTTGCTCAGAACCGATTGTTGTTGCCATCATCACAATCGGTTCTGAGTACAAACCGACTTTGACCAAATGTGATGTGGCACTAATCACAATAGGTTCTTTTCGAGAACTGATTGTGATGATGGCCACATCACATTCAGTTCTTGCTCAGAATCGATTGTGTTGTGGGGCACATCACAATCGGTTCTGAGAAAGAACCGATTGTAATGACCATTTAACACTATCAGGCCAAAACTGACTATGATAGCGCCTCATCATCACTGTCTAATAACTTTGTATCGCCATCAAAACCGACTGTGATGAGAAAAAGAACCGATCGTGATGTATATTCTTGTAGTAGTGTGTGATGAGGGTATGAACACAATCGATTCTGAGAAAGGACTGATTGTGATGGTCGCATCATCACAATTGGTCATTTCTCAGAACTGATTGTGATGAGGTTGACATCACAAGAACTGATTGTGATGAGGTCGATATCACAATCGATTCTTGTTGAGAACTGATTGTGATAAGAACCTCATCACAATCAGTTCTTTTTAAGAACCGATTGTGATGATGGGCACATTACAATCGGTTCTTTCTCAGAATCGATTGTGATGATGGGCACATTACAATCGGTTCTTTCTCAGAACCGATTGTGATCAGGCCCACATCACAATCGGTTCTAAAAAAGAACTATTTGTGATGAGGGCCTGATCACAATTAGTTATGAGAAAGAACCAATTGTGATGAGGGCTTGGGGCTTGGTTCTCTGTAGATCCCGCGAAAACAGAATGGATTACACCTCAAAAACAACACAGGCTACACATAGTATGCATATCACATTCATAATATATATAGAACACAAACACTTTACAACACACATATCACATTCGTTCACAATATAGAACACAAACATACTTAATAGTTAGTAAACATATCACATTCACATGATGTAATATTATTTACATATGAACTAGTAGGAGCCTGTAAGATCTCTAAACCTACCGTCCTCCGCTATAACTTCTGTCCAGTACCACTGGCATATGTTGTCTCGTAATTTGTTAAAATCTTTGTTTTGTAAGCTCTTGCGGGGATATCGATCTTCTGCTAGTAACATCTTGTGTAATAGTGAGTAATATGTTATTTTCTGTATAGTAAAAGTCTAAATATCCTGTGTGAACTCTAAAACCAGTAACATCTTGTGTAATAGTGAATAATATGTTATTTTATGGATAGTAAAAGCCAACATATCATGTGTAAACTATAAAATCTATGATATCAGATGTACATGTTTTCAAAAATTCTCAAATAAATACCATAAGTAGGGGAGGTGATATTCTACAACCGTACAAAATTTAATAACAAAAATCATCCTCATTTGAAAGTTATGGCTAAATCAAAAAAAGAAAGATTCATATAGAAACTAGAAGTAGCATTTATTAGTCATTTACTAGTTGGGTTGCCACTGATTGTTCGTGAAGGACCAAGATTGCGATCAGAGGGGGGTGAATGATCCCAAAATAAATTTTATCCCCCTAAGAAACCAAGCCAAAAACCTTAGAAATCAAATGGAAGCGGAAGAATTAGTTTTTCAAAACTTTCGGCTTGAGGCCGGCACTACCACAAACTCGGCACTACTGGGGGTACTGTAGCGGTGTTACTGTAGTTACAAGAAAAACAGGCGAACAAATAGTACTTTCAACATGGGTTCAAACAGGAAAATTAAGAAATCTTTTGATCGGCTGATCCAAACTCAATGAAACTTTGTGGACACCTTCCTATGGATGTAAGGAATCTATTCCAACTCTCAATTGCAAGAATCAACATCAAAATTTTGACATTTTTCAATTTTACAGAAGGGCGCACAAGAATGGACTCAAGAACAAAAACTTGGCTCTCAGCTAGCTCGTGAGTTCTTTATGATCAAGATGATCCTAGATGGCTTCCCACATGTCATAGCAAGCTATAACATAAGACAAGAACACCCAAAACTCATTCTTCCAAGATTGATTCTCTCAAGAACAAAAAATCGGTTTCTTTCGAGAAAGAACTCAAAATTTGGTTAAATGATTGGGATATGGTCTAAAGACAACTCATCCATCAATCATAAATTGCATAAATGTAAATTGCATGTAGAAGAAGGGGAGGCAAATCCAAATTGCATAAATGTAAATTGCAAGAATGTAAAGACTAAATTTAATGCGGAATATAAATGCAGAAAATAAATTCAGAATTGAGAGGAATGGTTTTTCATTTCTGGAAGGGAGGTTTCCAAAGCCTCAAAACAAAGTGGGCAAAGCTCAAAGGAGCATCAAAACCTCTAAAGCCTTCAAGAGGGGGAAGGCAGCCCTACCCCTCTATTTATACTACTCTTGGATCATGCTCCACCCTTGGATGAGTCCTAAACCCTAAGGCACACCATCAAGGGCTAGGATTGACCCACTCATACATCCATGCAAGTCTAACCCAAAACCCAACAAGCAAATGGGTTTTCTTACACGGATTTCAAAACGTACTAACTAGACCCGCTAACCTATCAACTAGACCAAGATCCAATGGCCCTCATTAATCCTTGCATCGCCTAGTTAGCATCTCGTCCATTCCTTGTCTTCATGGCTTGCCACGACTCTGTCTCCGATCATCTTCCAGCGATCCCCGATCGTCTGAACCTTCGGCGCACCTCGCCTTGTCCCGATCATCCTTCGCCTCACCATAATCAAAACCCGATATCCTGCAGCCATCAAAAACAATGAAACACATCACATAGCATTGCCTACAATTTTTAAAATTGAAATCCCACAAATTTGCTTGAAGACCGGCACTACCGCTCCCTAGAGCCGGTAGTGCCGCTTCTGCCGGCACTACCGCTCCCTAGTGGCCGGTAGTGCCACTTGCACTAAAAACTCGCGAAAACCCTTCTTGGTAAAATAACTACCGCCCCTTTAGGCCAGTAGTGCCACTTTTGCTGGCACTGCCGCTCCCAGAGGCCGGTAGTGCCGCTCGTGCATACTTAACTCAAATTTCTTGAAATTTCAAAATCTAATTCAAATCAAACTCAAACTCAAGCACTTCATGCTAAAACACAGTCAATTACTCATCACCATCAAGGATAGACCTCCACATGGTCTTTAAATCTCCCCCTTGATGAGTATATTGACAAACATCATAAAAGGCATAATTTTGAGTTTGAAGGAGAAGAAGAAAGCAATTTGAATGCTAAAACCAAAAATGGTCCAGAGAGAAGAGATTGAGAACATGAACAAGTTGGTAAAACAAATTTTAGAGCAAGGTAATAGAAAGAACAAGTTTTCCACAAAAAGCTCTAAAAGTCCAATAAACACTTATAAAAGTTTATGATTCTTAAGATTTGCAAGTTTTCAACCAAATCATAAGATCCAAGACATTTTCATTTTTATATTTTTAATGATGCCTTTTCTTCAATTTCTCCCCCTTTTGGCAATATAGGCATGAAGATTTCATATTGTCTCCCCCTTTCTCAACATGTATGCATGAAATGCATCTAAAGAGTTTTGAAGATTATCCAAGTGATCACAATGACAAGATATGACACCAAGCTAGTCAATTTCATATTAGACTAGTCTAAGACATGTCCAAGTGCAAATACAAGCTTAGTTTTGAATATTTCATTTTTCGCAAGTTTTGAAAAGAGCAACACTTAGCATTAGTTTCAAAAATAGAAGCAAAGCCACTCTAAGGATCAAAAGGAAAACCTAGAGTTCAACCTACTCAACACTTTGGGAATCTTGAAGTGCATAAAAGGTCCTTCGAGCTCATTTTTCAATTAATGCAAATTTTTCTTTAAGACTTTGAAAGACATAGCGGAGTGCAAATGTTTGACATTATTTGCATTCTTTACCCACTTATGGTTTTGTTATTTACATTGTTTTTAAAGCAATTGACTCAAGCCACATTCGACCATCTCAAGAAGAACTCTTAAGAGGATGGTCTTGGTCATACACAACGCATTCCAAGTTCATCCCAAGTGCAATGGGAAGCTGTCTTGTGAATTTAAGGTGTTAAGTCTAATACGCACAAAGAAAGTCGTTTTTGCTTAATTTTCATTTTTAGCACAATGATTTATGAGCAAGTGAAGGACTCTAGTATGGATCAAACAAGTTTCACCCAAGTTACTATAAGGACTCTAGAGAACTCCAAACTTTCACAAATCATGGCAAATACTCCTAGAGAAGAAACATAGCAAGTAAAAGCAACATGTTTCATCAAGTTTTCATTCAAAACTCTCAATTTTCAATTTTAACAAGCTTAGCATGATAAGTGAACTTGAACATATCTAAGCTAGTGATTTTCTTCAAATGATGTAGCATGTGTATTGCATGAAAAATAAATCATTTGCATAATAGACAAAGCTCATAAAACAAAAAATACAGTCTATATGCAATGCATGAACAGATTCCCAAACTCCCCCTCAACAAGTGAATCAATTTAAGCACAAATCTGGTTAAAATGAGCTATTAGCAGAATTAGGTATAAGGGAAACCCAAATAAACTCAATGAAAACAGAAATACAGAATGAGGAGAAGAAGTCGAGAAACTTCAAACTGTATGGCTATAGAGCACAGAAAAGATAGAAGAGACTCACTACGGCTCAGACTCGCTCTCATCTTCCCGACTGACTGACATAGGGAAGATGACTCTAGATCCCAAACTAGGGAGTGCACACAGACCCTGTCTACCCAGAGGACCCTACACCTGCTAGACTTATAAGACTGTGAGGGAACTCAACCTAGAGAGAAGAGAGAACAGCTAATCACGCATGATAGAACCTAAAGCACAAGATGAGAGGTCCATGCAAAGCATGCCAAAAGTCTAAGTGAAGTGAACTCAACACGCGAAAATAAGCCCATAATCACCTAGAAAAGCAAAAGAAAGGAAAAACTGCAAGGAAATATATAATACATAGTATACAAACTAGCTCCTCCTCACAAAAGGCCGTGAGGACTCGTGTTCCATGCTCACTCCTTAAGGCAACAAATCTGTAGCTATCCAAAGGCTTGGTAAAGATATCGGCTATCTGGTGGTCACTCTCTACGAACTGAAGCGCGATATCCCCATTCTCCACATGGTCTCTAAGGAAGTGATATCTAACATCAATATGCTTGGTCCGGGAATGCTACACTGGGTTCTTAGCAATGCAAATAGCAGAAGTGTCGTCACAGAAAAGTGGAATACCCGCTATCGCTAACCCAAAGTCACACATAGTCGAGTGCATCCATAGTATCTGACTACAGCAACTCGCTGCAGTAACATACTCGACCTTTGCAGTGGACTGTGCAACCCCAGACTACTTCCTAAACGACCAAGAAACAAGAGAAGTGCCAATGAGTTGGCAAGTGCCAGAAGTGCTCTTCCTATCTATCCTACAACCAGCAAAATCAGCATTGAAAAAGGCTCGAAGAGACAGACAAGAAAAAGAAGAGTACTAAATACCATAATCAGTGGTAGCACGAAGGTACCTGAAGATGTGCTTTACCGCTTGGCGGTGAGAGGTGCGAGGAGAAGCCTAAAATCAAGCGCACAGACACACAGCGAAATGTATGTTCGGCCTCGGAGCGGTTAGGTACAAGAGGGAGCCGATCCTGCTCTAAAAATCCTTTTGATCAGCAGGCTCACCATCCTCATCCGGCTCGAGGACAAAAGTGGTGGCCATAGGAGTCATTATCGGCTCCCCGTCAGACATGTCGAAGCGCCTCCGGAGGTTTCGGATGTACTTGCCTTTATGCAAGAAAGTGCCCTTCCGAGTCTGCTTGATCTGGAAGCCAAGGAAGTAGCTCAACTCGCCCATCATATTCATCTCAAACTCTGTGCTCATCATGTCAAAAAACTGAAACACAAGAGAATGAGATGAGCCACCAAAAATGATAGGACCACATAAATTTAGACGAGAAGAAAATGGGACTCATGGTGTCTGATGAATAGAGTCTTGTCTACTATGCCCATCTTGAAGTCATGACTGAGAAGATAAGACTTGAGCCTCTCATACCATGCTCTGGGGGCCTGCTTGAGTCCATACAAAGCTTTGGAAAGCTTGTATACATGACTCAAAAAATTGGGGTTCTCAAATCCTGGAGGTTGCTTGACACACACCTCTTCCTCGATATACCCATTGAGGAATGCACTCTTGACATCCATTTGATAAAGCTTGAAGCCCTTGGATGTAGAGAATGCAAGCAGGATCCTAATAGACTCTAGTCCAGCTACAGGGGCAAAAGTCTCCTCAAAGTCAAGACCCTCAACCTGAGAAAAGCCCTGTGCAACTAGCCTAGGCTTGTTGCGAATGACAACCCCATCCTCACTCTGCTTGTTTTTGAACACCCACTTGGTCCCAATTACATTATGACCAGATGGGGACTCTACAAGCTGCCAGACTTTGTTCCTCTCGAAGTTTTCAAGTTCCTAATGCATAGCATTAATCCAAGACTCGTCGGATAATGCATGAGTCACATCCTTCGGCTCAAAAGAGGCAACAAAGGCAGAGGCAGAAATTGTACAAACCCGATTTTGAGCGAGTGACCTTCTCAAACAGATCGCCAATGATCTGATCATGTGGATGAGAACGGTGAATATGACGAGGAGGTCCAGAAGCAGAAGTGGCCTCTATCTCATGCACAAAAGAGGTAGGATCAGAGCCACTAGCTGCATGAGAGTCTGAAGGTATGGGCTGGTCTCCCTGAGGTGTAGAAATGGAAACTGGTGGCACCTATGGTGTAGATGGAACAGGATCAGGTGGAACACCATCATCTCCCTCATCCTCATCCTCTTCGAAAATGGTCTCAGAGGTGGAAGAAGAGCTTGAAATGTCAGATCTAGCTCCTGGGCTAGCCTCATCAAAGTTCACCTCGCAGGTCTCTATGATCCTATGTGTATCGCAACTCCAGACCCTATAGCTATGAGAAGAAGTCGAATAACCCAGAAAGATACCATCAGAAGAACGAGACTCAAACTTATCTAGGTTACTAGACTTCAAAATGAAACACTTGCAACCAAACACACGAAAATGAGAAACACTAGGCTTTCGCCCATATCTCAACTCGTAAGAAGTGCGGTACAAATGTGCTCTCAAGAATACGCGATTAGAAACATGGTAAGCAGTAGCTATAGCATCAGCCCAAAACTTCCTAGGAGTGCTGTACTCGTCTAGCTTCGTCTTGGCTATCTCTACCAGGGTTATGTTCTTATCTCTACTATGTCATTTTTGCTGAGGGACGTAGGGAGAGGAGAACTGATGCTCTAAACCAGACTCCACAAAGAAACTCTCAAAATAGGAGTTTTTGAACTCCGTCCCATTGTCACTGCGCATAGCTCGTAAAGCACCAGGGAGGTCAAAAGATAACCTATGAACCAAACCCCTAAAATGGGTAAAAGACTCATCCTTCGAGGCCACGAAAAACACTCAAGAGTACCTCAAAAAATTATCAAAAATGACAAGAACATACCATTTCCCACCCACTGACTGCACTCTAGTTGGGCCAACAGTGTCCATATGTAAAAGTTGTCCTACTGCATCAGTCATCACAACTGTGACTGGGGAATGAGAAGCATCAATCATCTTGCCATGTGGGCAAGGAGAGAAAACTAAGTCCTAAACCATCTTGAGTTTAGGCAAACCACGAATGAGGTTGTGGCTGCTAACTTTGGTCAAATGATCAAATCCAATATGACCAAATCTCCTATGGCAGAAGGAGAGATCACGGGACTCTGAAGCAATCAAACAACGGAGAGAGTCTCTAGAAAAAGCAGAAAAAATCAGCACGAAAGATTCTCTCATATCTAAAAATCCCGCAAACTAACCATCCTGAAGAATCGAGGATTCTACAGGCACTACTCTTGAAGCTTACCTTGAAAGAGTCATCGATAAGCTGAGAAACAGAAAGCAAATTATATTGCAGCTTACTTACAAAGGCAACATCCTTAAGAATGAAATTCTGATTAATACAAATGGTACCCTTAGCAATGACTCTACCTGAAGAACCATCCCCGAAAGTGATCAACTCATAACTGGGGGCTCGGATTAGGGAAGAGAACCAACGAGAGTCTCCAGTCATATGATGAGAACAACCAGAGTCGACAATCCAAACATCTCCATTCCCAATCCAACGAACCTGATAAAGACACAAGAGAGAGGGATGACTCAGTACTGGGACAAAGTGAAGATCTGGGAACCCAATACTGAATCACATGACGCCTCAAGGTACCAGCCATAGAAGCAGAAGACTAGACTCTAGTGTCTCTCGCACGAACAGAAACAACATTAGTAGAAGATCTTGGAGCCAAAACTGAGTTGGTCCGCCATGGTGCAAAGGCTGGACCGTCCCAGTGAGTCTACCTGAATCTCCTACCAGAAAATACCTCACGCCGCTGATATCCACCTCGATGGGAAAACGAGGAATATCAAGAGGACGGAGAAAAGACTGACCATGAGCAGCTCCAGGACTAAAACACAACTGAATAGCCTGAAAACCGAGTCATGGATGCTGCGCAAAAACAAACGACTCTCTAACCTGTCTAGAAGCAGTGTGTACCTTAGAAGCACTCAAAGTCTGGGGATAACCCTGAGTACCCCTTAGAGCAGCAACATGCTCACGCCTTGTGATCTTGGCACGTCTGAAGCAGAAATCTGCTAAATGTCCATCAAGTATACTTCGCCTTGCTAGAGGCAGAAGTAGTAGTAGAAGTAGAGATCCCATGGATAACCCCGGTAGATCTAAACACAGTGGTACTCACCCTGGGAGCTACCACGATCTCACCACTCTTGGAGCCACGTACAATGGTGAGAGGATGTGCCTAGCGTGCTCCAAGTAGTCAAATCCTAGACCCTGATTGAATCGGCTAATCTTGGATTGGTCTAGAATGAGATTGCGCTTCTTCTTGCCTCCAACAAACTTCTCGAGAGTGCTCATGAGATACACTCCCGGAAGAAAGAGGCACATGAAGAACAAGGAAGAGAAAATGAAAAGGAACCTGAAAGAGAAGAACTACCAGCACGTGCATTTTTCTCCCTCAGTAAGGCTGTCTCAATCTTGAGGGCCTCACATGAAATACAAGGGGCATTTCTAATCCTAAGGGTCTGGGCCTCATGATTCTTCCTAAGTTTGACATGGATTTTATCCAAGTCCCCCTCAATCTCAGCACAACGCAAGCAACTTTCTTGTGACTTAGCTAGTAAGTCCTTAGCAAGATTAGCACACTTGATATTTAAATATTCATTGTCATGTTTTAGTTGCCTGCAGCCCTCACATGAGCTAATTGAGTCCTTAGAAGCATGCATTTCAAGTTCATCGTTTCTAGAAGAAAGCTTCCTAAGGTGATCGCTCATGGCATTAATTTCAGCAAGTAATTTAGGGCAATTTTCACATGAGAGAGTAGAGTGAGCATAATGAAAACTAGCCTCAATAAAAATAGTATCAACAGAACTAGTGCTAACATTCTTCAACATAAGACCACCAAGTTTAGCAAGCACACTATCATGTATGGTCCTTAGGTTCTCTAACTCCTCAAGCAAGGCATCACACAAAGGGTAGTCATCAGTGACTCGGGAGGGAGAAGATCTAAGAGAAGCTAACTCCCGAGTCAAGGTACCTACTTCCTTCTCTAGCTCTATACACCTAGCTCTAGCTCTAGCATGAAATTTTCCTAATTTGCAGAAAGCTTCATTGAGCTGTTCATAGGAGGGTACCTCGTCCGAGTCGCTATAGAGCTCGGAGTCGTTGATGCCATTGGCGTCTGCCATGAAGCACATGCCGGTGAAGTCGTTGAAGACTTTCTTCTCTTGCGGTTCATCCTTGTCCTCGTCGCTCCATGTCTCTATTCCGGAGAGGTTGATATCGTCAAGCGCACCGAGGGTGCGGTGGAAGAGTTTCTTGTTCTTGGAGAAGTTGCGGTAATTCTTCACACGCGTCGGCTCACGAACTGGAGGCTTCTTGTTGCAGTTCTTGTCGATATAATCGTTCTTTGCTGAACCGCCAGTGTCATTCTTTGCCTTCTTCGGTTTGGGGCAATTCGCTCGAATGTGGTTGGGCCACCACACTCAAAGCAGGTGATCATGCAACCTCCATCTCTCTCACCCTCTTGTAGGCATGAGAAAACTTGCGAGCAAGAAGAGCAAGCTTATTTTCTAGAAAAAAAAATTAGTTGGTCATCACTTAGCTCGCAAAGGGTGGAGAGGGAAAAACCAACAGAAGAATCAGAAGTAGAAGATCCAATGGGATCGGTGACCAAAGCCATCGACTGAGATTTCGTCTTCCAAGATACGACATCGATCTCATAAGTCTTGAGGCGGGAATAAAGCCTGTCAAGAGTCAGAGTCGACAAGTCGGTGGTGTCCTTGATAGTGGTCACCTTCATCTCCCAAACTCTAAGATCGAGTGCAATCAAGAAATGGCGAGCATTATCTGAGTCAGAGTATATGCAACCAACTGCTCGAAGATCGCTCAAAATCTTAGTAAAGCGACTGAAACACTCATCAAGACTCTCACCAGCGTGATGTTCAAACTTGTTGTACTTACGCTTGTACTGGTCCTGACTCACGGTCTTGATTTGAGTAGTGCCCTCATGGTAAGCATCGAAGGTCACCCAAATCTCGTGAGCGGAACGGAGGTGAGAAATCCTATCATACTCACTGCGGCTAAGACCCTGTATGAGAATGTTCCTTGCCTTAGCGTTCACCTCAACATCAGCCATATTGCCGACCGTGGCGTTTTCATCAGCAGGAACCTCATATGGGAATTTCACCTTGTGTTATATCAGGAAGCCTTGGGTAGTGATGTATGAATCCATCCACGATTTCCAAAACAGAAAATAAACCCCAGAAAAAATATGAGGCTTCGAGGAATATTTGTCCATCGCCATAGCTCTTGAGACTGGTCAAGATCTATGAAAGAGCAATACTGGCTCTGATACCAATTGAAGGGCAGAGATGGCGATCAGAGGGGTGAATTATCCCACAATAAATTTTACCCCCCTAAGAAACCAAGCCAAAAACTTTAGAAATCAAATGGAAGCGGAAGAATTAGTTTTTTAGAACTTTCAGCCTGAGGCCGGCACTACCACAAACTCGGCACTACAGGGGGTACTATACTGGTGTTACTATAGCTACAGGAAAAACAGGTGAATGAATAGTGCTTTCAACATGGGTTCAAAAAGGAAAATTGAGAAATCTTTTGATCGACTGATCCAAACTCAATAAAACTTTGTGGACACCTTCCTATGGATTTCAGGAACCTATTCCAACCCTCGATTGCAAGAATCAACGTCAAAGTTCTGACCTTTTTCAATTTTACGAAAGGGCGCACAAGAACGGGCTCAAGAACAAAAACGTAGCTCTCAGCTAGCTCGTGGATTCTTAATGATCAAGATGATCCTAGATAGC
Source organism: Otatea glauca (assembly GCA_036346275.1). Classification (NCBI taxonomy): domain Eukaryota; kingdom Viridiplantae; phylum Streptophyta; class Magnoliopsida; order Poales; family Poaceae; genus Otatea; species Otatea glauca. Next base: position 23,340,359 of record CM070719.1, on the reverse strand, counting down.
TTCCCACATGTCATAGCAAGCTAGAACGCAAGAAAAGAACACCCAAAATTCATTCTTCCAAAATTGATCCTCTCAAGAATAAAAAATCGGTTTCTTTTGAGAAAGAACTCAAGACTTCTAGATGATTGGGATATGGTCTAAAGAGGACTCATCCATCAATCATACATCCTCAGCAAAAGATCCAAAAATCATGTAGAAGGAGGAGAGGCAAATTCAAATTGCATAAATGTAAATTGCAAGAATGTAAAGGCTGAATTTAAGTGCGGAATGTAAATGCAGAAAATAAATTCAGAATTGAGAGAAATGGCTTTTCATTTCTGAAAGGGAGGTTTACAAAGCCTCACAACAAAGTGGGCAAAGCTCAAAGGAGCATCAAAACCTCTTAAAGTCTTCAAAAGGGGGAAGGCATCCCTACCCCTCTATTTATACTACTCTTGGGTCATCCTCCACCCTTAGATGAGTCCTAAACCCTAAGGCACACCGTCAAGGGCTAGGATTGACTCACTCATACATCCATACAAGTCTAACCCAAAATCCAATAAACAAATGGGTTTTCTTGCACGAATTTCAAAACATACTAACTAGACTCGCTAACCTATCAACTACACCAAGATCCAATGGACCTCATTAATCCTTGCAGCGCCTAGCTAGCATCTCGTCCATTCCTTGTCTTCATGGCTTGCCACGACTCCGTCTCCGATCATATTCCGGTGATCCCCGATCGTCTGAACCTCCGGCGCATCTCGCCTAGTCCCGATCATCCTTCGCCTCACCATAATCAAAACCCGACGTCCTGCAACCATCGAAAACAAGGAAACACATCACATAGCATTGCCCACAATTTTTAAAATTGAAATCCCACAAATTCGCTTGAAGACCGGCACTACCGCTCCCTAGGGCCGATAGTGCCACTTTTGCCGGCACTACCGCTCCCGGAGGACAGTAGTGCCGCTCCTGCAGACTTAACTCAAATTACTTCAAATTTGAAAATCCAATTTAAATCATACTCAAACTCAAGCACTTCATGCAAAAACACAGTCAATTACTCATCACCATCAAGGATAGACCTCACATGGTCTATCAGTTCGGTTGCGCGAGTGGCTCGGTCGGTCTGTGTTAAAAGGCTAGGGAGTAGTATATCCTATTCTACACGCAGCTATAGAATAGCATCTGTATATATACATACATACATATATATATATATGTATATGTATACATATATATATATATATAGAGATAGGTATACATACGTGTATACATATACATATATATATGTATATATATTTGTATGTATATATATGTCTATATATATATATGTGAATGTATATATACATATATATTTATATGTGTGTATGTATATACATATATAAATATATATATGTGTTTATATACATATGCATATGTATATGTATATATACACATTTATATATATATATGTGTGTGTATAAAGAAGTTAACTCTACTATATGGCCTTCTTCCCCGGTGTCGGCAATGCTTCGTCTCCATTGCCAACTCCGTGTTCCCATTGGTTGTAGCCGCGCTGCGGTTGCCGGCGACCACTATTCCCGGGAGAAGCTCGTGAGCTCAGATGGCTCTGATGGTGCAGTTGCTAACTGTTGACGTCAAAAACATGAAGTAGGGTTTCTGACAATAGCACACCAGACGAACACCTGGTTCAGAGAATGCCAGTCGATTTGACCTGTAATCGACAAGGTAAACTGTGAACTTTTTTTAAAGTCGATCGTGAGGACCAATCTGCTTAGAATCAATCAGCCCAAAGCTGATTAAATCGAGATAAAAAGGTAAGCCCAACTAGCCAATTAAGGGCCTGTTTGTTTCAGCTTTGGATTCTCTAAAAGCTGATTCTGGATTGTGGTTTTAGAGAAGCTGATTCTCCAAAAGCTGGAATTCAAAAGCACATATGAAGTGGATTATGGATTCTAGTGTATATGGGTGGACTGGATTGTGAGAATCAGATTCTAGAATCAGGCTGTTTGTTTCTGATTCCGCTTTTGGGACCAGAATTCAGAATCAAAAGCTAAAACAAACAGTCCCTAAGACTAATCGGAGGATAAAGGTAGATCGATTCTGAAGAAGGCGATGCGCAGTAAAATCCGAATAAATCGAACCTGGGTGTAATTGATGAAGACCAACAATCGGTGATGCGCAATTTTATTGATCAAGATCGAATGCAGGAAGACTAAATTACAGGAACTACTCCTAGTCGACAGGAAAAAAGAGAATAATGTAAATTTGTGGATTTGATTGTGTTGTTGTTTTGCAGCTCGCCCTTGTCCGCCTTTTATTTTCGCCGACCGATGGAGTCCCAGTACGACATGTTTTAGGAGTTGTATCCGTATCGGCATTTATTTTTAGGGTAATTTCCTTAACTATCTATCTTGTTTCCAAATGTATTGATATGTTATCCTAATCGTATCTTGCTGTTTTTTAGACTGCCGATTTAACCATACTTTCTAAATTTTGGTGCAAACATTAACATAATAGCGACGGAGCCATCCGCCGTGGGAGAGAGCAAGGAAGGGGAGGAAGGCGCTGACACTGCCTTGGAAGGTGCTTCGGCCGAGTCATCGGCGGAGAAGCGGCCGCCCCCGTTAATCCCAGATCGAGCAGGAGCTCAGGAAGGTTGACTCGTAGTCTTCCGGGAGCACTCAAAAAATGCATGAATTTGAGTCTTGACAGCAACTGTCTTCACTAATAAGGACTATGAATTTTGCTATAAGCCAGCTAACTGTGAATTTCATTTTACCGAAAAATCGAAATAACCGAACCAAATTTTTTGGCTAATTCGGTTCGGTTTTCGAATTTGAACCAAAACTTTCGGTAGCCAGTTTCCAAAATACAAAACATTTTTAAATCGAATAAACCGAACTAAAATAACAAAAAAAACAAAATGCCCATCCCTAATTTTTATGCGTCAACCATGTAGAAATTCTTGGTTTGTTTTGCCCGAATGGAATTTGTCACTACGCACCTACATCGAAATGTTCTTGCCCACCATGCTATAACATAAGCAACGTCCCTGCAAACTGGACCCAAGTGTTAAATCTATACTCCTTTATAATGCACGTAAACATTTTTTGCTACGTCCACCCCAAATAGTGCAACCCATTAGTCATTAGAGATGGCTCAACATTCGTGCACCCAGCGAAACGTCCTCAGAAACTTGTCTTCATCAAAATCAACCTCTCAGATCTTTCCTCAGCTTTACTCACCCACATCTGATGGCCATTGTTTAATATGTCTAATCATCCATGTGACCCACAACAGACCTCCCCCCACCTCCAGCATCATCAAGGAAAAGGAAACAAATATCCTGGAATGAAGAAAAAGGAAACAAACGTCCTGGAAAAGGAAAGGATCATACATTATGTGCTGAGAAAAGGAAACCGGGAGATGGTATTATTTACCAGCGCCCGGGCTCAAATATTTTACTGTGTTAGCATCGTCGTTATAATTTGTTCCGAATCAGGCTCTCGCGGCGATGAATTTGTGATTGTAGTCTCGAGCCGAAAAAATTCAACGGAGAGTCTTTGAATTTTTTTCCTACGTCCAAATTATCCAATGGACGATGAGTAATTTCGTGCACGAAAAATAAAACTAAGCTCGCTTGACCGCACGAAGTGTTTCTTAATTGAAATACTAAAATACAAGTGGAATGAGTGCGCAGAAAACATTCCTCAAGACATAAAAATAAGTCTTAAGAGCATACGGGAAACTTTTAGCCAAAAATATTATTGAATGTTATATCTTCATTTTGTACTGCACATGGGCATCGTGTGATTATTTATTATTAAGTGTTATATTCATACTTATCTTCTCATTTAATTGATAAGTGGTGTATCACGTCAGTAAAGATGCTAGCACGGGCACTATACTTACAATTAATTAGTACTAATTAAAAAATCATAGCAAGATAATATGGAAATGCGCCCAATTAATTGGTACTAAAAATCATAGCAAAGATAATATGTAAATGCGTACAATTAATTGGTACTAATTAAAAAAATCATAACAGTATAATATGGAAATACGTACAATTAATTGGTACTAAAAAAATCATAGCAGTATAACATGGAAAAGTATCCAATTAATTAATATTGAATTATATGGATATGCAACCAATTAACTTGCACCTGCCATTGCCTCCAAGCCCCAGCGTTGTCTATTTAAATACTCCCACCGTTCTTCTCTCGTCGTCTAACATCGACGCAGCAAACCGCTTTGGTTAATCTCAAACTTGCAAACCGCATCGATCGATCCAAAGTCAGAACCAAGAAGCCATGAGGACCTACAGCCTCTTTGTCGCCGTCGCTTACGTCGTTGTCACGCCCACCGCGTTAGCCCTTGGGGAATGGACACCCATCGACATCAGCGACCCGCGCAATCAGAAGCTCGCCGGATGGGCGGTGGGGGAGCACGTCAAGTAGGCGAACGACGGGCTCACGTTCAGCAAGCTGGTCAGCGGCGAGGTGCAGGTGGTGTCTGACCTGAACTATCGGCTCCTCATCAATGCGTTAAACCCCGATGGCAACCACGGCATGTATAGGGCAGAGGTGTACAAGCATGACTGGACCAACATGCTCAACCTTGTCTCCTTCGTCCCGGCCAACTGAGCAACAGCCGGCGATGGGAGCGGGATTAGACTAATTGCAGTTGTTTCGAATGTAATAAACGAGTTCACGAAATCCACGTGCCTTTTTTTATACATACGTATTGTAGCCTCCACTTGGATATTATAAAAAGAAACAATTTTATGCATGCTCCTCTTGTCGAGGTCCTTGACCACACCGCAAAAGTTTTTTGGTTAAAGAAAAGCCTTTCTCGATCTTGTCCTTCATATCAACAGAGGCAAATCCTTGTATTTGTTTTTTAAAGGCGATTCAAGATTTACTCTCTTTTTATATAGAATGGTGTTTTAGATTTGTAATTACTCAGATAGAATGCAATTAATTATTTATCGCTCTATACAAGATCCAATTTAGACTTTGCCACTTTGGAGTTTTCTGTCTCTGTTTGTGATGATTTTACCCCTTCCTCCTCCCTTCTCCTCCATCCGACCTCAGCACCAGTCAACCTCATCGTCATGTCGGGGGAAAAAGCAAAAAAAAGAAGAGAGGATAAAAAGAAGAAGAAAGGGGGACATAATTGTACAAAGACAAACTATCAAAAAGTGGCAATACCTAAGGTATCTCTGCAGAGTGGTGAATAATCAATTGTATTCTATATAACGATGAATCTTAAAACGTTATCCTATAGAGTGGTAAATATCTATACCCCTTTATAATGCACGTAAACATTCTTTTCTACGTTCACCATAAATAGTGCATCTCACTAGAGATGGCCCAACATTCGTGCACCCAGCGAAACGTTCCCAGAAACTTGCTTCCATCAGAATTAACCTCTCAGATCTTTCCTCACCTTTACTCACCCACATCCGATAGCCATTATTTAGTGTGTCTAATCATCCCTGAAGCCCACAACAGACCTCCCCCCACCTCCATTTTTATCAATGAAAAAGAAACAAACGTCCTGAAAAAGGAAAGGACCATACATTACGTGCTAGGAAAAGGAAACAGAGAGCAAGATATTTACGATTGCAGGCTCGAATTTTTTTACTATATTGGCATTGTCGTTATAATTTTTTTCGAATCAGGCTCTCGCGACGATGAATTTTCGATTGTAGTCTCGAGTCGAAAAAATTCAATGGAGAGGTACTGGAATTTTTTTCCCACATCTGAAATTATCCAACGGACGGTGGGTAATTTCAGGCACGAAAAAAAAATAAAAACTAAGCTCTGCCCGACCGCTGGATAATTTTGGGCATGGAAAAAAATTACAGTGCTTCTTGACCGCAGAAAAAATAATTCTAGCACCTCTCCGTTGATTTTTCTGTCTCAAGGCTACAATCGCAAATTCATCGCCGCGAGAGCCTAATTCGAAAAAATTATAACGATGATACTAATATAGTAAAAATTCGAGCTCTGGTATTGGTAAATATATCGCGCCATCGCTCATTGAATTTTTCCGGCTCGAGGCTACAATCGCAAATTCATCGCTGCGAGAGTCTAATTCGGAAAAGATTATAATGATGATGCCAATACAGTAAAAAAATTCTCGAAAATAATAAAAACAATCAAGCGGTGCCTTGACCACTTGATAATTTTGGTAAAAAATAAATGCTCGGTGGGCTTTGAAAAATTCAAGCGTGGGAGAAAAATGAAAAAAATTCAAACGGTGCCCGTCCATTAAATAATTCCGAAAAAATATGAAAAAATAAACTGCGATTGTCGACCGTTGGATCTGCAGTGAAAAAAGATAAAAATTAAACAGCGCTTTATTCACTACCGTTCCATGAAAAAATTGAAAAATTAAGCAAAGACCGATGCATCACCGGTTCCGTGGATAAAAATGAAAAATTCAGCGCCGTCTGCATACCAAATTAGGCTATATGGGGCTAGATCCATAAAAAAGTCTCGAGAAGGGTTATATTTGGAAAAAATACGATCACGAGGCCAGGACAGTAAAAAACTCAAGTCTGGTTTCCTTGCATGCTGACCCTCCCTGTTTATTTCCTTGTTTGATTTGCTCTCCTTCCAAATATGTAGTACGTACAGTTTTGGTCAGGAGAGTAAAAAATTCAAGTCTGGTTTCCTTGCATGCGGACCCTCCCTGTTTATTTCCTTGTTTGATTCGCTCTACTTCCAAATATGTAGTACGTACAATATGATCATAAGATAAAGTTGCTGCAGGTAAAAAGGCACTCGTATCTTCACATCCTTTCTTTATTGCGTGATCTCATATGCAACAGAATCCTCTTAAAAAAACATAAACTGAATCCATGCCTTCCTTTCTCGTGTTCCTTGCGTAGGTCCCGGGAATTCCTAACTAAAGAACGCCCAAACGCCAGGACGGAGGTGCCATACCTCTAGCCGTTCGGCGAGGCCCCAAGGCTTTTACGTGCGGCGACAGCGGCCGGCAACGTCGGCGTACATACATACGCAGGCGTGCGACGACGGCGACGGCAACCGGCGACATCGGCGTACATACATATGCACGCGTGCGGCGACGGCGACCGGCGACGTCGGCCCTTTCATGCCTGGACAAAGGTACATACAGAACTGTCTAAGTCCAACTTAGCCTCAAGTGCTTGCTAGCTCATGAATTGATGATCGATATGTGCCAATATTGTGCAGGAACTTGACAGGTTATTTGGTCATGAACTTCATGCACATCTGGAATGGTTAACAATTTAATGCACGGATCTGTATGGTCGGTACTCTCTATTTTATTAATCACTTTTTATAAAGTTATAAAGTAGATCTATACTGATAATGCTCTACAATGTACTTACAGGGTTCACCTATCCTTAGGAAGTGTTTCTTAATTGAAATATTAAAATACAAGAGGAATGAGTGCGCAGAAAACATCCCTCAAGACATAAGAACAAGTCTTAAGAGCATACGGAAAACGTTTAGCGAAAAATATTATTAAGTGTTATATCTTCATTTTTGTACTCGCATACGGGCACTGTGATTATTTATTAGTAAGTGTTATATTCATACTTATCTTCTTATTTAATTGATAAGTGGGTGTGTACTGTCGTCGTAGTGTTAGCACGGGTATTATACTAGTCTATTTGTGATATATTTAGATTTTACAACCAAATATACTTATATTTACTGAAAGTGTTGTTAGATTTTACAGTTTTGGTGCAACTTAGCAAATTTACACGAAGTCATTACAGCGTACATCCCGCCCCTTGATCAGGAGAGGAGCCAGAGTTCCACACTGGCCGAGCCGCGCGCGCCTGCTTCGCCAATTAATCGTGTCGCGAGTCCACCTCCTAATAAGTCGAAGCCCGTGCTGTCCGTTATTGTCAGCCAGTTGCCATCTCCTCCCCTAGTTGCGACCTCGCGGAGGTGGACCGCCTCCTGCTGGTGATCGAGCTCGACCCGGCCATCACACACCTTACCACCTCCCCTGCTGCGGCTGTCCCGAGATGAGAACGCGGGAGGAGGCTCTCGGTTTTGTGTCAGGATTGGAAGATGTTAAGAAATAAAAAAAATTTGAAAAAATTCAAAAAAATCGAAAACCGTTCGGTTTTCACCGAAAACAAACCGACCAATTGAATGTTCGTTAAAGCCGGTTTTTGAGCTGTTTTCGAGCGGTTTACGTCGCATAATTTTTTTAATTTTTTTTTTAAATTAGATCAGTTTACCGACCTATTTTGAATCTCAAACCGCAGCGGTAAGGTCAAAAACCATAGTTTTCGAGCGATTTTTGTTGCTTTTTGAAACCCTGGTTCCAATACTGCCTATGATTCACATGGTGAGAATCCTTGGAGGATGGAGAGCAAGTAAAATTTGTTTCGTGTGGTGTTTATTGGTGAGACTTAGATCATTCTATTTCTCTTGTCGTCAGTAAGTTACTGGTGAAAACCGTTTGCAAATCGAAGCTGCTAATAAAAAGTTATGGCCAAATCAAAGGAAAAAAGATTCTATTATAAACAAGGAACTATATTTATTAGTTGATTGGTGTCGAGATCCAAGAATACAAATCCAGACACTCTATGTATACCGCACTAGTCCAGGATCACACTAGTGTTCACTGGTTCAATCTATACCCCTTTATAATGTACCTAACCAATTTTTCCTACGTCCACCCTAAATAATGCACCTCATTAGAGATGGCCCAATGTTCGTGCACCCAACAAAACGTCTCCAGCAACTTGCATTCATCAAAATGAACATCTCAGATCTTTCCTCAGTTTTACTCACCCACATCCAATGACCATTATTTAGTGTGTCTAATCATCCCTGTGGCCCACAACAGACCTCCCCCACCTACATATTTGGAAGGAGAGCGAATCAAACAAGGAAATAAATAAGGAGGATCCGCATGCAAAGAAACCAGACTTGAATTTTTTACTGACCAAAATTGTACGTACTATATATTTGGAAGGAGGGTGAATCAAACAAGGAAATAAACAGGGAAGATCCACATGCAAGGAAACAAGACTTGAATTTTTTATTGTCTTGGCATTGTGATCGTATTTTTTTTTCCGAATATGACCTTCTTGAGACTTTTTTACGGATCTAGCCCCATAAAGCCTAATTTCAGCGCACGGAGAGCGTTGAATTTTTGTTTTTATTTTTTATCTAAGAAACCAACTGTTTGTGAGTGCTGCTTAATTTTTTTCAATTTTTTCTCGTGGAACCGGCGGTCGGCGAGCACTGTTTAAATTTTATCTTTTTTTTCTTGCGGATCCAGCGGTCGGGGAGCGCAGTTTATTTTTCCATATTTTTCTAAAATCATCCCTGTGGCCCACAACAGACCTTCCCTCACCTCCAGCATCAAAAAGGAAAAGGAAACAAACGTCTTGGAATCAAGGAAAAGGAAACAAACGTCCTAAAAAGGAAAGGACCATACATTACGTGCTGTGAAAAAGAAACCGGGAGATGTGGCAGCGCGCCGGGAGAACGCAGGTCTGCAATGGCTCCACGGTCGCCATCGGTGGCTTTGCCAACGCGACGAGGTTGTTAGTCAGTGACCTCGCGGCCGCCGTGCCTCGGCAAATTTATAATTTAAATTTTTTTGAAAATAATTTTATTAATTACAAAATAATCGAAAGTTTTTTTGAGAATTTTTCTAGAATTTTTTAACCTAATGTGCTATCTTTTCAAAAATCCTTCTATATTTAAAAAAATGAAGGCAACTCACATGTAGCTTCTTCTAGTCTGCAGCCTGCACTGCAGAAGCTTCTTCTCTTACCTCCTCCATTAAAGCAAGAAAGAAGCTCCAAAGCTCCATCAATCCCGCACCAAATCTCCTCTTTCCATCTATGGTGTTAATTCCCCAAATTTCGTGCTCTATTGCCAAAATTTCCTCCCAATCTGATTTGATCCCAAATTATGGTTTCCACAAATATGCTTGTTTCGGGGCTATAAAAGCCGGCGAGCTCTCCTCCACCCCATCGCATTGCGTAAATCCCCAAGTGCTCCCTCTTGTAAAGATCGCTGGATTTTGGAGGTAACCCAAGCCATCACCGTCATCTTTCCCAGCGAAAGTCACCGCAACCGTGACTCCTCCCCCGCCGGCGCCGGTGCCGGCGATCTCGCCGCACCAGTGCCGACCCACTACGACCGGCCAGCCACCCCTGGCCTTCCCTCCCTCTTGCGCTGGCCAAGCCCAGAGAGCACAGCGGCAGCGGCACGCTGTGCTCTCAGTGGAAGCTGCGAAAAAATAATCTAAAATCAGAAAATTCTTTTTTCTTTCTCTTTCTTGATTTAAAATCTTTTGGGAGCCCGTTTTCGCCCATTCGACCTCCATTTAGTTTTGTTTTTCTTTCTAAATTCATTTAAAATTCTAAATTTCTCTTTTATTATTAAGTGTTGTATTCATACTTATCTTCTCATTTAATTGATAAGCGGGGTACTGCCGTCGTAGCGTTAGCACAGGCACTATACTAGTATAGATGAATATCACAATTATACATATCGAAAACATAATAAAAGACTTTATATATTAAATATAAACCTATTGACTGTTGACTTTACATAAATAAGTCACGCAGGGCTAAACTAGAAATGTTAAATTGAAACTACATCCTAAAGAAAACGTAAACAAACCCTTCATTATTTCACAGGCAACTGACATGGCTTGCACCCTAGACGTTGGCCTCCTATTGATACTCCTCTTCTAAAGCTGGTGTAGTCTCCTCTTCAATTGATGATTTTGTTGTACAAGGGTGAGTTCATAAAGCACTTAATAAGTTGTGCACAAAATGCAATTGTACCTTAACTATATGCAAGGCTTATTGCAAGGGATGGTTGATATGGTTTTTTTTGCAGTAAAGCAGCATTTACAATTAAATACAATAAATGGGTTGAAATGATAGTAAAATAAATAACAATAAATAATAACTTTGAAGTATTTCTCAAAAGTAAAGTTGGCACATAGTCCTAAACAATTTCCAAACTTTTCAATGGCATAAAGTCTCCATTCCCAAGTTTTATTTCCAAAATCTAACACTTAACTGTAATTCCCGAATATTATCCAATACCACGGACACAGCTATCTGAATATATTAACACTCTGAAGAGGTTATAAATTATACCCACATGACATAATCATCTCTTATTGCCAAGCTATTATCACACTTCTTTTGGTGCGGGGTTGAGTCATCACGAAAAAACCTTTCGAAGACTTCGTCATAACACTGACCTTCTCGATAAGTATGAACTCGCTATTCTTTCCCTCACTCAGAGCAGAAGAATAGGAAAGACATACCGTTGGACAAATGTGAGTTCACTACATTGCACATACAAATTCCCCACAACCATATACCCAGTTTGGTTATCCTCCCAAGGCATCAAATGTTAAGACTCGGTAACTTAGTTAGGTCCGTCCTCAGACATATTGCATGTTTAGCCCAGTTCAAAGGCTTGCAAGGTTAAGTCATTAATTGACTGATGCAAGAATTCCAACAAACTCTCATAAGAACCACCTCACATCTATTCAGATCTCATCATGTCAACTCAGTGCCACACAGGCCAACCATAGCTCACAACTCATGCCATATGCCTTGGTCTAAATCATGTACCACCCCACACTACTACAAAAGGACTCATATTAGACCCCTCGTCACTGATGTTTTTTATTCTCATCACAGACGGTACGATTTTAACCAAAAACCGTATGTGATGGGCATGATGTCATCACAGACGATTTTTGGTTAAAATCATCTGTGATGAGCTCTACATCATAGACGATTTTATAAAAAAACGTCACACAAATAAAAACCTTATGTGAATTAAAGATGTCTTCAAACTAAAAAAAACCTACCCCATGACGCTCACTAGACCTGGCCAAACGGGCCGTGCCAAATGGGCCGCACGGGCCCACTCATCAGGCACACCGCACGCAGACGCGCCTAACGCTAAACGGGCCGCGCAAGACGCCCAACCCACGCGCGTGCTTGGGCCGAAGGGCGGCGGCGGCGGGCAAGACGCACGACCCCAAGACGCAAGACGACACGGTCCGCCCGTTTAGGCCCGTTTAAAAAAAATAGCCGTTTATAGCCGTTGCAGATTTAAAAATTTATAAAAAATTCGAAACAATTCAGAAAAATCCCGAATTTTTTCCTATAAATAGTTGGCTGCCCCCTCCTCATTTCTACACCAACAACCTTGCATTCTCTTCTAATCATTCTCTTGTGGAAATTCTTTTGCTCTTAGTGGTAATTTGGCAAAATTAAAAATAGTTTTGTCAAAAATCCGAAATTCGGCTTTCGGCTTCTGTCAAGAAATCAAGGTGATAATTGTGATTTATTATTTTATTTTGTTAGTATTTTCAATCATATTTTAGTATTAATAGCGTCATTATTTCTTGTAGTTTGCTTTATGGAGCCCGGGGATTTTCCGTCGTTCCCAGCTTCTGATTTCGGTATTTCACCCGAGGAGCTTCTTGCATCATATGCCGAAGAAGCTGCAGGAGCTGTGCCATCTTCAGGCTCTACAAGTGCTACTGCGTCGGCAAGCACCGGGGCGAAAAGAGCAAGACGCAGTACATCGGGAGTCTGGGAAGATTTCGACCAGATTTTTGAGATATCAAACGACGTCCAAATCAGGTATGCTGTTTGTAAATATTGTAAGCATAAATTAACTGCGAAATCTTCGTGGGAGCGGGCACTTGAAGAGGTATGTCGACATATTGAGAAAAAGCGGAATGGCTTCGAGGCGACGATCTGCATACAACCCGACGGATGCAGACGAATCGACTACAACTCAAGTAGCTCGTGAATCTCTTTGTCGCTTAATCGCTTCTCAAGATCTTCCTTTAAACTTTGGTGAGTCACCGCGTTTGAAAACTTTATTAGGACCGCTCATAATCCTAGATTTTCTGCAGTTTCTAGATGCAGACAACAACTAGAGATTTGATTAAATATTATAATAATTGTCGCAATAAGTTAAAAGAAAAATTTAGTACTGCATGCTTTTTCGTGTCTTTGACATCCGATATATGGAGTGGTAGAGCTAAAGAGGATTACCTTAGTGTAGTTGCTCATTATGTAAACGATGATTGGCAACTTAAAAGAGAATCATAGGATTCAAATTAATTGATGTAGCACATACTGGTGAAAATATTGCTGATTGTATTGTAAAAGTTGTGGAAGATTTTGGACTTAATGATAAGATTTTTGCAATAACATTAGATAATGCTTCCGCAAATACTTCTGCCATGAACATACTTACTCCGCTTTTCAATTCATATGCTGAATCTTTCTTATTACATCAGCGTTGTGCTTGCCATATTATTAATCTTATAGTTAAATCTGGTTTAAAGAGGTTAAATCAGTATATTGAACCTTTTTGAAATCGCAATATCTTTCTTAATTCATTCTAATCAACGAGTAGCAGCATATAAAACTTATTGTATTGCAATGAATGTACGTCCGCGTAAGTTTGGTTTGGATATGCCTGTTAGATGGAACTCTACTTACTTGATGCTTAAGAATGTCATACCATATGAGAGCACATTTTCTGTTTTTATTAACACGCACTGTCGTACACGGGATGGTCAACCGGTACTCACAGAGCGACATTGGTATGTTGCTAAATACTTGCTTTCATTTTTAGAACTTTTTTTTGATTCCACTGTTGTTTTATCTGGAGTTTATTATTCAACCTCTCCTTTAATTGTGCATCATATTTTAGAAATTGCTACCCACTTAAAGAGCTACGAAAATGATAATATATTGCGGGAAGCTGTTTATGCTATGAAAACTAAATTTTTAAAATATTGGCAAGAAATTCCTATGTTATATGCATTTGCATTTATTTTAGATCCTAGAGCTAAAATTCGGGGATTCGGTAATGTTCTCTCACTTCTAAGTGATGCGGTAGGTCTTGATTATTCTAGTTATTTTTCAACCGTCTGTGCTAACTTAATCAAGTTTATGATAAGTACGATCGAAATTTGCCGGAGTTCGCATGCAATGACCTCCACCAAAGACCTACAATAGGTAAGAAGAAACCGCGTGGGGAAAGATATGGGTGCAGTGGCTCTTCCTCAAGGAGTTCAACTACATCAACGACAAGTTCGGACACATCAAGTAGTGGGGAGCTAGTCGCCTATCTCAACAATGACATCACAACTACCAAGAGAAGGAAGAGGAGTTCAACATTTTGCGGTGGTGGCACGAGCACGAGATAACATATCCGTGCTTTCCATACTAGCACGGATGTGTTAACAGCCTCGTCTCCACGGTTTCTTTGAGTCCGCCATCTATCCTAAGAATAATCAAGAGAGAAGAACAAGTCGACTAGTGAGATGGTGGAAATACTTCTCACCGTGAAAGATTGGGAACAAGCTAATCAACGAGCTCAACATACTGCAGAAAATACTGAGCTGGTAGAGACGTTCGAAAATCTTTATCTAGATAATGAGGAAGAATAATTGTAATCTTCACTTTTTTATTGTATCACTGAGCTATAGGCCGTACTCTTTTTTCTTTGCCAAGGTTTTCTCGTGTTGAGTTTTTACTTGGCAAAGTTTTTAACGAGGCAGCCAAACATCAATAAAGCTCATTATTTAATTCAAATTATTTGTCTTATTTTAGAATTTATCTTGTATTTTAGCTTTTTCTTAATTTATATATATATTTAAAAAGTTTTTATTCATCATTCGAGTTTTTCTAATTATTCTAAATTTTCCCATTTTTCTGAATTTTTTCATATTTTTTACCATATTTTATCTATTTTTCTAATTTTTCTAATTTTTTTCAAATTTTCTGACGCTAAACGGGCTACCGGGCCGACCCGACCCGTTTGGCCCGCGAAGGACCGGGCCGGCACGGCACGGCCCGTTTACGAGCCGGGCCTAAACGGGCCGTGTCTAAACGGACCGTGCCCATTTTTAAACGGGCCGTGCCGTGCCGGGCGGCCCGTTTGGACAGCACTGCCTCACATCCACATCTCGACCGCCGCCCCTCCCCTCATGCATCCACGCTACCACCGTCGCCCCTACTCACACTAGCTCCGCCGACCCGCCCCAACCCCTCCTCGCACCACCGCCGCCACCATCACCCCCGCACCGGCGGCGCCGCCATCGCCTCTCCTCGCATCTCACACCGGCATCACGGCCACCATCGCCTCTCCTCTCATCTCGCACTGGCGCCGCTGCCTCTTGTCGTAGCTCGCATTGGAGCCCACCGCTTTAGGGACGGAAACGCCAGATCCGGTGGCTCCGTCACCGGAGGCAAGGAAGATGGCCGGATCTGGCCTCCCCCCTCTAGTACGGCATCGAATCGAGCATCCCATGTCGCGACACCACACCATCACTCGTCTTTGGCGGAAGCCATGGCGACGGCAGCAACGATTACAAGTACCGGGGCGCTGAGGAGGTGCCGCCTCGTCTCTCCCCTGGTCATCTCGTTCTCCGCTCCCGCCAGCGTCACCTGTAGATGTAGAGTGTCGAAGTGGAGCAGCGACGGGTGGGAAGCGCTCGTGGATGGTGACTTGAGGACTAGAGGAGGAATTGGGTGCACGGTGCTCATGATTTTGCCCCAAGATACCACCTATCCGGTGGTTTGGTGTCTAATCGGCACCCAATTTCATGCCCATGTGTATGTTCTCTGTTCCCCTATGGTGAAGAAGTTTTCGGTTTGAGAGGATGGGTTTATGCTGTTGGATGTTCATCTAAATCTAACTTGTCCTAAAATGTGCTAATTACATCTTGTGGGTATTTATGCATGCTGCCCGTGCTATTGATCTAAGGGGTTTTCTACAGAGAAGTTGTTCTTCTACCAGCTCTAGCATCCATATGAAGTGATAAAGATTATTTCTGTGAAATTTGCAGATGTGTTAAAGTTACTAGCTAAAATGGCATGTAACCCATGCTCCAAAATTTTTTTGTTCGTATATCCCAACTTTGTTCAACACCTGCTGATAGTTGTTTAGCTTTCGCAGGTACGTGCAGGATTCACAAAACCGAATTTCGAAAAACCGTTCGAAATTCGAAAACCGCAAAAACCACTCGAAAACCGTCAGAAACCGAAGGGTTAAGAAATAAAAAAATTCAAAAAAATCGAAAACCGTTCGGTTTTTCACGAGAAACCGCTCGGTTTTTCACGAGAAACCAACAGCGATTGAATGTTCTTAAAAAAATGGTTTTCGAGCAGCACTGAAAACCACGGTTTTCGAGCGGTTTTCAACGCGTAGATTTTGTCAAATTTTTTGAATTTTTTAATTTTTCTAAATTAAAATGGTTTACTGAGCGGTTTTGAATCGAACCGCAGCGGTACGCTCAAAAACCGTTGTTTTCGTCGGTTTTGTGAACCCTAGGTACATGCTTTGGTTGCAAAAGGTGGCAGCGAATGATTAGCTCATGAAGCATTCTTGCCTTCTAAAGTTAACTTTGGTGGTGGTTGGGCCAGGGTTCACAATTTTATTTTGGAGCCGAAAACTCTTAGCCCGGTGGCAGGAGTTTTCGCGAGAAATCGCTCGAAAACCGTGAAAAACCAAATGGTTTGCAAATTCAAAAAATTTGAATTCTGGTCAAACCTACGCGCGAAAACCACGGTTTTTCTTGAAAAAACAACCGACCAATTAGACGTTCCTACAAAACGGTTTTTCAACGGTTTTCGAGCGGTTTTTAACGCATAAATTTTTTCAATTTTTTTGAATTTTTTTAATTAGAGTGGTTTACTGAGCGGTTTTGGATCTCGAGCAGTAGCAGTACGCTCGAAAACCTCGGTTTTTCGTGGTTTTGTGGACCCTGGTTGGGGCGAGGTGTTCCATGGGCTAGGTCAGTTTTCAGATCCTTACACTTGGTTTTGCTGCTTGCGTAGATTGTAATTGTCTTAACATTTCAGTTTTGTCATTTGTGGATCCACTGGTAATCCTGGTGTCTCACTAATTCGTAACACTTTATCTTGTTTGTTATGCTTTGCATAGTGGCCACAATGCTGTATATTAATTTAGTTGGATTAATTGCATTGGTCTTTTGCAGGTAGTGTGTGACCATCTATTTCATTCAATAGCTCCTTCCCTAACACATTAAAATATTGAAAACTTGCTAGACAATTGTACCATGTCTCTTTTGATAGTTTTCTAAGTCCTCTGTCAGTTTTGCAAATTTGTTGTATAGTATCAACCAGTTAATTTTAAACCTGTTATTTCTATGCAGATCATAAATCCTTAATTATTTCTTTGCAATTCATTCCCGAAAGTACATGCCTGTATACCCATGCTATGGCATTTTTATGGCTACTATTTTGTGATCCAGTTGAAATATATGCTCATCCAAATGAGGCACTAATTTGAGCATTATTACAAGATGGCGTGAATCAACAGAGATGTTGTAATTTGTAAGACAATCTTTCCCTTCTTTTGACTAAGCTTTGTCAATACTGCATAATGATTTGCAAAAGAAACTTGCATAATGTAGTTTGTGTTGAGAGTTGATACATGAATCCTTGAGTGTAAAATATACAATGTTGTTTGAACCATCGCCAGTCATTAATTTCTCATCCACTACCACAAGCCAACATGAATTCCTATCAGGCTGAAGTTTTAGGCTAAGTGTCACCCCTTCTCGCTTTTTTTGTTTTGTTTGACTTTTGGCTTGAAATTTGATTAGGTGGTGCATTTTTAGTTTGTTGTGGTTGTTAGCAATGCTTACTTAAGATGTGAAGGGAATGATTTAAACTATGACCAAGAAGCTACTAAACTATGACCAAGAAGCCACCATCCAAAAACTAGAAGTTTTTATGAGAAGTACTCATCACAAACGGTTGTAAACTAGAACCGTCTGTGATGTATCTTTTACAGATGGTTTTTGAGCCGTCTGGGATTTGCACTTACATCACTGACATATGGTTACAGACGGTTCGGAAAACCGTCTGTGAGGACAATTTCGAACCGTCGGTGATGTTATAATGTGTAGTAGTGCTAGTTAATTATCATGTAACACATGCCATCATGATGAGGATATCACTACTACGGATATGACCACATTTGGTTGTGACAACTCCAACACGTCATCCACGGGCCAAGAAGAGAGAGAGAGATCAAATCCATCACGTTCTGGAATCCAGTTCGACCTCTTGGGACAGCACCGACTTCAAATATGAATAAATTTTGCATACGGTCTCCGATTTGGGTGATCTTGGACTTGATTGAAAGCTTACAACTAGATATTTCCAATGGATCTAATCCTAGCTCCAGATTCATCGTGGATCAGTCAGAATCATCAAAACAATACACTATAATACTGTTTTGGCTTGTTTCGGGCCTTATAAGTGTGTGGAGGCCCAAGCCCAAGTTGTGTGCGCCCCCTGGCTGCACACAACCCTAGGACGTCCCTCTCATGTCCATCGCTCTTATAAACTTAGTAGCCGCCGCTTTAGACACTTAGGTTTTGTTTGATTAGTTTACCCAAGTGCAAACTTTGAGTCTTCGAGTTGTGCTGGACAGCCACCTTGTCAAGACCTTCAATAGAACCCCACCCTATTTTGCCTTCATTCATATTCGCAATTTCAGATTGCTTTTACTATTGTTCTTGCTTGTTCTTCGGTTGCTTGCAGGAATTGAACCTCGTGTTCAGGTTGATCGTGCCCACGACAAGATCAATAAAACTCCGGAGTTGGTTTAGGATTGCTAAGGCGCATCGTTGTCATATGTTGTATTCGGATTGTCAAAGTTAGTTCCACCAAATTGAGAGTTACCCTTCTCATCGAAAGATCAGGACCATAGTTGCTATCAGGTGGTATCAGAGCTAACGTTAATTAGTGAGAATTTCAGTATCTTAGATTAGTTTTTATTTTCTATCCAAAATTGAAAATTACTCCACAAAAATTCAACCTTTAGATTCAATCTGGTATTTTAGTGAGTTTTGTTAAGTTTTGATCCATTAGAGTCCTTATTTTAGTTGCTGATCGTTTTTCTTTCGCGTAGCTTTTCTTTCAATATGTCTAGTACTTTGTTTTGTTCATAACTTTCGCATACGAGCTCGGATTCTAATGTTTTTGCACTTTCCTTAAATCTGGGAACGATCTCTACAAAAACCTAGATGGGCATGGACTCTAATTCTGTAGCCAAATTTGTTTAAACTGGATATCAAAATTGGTGAAGCAAGTTGTACTTCCAATCAAGATCGGTTCGGTATTTTGATCATAATTCTGACATCCGAACTCCGATTGAGAAGTTTTTATACTTTCCTGAATCCTTGAAGAGTCCTCTACAAAAACGTTTTTGGGTGTCCTTTGTGATTTGGACTCCTTCAAACCGAATTTGATTCGGATTCGGAATCGGTCTCGTAGGCTGAAATTGGGGGTATTCTGTGGTGTTTGGTTTTTGAGCCATAACTTTCACACCTGAGCTCCAAATTGCATGTTCTTGTACTCTTTTGAAAGCTGAGGACATAAGCTTCAATTCATTCCATAGTGAACCTTCTAAATTCGGTCGTTTTGAAGCTTTAATCTAGGTGACAAATCTGCTGCCCTAGAAACATTTTATTTGGGTATTTTGCTTCAATTCGTGTTCTAGCTTTGTTCCTTTGAGTTTGTTGAGTCCAGTAGCATCCACAATCCATAAACCCAAGCAATATCAGTACACATACCTTTGGGAACCAATTCATCATTTGCAAATACTTTGATCCCAATTGAGACTAGCTATTTGATATTGCTTAGGGCTGTTCATATTGATACATTGCATAATCTTGAATTATCATATCATACTATCTTGTGACATCGAGTTAGGGATTCCAAAACTTTGTTCATAGTAGTGTTGGCTGAAAGTCACTCAAAGAAAGAAAAGAGAAAGAAAGAGCCAAAACGCAAAAAAAGAGAAGAAAAAAAAGAAAAAGAAAATTGTGGCCGGTCACACCACATTGAGAAAAACCCTAATTTGGATCATTATTTCAGATTGTGCAATTGTATTAATTGTTGAGCAATCTTGTGCCCTTTTTACATATTCTTGAAGCAGTAAGCTAGCGTCTCTCTACGACTTGTGCAATAGAGTTTTTGGTGCTTTACTTATATCTAGCTCATTACATTGGTTGCATTAAGTTACATCATCTTTGCGCGTGAGTTTTCTTGAAATTCGCTTATATCTTTGAGATCGGCAACTAGGGTTTGTGAATTCTAGTTTGGGTCATTACTTATCATTACAACAACTAGGATTATCAGATTGTATAGGAAAAAAGTATAGCCTACCCAGCTCCACATATTCTACGCTCGTACATTTGTTCAATCCCTTGGCAATCGCTTTATCCAAGCTTGGGAGAACTTTTAACACCGCCAACGACCGATAACTCCTGCAGCACGGTAAGAACTTGTAAGAGCTTTGGTTAAAGCTTGAGAGTTGAGCGACTTTTCCCTACTTCCTAGTAGTTGATAGGGAATTACATAAACCTTTGTGTTTCCCTTTTTGCTACTAACCATATCAGGTGACAAAAGTTCACTGCATCATTCTCCACGCACAAAGGGCAATGTACGACTCACTAATGAGCGAATGTCGCTGCAAGAAGACCCTCCGGTCCATCGAGACTGCTCAGGGAGTTGCTAACACTACCCTTGCTACTATTTTATCTAGACTTGATATGCTTGCAGCTGCTGCCCCTGGAACTTCCTTTCCTCATCTCCTAAGCAACAACAATGGTGTACTACGTGCACAACGGGTTTCCATTGCGCCCGGGCTTCCCAGCATGGACCCGCTCGGGCTTCCCAGCATGAACCCGTTGCCTCGGTCGCCCCACCACACATCGCCACGGGTTCATCAACTGATGATGAACAAGGCAAAATCAAGTTTTAATTGCCTCCTTTTGTTGGAAAGTTTGATCCTAATGCATATATTAATTGGGAGTTTGCGGTAGACAAAGAATTTGCAAACTATGACTTATCTGAAAACCAAAAGATTAGTGCCGTAGTTCAAGTGTTAACGTCAGGTGCAATATATTGGTGGAAGCATATATCTAGACATTATAAAAAACCTAAAACTTGGAATTCCATGAAAAGACTTATGAGAAATGATTATGTTCCTAAATATGATGCTGAATATTTGCTTACTAAACTTCAATGCTTAAAACAAGGTTCTAAAACTGTTATAGAATACTTTGATGATTTGCAAAATTGTTTGTTGCGTTGTGCTTTACAAGAATGTGAAGAAGCTACTAAGCTTAGGTTCATACGTGAACTTAATTATAAAATTCAGGATGTTCTTGTTGATGAAACATATAGTTGTCTTTCAGAATTGATTAAATGTACTTGTAGAGCTGAAAACATGCTTGCTGAATCTTTGAAAGAGCCTTTAGTTTCATTTGAGGTGCCCATTGTTGCACCTTCTATTGTAGCTAACATTTTGCAGAAAAGTGAGCACCATCGTGAGAAAGATGAAGAAGAAATGTGCAGAAAGAGAAGATATTTGCTGCTCTATACGTATGTGAAGAGCTGAAAATTGAAGTTGCACCTACAACCACTGAGAATGATTTAGAAGGTAATGTAAAAGGTATGGACTGTATACATGGTAAAAATCATTTTGAAGAGATAAAATTGTCCATGAATCATGCTATCGTAGAGCAACTATTAATGGAACCCATTGCTGATTTGTTTGCTATTCCTGATGATAAATAAGAGTTGTGTGATAATGCTTCACTTATATCCACGCCACAACTAGTGAATGAACATGAAACATTTATATTTGAACTAAACACTTGCACTAAACACAAACATGTTATTCACATTGCCAATGAAGAAGATGAGCTTAAATTGATGTCTTCTTTAAAAACTTTAGGTTACATTGAATTTGAGGTTCTTTGTGATCTAGATATAGTTTCAAGGAGAAGATTTTTGTACATTCTGATTTGCCATGGTTATCGCGAAATATGTTTTATGTTGTTGGCAAATATAATGATAAAGGAGAATACAAAGTACATAGAGTATACATTTGTTCGGATCTAAAACCTCTACATCCAATGCAACAATGTAATCAATTTCATAATTTTAATATCATATCAAGTACCCATACTTTCGTTTATAGTCTATATGATAGTTTTCAAGAAAGGGAGTTATTGGGTAATTGTGATTCACGAGCCATTGATTTGATCACAAAAGATATGCATGTTGCTTTGCTCTTTGTCGCTACTAACATTTTGTAGGAGAATGTGATGGAGTTGGGGACGACTCCAATTCAAGAAAGGGAGAATGATGAGACCATGCTCGTCCTGGATATGATCAACGCTATATCAGTTTGGCGACACTTCACGGCACCCTCTACATCGTCTACATCTACTATGATGGTTTTCCTTCACGGAGGGGAGGAAGCATCCAAGAGTGCTAGCTTTCAACATGCCTTTATATGTCGGAAAGAAATATTGAGCTTTGTGGATGATTTTCGGATGAGAATACTTTTTGTTGAGGACAAGCTAAAAGCTGAGCATGAGTCGAGGATGACTCAAATTCAAGAAAGGAAGGATGATGAGGACATCACTACTATGGATATGACCACATTTGGTTGTGCCAATCCAACACGTCATCCATGGGCCAAGAAGAGAGAGAGATCAAATCCATCACGTTCTGGAATCCAATTCGGCCTCCTAGGACAGCACCGACTTCAAATATGAATAACTTTTGCATACGGACTCCGGTTTAGATGATTTTGGACTTGATTGAAAGATTACAATGAGCTCTTTCCAATGGATCTAATCCCAGCTCTAGATTTATCGTGGATCAGTCAGAATCAACAAAACAATACACTACAATACTGTTTTTGGCTGTTTCGGGCCTTGTAAGTGTGTGGGGGCCCAAGCCCACATTGTGTGCGCTCCCTGGCTGCACACAACCCTAGGACGTCCCTCTAACATCCATACCTCTTATAAACTTAGTAGCCGCCGCTTTAGACACTTGGGTTTTGTTTGATTAGTTTAGCCAAGTGCAAACTTTGAGTCTTCGTGTTGTGCTGGACAGCCACCTTGTCAAGATCTTCAATAGAACCCCACCCTATTTTGCCTTCATTCATATTCGCAATTTCAGATTGCTTTTACTATTGTTCTTGCTTGCTCTTCGGTTGCTTGCAGAAATTGAACCTCGTGTTCAGGTTGATCGTGCCCACGGCAAGATCAATAACACTTCGGAGTTTCTTTAGCGATTCCTAAGGCGCATCGTCATTGTACGTTGTAGTCGGATCGTCAAAGTCGGTTCCACCAAATCGATAGTTATCGCTCTCATCGAAAGATCGTGACACAAGCTCACATCACAGCAACAACTCAACATCATTGTGTGACAACACATGACACACCCTTTCACAAACATGTTCCATATTCAATTAGTCAAGATTGATTTGAACTTTCAAAAGATATGAGTTAAACCTGGCATGACTAACACAATCTACTTACGATCTAACCAACTTACCAACTTACGTTGGTATCTAGTAGCAACCAACTAATAATGAATCATCCTAAGGTGACAAATATTCATGTCATACAAATGACAAGGTAGGAATAATCCAATTGGATAGAATAGCTAGTTCCCAAACTATTTGAAAACAGTTTTAAGTATAAAATATTATGCGGTAATTTAAAACAACAAAGCATTTGTAAAACTAGGTTAAACATGATGAAAACACAATTTGCCTTTGAAAAACTCTTGTTCCTGCTCTGTACCTTGCTCTTGAATCAACTCTTCAACCTCGAACACTCCGAGCACTTTGACATCTACGCGAATGGAGAAAAATAGCAAATAAATACCAAACTAGAGAGAAAAAAACTCTAAAAATTAGATAAAATTCACCATTGAATAGATCTCAATTGTATAAATTTTTAGAAATTTGAATCGCCTCAATCAAAGCTCGTGTGAGGAAGAATGGGCTTTCGAAAGATTTGAATGAAAGAAAAATCACAAAAAGAATAAATCTATATTTTCTCAAATTATATTTCTATTGAAAATTTGATTTATCATGTTAGCTAATATCAGCACTGATTTTTTCCAAAAAAAAATCCAAAAAACCCCTCTGAGGCTAACATGTGGGCCCGAGCCCACAAGATATGATGCAGGTCCACGGTGGACCGGGCTCATATGGTTCGGCTGAGACGCAGGCCTACCCATCTGATGGGCATAGTTGATGTAGCAACCGATAAGCACACACGCACGTGACACTTCAGCATAAAAGGATGACGCAGCGCTGAGGTGGCGACAACATGGCATCCACTAGGCGAACGATGGGACATGCCACGTCACATGGCGGGGCACAAGGACCTAGGGTCGTCGGTGATGGCGGAGAAGGGCGTCAATAGATAGAGCTCACCGTCGTGCACCTGATGACGTGGAAAGCTTCATGATTGGTGCACTAGAACGGCTGAGACAACAGCTTGAACGACGGCGGCTTCGGGTCCCTCGGCGAGACTGCGCTCTAATGGTCTTCCGGTGAAAACACGGCGCGCACCAGACATATTAAGCTAAGGCAATTCCAACGAGACCACTCTTGGGCTTTGAGCTCCACAGATAGTGATGAGTCTTGCGTTTTCCTCTTCTCGACGGCACATGAACCTTTTGGTGAAATCCCTATGAATAACGACCTCTTCCAACAAATTGACAGATTTTGGTTTGTGAGATCTTGGCAAACCAGATGCGCACCTTATATAGGCTCAGGCATCCAAAATGTAGCCTGCACGAAGCTTGCATCCATGTCAGAAACAGAAGCACTATTCCAAGTCCTATTTGGAGACGACGACGAGGAGCCGTCCACGTGGCACGATGAACGGGCGCGATGCATGACTGTGTAGACCAATTCGGATCGCACATGGAATCTAACGGCTGCAAACCACTAGGGTTGTTATCAGTCCCAATCAATCTCAGCCATACACTTGAAATCTGATGAATATAATCTGTAGGGTTTCTGAACCGATCTCAGCTACTTGATTCAAGATCTAGGGTACACAAGGAATTGAACCGAATGGGCTTTGGCTAGGCCAGACCAGGCTTGACACAGATAAATAGGCTGAGCCCAATAGGGTTTCGGCCCGAATACTATTATAACAATTTCCAAACATTATTGATTTAAAATAATTCTAGAAATTGAAATAAGCCAAATAAGATAGTAAAAATATCATAAACATTCTGGAAAAATTCCCAAAAAATATTTTGAGATATCTGGAACTCAAATAAAATATTTTTACAAAAGATTATTTAAATATTTAAAATATTTAAATAATTTCCATATTAAGCTTAATTCAAAACTGTGAAATTAATTCCAAATAAATTCCAAAAAATTCTACAAATTCCAAAAATTCACAAAATGCACAAATAACAATATTAGTTCAATAAAAACCAAAAATTAGGATATTACAAATCTCCCCTTAGCACAATCTCAACCCGAGATTTAGGGCTAACTAAAGAATAGGTTAAGGAATTCTGACTTCAGATCTTCCTCACGCTCCCACATAGCTTCACTTTCTAAATGATTTCTCCATTGCACTCTGCGGAAACGAACTGACTTACTACTGGTCTTGTGATCCGCAATATCCAAAATCTTAATCGGTTATTCTTTATAAGTCAAATCCTCTTACAACTCAATTGCCTCCAATGGTGTTTGCCCTGCTGGTACTTGCAGACACTTCTTAAGCTGAGAGACGAGACATGAAACACATCATGCACACATGCCAACGATCGAGGCAACTCTAACTGATAGGCAACCTTCCCTTGATGGCTCAAAATTTTTAATGGACCATCATATCTTGGTGCAATCTTTCCTTTAGCGTGAAAACTTTAACTCCTTTAAGATGGTTAACTTTAAGATACACAAAATCTTGTGGCTCAAAACTCAACTCCCATTGGTCATTATCAGCATAGCTTTTCTGCTTTGACTGAGCTACTTTCAGCCTTTATCTAATCATAGCAATCTGCTCTTCGTTGTCATTAAGAATATCTAGTTCAATGACAAGATGCTAACCTATCTCAATCCAATTCAACGGAGTACGATCGAAACAACTATACAAAGCTTCAAATGGTGACATCTGCAAACTTTCCTGATAATCATTGTTGTAACTGAACTCAGCATACAACGAACACTTATCCCAGGCTATAGCATAAGCTAAGCTACAAGCTCTCAACATATTGTCCAAAATTTGATTGACTCTTTTAGTCTGACCATCTACCTGTGAATGATACGCGATACTGAAATTCAATGAGTTCCCAGAGCTTCATGCAACTTATTCCAAAATCTCGAGGTAAATTAGGTACCTCTATGTGACACTATCTTCTTTGGCACTCCATGGAAGCACACAATCCTTGACATATATAAATATGCCAAACGATCTTCTGAATAAGTAGTCTTAATGATGAGGACATCACTCCTTCGGATGTGCACAACACGACTCTTCAAGATATACAAGGACCAATTACATGAGCACGCGCATGACAATTAAACCACCTGGTGAACTCATTCCTCTCTGTTCACGTTTTCTTGGATGGATTACTACTAAATTCTTGTGATGTTTTGTTGCTTAGGAATATGGGAGAAGCATCACAAGCTTACCTGGACGTCATCCCTCAAAGCCCAAGTCTACTTGGTCTCAAAGTCGAGCTCAAGTCGGACTCCAACTTCGGTTCGGAGCCTCAGGATGGCATGTCAATAAAACAACCATATCTGGGTCATACGAAGTCCAATGGGGGCGTTCTTGGACTCTAGGGACAAGCACACGATGAGAGCTTTTCAACGGAAGTGGTTTCATGTCCAAACTCCTTCTAGATCGACAAGAATCATCAAAACAATATGATGAACATAATCTGACAGGTACTACGACACCTCCACTTAGGCCCAAAGGCCTTGTACGACCTAGGGTTGCACGGCCAACCCCTTGGCCACCTCCCTTGCCCTCTCCCTCATACATATTCAATAGTCGTCGCTAGAATAGATGGGTTTTGCTTAGATTACAACTAGACACTTTGTCAGTTTTTCGCCGTTCATCGATATGTGGAACCCCAACTCATGTCCTTAATATAATTTCACAATTCAGATTGCATCTTCTATATTCTTGCTTGTGTTCTCGATTCGTATACAGGGATAAGCCTTCTTGGCAAGGTCAACCGTGTTTGTGCGTGGTTGATAACCAACGGAGCCGTGGTGTAGCGATTGCAGAGTTTCAATCAGTTCTGATTGGAATCCGGATCGTCAACGTCGAGTTCTCCACCAATCGAATTAGTACTACTTGTCGGAAGATCAGAAAACCGTTCCCATCAAGTGGTATCAGAGCCTCGGCTACCTGATAGGTAATTCTTGTATCCCCACTTTTATTTTGCCATCATCCTAGAGTCCAGAAAAATTGCCCCACAAAAAGTTCATCATCGATTCCCCTGTCCTACGACCCCTTGTGCCATTGCAATTTTCGTTTCAGTTTCGGTTTGTTGAATTTGTGTCCATCGTCGTCGTCTTTTTGCTGATGTAAGGTCGTGATCCTAGTTTCTGATGAGGACATCACTACTACGGATATGACCATATTTGGTTGTGCCAACTCCAACACGTCATCCATGGGCCAAGAAGAGAGAGAGAGATCAAATCCATCACATGCTGGAATCCAATTCGGCCTCCGGAGACAGCACCGACTTCAAATATGAATAACTTTTGCATACGGACTCCAATTTGGGAGATCTTGGACTTGATTGAAAGATTAAAATGAGATCTTTCCAATGGATCTAATCCCAACTCCAGATTCATTGTGGATCAGTCGGAATCATCAAAACAATACACTACAATACTGTTTTGGGCTGTTTCGGGCCTTGTAAGCATGTGGGGGCCCAAGCCCAAGTTGTGTGCGCCCCCCTTGGCTGCACACAACCCTAGGACGTCCCTCTCACGTCCATCCCTCTTATAAACTCAGTAGCCGTCGCTTCAGGCACTTGGGTTTTGTTTGATTAGTTTAGCCAAGTGCAAACTTTGCGTCTTCGAGTTGTGCTGGACAGCCATCTTGGCAAGACCTTCAATAGAACCCCACCTTGATTTTGCTTTCAATTCTTATTTGCAATTTCAGATTGCTTTTACTATTGTTCTTGCTTGTTCTTCGGTTGCTTGCAGGAATTGAACCTCGTGTTCAGGTTGATTGTGCCCACGGCAAGATCAATAACACTCCGGAGTTGGTTTAGCGATTGCTAAGGCGCATCGTCGTCGTACGTTGTAGTCGGATCGTTAAAATCGGTTCCTCCAAATCGATAGTTATCACTCTCATCGAAAGATCGGGACACAACTTCGCATCAGGTGGTATCAGAGCTTCAAGTTGCTCGGTGAGAGATTCTGTATCGTAGATTAGTTTTTGTTTTCTGTCCTAAATTGAAAATTACTCCACAAAAATTCAACCTTTAGATTCAATCTGGTATTTTAGTGAGTTTTGTTAGGTTTTGATCCATTAGAATCCTTGTTTTAGTTGCTGATCGTTTTTTCCTTCGCGTAGCTTTTCTTTCAATCTGTCCAGTACTTTGTTTTGTTCATAACTTCCGCATACGAGCTCGGATTCTATTGTTTTTGCACTTTCCTAAAACCTTGGAACGATCTCAACAGAAACCTAGTTGGGCATGGACACTAATTCTTGAGCGAAATCTCTTCAATCTGGATATCAAAGTTGTTGAAGCAAGTTGCACTTCCAATCCAGATCGGTTCGGTATTTTAATCATAATTCTCACGTCCGAACTCCGATTGGGAAGTTTTTATACTTTCCTGAATCCTTGAAGAGTCCTCTACAAAAACGTTTTTGGGTGTCCTTTGTGATTCGGAATCCTTCAAACCGAATTTGATTCGGATTCAGAATCAGTCCCGCGGGCTGAAATTGGGGGTATTCTGTGCTGTTCGGTTTCTGAGCCATAACTTTCACACCCGAGCTCTAAATTGCATGTTCTTGTACTCTTTTGAAAGCTGAGGACATAAGCTTCAATTTTTTCCATAGTGAACCGTCTAAATTCGGTAGTTTTGCAGCTTTAATCTATGTGACAAATCTGCTGCCCTAGAAACATTGAATTTGGGTATCTTGCTTCAATCCGTGTTCTAACTTTGTTCCTTTGAGTTGGTTGAGTCCAGTTGCATCCACAATCCATAAAACCCATAAAATATCAGTACACATACCTTTGGGAACCAATTCATCTTTTGCGAATACTTTGATCCCAATTGAGACTAGCTATTTGATATTGCTTAGGGCTGCTCTACTTTTACATAATCTTGATTTATCATATCATACTATCTTGTGACATCAAGTTAGGGATTCCAAAACTTTGCTCATACTTGTGTTGGCCGAAAGTCACCAAAAGAAAGAAGAGAGAAAGAAAGAGCCAAAAGGCCAAAAAAAAGAAAAAAAGGAAAGAAAACATAATAGTGGCCTGCAGCACTACATTGAGCGAAACCTTAATTTGTGTTTATTATTTTTCAGATTGTGCAATTGTATTAATTAGTGAGCAATCTTGTGCCCTTTTACTTTTTTTGAAGCAATTAGCTAGTGTCTCTCCATAACTTATGCAACACGAGCTTTGGTGCTAAAAATTTTCTTATTTAGCTCATTCCATTGGTTGCATTAAGTTACATCATCTTTCCATATGAGTTGCCTTGAAATTCGCTTATATCTTTAAGATCGGCAACTAGGACTTGTGAATTCTAGTTTGGGCCATTACTTAACATTACAATAACTAGAATTATCAGATTGTATAGGACAAAGTATAACCTACCTAGCTCCACATATTCTACGCTCATACGTTTGTTCGGTCCCTTGGCAATCGCTTTATCCAAGCTTGGGAGAACTTTTGATACCGCCAACGGCCGACAACTCCTGCAGCACGGTAAGAACTTGTAAGAGCTTTGGTTAAGGCTTGAGAGTTGAGCGACTTTTCTCCACTTCCTAGTAGTTGATAGGGAATTACATAAACGTCTTTCCCTTTTTGCTACTAACCATGTCAGGTGACAAGAGTTCAATACATCATTCTCCACGCACGAAGTGCAATGTACGACTCACTAATGAGCGAATGTCGCTGCAAGAAGACCGTCTCCGTTCCATCGAGACTGCTCAGGGAGTTGCTAACACTACCCTTACTACTATTTTGTCTAGACTTGATGATATGCTTGCAGCTGCTGCTCCTAGAACTTCCAGTCCTCATCTCCTAAGCAATAACAATGGTGTACTACGTGCACAACGAGTTCCCATTGCTGCCTCGGCTTCCCAGCATGGACCCACTGCCTCGGTCGCCCCACCACACATCGCCACGGGTTCATCAACTGATGATGAACAAGGTAAAATTAAGTTTGAATTGCCTACTTTTGGTGGAAAGTTCAATCGATCCTAATGCATATATTAATTGGGAGATAGCGGTAGACAAAGAATTTGCAAACTATGACTTATCTGAAAACCAAAAGATTAGTGCTGTAGTTCAAGTGTTAACGTCAGGTGCAATATATTGGTGGAAGCATATATCTAGACATGATAAAAAACCTAAAACTTGGAATGCCATGAAAAGACTTATGAGAAATTATTATGTTCCTGAATATGATGCTGAATATTTGCTTACTAAACTTCAACGCTTAAAACAAGGTTCTAAAACTGTTATAGAATACTTTGATGATTTGCAAAATTGTTTGTTGCGTTGTGGTTTACAAGAATGTGAAGAAGCTACTGAGCTTAGATTCATACGTGGACTTAATCATGAAATTCAGGATGTTCTTATTGGTGAAACAAATAGTTGTCTTTCAGAATTGATTAAATGTGCTTGTAGAGCTGAAAACATGCTTGCTGAATCTTTGAAAGAGCCTTTAGCTTCTTTTGAGGTGCCCATTTTTGCACCTTCTATTTTAGCTAACATTTTGCAGAAAAGTGAGCACCATCGTGAGAAAGATGAAGAAGAAAATGTGTAGAACGAGGAGATATTTGCTGCTCCATACGTATATGAAGAGTTGGAAATTGAAGTTGCACCTATAACAACTGAGAATGATTTAGAAGGTAATGTAAAATATATGGACTGTATACTTGGTGAAAATCATTTTGAGGAGATACAACTGTCCATGAATCATGTTATCGTAGAGCAACTATTAATGGAACCCATTGCTGATTTGCTTGCTATTCCAGGTGATAAAGAAGAGTTGTGTGATAATGCTTCACTTATATCCACACCACAACTAGTGAATGAACATGAAACGTATAAATTTGAACTAAACACTTGCGCTGAACATAAACATGTTATTCACATTACCAGTGAAGAAGATGAGCTTAAATTGATGACTTCTTTTAATACTTTAGGTTACATTGAATTTGATATTCTGTGTGATCTAGATAGTTTCAAGGAGAAGTTTTTTGTACATTCTGATTTGCCATGGTTATCGCGAAATATTTTTCATGTTGTTGGCAAATATAATGATAAAAGAGAGTACAAAGTGCATAGAGTATACATTTGTTTAGATCAGAAACCTCCACATCCTATGCAACAATGTGATCAATTTGATAATTCTAATATCATATCAAGTACCCCTACTGTCGATTATAATCTATATGATAGTTTTCAAGAAAGGCAGTGTTTGGGTGATTGTGATTCACAAGCCATTGATTTTATCACAAATGATATGCATGTCGCTTTGCTCTTTGTCGCGACTAACATTTTGCAGGAGAATGTGATGGAGTCGAGGTCGACTCCAATTCAAGAAAGGGAGAATGATGAGACCATGCTCGTCTTGGAAATGACCAACGCGATATCAGTTTGGCGACACTTCACGGCATCCTCTGCATCATCTACATCTACTAGGATGGCTTTCCTTCATGGAGAGGAGGAAGCATCTAAGAGTGCTAGCTTTCAACATGCCTTTATATGCTGGAAAGAAATATTGAGCTATGTGGATGATTTTCAGATGAGAATATTTTTTGTTGAGGAAAAGCTAAAAGCTGAGCATGAGTCGAGGACGATTCAAATTCAAGAAAGGGAGGATGATGAGGACATCACTATTACGGATATGACCACATTTGGTTGTGCTAACTCCAACACGTCATCCATGGGCCAAGAAGAGAGAGAGATCAAATCCATCACGTTCTGGAATCCAATTCGGCCTCCGGAGACAGCACCGACTTCAAATATGAATAACTTTTGCATACGGACTCGAATTTGGGAGATCTTGGACTTGGTTGAAAGATTAAAATGAGATCTTTCCAATGGATCTAATCCCAACTCCAGATTCATTGTGGATCAGTCGGAATCATCAAAACAATAAACTACAATACTGTTTTGGGCTGTTTCGGGCCTTGTAAGCGTGTGGGGGCCCAAGCCCAAGTTGTGTGCGCCCCCCTTGGCTGCACACAACCCTAGGACGTCCCTCTCACGTCCATCCCTCTTATAAACTCAGTAGCCGTCGCTTTAGACACTTGGGTTTTGTTTGATTAGTTTAGCCAAGTGCAAACTTTGCGTCTTCGAGTTGTGCTGGACTACCACCTTGTCAAGACCTTCAATAGAACCCCACCTTGATTTTGCTTTCAATTCTTATTTGCAATTTCAGATTGCTTTTACTATTGTTCTTGCTTGTTCTTCGGTTGCTTGCAGGAATTGAACCTCGTGTTCAGGTTGATCGTGCCCACGGCAAGATCAATAACACTCCAGAGTTGGTTTACCGATTGATAAGGCGCATCGTCGTCGTACGTTGTAGCCGGATCGTCAAACTCGGTTCCTCCAAATCGATAGTTATCACTCTCATCGAAAGATCGGGACACAACTTCGCATCAGTTTCTAGTGGTCTTTTCGGTTGCCCTAGTTCTTGCTTTGCACCGATAGTCATTCCACCACCGCCAATCCCAGAACCGATCTGAATTCTACTGGGTTTGCTCTTGCTGCCACTCTGCATTATATTTTTCTGCTTCGCACGCCCTAGATAGGTCGCGAACCGCCTTGTGTCAATTGCCCTGCACCGCTAGCCACCTTTGTTCACCCGCGATCCTATTTCTATTTTAGCCCTAATCGGAAGAAAGAAGTGAAGTCGCACGCAATTGTGAAGTGTTCAGTAAAACTGACATAACTTTTGCATACGAACTCTGATTTGGGCGTACTTTTTTTGTTTCGAAGAGGACGACGACACACCGAAAAATCCACCTCAAAATCGGCTTCTAAGACCGAGTTCTGGACCCCAGAAGTTTGATGTGTTGTTTTTACCGATTTTTCGGTCATTTGTTTAACGATCGCTCTCGTTCCAAAACGTGAGATTTTTGTTTTGCCTTTGAGTCAAAAGAAGGAAAAGTGAAAAAAAGTCAAGTGCAAAAAAAAAAGATGAAGAGCCACACTGAAAAAAACAAAAAAATCAGAGAGAAGAAAAGAAGCATAAAGAGGGAAAAAGAAAGAGATAATCAGAATTGCTTGCATCATTTGAGTCCTATGTGCTTTGATATATCCCTTGCTAGGTTGAGCTAGTTTTAGGAACACGTTTAGGCCAGCAATTATGACAAGTACGTTGGACGTTTATTCAGCTTGCTAATCTGATTTCGATAATGCTTATTCCTTGCTACTAAATATTGCTTTCCGAGCTCTACATACTTCTTATCAGTTTAGGTTCCACGCTCCAGTCACGGTATCACAACCAGCCACAGGTTGTACCACCGCTGTTTCGGTAAGAACATTTGTAAGAGCGTGGTAAGACGCTTGAGAGTGAGTGATTCTACCTTCCACCACCTAGTTAGTTGATAGGGATAATACTCTTGTGTTGTCTTTTGTCTTCTACTAACAATAACAGGTTCACAAGCCGAAGCTGTGGATGGAGAGGAGTGTATACCGAGAAACGAGTTTAACAACACGCTAAATGGGATCAATGCAAACATTGCAAAGATCGCTCGAGATAATGAGCATAGATTGGAGAGAATAGAGCGAAGCATTGCCAATTTGCTCACAAGGATGGAGAACTTTGAGAGACAGCCATCTCTCATTGGAGCTCGAAGAGAGGAGCTTGAAGAGTCTATCGCAGGAGATGAAGAGGACGGAGAAGACCGTGACGCCTTCGCTGCTCATGCCGCTGCACAGGATGTACGACAACAATGACGCCTGAATCACAACCGTCATGGTATGGGAGGTAATAATTTTAATCAGCGCAATGGTCGTGGATATGATGATCCTTTCTCTAAAGTCAAATTTACCATACCATCTTTTTCTGGTGCATATGATGCTGAAATTTATTTAGATTGGGAAATGACTGTTGAACAAAAATTTAACTCACATTTAGTTCCTGAAGTACATAGAGTCAGACAAGCTACTAGTGAGTTCAAAGATTTTGCTATTATGTGGTGGAACAAAGTAGTAAATTCTGGACTACAACCTGATACATGGGCTACATTAAAGCGAGCTATGCGTAATAGATTCATTCCTCCTTCTTATAAACGTGATTTACGTAAGAAATTGCAACGCTTAAATCAAGGTAATAAATCTGTAGAGTACTACCAAGAGTTACAAATAGGCATGTTGCGTTGTGAGGTATTTGAGGATGAAGAAGATAAGATGGCTCATTTTTATGGAGGCTTACGATGTGAAATTCAGGACAGTTGATTACAAAGAATATAATAATATCAATAGATAGTTTCAGCATGCTATGTTGGCAGAAAAAGAATTGCAGGGAAGACAACAAAGGTTAAGAAGCAACTTCGGCAGTGCATCTACACCAAAATCGACGCCGGGGCAAGCCAAATCAACCCTGTCTCCTACTAATCGGTCTACTGCCCCCTGCATGAGCAGGGCGCGTTCAGCAGCAGTACCACCACCGTCACGTGCACCCGAGGTGACTACATCTACTACTGTGCAGGCACCAACAAAGAGCTCTTCATCGGTTGCTTCCACGGGTCGTACGACTGGCATTGTGTGCCATCGTTGCATGGGAATGGGACATGTCATGGAGGATTTTCCAAGTCAGCGAGCATACATCGCCATGGAAGAAGGTGGGTACATTAGTGCTAGTGATGTTGAGGATAAATATGCTCTTGCAGCTAACCTTCCAGATAATGAAGATGACCATGAGACAGACGGTGATGGTGAGGAGATTTTAGGGACCGCTGCCACGAAGAATTATAGGACCATAATTGTGTAGCGAGTGTTGAGCGCTCAAGTGGAACAAGCGAAGAACCTACAATGCCATAATTTGTTTCAGATTTATTTCAACGTCCAAGACCGCCATGTTCGTGTGATAATTGATGGTGGAAGCTGTAATAACTTGGTGAGTTCAGATCTAGTCAAGAAACTTTGCTTGACCACACATGCACATCCTCATCCATACCATATTCAATGGTTCAACAATAGTGGTAAGGTGAAGGTAACACAAACTGCAAGAGTGCATTTTTCCAATTGAAATACCATGATTTTGCTAATTTTGATGTAGTGCCCATGCAAGCATGTTCACTTTTATTAGGTCATCCATGGGAATTTGATACTTGTAACATCCCAAAATTTGGCTTAATTAAGTTTTTATTGCTTAAATGTGCATGTATGACTTTCTGGAATTTATTTGGATTTTTCTGGATTTATTTGAATTAAATTCAAATCAGGTTTATTGCCTTTTATTCAAATCTATTTAAATTAATGCAAAGTTAAAATAAAGTTTTGCCAAAAATATTTTATTTGAGTCCAGAATGTCTCAAAGTATTTTTGAGATTTTTCTGGGATTTTTCCTGATATTATTTCTGCTTAAAACCGATTATTTGAATTACCAGAATTATTTTAAATGTTAAAATCCGGTAAAACCTGGGAATAGTGTCGGGCCGTAGCCCATCCCTGTTGCAGGCTGGCCCGCTCGCGCGGCCCGCCAGGCCCAACTTCTAGAAGTTTTGGCGTTGGCTGTTGGATCATCATCCGACGGCTGGGAGTGCGTGGGAAACCCTAGACTCACGGGCCGTTAGATCTTAGGATCGGCGTTGATTGAGCCACGTTGCAGCGAGGCTTGGCCGTTGATCTTGAATCGTAGGGTATCCGTTTGTCGTCTCCGTTTCGGACTCTTCCGCCGCGCCGCCGTGTCTCCGGTGGACTCGGAGTCCGTGTCCTTCGCCCGTACGCTCCTCCGTACGCCTATTTAAGGAACCGTCGGGTGTGTTGAGATCCTTGTCCCGCGCCGCATCAGAACCCCAAGACTTCGTCGTCCAGAGCTTGCCGGAGCGCCTCGTGAAGCGTCGTCGTCTTCCTCGCCGGCGGATTTCGTCTCAGGCGACGCCATTAGCAGCGGGAGAAGCTTCGGACCGTCGGATCATCGATCGACGTTTCAGATTCAACCGCGTGTTCTCGGTGAGCCATAAAACCTTCGTTAAACGCTGTCCGTTGGATCTAAAACCCGCGCTTGTGATCTTGCCGCGTATGCATCGGTCGGCAACCGTCCGATGGGATCTGAGTGCGCCAGATCACGCCGCCGCCCGCAACCAATCGGGAGCCGACGTGTGGCGGGCGCAGAGGCCGATGCGCCATGGACCGCGTCTGCGGTGAACCAACCCGACGCCGTGGACCGGGTCTATGCACCGGAGCCACGTGGCAAGCCCTGATTGGCTGGCGCCGGGGCTGACGTCACGCCGACGTCATGCTTGCGTCATAAATGTATTTTTCAATTGGAAAATAATCCGATTGGAAATTTTGTGTTGATGACGTC
The DNA here is from genome assembly GCA_036346275.1 of Otatea glauca. Lineage (NCBI taxonomy): Eukaryota > Viridiplantae > Streptophyta > Magnoliopsida > Poales > Poaceae > Otatea > Otatea glauca. Next base: position 23,303,745 of record CM070719.1, on the reverse strand, counting down.
ATCATGAGGTCACGCTGATGTCATTAATCGGTTTTTAGAATAAAAATAAATCTGTTAATTCCGAATTTCTGATTTTCTGATTTCAGTATTTATTTCAAACTTCAAAAGGCTATATCTTTTGCATCGTAACTCGGATTTGAGTGATTCCAGTTTCTAAAAATTTTTAAAATTGAGATCTATTTAATGGTGAATTTTATTTGATTTTTGGAGTTCATTTGCTCTCTGTTTTGGTATTTATTTGCTTTTCTTCTTCGGTACGCGTAGACGTTGAATTGTGCGACGCTTCGGAGGAATTTCCAGCAACTCAAGAGCAAGTTCCAGAACCAGATCAGGACCTATTCCAAGGCAAGTTGTGCTTTGATCATGTTGAACCCATGTTTATAAAATTGCTATGTCTGATTTACCCTATTGCATATATTTCAAATATACAACTGTTTTAAATTAGATTGGGTTTAGCTAATATGCCAGATTGATCTACACCCTACCTTGTCATTGTATGCCATGATCCATTGTCACCCTAGATTGGTTAAATATAGTTGGTTAATAATTATAATCAACATTGGAGGATTAGTTCGTATTAGTTGCTTAGCCTTGCCATGTCATCACATGTGTGAGAATCATTGATAATTAATCTTGATTAATGGAATATGGAACAATGTTATGAACTTGTGTGTCATATGGAATCACACGATGAGATTGAATTGTTGTGGCGAGTCATGTCACGCGACGATGTTGAATTGTTGATGGCACGTGGTGCTTGGTAATCAACTGGGTGATAATAATTTAGATTGGGGCAAGTGACAAGGGGCGAGGATGCCAAGGTGGGCCCAATGGGCAGAGGGTATGTGGAAGTCTTGCCTTGATCACAATAAGGACTTAACCTTGCAAGCCTTTGACCTGAGTCAATCATGCAACCACATGTCTGGTATAGGCCAGCCTAGCTGAGTAATTTGCAATGTCTTGATTTTGGTACTATCGTGGTCGGTGTGAGTTCCTGAGTTATGGTGTAATTCACATGGCGCAAGAGGGGGGCCCTGGTTATGGTTTTCAGACCCACCAGTGTTGAAACCTTAGCGGGTAGTATCCGGTTAAGCCAGAGCATTGTAAAGGCTTTGTTATAATCACACGCCTTGGTGGTGTTTGGTTGTATCACGTGGGTAAAGTGCATAACCTCTGCAGAGTGTGAAACTATTCGGATAGCCGTGCTCGCGGTATTGAGCAATGCTCGGGAATTACAGTTAAGGGTTAGCTTAATTAAAATGAAGAACTTGGATGGGATGGCGGAAGGCCATATGGAAGATGGAATTTGACTTAGGATTGGAACTCGGTTTACTTGAGAAATACTGAATTTATTTACTATTGATATTTGTTTTACAGTCTTTACAATCTATTTGCTGTATTCGTTCATAAATGCTGCTTATTGCAAAATAGCCATGATAGCCTATCCATTGGAATAAGCCTTGCATATAGATACATAGAATTGCATTCTGTGCACAACTTGTTGAGTGCTTAAGTACTCACCCTTGCCAAACAACAATAATCAACAGTTGAAGAATCTACACCTGTGTTGGAAGATGAAGTCCAGGGAGACACGAGTCATTAGGGTCCGAGCCTTGTCGGTTGCCTGTGGTGAACTGATGAGCTATCTACGTTTTCTACTTTCCGCTGCATAATTATTAGTTTATATTTCCAGTCTTGCCCTGCGTGGCTTAATAATGTAAGTTGGTCATAAGATCATACCTTTAGATATATCAATGAATGAACTATTATTCTATTATCATTGTGTATGATGTGATATGTACCAATGTTGAGCTGTGTGCACTAGCGTTGATCCTGGGACTAGTGCGGTAAACACAGTGGGTTCGAATCAGTGGATTCGGGTCCTTACAGAGGTGGTATCAGAGCATACTGACTGTATGTCTTGGCCCTAGATAGTGTGGAGGTGTCCTGTGTGAGTCCAAAATTATTTTCTAAAAGAAAATCTGAACTTGACTACTAAAACACTCTCAACTCATCTCATTCTCTACTTCTCGCCTTTGCTGAATTTACCCGTTTTACTTGCCGTTTCAGGTGGAGAACTTATTCAAAGTTCTTGTGAAGCAGATGCCGATCGTTCCGACCTTTGAGGAGTCAGCTGGTGGCTACGCCATGGAGTTGTGGAGAGTTCTTCAGATGCTGGGAGGCTTCTATCGTCCGCTTTATCGAGGAGGCAGCTGGTCAGTTAATGGTGTACACCGAGGGTTTATTTGCAAGCTGGTTATCTACGCTCGGGAGAACGAGGAAGCTAGCAGGCCAATCAACATCTCCGCTAGAAGATTCTCGTACGAGGTTGTCATTCAGGAGGTCGCTCGACTTGCTCTTCGCCGTGTCTGCCGCGACTACGCCGACGAGCTTCACGACTCAGTGTTCCGGCTTCACCCAGACGTTCAAGCGTGCCGACGCCGACGGATCGTGGAGGACGAGGTGGCCACTGCGGTACACCTTGCGGAGTTCACCCTTGCCCAGGACGATCATATGAGAGATACTACTCAGGAGTTGGAGACTGTGTACGAGGCACTCAGAGTAGCAGAGCAGGAGCTTGGGGTGACCCGTGCTTCAGCCATCGGGATGATCACTGAGCTGGGAGAGGCCCTAGAGGCGGTCGAGGACGAGTTGGAGCACGTGACTCGAGGAGTTCAGGAGCCAGTTGGAGAGTCCGAGGAGGATCCAGAGGAGCGAGATTGGGAGCCAGAGGAGAGTGTAGACATTGTTGTCGCAGAGGACCCAGTAGTAGGTCACTAGGATAGGTTCGCTCCTATGCCAGCTCACCCACCGGTGTATGCGCCGGGTCAGCCTCAGCCAGGGTGGCTGGATGAGTGAGTGTCAGCCTTGGAGCTGTGTTGAGACTCGAGTGTGAGTCGCGTCTTTAAGTTAGTCTTTATCTTTTTAGTTGACGTTAAGGTTTCGTGTTTAGTTTGCTTCTTTGTAATGCTGAGTGTGCAGTATGTGTTGCAAAGCTTGTAGGCTTAAATAAGCGGCCGTACCAAGAATAATAAAGGATTATTTCAGTTGGGTATAAACTATCTCCCCGCTTTAGAAATTCTTACTTCTTATCTATGCTACATCTACCTTCCCTAACCCAAGAGGCAATCATCAGATGGTGAATACTCGAGGGAACAACGGTGCTTCAGGAAGTGGACTGCGCCAGAATGACAATCCCAATAACGGAGGAAGCCCTCAACCACCACCAGTCGACATGCAGAATCTGGGAGCGTTTCTTGCTGCGCAGACTCAACTAATGCAGACTATGATGCAGCAGATGCAGCAGATGATCAACGCAGCAGCAACCAACAACAACCCTGCAGCTCAGAACAACCATGGTGGACCCCGACCTCACTCAAAGCTATCAGATTTTATGAGGACTAGGCCACCAACTTTTTCAGGGAATGTGAACCCTTTGGAAGCCGATGACTGGCTTCGGACAATTGAGAAGAAGCTGCACATCACTCAGTGTGAGGGCAATGAGAAGGTGCTCTACGCCTCTCATTAACTTGAAGGAACCGCCGCAGAATGGTGGGAGAATTATCGTGCGCCATGGAGCCCCACAAGAGATCACCTGGGAGGAGTTTACTAATGCTTTCCGCCAGTATCATGTCCCAGAGGGAATGATGGACCTTAAGAAGGAAGAGTTCAGGGCTTTGAAACAAGGAGGCCAACCAGTGGCCGAGTACCTGAACAAGTTTACTCAGTTAGCTCGCTTTGCCCCTGAAGACGTAGCGACAGATAAATAGGCAGTCTCGTTTCATGAAGGGACTGGATTCAGGACTGCAGGTGGGACTGATCACCCACAATTTTCCAGACTTTTAGGAACTAATCAATAAGGCCTTGATCCTAGAGGATAAGCGCAAAGAGCTGGGTGAGAACCGTAAGTGCTTAATGACTAATCAGGGTGGACGTCCAAACCATCTACGTTTGAGGATGTCACCACAACAATTTGCTAGGTTCCAACCGCCAGCCGTGAACAAGACATCAACCCCTGCACCTCGCCCTGCCAATCAGAACTTCCAGACACCAGCACAGGGCAACAATGCGCCAGGAGGCAATCAGCAGTCTGCAGTGAAGAGATGCTACACATGCAATGAGCCAAGGCACTTTTCTAATAGGTGTCCACAGAAGGGAGGCATCACGCCAGTTCGTTTCAACTTGGGAACAACACCTGCCAAGGCACCAACCTCAGGAGGAAATCGTGCGCCAGGTCAATCTGGAGCAACCCCGCAATCAACAGTGCGCGGAAGGATCAACCACATCACCGCGGATGGAGCTCAGGAGGCTACAGACGTCGTACTGGGTAAGTTTCTGGTCAACTCAGTACCTGCTATAGTTTTGTTTGATTCTGGAGCTTCGCATTCGTTCGTTTCTCAAAGTTTTGCAACCAAGAATGGATTTAAAGTGGTGAATCTTAAGTGTGTGTCTTAGTCCAAGCCCCGTGATCCGAGCTTAGATCTAGCCTTGGGTGTTTGGGAGCTAAGTTGCTTATGGATGGGATAGAATTTCTAGCTTAATCTTATCTTGATAGATGCACAATCCCTAGACGTCATCCTTGGAATGGATTGGCTATCTAAGCATAAGGTCGTTTTGGATTGTGGCCGAAGGATCGTAACTTTGGAAGGCCCTAGTGGCAAGAAAGTAGAATTTCTAGCAACCGCAGTTCGTGATGGGCAGTTAGTGGTCAACAGCGTGAAAGCCATCAGCATGGAAGATGTGCGAGAGTCGAGAATACCGGATGTGTTTCCGTAAGATTTGCCAGATCGCCACGGATCGCGATATCGAGTTTGTCATTGAATTAGCACCAGGGACAGCACCGATATCAAAGAGACCATATCGGATGCCTACCGACGAGTTAGTGGAAATGAAGAAAAAGATTGAGGAACTGCAAGAGAAAGGTTTCATTAGACCTAGTTCATCACCATGGGGAGCCCCGGTTTTGTTTGTTCGTAAAAAGGACGGAAGTCTTAGAATGTGCATCGATTATCGTGCACTGAATGAAGTAACGATCAAGAATAAGTATCCGCTGCCCGTGATCGATGACTTATTTGATCGATTAAGAGGAGCTGGAGTTTTTCCAAGATAGATCTTCGCTCGATACCATCGATTGAAGATCCGAGCGGAGGATGTGCCTAAGACTGTGTTTTCTACGCGATATGGACATTATGAGTTCACAGTCATGTCATTTGGATTGACGAATGCCCCTGCATATTTCATGAACATGATGAATAAGGTTTTCATGGAATATTTGGATAAGTTTGTTGTAGTCTTTATAGACGATATCTTGTTTTACTCGAAGACAGAGGAAGAGTATGCAGAACATCTGAGGATGGTTTTAGACAGGCTGCGAGAACATCAGCTATATGCTAAGTTTAGCAAGTGTGAATTTTGGAAGGAAAAGGTTGAATTTCTTGGTCATGTAATGACTACTAAAGGAGTTGCAGTTGACCCCAGCAAAGTGGATGCAGTGTTGCATTGGGAGCAACCGAAGTCTGTTACTCAGATCCGTAGTTTTCTGGGAATGGCGGGATATTACCGTCGGTTCATAGAAGGATTCTCGACAATTGCTAAACCCCTGACGCAGTTGTTGAAGAAGGAAAAGAAGTTTGCATGGACGCCAGAGTGCGAGAAAAGCTTTATGGAATTAAAGAAGCGTTTAACGACAGCCCCCGTATTAGTGTTACCAGATGTGCAGAATGGATTTGATATTTATTGCGATGCTTCAAAGCAAGGCTTGGGATGCGTGTTAATGCAAGAAGGCAAAGTCGTTGCTTATGCGCCGAGACGCTTAAGACCGCATGAAGTGAACTATCCAACGATGATTTGGAGTTAGCACCGTAGTGCATGCTTTAAAGATATGGCGCCATTATCTCATAGGAAATAGATGTGAGATATATACGCACCATAAGAGCTCAAATACATATTCACTCAAGCGATCTGAATATGAGACAATAAGGTGGCTAGAGCTAATTAAGGATTATAATGTGGGAATTCATTATCATCCCAGAAAGCCAATGTGGTAGCAGATGCTCGAGTCGAAGAGCCATAGCGCAAATACGCTAACAATGGAAGATCAACCGTAACTATGCAAGGAATTTCGTAAACTAAGGTTGGAAGTCATTCCAAGGAATGGTAATCAGATTGAAGTGAGGCCAACACCGAGGATCGATTAGTGAAGGCCGTAAAGATGACGATAAAATTTCTAAGATCAAGGCTAAAAGGAAGAAGGCCTAGCCGTAGATTTCACTGATGAGCAAGGAACCATGTTTTTCAAAGGCCGAATTTGCGTCGAATAAAAAGGGATCAAACAATTGATTCTTGAGGAAGCTCATGATTCTAAGTACTGATTCATCCAGAAGTGCTAAGATGTACCAGATTTGAAAGAGAGATTTTGGTGGCCTAATATGAAGCGTGAAGTAGCCGAGCATGTCGCTTATGTGACGATGTCGAGGGTAAAAGCCATGCATCAAAGACCACCGGTTTGTTGCGTAGTTGAAAATTCCGGAATGGAAGTGGGAGGAAATCGAATGGACTTTATCACCGGTTTACCTAAGACTCGAGAGGTTACGATTCTATTTGGGTTATTGTGGATCGCCTAACCAAGGTCGCCCATTTTATCCCAAGAAAGACCACTTACTCGGAGATCGCTTAGCGGAGTTGTACATGTCAAGGATTGTATGCTTGCATGGAGTGCCCAAGAAGATTGTGTCTGATGAGGTACCCAATTTACCTCAAGGTTTTGGAACAAGTTGCATGAAGAAATGGGGACTCGTCTCAATTTTAGTACAAAGATATCACCCGCAGCATGATGGTCGACCGAAAGAGTAAATCAGATTTTAGAGGATATGTTGAGAGCTTGTGCTTTAGCTTATGCTACATCTTGGGATAAAAGTTTGCCATATGCGTAATTCAGCCATAATAACAGCTATAAAGCTAGCCTGCAGATGTCACCATTTGAGGCGTTGTATGGACGTGCTTGTCGACTGTTAAATTGAATAAAACAGAGAGCGCTTGGTTTTGGGCCGATATCCTCGAGGAAGCCGAAAGTCAAGTCGCAATGATCGAGAAAGGTTGAAGATAGCACACCAAGACAGAAAAGCTACGCAGATAACCGTCGTCGAGATTTGAGTTTTGAACCGTAAGATCATGTGTATCTCGTGGTTACCCTCTTAAGGGCGTTAAAAGATTTCACGTTAAAGGAAGCTCGCGCCAAGATATGTCGGTCCGTTCAAGATTTTGAGCCGTCGAGGAGTGGTAGCGTATCAGTTAGAGTTGCCTCAGTCATTGGCAGGAGTGCATGATGTATTCCATGTGTCGCAGCTTAAGAAGTGTCTCAGAGTGCCAACAGAGCAAACCCCGTTGGATGCAATAGAGCTGCAAGAAGATTTGACTTACAAAGAGCAACCGGTCAGAATTTTGGATGTTATGGAGCGCAAGACCAGAAACAAGTCTATTCGCTTTTGATGAGTTCAGTGGAGCAATCATTCCGAAAGTGAAGCCACTTGGGAGCGAGAAGAAGATTTGAAGTCAGAATTTCCGAACCTATTATCTAGTTAGCCCTGAATCTCGGGTCGAGATTCTGTTAAGGGGGGGAGGTTTGTAACATCCCAAAATTTGGCTTAATTAAGTTTTTATTGCTTAAATGTGCATGTATGACTTTCTGGAATTTATTTGGATTTTTCTGGATTTATTTGAATTAAATTCAAATCAGGTTTATTGCCTTTTATTCAAATCTATTTAAATTAATGCAAAGTTAAAATAAAGTTTTGCCAAAAATATTTTATTTGAGTCCAGAATGTCTCAAAGTATTTTTGAGATTTTTCTGGGATTTTTCCTGATATTATTTCTGCTTAAAACCAATTATTTGAATTATCAGAATTATTTTAAATGTTAAAATCCGGTAAAACCTAGGAATAGTGTCGGGCCGTAGCCCATCCCTGTTGCAGGCCGGCCCGCTCGCGCGGCCCGCCAGGCCCAACTTCTAGAAGTTTTGGCGTTGGCTGTTGGATCATCATCCGACGGCTGGGAGTGCGTGGGAAACCCTAGACTCACGGGCCGTTAGATCTTAGGATCGGCGTTGATTGAGCCACGTTGCAGCGAGGCTTGGCCGTTGATCTTGAATCGTAGGGTATCCGTTTGTCGTCTCCGTTTCGGACTCTTCCGCCGCGCCGCCGTGTCTCCGGTGGACTCGGAGTCCGTGTCCTTCGCCCGTACGCTCCTCCGTACGCCTATTTAAGGAACCGTCGGGTGCGTTGAGATCCTTGTCCCGCGCCGCATCAGAACCCCAAGACTTCGTCGTCCAGAGCTTGCCGGAGTGCCTCGTGAAGCGTCGTCGTCTTCCTCGCCGCGATTTCGCCTCAGCGACGCCATTAGCAATGGAGAAGCTTGGACCGTCGGATCATCGATCGACGCTTTTGATTCAGCCGCGTGTTCTCGGTGAGCCGAAACCTTCGTTAATCGCTGTCCGTTGGATCTAAAACCGCGCTTGTGATCTTGCGCGATGCATCGATCGGCAACCGTCCGATGGGATCTCGAGCGCCAGATCACGCCGCGCCGCAACCAATCGGGAGCCGACGTGGCGGGCGCAGAGGCCGATGCGCCATGGACCGCGTCTGCGGTGAACCAACCCGACGCCGTGGACCGGGTCTATGCACCGGAGCCACGTGGCAAGCCCTGATTGGCTGGCGCTGGGGCTGACGTCACACCGACGTCATGCTTGCGTCATAAATGTATTTTTCAATTGGAAAATAATCCGATTGGAAATTCTGTGTTGATGACGTCATCATGAGGTCACGCTGACGTCATTAATCGGTTTTTAGAATAAAAATAAATCTGTTAATTCCGAATTTCTGATTTTCTGATTTCAGTATTTATTTCAAACTTGAAAAGGCTATATCTTTTGCATCGTAACTCGGATTTGAGTGATTCCAGTTTCTAAAAATTTGTAAAATTGAGATCTATTTAATGGTGAATTTTATTTGATTTTTGGAGTTCATTTGCTCTCTGTTTTGGTATTTATTTGCTTTTCTTCTTGACGCAGCGAGACGTTGAATTGTGCGACGCTTCGGAGGAATTTCCAGCAACTCAAGAGCAAGTTCCAGAACCAGATCAGGACCTATTCCAAGGCAAGTTGTGCTTTGATCATGTTGAACCCATGTTTATAAAATTGCTATGTCTGATTTACCCTATTGCATATATTTCAAATATACAACTGTTTTAAATTAGATTGGGTTTAGCAAATATGCCAGATTGATCTACACCCTACCTTGTCATTGTATGCCATGATCCATTGTCACCCTAGATTGGTTAAATATAGTTGGTTAATAATTATAATCAACATTGGAGGATTAGTTCGTATTAGTTGCTTAGCCTTGCCATGTCATCACATGTGTCAGAATCATTGATAATTAATCTTGATTAATGGAATATGGAACAATGTTATGAACTTGTGTGTCATGTGGAATCACACGATGAGATTGAGTTGTTGTGGCGAGTCATGTCACACGACGATGTTGAATTGTTGATGGCACGTGGTGCTTGGTAATCAACTGGGTGATAATAATTTAGATTGGGGCAAGTGACAAGGGGCGAGGATGCCAAGGTGGGCCCAATGGGCAGAGGGTATGTGGAAGTCTTGCCTTGATCACAATAAGGACTTTACCTTGCAAGCCTTTGACCTGAGTCAATCATGCAACCACATGTCTGGTATGGGCCAGCCTAGCTGAGTAATTTGCAATGTCTTGATTTTGGTACTATCGTGGTCGATGTGAGTTCCCGAGTTATGGTGTAATTCACATGGCGCAAGAGGGGGGCCCTGGTTATGGTTTTCACACCCACCAGTGTTGAAACCTTAGCGGGTAGTATCCGGTTATGCCAGAGCATTGTAAAGGCTTTGTTATAATCACTCGCCTTGGTGGTGTTTGGTTGTATCACGTGGGTAAAGTGCATAACCTTTGCAGAGTGTGAAACTATTCGGATAGCCGTGCTCGCGGTATTGAGCAATGCTCGGGAATTACAGTTAAGGGTTAGCTTAATTAAAATGAACAACTTGGTTGGGATGGCGGAAGGCCATATGGAAGATGGAATTTGACTTAGGATTGGAACTCGGTTTACTTGAGAAATACTGAATTTATTTACTATTGATATTTGTTTTACAGTCTTTACAATCTATTTACTGTATTCGTTCATAAATGCTGCTTATTGCAAAATAGCCATGATAGCCTATCCATTGGAATAAGCCTTGCATATAGATACATAGAATTGCATTCTGTGCACAACTTGTTGAGTGCTTAAGTACTCACCCTTGCCAAACAACAATAATCAACAGTTGAAGAATCTACACCTGTGTTGGAAGATGAAGTCCAGGGAGACACGAGTCATTAGGGTCCGAGCCTTGTCGGTTGCCTGTGGTGAACTGATGAGCTATCTACGTTTTCTACTTTCCGCTGCATAATTATTAGTTTATATTTCCAGTCTTGCCCTGCGTGGCTTAATAATGTAAGTTGGTCATAAGATCATACCTTTAGATATATCAATGAATGAACTATTATTCTATTATCGTTGTGTATGATGTGATATGTACCAATGTTGAGCTGTGTGCACTAGCGTTGATCCTGGGACTAGTGCGGTAAACACAGTGGGTTCGAATCAGTGGATTCGGGTCCTTACAATACTGATGCAAGTCATAATGGTAGAAGTAATAAATACACTCTTATGCACAAAGGAAAGAAAATCACTTTGCTTCCTATGACACCTACTGAAATTGTGCAATGTGATAAAGAGAGAGCTCAAAATGAGAATAAAAAGAGTGTATCAAAATCTGAAAATCAGCAAGTAGCTAAGAACATTTTCCTATCTAAGAAAGACAAGAAAGCACCTAGTTCTAAGTCCAAGGGAATTACATTGAAAGGTAGTGTTATACTTGCTACAAAATCTGATCTTGCTACAATTACTGAGAATGAGCTGCCATGCTATGCTTTGATATGCAAAGAAGCTTTAGTTTCACTTGAGGATATATCTAGCTCTTTGCCTTCTTCTGTTTCTAACCTTTTGCAGGAGTACATACATGTCTTTCCAGTTGAGATACCCCCGGGATTACCACCTATTTGAGGGATTGAGCATCAAAATTGATTTGATCCCGGGAGCGACCTTGCCAAACCGTGCTGCATATAGAACCAACCCGGAGGAGACTAAGGAAATTCAGCGATAAGTCCAAGACCTTTTGGACCGTGGGTACGTATGGGAAAGCCCTAGTCCTTGTGCTATTCCCGTGATCTTGGTTCCTAAGAAAGACGGTAATTGGCGTATGTGTGTTGATTGTAGAGCCATCAATAATATTACCATAAGATATCGTCATCCTATCCCTAGGCTAGATGACATGCTTGATGAGTTGAGTGGTTCTATAATTTTCACTAAAATTGACTTCCGAAGTGGATACCACCAGATTAGAATGATACTTGGAGATGAATGGAAGATTGCATTTAAAACTAAGTTTGGCTTGTATGAGTGGTTAGTGGTGCCTTTTGGGTTAACTAATGTGAACCATTCGCATTTTTCCCAAATTAATCATAGCTTAATTTGAATTTTTCTTTATGTAAAACATTAAATTTAATTTGAATTTATTTGCTTCTATTTGAGTTTCTAGAAATTCTTAATTCAAAAAATGTTTTTATTTTAAAATTCCTCTCGGGTCGGATCTACCTGGCATGTTCCTATTTTTGTTGCCTGGCCCGCTTCGCAGCCCACCTCGGTGTGGCTTGCCTTCACTCTGCTCAGCTTGCCCTGCATGCTCATGCCACCGCTGTCAAAAACCCTAACCCTAACTGCTTGGAGTCTGGATTCCATGCGCCGCGCTGCCTCTCGGTTTTCGGATAAAGCACGCCTCCCAAGGGGTTTAAATGTTGTGTCGACCCCCATCCGAGCTTCTCTGTCTTCTGCCGCCCCATCTGGTACCGCCTGAGAGCTCGCCGTTGTCTCATGCGACCTCGCCGAAGTTCCGCCGCCGCCCGAAGCTCTTCTTTCCTGTCGTTTGGTTGCACCGATGCGTCTTTGCCGCAGCCGCGTGTCTCTTCGTGTTGCCCGCGACTCCCTCTTCTAGATCCGTGCCAACCCACGCCCGATCTATCCCCTGTACGCCGTTTGTTGCATCATCTTCTCTGTTGCCGGCGGGTAGCGCTACCGCTCTCGCCATCGTTCTTCGTTGCGGAGCCCGGACTGTTTGATCGGTGGCAAGTGCCCCAGATCTCGCCACATCGGTGCCAACCGCAGCCATGGTTCTCTACTGTTCAATTAAACGGAGTCACTGGATACGTGACCCGTGGCAAGCCCATGTCAGCCACCACCTCAGCCGTCGCGTTAGCCCAATCGCCCACATGTCCATCTGCGTCAGCGTTTGCGTGTCTCCTGGTCATCGTAGACACATCATCCATAGACCCAGTCCACCAAATTCCAGATGACGTCAGCATGACACAACAAATATGTTTTTATTTAGAAAAATAAATCAGAAAATTCGATTTTTCTCTTTTTCAGCCTTTTTCTCTGAATTTAATCTTTCGGAGGCCCGTTCTCTGTCATACGAACTCCGATTGAGGTGATTCAAATTTCTAACTTTTTCTAAAATCAAGATCTACATTCTAGAGACATTTATTTTCAATTTTGATTTTGTTTGAGTCTCTGTTTATTATTTATTTGTATTCGTTGCTTTCTTTTTCCCGGTAGACGCTAATTCCAAGGGAGCGAACGAAAAATTTGAAGATCAAGACTTAGCAATAGATCAGCAAGGCAAGTCGTAATCTTTGATCATGTTGAACCTATGTTTGCAAAAGTACTTTGTTTTATACAATTGCATACTAGTTGTGTATCAATGATTAATTGCTGGGAATAGCTATATACCTAGTCACCTTGATTATTGGAATACCATGTATCCATTGTTAACCCTAGGTTGGGCCATTATTAGTTGGACACGATCATATTACCAACATTGGGTTATCATAGCAATGCTTAGATCTGCTTAGATATATGATGTGATTCATATCACATGTGAATTAATGTTAATCTTGACTTAATGAGATATTGAATTGTGGCCGGTAGCCACTGTTGTAAAATTTGTTATACCATGGCAGGGTGTGCCATTGGCCTTGGTTAAACAAGATTGTTTTCCCCTTGGGCGAGTAATCGTGCAGTAAAAGGGGTGCTGATAGTACATTTGGGATGTGGATGTCTTGTTTGAGACAATTTAAGGACTTAATCTTGTGCACCATTAAACTGGACCTGACCGTACAACCATATGTCTGGTATGGGACAGACCTAGGTGATTAATTTGCCATGTCTAGCCTTGAGTACTGCCAATTGGTGGTGTGGGTTCCGGGATATATGGGTTGATTCACATGGCTCAACAGAGGGCCCTGAGGGGCGAAATCTTAGCGGGTAGTACCGAGTTTAGATATAGCATTTAAAGGCTTTGTCATGATCTCTCTGCGGCACACCAAAGGAAGTGTGCTAATGACGTTGCACAAGGAGATGATCATTTCTTGTGGGTAAAGCAGTATAACTTCTGCAAAGTGTAAAACTATTTGAATAGTCGTGTCCGCTGTTGTGGACATGCCCAGAAATTTCACATGAGGTATAGAATGTTTAAGAAATGTTGGAAGGTGGAATTGTTGGGATGTGAACAGGGAGCTCACTGATGTTTATTTGTCTAATGTTAACGCTGATGAATTTAGTGGTTTGATAATTATTTTAGATGGTGTAGGATGATGCCTCACCATTCTGTTCATGTTGTCTACCATTGATTTACCAGTTAATTATTATCTTTTCATAAATATGCTTTCAGTCTATTTACTATATTCCAATTCAAGTTATTGCTTTCTGCAAAAGAACCATATGACTATTCTTTGGCAAGCCTTGCATGAATATATTGCATCATTTCCCTATGGCTTGCTAAGTACTTTTTGTACTCACAGCTTTACGCCTTTGTTGATCAGATGGTGAGGAAGGACCAGAAAATACAGAGTTCTATGAGGAGTATTATCAAGACTACGTGGATTAGGAAGGCGTTCCCGAGACGATTGCCTGTGTCATGTTGAATGACCCAAGTTATTTTATTTCTACTGTAATAGTTTATTTGTTTCTTAAGCCCTTAAGGCATAGTGGTGTAAACATTGACCATAAGGTCCATTTCTTTATTTAATAATAATTTGCTACTTTCTTAGTTAATTCGTTGTATAGAATGGTATTTCATCTATGTTGCCACTGTGTACACTACCGTGATCCTAGACTAGTGTAGTATCCACAAAGGGTTTCGGATTCATAAATCCGGGTCCCGACAATTTCCTCCCACTTCCACTCAAGAATCTTTAATGGCTGTAGCAAACCAGAAGGTCTTTGATGCGTTGCCTTTACTCTCTGACATACATAACACAAATCAACTTGTTCGGCAACTTTACACTTCATATTAGGCCACCAAAACCTTTCCTTAAGATCTTAATACATCTTAGCACTTCCTGGATGAATTGAAAACTTCAAATCATGAGCTTCTTCAATAATTAACTACTTAAGCTTCTTACGATTAGGTACAAAAATTCAACTCTTAAACCATATTATACCTTGAACATTCAAAATGAAACCCTTGGCTTTGCCTTCATCCATCTTAGACATAATTCTTTTGACCTTATCATCTTTCTGACCTTATCTGATCTGTTCCTCTAAAGTCAGCTTTACTTCCACAGTAGCTAGGAATCCTTTTGAAACCACTTCCAACTTCAGCTTTTGAAATTCCTTGCATAGCTTAGACTGACTCTCCTGAATTAGTATATTAGCACTATGTCTCTTTCGACATAAGGCATCAACCACCACATTAGCTTTTTCAGAATGATAGTGAATTTCCACGTTATAATCCTTTATTAACTCCAACCATCTTCTCTATCTCATATTGAGATATGATTGAGTAAAGATATGCATTAAACTCTTATAGTCCATATATATCTTACATCTATTTTCGATGAGATAATGACGCCACAACTTCAAAGCATTCACTACGGCCGCTAACTGCAAATCATGCATCGAGTAATTATCCTCATGCAGTCTCAACTACCTTGACGCATATGTAACAACTTTGCCTTTTTGCATCAATACGCACCCAAGTCCTTGTCTGGAGACATCATAGTAAATATGAAAACTACTCTGAACATCTGGCAACACTAATACTGGTGCTGTCGTTAGACACTTATTCAATTCTTGAAAACTTTTCTCGCACTATGACTTCCATGCAAACTTATTTTCCCTTTTCAACAACTGCGTAAGTGGGCTAGAAATTATTGAAAATCTTTCGATAAATTGACGGTAATATCCTGCCATTCCCAGAAAACCATGAATATGGGTGACTGACTTCAGTTGCTCCCAATACAACACTGCTTCCACTTTGCTTGGGTCGACAACAACTCCTTTCGCAGTTATAATATGACCTAGGAACTCAACTTCCTTTTTTCAAAAATCAAACTTGCTAAATTTAGCATATAGCTGTTGCTCTCTAAGCTTCTTAAGAACCAATCTCAAATGTTTTGCATGCTCTTTCTCCAACTTGGAGTATACTAGAATGTCATCTATGAACACGATAACAAACTTGTCCAAATATTTTATGAAAACCTTATTCATCATGTTCATGAAATATGTAGGAGCATTGGTCAATCCAAAAGACATAACTGTAAACTCATACTGTCCACATCGTATAAAGTACGCAATCTTAGAGACATCCTCCGTATGAATCTTCAATTGATGGTATCCATATCGAAGATCTATCTTGAAGAAAACTTCAGCTCCACTTAACTGTTCAAACAAATCATCGATCCTAGGCAGCAGATACTTATTCTTAATTGTGTCCTCATTAAGCGCGCGATAATCAATACACATCCTTAAGCTTCTATCTTTCTTCCTGATAAACAAAATAGTTACTCCCCACAGAGATGAACTTGGTGTCACAAAACCTTTTTCTAGCAGCTCTTCTATCTGCTTCTTCATTTCTGCCAACTCATCGGTAGGCATCCAATAATGCCTCTTTGCTATTGGTGCTATACCCGGCATTAATTCAGTAACAAATTTGATATCCCGATCTTGCGGCATACCAGAAAATCCTTAAGAAAAACATCTGGGTACTCACTAACAACTGGCACATCCTCCATAGCAACTTTCACACTATTAACCTTCAACTGACTATCAAGAACTGCGGTCACATGAAATTCCACTTTCTCGCCTTTTAGGCTTTCAACTGATACCACTCTTCGACCACAGTACAAAATAGAGTTATACTTGGTCAACCAATCTATTCCAAGGATGACATCTAGGGTCAAGGTATCCCATATGATAAGATTCACTAAGAACTATATTCCATCAATAAGCTACTTAACTCCCAACATCCTAGGTTAGATCTGAGTTCTGATCTAGGGGATTGGACTAATAGCATGCACTTAAGATTCATAACATCCAACCCATTCCTAACAGCAAAAGCTCGAGAGAAAAAAAAGAATGCGAAACTCTAGAATCAAATAAAACTGTTGTAGGTATTGAGTTAACTAGGAATTTACCCAGTACGACGTCCAATGTATCCTGAGCTCCATCAGCTGTGATGTAGTTGACTCGATCTCTCACTATTGCCTGGGTGTAGCTCCAACTTGATTTGATCCCTAGTTCGCTCCTGGTGTAGGCGCCTTTGCAGGTGTAAATTCAAGATTGAAGTAAACAGGTGTAATACCTTGTGAGACCCCATCCAAAAGAACAGAAATCTCCATGTGATTACTGTACTAGTCCCATGATCAGTGGCTAGCACTCACATGTTTACAACATCAATATCACTACCATACACCCATTATAATAATACTTGGAACAAAAGATAATTATATAGAGGTCCTTACATAACATTAGAGCACAGCGAAAAGTAAGACATAAAGAGCCAAAAGCCTCATAGAGTGCCCATCCAACCCACAAGCATCTGACAAGGTAACCCTAGAAGAAATCATCATCGAAAACCCCGAGGCCTGCCTGGCAATACACATCGTCTGACATATCGAGGGCTTCATCTTCTGAGACAGTAGGTGTCAAGTTTGAGTACATTGGTACTCAGCAAAACTTGTAGTGTTTCACAAATGCAATTAAATAAATATGCAGGCTAAGGAGAAAAATCAAGCTCTAGGTTATTTTGCAGGTGCATTAAAAAGGAAACATATAATTATGCTAGATTGCAAACCGTAGTTTATAAACTGCTGAAAGTTTTAACAAGCATACACAAATATTCATATCCCACAATACAGCCTACCCGACTGCATGGCCCACAATGTCGATCCTTTGACATAAAATGATGGTTGCCAAAGTAATTTCCAAACCAAACCCCTTTTTATAACATCCCAAAATTTCACATTGGAATGACTTCACCAAGTGCCCATGACCGCGGGCGTGGCTAATCGATTAGATTTTACACTCTGTAGAGGTGTACAGCTTTACCCACAAGGAATGATCAACCTCTTTTGCCAGGCCAATTGACACACTTCCTTTGGTGTGTCGGCAAGGAGATCATACATAACCGTTACATTACGTAGACATGGCTTCGAACCAGCCCGGGACATTAACCCTCGCCATAGAAACAGAAACACACACCCAAGACGTGGTTCCTTTCACGTAACCTCCAACACACCATTTCTATTCATGGCAAGGCGTACACCGTTTCACGGGTATGCATTTACCCACACCGAGGTGTGGAAGCCCCTCACAAGCAGACCTGTCCGGAATGCTTCCGCCAGCTCCTGCCTACCAATGTGCAAAGCCATATCTAAATAACTTAATAGGCTATGTCTGTCCCATACCAGTCCTCGTGGTTGCACGGAATTCTTGGATAAATAGCGTCCCATTGCTCGGTCCTTAATCTGACACGGGCGATACTCCACCCTACACTACGTGCAATTCCCTCTGCACAGCCGGCTATTGCCATTTATTTAAACAGTTTGAAATAATTGAGTTCATATTAGAGCATGGCTAAGCAGAAATATTACACTAGCGATCATACCCAAAATAACATTAATTATGTCTAGTTCACACTAGGGGTTACAAGGTTCACAAGTTCATACAGATTAAGGAAAAACCATAATTCACAGGGTTAACTGCAGTTCTACCCAACATAGCATTTTTATGGAGAATTACTCGGATGCCTAATACATTGACAAAAACAACATATGGTAGGTAAATTATCGGGCTCAACATGCTCAAGGAGGTTCTTGCCGTGTTGCTCGCTATCTGGCTCGAAGTCTGGATCTGCGACTGGTTCGACTTCTTCCTTAGGGATGTCGGTGTCTACACTTAGCGTAGAAAAGAGAATAGTAACAATCAATAAATTCGAAAAGAAAGTCAAAAAGAAAACAGACAACAAAATAACTAGAAGTCTAATCCAAAGAACAGGAGGCTTCTTTTATAAAATTTATGTTTGCAATTTACGAATTATAGATGCTAAAATTGGTTAAGATTATAATGATATGATCAACCTTAACATAAAGCAGTATTACCTTTATTTAGGATTCAAATGCAAAGCAGCATTTCATTAAACTTCTAGATATATAAAAGCTTGATTTTTACTTTTTCATATCCATATATGCACATGAGTGAGTATACTTATATCTTAACCAAACCTTATGAGTATTACTTGACAATTAGCTCTAAGATATGATTTGAAATAATCTTTGAAACTGTAAAGCCTAAACTAATGTATTAGTTTTCAAATATAAGGTTGCTCATTTTTATCTTATTTAGTGGAACCCATATTTACTAGTGCATTTATGTATTGGATATGATTACTATTAGAAAATGAAGCAAATCAATTTGAAGCCTAACTATTTTACATTTCTGAACTCCTTTCAGCATGAGTATTCAACCAAAATTTATTTCATTTTATTTAGACTTTATTTGCAAAGATTGTGTATATGGCATATTACTAACCCATTCTTGTATTCTTGTTTTTTTGAAATTCCCCAATAAACATTTTTGAAATATTTTTCCATATTATGAACCTAAAGGTTTTAGATGATTTTAGAAAAAAATTTGCAAATTTTGGAGCTATATTTTGGAAATTATGACCACTTCCATGGGGTCGGTTTTTGAAAAACAATTCAAATTGGAAAATACATTTTCACTAACTGGGAAACACCCTGGCTACTGCGCACGCTGGCTCTTTTTGAATTGGCCCGCAGTCACTAACAGCCCGGGACCACGGGTCAGCGACTGCACGGTGCGGCTAGCGACTGACAGCGGCGGCCCGCTTCTCAGCACGCACACACATGCTCGCAAGAGAGTGGCTGATGCATGGGCCTTTGACTCAGAGGCTTCCAAGCCAGGACCATGGGTCAGCAACTCCCGCACGGAGCGACTGACATTCGGGTCCCATTACCCAGTGTCACGAAGTAGAGAGCTTTGGTATTTGGCTCGCCGCTTGCGAATTAACTCCGGCGCGGCGGAATGGGTAGCGCCACGAGTATCAACACACCCGTGCGCACCTAGGGACGGTACCCATTCGCCAGGAGGTGGTCGGGAAGGTGGTCGCCACCGCGGAGGTGCGGCGACCACCATGGCTATGCGAGCGAAAGCTCACCAGCGCCACTTTTCCACTGGGAAAGGACTCCTAGAGCATTAGTGGGTACTAGGGGTCTCATCTCACCTATTGGTGCGGTTGAAGGTACATTGGAATTGGCTGCCAATGGTCGCCGACCGGGAAGAAGAAAGGCGGCGATGGAAATGTCCTGCAGATAGAACCAAACGAAAACAAGGAGTGATCAGTACTCTATGAGATGTGGCGAAGCTATAAGACAAGGAAATTCTAAGGATTGATGCCTATTCTGCTTGTTCCACCGATTTTCCCCTTTCGGGTTCTTGCGGCAGAACGAAGGGTGAAGCTTCAGTTGAGGCGCTGGATTTAGATGGAACTCAGAAGAGTAGATGGAGTCTCAATGGCGATGCAAGGATGTATTTATAGCCCGGCTTGAGGCGGTCTCGCCACTGCTTGAACGCACGCGCGGCGATCAGCTCCTCTCCGCACAGCAACGGCGAGGTGGCGCGGGAGAGGCCAAGGACAACCGTGAGGCTTCCAAGACCGAACGTGTCCACGATGCAGTGGAGGTAGCTCAGCTCGCACAGAGGGGCGGTGAATCGGGGCGGTCGGCAGATGAGACCGGGCGAGCACACGCGCGAGACTCCGGTCAAGAGGAAGGGGACAGTGAGGAAGGGAGTCTAACAGGTGGGTCCAGGGTCCACCAGGTAGTGAGAGCAGCACCTCGCCGTTACCTCCAACGAACGGGGTTAGTACTGCAGCTGGCCCCACTTGTCAGCGAGAGAAAACGGTCACAGAGAGAAATCCAGCTCGGACAACTCATGACCTAAATTTATTTGGCTATTAAACCCCGGAGAAATTTTTCCAAACTTTTTGACTTGGGTCCCCAGATAAGGCTTGACTACTTGTAAAAATCCCGGGTTAAAACATTTTACCAAAGAATTATAAATATTCTGACAACAGTGATTGGTATAAAATCTCCCCTCTGAATTTATTTCATTTAAAGGTCTTATTCTTGTCAAATATTTTTTTTTTTAAATTTCAGGGCTTTATTTGAGCTGAAAATTATTCCATAAAAATTTTAAGTCGATATATTGTGTATTTATTTTCTAAAAATTCTAACATTCTGATTTTTAGATTTTCGGAGTTTCGGTTTTTGACTTTTTAAAAGCCTCAGCACATTATTAATTTCTGATATTTTTACCAGGGGTTAATAACGCATTGAGGACATTCTGGTAAATTTTTCATCTTCAGACAAGCTTCGAAACTTCTAGGTTAATTCTAACTGTCACTGTTGTTAGTCAAAAGGTTATCTTTTCATTTATCTCCTCACATTTCTGTGCACAAAATATTATGTGCTGGCTGGAATGACCCATATGCACGCTTGGGATTTTTATTACCATCTTTTCAAAATTTTACTTTTACCTTTTTTATCTTTCTACCATTATCCATTCATTATTTCTCTTTATTTGATTTTTCTCACAACACATAAATCCAAGAAAATCCAAATAAAAACCAAAATGCCAAGAAAACTTAGAAATAAATATATTCAAATTCAAAATATATATTTCCTCTTTATTGTAATTTCTGGGATGTTACATACCTCCTCTCTTAGGACAGTTATTGGCAAAGTGTCCCAGCTCATGGCAATTGTAGCAGCACTTGACTGAAGTGTGTTGATTTCCCCTAGCGCATTAATTGCTTGAGCAGACATCTGAAAACTCTGACTAGATAGACACGGTACAGGAGACTATGTCTTGAACATAGCTTGAGATTGAAACCTAACAAACTGATGAGGAGCAACTCTCACTCTCTGTTGACATTGATGACCTCCTTGTTGTGCCATTCCGCACTTGCGATTATCACCCAACTCCTTGTGCTTATCTTCTAAAACAAGGGCCTTATTGACCAACTCTTGGAAATAAGGGAAGTTTTGGGTAATCAACCCAACTTGCAAACCAGAATTTAGTCCATTCATGAATGAGATTGTCTTGCTTTATCAATTGCAACATCCTTACGGGCATAGCGAGCAAGTTGTGTGAACTTGTTCAGATAATCAGCCATTGATTGCTTCCTTTCTTGATTAACCTGAACTCCTTTTTCTTCAAATCCAAGATACCTTCCGATACATGGTACTGGCTAAACACAACAGTAAACTTCTCCTAGATGACCTCCTGTGGGATTTAATGAGCAACACAGTAGTTCTCCCACCATTCAGTAGTAGTTTCTTCCCGCTGATGGGAATCAAAGAGAACCTTCTTGTTGCCCTCACATTGAGTAATATGCAGCTTCCTCTCTATTGTCCTTAGCTAATCATCGGCTTCCAGAAGGTTAACATTCCCAGAGAACATGGGTGGACGTGTCCTCATGATATCTGACAACTTTGAATAGG
Source organism: Otatea glauca (assembly GCA_036346275.1). NCBI lineage: Eukaryota > Viridiplantae > Streptophyta > Magnoliopsida > Poales > Poaceae > Otatea > Otatea glauca. The sequence continues at coordinate 23,281,753 of CM070719.1, read as the reverse complement.
GACGATGTCCATTATTGGTATCTTGAGTGGCATTGTTGGCTGTAGCTTGATTTGTTATATTTTGCACTTGCTGCATCATGGTTTGCATTAACTGATTCTGGGCAACCAAGAACGCCTCAAAATTCTGCATATCTATAGAGGCGATGGTTGGGGAAATATTCCTTCATTGGGATTTTTATTGGATTGGCTACCACTTCTAGTAGCTCCATTGTTTCCATGATTTTGCACCATCTGCTGATCACTTCACTAGGTTAGGGGAGAGGCAACAACAAAGACAAGAAACAAGAATCATAATACAGGGGAATCAGGTTTAACCCAACAAATTAAACAAACTTTATTAATAACTTGGTATGGTTGCTTAAAAGAGCCTGTGGGCTATACAACACGTACTGCACACCCAATAATCAAGGTAGAACCATCTCAACTTAAACAGATAAGGCTATCGACTACATGGACGACAATTCTAACTAAAGAGGACGTGACTCAAAACAAGAGTCTCAACTGACTAAACTAAAACACCATCACTCGTCAAGCCATCCAAGTTGAGGCTCCCCTAGGGCATATGATGGTGGGTGCGTTGGCATTGGCGCAAAGCGATCCTGATGACCAGGAGCAGAAACCTAAAACTGCACATGCACATCATGCATCTCGGGCTTCGATTCGTCAGGCTCCATCTTGACCTCCTCAATGTCTTCTTCCTCATTTAGCACTTCTTTAACTTGTTCCTCAGCACCATGCAAAGCTTCCTTCAACTCCATTATCCTTTCTGTAGACATGACGGGAGTCTCCTGGAGTACTTCCTCAGCCACTCTCAAAGCTTCGAACACTTGCTCTAGTTCTTGAGTAGTCTATTGCACCAGCAAACCTAGCCAAGTGCACCACTGTTGCATCATCTTCTCCTGCAACTCTTTAGCATTGAACAACACCTCCATGGGGATGAAGTCGGAACACCGTCTCCTCTAGATCATTGGCGTAGTCACGGCAAATGCGTTGCAAGGTAAGACGCAATGACTCTTGAATTCTAGCGTCAAATGTAGACCTTCTGACGGTAATGTTAATCGGACGGCTTGCCTTGGTATCATCTCTTGCATAGATGATAATCTTGCAAAGCATCCCTCGGTCGTTGCCATTAATGATCCAACATGTACCCCGGTAGAGTGGCATCTCAAAACCTCCAAGAACATGCAAAATCCTCCAAAGCTCAGCAGCGTAACCACTAGTACGCTCACCATAGGACTGCACCATCTCATCTGATAAAGACAGCTTGGGTAAGACCTCCACTCAACCTAGCAGAGAGAAAAAGGAAAAATGTAGCAAGGGGACAAGAGTAGAAGAATAAGATAAGTCAAGAACTTATTATTAATCAAGTTAAATTTTCTTTAGAAAATAGTTTGTAGACCTACCTGAAAGACGACCAATCTATCTAGGGCTAATACGTATAGTAAGTATGGCTCTAATACCACCTCTATCTAGAACTGAATATGCAAATCCGGACCCTCCATGTATACCGCACTAGTCCAAGATCACGCTAGTGCACACATGTTCAACATAGATGAATATCACAATCATACACAGTAGAAACATAATAAAAGACTTCATATATTAAATATAAACCATTAAATAGATCTCAATTTTACAAATTTTTAGAAATTTGAATCACCTCAATCAGATCTCGTATGAGCAAGAACAGGCTCTCAGAAGATTTAAATAAAAGAAAAATCAGAAACAGAATAAATCTATATTTTCCTGAATTATATTTCTATTGAAAATTCGATTTATGACGTCAACATTGATTTTTACCAAATAGAATAAATCTGAAGAAACCCGATGAGGTTGAGGTGTGGGCCCAGGTCCACGAGACAATGCAGGTCCATGGTGGACCATGACATGTGGTTCGGCCGATTGACACACGGGCCCACAAATCTGACGTGGCATAGATGATGGAATAACCAACAAGTGTACACACACGCAGCACATCAACAGAAAAGGATGACACAGCGCTGAGGTGGTGACGACATGGTGAACGTTGGGACATGCCACGTCACATGACGGGGCGCAGGGACCTAGGGTCACCGTCGATGGTGGAGAAGGGCATCAATAGATAGAGCTCACCGACGTTGACCTAATGATGTTGAAAGCTTCACGGTTGGTGCACTGAAATGGCTGAGACGACGGCTTGAACAAGAACGACGGTAGCTTCGGGTCCCTCAGCGCGACGGCACTCCGACAGCCTTCCGGCGAAAACACAACGTGCACTAGAGAGATCAAGCCAAGGCAATTCCAACAAGGCCACTCTCAAGCTTTAAGCTCCACGGATGGTGACGAATCTTGCATTTTTCCTCTTCTCAGTGCCGCACGAACCTTTTGGTGAAATCCCCGCGAACAGCGACCTCTTCTAGCAAATTGACTTGGGATTTTGGTTTGGAAGATCTTGGCGAACCGGATGCGCACCTTTGAAGCATCTAGGCCCTGAATGTCGTTTTTGGTTTTGGTAATTAATGACAATCAAGTTTTAAGCACTAAAAAATAGGTTGGTCCTATGAAGAGATGAAATCATTGAGCATTAAGAAAATTGGAACATCAAGCTAATGCAAAGGTATAAGATGTAAGGACCCTTTTCTAGCGTTTTGCTGATCTAGGTGTTTGGAGAAAAGATTGAGTTGCTAGTGTAGGTGCCGTACTATTAAGAGGGATCTTTGGCTAGTAGCTTAAAGTTAAATTAGTGTCAATGGCTCAAATTTATGCTCATACTTTAGGCATATGTATTTCTAGAAAATCCATTAAAATCCTCTATAAAAATTAGTAATATCGGCACTACCGACCATCTAGGAGTGGTACTGCCGCAAGGGCGGCAGTACTGACTCATGAGACCAGTACTTATTTAACAGAGAGGGGTGTTTTTGGGGGGTTTTGCCAGGTCAGCACTACCGCCCATCTAGGAGTGGTACTGCTGCAGGTGTGGCAGTACCGGCTCAAGAGGCCGAAAGATATTTTACAGATTGGCTATTTTCGGGGTTTTCCCTAGCCGGCACTACCAACCATCTAGGAGCAGTACTACCGCAAGAGGCCGGTAGTTATTTAACAGAGAGGGGTGTTTTGGGGGTTTTGCCAGGCCGGCACTACCGCCCATTAGGCAGCGGTACTGCCACAGGTGCGGTACTACCGGCTTCAATGGCTGGTTGTTATTTTACAAATTGGTTGTTTTTGGGGTTTTCCCCGGCCGACACTACCGACCCACACAGGGCGGTACTGTCGCAGGTGTGGTAGTACCGGCCCTAGTGGTCGATAGTTGTTTTCTAGAATGGTGCATTTTCCAGAGTTTTGCTCGGTCGGCACTACCGCCTATCTAGGAGCGGTATTGCCGCAGGTGCGGTAGTACCAACCCAAATGCACGGTAATCTTTTACCAGAAAAAAGGTGAAAATGCACATTTATGAGTGCTTATAGCCGGCACTACCAGTCCTAAATGGGCGGTAGAGCCAGGGGTACTGTAGCAACGACTAGTTCCTCTCAGTATTAAATGCTATAGTCAACCGTTGAGCCTTAGACTGGCACAACCGACCCTACATGGGCGGTAGTGCCGACTTTACTGATTTTTTTCAAAAATTAGGTGGTAACGGCTAGATTTGTTGGTGCGTGCTATAAATACACCCCCACCTGCAGTAAGGGCACACTCTTGGACATTCATTTCTTATTTGTGAGCCATTGCAAGTCTCTCTTCATCTCTAGTGCATTTAATTCAAATTTTAGGTTGTTGAGAGAATTAAAATGTGTGTATTAAAGTTGAGCCATTAGACACTTGATCAACCTTAAGCAAGCGTCAAGGTCTATTCTCTTAGAGGTTGCTGTCTCCTAGATAGCTTAGAGGTGTGAGAACCGGTGATCTTCTCAAAGGATCTTGTGAGAAGGCCTGGTTGATTGTGAAGGTTGGAGCTCACCTACTCGGAGCGGGGAAGAGCTACCACTAGTGATTGAGGGAGGCTCATTTGTGCAAAGAGCCGGCTTGATTTGTTCGAGCTTCCTCAACGTGGATTAGACGAGATCGGCAAGTCTTCGAGACCACGTGATAAATCTCTTGTGTCCATCTCTTGTGGTTTGATCTCTTGTGGTCATTTGTGCAAATTTGCATTCCTAGTATACTTAGTGTTTTCTCATGTACCTAGGATTGATAAATTTCTTATACATAGCTTGTTGGTGCACTTAGCAAAATCGTCTTTGAGTATTAAAATTCTTAATTCTAATATTGCTTGATCATTTATTGCAATTAGAGCCAAATAATTTTAAAAACCTCCTATTCACCCTCTCTAGTCAATTATCCTTGATCCTACAATCTTATATAGGCTCAGGCGTCCAAAATGTAGCTTGCACGAAGCTCGCATCCATGGTAGAAACGGAAGCACTATTCCGAGTCCTCTTGGGAAATGACGACAGGAGCCATCCACGTGGCATGATGAACGGGCACGATGCATGACTGCGTGGACCAGTCTGGAACGCACACGAAATCTAATGGTCTCAAATCACTAGTGTTATTATCAATCCTGATCATTCTCAACCATACGCTCGAAATCTGACGGCTATAAACTCTAGGATTTCCGAACTGATCTATGCTGCTTGATTCAAGATCAATGGTTAAGATCTAGGGTACATAAGGAATTGGATCGATCGGGCTTCGGCTAGGCTGGACTAGGCCTGGCTTGGAGAAATGGGCTGAGTCCAATAGGGTTTGGCCCGAACACTATTAAAACAATTTCCAAATATTTTTATTTAAAATAATTCTATAAATTGAAATAAGCTAGATAAAATAGTAAAAATATCAAAAAAGCTATGGAGAAATTCCCAAACATATGTTGACACATCTGGAACTCAAATAAAATATTTTTATTAAAAGTTTATTTAAAGTTTTCAAATATTCAATTAATTTCCATATTAAGCTTAATTCAAAAATGTGAAAGAAATGCCAATAAATTCCAAAAATGCACAAATAACAATATTAACTCAATGAAAGCCGAAAATTGGGATGTGACAATTGGCTATGTAACTCATTGGCTTAGTCAATACTCGAAGTTGTGTTGCCCTGATTAGTGGGATACGTGGGCTCGATCGAACTCCACTGACTGGCTGGCACGTGTAATAGGCTATTCTACACATAGCTGAAGAATAGTATATATATTAGTATTGTTTCGATTGATCTGATCCACGCCCGTTTCAATATCTTACGAGCACCTAAGCAAAAGAAACTCATCTCTAAAGTGGCAAGAACACATATGCCAGGATGACAGTGGTCAACACTCCACATCAGTAGTCAAGTCTAGCGAATTGTTCTTAGGACCTGTGATGACCCATCTAAACAAGTTCAATGACTCAAAACTGCAGTTTTAATGTTTGGGGACTTAAGTGAACCAACGGGACAAATTAAGAGATCCATGATGTAATTTACACAATTTTAAATTATGCATGGTTTTGTACTATGTTGTCTAAGTGGAGCCAACATAATTTTATAAGGCTTTGTCTTTGACACTCTTTAAATAATGTGCCATGGCATGAGGTAGACTTTAGGCTTGTTTGGGTGAGATGTAGCTTTTCTAAAAAATTGCTTTTTGACTTTCTAGACTGAAAAACAGATGTAGTTTTTTATGAGAGGTTGTTTGGCAAAAAGCTAATTTGTCTCCATAATAAACTGCAAAAGCACATCCCATCCTGCTTTTTGCTTTTGGCTTAGCTTATGCCAATAGCCACTTAAAAGCTGACCGATTTATGGGGTTTACTGGCTTTTTAAAGCCAAAGCTAGCTTTAAGCTCCCTAAACATGGCTTTTGACTAAACACATACGCTTATGTATTCACTTTTTTTGGTGTGAAAAATCGTGGCTTGTAACTTCGAGGCCAAAATTAACCTTTTATTTTACTGAATCATGCTATTATCTATATTTATTATGTTTAAATACAATTTAAGTACCTATTTTAATTCAGTTTAAGTGAGATAATGCCGCCAGTTACTAGTGGGTAACTCTCCTGCGTTCATATAAGTAACATGACATATCCAGGCCAAAATCAACTGAATTCCTCACCCATTCTTCTTCCTACTCTTTGGATCTAGGCTTTTATAATATTTGTCTCATAATAAAATTTTAAATTAAAATATTGCGCATATTTTCGTAGATGAGCGTGACAAGAAGAGAGGAGAAAAAAGCGAGTTTAAGGAAGAAAGTACAACATTTGCATGACAGAGAGGGAAGGGGAGCGGCCGAGCGCCAAGAATCACACGCTTACATGCACACATGATATCGGGATAGGGTTCCACTTAGTCTCAACGGGACTGCAACTTAAGCAGTCACCGGTCCTCAGCGCCATTCGATTGAGCCAACAAATAGTCCTTAACGTCCAACAGTGCGTTACTGTAGTGCTAGAAAATCTGTAGGTCGCTTTTTATAGAACAGCCTACGTGCAACAGCTTAAGTTACAGTGTTTAAGAGATATACGTGCAAGCCCTTTAAGCTAGAGTACTGTGGTTTCTACTAGAATTTTCTATGCAGAACATGCACTAGCGATGTGGTGTGAAGTGTTGTCTGTGGCTTAAATTCTTCTTGGTGTTGCATTTTCTTGTAAACTTCCTTATCAACATGAGAACAAGCTGGTCGATCTATTTGATTTATTTAACTCTATTACGACCGGCAAGGCACCGTTATCTCCAGACGTGACACGACAGAGATGTGTCAAGATTGCTTAGCCTCGGTAATTAAACACACGCACACTCTCCTCCCCCTCTCTGCTCACCTGTGAGACTCGGCTAGCTGCTCTCACCTCGCTCTCAGTCCTCGCCCGGACTTTCTTGCCCAATTTACTCCTCCTTCACTGGTCAGTTTCATTTACGCCTACAAGACTAGCTAGGCTCCCCCAGCTAGATCTTGTGCATGCGGAGCCCAACAATTCCGCCCCAACCATATCAGATCATTAATTCCCTCTTCTTCCCCTTCACTGGAGCAAGCTAGCAACCTTGCAAGAGAGAGCATGCTATGCAGCAACGCTCCAAGCAACAAAAAAGAGAAGAATCTAGTATAGTAATAGCTTGTTGCTACCCATCAGCTAGCTTTGCCAGATCCCTAAACCAAGCGGAGCAACAAAAATATATAGAAAGCTCCCAAGTAGAGGTGGCCATATGGGCCGGGCCCGGCCGGGCCGCCACGGCCGCATCTGTGGCCCCGGCCCACGACACGGCACGACGGCGGGCGGGCCAGGTCGGCACGGCACGAGGCCGTGGGCCGTGCTTGGGCCGGAGGCACCGCCCATGGGCCGGCACGACGCGGCGACGATGAGGATCGGGCCGCCCAGCACTGATGGTCGAGGCACTGACCGCGACGGCACGACGGGCCGAGTGGAGAGGCGGGCGGGCACGGGCACGTGGTGGGGCGCGCCGACCGTTGCAGCCCGCCGTGCCGACCGTTGGCGTGGCGTGCCGGGCGGCCCGGGCACAGGCACGGTCCGGATTTTTTGAATTTTTTGACCGTTTTATAACCGTTATGTGTTAAAAAATTGATAAAAAATTAAAAAAATGGGCAAATTTTTTCCTATAAATAGGGAGGACCCCTCTCTTCATTTAGCACCCATTCACTCATCATCTTCTCTATTGGTCATCTTGTGAAAATTGTGATATTGTTTGTAGTTATTTAGCAAAATTCGGAGAAATTTTGCTAAAATTTCGGAGAAATTCAAACTCGAGCTTTCGGTAACACAAGAGGTTTGTCATTATGAATTTTGCTAATTGTATTGTTTTTATTATTTTTTCTAATGTTCGGAATATTCAATTTGCAGTTTTTTTGCATGGATCATTTCCCTATCTCCGATTTCGGGATCGCTCCGAAGGACCTTGAATCCTTCCAAGATTTGTCCATCGTACCCGAAACACAAGCACCGGGAGAACATCATGTAGAAGAACAACCATCAGGCTCCATGTCCATGACCATGAGTGCTTCTGGCTCGACATCCACTGGAGCGAAGAGAGCGAGGCAGACATCGAGAGTTTGGGATTTTTTCGACAAGCAAACGAGGACAGATGCGAAAGGAAAAGAGGTAAGAGTTGCTATTTGTAAACAATGTCATCAAGTTTTATCTGAAAAATCTACTGGGGGTACGGGACACTTGCATAGGCATATTGAAAGTTGCAATGCGAAAATAAGAGCAGCTATGAGACAGACACAACTAATATACAACCCGGACGGTTCGGTCCGTAACTGGGAATATAGTGGCGAAGTAGCTAGGCAATCTCTTGTACGCTTAATTGCATCACAGGATTTACCTTTAAACTTTGGCGAGAGTGCTGATTTTGAAAATTACATTAAGCGTGCACATAATCCAAAATTTAATAAAGTATCTAGACAGACAACTAGTAGAGATGTAGTTAAGTATTACAATAGTTGTCGTGAAAATTTAAAAAACATGTTCAGTACTTGCACATTTTCCGTATCTTTGACTTCAGACATATGGAGTGGTAGGGCTAAGCAAGATTATATTAGCGTAGTTGCTCATTATGTCAACCAAAACTGGCAACTAGAAAAAAGAATTATAGGTTTCAAACTAATTGATGTCGCACATACGGGAGAGAATATTGATGAGAGTATTATTAGCGTGGTGGAGGACTTTGGTCTCAGTGATAAGATTTTTGCTATAACTTTAGATAATGCCTCCGCAAACACCTCCGCAATGAATATTCTCACTCCAATATTTGGTACTTATGCTGAATCATTTTTGCTTCATCAACATTGTGCCTGTCATATTATTAACCTTATAGTTAAAAGTGGACTTGCCCCGTTAGAACATTACATTGCACCTTTCCGTTTGGCAATTTCTTTTATGAATCATTTTAATGCTAGAATAGCATCTTATAAGAACTTTTGCATTGCAATGGGCGTACGTCCAAGAATATTTGGTTTAGATATGCCAGTAAGATGGAATTCTACTTACTTAATGCTTAAGAACCTTCTGCCATATAAGAGCACATTTGAGGTTTTCATTCAAACACATCACCCTAAACGTGATTTATTATCTGAAGAACATTGGTATGTTGCATCAAAGTTACTTCAGTTTTTTGAAGTTTGTTATGACTCCACAGTTGCTTTATCCGCAGTTTATGAACCCACATCTTCTCTAATTGTGCATCATATCTTGGATATGGCTACCTATTTTAAGAACAACGAAAATGACATGATTTTAAGAGATTCTGTCACCGCAATGAAAAGAAAATATTTGAAATATTGAAAAGAAATTCCACTTCTATATGCCTTCGCCTTTATTTTAGATCCTAGAGCAAAACTTAGAAGATTTGGTAACGTCCTCTCCATTTTAGGTGATGTTCTAGGGGAAGATTATTCAATTTATTTTACTACTGTTCGTACTAAACTAACCGAAGTTTACAACAAGTACGAACAAAAGCATCAAGGAGTTCATTTGCAACGACCTTCTGCACCTATCGCGGGTAAGAAAAAGACCACGTGGGGCAAAATCTGGGGTTCTTCTTCTTCTTCAGGTACAGGTTCTACAACAGGTGGTGATACAAGCCGCAGCCAACAAGTCTCCTCTGGGGAACTATCTGCCTATATGGACAGTGACGAGTTGGATTACCAACAAGAAGGAGACGATGTCTTCAATATTGTTCAATGGTGGCATGAGCACAAGCTAACATATCCCGTGCTATCCATATTAGCTCGAGATGTGTTAACTGTTCCAGTCTCGACGGTTTCCTCCGAGTCTGCCTTCAGTCTCTCCGGCAGAATATTGGAGGAGAGAAGAACAAGCCTATCGAGTGATATGGTGGAGATGCTCATGACTATCAAAGACTGGGAACACGCTGATGCAAAAACTCAACATTCCGCTGAAAACCGAGAACTAGAGGAAGCCTTCGAAAATCTCTACCTCGACAATGACGAAGACCCTCCCCTCCATCTACCTCTTAGTATGTATTAGAGGCTTAGAGCTTTAGTTGTACTCTTTTCTTTGTCAAGGTTTTTTCTAGATGAGTTTTTACTTGGCAAAGTTTTTAACGAGGCAACCATCCAAACATTAATAAAGCTCTTTGTAACATGTTCTACAATTTTTTGTCTCAATTTATTGTACGTCATTTTTATGCTATTTTCTAACTCTACATATTTTTCCTCATTTTTTATAATTTTTCCTATTTTTTCCCTATTTTTTCCTATTTTCCCCCTAATTTTTTCCTTTTTTTTGCACACGGGCTGGTGGGCGGCCCGAGGCCCACCATGCCGAGTCGTGCCGGGTCGGACGCAAGACGCCCATGCGCCCGGCGTGCGTGTCAGGCCTCGACCTTGGCCCATGGCGGGCACGGACGGCACGGCCGGCCTTCGTGCCTAGATAGGTCGTGCCTCACCAGCCGGTTGTCGGGTCGGGTCATTTATCCGCCACTCTACTCCCAAGTAGAGATGGCCAAGTGGGCCGGGCTAAAAAGGATTATCTTAGTGTAGTTGCTCATTATGTAAACAATGATTGACAACTAGAAAAGATAATCATAGGATTCAAATTAATTGATGTAGCACACACAGGTGAAAATACTCCTGATTGTATTGTAAAAGTTGTGGAAGATTTTGGCCTTAGTGATAAGATTTTTACAATAAAATTATATAATGCTTCAGCAAATACTTCTGCCATGAACATTCTTACTCCCCTTTTCAATTCCTATGCTGAATCTTTCTTATTACATCAGTGTTGTGCTTACCATATTATTAATCTTATAGTTAAATCTGGTTTGAAAATGTTAGATCAGTATCTTGAACATTTTCGCACTGAAATATTTTTCTTAAATAATTCTAATCAACGAGTAGCAGCATATAAGACTTATTGTATTGCAATGGATGTGCGTCCACGTAAGTTTGGTTTGTATATGCCTGTTAGATGGAACTCTACTTACTTGATGCTTAAGTCTCTCATACCCTATGAGAGCATATTTTCTGTTTTTATTAATACGCGCTATCGTAGACAGGATGGTCAACCACTACTCACAGGACAACATTGGTATGTCGCTAAATACATGCTATCATTTTTAGAACTTTTTTTATTCCACTGTTGCTTTATCTGGAGTTCATTACTCAACCTCTCCTTTAATTATGCATCATATTTTAGAAATTGCTACCCACTTAAGGATCCACAAAAATGATAATATCTTGCGTGAAACTATTTATGCTATGAAAACTAAATTTTTGAAATATTGGCAAGAAATTCCTATATTATATGCATTTGCATTTATTTTAGATCCTAAAGCTAAAGTTCGAGGATTTTCTAATGTTCTATCACTTCTTAGTGATGCGGTAGGTACCGATTATTCTAGTTATTTTTTAATGTCCGTGATAACTTATCTCAAGTTTATGCTAATTATGATCAGAAGTTTGTTGGAGTTCACATGCAACGACCTCCACCAGCACCCACAACAGGTAAGAAGAAAACTGTGTGAGGAAAGATATGGGGTGCAAGTGACTCTTCCTCAAGGAGTTCGACTACAACAACGTCAAGTGCGGACACAACAAGTGGTGGAGAGCTAACTGGCTATATCAACAGCGACACTGTCAACTACCAAGAGCAGCAAGATGAGGACTTTAGTATTTTGCAATGGTGGCACGAGCACAAGTTAACATATCCGGTGTGTTCCATATTAGCACGGGATGTGTTAATAGTTCCTATCTCCACGGTGTCTTTAGAGTCTGCTTTCAGTCTATCCGAAAGAATAATCGAGGAGAGAAGAATAAATCTGACAAGTGAGATGGTGGAAATACTTCTCATTGTGAAAGATTCGGAACAAGCTGATCAATGAGCTCAACATACTACAGAAAATATTGAGCTGGCGGAGACGTTTGAAAATATTTATTTAGATAATCAGGAAGAATAATTATAATCTTCATTTTTTTTCCTGTATCACTAAGCTATAGGTTGTACTCTTTTTTCTTTGTCATGGCTTTCTCGTGTTGAGTTTTTACTTGCAAAGTTTTTAACAGGTAGTCAATCATCAATAAAGCTCATTATTTAATACCAATTATTTGTCTTATTTTAGAATTTTTTCTGTATTTTTTTCATACTTTTTCTATTTTCTATTTTTTCTAACATTGTTTCTGATTTTTTAAATTTTTTTGACTCTAACAGGCTGGCCCGGCCCGTTTAGGCATTAATCGGGCCAAAACGAGCCGTGCCGCCCTTTTAACAGGGCGAACCGTGTAGTGCCGCCCGTTTGACCCACTCTATCCTAAGAAGGCAAAAGGAAAATGATGAAGACATCCTCAACAGCACTCATTCTCTTGGTCATGGGGCAGACTTGGTTGACGCTACAAATCCCTCTCAAACTGTTGATGCCAATACTATTTGTGTCCTATGACAAGAGCTTGATTGAAACAAATGCAACAAGAGGTGAATCTGTTCCTTAATGATTGCAATAATACTTTTAGTGAGAATTGTTTACTACCTAATGGGAATACATTGGTTGTTCTCAGGTTTGAATCACATGTCACATGGGAGAACAAGGATGAGCTAGACAGGTGTGGTGATGCTACTGTCCAAAATTGTTCGGTTGTGCATTTGATGAGGACATCGCTACCATGGACACGACCACCTCCTCGACCAGTCAGGCCGACTAGTGCTGGTTAGTTCCTTGATAAGTCGGGCTTCGTATTTGACTACTCGGGAACCCGGTAAGGCAATACTACTCTATAACTCGACAAGGCAAGGTGAGTTGGTCCTGCATGACTTCTTTTGGACCACATCATTTTGGTTGGTTTGTATTGTTAAGTTTGAAAACAATTAGAGCCTTTTAGCCTATTATAAAGCAAACTGCACATGAGGTGTTGTTTTTATTGTGGGGCCAAGTCCAGCCTATGTAGAACTAAAGGTAGGGGTTGCCCTCACTATATATACCCACATGTAACTTTGTAACTTTCCTTTTAGGGTTATCACGAATTTGAACCAACAGCCCTATTTCTTGTCTCTAAGGTTTAAGTGTGCAGCAGCCACCTCCTTATAGATTGAGAATTTTACTGGTTCTGACTATTATTTTTTTGTATATTCTATTGGATTTGCAGCTGTAACAGTATCTACTTCCACTACCGCATCAGAAAAGGAAACAAAAAATGAAAGATACATGGAAAAGGCAACAAAAGAAGATGCCAGCATAGTACTAGTACCTGTACCAGTACTGACTATAGCTAGGGGCAGCTGCCTCCCGTCCTATATTCCCCATCAACGCCCACAGAGAAAAGGATCACCAAAAGCAGCAGCGAGATAGAGAGAGAAAGGAACAGAGAGCTACAGATCAAGGGATTGAGGGACAGCAGTCAGCAACTCCACTTCGATCCCCTCTCCTCTCTCTCTATTCTTCTTCTTGACGCGCTATAAACTAGTGCTGTGATACTGTTTCCCAGAGCTAGCTCTAGTGGTGGTGGTGGTGGTGGCCAAGAGGGGAGTAATCCAGGGAGCAGGAAGGAGAGATGGCCTGGTGGGCAGGGAGCATGGGCAGCTTGGACCTCCGCAACCACTTGGCTCAGTTCGGCCCCGCCGGCACCGGCGCCATGGGTACCGGCGAGCCGGCCCCGACGACACCAAACAGCAGCGGGAGCAACAACCATGATGACTCTCCAGGGGCCGCCCAGGACTCCCCCACCGCTGGCGCAGGCGAGAACTCGCCCACCCCAAACGCCACCTCGGGCGCTTCCGGTGGGAGTGGCGGAGGCGGCGGGGGGTCGTCTTCAGGGAGGCGGCCGCGGGGTAGGCCTCCAGGGTCCAAAAACAAGCCGAAGCCGCCGATCATCATCACGCGGGAGAGCCCCAACGCGCTGCGGTCGCACGTGCTAGAGATTGCCAGCGGCGCAGACATCATGGAAGCGGTGGCTACGTTCGCGCGCAGCCGGCAGCGCGGGGTATCTGTGCTCTCCGGCAGCGGCGTCGTCGCCAACGTCACGCTGCGCCAGCCTGCGGCGCCGCCCGGGGCCGTCGTCACGCTCCACGGCCGCTTCGAGATCCTGTCCCTCTCCGGCGCCTTCCTCCCGTCTCCGTGCCCGCCCGGCTCCACGGGCATGGCGATCTACCTTGCCAGCGGGCAGGGCCAGGTCGTCGGAGGCACAGTCGTCGGGGAGCTCGTTGCGTCCGGCCCCGTCATGGTCGTCGCTGCCACCTTCTCCAACGCCACGTACGAGCGCCTCCCACTCGCCGATGACAAGCCTGAGGAGGCGGTTGCTGCAGCCGCCTCAGCAGCCGGGTCTGACGGGATGCAGCTGTCGGAGGGATCGCCGCTGGGAGGCAATGGCGGGGCGGCTGCGGCGGCGGGCGCGCCCAGACTGACAGACCCCACGCCAATACCATTCTACAACCTGCCGACGAATCTGATGACAAACGGCGGCGGTCAAATGGCGCACGAGGTGTTCGGGTCGTTCCGGCAGCCACCGCCGGCATTCTAGCTAGGTCTCTCCATCTTTTCTTGTTCCTTTCTTGTGTTACCTCGTTTACATCTCAGTGTGATCTCCTTTTTTAAGTTTTGCTGTTTAATTAGTTAGCTTTGTTTAATTGCTAGTGCACTTAATTTGGCATAAGGATAAACTCCAATTTGATCTCGTCATGATTATATTTTTCTTCCCTTCATGAGATAATACAGATCAGACTGCCAGTGTCATCTGTTGATCTTTCATATATGTTTGTATATATATACATTTCAATCATATGCGTCTGCCTGTACGGTTTTTCTGCCCATTTGTAAATAATGTATTAGTCGTGTTATTATGGCTCCTGGCATTTTAGCTTTCTTTCCATTTTAAATGCACATTTTGTATCGAATTAACATAGATAAGTCAGCTTGATATACCAGTGTTGCACAAATATGTATGTTTTGACATGTTTTTCTGCACATGGCAGAAAAGGATGCTGATAGCTGGCAAAACTGTGGCCACTAATAATATAGTTCAGGGTCCTGGTGAATGTTCTTTACTTATTGCCTGACAAGAGAGTATATGCACTTAGTCAATATTATGTTCTTGTCATGTATGGAAATGCCTAGCCTCACATCACAGGAGGCAATTCGCTGGTGCAAGGGTCATTTCTCGCTCTTGCATGTGTAGGTGGTTTAATGAGCCCAAGCAGGAAAGTGACCAACTTTATGAACGCAAGTTTGGCAACTGGCATATTGTGAACATTGGTATCTAGTGGTATTTTATGCTTAGGTTACTGCCTCAATACCCTATCGATTTATTTCTTGAATGTTCATTTCGTGGCATGAGGTTGGTTATTTGTCTGTAGATGATAATTAAGAAGGAACTTCACAGTTGATTCTCACATTAACAATGGTCATTAAGCTTCAAATTGCGAATGTTAAACCTAGTTACCAATTGCTAAATTCAAAAGTTCAAGACAATGGTATCAGTGTATACCATGCATGGATATACTGTACATATTGCAAATCTTTAGTTGTGGTCTTTCGGACTGCCACTTTTTGGATATGTGTATATGCATATTATTGTTGGTGATTAGCTAAGCACTGTTCAGTGAAACGAAAAACAATTTTGCATGACCAGATATACACCAGTGAAAATGAAGGTGCAGTAGAAAGTAAATCCTAGAGGTATCTGTACGGTGGACAAAAATCATAAATGACACATTATTGGTGTCATATTCCTCTGCAACATGCTACTACAGATTTCGCAAATTTAATTATGTGCATTCGCCATTTGGTGGTTGTCAATCTAATTCATGCTTGTGTCTTTCGGTTCCGTCCATGTTTCTGTTGGTTTTTTGTCCTGTTTTCTGTCTGAGATAAAGTCAATGCAAAAAATTGACTAGGATCTTCTCAGCAACAAATTAAAGATTTTTTTCATGTCCCAATTGCCTTCTTAAATTAACTTGTTTGTTTTCACTCATTATCTCAATAAACAAAACATACTAATAGTAAAATATGTTGGTTTATCAACTGAAGATGTTGAAGAAAGCATCCCTGTATATAATTTTTCATGTTTATATATATTCAACCTTTCGAAAATGTATATATTTATCAGGAAAACTCCCTTCTCACTGCGTGTTTCCTCTACAATCTAAAAAACTGAAACTGCACTGATCATAATATTTAATTGGGATAATTTATACATATTCAATTCACCGTTACTACTTTATTTAATTTAAATTTTGAAGGAGACTGTAAGCAAGGACCGAGACCCCTACAGGGTATATTTTAATACGATGCTTAATATCTGTGAAACCGCGAACTTAGAAGTTGCAATATTTGTATTGGATCAAGTCACTACCAGTCAATTTCATATTTCCTTACGATCCTTGTTGTTTAGTTTCAGTAGTGCATTTAAGCATTATTTTTCTATGTGTAAAAAGTATTTGGATAGTGTAAGATGCTTTAGTAAAATTAAGAACGAATTATTTATTGAACTAAACACTAAGACAATTTAAAGCTAGGAAATTCCCGCAAAACATGGAAAATCTAGTTGCAACACTAAAATTTCTAGATAAGGCACCTGTATAAAATTGAAACTTTTTGGTATATGCTGCTGCTGAATGGCATATCCAGATATTTTCTTTCTTGATAACTGCATATGTGATAAGTATTTGTTATGTAATGGCGTATTAGAAAATGCAAACTTTTGGATTGCCATAGCATTATAGCTCAATTTTCCTAATATTTTTTTATACAAACTCTTTTATTGCCAGCGTTTTATTATTCCACAAACTTTATGATTCAAATAATAGAATTCCCTTGAAGTTCAAAGGAAAAATAATATGCGTGTTGGATCGACAATGGAACAAATGTAATCATTATATAAATGAGAATTCATATCTGTTTTCTTTGTGCTTTTCTCAGAACTTTCATTTTGGACATTTCGCTGATCACATACATCATATGACTGTACGTAGTTTGTAATCCTGTCGTTTTCTAGCTGGGTTTAGAGATACTGATCAACTACTTGTTCTTGCATGAGTGATGAGTTTCCAAAATGAAGTTTGTGCATGTTGGTTGTTGGCATTATGCAAATGGTATTGGGCTATGTATGTACGTATATAAACACATTCTTAGCTCGTTCATTACGAGGAAACTATTTCTTATTACTTAAGTTTCATGTTTTCAGAAAAACAGGTATTGTATGGGTGCAAATCAACTTTCAAAATGATATAACTTCAGTTAGCTCCAAATATTTCTGGTGGTCTAGCTATGAAAGTATATGTTATCCTTTTGTTTTAATTTCAGGTTTTTATTATTTGGTTCATTACTTACATTCATCTATTTGCCTGAATAAATCCTGTAATGGAAATCCCCTTGTACTAATTAAGTCAGTGAATTAGCACTGTCAGAATTTTTATTAATTCAAATTCTTACGAATCAATTCCTTGAAGCAGAGCACTACAACTGGGCATTTTTACTCAAGTAATTAATAGAATTTATATTTCTTAAAAGATAATTATGTACATGTTAGCTTAAGCGTTGCTGGCGATCAATAAACAATACTACAATTATGTAATCAAGATCAATAACAAGAACACAATAAACACAAGAATAATTGACACAGAGAGTGATCATCTTTATTGGTAGATCTGTTCGGTGTTTACAATGACTAGAGGGGTCTCTAGGTGTAATACCTGGTCTATTAGTGTGAAGGTTGACGTGACCTATGTAGAGCGGTGGTGAGATTAGTCCTATATTGTTTCTCAAAAATGAGTTGTAGTATATAATACATACTGGATTGAAATATAGTACCTCTAGGTTAACCTCTTTTACACGAATTAAAGACGAAAGTTTAAATGGGGTGCTATACATACGTGAGCTCATCCCAGGATCAGCAGATCTTGTCAAGGTGTTACACTGGGGGTGTTTAGGCAAGCATTAACAAATAGTGTTATGCTACAACACTTCTCTTAGACACTACTGGCATGCTTATCTCTCGCTACAATTTCTAAAAGAAATACGCATAGTGGGACAAAAGGTAACATAGCTCACGCTTAATTTGCATTCCACACGCGTACCTTGCCTCACTAAAACCTCCTATTAAGAAAACACTAGGTAGCGTGTCGTGCGTTAAACAAATGTATTCAGCACAATTGGTACAGAATACATATGAAAGCAAAAGTCAAAAAAGCAATTATATACAGCAAATGATCCACTTTGAATGTTATCTGTCATTTAACAATTATGACATCTCCTTAGTCAAGTAAAAAATACATAGGCCTTTTTAGTTTATATACTAAGATTCTCAAAGTTTGCCTTAATTTTATGCCTAACTTATTTTAGATTATATCATCAAAATTAGAGGCACACTTTGACTAGCAAAACAGAATCTTTGTCACACGTTTTGAGTCACTAACATGTGCGTCGCAGTGGCAAAAAAAAAGAATCTTCTCATAGATGAGGCTACAAACCAAATGGATGCCTAATATTGTCAAACTTTTCTAACTTGCAGTGTGGCAAAGTGTGCTTGGTGTGGCTATGAAACAAACATGAAAAAAAAGAATCTTTTTGTAATGCTACTCTCAGTCTTCATACCTCATGTTTTCTATCCGTGTCCAAGGTAGATAAATGTGCACCCTAAAAATACTTAACCCAGTTGAGAAATTTGATTAGATAATTTTCAGTGACAACATCCTTAATAGTTGAAAGTTCAATGCAGTAGTTAGAATGATTTTGCAATTAAGCAAAGAATATAGTATAAGATGGCTTTCGTAACACACAATAGACGGGAAAAAAAAAGGTCAAAAAGAAATCATCACACAATAGACGAGAAAAAAGGTCAAAAAGAAATCATGGCAAGCCTATGACAAAATTTGTTATTTTTTAAAATTATAGCTACATTGTCAAATTTTCATCAAACAAGCTTCAGACTTGACTAATGACACACTGATGGTTAGATGCAGAGAGGAAGCAGGCAAACTGAATATGTGCCAGCATAGCAAACACAAGAAGTAATTAAGGCAGCTTAGAACAGCGATAAGGTGCCAAAGATGAGTTTTAAGCATGGTAAAATTCCAGAAAATTACCCGAAGAACATGACAGCATATCATATAAGACAACCGTATACAGGGCAGAATCCAAATGGCACCATATTATACAAATACGATAATCCACCAGTCCGGCTTAGACACTCAAAACTAAAAGAAATAGCACTGAATTTCAACTATGTTTATCTACGCTGATGGTTGTATTTTTTCAACTAGGTTTAGCCATCATGCTGGCTAGGTAACACTGCCTAGAGAGCGGTGTTCACTACTACAGAACTGGGCATCACAACCGACCTATTAGAAGCGGTTTGGTGCGAACCCGTTGTGATCTTCGCACTAGAAGCGGTTCGTTGGCAACGGTCCGGAGAGGGCTTCCAGAAGCGGTTTGAGATACGAACCGCTTCTGAAGGTTGCGTTCTAGAAGCGGTTCTTTTCTCAAACCGCTTCGATTTTCGAAGCGGTTTGAGAAAAGAACCGCTTCTAGAACGCAACCTCGTAAGCGGTTCGTGTCTCAAACCGCTCGAAGCCCTCTCCAAGCAGCGCATTTAAACCATTCTTCCTCCATGCGCCAGCAGAGGTACGAATACGATCGAACAGAGAAGGCCGACCAAGCGCTGTTCTTGGGGAGGTGCTGTCCAAATTTTTAATTGGAGGTGATTAGCTCCAAATTAAGTGTTTCAAAGTTAGTAACATCATGTGAACATCCTTCTCACCTAGATATTGCTATTTTTTTCAATGGATGTGGAGAAATCTTGAACTTTTTAAGCATTATCGAAAATTTGTTTTCCGTGCTTTGTTTTTGTTGTTGTATGAAGATGTAGGGTGGAGATCTAGTTCAAAATATGACATTACAAGGTAAAAGTGATTGGAAGCTTTAGATCTAGGTGGTTGTTAGCTTTAGAATCTTAAATATCACAATATTGGGAGAGATCTAGGTACAACATTGCAAGGAAGTAATTATTGGTGTACAAAATAAAATAGAAAAACGTGTAGAAGGATAAAAAATAATTACAAAGATAGGAAGGGATACAAAATAATTAGAAAAGTAGGTCTTTAATTGGATGACGGTGTAGGTGGAGCTTTTTTTGTTGGGTTTAAATGTTACGAAATTTAAGTTAGGTTATAATTTTTCTAACGGAATTTGTTATAATTTTTAATGAAATTATAACTTGGTATAGATGAATCGGCAATGGATGTACAATACGGACCGTCGCTCGAGAGAGTTCATTGATGGCGTGCAGGCTTTTCTCGATGCGGCCGTTGCATTCTTGCCTCCAGGTAGCTTCATATGTTGTCTGTGTGTAGATTGAAAGAACGAGAAGGAGCACTCCCAGCGATGGCAAGTTATGAACCACTTGATCATGAGAGGTTTCATGCCAAACTATACCTGTTGGACCAACCATGGCGAAGTTGAGGTGATTAGCCAGGAAGACGATGAAGAAGACGAGGAAGAGGAAGATGGATTCAACAGTATCCCGGACGACACGCAAGATCGCTCGTGGAAGAAACACTTGGTAACTTTGGTGATGATGAGCTAGACCAGATCTTTGCGTGACGGAGAGGAGACTACACAGATGAAAGATTCGAGAAGTTCCAGCGCATGTTAGAGGACCACGTAACTCCTTTGTACCCAAACGTAAGGCGGGGCCCAAAAAGCTGCGTACCACACCGGAACTCATGCAATGTAAGGCTAGAAATGGTGTGTCGATAAGGGATTCGATGAGGTGTTATCACTCGTAAAGAAGTTGCTTCGTAAGATAACACTCTGCCGAATCTACGATGAAGCCAAGCAAGTCGTCATCCTTTGGGATTGGAAGTCTGAGAAGATACATGGATGTCCTAATGATTGTATCTGATCGTAATGAGTATGCCGATTTGGATGTTTGTCCAAGATGCGAGAGAATCACGGTATAAGGTGAAGCGTGACTATCCAGGTGAAATAGATGGGGAGCGTAAGAAGAAGAGACCTCCAGCTAAAGTGTTGTGGTATTTCCCTTTGATCCCCCGATTGAAACGTATGTTTGCTAACAAAGCGCATGCCCAGATGATGCGTTGGCACAAAGAAGAGCGTAAGGACGACGGGATGCTTAGACACCCTGTAGATGGCTCACAGTGGAGGAAAGTCGACCGGACGTACCCGGACTTCGCAGATGAGGTGAGAAACATAAGGTTTGGGTTGAGTATCGATGGGATGAATCCTTTCGGAGAATTGAGTAGCAGCCATAGCACCTGGCCTGTTACACTATGTATCTATAACATTCCTCCATGGCTGTGCATGAAGCGAAAGTACATCATGATGCCGTTGTTGATCCAAGGCCCCAAGCAACCCGGAAATGACATCGATGTCTACCTGAAACCATTGGTTAAGATCTTCTGACGTTGTGGGACGATGGTGCAAGGGTATGGGATGAGTACAAAAGGGAGTATTTCACCCTACGTGCATTGTTATTTGTAACAATCAACGATCGCCCGCTCTCAGTAACTGTTCGCCTAACTATCAAAGGATATAGAGCCTGCATCTAGTGCTTAGATGAAACGGACGGTATGTACCTGAAAAACTCTCGGAAGGTTGTGTACATGGGTCACCGTAGGTTTCTTCGTACGAGTCACCCGTTGCGGAAGGAAGGCAGGAAATTTAACGGGCAACCAAACCTTCGTGCAAGGCCTCAGCATCGTAGTGGGCCATGTGTGTTTGCTATGGTAAAGGATTTGAAAGTAGTATTTGGAAAGGGTCCTGGAAGCAAACATGTGCAGAATGAGGATGGTCATGCACCCATGTGGAACAAAAAGTCAATATTTTGGGACTTGCCTTATTGGGAAGTCATGGAGGTTCATCACTCACTTGACTTCATGCACACCACGAAGAATGTCTGCTTGAACCTGCTAGGCCACATAGATATGTACGAAAAATCGAAAGATACACTGCAAGCTCGGAAGGACCTTAAACTTTTGGAACTGAGGAACGACCTACATCCCGAAAAGAGAGAGAAAGGACAACATTACCTACATCCTGCGAGCTACACTCTAAGCAAAGAAGAGAAAAAAACGTGATAGAGTTCCTGAACAGTGTGAAGGTCCCTTCCAGATACTCCTCGAAGGTAAAGAGACTCGTAAACACGAAAGAGAATAAAATCGTACACATGAAATCCCATGACTGTCTTGTGTTAATGACACGCTTGACCCGATGGGTCGTGGAGAGGCATACTGCCCGAGTGGGTATGAGGGACAATCACAAAGCTGTGTTCTTTTTTCAACGCGACTTCACAGAAGGTCATCGACCCAGATAAACTAAGTAAGCTGCAGGATGACGTGGTACAAAGTTTGGTTAGTCTTAAGATGATCTTTCCTCTTGCATTCTTTGATATTATGGTTCATCTCACTGTTCACCTTGTCAAAGAGAGGTACATGTTCCCTTTCGAGAGGTACATGTATCTACACAACATGTTCCCTTTCGAGAGGTACATGAGTGTGCTAAAGAAGTATGTTCGTAACCGTTCTCGTCCGGAAGGATGCATTGCCGAGGGTTATGAGACAGAGGAGGTGATTGAGTTTTGTGTGGATTACATTAATGATCTAAACCCGATCGGCGTCCCTATATCACGCCATGAGGGGAGGCTACGGGGAAAAGGGACACTAGGAAGGAAAGCAATTGCATGTAATGATCTTCTTACATTTAAGCAAGCACATTTCACGGTTTTGAAACAATCAACTATAGTGGCCCTGTATGTCCTTGAGCACAAGAGTATTCTACGCCGCGATTTCCCGGGGAGGTCTGAGGATTGGATAACACTGAAGCACATGGATTCTTTCGGCGCTTGGTTACAAAAGTACATCCTTTTGAAAGGGTCGACAATGAGCAGCCATAACGCTTGGCTCGGGGACCATCTAGTGAAATCGTGACATTCATGGGGTACGAGATAAATGGTTACACATTTTACACCAGATCACAGGATAACAAGAGCACCAACCAAAATAGCGGTGTCCGTATAGACGTCGAAGACAACAAAGGCAAGGTGGATACATATTATGGTTTTATAGAAGAGATATGGGAGCTTGACTATGGACCTTTGAAGGTCCCTCTATTTAAGTGCCAATGGGTCAAACTGACTTCAAGCGGCGTGAAGGTCGACAAATACGGTATGACAATTGTGGACCTCACGCAAGTCGGCTATAGGCGCGAACCGTTCGTCCTCGCAAACGATGTGAGACAGGTCTTCTACGTAATGGACATGTCAAGCAAACCTAAGAAGCATAAGGACAAGCAGAAAGATTGTAGTACTAAGCCAAAGCGACACGTGGTTCTATAAGGCAAACGAAGGATTGTTGGAGTTGAGGATGTCACAGACGAGGAAGAGTATAGTCAGTTCGACGAGATCCCTCCTTTCGCTGTGGATGTCGACATAAGCCTCCTCAATGACACAGACGTGGATACTCCTTTCATACGTCGCGATCATAATGAAGGAACACTTGTAAAGACAAAGTACGTTAGTACTTAAGATGTACCCCTACTGTATGAACTATGTATATGTAAGTCTTTTACAGTATGAAATGTTTATTTGGAATGAATGTAAAGTGCCAAAATTCTGGAATGAAACTAAAGTGCTCAATGCTTTTGAAAAATTATGGAATGAAAGTAAAGTTCTAAAAGCTTTTTAAAAATTCTCGAATGAAAATTATGAAATGAAATCAAGTGCAAAAACTTTTTCAAAAATTATAGAATGAAACTAAATTGCTAAAAGCATTTTTAAAAATTATGAAATGAAATCAAGTGCTACAAGCATTTTTTAAAATTATGAAATGAAACCAATTGCTAAAAGCATTTTTAAAAATTATGAAATGAAACTGAATTGCTAAAAGTATTTTTAAAAATTCAAATGAAATCTGAATTGCTAAAAGCATTTTTTAAAAATTATGAAATGAAACTGAAGTGCAAAAAGCTTTTTCAAAAAATTATAGAATGAAACTAAATTGCTAAAAGCATTTTTAAAAATTATGAAATGAAATCAAGTGCTAAAAGCATTTTTAAAAATTATGAAATGAAATCAATTGCTAAAAGCATTTTTTAAAAATTATGAAATGAAACTGAACTGCTAAAAGCATTTTTTAAAAATTATGAAATGAAACTGAAGTGCTAAAAGCATTTTTTAAAAATTATGAAATGAAACTGTAGTGCTAAAAGCATTTTTTAAAAATTATGAAATTAAACTGAAACGGTTTGAGAAAAGAACCGCTTCTAGAGCGAAACATTCAGAAACGGTTTGAGACAAGAACCGCTTCTAGAACGCAACATTCAGAAGCGGTTTTAGAAAAGAACTGCTTTTAGAGCACAAGATTCAGAAATGGTTAGTAATACCAACCGCTTGTAGAAGTCATCCCTCTACAAGTGGGTTGATCTAAATCCGCTTGTAGAGACATTCTACAAGCGGTTTGTTCTACGAAACCGCTTGTAGAAGTCATCCCTCTACAAGCGGTTGTTCTAAAACCGCTTGTAGAGATATTCTACAAGCGGTTAGTTATTAGAACCACTTGTAGAAGTGCTCCCTGTATAAATTTGAAACACCCCACCCTTTTCTCACACCCGAAATTTTCTAAGTCCCGCTCGAGACCCCCCCTCCGCGCCGCTGCAGCTCCTGTGTGTCTCCGGCCGCCGCTGTCTTTGCCTCCGTCCAGACCACGCGTCGCCGTCCTCGTCGACGCCGTAGGCCTCCTCCGCCACCTCGCCGACGCCTACTCGCCACCTCGCTGCGCCAGTCGACCCTGGCCGCGTGCCCTCGTCGCCGCCGTCACTCCACCCCGGCCGCCGGCGCCTTCTCCGCCACCCCGCCGACGCCTACTCCGCCTCCAAAGCGCCGCCACACCGCCATCCACCCAGGAGGACCGAGGTATATGTGCGCACGCGTCGTCCTCCCTCTCTAATTCGGCTGCCCACCACATGTTCGGTGAAATGCCCACAAGTTAATTTTGTCAAAATTGTTGCGGTGGATAACAACTTACGACATGTGAAGACTGCATATTGGCCTGCTGACATGTACGACATGTGAGCACAAATAAATATCCGCAAATGTATAGGTTAATTGTATCTTTTTTTACTTGGAGTATTCCAAAGTTATCGTATAAAAAAAAACAGACTAACTTCACCTAGAATTCAACAACCTAAAAATCATCTAAGTGACAAAGGTAAACAACTGAGTGACAAAGGCATAGAACAATTAGCCTAAAAGCTAGAAATTAAGATTCAACGAAGTTTAGGTAATGAGCACTAAGATCCAAAGTAGTTTAGGTAATGAGCACTAAGATCCAAATTTATGTAATAATATGCTTGTGTTGTAATCAGAATATGGTTGTTTCAAAGTAATATGATATTTATGTCAACATTTTTCGAATTAGGATAGATGGCGCAACCAGACGTGGTGACCCTACTTTCGATGAGGGAGAACAGTTCTCGTTGACTCCATCGCTACCGGGTACCATCGAAGGTGATGCTAACGCCGCTGCCGCTAGGCTAATGGTGGTTCGGTGAGGCCGTTGAGGCCGCGGTGATGAAGCCATTGATGCAGAGCCGCCGAGTCCGATAACACCGGTTCCGCCAGATGAGGTACAACCGTAAGAATATAATCCCGTAGACATGTTAATTAATCGCAATTCATTAATATAATACACTCGACACGCTTGTACATATGTTTATGTATTTCAAGCCCGTGCATCGAGCAACCAATCCAAGCATCGGGACCTAACAAGAAGCCGCCCACAAAGCACGTGTTTACCGACGTTAACAACGAAGGGATGCCGGTTGCCCTCTTTTAGCGATTGGGCGCATAACAACGCGCTTGCGGTTACCACGTGAGGGATCACGCCCCAATTAGCATCGGAAAATGGGCCAAGTTCCTCAAACTACCAAGGATCTGCCTCGGCAAGATATTAAGGAAAATTTCACATTTCCTTAAGGGTCCAAGACAAGGCCAAGAAATTCACTTTGAAGAAGATGGCAACAATGTTTCAGGCCCGAAGACGCGTCTCTCACCGTAAGTATGTGCGAAGGAGAAAGACCCGAATTCAACCAATTTACTAAGTTGGCGGATCACTGGGAAGCATTCGAGGAGTTCAAGTCGGCCAAGGCCAGCCGCGAGTCAGAAGAACAAGGCCAATTCACAGATGAAGAAATACCACCACCATCTTGGCACCGATGGTTACATCAAGGCTGTACCAAAATAGGAGAAGCGGGAAGAAGAATTAATGGCGAAGGACGTCACACCGGCTACCGCTCTGTGGGAACAGCGCCTGCGCAATTGGTTCATGGGTCATAGGGGGAGCCTTTCAGATGACGGCAGTTTGGTGATGGCACCAGGAGTACAAGAGGCTGGCCAAAGGATTGTACAAGCTATTGAGCACTCTCAGGCAGGTACATTGGTGCCAGACAGGGAGAATGACGAGCTAACACATGCCCTTGAAAACCCTGAGCACCCAGGACGGACACGAGGTATGGGCAAGCTAACGCCGTGGAAGTATGGTTTCGCTAAGGATGCACATACGTACAGGAGCCAGCATAGAAGCAAATCAAGAGAATCACATAAAGTGTACCAATTGGAACAAGAGCTCAGAGCAACCCAGGCTAGCATCGGCGACATAATTGCGCAACAAGTACAAATTGCCCTTAGCAAGCTTCAAGGACTAGGTCCGAGCAATCAGCCGGACGCCGTGATCAACCCCTCCGCGCGGCGAAGTAGCGCTGGCCCACCGGGCCCCCGGCGGACACCTTGCTATCCCGTTATCCTGTGGATAACATAAGGGTTCGCCGCCAGTGTGAGCTACACGTTGATGCGCGTAACCTCTCCATCAAGGTGGCTTACGGCATGGCATATCCGGTGGAGCTGGGCCAGATGTTCCACTGCAACGAGATACCCCGGGTTACTCAAAGGTCGCGGTGGAGGTGCTGAGCGGATTTGAAGAACTTCACCTCAATATTGTTGGAGGCGACGACGTGACCAAGCTTGGACAGCCCTCCACAATATCATCCTTTGGCGCAAACGGTACATCATATTTCCGGCTGCTATGGACGCGTCATCTCCACCACGGCAACCCACGCCTCCAACATCACCGCCACGCAATGCCTCGCCAAGAAATGCAAGCGAAGCCCTACTCCACCACTAGCAGCTCTCGTGTCTCCACCCGCCCACGCAGGCCCTACTCCACCACCAAAGATCTCAAACAAAAAGAACCCCAAGGAAAACCACGCCCACCATCTCCTCCGAGGAAGAAGCTCGATAAGCGAATTAAGGCTCCCCACCGCTCCCAAGAAGGCGGAGTCCACCGATCGACTAAGGTAAAGGAACCTCCAAAGAGGGCATATGATATGAATAAGGAGGAGAGTGACGCTGTAACTAAAGCGTATGGTTGCACACTTCGCCAAAAAGAAGGTAGAGCCAAAGGTACCAACTGATCCAAAAGCGGCGGAACACTTCGCGACATGCCGTGCAAAGCCGCTACCTGTGCCATTCAACTATGAACGGGCAATAATTAAGGTTACACAGAAGAATAAACGTGGTCAGGCGG
The DNA here is from genome assembly GCA_036346275.1 of Otatea glauca. Taxonomy (NCBI): domain Eukaryota; kingdom Viridiplantae; phylum Streptophyta; class Magnoliopsida; order Poales; family Poaceae; genus Otatea; species Otatea glauca. The sequence goes on along the minus strand of CM070719.1, from coordinate 23,254,246 downwards.
CGACGGCAAAGAAGAAGAAGAGAGACCAAGATCAGGAGAACCTCGAGAGGTTTTTGAAAGAGGCAGGACTCGCCCACAAACCGCAGCTCTTGGATTAACAGATGATATCCCAATGGCAACAAAGGTCGTGGCAATTTGGTTGGGCCGGAGCCGATTGACCCAAATGAGATAAAGGATCGCCAACCAAGATGCGGCAATTTCACGAATGGTACATGACAGAGTCCGCTCAAGGAAGAACGATGTTCCCCTCCGCTTCAAAGAAGATGATTTTTATCGCGGGACAACACCATATGGCTCGAATTTGACGACTTATACAATATTTACCATGCCGACTCCATCAACGTGTCTCTCATGAGCTGCTGGTGCCTATAAGTGTCAAGCTCATACCTTTACCTGTGCTTCCTCGTACAATAAAATTGCAACTCTTAAACTTATACCTTTCTATGTAGAATGGAGATACAACGATGTAGAAAAGAGAATATCTTCAACGTGGGCTTCATCGACCCAGAGATTGTTAACGAGTTCGTCTTTGGATACAACCGAAAGGATGTTGAAGATTACATTCTCGATGCATTCTTGGGACAGCACTACAAACCGTACATACTTCTGCCCTTCAACTTCGAGTACGTATATATACAACCTCTCGTTCTTATATTTTCCAAGGCATTTATAATACTACTAGCTAGTTACATATATGTTGCAATACATGAATAGGTTTCATCGATCCTTCTTGTCATCAAGCTTGATAGCAGCCAGATCATTGTTCAGGACTCAAAAAGGACTCCGGTGAAAAATATCAATTTATCATTGACACCCTAAACAGGTATATAGCACATATATATACGATAGTTTTCCTTATTATATATATTGAAATACCTTGCTAATTCCAACTCTGATAATTACCATTCATACTAACGCATCACACAGGGCATTCGCACGGTTTCGAAAGAAGCAACAAGGAGATTTCGAGAACGAATTTGATGTACAATTAAGCACTCGAGCACGATAAAGAATATTAATATGCCATAATAGTTTTTCATCCCAATAATCGTGTTCTTTTCAAATTTCATCGCAGGTTCTACAACAGACGGGTGGAAACAACTTATGTGGCTATTATGTGTGCCACTATATGCAAAGTATTACCCACGGTGATGTGCCGACAACCAACGCCGAGGTAGTGTGCACATGTCAATTTCTTAGTACTTACACTTTAATAATTACATGTCCAGAGATTTATTTACCTCCCGCTTTGTCAGCCCGCCGCACCGGGTTGCAACAATCTAAGAACAACTCATCGGCTTTATTGTCGACGAGATTGTATCCACCAAAGGCGAGTTCTACGCAAATGGTTGGAGAGATTGTCCTGAAATAAGGACAGGTGAACTGACATCAACGTCGACCAAGGGCACAAAGAGCGACGCACGCAAGAAATGAGCTCAAGATTCGCCCTTTTATTCTTTGAAACTTGTAAAAGTGGCTTATTATTTCATGTGTTCATCAACTTGTTCATTTTTAGTCTCAGAATTATCGAATGAATACTCATGACTAATATATATATATTTAAGTGTGTCAAAAAAACTCATGAAGTTCTATTTATTTTAATTGTCAAAATCTATATCAAAAACCCCTCTGAAAACATATTTTATATTGAATATAATCAAAATGCTATGCTGTCAGACTCTTCACAAGCGGTTGGTAACTCCAACCGCACACCAACCGCTTGTGCAAATGTCGAACCTGTGATACCCGACGGGGTATCACTCGCGGTTGCTTACAAGTGGTTCTAAAATCGCTTTTGAAAGCGGTTTCGAACCTCTTGTGCATGCCCGATCCGCAGTAGTGGTTGCTCGAGCCACGGTACTAGCAAAGTCCAAGTCGATTGATTTTTTTGTATTACATTGTAGTCGTTTGTGTTGGAACTACCAGAAACAAAAAATTTGTTGGCCTACGCAATTGCTTCTTCTATTTTATTCCTTGGTTTATATAGTCAAGCTAGATTACAAACTAACTCAACAAACTAACCAACTAAATCTTATCTTCCTAAACAAACTTATCCTGACTTTTAAAACTGATTACAAGATTATATTTAACATTCACCCCTTTAATCTTGTAATATCAAATTTCTGACACAACTCTAACTTGTTGAGGCAATCGGTCTTAACTACGATTTGCCCGACACATAACTCGACACATAACTCGACACAGGATGGAGAACGCATCTACTCAACATCGCGGACTCATCTTCGACGAACTTCTTTGGACGGCGAACACATCTCCTCAACGTCCCGGACTCATCTTTGACGGACTGACTTTGGACGGCGAACACATCTCTTCAACGCCCTAGAGTCGATTTTGACGAATTTGACTTTGGACGGCGAACGCATCTATTCAACGCCCCGTAGTCAACTTGACAGATATGACATAGCACACACAGCGGTTTCCTTTTGATCTTCTCATGCCGCATAATCTCTTCTGATACGCACGTTATCTCTAAAGGAACTCACGTACGTACACATTTATTTTATGGACACAACTTGCACACAAAAGAAACTCACATTTTTTTCCTCACTGCCGACCACATTTTTTCCTCACTACCGACCACATCTTTTCTTCTTCTTTTGCTTCTTGCTGTCGAGTGCATAGAGCATGCAATGATTTTGCTTGCACAGCCGTGCAACCTCTAGGGACTTCAAGTCGTAAGCATCTCACGTACACACACAAACCTGCTTGGTTTTCTCCAGCCGCAGTACGCTTGCTTTTATGCACTGCCGCATGTCACAAGTCCCCACGGCGCACGCGTCTGGAACGGCCAGCGCCTTTGCGTACCTTGCTCGCGCCACGCTGCGGCAGCCGCGCTCCATGTTTCTCGCCCGCGCCATCTGGGTGACCGCGCTTGGGTTCTCCTCGACGACCGCACGTGTGCCCGAAGCCCCATACGGCGACACCCGACGCCCGAAGCGGTCCCGACAGCGAAGCACGCGAGATCCCAGCGAGGCACCCAAAGCGATGCCGGCTCAACACAACGTCGCCTGTTTCCTCGGGTGTCGCCCCGGGAGTCTCCTCCTTCCGGAGGCAGCGGGTTGATCTAAAACCTTAAACTCTGATATCAATTATTGAAACTACCAGAAATTTTTTTGTTAGCCTACGCAATTACTTCTTCTGTTTTATTCCTTGGTTTATATAGTCAAGCTAGATTACAAACTAACTCAACAAACTAACCAACTAAATCTTATCTTCCTAAACAAACTTATCCTGACTTTTAAAATTGATTACAAGATTATATCTAACAGTTTGTTAGTCGGTTTATCATGTGACTTGAGCGTTCGCTTGAATAATTGACTAATTGTATTTCTGGGCACCATGTTACACAGTAATGGAGCACCATGGTGCCTAAACACTATGATTTCAAAATATGTGAATTTAAGTTAAATTTAGATATATTTTTTGAAAATTTTAGTTTTAGGGTATATACTCATCTATAACAATTCAAATGAAACACGTAATCTTTGAAAAAATATACTCGAATGAAAAGATTTGAAACAAATTTAGATCACATACTTTGCTAATTTATATATAAAATCAGCGTATACCTATAATCAAACTATCATAAAAAAAAGAAAACTCTAGTTAGAACTTTAGTTTTGAACTAGTTAGCAAACTAGTTAAACTCAATATTCTAAAAATTTCAAAAAAAATTGCATATGATACATAAATGAAATACCCGTTTTAAATCATGCTACCCAAACTTTATGGTGCCCATAAGGACTCAAGAATCAGCGACAGTGGCCTAGTTGCGAACGCTTTATGCATGGCGGAGTAGAGGACGATGTCCGTCTCTACAACGGCGAAAGTTTCGTATTGGCCAGGCATAGGACGAGCAAATAGTTGATGAAAAGCTTCGTGCCTTTGGTTTTACTGTACACCAAAGAAAGAAAGTACGTCCGTGGGTTATGTAACACATATGCAGTGTGTAATTGAAGTGTGACCGGACTCCCGGTTCCGGGAAGGAACTGCACTCGCGGTCGCGGCCGCGGTAGGAAATGAACTTACTGGAAAGTTCTGAAGACCTGCGTTTGCCTGATGATCACAGATTTCTGAATAATTAATTACTCTTTTCTCCAAGAAAGGCTTTCTAAAACTTCGTTCCATTGGCAAGACGGGATCTTTTAGATGATAGCTAGCATGTCATTCACTTTGCTATGCAGACTTGTTTAGTATACTACTACAGAACTGGACATCACAACCGGTCTATTAGAAGCGGTTTGGTGCGAACCCGTTGTGATGTTCGCACCAGAAGCGGTTCGTTATAACGGTCGGAGAGGATTTGAGCGGTTTGAGACACAAACCACTTCTGAATGTTGCATTCTAGAAGCGGTTCTTGTCTCAAAACCACTTCTAGAATGCAACATTCAGAAGCGGTTCGTGTCTCAAACCGCTTCTGGAAACCCTCCCGCGCAGCGCATTTAAACCCTTATTCTTCCATGAGCCAGCAGAGGTACGATCAAACAGAGAAGGCCGGCCCAGCTTTGTTCTTGGGGAGGTGCTGTCCAAATTTTTAATTGGAGGTAATTAGCTCCAAATGAAGTGTTTCAAGGTTAGTAACATCATGTGAACATCCTTCTCACCTAGATATTACTATTTTTTTCAATGGATGTGAAGAAATCTTGAACTTTTTAAGCATGATCAAAAATCTGTTTTCTATGCTTGTTTTTGTTATTGTATGAAGATGTAGGGTGGAGATCTAGTTCAAAATATGATATTACAAGGTAAAGGTGATTGGAAGCTTTAGATCTAGGTGGTTGTTAGCTTTAGAATCTTAAATATCACAATAAGTTAGGGGAGATCTAGGTACAATATTGCAAGGAAGTAATTATTAGTGTATGAAATAAAATAGAAAAACATGTAGAAAGATAAAAAATAATTACAAAGGTAGGAAGGGATACAAAATAATTAGAAAGGTAGGTCTTTAATTGGATGACGGTGTAAGTGGAGCTTTTTTTTTGTTGGGTTTAAATGTAACGAAATTTAAGTTAGGTTATAATTTTGGTAACGAAATTTGTTATAATTTTTAATGAAATTATAACTTAGTGTAGATGAATCGGCAATGGATGTACAATGTGGACCGTCGCTCGACAGAGTTCATTGATGGCGTGCAGGCTTTTCTCAATGCGGTCGTTGCAATCTTGCCTCCAGGCAGCTTCATATATTGTCCGTGTGTAGATTGCAAAAACGAGAAAAAGCACTCCCAGCGATGGCAAGTTATGAACCACTTGATCATGAGAGGTTTCATGCCAAACTATACCTGTTGAACCAGCCATGGCGAAGTTGAGGTGATTAGCCAGGAAGACGATGAAGAAGGCGAGGAAGAGGAAGATGGATTCAACAGTATCCCGGACGGCACGCAATACTGTTCCGTGGAAGAAACACTTGGTGACTATGGTGATGATGAGCTAGACCAGATGCTGCGTGACGGAGAGAGAGACTACACAGATGAAAGACAGTTCGAGAAGTTCCTGCGCATGTTAGAGGACCACATAACTCCTTTGTACCCAAACTGTGGGCAGGGCTACAAAAAGCTGCGTACCACACTGGAACTCATGCAATGGAAGGCTAGAAATGGTGTGTCAGATAAGGGATTCGATGAGGTGTTATCACTCGTAAAGAAGTTGCTTCGTAAGATAACACTCGCCCGAATCACGATGAAGCCAAGCAAGTCGTCTATCCTTTGGGATTGGAAGTACAGAAGATACACGGATGTCCTAATGATTGTATCCTGTATCGTAATAAGTATGCCGATTTGGATGTTTGTCCAGTGTGCAGAGAATCACGGTATAAGGTGAAGCGTGACGATCCAGGTGAAATAGATGGGGAGCGTAAGACGAAGAGACCTCCAGCTAAAATATTGTGGTATTTCCCTGTGATCCCCCGATTGAACCGTATGTTTGCTAACAAAGCGCATGCCCAGATGATGCGTTGGCACAAGGAAGAGCGTAAGGACGACGGGATGCTTAGACACCCTGTAGATGGCTCACAGGGGAGGAAAGTCGACCGGACGTACCCGGACTTCGCAGATGAGGTGAGAAACATAAGGTTTGGGTTGAGTACCGATGGGATGAATCCTTTCGGAGAATTGAGCAGCAGCCATAGCACCTGGCCTGTTACACTATATATCTACAACATTCCTCCATGGCTGTGCATGAAGCGAAAGTACATCATGATGCCGTTGTTGATCCAAGGCCCCAAGCAACCTGGAAATGATATCGATGTCTACCTGAAACCATTGGTTGAAGATCTTGTGACGTTGCGAGACGATGGTGCAAGGGTATAGGATGAGTACAAAAGGGAGTATTTCACCCTACGTGCAGTGTTATTTGTAACAATCAACGACTGGCCTGCTTTCGGTAACCTGTCCGGCCTAATTATCAAAGGATATAGAGCCTGCATCCAGTGCTTAGATGAAACGGATGGCATGTAGCTGAAAAACTCTCGGAAGGTTGTATACATGGGTCACCGTAGGTTTCTATTTACGAGTCACCCGTTGCGGAAGGAAGGCAGAAAATTTAACGGGCAACCAGACCTTCGTGCAAGGCCTCAACATCGTAGTGGGCCACGTGTGTTTGCTATGGTAAATGATTTGAATGTAGTATTTGGAAAGGGTCCTGAAAGCAAACATGTGCAGAATGAGGATGGTCATGTACCCATGTGGAAGAAGAAGTCAATATTTTAGGACTTGCCTTATAGTGAAGTCATGGAGGTTTGTCACTCACTTGACTTCATGCACATCACGAAGAATGTCTGCTTGAACCTGCTAGGCTACATAGATATGTATGGAAAATTGAAAGATACACTGCAAGCTCAGAAGGACCTAAAACTCTTGGAACTGAGGAACGACCTACATCCCGAAAAGAAAGGGAAATGACAACATTACCTACATCCTGCGAGCTACACTCTAAGCAAAGATGAGAAAAAAAGTGTGATAGAGTTCCTGAACAGTGTGAAGGTTCCTTCCGGATAATCTTCGAATGTAAAGAGACTCATAAACACGAAAGAGAAGAAAATCGTACACATGAAATCCCATGACTGTCTTGTGTTAATGACACAGTTGCTCCTAGTGGCTGTGAGAGGCATACTGCCCGAGTGGGTACGGGGGACAATCACAAAGTTGTGTTCCTTTTTCAACGCGGTTTCACAGAAGGTCATCGACCCAGATAAACTAAGTAAGCTGCAGGATGACGTGATACAAAGTGTGGTTAGTCTTGAGATGATCTTTCCTCTTGCATTCTTTGATATTATGGTTCATCTCACTGTTCACCTTATCAAAGAGATAGGTATTCTTGGACCCTTGTATCTACACAACATTTTCCCTTTCGAGAGGTACATGAGTGTGCTAAAGAAGTATGTTCGTAACCGTTCTCGTCCGGAAGGATGCATTGCCGAGGGTTATGGGACAGAGGAGGTGATTGAGTTTTGTGTGGATTACATTAATGATCTAAACCCGATCGGCGTCCCTATATCACGCCATGAGGGGAGGCTACAGGGAAAAGGGACACTAGGAAGGAAAGCAATTGCATGCAATGATCTTCTTACATTTAAGCAAGCACATTTCACGGTTTTGAAACAATCAACTGTAGTGGCCCCGTATATCCTTGAGCACAAGAGTATTCTACGCCGCGATTTCCAGGGAGGTCTGAGGATTGGATAACACTGAAGCACATGGATTCTTTCGGTGCTTGGTTACAAAAGTACATCCTTTTGAAATGGTCAGACAATGAACAGTTGCAACGCTTGGCTCGGGGACCATCTAGTGAAATCGTGACATTCAAGGGGTACGAGATAAATGGTTACACATTCTACACCAGATCTCAGGGTAACAAGAGCACCAACATAAATAGCGGTGTCAGTATAGACGCCGAAGACAACAAAGGCAAGGTGGATACATATTATGGTTTCATAGAAGAGATATGTGAGCTTGACTATGGACATTTAAAGGTCCCTCTATTTAAGTGCCAATGGGTCAAACTGACCTCAAGCGGCGTGAAGATCGACAAATACGGTATGACAATCGTGGACCTCACACAAGTCGGCTATAGGCGCGAACCGTTCGTCCTCGCGAACGATGTGAGACAGGTCTTCTACGTAATGGACATGTCAAGCAAACCTAAGAAGCAGAAAGATTGTAGTACTAAGCCAAAGCGACACGTGGTTCTCAAGGCAAACGAAGGATTGTTGAGTTGAGGACGCCTGACGAGGAAGAGTATAGTCGATTCGACGAGATCCTCTTTTCATTTGTGGATGTCGACATAAGCCTCCTCAATGACACAGACGTGGATACTCCTTTCATACGTCGCGATCATAATGAAGGAACACTTGTAAAGACAAAGTATGTTACTACTTAAGATGTACCCCTACTGTATGAAGTGTTTACTTGGAATGAATGTAAAGTGCCAAAATTCTGGAATGAAACTAAAGTGCTGAAAGCTTTTTTAAAAAATTATGGAATGAAAGTAAAGTTCTAAAAGCTTTTTAAAAAATTATGAAATGAAACTGAAGTGCTAAAATCTTTTTAAAAAATTCTGGAATGAAAGTAAAGTGCTAAAAGCTTTTTTAAAAATTATAGAATGAAACTAAATTGCTAAAAGCATTTTTTAAAAATCATTAAATGAAACTGAAGTGCTAAAAGCTTTTTTAAAAATTATGAAATTAAACTGAAGCGGTTTGAGAAAAGAACCGCTTCTAGAACACAACATTCAGAAGCGGTTTGAGAAAAGAACTGCTTCTAGAACGCAACATTCAGAAGCGGTTAGTAATATCAACCACTTGTAGAAGTCCTCCCTCTACAAGCGGTTGGTTATAAAACCGCTTGTAGAGATATTTTACAAGCGGTTGGTTCTAAGAACCGCTTGTAGAAGTGCTCCCTATATAAAGTTTACACGTCCCGCCCTTTTCTCACACCCCAAATTTTCTAAGTCCTGTGTCTCTCCGCGCCGCTGCCTCCTGTGTCTCTCCGACCACCGCCGCCATCACCTCCGTCGAGACCCCGCGCCGCCGTCCTCGTCGACGCCGTCGCCCTCCTCCGCCACCCAACCATCTCGGCGCCACTCCACCCCCGCGCGCTGGTGCCCTTGTCGCCGCCGCCACTAGCTCCACCCCGCCGGCGCCTTCTCCGCCACCTCACCGACGCCTCCTCCGCCACCAAGCGGCCGCCACACCGCCATTCCACCCCGGAGGACAAAGGTACAGCTGTGCTCGCCGTCGTCCTCCCTCTCTAATTCGGCTGCCCACAAGGTGTTCGGTGAAATGCCCACAAGGTCGCTTAGAGTTGTAAATAGCAAGTCTAATGTAAACCTAAAATTTCTGGAATCCAGTGTACTAGATACCAAAGTGCCCTGTCTACAATTGCAGCGAACTGACCAAATTAGGGGGAAAGAATCAAGGAAACGGCTTTCCCATCCCTTGCTAGTCAAACAAACAAGCTAAACTAAAACCACGAACAAAAATGCATTCTTTCTCTATTGCACAAAATGAAAGCATACTCAAAAGAAAAATGATTACAAGAAGTAATTATCACTTACCTAGCTTTTCGGCAAAAGATTTCGTCATTCTTTTCACTTGTGTGTAAGTGTATCTTTTTGGATGTAGGGTTCCATTCTTTTGTAGGAAGGACTCAATTCTGGGTGTTTCCTTTGATCTCCTTTAAAAGGGGAAGCAACCTATATCATCAACTAGAAAATTGGTTTATTTGGACTTTGTATAGTAATATGATATTTATGTCAACATTTTTTCGGGATTAGGATAGATGGCGCAACCAGGACGTGGTGACCCTACTTTCGATGAGGGAGAACAGTTCTTGCTAGACTCCATCGCGCTGGGTAGCATCGAAGGTGATGCTAACGCTGCTGCCGCTGAGGTTAATGTTGGTTCCGGTGAGGCCGTTGAGGCTGCAGCTGATGAAGCCATTGACACTGGTTCCGGCCAGGATGAGGTATAGCCAGAAGAATATAATCCCCGTAGACATGTTAATTAATCGCAATTCATTAATATAATACACTCTGACACGTTTATACATATGTTTATGTATTTCAAGCCCCGTACATCGAGCAACCAATCCAAGCATCGGGGACCTAACAAGAAGCCATCCACAAAGCACGTGTTTACCGACGTTAACAACGAAGGGATGCCGGTTGCCCCTATTTTAGCAGTTGGGCCGTACAACAACGCTTGCGGTTACCACGTGAGGGATCACGTCACAATTAGCATCAGAAAATGGGCCGAAGTTCCTCAAGCTACTAAGGACCTGCTCTGGCAAGATATTATGGAAAATTTCACATTTCCTCAAGGGTCCGAAGACAAGGCTAAGAAATTCACTTTGAAGAAGATGGCAACAATGTTTCAGGCGTGGAAGACGTCTCTCAGCCACAAGTATGTGCAGAAGGGAGAAAGACCCGACTTCAACCAATTTCCAAAGTTGGCGGATCACTGGGAAGCATTCGAGGAGTTCAAACTGTCAGCTGAAGGCCAGGCCGCGAGTTAGAAGAACAAGGCCGATTCACAGATGAAGAAATACCACCATCATCTTGGCACCGGTGGTTACCTCAAGGCTGTACCAAAATGGGAGAAGTGGGAAGAAGAATTAATGGCGAAGGACGTCACACCGGCTACCGCTTTGTGGGAAGAGCGCCTGCGCAATTAGTTCATGGGTCATGGGGGGAGCCTTTCAGATGACAGCAGTTTGGTGATGACACCAGGAGTACAAGAGGTTGGCCAAAGGATTGTACAACCTGTCGAGCAGTCTCAGGCAGGTACATTGGTGGCAGACAGGGAGAATGACGAGCTAACACATGCCCTTCAAAACCCTGAGCACCCAGGACGGACACGAGGTATGGGCAAGCTAACGCCGTGGAAGTATGGTTTCGCCAAGGATGCACATACGTACAGGAGCCGACAAAGAAGCAAAACAAGAGAATCACATAAAGTGTACCAATTGGAACAAGAGCTCAGAGCAACCCAGGCTAGCATCGGCGACATAGTTGTGCAACAAGTACAAATTGCCCTCAGCAAGCTTCAAGGACTAGGTCCGAGCAATCAGCCGGACGCCGTGATCAACCCCTCCGCGCGGCGGAGTAGCCACGCGTCCACCGGGGCCCTGAAGCGAACAACTTGCTAGCCCGTTTTCCCGTGGATGACATAAGGGTTCGCCGCCAGTGTGAGCTACACGTTGATGCGCGTAACCTCTCCATCAAGGTGGCTTATGGCATGACATATCCGGTGGAGCCAGGCCAGATGTTCCACTACAACGAGATACCCCCGAGTTACTCAAAGGTCGCGGTGGAGGTGCTGAGCGGATTTGAAGAACTTCACCTCGATATTGCTGGAGGCGATGACGTGATCAAGCTTGGACAGGCCCTCCACAATATCATCCTTTGGCGCAAACGGTACATCATATTTCCAGATGGTGTGGACACATCATCTCCACCACAGCAACCCACGCCTCCTCCAACGTCACCTCCACGCAATGCCTCGCCGGTAAAACAGAGCACGCCTCCTCCACCACCCGCTCCACGCAGAAGCCCTACTCCACCACCAGCATCTCAAACAAAAAGAACCCCAGAAAACCACGCTCCACCATCTCCTCCGAGGAAGAAGCTCGATAAGCGAATTAAGGCTCCTCCACCTGCTCCCAAGAAGGCGGAGTCCAGCCGATCGACAAAGATAAAGGAACCTCCAAAGAGGGCATATGATATGAATAAGAAGGAGAGTGACGCGGTCACTAAAAAAGAATTGGCTGCACACTTCGCAAAAAAGAAGGTAGAGCTAAAGGTACCAACTGATCCAAAAGCGGCGGAACACTTGGCGACATGCCGCAAAGCCGCTGCCTGTGCCGTCCAACTATGAATGGACAATAATAAAGGCTACACGAAGAATAACGTGGTCAAAAGCGCGGCAAAGAAGAAGAGAGACCAAGATCGGAGAACCTCGAGAGGTTTATGAAGGAGGCGGGACTCGCCCACAATTGCAGCTCTTGGATTAATAGATGATATCCCAATGGCAACAAAGGTCAGATGGCAATTTCAGTTGGACCGGGAGCTGATTGACCCAAATGAGATAAAGGATCTGCCAACCAAGATGCGGCAATTTCACGAATGGTACATGACAGAGTCCGCTAAAGGAAGAATGATGTTCCCCCTCCGTATCAAAGAAGATTTATATCGCGGGGACAACACCATATGGCTCGAATTTGACGACTTATACAATATTTACCATGCCGACGCCATCAACGTGTCTCTCATGAGCTGCTGGTGCCTGTAAGTGTCAAGCTCATACCTTTACCGTGTGCTTCCTCGTACAATAAAATTGCAACTCTTAAACTTATACCTTTCTATGTAGAATGGAGATACAACGATGTAGTAAAGAGAATATCTTCAACGTGGGCTTCATCGACCCAGAGATTATTAACGAGTTCGTCTTTGGATACAACCGAAAGGATATTGAAGATTACATTCTCGATGCATTCTTGGGACAGCAGTACAAACAGTACATACTTCTGCCCTTCAACTTCGAGTACGTATATATACAACCTCTCGTTCTTATATTTTCCAAGGCATTTATAATACTACTAGCTAGTTACATATATGTTGCAATACATGAATAGGTTTCACTGGATCCTTCTTGTCATCAAGCTTGATAGCAGCCAAATCGTTGTTCAAGACTCAAAAAGGACTCCGTTGGAAAAAATATCAATTTATCATTGACACCTTAAACAGATATATAGCACATATATATACGATAGTTTTCCTTATTATATATATTGAAATACCTTGCTAATTCTAACTCTGATAATTACTATTCATACTAACGCATCACACAGGGCATTCGCAAGGTTTCGAAAGAAGCAACAAGGAGATTACGACAACGAATTTGATGTACAAATAAGCACTCGAGTACGTATTAAAGAATATTAATATGCCGTAACATTTTTTCATCCCAATAATCGTTTTCTTTTCAAATTTCATCGCAGTTCTACAATGACGGTGGAAACAACTTATGTGGCTATTATGTGTGCCACTATATGCAAAGTATTACCCACGGTGATGTGCCGACAACCAACGCCGAGGTAGTGTGCACATGTCAATTTCAGTAGTACTTACACTTTAATTACATGTCCAGAGATTTATTTACTTCCGCTTTGTCACCCAACATCGATGTGCAAGGCGTGATCCCGCCGCACGGGTTGCAAGAATCCAAGAACAACTCATCGCTTTATTGTCGATTTAGATTGTATCCACCAAAGGCGAGTTCCACGCAAATGGTTGAAGAGATTGTCTGAAATAAGGACAGGTGAACTGACATCGACGTCGACCAAGGGCACAAAGAGCGACGCACGCAAGAAATGAGCTCAAGATTCGCCCTTTTATTCTTTTAAATTTGTAAAAGTGGCTTATTATTTCATGTGTTCATCAACTTGTTTATTTTTTAGTCTATTAAGTTCGTATTTTTCTGTAAATGAACCTGTAATTATCTGAATGAGTACGCATGAATAATATATATTTAATTGTGTCAAAAAAAACTCATGTAGTTCTATTTATTTTAATTGTCAAAATCTATATCAAAAACCCATCTGAAAACATATTCTATATTGAATATAACCAAAACGCTATGCTGTCAAACTCTTCACAAGCGGTTGGTAACTCCAACCGCTTGTAGAGAGAGCATCTCTACAAGCGGTTCGTATGATCAACCGGTTGGTAACACCAACCGCTTGTGGAAGTGTCGAACCACAAGCGGTTCGGAGAACCGCTTGTGATACCCGACGAGGTATCACTCGCGGTTACTTAGAACCGCTTCTGAAAGCGGTTTTGAACCACTTGTTCATGCCCGATCTGCAGTAGTGGTACCTTTCATAGTTCATACTTATCCCTATATTATATTCTCTTTATTAGATTGCTAACACAATAAACGTCAAAGAATGTTTCCCTGAACGAGATGGCCAACTTCAGGCAGTGGAAGGATGGAACTAAAACTCGGCTGCAACAAACCAAATCTTTGAAGATGGTAACGACGATTAGAGCAATAGTAAGACGGTAGCATCTCTGTTGCAAGTTAGAATCAGGTTAGTTGTGTATCAAATATAATTGTAAAACTATCTTTTCACTGCTTTATTTATCAAATCCACTATAATTGCTTCTGTTATGCTACTTTGATGTACAAATTCCTCGATAAAGCGAGTTTTTTTGCCTGATAATGAGCCGAAGACTTGCATGCTGCCATGGGTAGTAGCATGCTGGGTCACCACACCATGTTACCCAAAGTTGTCAGAATCAGGATATCGAAGAAGATGCTGCGATAGGATCGAATCATAGAATCTATCCCACTTGATTCTATAAAAGAAACACTATTTAAAAACCTACAGTCTATTTCAACATGATACATCTTTTGAATTTGACTTTTAAAACCTTTACTTAAAAACTGTAGTCCAAATGAATAATCAATAGTTGACTATGCAAATAATAGCATATTTGAATGGATAAAAGGTGAATGTTTACTATTGAAAGGACATATCTAGTAATTATTTGCGGTTAATTATTAGGATAAGTAGAATCGTGTAGGATCCTATGTAAATTGCGATAATGATCCTACCAAAAGTTTGCTAGAATATGCGGGACAGCATACAAACTGAGCCATGCCTATTGGAATTGGGAAAGGCTTCGCTATACTAGTGGAACAAAATTCTAAATATAACGATAAAAGACTCTGTTTGAAACATGAATTTCACAGGAATTTTTTTTATAAAAAAGTACAATTCCCACTCAAGGAAAACTTCCCTCGTTCCAAACCAAGGTTTAGAAACCTCAGAAACTGGCCAGTTGCCGATTTTCTAAACCTTTTAAGGCCCATTTGGAATGAAGGAATTTTATAGGAACTTTGCAGGAAACAGTTTTCAATTCCATTGGTGTTAGAAAAAATTCCACTTTCCCAAAACGTTAATTGAAACCCTGAATCAAACAAACAATTGGTGACATGTTGAACAGACGAACTTGATGACTTCATGTTATACAAATGAAAGTTAAAAATGGACAATTAGACAGCAAACATGGTCATGTATTCCTAATCTAGATTCATCGGAACAACTGTGATTCATCGGAACAACTGTGACGCCAAATGGTATTTTAATAACCATCACTACAAAGCAATGCAATGTAACATCATAACATCTTGCAAACTAAAACAAAATTTGTTACTCAGGCAATTAAAGCAAAATTCTGAGAAAACTAATGTTGTCAGTACGACAGAAACCTTAATTCCGTCATGGCTTTTCTGCACATGAAAGGACGGAACCACGGCAGAGCATCCAGTATTCTCTAATGCCAATATGCATCCAGGGAAACGGACAAAACTGCAGATGCAGTGTTGAAGGGATCCTGAAATAAACAGAACAGGAGTTTACAATGAATGCCATCAAGAAATACAACCAAATTGACCGAATAAGTAGAAACCTTGCACCACTAAGGATTCCGTATGCCAATTGTTTGCACGAGAAACCAATCCCATTGGAAACTTTCCGGTAATTTGGCCCAATTACTTGCCCTGCATTAGCTTTGTTTATGTTAGCAAGATCACAACTGAAGAAATTAAATAGGTGAAAATGTATGCTAATTCGAACAGATAATTCCATTCTTAAAAGCATGTTTTCTATTTATTTTTTCTGCAATATACAAAGATAAGATGCAAAATTAGAAATAAGTGCTTAAATAAAATGACAACTCAGCAGGCCAGCACCAATTCAAAAAGAAATCATTTGAAACAGAAATGCTTGAATAAAAAATACAGCAGACGCTGCTGATGTTTGTAATAAAATTAGACATCTACACAAATATTGTGTCAACATAAGAAAGGCGTAAGCCAAAGTCAAGATAAACGGCTTACTGAGAGTGGCGTAGTTACAGCGAAGTTCTGAAACTAAAGGTCTTGAATGTACATGGATGAGATGATCTGTTTTCCTTTCATCACTTCCACTGGTTGAACAATATTCAACTGATAGGGCATCATATTCATCAGTAGATACAGACGATAATGACACAGGAAGAAATAATAATCCAGCAGGAAATCTTTGCCTCCTTGTCATCCACAGAATCAACTCAGCACAAGGAGTAGAGTGGATTATAGATATTGCAGTTTCCAACACTATGCACAAACAGATAATTGTGGTACTCAAGATAGAGAAGAAAATATAGAATATAGAAGTTGTGGGCAGAAGAAGCAGGACTGGTGTAAACAACAGTGAACCAACCACATGTTGTTCAACTGTGTAGTCATAGCTATCTAATCTCTGCCTAAGAGGATTCCATTTGCGCCCTCTGTTAATAATATAAGCATGTATCAGCAAATCTACGAGAAAAGTACAAAGAAAGAAATCTAATGGAGAAGAAAACATTTCAGGACTTCGGTTGCTATAGATTTATTTATAATGGTCACAATCGATTTATTTATCATATTAAATAGGCAATTGGTTAAAACAGTCATCAAATAATAACATTAACTGACCCAAAAGATGAGAAAGGAACATTCCGAAGCTTTCGGTTGAAATGTTATGAGGTAATAATTTTTTTTATGTCTCCCTCTGTAAGAGGTTTGGCTCCAGAACTGATTTCTACACGTTAGATCTCGACCATAAGATCATACTCGACTCATTTTTAGCTTTTGCTCTCCCTCTGTAAGAGATCTGCCTCCATAACTGGCTGCTAAACATAGATTTTCGACCATCCAACTTGTTGCACCTGACAGTACCATGTTGATGTGACAATGGCACTGTAATTTCGAACAAAATATGATGCTTTGTTGTAATTTTCAGTAACACGATTTTAAAACAGGGAATGATAATTGGCAGTTGGCAATGTAGAAGCAGCCATCATGACAAGAATCTACAGACAGCATTCACACTATATCTTCCCATAATTTTGGTGTAACATGTGTGACATTTTATCTCATCCTATTTGACAACTGTAGCCATTAATTATCTGGAATAACTAGGTCTAGCCAGTTTGAAGATTTCTTATTCAAGACCAGGACCATGTAACGTAAGCCAACTGACTCAGGGGTTAGGAAAGTGACCTAGCCAGGGTTGTTTCTTTTGTATTATAGATTAACGACATCTTTTTTAACGTTGGCAATTGTCTTCCATGTAAACACAGTAATTCACAGCATCCTTAGAACTAGCTGGTTTTGCCAAAATGCGTAATTCAGGCCAGTTCCAAGTTAAGGAAGGGCCTAGGATGCCAAACCCTACGCTGATAATTGTCTCCAGGAAACTGAAAACTTTACTGATAACACGGTAATCACTTTGTTATTATTGACCAACTCTTGGGAACACAAGAAGCCCTCGCAGGATGATATTCTCACCAATATTATGAGGCAATCAGACAGCATCAAGACTAGCATGTCAAAATTCAACCCAGCTAAAAGCATCTATTTTTACATGTCTTCAAAAAGATATTTTTCTTAAACCATATCTAGCATTTCAAAAAATATTTTTGCACAAACATTTAGATATTTTCACATATCTTTTAGCGATGCAATCAGGTTGAGGTCATAGTCAATCAGACAACAAGTACAGCATGTTTGGTTCATGGGAATTGGTAGGGGGAATGGGAAATGAAGGGGTATAGTCTTAAAAGTCCCACATTTCGTTGGTGAGCTGGAAACTTCAGACTGTTCGGGTTTGGGAATTTAAAGGTCCAATTTGCACAGTTTTAATCACATATGTAGAGGGAACTGGAATTGTGCTTTTATCATAAAATAGATAATCTGAGCCCTTGATAACAAATTAAGTTAGGTGGGAATTTGCATAGGGAATGGGAGTTGTGTTTTATGCATGATGGATACATCTCAGCCGTTGATTACTGCAGGGCTACATAGGCACTGCCTGGAGCCCTGGATGCCTGGGTGACACCATATCAATCCTTCATTCCGACGGTATTGCCTTGCGAAGAGCTTTACTTGGAGAAATAGAAGGAACATGTATCACACGTGCAAAATTTTGGAGCGTGCCACACGAATATTCTACAATAGCAGGTATTGAAGAATCTGTACAAGAAATTTTACTAAATTTGAAAGAAATTGTATTGAGAAGTAATCTCTATGGAGTTAGAGACGCATCAATTTGTGTCAAAGGTCCTAGATACATAACTGCTCAAGATATCATCTTACCGACTTCCGTAGAGATCGTTGATATGGCACAACCTATAGCTAACTTGACAGAGCCCATTGATTTACGTATTGAGTTACGATCAAGAGAGATCGCGGATATCACACGGAACTCGAAAGAACTTTCAAGATGGAAGTTATCCCATAGATCTTTGTATCCATGCACATTGAAATGTGAATTATAGTATTTTTCTTGTGGGAATGGAAATGAAAAACACGAGATATTTTTCTAGAAATATGGACGAATGGAAGTTTAACCCCTAAGGAAGCGCTTTATGAGGCTTCTCGTAATTTGATTGATTTATTTCTTCCTTTTCTACACGCGGAGGAAGAGGGCACTAGTTTCAAGAAAATAAAAACAGGTTTACTCCACCCTTTTAACCTTTCAAAAAAAATTAACTAATCTAAAGAAAAACAAAAAAGGAATTCCATTGAATTGTATTTTTATTGATCAATTAGAATTGCCTTCTAGAACGTATAATTGTCTCAAAAGGGCCAATATACATACACTATTGGACCTTTTGAGTAAGACTGAAGAAGATCTTATGAGAATTGACAGGCCAGTATGGAAGATGGAAGACAGATATGGGACACTCTAGAGAAGCATCTCCCAATTGATTTACCTAAGAATAAGTTCTCGTTTTAAATCCATTGCAATTTTTTCCTCTTCTTCTTTTTCGAGTTAGATTAAAAAAAAAGAAAACAATTTTGTATCTTTGGCACAGCCGTTTTCTCCGGGTACCACCGGCTTACCGGCATTACTGCAGGGCTACATAGGCACTGCCTGGAGCCCTGGATGCCTGGGTGACACCATATCAATCTGAAGAAAGGACTGCATCTAAGCCGTTGATTACTGCAGGGCAACATAGGCACTGCCTGGAGCCCTGGATGCCTGGGCGACGCCATATCAATCTGAAGAACGGGCTGAGAACAGCACAGATAGAGGAAAAGGAAAAGAAACAAAAAGAAAAGGATGAGGAGAAGAAAGGAAAATGGGAAAGCCCCCAGGCACCTCAACACCTAATTGACGATAAGTTGGTACCTTAATAACTACAGGCTACAAATCAATTCCTCATTATTTCCCATCCCTCTTACCAAACAGTAGATTGGGACTAAAAAAAGAAATTCCAATGGCAAATCCCACTACCCAACTCCCTATATATAATCCCATGCCTCATCCCAATGGTTGCCAAACAATGTCTAGTCTATCAAAATTCAATCTGGCCAATAACATCTATTTTCACAGGTCTACCAAAAGATAGTTTTCTCAAAATAATACCTAGCGTTTCAAAAGATTATCTTTACACTAACATTTACAAGTTAATGAACTCATATTAGTTATTCAGCTACACAATCAGGTTGAGGATGTAGTTCCTTTATAATTAAAGAATGCCCTGTCAATGTACCCACAGTTTTACCTGAAAAGGCGCCACAATGATGTCACTGTCTGAATCTGCCTAGAATATATCAAGGAGATTAACCACTGAAGCATTCTGACATGCAATGTAGCAAGCTGGATGATGTCTATGAAGAATGAAACAGGAACTGTAAAACCTAAAAGCATTCCAGAAAATGCAAGGCCCTTAATTATATGCCTCAGGAAGACTCCCACGATGAACCAAAGGGTAGAATAAATTTGAATTGCATTCAGAGAAATCATGCCTAGAAGCTCTGCTAGTGCCGTATTCAGCTTAAACCCTGCTGGAACACCCATCAGCCACACACAACCAGATCTCAAGACACCATCTGTCATGTACTGGACAAGAGCAAAAGTCCAAGAACAAATAGTCTCTATGTTTAACGACAATACTGCTCCAAGGACAAAACCCATCAGAAGATCCATGACAATATTTGACCAAAAAGCATGCTTCTGAATTGCAGCTCTGTGTGCATATTCAACATTCACAGTGGAACTGCAGAGTATAAGCAGTGACACTCTTAAATAAATGAATCAAGGGCAATTGAAGGGAAGTTTAGTATTAACAATAATTTATTTTATCATCACTACTAATAGCTAGTATATATGTAATCTCCAGTTTTAATAATGGGTAACCATGAAGGTTCCTTATATCAGGGATAAAATGAAAGAACAAAATGGAATGAAATACAGTAGTAAACTATCATCAAGTAAACAATGTAACAGTAACCCCATTTGACATGTCAAGATGAGATAACTAGTTAAAATGGTGACTAAAGTTACAGTATTAAATTGAGCAGCATCATATGCTTCCAAGTTTACCTTAGGGTGGTATATTGGAGGAAAATTGGCCAGTAAAGAATTTGGCAACTACGGAGATGCATGTTTTTCCATGAATGTCTGAAAAAAAATTGTAACATAAAGTACTTAAATGCATGGCTCATATATCTTTGGAACAGCTGAATGAAGATGTAGACAATAGTTGATACTGAAGCCAAAAATGTTCCCATGCAGTGCTGTGTCACTTGAATTAAGTAATCAAACCTGAATAAACAAGAAGCAGTCTGGTAAGAGAAGAAGAAAGCAGTAGTACATTAGAGAAGATGAAGGATGATGCTTACACAATTGCAAACAAGAAATACTCTGTTGAACTACTGGTAGCAGTTTCCCAAGCAACTGGTAGTCTAGCTGCATTTGAACAATTAAGCGCCAAAATAATCTGATCCTTCAAACATAAATGTGAACCAGATTAGCTAATTGTTCAAATTAAACTGTAATAACATGTAAAAGAATTAACACACATACCAAATCAAAAATTAATGGTTTCTGTTGAAGATTATTTATCCAAGTTAGCTTTTTGAAGGGAGCCTTCAATCTGAGAGGTGCATCCTCACCCAGGGAAAAATGGTTTCTACCAGAAGTTGGAACATCATATAGTATGACCTAAATAAATTGAACAATATTGAAGTAATTGGTCAACATAAAATAAATCATAAGTAAGATGGAAATAAATTAAAATGATTCAAACTATGACTATCACATGGGTGTTAGAAGTGAGCATTGGCTTACATACATGGCAATGAGTAATTTCGAACTTCTGGTCATGAAGATACAAGTGATGAAGCATTGGAATTTGATTCAGATTGCTTTCGAAGCTCTTTCTAGACTTACAGCAGAAGTGCACCCAGTTGCGCTCTCTCACTATTGACTTCTTGCAAGTATCCAGAAAACCATCTAATACACTACAATCACATTCCCATTTTCTATTATTGCCACTCCGGTCTTGATCTTCACTTCCCAATGATCCATTCGATACAACATAACTGTCTTGTTTTGTGTCAAAATGCTCTTTTTGAACAACTTGAGCCCGCCATGGCTGATGTTTTTGTTTACCACAGCAGACTTCAAATTCTCTTGGAAGATGTACACCACAATCCCCAAGAATGGTAAATGCTGCAGATTTTTGTAGCCTTACCGGCATCCTTTTATTTGAGGAAAGAACGATGGTCTAACAAGAACAGATAACATTTGAGCAAAGCAGCCATGAACAATGAAAGCAACTAAAAATAAACAAATAATAGCTTGCACTGTTTATCCATGCACCTATAGCTAAACATATTGCAAAATTAATCTAGGAAAACAAATCAAAAAATGTACTAAGTCAGTTAATTAAGGTCCCTAAGAGAGGAGAAATGACATCCTGAAGAACATAAAGAGAACTAAAGGTAGTTCTCTGTACATAGAGCAATGCAAGCACCATAGTTGATGAGAAAGCACTTTAAACAAATTCTCCGCACGTAAAGAGAGATAATATAGCTACAAGGGGGAGTATCGATTGTAAGCCTATATCTGGATGCTAAATAGCTAACATTTCACATGAGTGGCTAGATAACAGGATAAGGTTTTAGATGGATCAGTTTCAAAGGAATGTGTCACATGGATGAACATTTATGAACAAGCCCGTCACAGATAAATGGATCGGTTAAGACAGATCATACATCCTCACATCTCTTCTAATCCAGCCAAATCTCAACCAATGGCTCGCATCAGGAACTGGCAAGTTAGCAACTAAAGATGAGTTTGCACTAGATATCCCCCTACTCATAACGTCTTATTTATATAGTATGTGAATGGAAGACTGCAGTAATCAAGCAATAGTCCTGGTATCAAAACATGAGCTGCAACCAAGCTGAGATGAGATTTTAAGAAAGTAGAAACGAAAAACAAGGATTACAAAATACACTCCACCACAAGCAGCTAATCAGTAATTGTAAAGGGAAAGCTTTTATCTTTTATGCATAATAGAGGTGTGAGAACTGCAAAAACCATCCAGCCTATTTATTCTAAACATTTCCAAGTCGGCAGTTTGAATAAAATGGTTGATCAGAAGATTCGGAACATTTCGAACAGAAATTTGTTCAAAACAAAGTTAGTATTACAAAGAAAAAGTTCAACCACCTTAGCCTAGCATGCAAATGATCATTAGATCTTTATGGGCTGTTCAGTTTGTGGAACGCACACACACCTTATATTCAGCTAATGGGGCCATCTAACAAATTTTGAGGAATAGAACAGGGTCATACAATAAATTTTGTGAAACAGCCCCCATTCAACATGTTGCGCTAGTTTCTCCCTCACGCAGAATGATTGTTCTAGAATGAGGTCATTCCATTCTGCTAACCAAACATAAACTTGCAGGATTAGATTATGTATTTCAACAAGCCAAACAGAAACCTACAGGATCAGATGATTCCGAGATGGGAGTGTCCCTAAAAGAAACATCCCCTTGGTTCCTGCTGTTCTTAACTCGCAAACCCCTACCCAAAACCTTTGCCATTGGTAAGCACACATCCATTCGTAATCTGACTGATAACTCATTGTTTGTTAATACCAAGTCAGCAACCACAGTAAGAATCAAATGGCTCTAGAAAGTCAGCAATTGGTTAAATCTGCTTGGCCATGAAGACACAGCTCCACCTTGTTCTTTATAGGGAGCATATGCCTTTGTAATAATAAAAATACTCATTTTAGAAGCACATTAACTAAAACCTATGGTGATTTGCTTTTCTGGGCCCTCATTATTGTAGATATTCGTAGAAAAAAGGGGTACTAGTACACGATTGGGCATCCACCTTTTAGTGATTATATGGTCTAAATGGCCAATCATAGAGAACCAGGAGGGCAATTCTTCCTTGAATACTGTATATTATAAGGCCTACTGGGCTGATTTTTATAGCAGTGGGTACCTCTTCGTATCAGAGAATAAATTAATTGCACTATCTCATTGACTGTCTGCTCTGAATGCAGCTAAAAGTTAACCATGGCATACTATAGAACATTTTTTTTTACGGAAAAATAGTAGGAGAGGCTCCTACTGTATTATATTAATATAAGTATTTAAAATATAAAAAAACAAGAGCTGAAAAAGGAAAACAGGAGAATTACAAAGAGATTAACCAGGAAATTACAAGCAGTCTAATATTGCTTCTCAATCTATGCAAATGTAGAGTGGTGTCTTCAGTGAAACAGCGCTTCTAGTTGTCAATGGAAGGATTAATTTGTTCGAAGATCTTTCTATTCCGTTGTTTCCAAATATGCCATGAAGCAATGATGAAGATCATGAAGAATTGAGTTCCAAATTTCTGCGAAGCTTGTTCTATCATTTCCATAATATCAAGGGTGGATTTCCACAAAATCCCAAGCTTCTGTCAACAGCTATTACAAAAGGTGCATGTGAAAAAGAGATACCGAATTGTTTCTTCCTTCGTTGTTTGACAAAGAACACAGTGTATATCATTGCATGTGTACCAATTACGACGGATCAGCACAGTTTTTGTATTTAGTCGATATTGAAATAGAAGAAAGGCAAAGACCCGTAGCTTAGGTACGCACTTGCTTTGCCAAATCCGTTTAAGGGGTGAAGGAGTATATATATTTTGAAAATGGTGATTATTATATATCCTTGATCTGTAAAAGGTATGTCCCCAGCTATATGCCCATTTATCATTTGTAGTTTGACTGAAATTAAAATCTCCAAAAAAAATTATGTAATTCCTCAAATTCAGCATGAGATTCCAATGAAAGAGGTAAATCGAAATGTTTTGGTCAGTTGGCTTCCTCGATAAAGGCAGAAACTGAGATATCACCATCTTTGACATAAGAATAGAGCCTTGGAAATTTATAACATGGTATATGGCCATTCCATAAGTCCTTCCAAAACATAACTGTTGTCCCAGAACCCACAATTGTAGTAGCTATACCACGGAAGTCAGTAACCAATTTCACGATATCTCTCCACCAAAATGATCCAGTCTCTTGCTGAGTGTGGTACCCGGTTTTGATAATAAGTGTTCCATTGTAGCTTTACCCATGGTAGAGCTTTGTTTTGAGTTTCTAAGTTCAAAATTCCATTTATGCAACAATAAATGGCCTAAACCAACTAAGATGTTCTGCTTTCTTAAAGTTACAATTAGGATATCGAACCAGATTAATTTGGTTCAAAACAACAAACTTTCTCTTCTTAAAAATTTCAACCAAATTAGCCATTCTCATAGCCTCCAACTAAACCCTACAAGAATCCAAGTACCATTTAACGGACCAACAGCACCATCTGTAATAAATACTTCTGTCGTGTTGTCATTAGTCAATACTGACCTGGAAGGAGTCGAGGGTGGGGAAGGACCGCAAGATCTCGTCCTGGGGGATGGCTGCCGCGACCACAACGTCGACGGAGCCCGCACGGGCAAAGAGCCATCCGAACAGGATGAGGCTGGCAGAGCCGGAATCCGGTTCGGGCTGCAGCTGTTGGCGCGGCCACCAGATCCTGCACCACTCCATGGCCATGGCGGATGCACCTTGGAACCTGGACATATTATATTAGTAACAGCAAAAATAAATTGGCAACAAATCTAAACCAACCGGTGGACACATACAGGGTGGAATCTAGATATTTGGTTGCCCACAACAAGAATTAGGGGAAGTGAAAACGATCAAGGAGACCAGGGCTTACCAAAAACGAATCACTGGGCCTGGTGCATCTCGATTTTCCTTATAAAGAGGAAGGAGAAGAGAGAGCAAGCGTGGAGCTCCTTCTCCTAGAAAGAGGGGAGGAGAAGAGAGAGCAAGCGTGGAGGAGCTCCACCAGGTGGTCTCCAGCAAGATCACAAGTCTTGCTAGGCGACTGAGTTAGGTGTGCTTCAGCGAGTGGAAGAACAGCAGCGGGCGGCGGCGGACCAGCCGCAGAGGGATCAGTGGGAGTCAGCGGCAGGCACAGCAATACAGCGAGGCTGGGCAGCCGCCTGACAAAAGCCACCGGCGGAACCCCATCCGGTGGTGGCCGCCATTGGAACGCAGGAACGAGGTCGGAGGAAAACCGTAGGGAGAAAATAACTTAACGAGTTTGGGCTAAGATGCAAAACTGAGCAGGATGGGCCAGCTGTTTGGCAATTAAAGCCTAAAGTGATGGCCAACAGCCCACCTGTAGACTAGGCACTAGAGACCCTAACCTTCCTACTAACTCACAATTATCTTATCTTAAATAATAAAAGGACGAGCTTACCCTACCTCATGGGATGAATGTTCCACTCCTTCCTCTTGTTCACACGCTGGTACGACCCGAACCGTAGTACCCCCACGTCTTCCCCCTCGACCCCGTACCACCTCCGGTGGCGAAGTCAGAAAAGAAATCGGTGGCGGGTTTAAATAATTAGGCTAAATTAAGGTAAATATATTAAATAGTTTGTATTGTATTTTTATCATTTCCATGGTTACTATAATACTTTATTATTTGATAAATACTTGTATAGCATTTGCTTATCAAACTTTTGTAAATATATGAACAAGTTAACACCAATCAATCAAACAAATCAACTATTGTCTCTATTCAACCCATTTACACAGTTACAATAAAAAAAGTATAAATCAGAAAAGAGGCTCAGATTGTCTATTTGTTGTTTTGGCCAACTCACTTAGCTAGTGAGGCACTCACTGACTCATGCTGCGTTGGCTTCCCTATCTGCTAGCCATCATCGTAGTGGGTTGCCTGTCGTCACACGCCTATGACCTCGCTGGCTCCCTGGCATTCACTCTTTGCGACACACATCAAATGCCCTTGACTCTTGGGCTTCTATGTCCTCGCGAAGGAGAGATGTTGATTTGCGCCCACTCTCTCTCTCTCTCTCTGTGTATCTAGGATTCGAGTCTAGTTGTGCAAGCAGCAAGCAAAAGTCACCAGTTGCTATATTAGGCCTCCAATAAGCAGCGGCCTACCAAATCAAATGGCTCATCCACCTAGCAAAGCTTTTTTTTCCTCCAGTCACGTTCGAGCGCGTGTGCATTCGCTGTCACTATGCTAAAATTTGAATACCAGTGTTAAAGGAGTACTTAGGGTTCAGCGATTGGAGGGGGACTCCGCTGGCTACGCCCCTAACCACCTCCTCACCCAAAAGTGCCATTACCTCCTTCCCTAGAGCATCCGGTGGAGCTTTTCATCATTTCATCTAGATCCCAACTGGAGATTTTTATGACCATTAATTTGATATGAATATCAATCTTCGATGATTTTTCATTTCTTTGCTTTCTTCTGTACATGAAGAATTTTCCAGCATAGTGTTTATTTCTTTCGGATAGGTTATGCAACCTATCCTACAGATGTTTTGCATTGTAAATATATCAGATAAACCATTCAATTGACAGGGCTTCGGGTCTGAATTTTCTTCAGAATTCTTTTGTTTTATCCTCTCAGCTTTGCCATGCACCACGACAAGCGTGGGGTGGCTCCACGATGGCTATCTGCTATGGCACTATGGCAGATTGCAAAGGCACGATAGCTACAGAGGCTGAGCACGACAGAGATATGACGGGTGGATCGAATGGATGGCAGCGGTGCCACTTCCTGTCATGATAGTTTGTTACCCCCTCCTCAGCCCTAATTTACCCTAATTTGTAGAATAATTGCAGTAGGTTTGTGGATTATTATTATTTTTACCATAATCTCACCACCAAGCTCTCTCTAGATTTATGTATGGTGGGAAGGAAGCAAACAACATGTTCGCACTGAATCAGTTGAGGATGGTGAGGACCAACAAGATATTACATCTTTCACAAATCACAAGTATCACAGTTTTCTTTTCCCATTTTGGTAGCTCTGATATTTGCTTATGTTCACTCCTAAATTACCATATCATATCTGCTACTTACGTATGTTGATTCTTATTGTTATTTCCTGCTGTCACTGAAATGCAGGACATATTGACTCTTACTGTATTATGCTTGAGTCTAGAACAGTTTACTTATCAATTTCTTGCAAGTATTTCATCTTGTCATCAAAGATTTTTGGTTCTAACCCAACATATAAAAGTTAAATTCTTCACAAAGAGATTTAACGTAACTATGCAGTTTTTGTCTGTGCACATACTATAATACTATTTGCAGTTATGATAAAAGAAACTACAATAGTCACGGCCAGTTTTGAACATGCTATAGTTTTTCTTGGTCCTGCAATTCAATTATGGGATTCTTTCAATTTTTTTACCATGTTATGCTCATGGTTGAACTGAAGAAAATGCTAGCATGTTGTCACTCCTAGAGAGAATATGGTGTATCTAGAATGTTCTATGATCCCTGTTGCTCTATCTTTGTTTTCCGAGATCAACTCTCCTCCCTGAACACTCACCATTGTACTACAGTCTCTAATTTAGAGATGTCTTTACCGACATTGTTGTCTAATTGCTTAGTATGATATATTGACAAGCTCTCTGCACATAAAAGTCAACTGTCCTGTTAAATAAAAGCTAAACAAATGAACTAATTGCTCTACATTCACCTCTATATTCTAATAGTATCTGTAATGCTCCTATCCTTCTGTTGTGCATCATGTGTACAGTTTACAAGACTGATCACACTTTAAATATGAGATATTTTTCAGCCCTTGGTGGATGATATGTCTGTTTACTATTTTTCTTCCTAGAAGTATATGCCACATCTCACAGCATCATTTGTTAGGTATTCATATTGGCCATGGGTCAGAAAGCTCCACAATTCCTGTATTGGTGACTCCTTTGCATCGTCTGAGAATGTATTTACTGGTATGGGAACTCTCATATAGGTCACACACTTCTTAAAGACGAAGCGCCAACAATGAATCTTCCTAGTTTTCACCGGATTAGTCCACAAGATAGTTACAGGGTAGAATTTGAGATTTTCAAGAGGCCAAGATTATGTCATTGTTTTATTGGATCATTTTTTTTTCATGTTCAACTTTCTCCTTTCCATATGCTAATACGGGCTTCTTTCATGGCATCTCAGTTACCAATTTTGCTTCTCACATAATTCTTAATCAATTTAGGGAAGTGACAAGATTAAGTATTTTATTCATTTGATTTGCATCACAATCATTAGATATTTTCCCAAGATTGTGTTGGAAGCCAGCTTAACAATTACATCTATACTATTATCCATTACATTGTTCAATCAGCCCCCTTTTTCCAAGGAAATTTTCTTCTCAAATTAATGACTTATAAGCAGAAGACATAATATGTAACAACCTTAACATTTTTACATATTCTGTGGTTGTTATCTAGCTATGAAGGAAAATGCTTGGTCACAAAGCACACATCAGCTATTCGACGAATTGCTGCAGAAGGTCACCCCGTTCCATCATCTAAAAGCTGAGCCTCCTCGATAGAATGGCACTGTAGGGGGGACGAGGACAACAATGGATGGTTCAGCGCTGTGTGCCGGTGTGCTGCTCCCTGTCCGACAACGGCCACCTCCCTGACAGTGACGTGGGCCCCTTCAATTGGCACATGTGGGGCTAGCTAAAAAATTATGTTCTGTGAGTGTAATTTGGATTGTTCAGTTAAGTGTCAAGCTAATCTTCATCAATGTTGTTGTATATTTTACAAGAAAATCTGAACAAAATGTACGTGTTTGTTGTGACAGATGAGCAACACATGCCATATAATCTGAGAGAGAACAACCAGATTGACATTTGCACAGTCTGGTTTCTCACTCATTATCTGATAAGGTGAAAGGCTACTTTGCTTCTTCACATTTTGTCAACAACTGTGTTTTTCCGTTGCAATGCACTGGCACTTAAGTAGTCTTAATTAATAAAAGAAGGAGTTTATCCTCACCTCATGGAACAATCTCCCACCTAGCAATGGTTTATTTGTCTATTGTTTACTTCCCCTCCCCCATCTAAATAACCTCCCATCCCAACCCCGCAACTGCTCCTACGAAGGCCACGATCTCCTCCCTCTTGTGAATGCCTCTCATCCCTCGTTACTCCTCTCCCACTGAGATCCATGGCAGCATTGTGGTCTACCACACCACAGCCTAAGCCGAGTTAGAGCCGGTGTGCGCAGCGGTGGAGTTAAGATTCTGCTAAGACTCAGGCAGAAAACTAAGCTGCAATAACTAACGCCAAATACTATCCACACCGAAGTACAACAAATAGCAAGACATCGAACAAAAGAATCGAGATCCTCCGGAATTCAAGATTGTAGAATCGATGCTTATCTCTAACTATCAATGCTAGAAAAACTTGGAACCAACTAGCTAATTATTGCTAGTTACTGAACAAACTAACTATTATATGTCAGGGTTCTTGGATCAAGAACATTGTGCTTAACTAATGGAGCCAAAATCTAACTAATACGTCAGTATCAAGAACAAAGGTTTTTGGATGAAGAACACTCACTATCTATGCCGCCGAGATGATTCACACAGTCGACGAACCGCTTGTGCAGGTCCTGCGTCCACCAGATCCGCTGGACGGAAAATAAGATGACAATGTCTTCGACCTCTTCATCATGTATTTCTTTTACATCAAATTGAGTCCAATCAATTAATCAGGAAATGTATAAGTTGTTCAAATCAATTAACCATTAACTATTAAGCAATTAACCATTAACCAATTCACAATTGAACCAATTTGACAACTACCTAAGCAACAACTAAACCATTTGACAACTACCTAATCAACAATCGAACCAATTAACCATTAATCAATTCACAATTCATCCTGTCATCCAATTAACCAATTAAAGATAACTAGAAACGAAACCGAACAGAGTTGCTCAACTTGCTCTTATCAATTACTCCCTCCGTTCAGAAATATAAGGCATATTTTGACTTTACACAAGGAATAAGGTTGGGTCGAAATTGAGAAAGGTATAAATGAAAATGACTTAGATACCCCCATTTAATTGTCTTGGAAGATGAGAGATAATATTTTGTGTGTGGTGGTAATGAATAAATACGTGTAGTTGAGAGAGAATAAATAGGGGTATAATAGGAAAAGCCTCATTTAATCTACATACAAGCCTTATATTTCTTAAAAAGATCATTCAAACTATAGGCCTTATGTTTCTGAACGGAGGGGGTATCATGTTTGGCTAACAGAGAATGAATCCCTTCTCACTGACATAATTGTTCTTATATGTTTGGATAATAGCTAATGCATTTGACAAACCATAAATAATTATTTACACGGACATTCACTGCCATTTGACAACTACCATGGCAATCTTCACAATTCACAAACCATAACCAATTATTAACCATTAACCAATCAAAGATGGCATCAAGGGAACTTATTAACTTAGGGAAGGCATCATCATTCACAGTGGCAGATCCAGGATTTTCATAATGGGTGTTCGAAAATACAAAAATATTGTTCAATGTAAAAATAAAGGTCATTCTCCGGTTCGGTCATCTCTGCATCAATATTTCTAAGTGAAGACGCTTCAATCCAGTGAAACTAACAACATTGTAATAGAAGCAAGTAACTTGACATCTTTAGTTCTTTACTATACCTCAAACCAAATCATTTTTTAAGCAAATAGTATCAGCATTTATCAATGCATTTCTTATCTATATCTTGTTAAGGAAGTGTTTTATTTACAAGAATTGAATTCCAACCAAACTTGAAATATTTGCATGAACTAGGTTTGTTAGTAAAAAGAAGCTCATACAACTGTTCAGCATATCACCATAACTTCTGTCCTGTTTCTCTTTCAGTTCTTTAGTTCTGAAAACAACTTTTACACCCTAAAATAAAGACAGAGTCAGAACTAGATCATGCAAAAGTCACACGGCGAAAGGACATAGAAAGACTTATTTACCCGAATACATTCAAGAACTGATGTAACAGCTCAGGGGCAGATCTGGTATTGGGACATGGGTGTACAGATGTACACCCAAAAAATTTGGCAAAAAAATCAATATTTAATAGGTATATTACATGTGTATACTAGAAATAATGTTGAAAATACGAAATTAAGGGCTTTTGATTGTTCCAATCGTAATCCACCGATCAGATGGGCCTGGCCCAACCTCGTTTGCGCCGCTTGGCCCAGCTCCAATATGCCAAAACATCCTTCTCGCCTCCCAGCCTCCAGATCCACATCCACGGGAGGGCTGCCGTGGAGGAGCGGAGGGCTGACGAGGTGACGGGCGGAGGCGCGAAGAGTCGGAGCGGTGAGCGGCGAAGGCCGGAGGGCAGAGCCATAGCCCACAGAGGCGGCCCGAATCCATCCATCTAGGGCCTCCAACCTCCAGGCATCTAGGTCCGGCTATCTGCAGACAGCACCGGCCACTGGGGCTGCCTACGCCGGTGTGACGCGCCGGCGTGGGGGAGCAGGGGTGAGCCGGACCGCCGGTGCCCGATGACATCGGTCGGCGGCGGCGCATGCGCTGCTCTAGGTGACTAGGTAGTAACTACAAACTAGTAAGCCGAGTAGTGAGTAGTGACCCGTGTTATTGTGTTAACTAGTAAGCCGAGTAGTAACTAGTAAGCCGATTGCTACTACTCAACACAAAATTTCGTATCTGGAGGCTGGGAGGCGAGAAGGATGTTTTGGCATATTGGAGCTGGGCCAAGCGGCGCAAACGAGGTTGGGCCAGGCCCATCCGATCGGTGGATTGCGATTGGAACAATAAAAAGCCCTTAATTTCGTATTTTTAATATTATTTCTAGTATACACATGTAATATACCTATTAAATATTGATTTTTTTTGCCAAAATTTTTGGGTGTACATCTATACACCCATGTCCTAATACCAGATCCGCCCTTGATCATTCATCAACATGCGATAGATATTGCATATTCCACAAAGAAAAAAAGCAAAACAAAATCATCACCTCCAGTTCCAGCTCCGGCCGGAGGCCTCACGGCCCTCACCGGCTCACCCAGTCCCTCCTTGGCCCTTGCAGCAGAAGCGCGGCGCCTCAGCCTACCGGAGCCGCGCGGGGTAGAGCCTCCAGCCGCGGATCGCGGCGACGGAGCCTGGCTTGCGGGAGCAGGGTGCAGGGACGGCGGGCGGCGGCGGGGTGGCGTGACCGCGTGAGGCATGAGACGCGCGTGTGGCGTGACGGCGCTCAGGGGCGGACTCGGGCGTGCGAGTCTAGGTCGCTCCTGCCAGCAGGGTAATTCCGCGTGGGATCCCAGCTCAGCTTAGTAGTTGGCACATTTCATCCCATTAAAACTCAGATTAAGATCGCAGCTGCAGCTGTTGCATTTCACAACATTATTAGAGGTCAGAATGGTCAAGACGGGTGGTTGGATCACCAACCTGCCTATATTCAATCAGATGATTTTGTTGATGTACCCGGAGGGTGACAATAATGACCAAAATGACATTGAGTCAAACGATGGACATACTCTTAGAGATCAAATTGCAATGCAAATGTGGGATGACTATAATCGTTAATTAGGCACGACTTGTCATAAAGTGGTATAGGTATTTTGTATCATAAAGTAGATCATCTATTTCTCTTGAACTTATGGTTGTAAGATGTGGTATTTCTTGAAGCTTATAAACGTAATTTATTTTCAGATCTATGACTTGTTTTCATATTGAGTCATTTTTTAAGCAAGTTATTTACTTTATTATGTGGTTGCGTCTCTAAAATCTATTACTGCATTCTTGTAACATTTCAATATGCTGTAGTTAGTGTAGCCATGCCTAAAGAAGGTTCAAGGGGCTCTTGGAACTTCTCATATGAAAAAGCTCTTACCGATATACTACATGACAATAACAACCCAAAGTTCAGAGGTCAAAATGGATGGGTATCTAAAGGCTAGAGAAGCATAGTCAGTAAGTTCAATGAAAAATTTCCAACTATTCATTACACAAAGCAACAGATCGAAAAGAAGGAGAAGGAACTCAAAGGGAATTACAAAGTAATACGAGATGCACGGAAACAAAGTGGTGTGGGTTGGAATGATTCTTTATGCATGATTGTTGCTGAACAAGTCTTTGTGATAAAATTATTCATGTAAGACCCTTTTCTCCTGTTAACTAATAGTATTTTTTGTGTTGCATTTTGATACTAATTATATTCTTTTCTTGCATTCAATAGGATCATCCAAAGGTGAAAAGGTTCGGCAATAAACCATTCCTTCTCTTCAACAACCTGGCAGCATTATATGAAGGTGATTATGCAAATGATATTCATTGTGCTTGTTGTGCCTTATTAGTGAGGATCTTGTTGTCAATTTTTCAGTCTTGTTACTTGCCATATATTGTTTATGTACTTCTGTGTTTGAGCACACATGTCAGTATTTGTTGAAAAATAGAATGCCAGTGCACACATCTCTCAATCCCAATACATTCTATTTTTCACATTTTACAAGAACATGCATTAGAACTGTGTATTTTTTAACATGCATTAGAGCTGTGTATCTTTTTTCAATTGATTCTGTGTTGTGAATACAATATCTTTTAACAACAATTGAATGTTCTCTCTGTTTTGAATATACCTTTAACAATAAGAAGTACGGCCACAGGGGATTTGAATTTTGTATCAATTGAGCAAATGGGGCCTCCAACTGATGCGGCTATCCCCAATGAAAATGATGTCCATGATGTTGGATTAAATCCTTTTGATGCAAATATGGAAGGGCAAGAGACATCTAGTGCTCACATGGAAGCCGATGAAATTGAGCACGTTGCTTCTGCTTCGTCTACACCAAAAGTAAATGGTAATGGGAAAAAGCGCAAGCAAAGTCAGATTGCTAGGGTTCTTCAGAGCTACCTAGAATTCAAGAAGGAGCAAACCAAGAAGTTTTCTGAAGAACTAAATGAGACAAGACCTAGTCAGAGTGACGAGTTTTCTGTTGGGAAGTGTGTTGCTGCTCTAGAAGCAATTGAAGATCTAACAGATATGGAGAAGGCAAAGGCACTACAACTCTTCAAATGTGAGCTGAATAGAGAAATTTTTATCAACACTAAAAACCCAAGTGTTCGATTACTTTGGATTAAGAGTGAAATCTCTCCATAAGTAAGCTATGAATTTAATTATTGAAATTTCTTCTCTCCATATTCTTTTATCCGGGTATGTTGGTCATCCTTTCATGTAATAATTCCCTTGGTTTGATTTTTTTTCCTTCATAGTTTAAAGGCTTTTAATTTGTTTATTTCAGATGCCCACCATTTCATGCTTCAACTAATCAAGAAAAGCAGCAAAGGATCCTGCAAGTAAGTCTTCATCTGAGCTAACATCTTGGCAGTGGGCAGTGGCACAATGCTATTTTCGATGGTGTTCAAAATGGTTTGGAATTTTCCTGTGATTCATATTGAACACGTTGGCAAAATTGTAGTGAAAAAAAGAGCCAAGTCAATTTCTCTAGAAGTATATTTGCATTTGCTAATGAAACATATTTATCGTACTCATGAATGTAATGTTGTTGAAACTTAAGTCTACTGCTGATCTTAAGAGACTATCAGACATATTCTCTACTTGGGAGAAGTAGGATGGATATTTTAAGGATTGTTAGTTTGCTTCACTACTTGGGAGATGTAGGATGGATATATAGGAAGTGTGGAATGTTGACTGTATTCTTAGAGATTTCTTCTTGTGGTTGTTTTTATGGATTGAACTTGTGTTCACAATCAAGAATACATATCACAATCTATAAAAACTGATTGTTTGATGGTCTTCACTTGATTAAAAAAAGGTATCTATTTCTTGAGTGTTCACTTCTAGCATTAATGCACTGATTGTTGGATGGTCTAGTAAATGTTTTTTTATTCTTCTTGCTGCTACCGGCTATGTAGTTTTGATTCTAATTCTCTTTTGTTCTCTGTTGATTCCTAATTGAAATATGTCATTATTTAGAGCCTTTTGGTGGTATGGAATACAAGACAGGCTCGCGAGAAAACAGTGCTAGCTTATTATTTGTTCACTCAGATGTGCTAGCTTATTTAGAGCCTTTTGGTGGTATGGAAGCCACTGACTTTTTCTTTCTTGTGACCATTTCAGCTTCTAGGATACATGTGCTTCATTTGGTTGAATTGGAGATTTGATTTGGCTACTACAAGTGACAAGTGCAATGCAACGTCTAGTTGGCTATCGTCGTTCATTTTTCTTTTCTTAAGCCATTCTGGAAATGTAATAATGTAGAATATATGGCTTCTTGTGGTACTCCTTTGCTAGCCTCGGATACAACCTCAATTTTGTGCGAATATTCTCGTATTGTCTTTTCTAGCTTCTATTAATGTGGCATGAAGAGTTGGAACCCCAGAACTCTTTGCTTTAATCTTGTTTGTATCTAACTTGTTCTAGATTTAAACTAGAGAGTTGGAAGAGATTTTTGCTTAATTATGCCTATCCAGCTTGTTTTTTTAATTATTATTACAACTTAGTACACTGTGATGGTTGTAAATTCTTGATTCGTAATGGATCAATGCCACTGATTCACTGTGATGACAGCATTAGTTCTTGCAGTTTGTTTATGCGGTTGAGCAGAGGTAACTTGAAAGTGAAGCTATTTATTTATACATGAAATTTTTTGTTGTTACATACAATATGTGATTTGCTTAATTGTGATGTTGTTTTTGAATTTTACATTTTTTTGAATTTTTTTGCATGGCCGGGATTTTTATCCCTATCGTTTCCAAATAGCAGTAAGGATTTTCTTCGCGGCCAGGAAGATTTCCCCTGGGATTGAGGGGGATTCAATATGCCTTCAAAATCCCCTCCAGGAAAATTTTTCCTGGGTTTCTTTTCCCTAGAATCCAAACAAGCCCTAAGGGAAATTTATTCCCTGTCACCATTTGGAAGCCACATGGGTAAAATTCTCTGGACATTTAGAAACTCCAAAGACTAGTTGTATCCGTGCAATGATGGAGAGAGATGCATGCACAGCTTCACAAGTAATATCCACACAGTGTGTATCAACTAAAACAATCACCGCATCAACTAATAAAAACAAGATGCATTCAAAACACGAGGCATTCGCAGCTCGGCAAAGTGCATTCACAGCTCGTTGATTCGAAAACAAGATGCATTCACAGATTGGTGTTGGCGTGTACCTAAATGGGAAGATAAATATAGTGTGCAGGTTAACATGACTTGACAAAGAGTATAGATAATAAACATGCGCACGAATGTAAATACTTTCATCCACAATGCTTTGATCCATTACTGGCAGTGCTCAAACCAAAGCTTGTACTAGTATGTTATTACTTATTTTCTTTCATCATCAAGTGGAGCTAGTTTTCTTTAAGGAGAGGTCATGGTCATTCCTATATTACACCCAGGGCAAAACCATCGAGGTCTCAAATATACGGGAAGAATTTGAGGTGCGGCTGGCAACTGATATTGCCTTTGGGTTGCAGCATAGGCAGCTGGATAAGACCACCACTGTCGTGAGATTGAGAGCAAAGCTCCATCTAAGCAATGGACAATATACGCTGGCTGCTCCAAAGAATCAATCAGATCGATCA
This sequence comes from Otatea glauca, assembly GCA_036346275.1. Classification (NCBI taxonomy): domain Eukaryota; kingdom Viridiplantae; phylum Streptophyta; class Magnoliopsida; order Poales; family Poaceae; genus Otatea; species Otatea glauca. Next base: position 23,217,396 of record CM070719.1, on the reverse strand, counting down.
AAGCGGCACTTGCTACACTTTGAAAATTTAGGCCATAAACTGGAATGTAAAAACAGTAGCAGTATATTCTTGAAAGAGTATGATTAGGAGTTTAAATGCCCTCCCTAGAAGAGAAAAAAACACAGAAGTACTTTGGAATATCCTAATAGAATTGTTTCCTGAAGGAAATTTAGGAACATTTCCCAAACGAGACCTTAGTAGTTATCTTAAGAGAGATGACTGCAGTCTATTCTAACATCATTACTGAGATGCATAAAAAAATTGCAGTTAAAATTTTATTTATTCATTATAACAAATCCAGCAATCCAGTTTCTACATTTCTGTAATAATAACCTAAAATTAAAGTCATAAGGTGTAGAACTATAAAGTAGACTGATTTATACAGAACAAAATACAAATCAAGACTCAAATTTGAAAATGATAACCACAGTATAATATCAAAAAGAAAGAAAAAAACTGTTCAAATAGTTGAATTAATCTTCTAATAGACTTTGGGAACCAACATGGGAGCATTTGCAACATCTCCCATGTTCAGTTTTGGCCTCAGCATATGAGCAGTATCAGGATTTTGACAATTTGAAAGACATCACTTGCACAATACTGGCAACTAAGTAAATATAATATATCAACTTGGCCTAGAAAATTGGTCTCGGATTAACAAAACTGGGAATCAGAGTATTGAAACCTGATATCAAAATGAAAATTCTGACCTCAGTCATAAAAATTACCAGGGCCTCATCCTATAATCATTGGCCATATCCCACAGGTTTAACTGATGCAGTGAGATTAAATAGCCTAGCATTCATCACTGGATCAATGACACAAATAACAAATGAAAACCATTGACAAGATTATATATGTTCATGCACAAATAATAGCAACGCTATTTCTAGGATTTGGGATCCTTAACTTCGGTTCCCACATGAACTTCACAGCAGTATCCTTGTGGTGTTCTCCGGGTGCTTCGGCAGCAAGGGAAACTCCAATAGACGGCGGCTCCTTGCTCTCCCTCCTCTCCAAGTCTGCAGATCTGAACCCTCCCCTCCTCTTCTCCTTTGTAGGTACCTAGAGCAGCATATCTAAGGCACAGAAGAGGAGGAAGAGAAGGAGGAGTTCACAAGTGATGAAACATTTCACCAGCGGTCGCGAGCAAGAGAGGTGGAGGAAGAGGCTGTCTTGATGGACCAATCCACGATCGTCTTCGAGATCCCGAGAGGCGGCGACGCGAGAGGAGGCGACGGGGGAGGAGGTGACCCGAGAGGAGGCGACGAGGGAGAGGCGAGCGACCCGAGAGGAGGCGATGCAAGCGGAGGTGTTGTCGAAAGAGAGACGACGCGAGTGGAGGAGCAGTCGTGAGAGGAGCCGAAGCGACGGGGAAAGATAGTCCAACGTGAGGAGGCGCAGATTTTTCCCGTAGAAATGGAGTGGATTGGGCCGAGAAGTCCCCGTCTCTACGGCTTCCAAACGCGCATTCTATCGGCCAGGCAAACTAGCCCAGTGGATTTTTAGCCTCGGGAATGAGCCGGGATGCCGACCGGGATCTGGGCTCCCAAACAAAATCTTAGGGCTCGTTTAGATGCTAGGGAAAAGAAACTAAGGAAAAATTTTCCTGGAGGGGATTTTGAAGGCATATTGAATCCCCCTCAATCCCAGGGGAAATCTTTCCGGTCGGGAAGAAAATCCTTACTGCTATTTGGAAACAATAGGGGTAAAAATCCCGGCCATGCAAAAAAATTCAAAAAAAATGTAAAATTCAAAAACAACAGCACAATTAAGCAAATCACATATTGTATGTAACAACAAAAAATTTCTTGTATAAACAAATAGCTTCACTTTCAAGTTACCTCTGCTCAACCGCATAAACAAACTGCAAGAACTTATGCTGTCATCACGTTGAATCGATGGCATTGATCCATTACTTAATCAAGAATTTACAACCATCACAAAGGTACTAAGTTGTAATAATAATTAAAAAACAAACTGGATAGGCATAATTAAGCAAAAATCTCTTCCAACTCTCTAGTTTAAATCTAGAACAAGTTAGATACAGACAAGATTAAAGCAATGAGTTCTGGGGCTCCAACTCTTCATGCCACATTAATAGAAGCTAGAAAAGAGATTACGAGAATATTCGCACAAAATTGAGGTTGTATCCGAGGCTAGCAAAGGAGTACCACAAGAAGCCATATATTCTACATTATTACATTTCCAGAATGGCTTAAGAAGAAAAGAAAAATGAATGACAATAGTCAGCTAGGCGTTGCATTGCACTTGTCACTTGTAGTAGCCAAATCAAATCTCCAATCCAACCAAATGAAGCACATGTATCCTAGAAGCTGAAATGGTCACAAGAAAGAAAAAGTCAGTGGCTTCCATACCACCAAAAGGCTCTAAATAAGCTAGCACATCTGAGTGAACAAATAATAAGCTAGCACTGTTTTCTCGCGAGCCTGTCTTGTATTCCATACCACCAAAAGGCTCTAAATAATGACATATTTCAATTAGGAAAAGAACAAAAGAGAAATAGAATCAAAACTACATAGCCGGTAGCAGCAAGAAGAATAAAAAAAACATTTACTAGAACATCCAACAATCAGTGCATTAATGCTAGAAGTGAACACTCAAGAAATAGATATCTTTTTTTTAATCAAGTGAAGACCATCCAACAATCAGTTTTTATAGATTGTGATATGTGTTCTTGATTGTGAACACAAGTTCAATCAATAAAAACAACCACAAGAAGAAATCTCTAAGAATACAGTCAACATTCCACACTTCCTATATATCCATCCTACATCTCCCAAGTAGTGAAGCAAACTAACAATCCTTAAAATATCCATCCTACTTCTCCCAAGTAGAGAATATGTCTGATAGTCTCTTAAAATCAGCAGTAGACTTAAGTTTCAACAACATTACATTCACGAGTACGATAAATATGTTTCATTAGAAAATGCAAATATACTTCTAGAGAAATTGACTTGGCTCTTTTTTTCACTACAATTTTGCTAACGTGTTCAATATGAATCCCAGGAAAATTCCAAACCATTTTGAACACCATCGAAAATAGCATTGTGCCACTGCCCACTGCCAAGATGTTAGCTCAGATGAAGACTTACTTGCAGGATCCTTTGCTGCTTTTCTTGATTAGTTGAAGCATGAAATGGTGGGCATCTGAAATAAACAAATTAAAAGCCTTTAAACTATGAAGGAAAAAAAATCAAACCAAGGGAATTATTACATGAAAGGATGACCAACATACCCGGATAAAAGAATATGGAGAGAAGAAATTTCAATAATTAAATTCATAGCTTACTTATGGAGAGATTTCGCTCTTAATCCAAAGTAATCGAACACTTGGGTTTTTAATGTTGATAAAAATTTCTATTCACTCACATTTGAAGAGTCGAGTGCCATTGCCTTCTCCATATCATTAGATCTTCAATTGCTTCTAGAGCAAAGAACACACTTCCCAATGTAAAACTCGTCACTCTGACTAGGTCTTGTCTCATTTAGTTCTTCATAAAACTTCTTGGTTTGCTCCTTCTTGAATTCTAGGTAGCTCTTAAGAACCCTAGCAATCTGACTTTGCTTGCGCTTTTTCCCATTACCATTTACTTTTGGTGTAGACGAAGCAGAAGCAACGTGCTCAATTTCATCGGCTTCCATGTGAGCACTAGATGTCTCTTGCCCTTCCATATTTGCATCAAAAGGATTTAATCCAACATCATGGACATCATTTTCATTGGTGATAATTTGATCGCTTGGAGGCCCCATTTGCTCAATTGATACAAAATTCAAATCCCCTGTGGCCGTACTTCTTATTGTTAAAGGTATATTCAAAACAGAGAGAACATTCAATTGTTGTTAAAAGATATTGTATTCACAACACAGAATCAATTGAAAAAAGATACACAGCTCTAATGCATGTTAAAAAATACAGTTCTAATGCATGTTCTTGTAAAATGTGAAAAATAGAATGTATTGGGATTGAGAGATGTGTGCACTGGCATTCTATTTTTCAACAAATACTGACATGTGTGCTCAAACACAGAAGTACATAAACAATATATGGCAAGTAACAAGACTGAAAAATTGACAACAAGATCCTCACTAATAAGGCACAACAAGCACAATGAATATCATTTGCATAATCACCTTCATATAATGCTGCCAGGTTGTTGAAGAGAAGGAATGGTTTATTGCCGAACCTTTTCACCTTTGGATGATCCTATTGAATGCAAGAAAAGAATATAATTAGTATCAAAATGCAACACAAAAAATACTATTAGTTAACAGGAGAAAAGGGTCTTACATGAACAATTTTATCACAAAGACTTGGTTCAGCAATAATCATGCATAAAGAATCATTCCAACCCACACCACTTTGTTTCTGTGTATCTCGTATTGCTTTGTAATTCCCTTTGAGTTCCTTCTCCTTATCTTGGATCTGTTGCTTTGTGAAATGAACAGTTGGAAATTTTTCATTGAACTTACTGACTATGCTTCTCTAGCCTTCAGATACCCATCCATTTTGACATCTGAACTTTGGGTTGTTATTGTCATGTAGTATATCGGCAAGAGCTTTTTCATATGAGAAGTTCCAAGAGCCCCTTGAACCTTCTTTAGACATGGCTACACTAACTACAGCATATTGAAATGTTACAAGAATGCAGTACTAGATTTTAGAGACGCAACCACATAATAAATTAAATAACTTGCTTAAAAAATGACTCAATATGAAAACAAGTCATAGATCTGAAAATAAATTACGTTTATAAGCTTCAAGAAATACCACATCTTACAACCACAAGTTGAAGAGAAATAGATGATCTACTTTATGATACAAAATACCTATACCACTTTATGACAAGTCATGCCTAATTAACAATTATAGTCATCCCCCATTTGCATTGCAATTTGATCTCTAAGAGTATGTCCATCGTTTGACTCAATGTCATTTTGGTCATTATTGTCACCCTCCGGTACATCAACAAAATCATCTGATTGAATATAGGCAGGTTGGTGATCCAACCACCCATCTTGACCATTCTAACCCCTAATGATGTTGTGAAATGCAACAGCTGCAGCTGGGATCTTAATCTGAGTTTTAATGGGATGAAATGTGCCAACTTTCAGGATTGGGAATCGTTTCTTCAAAACACCAATTGCCCTTTCATTGTTGTTGCGAAGGAGAGCATGGTGATGGTTGAACAATTCTTTGTAGTCTGTATAATGATATCTTCGAGCTGAGCGACACCTCCTAAATTCACTAATATGATATTTGACTCCTCGATATGGGGCAAGAAAAGAAGGCGTATTTGCGTACCCACTATCCACAAGAGAGAATTTACCATCCGGAAACAAAACCCCTTGCTAAGAGCAGATTGAAGGACTCCTGCATCTGATGCTGACCCTTCCCATCCACATGAAATAAATGTGAAGTTCAAGTCAAAGTCACAAGCTAGCATCACATTTTGCGACAATGTTCCTTTCCTATTCCTATAAGGAGCTGCTTTCTCTTCAACAATAGTGATGGGGATATGTGTGCCATCAATAGCACCAATACAGTTCTGCACATAAATATAGGAAAATCTTGGGAAAAGTTAGGTATATACTGTTTATGAGTTTACCCAAAAATAAGGCCAAAACCGTGGATCCGATATAATCTTCACGTGAGTTTGATTTGAACTTGGGAACTTGACAAATCTATGAGTTAGAGCAGGAATTATCTCAAAGACTTCCTTTATTTTTCTATGAACTATTTCAGCGCTATGTTGGAATGCTTTTTGAAGCTTTTGATTGCTAGCATTGTGAGAGATCATGTACATAAACATCCCTAGCTGCTCCTCAACAGTAACTCCTCTTGTGTCATGTAACAAACCCTCCACTCTAAGAAAATTTGATGTAGCCCTAAATATCTCCGGCTCCATTCGGAACTCAACCCTACACCAACTCTCACGGCCTTCTAAGATCTCCTTAACTATTTTAGCACCGGTAAGTGATGATGTGTGGACCGGTCTTTTTTTATCATAAAGGCACGAAGGCAAAGTAGGAACCAACACAAGAAACAACTCATCATCGTCCTCTTCTTCGTCAAGCAAAAATTTCCTAATGAGCTTCTTTCTAGTGCCCATTTGCTAATAAATACAAATATAACATATTGTGAATTAGCGTATTGTTAAACAAAATGATCAAGCATCACAAACAGCCAAGACACAAAAAGCAACCATATCTTTCATAGTATGGCATGCATCCAATTCAAACTGAAAGGGAAGGGAAAACAAGAGGAGTTCGATCATTTCATCTCATCTCGACAAGGACACTTGCTAGCTAGCTAGCGATGGAAACTGAACAAAATGAACACACCCCCCTTTCTTTACCTATATACATATTCTACGAATCATCGATCAGGAAACACATGCATCATACCAAAACCAAGAAAAACTCTCAATTAAGCAGCTTGCCAAATGCCAATAGTACAGTAGTCCAAGTAGCAGAAGCTAAACACACTTAACAAACATGTGAAGTTGACATGTGAATAAAATGATCAAGCATCACAAACAGTTTTAAGAAAAACAAAATGAACATGTGAGGTCGATCTAATATGGACCTGATTTTTCAAGCTCATTAAACTATATACACATTTTTAGCACTAGAAGGTGAACTATGTAAGGAGAATTCTTTCATAGTATCAATCATATTCATCCAGATCAACTATTACACAAAGAGTTCAGCACATGAAGCTAAGAATACCTTGATGATGTTCAGATATTGATGAAGATCACCCTGGAAAACCTAGCAGCATGGGCAAGCAAGGAAGATAAGCTAGTCACAACCGATAAGCAAGTAATAGAACCGCTAAGAAGAACAAATAATAGAATCACGAGAAGGTTCTTGTTGGAATTAAAACTTATGTCCTAACTACTCTTGTTCGCGGCTTGCACCATCGAACTGTTTCACTATGCCTCAAGATAGGTACCGTGTTGAACTACATTTTAGACTATTACCGCTTTTGCGTTGTACTAAATACTAACACGAAGTGTTTCACTATTGATTTGGCAAACGAAAACCCATCATACGAGTTTTCTTTGGTATATTAGGTTTTAAACCGAATAATTGATCGGTTTGCATATTTATCAACCAATTGGACCATCAACCGTGCAATGGTTGAAGAGCTCCCAGCAGAGATTTAGAGGTACCAAACAAAATTGAAGCCGTTAAAGCTTGTATAACTATTTCGTGGAGTATTGAACATGAGCATATAATCAAAATCATAGGTACTAGAATTATTTAGGTTTCCTTGTAGTGGTCCAATAAGTATTACTTTTGTTGTTCGAAAACTTGTAGGAGTCGTTGGCCCTTACGGTTTCGATCAAACCGAATGCACCAAGACATCCGAATTAACACCAAATTATCGACCAATTGCTTTTGTCAAGTCCGAGCCACAATTTTTCTAACAATTGAAGGAAACTACAGTTTCTAAAAAATGGCCATGTTTAAAAACTAGCACAGTACGGGCCGTGAACCACAGTTACTTGGCGACAAGTGCGGCGACGCTAGTTTCATTAGCATCTTAACCTATTATTTGGGAAACTTCACAGAAAGGGAAACTTCACAGCAAGGGAAATTGGGAAATAACAAGGATTTGGGAAACTTCACAACAAGGGAAAGAACAAGAATCCATACCTACGGTTCCCGCACGAACTTGCAGATCCGAACCCTCCTCTTCCCCAGTGTAGTCTTTCGGCGGCTCCTTGCTCTCCGTCCTCTCCCAATCAGCAGATCTGGATCCTCCTCTTCTCCTTTGTAGGTACCTACAGAAACAAATCTAAGACAAAGCAAAGGAGGAAGAGGAGGAAGAGAACGAGTTCACGGCAGACGAGCAGAGGAGAAAGAGGAGGATACGAGAGGAGCCGACCTGAGAGGAGGCGACGCGAGCGGAGGCGCTGTAGCGAGAGGAGGCGCGAGTGGAGGCGCTGGCGTCGTCGCGAGAGGACCCGTTGCGCGAGGAGGCGGTGTGAGCGGAGGCGCTGGCACCGTTGCGACAGGTCCGTCTAGCGAGGAGGCGGCGCGAGCGGAGGCACTGCGCGAGAGGAGGCGACGCTCGTGACACGACGGGGAAAGTGAGCCCGACGCGAGGAGTCGCGGATTTGTTCTGCGTGGAAACGGGGTGGAATGGGCCAAGAAATCCTCGTCCGGTGGGCTTCCAACTGCGTTTTCTAGCAGCCCAGAGAAAAATAGCCCAGTGAATTTTCAACCTAGGGAATAGCTTGGGATCCCGGCCGGGACTTGGGCTCCCAAACAAGCCCTAATAGAAATCGGATAGGAAACAATTAACGCATGTCATAATTCAAAATCCAAGTTAAATCTAGGATTAAAACAATATTGATATCAATATTGAGTTAGTTTCTATAGATTTATTACTAAATTTGCAAAAAATATAGAGAAAATATGTAGTCCGTGTGATACACGGTTCGATGGCCAGTAAGATAAAAGAATAATCGAAATTCTTTTATATCCATCCGGACTCCGATTACACCGTGTAAACGCACGCTGACACTTACAAACCTGGGAACATCTCCACGTCCGAACTCCGAAGAAACAGGCGAAAAGGACGATGTTCACCGTGGGCCCGAGGGGATCGCCGTGGGGCAGACACAGGGCCAGCAATTGCCCACGAGGGGATAAACGGCGACCCACATGGCCTCTCCCGATAGGATCCCCCGCCACCTACCCAATCCGAACATGCCACCCTGCGCGCGCGCCACCCATCTCCACCCCTTCCTCATCCCACGGCGCCCATGCCCACCACCTCTTCGACCACCTGACACCATCCTGCCATGGCTCCTGCCCTCACCTCCAATCCCCCCTCCTTCTGCCCACTCTCCTCCCCCATCCGTCGCTGGGCCGCCACCGTCTTCTGCATCGTCGGTGCCGGCTGGTCCAGCAAGGACTCCGGTGCAGATGAAGACGCCAAGAAGAGGCCCTTTTTTGCCGACTTCCACAACTTGACGGACGCCAAGTCACTGGTACCGGCCTTCCCGTCGCCAGCAGCCCGGTCGATGTTTGCGGGTGGGAGGGGAAGGAAGGACCTGCAGGCGGTCTTCGTCGCGGGCGCCACTGGGCAGGTGGGGATCCGCATTGCGCAGACGCTGCTGCGGCAGGGGTTCGCCGTGCTCGCTAGTGTCCCTGACCTCGCGTCCACGTAGGAGCTGGCGCGGCTCGCTGCCACGTACAGGCTCATATCCCCCGCGGAGGCGCGCCATCTCAATGCGGTGGAGTCGGATTTCGAAGACCCTGAGGCGATCGCCAAGTCCATCGGCTCAGCGGCCAAGGTGGTGATCACAGTCGGCCCGCTGAGAAGGGAACTGAAGGCGGGGTGGTCACCACTGACGACACGCTCTGGGTAGTGCAGGCCGCGGACCTCGCTGGCGTGGCACATGTCGTGGTGGTCTACGACAAGGGGGCCGGCGGCCTCGGTGAGTCCTCCACGTACAATGTGCTTGACGGGTTTACAACCTTCTTCTCGAACCTATTCTCCCGTGTGCAGACGCTGACGCTGAGCGAGTTCTTAGCCAAGGTGGTGAAGACCGATGTTAGGTACACGCTCGTCAAGGCAGCGCTAACGGATGACTACAACCCTGAGAACTCCTATGGCTTGATACTGGCCAAAGAGGGCGCGTCCAGCACAACGTCCTCGACAGACACCGACAAGGTATATATAGTTCATAGCTGTGATTGTGCCAGAGTCTACATGAAGTGTTTGTTACTTACATGCATAGCTTTGTGCGTTTTGACTTTTCGTAGGTATCCAAATTGCAGATTGCTGCTGTTGTGGCCGATGTCTTCTCCAACGTGGCCGTCGCAGAGAACAAGGTACTGAAACTATGCCCGACATGTGCCTATGTATCATGTATGGTGCATTCTTACATGTCCTCCTTTTTCCCCCAAGAAAGGCATACCTTGTTATTAGGTAATTCAATTCAATCCGTGGTTCTGGGCCTTCTGTCCCACTCCCATGATGAGCTTTGTCTACCAGCATTGGAAGGATGTCATGATTAGTAAAAATTAGATTTCTGGTGTTGACTATTTGGTTATTGTAGAGGGAATATCCAGTGCATCCCAATTTTTGTTGCACCCCATGCATCCTCTTCGAAACAGGATGCAAATGGTCGAGGAAAATTCCGAAAAACATATTGTGATATTTGTGTAATTATATGCCACCAAACATTATGGTTACAAGAAAATGAGCCTGGTAATCCAAATTTGCTTTTTACATTAGGGTTCTTACTATTGAGTTTGTCATTTTCCAGGTTGTCGAAGTTTCGACAAGCTCATCAGCAAGATCCAAGCCTATAGAGGAGGCTTTCTCGTGAGTAGCCATAGCCCATTTTACTCCAACTAATTGTTGTTTTAATTCCTTTGATATTGGTTGTCTTCTATGTAGCTCTTGGATCACATAAGCATCTAGTTTTTTTAAAAAACAAATGAATAGAAAGATGTTGCTGAGAACAGCTTGATATACTGATTTAGTAGAAAGGATATAGGTGATAGGACAAAGTCAGTGGTGGACCAGGCCTCGGGCCAGGATAAAAAAACTACCGGGCCACAGCTGTCCACCGGGTTATGGTCCGAGAACAGCTGGCTTGACCCGAGGCTTAGCCATGGGGTATGGGCTGGCTCCGACCGTGGACAGAGTAAAAATTTCTTGCACAATTGTTGGTTGTTGGAAAGCAGCTTAATGTAGGGATGCAATCGGATCGGATATATGCCGACCGATAGGATATGTTTGGATCGGATTTGGCTAGTCAGGTCGGATATTTTTCGGATTCGGTTTTAGATATTTGCATTCGGATTCGGTATCAGATTTGGGACTGTACTATCCATCAGTTTGGTATTTACCAAGAATATTGTCGGATATTTCCGAAAATAATCTTACCAGATATCCGAGATCTCCCGATCTGCAACCGAGCAACGCCTCGTGAGGCACTGGGCGTGTGCGTGGTGGTCTGGTTGGCGGTGGTGCGCATGGGCACGACGACAGTGCTGTAGACCCGACGGCGCAGACGGCCACAGCTGCGGGGGTTGGTTGTCGGCGATCGGACGAAGGGCGAGAGGTAGCGGCGACATGGCTGATGAGCATTTGCTCATCACTGCCGGTTATACATAAAACCGACAGTGATATCGAACTATCACTGCCGGGTTATACCACAATCCGGTAAAGCATCGTTCAAATCATAATTCAAATATATCCATATATTATAAAGCATAGTTAAAATCATAATTCAAATATATTAAAGCAACACAACATTTGGTTTTTACAATGATTTATTTACAAATATAGTTTGACTACATCTCATCTCATTTACTTTGATTTTGCACCGACTACAGTAGAAAGAGTCAAAGTAGGCATGTCACGGGTCTAGATCAAAGGAATGAGGGCGATGAGGCTACTCGTGGAACTCGCCGTTTGGATTGATGACCTCATCATGAATGAATCCGATGATCTGTTCTTGAATTGCTATAATTTCTGTCAGTAATAACTTATTGGTTCTCGCTTGGAGTATTTGTTATTGAAGAAAAGAGAAAGTTAATTAATGATGATATATGTTAAATGAAAAAATAGACATCAATGTGTAATTATGTACCATGGCTTCGTTATAGCTCACAGTCTCCGTGACAATTGAATGTATATTTGTACATACATAGTATGCACATAAATTATTTCCTAGGTCCTGCCTCATGCATAGAAAGTCGGTTATTATTTCAAAATGTTTCCTATAGGGACAATACCGAACACTTTTCTTGCAGTATCGTGCGAATGCCCTGTGAATGATTTTGAATAGTAAGTAAACTTAAATGCAATAGAATGGAATATTGCTAGAGCAATAACGCAACGATCGAGTTTACCTGTTCAGCATGTCCCAAAAGTCTTGATATAGATTAGTTGGTTTTCTCCTAGAGACCAAGACAAAAAACCTGCTAGCATCTAACTAGATGAGGAGGAGGATCCAGTGAAATCTGCACATATATGTCAACGTAGTCAATTATTCCCACATCGTACGTGTTATGCAAAAATAGTAAAATGATATTAGAAGTAGGTAAATACATACTTAAAGTTATAGGGTAAAAGTATGGAGGTTTTGTATTGCGGCTTCAAGAAAGTATTAAATAAATAGTCCTCATTATACCGTAGATTGTCCTTCACAAGCTTCTCGTTGATAAGCCTAGGATCTAGGAATGCTAGATTGTCATTGCCATTTCTTCTACATGTCTGTATCTCCATTCTACATAAGAAAGAAGTCAGACATGCAATTAAACAGTACAAGAATGCACAATAATATACGTAGAGACTTACAAAGTCCACAGTCTAAGTATATTCACGTCCAGGGCATCTTGCTGGTACAACAAATACAACTCCTCGAAACCCACCCAAAAGATGCTATCCCCATTGTGAAAATCTTGCTCCGTGTATCTGACTGCGAATGCCTCCATACCATTGTTGGACTGCTGTATGTACCACTGATGGACGCGCCGCAGTTGTGTTGTTAGGTGGTCGAAAATTACTCGTTCAACTAGCGGTTTCCCCATAAAGAACTTTCACCTTAGACCTTGTTCCTGAGCATCTCGTTGAGCAGCATCTACTTGAGCGTCCAACCTTAACGCGTCGGCACTAGCCGCCTTCAAGTATTGCTTTCTGGATATGCGCTCGTAGTCCGACATTTTGCAAGGTTCAGAAGCCTGCCCCGTCTTTTGCACTTTTGCCATATTCAAGAAAAACTTTTGCGCGTTAGCATCAACTTTAGTCTTGTTAGGTGATGGCAACTTTTTTAAAGTGAGATATTACGCTGGCGCTGACATGCTTTTTCCGTTCTTCTTTAGTCATCTCAATTGGTAATTTCTTCTGGGATTATCTTGGCTTCACAGATGTTTGAGATTTGTTCGAGGACGGTGCTGACTTCCGAGATGGTGCTGGTGTTCGATTCTTTTCAGATTTCAGCGGAGGAGTCGAACTTTTTCTGGTTGGTGTCGGTGGAGGAGTTGGACTTTGTCTGTGTGGTGGCGACAAGGGCGGGAGGTCTCTGTGTGGAGAGTGCGGCTGATCATCATCTTCGTCGCCCTCATCGTCCGAGTCAAACTTAATCAAGCTCTTGCACCACGCGAGGAAGCCATGCACGTTTTCTCCTAGTTTTTTGTTTCCGTCCTCGCTAGGGATCTCTACCTCCATTTTACGATATTGGCGGACTACACTGTCCACTTCGACCCTGACGAATCCCTACGGTATCGGGCGACAATGCAAAACCTGTGACTCCTGGCATGGCCAAACCCTGCCCTCAGCCACCTTGATGGTAATGCCATGTGCGAACAAATGTAGCTTGCACGGTGTCGGTTCTTTGATGTCATCCACAGGAAAATGGAGTCCATGCTCTTCGGGAATCCCTGTGGACGCGCAACTACTCTTACGAGCACCAGGACTGATGAGCTCAGGGATTTCACCGGGTGGAGGTCGTGAGCTGAGAGCTTTCTGTACTGCTTGCTCCACAACCTTATCTAGTTCCGCTCTCTGTTCCTCTAACGCTCTCGCCACATCATCTTTTATTTGATGGTCCAGTTGATCTTCTCTTAATCTCTTTGGACGCCTATACAACCATGCGTCAGCTGGGAAGGCTTCTTTCCACGGCACCAAACCAACTCCTCGGGTGCGACCTGAATGCTCCTTGTTACCTAGGACTACGATTAGCTCGTCATTCTCCCTTTGTGGCCTGAAAGATCCTTGGGAAGACTGCACGTGAGCATATGTGATTCTACGCGACACTTCCTGCTCTCTATCGCTTCTGAAGCTTAAGCTGCCATCATTCGAGATAGAAGCACCCCTCCCAAGCAATTAGTGCTTCGATCATTCGTTCAACGCGGCCATCGCAGGAATGACACCCTTGCGGGTTAGTTCTTCTTTGGACCGATCCCATGCTGGTATTTTCTTCATGTACCCTCCTGTGCCTAGTGTGTGAGGGTAAATATTCTTATCCGCGTTTGCCTTGTTCCTTTGACTTACTATCTGCGCTTCTTCAGACCTCTTGTATGCCACAAAGTCCTCCCAAATCTCCCTTAACTTTGGGTATGTGTCAAAATTTGGTATTTCATTATTCTTCACATAGTTCTTATTTAGTGCCGTCTTCCAATTCTTCCACGCTGTGCACATGTGCATAGTGCACGCTTCTTTGCAACTAGCTCGGTCCCTTGGGGGAACTGGAACACTTGTTTTAGCTTGTCCCACAATGAGTTCTTCAGGTCATTGGGAACCACCCATGGGTCACCTTGGTGACCAATCCATGATCTGTAGCTGATGGGCACATCATCCCTAGCAAGAACCCCGCAGGCTATCCTGTACGGCCCCAACAATGACTCGGGTATAGCAGGTTCCCCGACTGCCGAGAGTTCCACTATGTTAAAAAGTCCCTTAAGCATCTTGTTCGGACCACGACTTGCACGCTGCCTCCGTTCATTAGACGTATGAGCCTACGATCTGATCTTCTTATTAGTCGTCTAGCCCTACAATATTTTGGGAACTACAATGTACTAATACTTTACCTCGCGTACGTTAGTGACGTCGGGTTGGTCCATGGCAGGGTCCTGTAAGTTCAGGTAGGATGTTGGGCTATGGTTCGGGCTACCCGTTCCTCCTTCGTCCATATTTGAGGGCCCAACTCCCTCTGGCACTTGTTCCTGGCCAGAGGCCATTCCTAACAAGTTTATCGGAAATTTCAAATTAACAAGGTCATTTTTGAAGGACACATACAAATGAAGATAGACATAACGAATGAACATAGATGTAAAAGCATATGAGCCTACGTATAGCCGCGTTGCTGGCTATACTATTCTTCTACTCATGATGCCGAACTTATCAATTCAAATAAATAAAATTAATACACATATTTGAAAGTCACATACACTAAGGTTTGGATTGATGGAGAGGAAAACATTCATAGGAGCAATTTAGGGTGTTTGTGTTAACAGATTTTATATGATAAGCAAGTTGTAATTAGGATATTTTTCTATAATTTGGTTGTCCATACACTAAATTATGTTTATGAACCAACTTACTTAAAATTTAAGTTTAGACGAGTTGTTTTATGAGTCGCCGAAAAGGCTTTAGTGATATCAAATCTGTGCAGTTTGTGAACCATTAGGGCTTTTGTTGTGATTGGATTCAGATGCAAAGCAAGTTCTAATTAGGATCTTTTTCCAGATTATGGTAGTATATATATCAAATAATTTTTTTGGGCTATTCCCTCATTATTTTATATTAATACATGATATTTTACTACTGTAGAAAAAGCTTAAATGACCATCTTTGTTTGCACGCTTATGTCCAGATTTTCTTTTTATGATTGCGGCTACACCGTATAAGATATTCTAACCATTTTTCAGGCATAAGTAGGGGATATCCCTACAAGTGTTTTAAAGTTAGTCCCGTGATATTTTGCACTTATTCGATTTTGTTTTCATATAGATTATCATTAAGGCTTAATATGGACTTAACTCAAAATTGTTCAAACTGATATTATTTTTTATTAAACTTAGAGGCAGTAGCAGTTCGACCTAAGTCATTTTCTCTTGTGTCTTTCTCAATTTCAATTTCACCACAAATTGTAAAATTAAAATACGGCTAATATTTATTGAAAGAGGGAGTACTCAATAATAATGTACAGACATTTCGTGTTGTCAAATCAACGACAAATACATAACAATTGCCGAACTTTTCAATTCACAGAAATAAAATTAATACACATATTTGAAAGACACATAAACATCTTTAAAGAACATGTACACATATATATTTTTTTGATCTTTATACACATACATCTTTGAAGGACACATACACATACACATCTTTTTTTTGAATCTGCATGCTCCAGAATAATTTGACCATGAACACAAACATACATATACACATACACATACACATACACATACACATACACATACACATACACATACACATACACATACACATACACATACACATACACATACACATACACATACACATACACATACACATACACATACACATACACATACACATACACATACACATACACATACACATACACATACACATACACATACACATACACATACACATACACATACACATACACATACACATACACATATACATATTTTTTCTGAATCTGCATCTATTTCTCAACGAATAAAAAAGTTATGAGTACAACCTCAGTCACACTTGGTAAATATTATCACCAAGCTAGGAGTATTGAACTTTTGATGGAAATAGCAACACGGAAATATTCTTGATGCTTTCACTAATGAAGTCCTATTGTTCTAGATTCACATGCTAAGCTAAAGGCAGAATTGACTGCAGGACACACTAAATTTGAAGCATTGGCATGTGATATAACAAGTTAATGGTTCAGCAAAAGGCAAGAATTAGCTCTAAAGATAGATAAAAAATAAATATAAGCAATCATCCTATAACCTAAAATTTTAACTTTAATTGGTGGAGTAAATCACTGAGATTGCCTATTTGCCAAGTTTTATTTCTCTGAAATCATATTTTGTTGTGTCAGTGCACTTTTCTAGTGCATGTAAACTGTGAGGAAAACTGAAATATGAATCGAATTGCTAAAAGTTTTTCCTTACAATCTGACTATTAACCTAACAAAATACTTCAAAAGCCTTAAAAATTTAAGAGACGCCATTATTATGATTATCATTAAAGCCTACTCATGTGCTTGTTTAAT
Source organism: Otatea glauca (assembly GCA_036346275.1). NCBI lineage: Eukaryota > Viridiplantae > Streptophyta > Magnoliopsida > Poales > Poaceae > Otatea > Otatea glauca. The sequence continues at coordinate 23,200,630 of CM070719.1, read as the reverse complement.
CAGAAAACTTGGAAGCCTTAAACATGGATCATGCTGCCTTTATGATACAATGTGTACTCAAATGGCTTTTCCAGCAAAGCAAAGCCCTATTTCAGAACTTTAGATTTTTAAGAGCTATGACATTGTTGCAAAAGATTCTGCTAGTATAATCATTTGTCGATGTGTTAGCACATTTTTTCTGAATCAGCGCATATACACATTATGTCTCATGGCACAAATCAAACATACAGCAATAAACATATGCACATTACATACACATCAAACCTAGAAAACTGCTTAACATCATTCTATATCTTTTTTTTCCAAGTCAAGCTGCTCCTACCTTCGGTGAGCCATAGAACAGCGGGGAGGGTTGGCGGAGAGGTAAGTGCCAAAAAGTGCGTGGCTTTTGCTATTTATAGGGGTCAACTGTCACTACTAGCTCCCCACAAGAACCTGCAGTGATAGTATATCACTGTTCGGTCATAAAGAGAGCTGAAAGTGATAGTGGCCTTATCACTGCCGGCCCAACTTAAACTCGGCAGTAATACTATGTATCACTGTTGGGTTTTAGTAGAACCGGCAGTGATAGGACATATCACTGCTGGTTGAGCCTACAACCCGACACTAATAATAGACAGTACTGCCAGTTTTCTGGGAAAATCGGTAGTGATAAGCTGGTGTTCGCCCAATTAAGTGAAATTTTCATTTTATTTGATTTCAAAGGCTGAGTGCTTTGGGATTTTTGAAATCCTATCAAATTTAATCCAAATCATTTGAAAATTTTTAGAGGCATACTGTAGGACATATACTATTTTATATAAATATTTCTCCTAATTTTGACTAAGTTCTAAAATTCTGAAAAACCAGATTGCTCACTGTTTTAATATTTTATAAATCAAATAATGCTTAAAAAATTCACACAAATGCTATAAATAATTTCACACAAATGTAAAAATTCACACAAATGTAATAATTCACACAAATCCAGTCAAATCCATTACTTCATATAATACATTAATTGTTACACATGAGAAAATAAACATGTCGTTCGTACAAAAGAAAGCATATCTTTAATTTGTACAACTAAGCTACGATTCAACCTTCGTTATGATCGCGGCGTATGTACGTAGCTTCCTCACTCTCTTCCACGAGACTTAGGTTAATGTCCTCTCCGACAGGAGGAAGCTCATCGAATTAGTTGTATTCTTCATCGTCGACAATATTCTGAACTCCGACAATCCTTCTTTTTCCTTGAATAACCACGTGGCGTTCCTTGTTAGCCGGGTCAGTTACAAAGAAGATTTGTGTAACAGAATTAGCAAGTACGAATGGTTCTTCCTTGTATCCGACAAGTTTGAGGTCCACGGTAGTGATATCGTACTTGTCGATGTTCACGCCCACTTGAAGTCTGACCCATTGGCACCGAAAGAGAGGGACCTTCAAATGTCCATAGTGAAGCTCCCAAATCTCTTCTATGAATCCGTACTAGCTTTGCCTATTTTCATTGCTGTCATAGGCATCTATACGGATACCGCTGTTTTGGTTGGTGCTTTTTTATCTTGTGCTCTTGTATAAAATGTAAAACCATTTATGTCATATCTTTGGAATGTCCGAATTGTAGTTGACGGTCCCTGAGCCAACACTTTTGACTGAGCACACTCTGTCTCCGTATGCATCATGTGCCTATGCAACCAATCGCCAAAGTTATCTCTATGCTCTCTCATGATCCAACCCTCTGACTTCCCTGGGTTTGTTCTGGATAGCATGCTCTTGTGCATGTTGACATACGGGGCCACCACAACTGATTGTTCCAAAACTACGAAATGTCCTTGTGTGAATGAAGCTAGATTGGTTGTACGGAGTGATTTCTTGCCTACTGTCCCTTCCCCTGTAGCCTCCCCTCATGCCGAGATATAGGCAAACCAATCGGTTTGAGATCTATATAATCGATGCAGAACTCAATGACCTCCTCGGTTCCCCAACCATCGGCATTGCAGCCTTCCAGCTGATGTCGGTTACGAACATATTTCTTTATAACCCCCATGAACCTCTCGAAAGGGTACATCTGATGTAGAAACACGGGACCAAGAATTCATATCTCTTTCACAATGTGAACAATGAGATGGACCATAATATCAAAAAAAGATGGAGGGCAACACATCTCAAGCCTGCACAGAGTGTGAACCCTGTCTTCCTGCAGCTTATCTAGTTTTAACGGATCGATGGCCTTCTGTGAAATCGCCTTGAAGAATGAACACAACTTTATAATTGGGTCTCGGACTTTCTCTGGCAGAACACCCCTAATTGCAATTGGAAGCATCTGTGTCATCATCACATGGCAATCGTGAGACTTCATGCCAATTAATTTTAAGTCTTTCATTGAGATTAGTCTCTTTATGTTGGCAGAGTAACCAGATGGAACTTTGACTCCGTGCAAGCATTCACACACGCTGATTTTTTCTTTCTTGCTCAGAGTGTAGCAGGCTGTGGGAAGGTACTTTTTGCCTGTATCCATGTCTTCATGATGTAGCTCATTCCTGAGTTTCATATCTTCAAGGTCCATCTGTGCGTGGAGGGTATCTTTTGTTTTGCCAGGTATATCCAGTAAGATAACAAGCAAGCTATCACACACGTTCTTCTCTATGAGCATGACGTCGATTGTGTGTCGAACTTCCAAGTGTTGCCAATAAGGTAGGACCCAAAATACCGATCTCTTTTTCCACAAAGGAGCCTTATCACGGGAACTCAGGATAGATGTACTGCCGGCTCCCTTTCCGTGAATAATATGAAGATCCTTTATGGCCGCAAATATCTGTTTCCCAGTGCAATTCTTCGGAGCTAAGGCAGTCTCCTTTGTGCCGTCAAAAGCTCTCTTATTATTGCAGTATGGGTGATCCTTGCGGAGGAACCTACGGTGCCGCATGTAAGCCATTTTTCGACAGTTCTTCAGCCATCGGCTAGCTGTATCATCCAAGCACTGGACGCATCTGTTGAACCCTTTTGTCGTCTATCCTGACAGGTTACCAAGGGCAGGGTAATCATTAATGGTTACGAACAACAATGCGCGTAGGATAAAGTTCTCTCTTTTGTACTCATCCCATACCCGTACTCCATTGTTCCACAATATTAGAAGATCTTCAACCAATGGTTTGAGGTACACATTGATATCATTGCCAGGTTGCCTGGGCCCTTGGATCAGTAGTGGCATCATAATGTACTTCCGCTTCATACAAAGCCAAGGAGAAAGGTTGTAGATACATAGAGTCATTGGCCAAGTACTGTGACGACTATTCATGTTGCCGAAAGGATTCATCCCATCCGTACTCAACCCGAACCTTATATTCCTCACATCATATGCAAAGTGCTTCTTATATTTTCTATCGATGTTCCTCCATTGCACAGAATCAGCAGGGTGTTTGAGCATTCCATCCTTCTTACGCTCTTCGGCGTGCCATCGTAGCAATTGAGCATACCTTTTGTTCGCAAACAATCGCTTCAGACGGGGGATTATAGGGAAATAGCACACCACCTTACGGGGGGATCTCTCCTTCTTATGCTTCACCCCGACATCATCGTTATGGATATCATCGTTACTCTTATACCGCTTTGCTTTGCAAACAGCACAGGCATCCAAGTCTGCAAACTCATTGCGATACAACATGCAATCGTTTGGATATGCGTATATTCTTTGTACTTTCAGTCCCAACAGGCAGACAACCTGCTTGGCCTAGTACGTAGTTGTAGGCAACACGTTACCCTCTGGAAGCAAGTCCCCCAAGAGACATAACGGCTCAGTGAAGCTCTTATCGGACCATCATTGCTTGCGTTCAACTGCATTAGTGTAAGCACGGTATGCAGTTTTTTTGCTCCTCCTTGCAACCCGGGTACAATGGTGTTGTGGAGTTCTCTACCATACGCTGGAACTTTTGAAACTCTCTTTCGCTCGTGAAGTCCCCCTCCCCATCACGCAACATTTGATCTAGATCGTCATCGTGGCTATCGACAAACGTATCTTCGATCGCTGTCATATCATTGTCTCCATCATCTTAGCAATGTGTTGCCCTTCATGTACAATCTCATCTTCACCGTGCTCGGTCCAACAGGTATAGCCAGGCTTGAAACCCCTTCAAAGCAAGTGTGCACATATCAACTTTATGGTAGAAAACAGCTTCTCATTTTTGCAATCAACACATGGACAACACATATAGTCTGCCAGATTCTTCGACTTGTGCGCCGCAGCCGCGTTTACAAAACAAATCACACCATTAAAGAACTCTGTGCCGCAACAGTCCGTGTCATATATCCACCTTCGGTCTATCTACAATTAATTAAATCAAACATCGCATAAGCATATAATTGCAAATAACAATATAATTGTAAATGATTAGATTTAAAAATCCATGTAGCAATTTTGACTATATTAAAATACATCAACCATTTTTCATTATGAAAATATCCATCTACCAAATTTTTATTATTTAAAAAAATGAAAATAATTGTAAATAGTTAGGATATATTTCGACTATATTAAAATACATCAATATTTTTTTCATTATGAAAATATCCATCTTGCAATTTTTATTATTTAAAAATAATAAATAATTATAAATAGTTAGGATATATTTTGACTATATTCAAATACATCAACCTTTTTTCATTATGTAAATATCCATCTAACAAATTTTATTATTTCAAAATTTGAAAATACATCAACCTTTTTTCATTATGTAAATATTCATCTGGCAATTTTTTATTATTTACAAAATTGAAAATAATTAGGATATATTTTTACTATATTAAAAATATCCAAGTAGCAATTTTTTTAATTACTTTCATAATTGATAATATCAATGTTGCAATTTTTTAATTACTTTAATAATTGAAAATAAGCGTATAATTGAAAATACACTATATATTTTTAAATAATTAGATTTACAAATGTATCTTGCAATTTTCATTATTGCAAAATCCATCTACCATTTTTCATTATTTCAATATTCATCTAGCAATTTTCACTATTCAAAATTCATCTAGCAATTTTCACTATTTAAAAATCCATTAAATCACTGAAATGAATAAGAATTGTAATTATCAAAATGTAAAGCAATCTATAAAGTAAAATCCAACTACAAATATAATGTAGATCAAATTACTAACCTTCAAGAGAAATAGATATGAATTTTAATACAAGTTTCAGCAGCAATTCGTCACAATCAATGAAGCAGAGACGCCTCTCTGTTATGCTCGATCGGTCGGGGGAAGGGGTGGCCAAATATATAATGGGCTTATCACTGCTGGTTTTGCGCAGAACAGGCAGTGATAAGCTCAGATTGCGCGGGAAAATAATATCACACGGGAAAATAAATGTCATTGTCGGTTCTGGTGTAAAACTGGCAGTGAAAATTTCAATATCACTGTCGGTTGATAGATGATTCGGCAGTGATATATCACTACCGATTTTGGATATAAACCAACAGTGATATCTGGTTATCACTGTCGGTTAGTTCGACGAACCGGCAGTGATAAGTTCTCCCCCTGGCTTAACTTTCGAACCGGCAGTGATATGTTATCACTATCGGCTCTATCCCAATCGGTAGTGATATACCGACAAGGATTGCCTGTTCTGTAGTAGTGTCAGTTTTCAATCTCAGTTATGAAATCTGACTGAATAACACACTCATCTTCAATATCGGTGTAAATAACCCCTTTAAGTGGTGGTTTTCCAGGAAGTTTTACTTCGTTAGTTGTTGATGCCACTTAATGTTGCCACGGCGGCAGTCTCTCTCTCGATCTTCCCCTCGTGCAAGGTGCCCCTGGTCTAGCTGCTGAAAACACTTCGCTGATGCCCCTCATTTTTGGCCTTGGTGAGCATGATGATGTCCGGGAATACGGACAGACCACACTAGCTTAAAATAAAATTTCTATCATATAAACTAGGATGCCAAGCGAGTAAAAGATCATGGATTGTTACCACTAGACGCGCAGTGCAGCGGAAGGAGAGTTGAAGTAGCCTAATTCAACATGGTATGTGTCCTCGAGTAATGATCGATTATCCTCAAGCGGTGGTCGAACGTGCATGAACGATCATCTCGATCAACGCTACAATAGCAACAACACCTCTACAGAAGTCCACACGTATGGAGAAGGAATGCTGTGTGTCAGTGTACTAGCACCAGCACGCACGACAGAGCCTGAGAAGTGACGGCTAGGGTTTTCGACGGGTGCGGTGGTACAACAGTTTCATCCCCTTAACCTCCATTTATATAGCGCCTCTCAGTGTAACCCTACGTTAGTGACCTAACCAAGGTGCAAAACCCACTTCACCCATTAGTGACAGATTCAATCTAAACCAATTAGTCCAACCCGTTAAGTGTGTGACCTTGTAGGTTCATACATATTTGGCCATGGTCTAAAAGCTTCTTTCAGCCCATAAGTCAGCTGCGGCCCCCTAGCAGGGCATAGCGACTTTCAAATATACATAAAGATCATATCGGACGAACCTATATAGTTCTCATGTACCGATAACTTTGCATCACGAAACCAAATTGGACTCAAGGCGAGAAACATGCCATCCTATGATAGCTCGATCCTTCACTCATTTTGTGGTAGATTTCTCAGTTGCAATTGACTCCTCAATCACATTCGGTATGACCATGCACTTCCTTAATCCAACCACATCCATGGGCCTAGAGACATCTCACCCGTTATATAGGAGAGGCAAATTCCATCTTGATCGTTCACATTCCTCTGCATGTTTCATACTAAACTCGAAAGCTACCTTTATGATTATCCAATTATGGAGTAGTGTTTGGCAACCCCTAAGTATACTATTACATATATAGGAATCCGTGACGATCTTATGTCTAAGGATCCCACATACATTATGTATGAGACCAACTGGTAACACAAGAATATAACAATTCCCGTAGTGTCCCATGGTGGGTCACTCCAACCCTATGTTCTCTAACATATGTCCACATTATTGATTTGATATCTCTATATCTGTGCTAACCTATAAATCACAATTGTTCCACATGATGATATAAGATCAGGGATAATTCAGAATAATATCAAAACATGAGTAAGGAGTTTCATGAATAAGTCACATACTTGTTGACCGATACTAATGATATTTATTTAAGGAACAAAATAATCATATTATTCCATGAACATAGATGTGATATAATCATCTCTATGATTGCTTCAAGGGCAAATCACTAACAGTTTCCAATGTGTTATGTCCCACTGTCGTTAGAGAAGATGATTAAGATTAACATTCTTGAACAAGAACGTTAATGTGAGACTGGGATAGGAAGAATTTGGGATTGGGATGCAGGAGAATAAGAAAGGGGATTTAGAAGAAGAACAATGGGGATAGAACTAGATTTTCGCTTCGTTCGACACTACTACAGAAAAGGTCATCACAGACGGTTCGGAACCGTTATCACAGACGATTTCCTGAACCGTCTGTAACCATGTGTCGATGATGTTACGGCATATCACAGACGGTTTTAGTTTTTGATATACTAACATCACAGACGGTTTTTACTGGTACCATCTGTGATGTTATGATATAACAGACGGTTTTAATTTGAAACCGTCTGTTACATCATTACATCACAGACGGTTTTTAATTAAAAACCGTCTGTGATAACTGTTCCCACAAAGAACCCTTTTTCTATTTATTGGCTAGCCTCAGGAAATGCTAGCTATGCCCTCTGGAAAAAGCAGATTGCAGATTAACTAAATTCACACTACAAGCATTACATCCATTTCAGATTACAAGCATTACATCCATTTTAGATTACAAACATTACATCCATTTCAGCAATCAACTCAGATTACATCACAGCGCAAAGCAGATTACATATAGATTAATATTGCACGATACATCTATTTCAGAAATGAACTCAGATTTATTAACCAAATGGAACTCAATACCATTAACCAATTAATTGAATGCACAACTACAATTCACAAATCCACAGCACAAGTTTGACAATTAATCCAAATGATAATTCAGAAAAAATACAACTCCTGAAGTTATAAGGCAGCGTGGAACTCGCCTTTTGGATTTAAGACTTGACTGAGCAAGAAGGCACAAAGCTATCCTCGAATTCGCTCCAGATCAGCCTCTTCCAACGCAGTTGTTACCTAATTTGACGTTTTCTTAGTGACGAGGAGTCCATGTTGAGGCAAACATAAAATCCACAACGGTTATTTCCCTTTCTTTGTTTGTGGCACTTCAAATATAGAATTGGTTAGTTCCAGAGTCATTATTACATAGTTTATATAGGGTTATTGTGTATAGCGGATACCAAAAACTTAAAATCGTGCTTCAGCTTCGCTTTGTCCTTGCCAGAAGGCCCTCCATAATATTTGTACACTCTGAAAGAACTTCGTGATTGGAAAAGGTTAGCCTAAACCATTCTATGAGCAACGTACACCTTGAACAACCTACATGATCATGTTATCTATGTAGGAAACGTGATTAATTACCCGTTGAGTAATTTTGTGATAGGATTTAAGTCATGGCTGCCACTCTGTAAGGAATAGGGGTAAATAACCCGATTCATGGATTGATGAATTACAATGAGAACCTAGTGAAACCTACACAGGTATGTCGGCATGATCAATTAACAAAACATAGTTGCATGCATAGTACAAATCAAAGTATAGCAAGTAGTGCAACACTTACCCTGGGTTGCGGGGTAAAAATATGAACTCTTTATCTTTTTGAGACGCCAAGGCCTCTTCGACGTATTTATCGACAAATTGTAAATCTCTATCCATTGTTTGCTTGGAGATTATGTGTGGGTCCAGGAAACCCACCGGTTGTTTGTTCTGTCTCGCTTCATGGATCATGTATCTATATATACGAAAGCATTGAGTTATATATATGACATTTATCGGTATTACACGAGTGTAGACTATGATGGCACACACTTACAATGTCCAGCATCTCAAGAGCATGGCATCGATGGCGTCGAGGTTGAAGACGTCAAACAAGTCCTTGAAGTTGGTTGTGAAGAAGCCCCCCGATGACTCGTTGAACAGATACTCAGGCTTGAAGCTGATCGAGATACTCGTTATGTGGTCTTGCACCGGCTTTTCAGCTTGTTCCAGGCACCAATTCTGCAATCTAACGCAAGCTATAGAAATGTTCTTCAGGCGCTCTCCTGTTACAAAAGGCTCTCCTAACTAGTATACTCAGGCCAGCGTAGCAATCGAATAGTCCAATTCCTTCGTGATCTGCTTTGTTTTGCCCTGGACTTGCTTTCTGCTATAGGGAGTCTTCACAGGAGACGAGTGGACACCTGCCCACTGAAAGTCCTTTGATGCAGGGGGCTCAGGGCTGATTTGGTGGCCTGCTGAGGTGCAGTAGACAACTCAGGTAGTTGGGGTAGCTCCAGTGATGGAGGACGGGCGTCCAGGGATATGTCGCTGCTGGACCACTAGATGAAAGTGCGAATGGCATCCCCTAGTGTCACGATCTCGTCGTTTGGAGGCATCGTTAGCGGGACAGTCTTGAAACTATTATGTACACCGTCCACATTAACCTTCATGAATCCCGGTGCCACCAGTGTACCGTGCACCAGCACCACTTCAATGGACGAATACGCGAGCCCCCAAGTAGCCGAAAGAAGAATGGCACCACGGGCAAGTCTCACTTGGAGAGTGCACAGCTTGGCCACCTACATAACGGTTCATAATTAGCTAATGCGTCCAACGTCTATTTGTATGGAGCATTCAAGACATATATAAGTACCTTGATGTCAATTTGCCATGTTTATCTGTGGGAGTGGCGGACACACAACTGTTCTTTTTGGTAGTGGGTCTGACTTGCGCACATACATCTAGAACTTGCGCAGGTTATCTGTAGTCCTGATTATTGAGCCTTTCCTTGAAACTTCTTATCTTATTGTTGAATTCTTCTCTTTGCCTTTCCTCAATCTTATGTACCAGTCGTTCCTCTCGCTCTACTTTGGTTCTCTTCCTACTCAGGTATTTGTCGGAGTCGTCTGTGAATCCCGTTTTCCAGCGAACAAAAACCCCTATGCCTCGCGTGCGACCAGGGTTTTCCTTGTTTCCTAAGGCCAAGGAGAGTACATCTTTCTCCCTGTTTGGCAAAAAAGTGCCCTCAGAAGATTGTGTACTCAACGCTACCTGCAAGATCCCGACAAGTTATTTCACTTACGAAGTTATGTACTAGTTACATACAAAATTGGTAGTGGGATATTTTACCAGGCGTTGGTAGACTTCCTCATCCGCGAGGTTTGTAAAGGAGATGATGCTGGAAGACGTGGCATTGACGTCGCTCTCAGCCAGTCTCTGGCGCGCTGGTCAACAATAGGTGCAAATGGCACAGAGGCCTCCTTGCTCCCCCTCTCCCATTACGCCCTCTTCTCCGCGTACCCAGCGGTGCCAAGTCTGTAGGGGTGGGTGTTCCTTGCCTATAGGGCCTTGTGGGCTTCACTTTGACGCACGAATTCGTCCGTCGTCTTTGCCTCAACAAAACTTTGCCATATGTTCTCAGCAATGAACCCGTACTTAGAGAAGGGAGTCCTATCCTTATTGACATATTCCTTGACAAGCATGCTCTTGAAGTTCTTCTATGCCTTTACCGCCACTAGCAATGCATACCATCGCATTGTGCGCACGTAGTCTTCTGGAATCTCAAACGAAGAGAGAATTTCTGTCACCAAGTCGTTGCGGTACTCGTCAGTAAGTGACTTCCAGGATGGACAGGTGATGGGGACCCGTTCTCGTGCGACTATCCCGCACAATGTCCTAAATGCATTCGCTGCCTTTTTTGGTTTGGTAGGGGCCTCATCCTTTGGATCAACTGCTGTGATGGTATATCGGTCCATGGGCCTTTTATTTGCTCCTCTTAGACCTCGAGGAGGTTTTCCTTTCGATGGCTCATCACATCCTTGAGACGACGAATGAGGGGACACCATCTTGCAATCTAGGCTTGTTTTCATGGCTCAACAGGAAACAAAAAGAATCAAGCAAGGAAGGCTACCAATTGATTACTGCTTTTACTTGATGGGTATAAATGTAGTATATATATTAGACCCTTAAGTATATTTACTAGGTTAGTATTTACACGAGAAGTTGTAAATAAGGGAGTGGATGCATATATATACTTGCTACCAGGGAGGTGCTTGCATATGATCATTCTAATTGTAATCTTCTGTCGAAGTTAGAGATCGATAATAAAATTTATACTTCGGGTACCTTTAGGTGAGCAAAGTCAAGCACGAAATCACGGACACCAGATGTAGACAGGTTCAGGCCTCCTTGCAGAGTAACACCCTACTCATGTATGGATGATGTATGGAGTTGATGAACAAAGTACAAAGCAATGTGTCTAGCCCTATTTACAATGCGGATTGCACCTAGGCTAAGGCTATGCTATGCTAGAGGGTGACGAAACAGGCTTTGTCAGTTCTAGGCTCTCTATGCTAAAAAGCCTCTTATTGCATGAGAATCCTTTGTCCCCCTTGAGGACCCCTACCCCGGCCTTATATAGTTGAGGTAGCCTGGCCTCAAATCGAGTTGTAGTTGGCTTGGAGTACCAGATCGTAGCCAATGTGGAGTCCATCATCACGTGTTCTTCGCTGCATATCCAAACTTTCTTGAATATCAAGCGTACTCGAGCCAGTTCCCTCGTAACGGGAACATGATCGAGTCCTTCCTAATATGGAGTTATCCTTTCCGCGCATATCTTATCCCTTAGAATTGGGTCCGTGATATATGAAATCTCTGCATGTCGTTAGGACATATCCTTCACGTATCCTAGGTGGACACATACTCCATGTTTAGATATTCATTACTAGCCCCCGAACTCTGTTCAGCGGAGGGTCTACTTAAGCGCTTGGTTGATTACTGCCAAAGCCTCGCTTGGTCGAGTAATGCCTTTCCTGCTTGTAGCTGAACGATTCGAGTAGATTGGGAATCACTGAGTATCGAGTAGGGATGTGCTGGGTCGAGCGCCCTTCCATCAGCCCGTATCGAGTCCTCAGAGTAACCACAAGTTACTCGATGTCGACTTATCGACTCGACTCTGATCAGAGTTAGAAATTCAAAAAATCTAAACGTTGGGCAGTTGAGCATTTATTGCTCTCGTCTGCAACGACAATATGGGTGCAGCAGCATAATCATTCCGCCTTTGGCGCCGATCGAGATGCCGTGCCATGGGGAATGAATCGTTCGCTGGAGAGAGGATTTTGGTCTATAAATTCCCATACCTAGAACTGTAGCCATTCCCCTCCTTTTTCGCCTCTAGCCTTACTCTCGAAGCCTCCGCCGCGCTCCTGAAGCCCTAGCGCCGCCACCTTTTGGGAATTCACCCCACATATCTCTCAATGGCTTCTGCCTCTTCAACCAGCGCCGGAGTCGCCGCGCTACCGGAGAAGATCACCGAGGTAGCCTTTGAGGACGAGGCCCTCAAAAAGGTGTGGCAGAAGTTGATCATGACGGAGAAGCATCTTGCTGACTTGGAGGACGACTGCTTCATCCCTTCACGGGAGTTTTTCCATTGGAGACTGTCTCAAGGTGAACTCTATCCCACCCCAACGAATGAGGATGAGACCGTCATTTTTGAGGCCTTCTTCCGCTGCGGATTAAGCTTTCCTCCTTGTCTATTTTTGCTATCGGTTCTTGAGCTCTATCAGATTCAGCTTTTCCACCTGAGCCCCAATTCTATCACAATGCTCAGCGTGTTTGTCCACCTTTGTGAGGCTTTTCTGGGCATCAGCCCAAGTATCAACTTGTTCCACCACTTCTATAGTCTGAAAAGGGCGATGAAGAACACAGCTGTTGGGGGTGTCGAATTTCACCTCCGCAGCACCATATCAAACTCCTATATTTCTGTCCCCGTTACCTCCACCTAGCAGTCAGACTGAAAGAAACGGTGGTTTTACATCACCTTTCTGGACACCGTGAATTACCCCATATCTTATCGACCACTCTTGCTTCATCCAATTGACCTCTGGACAAAAGTCCCTCCTTCGACCGCTTGCAACGCTTGTTATATCCGGAAGATCGAGGAGCTGAGGGAGATCGGGCTGACTGGGTGGCACGTCGCTAGAGATTTCATCATGCGCCTATCGAGTCCACTGAAGTGCCGGGACCACTTGGCTTGGGACTACTTCGGGTTCGATGATGCCACCAGGGACAATCCTGAAAGTAAGCACTTGCAGTACTTTTGTTTTCCTTACCTTAATCGATGATTATGAACTGACCTACTTTTTACCAGATTTGCCGGACTCGAACATCTCCTCTTCTTGAGTGATGCACTTCGTCAAGATTCTTTTACTCCCCTTTCGGTAGAGCTTGCCGTCTACCAATGCGTATAGCTTGGACTTACGTGCAATTTTCTATGCTGCGGCATCATCGTCAGGGAGCTCTCGACCTTCGAGATAGGCTTGGAATGGAGTCATCCAAGTCAGCTCGAGTTCGAGTAGTATAGCTTCCGTGTCTGCGGTTTCTGCCTCGCTGACTCGACCAGGCTACTGATCGAGTTGGGCAGCATCTGCTTCCCGTACGAAGGAAACAGACGATTTAAGGAGTTTCTCGATGAAGACTCCTGTTGGCGTGGGCGAATGAGGAGAAGCGAGCATGGCAAGTTCGTCGATTGCGAAATTCTCACATCACCTGATATGCCTTACCTCAAGCCCTTCGAACTTGTGCTCCAGCTTGCGAACCTTGTTTAGATACGCCACCATGTTGTCGTTCGAGCACTGGTACTCCTTCTGCACTTGGTTTACAACTAGCTATGAGTCCCCTTTGACGAGTAGTCATATGATGCCTAGTGACGCGGCTATGCGGAGTCCGTTGACCAGTCCCTCGTATTCTGTAACATTGTTTGAAGCTTGAAAATTGAGTTGGATAACGTATTTTAAATCCTCACCTGTCGGGGATTTGAACATGATGCCAGCCCCCGAACCTTGAAGTGTGAGCGACCCATCGAAGAACATAGTCCAATGGTCATCGACTACCTCGTGCTCCTTGAAGGGAAACGCGGTATGCTACGCTAGCACAAAAAAAAAACTACCGCGCAACCAGAAAGCTACTCGCAAGAAGGGGATCATAGATAAGATTACCACTAGACGCGCGATTCGCGAATCCTTCGCGTCGATGTAGTGGTTCGTCCTCGCCGCGATCGTTGCGTCGATGTAGTGGATCGTCCTCGCCTCGCCGTGGATCGTCCTCCCACGCCGCTTGATCGCAGCAGCGTCACCGATGAGTCCACACGTCCGGAGATGGAGCGCGTGCGTCGTCGTGTGCAAGCACCTAGTCGCTCGGCGAGGCGCGAGAGGAGGAGGCTAGGGTTTCAAGTGAATCAAACCTAAACCGTGGAAAGCACACACTGCGCCTCCCTCCTCCCCTCCTTATATAGCCACGAGATGAAACCTAAACCAGGGCCCACCATCATGCTAAGCCCACGAGGTTCATTAATTACGGATCAATCCAAATTAATGCGTCCCAGCCCATTAAGTGTGTGACCTGCGAGGTTCACATACGTTTGGACATGGATTGGAAAACTCCTTTTCAATCCAATAGTTGGTAGCGGCTTCTTGCAAAGTATGCCAACTCCCAAACATCTTGTGATCAAATCGAGCAGAACCTATCAAAAGAACTCATGTAATAATCCCTTTGCCAAGTATATGAAGATTGATCTCAAAGGCGAGAAGCATGTCATCCTTTGATGATTCAATCCATCTCTCGTATCCGTGATATATTAATAAGTTGTGATTGACTCCTCAATCACGGCATGGCCATGCACTTTCTTAATCATATCACACGAGTGGCCTTGTCATATATCTCCGTTTCATTGGAGTGGCAAATTCCATCTTATTGCTCACTTCCCTCTCGCACGTTTCATAGTAAACATGAAAGCTACCTTTATAACTATCCGGTTAGGAAGTAGTGTTTGATAGCCCCAAGGAAAACTATTACACATGTAGGGAATATGACAATCTCAGGTCTAAGGATCATACATCTTCTAGGTATGAGATACACCGATGACACATAAGAATGAAACATTCTCGCGATGTCCCATAGCGGGTCTATCTAACCCATGTTCTTCAACATGGTCCACAATGTAGAGATGATATCTCCATATCCCATGATCTATGAAGCATGATCATCGATCACTACATGTCTTGATCTATTCATCGTAGTCCTATACGATGATATCCGATCAGAGATATTTATCGAATTACATCATTAAGTAAAGAGCTTCATAATCAAGTCACATACTTGTTGATCAATACAATGATATACATTCATTGGACCAATAATCACATTATTATTCATAAACATAGTCATGTTACAATCATCTAAATGATTGCCTCAAGGGCATAACACTAACAATCTCCCACTTGCACTTGAGTCAATCAATTAAGTATCTAATACCAATAGACCTCGTGTGCGCCTCATGCTTAGGTGTGGCGTGGCTTTGTCAGCGGATCGGCCACATTGGCTTCGTATGTACTTTGCATATTCGACGTCACCTCTATCCACAATCTCGCGAATAAGGTGAAAGCGGCGGAGTATGTGTTTAGACTTTTGATGTGATCTAGGCTCTTTTGCTTGTGCAATGGCACCACTATTATCACAATAGATGTCCATTGGACTAGAGACACTAGCGACCACACCAAGCTCGTGATAAACTTCTTAATCCACACAGCCTCCTTTGCGGCCTCCGGCCGCAATGTACTCCGCTCGTCGTAGAGTCGCCACCGTGTTTTGCTTGGAACTCTTCCGACTTCTGCTCCTCCATTAAGTGTAAACACAAACCGGATTGCGATCGAAAATCATCTTTGTCGGTTTGGAAGCTTGCATCGGTGTAACCCTTTGCAACAGATCTTCCTCACCTCCAAAAACAAGGAACATACCCTTAGTTCTTCTCAAGTACTTGAGGATATTTTTACGGCTATCCAATGACCATCACCAGATCCGCTTGGTATCCGCTCGTGACACTTAGAGCATATGAGACATCAGGCGTGTACAGATCATGGCATACATAATAGACCCAATAGTGAAGCATATGGAATCTTGCTCATCTGTCTCGCTCATCGGATGTCGAAGGACACCGATTCTTGCGATCGATGCCATGTGACATTGGCATGAAACCTCTCTTGGATTCATGCATATTGAACCTTTCAATATCTTGTCAATGTCGTTTCTGACTTAATCCAATTAACCTTTTGATCTATCTCTATAGATTTTTATGCCCAAGATATAGCATGCTTCTCCCAAGTCCTTCATTGAGAAACTCCTTTTCAATGAAGTCTTAACATCTTCAAGCATAGGAATGTCATTCCCGATTAATAATATGTCATCCACATACAAAATCGTAAATACAAGTGCGCTCCCACTAGCCTTCTTGTAAACACAAGGCTCTTCTTCATTTTGATAAAGTCAAAACCTTTGACTACTTCATCAAAACGAATGTTCCAACTCCTAGATGCTTGCTTTAACCCATAAATGGATCTTTGAAGCTTGCATACCCTTTTAGCATATTTAGGATCAACAAAGCCTTGAGTTGTATCATGTATACATCCTCGGAAAGATTCCCATTAAGGAAGGCTGTTTTGACATCCATCGCCATATTTCATAATCAAAATATGCGACAATAGCTAAAATGATCCGGACAGACTTGAGCATGGCTACCGTGAGAAAGTTTCATCATAGTCAACTCCTTGAACTTGTTTGAAACCCTTTGCCACCAACCGTGCCTTATAGATCTGAACATTTCCATCTCGTCTATCTTTTCTTGAAAATCCATTTGCACTCAATGGTTTTACACCATTAGGTGAATCGACCAAGTTCCAAACTTGATTGTCATGCATGGATTGAATTTGGATCTCATGGCTTCAAGCCATTTTTTGAGTTTGGGTCCATCATTGCTTCTTCATAAGTCGTGGGCTCATCAATGTCCAACAATAATATGTCATTCCCATATCTAATAGGTACATGGCGTGGCCTCCCGACCTCACGTGGTGGAGTCTCTTCCACAAGTTGTACAACACTTTGTACATCTTGTGAAGGTTTAGAGGTAGCTTGAACATATTCATGTGATTCTCGAACTTCATCAAGATACACATCACTCCTACTGATTTCTTTTGAAAGAAACTCTTTCTCCAAAAGACACCATTTGAGCAACAAAACTTTGTTCTCGTTTCTTTTGTAAAAGTAATATCCTTTTGTTTCTTTAGGATACCCCACAAAAAGCATTTTTCCGATTTAGGTGCGAGTTTATCGATTGTAAAGCGTTTTACATAAGCCTCACATCCCCATATCTTGAGAAATGACAACATGGGTCTTCTCGATCCATATCTCATATGGCGTCTTCTCAACGGATTTTGATGGGATCCTATTCAAAGTGAACGCGATTGTCTCTAGAGCGAAACCCCAAAGGATAATGGCGGATCTGTTTGGTGATCATTGACCGAACCATATCTAATAAAGTCCGGTTCGTCGTTCGGACACACCATTCCATTGAGGCGTTCTGGCGGAGTAAGTTGCGAGCGATTCCACATTGTTTTAAATGATCACCAAACTCTTGGCTCAAGTATTCGCCACCACGATCGGATCGTAAGTGTTTTATTGTTTTGCCAAGTTGATTTTGTACTTCGTTCAAACTCTTTGAACCTTTCAAAAGTTTCAGATTTATGCCTCATTAAATAGATATATCCATATCTCTGAAGTCATCGATAAAAGTTACAAAAGCATGAAACCCACCCCTAGCGATCGAGCTCATTGGTCCACATACATCTGTATGTACTAGGGCCAATAATTCACTTGCTCTCTCACTAAAACTCGTGAAAGGGCTTTTGTCATCTTGCCAAGTAAACAAGATTCACATGTTTCAAATGATTCAAAATCAAATGAGGTTAGAAGTCCATCACCATGGAGCTTCTTCATGCGCTTCTCATTTATATGACCTAGCGACAATGCCACAAAAGGTAGGGTTCAAATCATTAGGCGGTGCCTTTTTACATTAATATTATAGACAGTTTTTCTTGAGTTCAGGGCGTACAACCCATCCACCATGGGGCAACGACCATAATACATATCATTCAAAAATATTGAACAAACAAAGTTCTTTATTCTGAAATCATAACCTTCATGTTCCAAACAAGAAGATGAAATAATGTTTCTACTCAAAGATGGAACAAAATAACAATTATTGAGTTCTAAAACTAATCGAAGGCAAATGCAATGGGTATGTGCCAGCAGCAAGACCAACAACTCTTGCTTTATTCCCCACGCGAAGATCCACTTCTCCTTTTGCCAAGTCTCTACTCTTTATCACCCCTGCGAATTGCAAATGTGAGCAACCGAACCGGTATCATATACCCATGAGCTGAGTGAAGAAGTAGCAAGATTAATTTCTATAACATTAATACCTGAAGTGGAAACCACATTTCCATTCTTCTTATCTGCCAGGTACTTTTCGCAGTTCCGTTTCCAATGCCCTGATTTCTTGCAATAAAAGCATTGGGTATCAGGTTGAGGCCCAACTTTAAGCTTCTGAAGCTTAGTTTTGAGGCTCGCGATCTCATCTTGAGCCTTGCCCTTGCCCTTGCCCTTGCTCTTTCCCGTTCCCCCAGCCTTAGCCTTTCTCTTTTTGAAAGCAGTTGTTTTCTGAACCATCATCACATGATTGGGTTTTTTCTTAATGCTTTCCTCCGTAGCCTTGAGCATCCCATGTAGCTCGGTTAGGCTCTTCTCCATGCTATTCATATGAAAATTCATAATGAATGGCTCAAAGCTCTGAGGCAGAGACTGGAGAATAACATCTGTGGCCAAACCGAGGCTAAGGGAAACTCAAGTTTTCCAATCTCCCAATGTAACCAATCATCTTGATCACATGAGGATCGACGGACTGCCTTGACCACTTACAAGCAAATAAAAGCTTTGAGATACCATACCTCTCAGCTCTTGCTTGATTCCCAAACATGCCCTTCAAGCCCACAATCATATTGTAAGCATCCACGGTCCTCATATTGCTTTTGGAGCTCAGAGTCCATTGTGACTAGCATGAGACAGCTGACCTCTACAGAAGCATTAACATGCTTTTCATATTCAACCCTCAAATTGCGAGCAGCATTTTCGGCTGGTTCATCAGGAATTGGATTCTCTAGAACATAATCCTTCTTTTCATGCTTGAGAACAATTCAAAGTTGCGATACCAATCAACAAAATTAGTTCCATTCAGTTTTCCCTTTCCAAAACCGATCTCAAAGCAAAACCAGTGTAGCAGGAGTAGGAGAAGGTGCCATTGAACTACAACAAAAATATGCAAAGATTCTAAGCACTATGTTTATGTAAAACTTTTATTAAACTTTTAATTAAAGACACTCCTATTTTATGTCCTTTTATAGACACATAGTGAGTATTCAAGATCCATATTCATTAAACACTAGTGAGCTTTGGTATCACTGCTAGAAATTTAATGACATAGGTAAGCAACACCTTTGCTAATTACATCATATGTAACTCTTGTTTGTTGAGTATGAAAACAAGTAATGAATGCCTCCATCAACTTGACTCATGGCCAGTCAACTCCGCCCCAAGGGCTCACATGAGGAGGAGCACTTCCGTATTCGGGTGCCAATTAAGAAACCTGCCTCATGTGTGTTTTCCTAGACACCAATTGTCTTGTATAGGTTCCTTCATTCTGAAATCAAATCCCAACCACTTATGTCCTCAAGCCCAAAACCGTTTTGATAGCTCGTTTAAATCGCCATTGTTATGCGTGATGTGTCCAACACATCCCTATCATCTATTGAGATAGCCATTGATATACTACTTTGGCGATCATATCAATAACGATCTAAATTCTTGATAGGTGCAACAATTGGATGGACAATTTGATTTAAGATTTTTAACTATAAGGATGAACAAAGATTACTATGAACATAGCATCACATGCAATGAGCATAAAGAAAATAGCAAGGATAAAACACACATCCACGTAAAATCAAAATAAGTCGTGAAATAGCATGGCCCTTAGCATTAAGATCTCCATCATCATGCTTGGTTGTTCACCTAGCCACCTTGCTTGATTTGTTCACCTAGCCATCGTCTTCATCATTATGGATGCAACTCCTTACAACTTTTGATAATGAATTTTACATGAGGGTTTGAAGCATCACAAGTCGACACGCAGTCGTTATACAATTTAAATAGCCTTATGGCTTAACACGCACACAGGCCATGTGGAAATTACATGCATCACATACACATAGGCCAAACTATTTCACATAATTCCTCGCAAAAACGAGTTAAACAAAAGCAACCCTCGACTCGGGTCCGAGGGTAGCGCCCTGGCGGGTCCAAGGCGCGCCCTTGAAATTTTTTAGAGGCATGTCTTCCGCCATGGAAAACACCCTCAAAATTTCCACGGATCAACCAGATTGACCCAATCCGATCTAATATAATTGGCTTGGTCCCATATGGATACGTTTGAAACCACGATGGCGGTAACCCGGCCGGTAAGAACAACGTCGTACCATGAGCGGACTCACCCAAATCAATATTGAATCATTTGCGCTTACCATGGATCAAGCAGTTGACCCAATCCAACTCGATCCGATTGGCTTGGTCCCATATGGATACGTTTGAAACCACGATGGCGGTAACCCGACCGGTAAGGGTAACGTCGTACCATGAGCGGACTCACCCAAATCAAGATTGAGTCGGTTTGCACTTTCTCAAACCCTAAATCGATCGATCTCATCGATGGTCGCCGTCACCAATTCATCACATGGTGGTGAACATGTAATAGATCAATCTACTAACCTCACACATCATATGTGCAACATCCAGATCACAAAACTATACGAGATGGCTCGATACCTTTGAAGGAAACGCGGTATGCTACGCTAGCACAAAAAAAAACTACCGCGCAACGTAAAGCTACTCGCAAGAAGGGATCATAGATAAGATTACCACTAGACGCGCAGTTGCGGAATCCTTCGCGCGTCGATGTAGTGGTTCGTCCTCGCCGCAGTCGTTGCGTCGATGTAGTGGATCGTCCTCGCCTCGCCGTGGATCGTCCTCCCACGCCGCAGTATCGCAGCAGCGTCACCGCAGTAGTCCACACGTCCAGAGATGGAACGCCGTGCGTCGGTGTGCAAGCACCTAGTCGCTCGGCAGGGGCAGCGAGAGGAGGAGGCTAGGGTTTCAAGTGAATCAAACCTAAACCGTGGAAAGCACACACTGCGCCCTTCCTCCTCCCCTCCTTATATAGCCACGAGATGAAACCCTAAACCAGGGCCCACCAGCATGCTAAGCCCACGAGGTTCATTAATTACGGATCAATCCAAATTAATGCGTCCCCCCATTAAGTGTGTGACCTGCGGGTTCACATACGTTTGGACATGGATTGGAAAACTCCTTTTCAATCCAATAGTTGGTAGCGGCTTCTTGCAAAGTATGCCAACTCCCAAACATCTTGTGATCAAATCGAGCAGAACCTATCAAAAGAACTCATGTAATAATCCCTTTGCCAAGTATATGAAGATTGATCTCAAGGCGAGAAGCATGTCATCCTTTGATGATTCAATCCATCTCTCGTATCCGTGATATATTAATAAGTTGTGATTGACTCCTCAATCACGGCATGGCCATGCACTTTCTTAATCATATCACACGAGTGGCCTTGTCATATATCTCCGTTTCATTGGAGTGGCAAATTCCATCTTATTGCTCACTTCCCTCTGCACGTTTCATAGTAAACATGAAAGCTACCTTTATAACTATCCGGTTAGGAAGTAGTGTTTGATAGCCCCAAGGAAAACTATTACACATGTAGGGAATATGACAATCTCAGGTCTAAGGATCATACATCTTCTAGGTATGAGATACATCGATGACACATAAGAATGAAACATTCTCGCGATGTCCCATAGCGGGTCTATCTAACCCATGTTCTTCAACATGGTCCACAATGTAGAGATGATATCTCCATATCCATGATCTATGAAGCATGATCATCGATCACTACATGTCTTGATCTATTCATCGTAGTCCTATACGATGATATCCGATCAGAGATATTTATCGAATTACATCATTAAGTAAAGAGCTTCATAATCAAGTCACATACTTGTTGATCAATACAATGATATACATTCATTGGACCAATAATCATATTATTATTCATAAACATAGTCATGTTACAATCATCTAAATGATTGCCTCAAGGGCATAACACTAACACTCCTTTTCTTCGACATGTGTCCATTCTGCGATGAAGTCTGCCAAGGTGCCTGACTTGATGCTGGTACGCAGTGTGAAGTCGACCTCGAACTCGTTGAGTTCGACCGGCCATTGCACAATTCGACCTGCTGCTTCTCGGTTACGTAGGACCTCCTTGAGCGGATATGTTGTCATCACCGTAAACTTGTGTGCTTGGAAGTAATGTCACAACTTTTGGGAGGTCATCAAGACGGCGTACAACATCTTCTATATCTACGGGTATCGCAACTTGGCGTCGTGCAAGACTTCGCTTACGCAGTAGATAAGATTTTGGACTTTAGTATTTTTATCGGGGCAATCCCGTTCGACCACCAGAACTGTGCTTACTACTTGAGGGGGTAGCTGCAATGTACAAAAGGCTCCTCTTTTTCATTAGGTGAGGTTAAGACTGATGGAGATGATAAGTACCTTTTTAGATCTCGAAAAGCCTCTTCTGCCTCCTTGCTCCACTCGAAGTTGTCCTGCTTCTTGAGCAATTTGAAGATTTGCCTCAATTTTTCACGGGTTGGCCTCGACTGGACACCAAGAACCTGAGAAGTTTGCCGGACGGGACGCCGAACATGCACTTTTCAGGGTTAAGCATCATTCGATACTTCCTGAGGTTGATGAACGTCTCCTCGAGGTCGATGATGAAGGTGTTTCCTATTTTCAACTTGACCATGATATCATTGACATACGCTTCAACATTGCGCCCAATTTGGGACTTCAAACAATTTTGAATACAGCGTTGATATGTGGTACCCACACATTTCAAACCAAAAGGCATCTTAATATAACAGAATATACCGAAGGGAGTAGTAAAAGCAGTATTTTCCTCATCCTTTGTTGACATGCTAATTTGGTGATACCCCGAGCAGGCATCTAGAAAACTTAGTAGTTCATAGCTTGCAGTTGAATCCACAATTTGGTCGATGTGGGGGGTGGAAAAGGGTCTTTAGGACAAGCCTTGTTGAGGTCGGTGTAGTCGACGCACATTCACAACTTACCATTGGGTGACGGACCTCTCGAATGAAGCCAGACTTCAGGAGTTTGCCGACCTCCTCTTGTATGTCTTGCTTCCTATCTTCTGCAAATCTTTGTTGCTTCTGCACCACGGGTTTAGCGCTAGGCTCCACAGCTAGTCGATGCTCGATCACCTCTCTGGGGACTCCGGTCATGTCTAACGGTTGTCATGCAAACACATCGTGGTGTGCCTGAAGAAAGGTGATGAGCTCGAGTTCCTAATTGGGGTCAAGGTTGGCGCCTACATTGATCGCCTTGGAGGGCTCTGACGGGTCGATGGGCACCATCTTTATGCCTCCGTCGGTCTGCTCACCCTTCTTGCCATCGGTGACTAAGTCTTTGGTGGCACTATAACATCCCAAAAATTTTCCTTTATTATTATTTTATTGTTGTTTGAGCATTTTGTGTTTTTTCTGGATTTATTGGATTTTTCTGGAATTTATTTAGAGGTATTTAAAATTAAGTATAATGGCCCTTTTGTGAAAACTAATTAATATAGATAAAATTCATATCAAGTTTTGCCAAAAATATTTTATTTGAGTTCAAAATGTCTCAAAGTATTTTTGGGAATTTTCTTGGATTTTTCCTATCATTTTGAATGCCCAAAACTAGTTAAGTGAATATTCAGAATTATTTTAAAAGAAAAACTCGTGAAAATTTCAACGAGCGATCTTGGGTCGTGACCAAAGATCAGTACAAGAGTGGTCCGTGCCTATCGCGCCCAATCGCTCGGCTTTCTAAACTGTTAGCCCGAGGCCACTCATGACCGTTGATGTAGATCGGACAATCACAGTTGGATAATGAGGTTAGTAAACCCTAATGCTTTGAGATCGTAGGATTAGGATCGAACATGAGAAATCGTGGTGTACCGGTTCTGGATTCCATCTAATCTCAACCGTTAGTCGTTGAAGGCCGTTAGGATCGTCCCACATCAGGGTGTATCGTGTCCGTTCGTTTGTCATCGAATGATCCTCAGTCGTCGTCTCCGTGTAGGACTCAGAGAGCGCCGTCGTCGTACCGGAACCGGACTCTACCGCTGTGTGGGCCTAGGGTTTTGATTTAAGAGCATTTACCGATGGTATTTAAGAGGAGGCTGGGTCCCCGAGGATCACCAATTTTCGCCGCATCTTTTCCCTAAAGCGCCGCCGCATGTGGAGCCTTGTAGTGCCTGCACGACCTTGCCGCAGTTGATTCCTTGTGCCGCCACAGTTTTTGCTCGAGAATGTCGCCGTTAAGCCATACTCCGCCACTTTGGTTCCAGATTCGGGTTCGCCGAAGTGTTGCGCATCTGATCCGTGGAGTCTCGACGCCGTATCGTCATGGGAACACTGTCACCGCGTCGTCTTCCTCAGCCACGGAGAAGATCTCACTGCCGTGCCGCCATCACGTGGATCAGGAACTATCGACCGCCATATCATCTTCGAACCGCCGAGATCAAGCCACGTTACCATATCATCAGTAAACCGCTCGGTTAAGAGTAGCCGTTCGATCTGTTATAAGCTGCCTAGATTGAGCCACGTCCATTGCATTCGCCGCCGTCTGATTCAGGAATCTCGTGGATGCGCACCGTGTTTCGACCATCGGCAAGGCGGCGTCGTGGCCAATCATGCCTCGCCACGTGGTGGGCACAGGCGCTAAGGCGTCATGGACCGGGTCCACGGTGGACCAGATCCAAACCGTGGACAGGGTCTATGAGCCGAGCACACGTTATGGCCTCTGATTGGTCTGGTTCTGTGCTGACATCAGCGTGACACAATAAAAAATTTTCAGAATAAAAATAATTTGGTTTGTTATTTTAATTTCAATTTTCTGATTTTTAGGATTTTTGAATCTTCCGAGGGCCCATTCTCCCTCATACAAGCTCCGATTGAGGTGATTCAAATTTTTGAAAATTTGAAAATTTGAGATCTATTTAATGGTGAATTTTATTTGATTTTTTGAGTTTGTTTGATCTCTATTTTGGTGTTTATTTGGTGTTCTATCTTGTTTCGCGTAGACATCGAATTATGTGAAGCACCCGAGGAAGATTCGTCAACCCAACACCAAAGTCTAAGGCAGGAATAAGGGCTTTTCTAAGGCAAGTTGTGCTTTGATCATGTTGAACCTATATTTATAAAATTGCTATATTGTTTTACCCTATTGCATATTATTTCAAGTATTCAATTGTTTAAATTTAAATTGGGACTTAGCTGTTATACCAAATTGATCTATACCCTACCTTGTCATTTGTATGCCATGATCTATTGTCACCCTAGATTGGTTCATTATGGTTGGTTGGTATTGAAATCAACATGGGAAGTTTAGAACGTCATTGTTGCTTAGCCATGCCACGTCATCACATGTACTCGAATCATTGATGTTTAATCTTGACTAATGGAATATGGAACAATGATATGAACTTGTGTGTCATGTGAGATCACACAATGACATTGAGTTGTAGTGGTGAGTCATGTCACGTAATGATGTTGAATTGTTGATGGCACATGGTGCTTGGTAATCAACTTGGGTGGTAATCACTTAGATTGGGGCAAGTGACAAGGGGCGAGTATGCCAAGGTGGGCCCGATGGGCAGAGGGTTTGTGGAAGTTTTGCTTCAATAATCCTAATGACTTAACCTTACAAGCCTTTGACCTGAGTCAATCATGCAACCACATGTTTGGCATGGGACAGCCTAGCTGACTAATTTGCAATGTCTTAGCTTGGTACTATCAATGGCGTTGTGAGTTCTCAAGTTATGGAGCAACTCACATGGCGCAAGAGGGGGCCCTGGTTGTGGTTTTCGGACCCACCAGTGTTGAAACCTTAGCGGGTAGTCGGGGTTAAGCCAGAGCATTTTAAAGGTTTTGTCATGATTTCTCTGCCAGCACTCGAAAGGAAGTTTGCTAATGGCCAAGCCCAAGGAGAATATCATGTTATGTGGGTAAAGTGCATAACCTCTGCAGAGTGTGAATCTATTCGAATAGCCGTGCTCGCGGTACTGAGCAATGCTCGGGAATTACAGTTAAGGGTTAGTATAATTAAATGGAAAACTTGGTTGGGATGGTGGGATTGCCATGGGAGGTTGGAACTTGACTTAGGATTGGAAACTTGGTTTGCTTGAGAAATACTGAATCTATCTATTACTTTTATTTGTTTTACTGTCTTTACAATCTATTTATTGTATTTGTTCATAAATGCTGCTTATTGCAAAATAGCCATACTAGCCTTTTCCTTTGGAATAAGCCTTGCATATAGTTATATAGAATTGCATTCCGTACACAACTTGTTGAGTGCTTTAAGTACTCACCCTTGCCTACAACAACATCACCAGTTGAGGAGTCTGCATCCATGCTGGAGGAGATGTACCAGAAGGAGACGAATGTTTAGGGTGCGAGCCTTGTTAGTTTCCTGTGGTATACTGAAGGGTTTATCTACGTTTTCATTTCGCGGTAGTTTAATATGTTATTCAGCCTTGCAAGGCATAGTCATATAAGTTGACCATAAGGTCATTCAACTAGTTTTATTTAATATATGATGTCTTTCATAATGTTTCCGCTGTGTATGATTGTGATATTTACCGATGTTGAGCCTGTGTGCACTAGCATAATCCTGGAC
Organism: Otatea glauca; assembly: GCA_036346275.1. Taxonomy (NCBI): domain Eukaryota; kingdom Viridiplantae; phylum Streptophyta; class Magnoliopsida; order Poales; family Poaceae; genus Otatea; species Otatea glauca. The sequence continues at coordinate 23,173,768 of CM070719.1, read as the reverse complement.
TAGTGCAGTATACACAGATGGTCTGGATTTGCATATTCGGGTCCCGACAGAGGTGGTATCAGAGCCATACTGACTGTAGGTCTTGGCCCTAGATAGTTGGTCGTCTCTTTAGGACCTTCAAAATTATTTTCTAAATTAGGACTTAACCTGAAAAGAATAATTTGCTCTTGACTTACCTGGTTCTTCTATCCTTTCCTCTTGCTAAAATTTCCTTCTCTTTCCCTTGCTGGAACAAGTTAAAATCTTACCTAAGTTATCTTGGTAGTTGATGACGTGCCATACCTTAGGATAAAGCATCGAGTGCTTGCTGTCAACCCTGAAGACCATGAAAGAAGGAATCATCAAGCTCGAGGAGTGGATCGACGAAGTGTTCCAGAAGCTAGAAGACCCATGCCTCGAGTAGCCAGTTGAGACTCATATGTGGTAGTCGCGTCTGCTGGATAGGAGTGTCGCCCATGTAGACGATAGTGTTGAGTGTTTAGGTTGAATTGGTTCTTCCTTGATTGCTGAGTGTGCAGTATGTGTTGCAAAGCTCTTAGGATTATGTAAGCAACCATACCAAGTTATTAGTATTACTTGCTTAAGTTGATTGTGTTAAACCTATCTCCCCTGTCTTAGGATTCCTGCTTCTTACCTATGTTATTCCCTCTTCCCTAACCCTGTAAAGCAATCAAGCAGATGGTTCAGATTAGTGGTAACAACAGAATCAGTGGAAGTGGTAATCAACTCAGTGAGAATCTCAATGATGGATCAACTTCTCACCCGTCACTACAGATGGATATGTAGAGTTTTGGAGTGTTCCTGACTGCTCAAACTCAGTTGATGCATGCAATGATGAAGCAAACGCAGAATATGACCGATCAAGCCAATGTCAACAGAGTGTCCCAAGCTGTTATCAATGATCCCTGTTCTTACTCAAGGTTATCAGAATTCATAAGGACACATTCGCCGACATTTTCTGGAAATGTGTTACCTTCGAAAGCGGATGATTGGCTCAAGACCATTGAGAGGAAGCTGCTCATTGCTCAATGTAGAAGTGACGAGAAGGTCATGTATGCCTCTTATTTGTTGGAAGGAATTGTTACTGAATGGTGGAGGAAATACTGTACTATCCATGAAGCCTCGCAGAATATAACTTGAAGTGAGTTTGTTGCTGTTTTTCATGATCTCTTTGCTTCACCAGAGGACAATATGGTCGCAGTGAATTCAGAGAAGAATGATACCCTTGCACCTTGTTCAATATCTAGACGATGTTCTCTAAAGTGTTGTCAACCAAGCAAGTCAGAAGATCGTGCGTGCAATCGTTGTGGAGAAATAGGACATACCTCTGATGAGCATGTGATCAATTGCTCCAGTTGTGAAGGAAGTCATCCTCTTGGAGAGTGTCCTATGAGCAACATCGCATGTTACCTTTGTGAAGGTCAAGATTATTGCCCAACTCAATGTTTCTTGGATCCGATAGTTACTGCTATGACCCAGCATCAACAAAAGAATCTTCGAGCCCTAGTTGCTCAAGAACTATCAGAAAGAGGTGGAATGTCAGCTGCACAGGTGACGCCGTATGAAGAGTTTAAAGAAGTAGCTCTTTGATCTTGTCAGAAAAATAGTAAGTGGTAATCACCAACAGCATGTTTCTTGTGTGATGAAGAAGGTCATTGGGCTAGAGAATACCCTATGAAGCAACCAGCCCTGACGATACAAGAAGAGAATGATGTACATGTAGTTGCACCCAATAAGGCACAACGATGCAAATGCTTGTGTTACTACTGTCGTGAGGAAGGCCATTTTGTTAAGAAATGCCCGCGAAAGAATCTAGAGTCTCCGACAGATGCGGTCATTCCATAAGTTACCTCAGTTAAGTACATAACGCCAAGAGTGAGTGGTGACACCGCAAGAGAAGTTTGCCCAAAGAACCAGTTGAAGAAAAGACGTCTAAGTGAAGATACTACCCTCGTCAACAATTGCTCAAGAAAGAGAGAGTTTGCCTAAACTCTGTTATACCTATCACAAGCCTGGGCATTTTGCCAACAATTTCCCTTAGAAGAAAACAATCGCACCAGTTCAAGTCAATCTCAACTTTGTCTTAGTCAAGACATCAGTACCAACGCAAATCAATGAAGGCTAGACCAATAATTTTTACCTGTGCGAGCTTCATAATTTTATTTGTAAATGAAAGTGATTAGTGATGAATTTCTTATAAAGATTCCTTGTTTAAAGTGATAAAAATGGTAATATATTGGTATGTGAAGTGTTGGAATAAAAGCATTGATTGTAATTGAATGGTAAGATGTTCCCTAGGTATTCACCTGTGTTGATGGTTCACCTGAAGATGTTGCGTGTGCAATGGTGGTCAGTTCAGTGGTGTTCGTAAAGCTTGCCAGCTCGGAAGAATTTCTGTTGTCAGAAAGTACAGTATTGCTTGATCTAACCAAGAATGTTATGGAGTTAAGTTGCTTATTGTTGGAGAAAAGTTCCTATTGAACCATATTGGATACCAGACCCTAGATGCTACTCTTGAAATGGACTGGTCATTCAGACTTAAGGTTGTCTAGGAGTTTGGTTGAAGAGTTGTGTCAGCTAAAAGCCCTGAAGGTGGAAAAGTGGAATTTCAAGCTACTGCAGATCATGATGGTTAGTTGATGGTAAACAGTGTGGAAGTTGCTTACGTAGAAGATGTGCCATTTGTTGGAAATTATTCGGATATGTTTTTCGAGGATTTGTCTAGTATGCTGCCAGATCGGGAGATCACGTTTGTTATTGAGTTAGTAATTGGTACAGCGCCAAAGGCGAAGAGACCTTATCAAATGGCTATCGATGAGCTAGTTGAGACAAAGAAGCAGATCGAAGAGTTGTTAGAAAAATATTTCACCAGAATCAGTTTGTCACCATAGGAAGCGCCTATTCTATTTGATGAGCTAATGCACAAGCTCTCAACATATTCTTAAGGACGTGTATCGACCATCGAGCATTTAATGAAGTGATGATTAAAGAATAAGTATTTGTTGCCAGGATCGATGAATTGTTTGATCAGTTAAGAGGAGCTGGAGTTTTCTCAAAGATAGATCTTCGATCGAGTTATTATCAGTTAAAGATTCTTGCAGAGAATGTGTTTAAGTCATAATTTTATACACGATATGGAAAATATGAGTTTACAGTTGTGTCTGCTAGAATGATCAATGCCATCACATAATTTTTGAACCTGGTGAATGAAGTCTCATAGAATAGTTGGACAAGCTATTGTTGTGCACATAGATGACATTCTTGTTTACTCCAAGACAAGGGAAGAGCATGCCGAGTAATTGAGATTGGTTCTGGAAAAGCTGCAAGAGCGACATTTGTGCGGTAAGTGTGACTGTTGAAAGGAGAAAGTTGAGTTTCTTGGTCATGTGATGGCTACAAAAAGGAGTTGTTGATCCAAGCAAGTGTAAGCAACATTACATGGGAGAAACCGAAGTTAGTTACTCAGATTCGTAGTTTTCTGGGAATGGCAGGATATTACCGCCGGTTCATAGAAGGAATTTCGACGATTGCTAGACCGTTTACACAGTTGTTGAAAAAGGAGAAGAAGTTGTATGGACGCCAGAATGCGAAAGAGTTTTCAGGAATTAAAGAAGCGTCTGACGACAGTGCTAGTATTAGTATTACCAGATGTGCAGAACAGTTTGATATATATTGTGATACTTCAAGATAAGATCTTGGATGTGTGTTAATGCAGAAAGGCAAAGTTGTTGCCTATGCGTCAAGACAGTTGAGGCCGCATGAGGAGAATTATCCGACGCATGATTTGGAGTTAGCTGCCGTAGTGCATGCTTTGAAATTAGGGCGTCTCATTGGAAATAGATGTGAGATATATATGGACCATAAGAGTCTGAAGTATATATTTACTCAGTCAAATCTTAATATGAGGTAAAGAAGATGGCTGAAGTTGATCAAGGATTATAATGTTGGAATCCATTATCACATTGGTAAGGCTAATGTGGTAGTCGATGCCTTGAGTCGAAAAAGCCATATTGCTAACATGAGGGTATTAAATGATCAATCGAGTTATGTAAGAAATTTTAGAAGTTGAAATAGGAAGCTGTTCCACAAGGATTTCTAGCTGCTTTGGAAGTGAAGTCAACACTTGAAGATCAGATCAGTGATGGTCAAAAGGATGATGAAAATATTAATAGAATCAGGTCAAAGATAGATGAAGGCTTAGTTGAGGATTTAACTGTGGATAAGTAAGGTACTACGTGGTTTAAAGGTTAAATCTGTGTACCAAATAAGGAGTTCAATTAATTGATTTTTGAGAAAGCTCATGATTCAGAGAATTCGATTCGTCCGGGAAGTGCTAAGATGTATCAAGGTCTTAAACAAATGTTTTGGTGGCCTGTTATGAAGTGTGAAGTTGCTGAAATGTTGCTTTATGAGATGTGTGTCAGAGAGTGAAGGCAATGCTTCAGAGACCTATTGGTTAGTTGAAGTCATTTGAGATTTCTAAGTGGAAGTAGGAGGCAAACCAGTAATAAGATCCATAGCATTGAGAAATGCCGAGAACCCAGAGGGGATATGATTCCATATGAGTCATCGTTGATCGTTTAACTAAAAGTTGCTCATTTCGTTCCAGTGAAGATGATTTATTCCGGAGATCGCTTGACAGAATTGTATATGTCAAGAGTTGTGTGTTTGCACTGAGTGCCTAAGAAGATTGTGTCAGTTAAATGTATCCAATTTACCACGAGATTTTGACGCAAGCTGCATGAAGCAATGAGAACTCGCTTGAATTTCAGTACAATGTATCATCCGCAAACAGATGGTCAGATGGAAAGAGTTAATCAGATTCTTAAGGATATGCTGAGAGCTTGTGCATTAGCTTATGCTACATCAAGGGATAAGTGTTTGCCATACGTAGAATTTAGTTATAACAACAGTTATTAGGCTAGTTTACAAATGTCACCATTGGAGGCTTTGTATGTTCGTGCCTGTCGTACCCCGTTGAATTGGAATGAGACAGGAGAGAATTTGGTATTTGGACCTAATGTTCTCAAGGAAGCTGAAGAGTGAGTTGCTATGATCAGAGAGAGGTTGAAGATAGCGCAGTCGAGACAGAGGAGCTACGTTGATAATCGTCGTCATGAACTGAGCTTTGAGCCAGATGATTTTGTGTATCTTAGAGTTACCCCTCTTAAAGGTGTTAAAAGGTTTCACGCTAAAGGGAATCTTGCGCCAAGATATGATGGTCCGTTCAAGATCTTAGTCCTCGAGGAGAGGTTGTTTATCAGTTGGAATTGACGCAGTCATTGGCAGGAGTGCATAATGTGTTCCATGTGTCTCAGCTTAATAAATGTCTTAGAGTGCCAACAGAACAGACACCGCTAGAGGCAATTGAACTGCATGAGGATTTAACCTACATGGAGCAGCCAATCAAAATATTGGATGTGATGGAGCGTAAGACCAGGAATAAGTCTGTTCGCTTCTGCAGCGTTCAGTGGAGCAATCATTCAAGGAATGAAGCAACTTGGGAGCGTGAAGAGGATCTGAAGTCAGAACTCCCAAACCTATTCTCTAGTTAGCCCTGAATCTCGGGGTCGAGATTCTATTAAGGGGGAGGTTTGTAACATCCTAAAAATTTTCCTTTATTATTATTTTATTGTTATTTGAGCATTTTGTGTTTTTTCTTGATTTATTGGATTTTTTTGGAATTTATTTGGAGGTATTTCAAATTAAGTATAATGGCCCTCTTGTGAAAACTAATTAATTATAGATAAAATTAATATCATGCTTTGCCAAAAATATTTTATTTGAGTTCAAAATGTCTCAAAGTATTTTTGGAAAATTTCTTGGATTTTTCCTAGCATGTTTAATGCCCAAAACTAGTTAAGTGAATATTCAGAATTATTTTAAAAGAAAAACTCGTGGAAATTTCAACAAACAGTACTAGGCCGCAGCCCAGCAATACGCAAGAGTGGCCCATGTCTGCGCGGCCCAATCGCTCAGCGTTGCCAGCCCGTTAGCCCAGTTTCGCTCGTGACCGTTGATGTAGAACGAACGATCACAATTGGATAATGAGGTTAGTAAACCCTAATGCTTTGAGACCGTAGGATTAGGATCGAACGCGAGAGGTCGTGGTGTACCGGTTTGGGATTCCATCTAATCTCAACCGTTAGTCCTTGAAGGCCGTTAGGATCGTGCCACGTCAGGGTGTATCGTGGCCGTTCGTTTATCATCGGATGATCCTTAGTCGTCGTCTCCACGCAGGACTCGGAGAGCGCCAACGCCATACCGGAACTGGACTCCGCCGCTGTGTTGGCCTAGGGTTTTGATTTAAGCGCGTTTACCGAGGGTATTTAAGAGGAGGCTCAGTCTCCGAGGATCACCAGTTTCTGCCGCATCTTTTCCCTAAAGCGCCGCCGCCCGTGGAGCCCAGTAGCGCCTGCACGACCTCGCCGCAGCTGATTCCTTGTGCCGCCGTAGTTTTTGCTCTAGAATGTCACCATCACGCCGTGCTCCCCCACTCTGGTTCCAGATCCGGGTTCGCCGAAGTGTTGCGCATCTCATCCGTGGAGTCTCGACGCCGTATAATCATCGGAACACCGTCGCCGCGTCGTCTTCCTCAGCGACGGCGAAGATCTCACCACCGTGCCACCATCACTGGGATCAGGAACTATCGACCGTCAGATCGTCTTCGAACCACCGAGATCAATCCACGTTACCGTATCATCAGTAAACCTCTCGGGTAAGAGTAGCCATTCGATCTGTTAAAAGCCGCCTAGATTGAGCCACGTCCATTGCGTTCGCCGCCGTCTGATTCGGGAATCTCGCGGATGAGCATCGCATGTCAACCATCGGCAAGGCGGAGCCGCGGCCAATCGTGCCTCACCGCGTGGCGGGCACAGGCGCTAAGGCGTCATGGACAGGGTCCACGGTGGACCAGATCCAAACCGTGGACAGGGTCTATGAGCCGAGCACACGTGTCAGCCTCTGATTGGTCTGGTTCAGTGCTGACATCAGCCTGACACAATAAACGATTTTCAGAATAAAACTAATTCGGTTTATTATTTTAATTTCAATTTTCTGATTTTTAGGATTTTTGAATCTCCCGAGGGCCCATTCTCCCTTATACAAGCTCCGATTGAGGTGATTCAAGTTTCTAAAAATTTGTAAAATTGAGATATATTTTATGGTGAATTTTATTTGATTTTTGGAGTTTGTTTGATCTCTGTTTTGGTGTTTATTTGGTGCTCTCTCTTGTTTCGCGTAGACATCGAATTGTGTGAAGCACCTGAGGAAGATTCGTTAACCCAACACCAAAGTCCAAGGCAGGAATAAGGGCTTTTCTAAGGCAAGTTGTGCTTTGATCATGTTGAACCTATATTTATAAAATTGCTATATTGTTTTACCGTATTGCATATTATTTCAAGTATTCAATTGTTTAAATTTAAATTGGGACTTAGCTGTTATACCAAATTGATCTATACCCTACCTTGTCATTTGTATGCCATGATCTATTGTCACCCTAGATTGGTTCATTATGGTTGGTTGGTATTGAAATCAACATGGGAAGTTTAGAACGTCATTGTTGCTTAGCCATGCCACGTCATCACATGTACTCGAATCATTGATGTTTAATCTTGACTAATGGAATATGGAACAATGATATGAACTTGTGTGTCATGTGAGATCAGACAATGACATTGAGTTGTAGTGGTGAGTCATGTCACGTAATGATGTTGAATTATTGATGGCACATGGTGCTTGGTAATCAACTGGGGTGGTAATCACTTTGATTGGGGCAAGTGATAAGGGGCGAGTATGCCAAGGTGGGCACGATGGGCAGAGGGTTTATGGAAGTTTTGCTTCAATCATCCTAAGGACTTAACCTTACAAGCCTTTGACCTAAGTCAATCATGCAACCACATGTTTGGCATGGGACAGCCTAGCTGACTAATTTGCAATGTCTTAGCTTGGTACTATCAATGGCGGTGTGAGTTCCCGAGTTATGGAGCAACTCACATGGCTGCTAATTTTTCATGGTCACCCAGTGTTAGTTTTCATTATATTGGCAAACATAATGATAAAGGAAAGTACATAGTGCATCGAGTTTATATTTGTACCATTTTGAAATCTACTTTTAATGTAGCACACTATCAACAACCAAAGAATATGTTGGTTTCTTTGTCGCCTCTTGTTACAAACCTTTTGTAGGCCAATGAGCTTTAGTCGAGGATGACTCAAAATCAAGAAGGGGAGGATGATGTGACCTTGCCGGCCCAGCATGCCATGCTTCTACCTCAAGCCAAGACAAGGGCCCAACAACTTCTGACGCTCCAAGCCCAGCCCAAGATCAAACCCAATTCGCTCACGAGTCCAGTTCGGCCCTTAGGAGCAATCCAACTATAGATAACCATATCTGGGTCATACGAAGTCCGTTTGAGGCGTTCTTGGACTCTACGAACAAGCCCACGATGAGATATTTCCAATGGAAGTGGTTTCACATCCAAACTCCTTCTGGATCGATGGGAATCATCAAATCAATATGATGAAATGAATCTGACAGGTGCTGCGCCACCTCCACTTGGGCCCAAAGGCCTTGTACGACCTAGAGTTGCATGGCCATCCCCTTGGCTGCCTCCCTTGCCCTCTTCCTCATATATATTCAGTAGCCATCGCTAGAATAGATGGGTTTTGCTTAGATTACAACTAGACACTTTGTTAGTTTTTCACCGTTCATCTGTTTGTGGAACCCCAACTCATGTGCTTAATACTATTCATAATTGCAGATTCATCTTCTACGTTCTTGCTTGTGTTCTCGATTCGCATGCAGGGATAAGCCTTCTTGTCAATTGTGTTCGTGCATGGTTGATAACCAAAGGAGCCGTGGTGTAGCGATTGCAGGGTTCAAATCAGTTCTGGTTGGAAGCCGGATCATCAACGTCGAGTTCTCCACCAATCTATTCAGTACTACCTGTCGGAAGATCGGGCCACCGTTCCCATCACGAAGCTCAGAGGCGAAGGCCGTACATCCTTCGACGTCATCTTCGAGGGTCGCATGCCGTGGACCTAGGCGAGGAGAGCGCCTTCGACGTGTGGGGGAACGGCCCTTCAAGAGCAGAGAGTCACCCCGCCTAGCCCAACACGCAGGTGATCAGCCCCTAGACGGAGTAAACTCGTTCCCTCGCCGCTCACGGTCTTCTCGTTTGCACTCCTCCCATCGATCGCGGAGAACGTCACGCAAGTTTCGTCGATCATGAGGGATTAAATTTCAGAGATCTTCGGGATGCCCCCGATGGAGAATGGAGTGCACTGTTTTCGAAACTCTCTGGTTAGAGCTAGCCACCATTGATCCGGTTACTCAATGATGGCGGGATGGTCTTGACCATTGGCTTATGGATCCCTGCTGGCTAGGACACGTTAGCCTCGAGTTAGCGGCTCGGGCGGTTTTTGCTTGCGCCGTATCGAGCAGCGTCTTCATCTGGTCAAACACTGGAGTCATCGGGTTACCCGGATCCAGTGGTGGAAGAGATTTCAACAGCATGTGAGCACACTGGATGTTGGCTTTAGGGGTACTGAAGACATCGCTGTTGTGGCTCTGGTGGGACGCTGCCGCCGGAGTGAAGCTGCACCTTCTGTTCTGACCGTGCGGTTGTGGGACTTGATGCCCTTGAAATTTTGGTGCCCGTGGGAGGGGCGCTGTCGGATCATTGAGGTCAAGCTCTCTTGATAATTGATCACAATTCTAGTTGCAGCGGTCAGATCACAATTTTTGGGTCCCTCGCCTCACGCTGTGTCTGCTCCTAAGTTCTTGTCTTGAGAACGTTCGGCAGTAACCTCGTGGTTTGCTCTAGTCATGAACACGCATCGATCCATTTGACTGCTGCCCAGACTACTGCAAGCTTCACTTTCGGTCTCGCTCTCTGTGTCGAAGCACATCAAGATGCTTGGCTCTGTCGGGTCAAAGTCGATGAAACCCACTTCTCGGCATGGATCCCAGGAGCGGGATTCGATGAAGCCGACAAATAGCACATTTTCGCTCAATCCCCATCGATAAAGCATCGATCCAAAAGCAATCTCAGATCCAATTTGAGGTGCCTGGTTGATGGCAGCGACCGAACGGCCACCAGAACACTAGCTGTGTGGATCGTGCTGAAGACATGCTTGTCCTGCAAAAAACAGCTGAAGGCCCCTACCTGGTGCGCCAACTGTCGAAGTTTATTGATTGACAATAAAATTTATACTTCGAGTACCTTCGGGTGAGCGGAGCCAAGCACGAAATCGGGATACCAGATGTAGACAGGTTCAGGCCTCCTAGCGGAGTAACACCCTACTCCTATATAGATCAGGAGTTGATGAACAAAGTACAAAGAAATGTGTCTAGCCCTAGTTACAATGCAGATTGCACCTAGGCTAAGGCTATGCTATGCTATGCTAGAGGGTGACGAAACAGGCTTTGTCGGCTCTAGGCTCTCTATGCTAAAAAGCTTCTTATTTCTTGAGAATCCTTTGTCCCCCTTGGGGACCGCTACCCCCGGCCTTATATAGTCAGGGTAGTCTGGCCTCAAGTCGAGTTGTAGTCGGTTTGGAGTACCAGATCGTAGCCGATGTGGAGTCCATCGTCGTGTGATCTTCACAGCGTATCCAAACTTTTTTGAATGTCAGGCGTACTCAAGTCGGTTTCCTCGTAACGGGAACATGATCGAGTCCTTCCTAATATGGAGTTATCCTTTCTGCGCATATCTTATCCCTCATAATTGGGCCCGTGATATCCAGAATCTCTGCATGTCGTTAGGACATATCCTTCACGTATCCTCTTTGGACACATACCCTATGTTTAGATATTCGACTTCTTCATTGCCTGATTGAATCACTCTTGTACTAGTTTTGATTGTTTCTGTGTTTATAAGATGGTGATACTTTTTTGTTGTTAATATTTTCTTCCATGACTATTGTTTAATATACCTTGATACAAAATGATGAAAAGGTCTTCGTAAAAGGAAAGTTTAGAGGGACTCAAAGGTTTTCCCCTCACTTTGATTAATTCATATATTCAAATGAGGTTATCAAAATAATTCGTTTCTGTGAATCTCTAAGCATGTGTATCCAAAGAAATAACATCTCATAGGAGTAGCAACAATAAGTAATTGCAAAGCCCCGCACCACATTGGGTTGTGGAAAACAGCAAAGCAATACGTAACACTTTCATTTCTATCTAGGAAACCTATTGCAAGTAGCTTTTTTATTTCGAGGGAATGATTGCAGGAACTCCTTTTTATGGAGGCAACTTCCACTGCACATATTATATCGTAGGAGGTTAATGTCTTCCATTGATATTACAATCTCTTGTAAGGGCATTTGGTATGTCTTACAGTCTCTTGTAAGGGCCTTTGGTATGTCTGGCATGATACTAGCATTATCCCTTTTTCATTTGCCACTTCATACAAGTCCCAGAAAAGCGCAAACAAGCAAGAAGTACCAAACCAATGATCCTTCCCAAAACGAATTCTATTACCTTACCCTATTTTCCACCTATACCCCATCTTTGCAATTTGAATGGCCCAAAGTACCCCTTTCCAGAAAGGAGATGCATTATCAGGAAGAAGGTAAATAAATTTGGATCCCGAGTTTTGAACTTGTAGTCTGTGCTTTGTTTCCAGATTCCTCCCCCGTCTAATTGATATCTTTTGATCCAAGAAGCTAGGAGGCACAAATTTAAGTCCAAGATTAGGAACCCCCGTACCCCGCAACTCTCTTTTCATGCAAATACTACCCCAGTTGGCCAAATGGTAGTGGTGTACATTTTTCAACTATATCATTCCAAAGACAATTGGCCATCTGAGAATTCATAGCCTCAATGGCCCAAACAGGAAATTTAATGACAAAAAGCAAATAAACTGGAGTACTTACTAGGCAGGATTGGATATGAACCAGCCTACCCCTAGGAAATAACAATCTCCCTCTCTACCCAATAACCTTTTTCATTATTTTAGCAACAACAGGTTGTAGATCTTCTCTTCTAAGCTTAGCAAAACAAAGAGGAATGCCAAGATATTTAATAGGAAAGTGCTTGATGTTACAACTCAAAACTTGAGAACCACAAAACATATTAATAGGAATAAGACCACTTTTGTCAAAATTAATGCACAGAAATTTGCTCAAAACAAGCCAATATCCACTTAAGATTTTTAGCATTATCAATTGAATTATCCAAGAAAAAACAAAGTATTATCAGTATATTGGAAACTGACAACTCCTTCACAAAAATCATGTAAAAGGACTCTAATAGCATACCATCCTTTGTCAGCTACTAGCCTAGTACTGATCAACATACTCTCTTTCTCTCTCTTGGGCAATGCTCGGGCAACAAGTATACCCGCGGGCAACAAGATTATTACTAGCATTAGGATGCATAACGTTACCTTGGTGACAGGCGGGACGAGGTCGCCGCGGGAGGAGGCCGGCGTGGGGACCGGCAATGCGCTCGGGAGGAAGACGGCGCGGGTGAGCGAGACGACGTGGGAGGAAGCCAGCGCAGGCGGGCGGGAGGAGACCGGCGTGGGGACCAGAGAAGCGGGAGACGCCGCGGTGGGAGACGAAGCATCGGCTAGGGTTTTGAGATATGGAGAATGGTAACTGATCGATCTGCGCGATGGACCCTTATATAGAAAATATATCATAGAAGGTTCTAGTTTATAACCATCTGTGATAAGAAATATCATAGACAGTTCTGTAATAAAACCGTCTGTGATAGTATTTTATCACAGATGGTTCTGTTCTAGAACCGTCTATGATAGTATTTTATCACAGACGGTTCTATTCTAGAACCGTCTATGATAGTAATATATCACAGACGCTAATAAAATATAACCGTCTATGATGTTGCTTGTCATAGACCTTTCTTTGCTGAGGTAAAACCAGAGTTTGACCTTCTTGGCCTACAACATCATCACAGGACTTACATGTATAATGTACAATCGATTGTGGATAACGTATAATGTATATGGAATTGTAGATGAAGCAACATCAGTAAAAGAAAGGGAACTTTATTAAATAAATTAGATGCATATATACACAAAGTTGTTTCGAATTTCGAGCGTCTCATTACAAACAAATCTATTATGTTGGAGAGTACACTTAAAATCATAACTCCACTTGCTTATTCTTTTGTATAAAAATTAGCCCTTCACGATGATCGATGCGTATGTACTTCATCAGGTTATTCTTCCTAGACCGTGATGCTGTTTCCGATAGGAGGCAACTCATCAAATTAATTGTATTCTTGCTCGTCTACTACATTTTCTACTCCGACAATCCTCCTTTTTTCGTGAAGAACTACATATCTTTTCTTGTTGGACGGGTCGATTACATAGAATACTTGAACAGCTTGGTTAGTGAGTATGAATGGTTCATCTTGGTATCCGACACATGCGAGGTCGACAGTAGTGACACCGTACTTGTCAACCTTCATGTGCTAGAGGTAGACCCAACGGCACCGAAATAATGGGATCTTGAATAGTACATAGTCGAGCTCCCAAATCTCCTCTATGAACCCATAGTAGGAGCTCTTCGTGGACCCAGCGGTATTAAACGCATCTATACGGACACCGCTATTCTGGTTTGTGCTCTTCATATCCTGATCTCTCGTGTAAAATGTGTACCCATTTAAGTCATATCCTTTCCATGTTACAACTGTAAATGTTGGCCCTTTTGCCAACCATTTGAGCATATCACCTAACGAGGTTGCAGTGATTTGTCGCCCCTTCAACCATCTGTTGAACTGACGGTTATACTATCTCGTGATCCAAGACTCCTACCGTGTTGGATTCTCTTGCCGTAGCCAGTGCTTATGCTTGTCAATGTACGGGGATACTACAGCCATGTGTTGCAAAACCGTGAAATGAGCTTGTGCGTAGGCAATCGGATCAGACATGATTGCTTTCCTTCCGATGGTCCTGATGCCCTGGAGTCTCCCCTCATGGCGAGATTGAGGCACACCTATTGGTTCAACCTGAGCCATGTAATCGACATAGAACTCGACGACCTCTTCGGTTGCATAACCTTCGACAATGCTACCCTCCGATTGAGATCGATTCCGTACGTAGGACTTGAGAATTCCCATATACCTCTCGAATGGTACATGCTACATAGGAACACAGGCCCACACATCTTTATCTCTATCACAAGGTGAACAACGAGATGGACCATGATATCGAAATACAACGGAGGGAAATACATCTAAAAATAAAATAGAGTCATCACCACCTTAGCTTGCAGAGCATCTAGTGCTTCGGGATCGATGACCTTTTGAGCAACTAACTGTGCTAAAGAAATAACACAACCTCGTGATTGTCCCCCTGACCTTGACCAGCAAAATACTTATAATTGCCACAGGGAGCATTTGTGTCATCAGCACATGACAATCATGAGACTTCATGCCAGTTAATTTCAAAGCTTGCATCGAAACAAGTCTCTTAATGTTGGAGGAGTAACTGAACAGAACTTTCACACCATGCAAGCACTAGCACAATTCAGTTCTCTCGGCCTTGGACAAAGTGTAACAAGCAGGTTCGCAGTATGTTTGTCCTTTATCGGTCTCTTTCGGTGCTAACTCAAGTATTGTGCCCATATCGACCAAGTCAAGCCGTGCATTGATGCCGTCCTGTGTTTTGCCCTTAATATTTAGTAAGAGACCAATCAAGCTATCATAGACATTCTTCTCTACGTGCATGACGTCAATGCAGTGCTGAACTTGTAGGTGCTCCCAATAAGGTAGGTTCCAAAATATTGATCTCTTCTTCCACATGCTCTTCTCATGGGACCTCCACTTACGTCCCTTTCCAAACGCAACATGCAAGTTCTTAACTATATCATGAACATTTATCTCACTTAAAGGCTTTGGAGCTGAACCGTCTTCATTCGTTCCATTGAATTGTTTCTTCATCTTATGGTATGGGTGATTCCTCCGAAGGAACCTACGGTGACGCATGTACACAGTTTTGCATGAGTGATTCAGCCACACACTCTCGGTATCGTCTAAGCAGTGAGTGCAGGCTTTGGTTTCTTTTGTACTCTGGCCTGATAGGTTACCAAGGGCAGGGTAATCATTTATGGTGCAGAACAAAAGGTAGTGTAAAGTGAAGTTCTCTCATTTGTACACATCCCATACCTGTACCCCAGGAACCCATATTGTTTTCAGATCTTCCACCAATAGTGCTAGGTAGACATCAATATCATTCCAAGGTTGTTTTGGTCCTTGGATAAGTACAGACAACAAAATGTACTTCCGCTTCATAGACAACCAAGGAGGAAGGTTGTAAATACAGAGATTCACGGGCCAAGTGCTATGCCGGCTACTTATGTTACTGAAAGTATTCATTCCATCTGTACTCAATCCAAACCTTATATTCCTCGGATCCGCACCGAATTCTTGAAATCTCATATCAATGTTTCTCCATTGGATGGTATCAGCAGGGTGCCTTAGCATTCCATCGTTCTTACGCTCCTCTGAGTGCCAACACAACAGTTTTGCCTCATTTGGGTTCGCAAACAAACACTTCAAACAATGAATTACAGGCAGATACCATGCCACCTTATCAGGAGGTCCTTTCTTCACCTCGATGCTCTCGCTATCATCATCTGAATGACTCTTACACTTGTACCGGGATGCGTTGCACACAGGATATACATGCAAGTTTGCGTACTCTTTGTGGTATAGGATACAGTTGTTCGGACATGCATGTATTCTTTCTACTTCCATTCCCAAGGGACAAAGAACCTTCTTAGCTTTGTAGGTGGTTGTCGGAAACTCATTTCCCTCTGGAACCATGTCCGCCAATAGACATAACAACGCTGTGAAACTCTTGTCGGACCAACCGTTTCATGCCTTCAATTTCAGGAGTTCAAGCACGGATGACAACCTTTTGTATTTCGACTTGCAGCCTGGGAACAAAGGTTTCTCTGAGTCCTCCATCAAGACCCGAAATTTACCATATTCTCTGTCATCACGGTTCCCTTCTACGTCGCGCAGCATATGATTCAGATTATCATGCTACAACCTATCCTCATCAGAAGCACAATCGATATGATCATCCGGCATATCATTGACTTCGTCGATGATGTTAATGCTACCTGCTTTCTGTATATCCTGCTCTTCACCGTGACTGGTCCAACATGTATACCCCCTTTGAAACCCCTTAGAATCAAGTGTGCTTCGATCTGCATAGAGTTTCAAAATATCTTCAAATTTTCATAGCCAAAACATAAACTGCACCCCCTTATTTAACATATCCTCCTCTGCAGCTCTTTTAAAATCGGAGATGCCATTAATGTACTCAGCACTCATACGGTTCTTAGTGTACATCCAGCTTTGGTCCATCTGCACTACGTATATATCATTTAGTGCTAAATATTAAAGTACACTAGGTGTCCGTATGCACACATTTGTAAATATCTAAACACAATATTTAAATTAATTCTCTCTTCACCAAACTAGCTACCTAAATCTTATATATAATAATGCAGTTAGATTAACCAATTACTAACCTTTGATCACTAAGAACATGCACATGCATGGAACTACAAGCTAGATGTAAAAAATCTTCAAATTCTCTCCTTACCAAGCTAGATCTTCAATATAATGTAATTACCCATTACAAAACCTTAGGTCAACAAGATCACACATGGATCTACAAGCTAGATCTAAACAATCTTCAAATTCTCTTCCAAGTAATTATTATCTTGAATATAAAGCAATTAATTAGAACCCAAGACATTACTAACCTTAAATCACCAAGAAAACATGGATCTAGAAGCTAGATCTATATACAATCTTCAATTTCTCTCCTTACCAAGTTAGATCATGAATATAATGCAATTAGAACCCAGTACTACCCTTATATAGAAAAGAACACATGGATCTACAAGCTAGATCTAAAAAATCATCAAATTCTCTTCATACCAAGCTAGATCTTGAATATAATGCAATTAGACCCCATTACTAACCTTAGATCACCAAAATCAAATGGATCTTCAATCACCCTTCAAAATCAGTTGTCTTCTTTTACCAAATTGCCTCATAGTTGCAGCCAAATGAAAGCTAGATCCTGAAACCCTAAAATGCACCAAGTGGCTCGGGTCTCTGTATTATATATCGTTGAGAAATATCACAGATGGTACTATTAATAAACTGTCAGTGATAAACATAGAATCACAGACGATTTTATAATAAAACCATCAGTGACATCATCACAAACGATTTTATTATAAAACCGTCTGGGATAATACATGATATCATAGACGGTTTAATTATACAACCGATTGTGATAGTATCACAGACAGTTTTGTAATAAAACCGTTTGTGATATTGATGTATATCACTGACGGTTTATGAAGATTACCATCTGCGATGATGTCACTAACGGTTGCTCTATAGAACCCTCAGTGATGTTTATCATCACAGACGGTTTCTCAAAACCGTCTGTGATGAGGAGTCTAATATAAGCCTTTCTGTAGTAGTGCGATGCCTCAACTCAGTACCGGATATCAAGTCTTATCGGAACTAGGCATCATGCCAGGCCTAGCCACACGGCATAGGCACAATGGGCTATAGGTCTAGACCTGCCACATCGGCCCAACTTACCTCCAGCGAGTCCAAGCATAGTCCATTGACACATCGTGCCACTTTCGGGACCAAACTCAATCCATTTGCACTATTGTGAGGAGAGGAAAGGAGCCAGGGACACACAGGGCCAGGATGGTGAGGGCAGTTGAGATCCAAAGGCATCGCCATCTTCTTCCTCTCTGGTTGAGCCGCTGTATTCTTCCTGGCGATAGTTGGTGAGCAGCTACTGCACTCTCTACCTCTTTACCATTTCTGATGTCTTCCCGTTCTCTACACACAACGAATGTGACTACACTGTGCCCTTCTGTGTGCCGCATTGCCACCGTGCTTGTTCCGTGCTAAAGCTGTGACATGCCTGTGTCGTGCCTGTCACCCCTATAACATGTTGTGCCAGCCCAAGCATGGCCATCGCAGGCGTGCTGTGCCGCCTATCGTGCCCAGCCGTGAGGCCCAGTATAGTCTTGACCATCATATTGTGCTAGCCTGGTCCATGCGCATGCGTGCCATGCCATGCCTACTGTGCCACAAGCTGATCCAATGCCCACGTTTAATTCCTATAGCCTGATAAACACACTGACTAGAGGGTCCCTCGTCCATAGATAGCACACACAATATACTAAGACCTCCTTCTCATCTCTTTGACCCCAGTTGTAAGTTCTTCCAACTATTACATAATGCCTTTTGGTTATAAAGAGAGAGTTTGGGACTACATCTCCTGTCTCTAGTTCTATTTTTATTATTGTCAGTTTGTAACATCCCAAAATTTTGAGTTTTGGAATGTTGGAACTTGAAATTGAACCATTTGCATTTTTCCAAATTAATCAAAGCTTAATTTGAATTTTCTAATAATGAAAAGATTTAATTTGGCTAAACTATTCATCAAACTAAATATTTTGCTTTTTATGAAAGGATTCAATTGGGTTAATTGTGCTTCAAGGAATTTTTCTGCATTTTTGGAGATTTTTATGAATTTATTTGCTATTTATTTGAATTTATTTGCTTTTATTCAGATTTCTGGAATTTATTAAATCAGAAAATGTTTTTATTTCAAAAAGCCCTTCGGGCCAAATCTTTCGCGGCCCATCCCATTTCTCCCACGTGGCCCAGCTCCGCTTCGCCTCGCTTGGCCTAGCAGCCCACTTCGCCCTCAGCCCGCACGCCACCGCCATCGGATCCATGCACCTGTGGTCCGGATCAGGCCACGTCGTCAACGAATGTCGGTCGTCCGATCTGTGACATGCGTGTGGTCTCGATGCCTCTGCGTCGCCCCGCGTAGCCATCCTAACCCTAGCTGTGTCTGTGTTGGCGCCATTCTTGGTGTCCGCGCCGCATCGGCTACGCGCCTCCCTAGGCTATAAAAACCCGAGCCATGCACCCTCCGAGGTTTTTCGTCGTGCCCCTCTTCTTTTTCCCTACCTCTCGTTGCCTGAGCCACTGCCATTGCCGAGTTCTCACTCGTTGGAGTTCTCCACTATAGCTGAGCTTTTCCTCTGCGTGTATCTTCGCCGCCGGTGCTCCTCCGCCTTCCCCGTTTGCGCTATCAAGTTCGTCGCACCGTCTTCCTTCAGATCTTTGCAATCTCGCGCTCGATCCGGTGCTAATCCGCCGTCGAACGCGTCATCTTCTCCACTGCCGGTGAGATGCATCGTCGCCCTTGCCGTCGCTCTCCGTCGATGAACCGTGGTCGTCCGATCCGTAGCGGGTGCTCTGGATCTTGCCACGTCGCTTCGTCCGCCATTGTGTTTTGCTGTCGTCCGAACTGACGCTGTCGATGGATGTGCGACACTCGAACGTCCGCGTCAGTTGCCCTGTCAGCAGGTGTCGTCAGTCGCCACCTCAGCACCATGTCATCACCGCTGCCCCATCAGCGATGATGTCAGTAGTGATGTCAGCCTCCTCCTGTACCCGTGAGCCCGGTCCACTGTGGACCAGCGCAGAACCGTGGACTCGGTCCATAGACCGAGTGTCCCACCTGTCAGCCTAATAGAGATTTCTTTGATTTATTTTTATTTGGGAAATTGATTGCCGACGTCTGCGTTGCGCAATAAATCGATTTTCTAATAGAAAAATAAATCGGGAAATTCGGATTTTCTGATTTCAGCCTTTTTCTCTGAATTTAATCTTTCGAAAGCTCGTTCTCTCTCATACGAACTACGATTGAGACGATTCAAGTTTCTAAATTTTTCTAAAATCAAGCTCTACCTTCCAAAGCTATTTATTTTAAGTTTTGAGCTTGTTTGAGTCTCTATTTGGTATTTTTTTTTGTTTTTATTGCCTTCTTTTCCGGTAGACGCTAATTCCGAGGGAGCAAACGGAGACTTCAAAGACTAAGACTCAGCACTAGATCAGTAAGGCAAGTCGTAGCCCTTGACCATATTGACCCTATGTTTACAAAAATACTTTGCTTTTATACAATTGCATGCTATTTTGTGTATCAATGCTTATTTCATGGGAGTAGCTATACACCTCGTTGACATTTTGCCACCTTGGTTATTGGAATGCCAAGTACCTATTGTTAAATCTAGGTTGGGACATTACTAGTTGGACATAATCATATTACCAACACTGGGTTATCGTAGCTATGCTTAGACATGCTTAGTTGTACGATGGGATTCATATCACATGTTGAATAATGTTAATCTTGACTTAATGAGATATTGAATCGTGGCTGTTAGCCACTGTTGTAAAATTTGTTGTACCATGACGGGATTTTCCATTGGTCTTGGTTGAACAAGGTTGTTTTCCCTCGGGCAAGTGATCGTGCAGTAAAGGGGGTGCTTTCTAGCACATTGGGATGTAGATGTCTTGCCTGAGACAACTTAAGGACTTAATCTTGTGCGCCATTGAACTGGGCCTAACCGTACTACCACATGTTGGTATGGGACAGACCTAGCTGACTAATTTGCAATGTCTAGCCTTGAGTACTGCCAATTGGTGGTGTGGGTTCCGGGATGGACGGGTAGATTCACAGGGCGCAAGAGGGGGCCCTAAGGGGCGAATCCTTAGCAGGCAGTACCGAGTTTAGACAATGTAAAGGCTTTGTCATGACATCTCTGTGACACACCAAAGGAAGTGTGTTAGTAACGTTTGCACAAAGAGATGTTCATGTCTTGTGGGTAAAGTTATACAACCTCTGCAGAGTGTAAAACTATTCGAATAGCCGTGTCCGCGGTCATAGACAAGCCCAGGAATTTCACACGGGGTATAGAGTGTTTCATGAAATGTGGAAGTGTGGAATTGTTGGGAGGTGAACGGGGGGAGTTCACTGTTGTTTTGTTGTCTAAAGTAATACTGTTGAATTTATTGGTTGATACTTGTTCTAGATGGTGTAGGGTGATGCCTCGCCATTCTGGCATGTTGTCTATCATTGATTACCAGTTATTTATTATCTTTTCATAAATGTGCTTTCAATCTATTTACTATATTTCAATTCAAGTTATTGCTTTCTACAAAAGAACCATATGGTTATCCTTTGTCAAGCCTTGCATGAATATATTGCATCAATTCCCTACGGCTTGCTGAGTACTTTTTGTACTCACGGCTATACGCCTTTGTTGATCAGTTGCTGAGGAAGGACCAGGAAATAATGAATATCATGAGGAGGAATTCTATGAAGACTATGTGGATTAGGAAGGCGTTCCCCAGACGATTACCTGTGGCATGTCGAATGGCCCAAGTTATGTTTTCCGCTGCAATAGTTATTTGTTTCTTAAGCCCTTAAGGCAAATGGTGTAAACATTGACCAGAAGTTCGTTTGCTTTATTTAATAATAATTTGCTTCTTCTTAGTTAATTCGTTGTATGGAATGATATTTCATCTATGTTTCCACTATGTGCACTAGCGTGATCCTGGACTAGTGCAGTATACACAGAGGGTTTCGAATTTGCGAATCTGGGTCCCAACACAGTTTGAGTGCATGATTGTCGACAATGCAACCATAATATACAGCAAATCTAATTGTGTAGAGGGCGGCTTGGTTATTTGTGGAATGAAGTTTCAGATTTTTTTGTCCATTGGTCTAATTGTTTTTGCATGTTTTTGACTCCGTTTGAACAAAATTGTAAATCAGAACCCTTCCTAACTGTGTAAGCAATGTCAAACACCTACTACGCTCCTATATCACGGCAGGTGGACCTACGCCACTCCTATACCACGGCAGGTGGACCTGGCGTGTTCTCATACTCTGATAGGTGAGACGTTTCATATGTTGCTCCTTCCACAGTCAATACGGGGCTAGATTAGAAATTTTGTTTGGATAGAGGTTAAAGATAAAAAAATATGCAAAAAAGCCAAATAGATTGAGGCTTCAAAAAAATATCATCCTACTCTCCAAGTAGTGGTAGCGGCAGATCTAAGAAAAACAAATCTAAGGTAGGGAGGTGTGAGCCAATATAGGCACACAATGGCCTAGAGGAGATGGAACCTCTCTGATCTCTACGCCCTGCCTAGGCCCTGGCCGGGACGATCATCGCACCCTTCCTTGCTAGCGAGCCGTGTACTCGGAAGATTGCACGAGAATGAAGACAACATCGCCGCTGCATTACCACTCGGTCATATCAGACTCTTGCTAGGGAACGGGTATGCTACTCTAGCGAAAAACAAAATTTTCTATCACGTAACCAAGGAACCACTGCAAGTAATAGATCATAGAATTACCACTAGACATGTAGACCCGTAGTGGAAGTAGAGTCTATGTAGCGCGGTGGTGCAGGTGTAGTCGTACTAGCCTCGCTCCTCCTCCAACAGCTTCTTGTGAGCGACCCAGGTTGCAGATTATCCTAGCGTTGAAGCTTTGCAGCAATGCCTCCAAGGTATCCACACGTACGGAGTAGGAACACCATGCGTCGGAGTGCTAGCACCGATTGCGCAGTTCTGGGCGAATAAGGGGTGGCAGCTAGGGTTTCAGGAATTCCGACTTCCTATTGTGTTTCTTTGTATCTCTTCTATCTATAAAGCCACAACCTCCTCCCTTTATATAGACGTCCCATAATGGGTTTCAACTTTTGAAACCTATTATGAACTCTAAGCCCATTACAACTCGAATCCCTATCCGAATTGGTTACAGTCCCTTAAGTGTGTGACCCTATAGGTTCACGTGCACTTGGACATGGCCCGAGTACTCCTACTCGACTAGACATGGCTCAAGTACTCCTACTCGACCAGTCATAACTCGAGTACCCTTATTCGACTAGTCATGGCTCGAGTACTCCTACTCGACCAAACATAGCTCAAATATTCTTACTCGACCAATAACCAGCAGTGGCCTCTAGCAGGATGTGCCGATTCCCAAGTACATGTAAAGATTAGACGAACCTCAACAATGTCCTATATGCAATTCCTTTTACCTCACGATATTGGTCAAACCCAAGGCGAGTTGTTGTCATCCTTGTTTGGATGGCTCGACCACTCTTTCTTGATGCTGTGACTCAGATTCCCCAAATACATCGAGCTAACTCTTTAACTTGATGACTCGAGTAACTTTCTACTCGAGTAGCATGGTGTTGGCATCAAAAACTTGATGTAGGGTTTCTGACAGCAGCACACCAGACGAACACCGGGTTCATAGCATGCCAGTCGATTTGACCTGTAACCGACAAGGTAAAAATATAAAATTTAATCAAAAGCCGATCGTAACGATCAATCGGCTTAGATTCAATCAGCTTGAAGCCGATTAAGATCAAAGTAACAGGGTAAGTCTAACTTGCCGATTAAGGCTAATCAGAGGATAAAGGTAGATCGATTCTGAAGAAGGCGATGCGCAACAAAATCAAAACAAATCAAACCTGGGGGTGTAATTGACGAAGATCAACAATCGGCGATGCGCAACTTTATTGATCAAAATTGATTACAAAGAGAGATCTAAATTACAGAGGCTACTCCTAGTTGGCAGGAAAAAGTAGAAAAGTAAAAGCTGGTTGATTGTATTGTGTTGTTGTCGCAGCTTGCTCTGGTCCTTCTTTTATACCCTTCGGCCGATCGTGTCCTACTACAACACGTTTCAAGTCTTGATCTCAGATCGGCCTTATCTCGCATGCTTATTTCCTTAAAGATCTTGCCGTTACCAAAATATCTCCAAACCTTTCCAACCTGTCCGTTAATTCCCGTATCTTTGACTTTATTGCCGATTTTGACTAAGACTTACCAAATTTTGGTGCAAACATATGCCCCCCATTTTTGAGAGATGACTTGTCATCTGTCAAAAATCGCAATTTATCGGCTTTTCCAATCGGCTAACTGTTGAACTTCGCTCAATAACTGCTACTTTATTCGCGCCGTAATTCTCTGATATGCAGGTAGTGCGTTTTAACTACTCGTGCCTTTTGAGATTCATTTCCCACCGCTTCAAATTTTTTACCTTGCTATAAATACGGCCCCCACCTCGGTCATTCTTCACGTGCACAAGCTCTTTAGTTGTCTGCAATCGGCTTAAGCTTCCTATTTGAAGTACTTCCGAGGCAATCCTTTGGCTCATCCATCTTTCTTCATCGGCTGCAATGGATCCTAGCCAAGTACTTATTCCGATCCCGCACAGCAACGACCAATATTTTTTGGGTCCATTGGGAAATCTAGATGTTCATACCATAACAAACCAAGAAGTCCCTCATTTACCTCTGTCGGTTGCTGGTCACAACATAGAGGGTTGGAATAAAAGTTTCAAAGCCTGGCCGACAGCTCTCAAAGGATGGAGGAATTGGTTTATCAGGGTAGCGGCCCAAAAGAGGGGTGAATGAGAAAGAATGGGCATAGCCGAGTGTATTCCACTTTCCTTAGCCGACCCAGAAGCCAACGAGCCCTTAGTGGCCACGGCCTGTTATTTTTGGTCGGACCGTTTTAACGCCTTCTTGTTCCGTACCGGTCCCATCGGCCCAACTCTTTTAGATGTTGCTCAATTGTGCTGTCTTCGGCCAGATGGAGAACAAGTATGGGCTTTTAGCGGAAAACCAAAATATAAACTTATCCGACCTAAGGGCGAAGGTTGGGCCAAATATATTTGAAATAATAACAAGATTAATAGCCCAGTATCGGACGAAGAGCATGTTGCCTTTCTGAATCTTTGGCTAGACCGTTTTTTGTTCTGTGGAGAATCTCTTGGACCAACTCAGGTTTATCAATTGATAGCAGAGCAACTTGTTGAAGGTCGTCGGCTAGCACTAGGAAAAATCTCCTTGGGCGCTGTGTATCAGATGCTTTATGTAATAAGGAGTCGGCTTTATACCGGTTTTGGGAAATTCACCGTCGGTAATGTAGGTGGTCCGATGTGGTTTATGCAAATATGGCTATACTGCTTATTCAGCCGTTCTTTTAATTTGGATTCAGCCGACGAGACTCCTTTTCCAAGGGATGACATACCAGAGGGGGCACCTATCCAATTTAGAGAATGCCGATCTTTTGGTGAGAAGTTTATGATGTGCTCCAGTAATGAGACAAGGATTTCTCCCGACAGCTGCAGAAGATTCTTGTCATTCTTTTTGCAATTGGACACCGAAGATTTCAAGCAGCAAGACTTCTTTAGTTATGGTGCTACAACCGATTTTTCTTGGCCTTCATTTCTTCACCTGGAAGCCGATAGTTCTCTGATGCCTCAGGATACTTTGGATTTGTATAGAATTTTCATTTCTCTGTGCATTTTCCATGTCGGCCTCCACACTAGGAATCGGACATTCCAACCTTCATACGAGTTTTACCATCCTTCAGTTTACGCAAGATAGCTCGGCTTCAGCCAGGTAATTCCAAGTTTGCCACTTCTAGATCGGCTTCAACCTAGAGCCAGGGTTCGCAATGCCACATCAGCGAGGCTAGTCTTGGAATTAGCCGATGAGCTTCAACTTCGCAGTCTACCACACTTCCACCTGAACGCTCGCCGGGCAGGGGGTTTCACAACATGGTGGTCGGCTATTGCTGAGTGTTTGTACATGGAGAAGACTCCGTCGTTTATAATCAAGGAATTCTTTCCAAATCTGCCAGAGCCATCTTTAGTGTCTAACAACGATTCTAGCAGTGAAGCTGGCTCATCGGGTTACACTAACACAAGTTTAGTAGATATTGATAAGGTATCGGCTTGAATAATCTTGTCTTGCACATCGGTCTTTTACCAGATGCATTTTCTAATCACTTTTTACTACATGTATTGCAGGCTAAGGATGTCGGTAAGAAGCCCGTCTCTGGCCAATCGGAAAGTGGCCAAGGCAAAAGGCCACATCAGTTGACTGGTCTTACTGGTTGTACTTCAGGTACTCTAGGGGTCCACAGTCCATCCTTATCGGATATTGAGAAAAAACAACCAAGTAAGTATAAACACAATCGACTAATACTATTTTCTCTTTCGTCGAACTAACCTTTTAGCCGATCTATATTTTTAGAAAAGAAAAAGACAAAGTACACCAAGGCTCCTGCGAAAAAAGGAACCAAGCCCCTAGAGCAAAGCGGCGAGAGTTCGCCACATGCGTCGGCTACTGACAAGGTAGGTTGTTGTACTTCTTCGCTAAGAAACATGTCCTTCAGTACGTCGGCTTACCTTGCATTTCTTATTTCAGCTGACGCAATCGGTTCAAGCCGCGAAGATTTTGGCTGATCTTCCAAAAATTTCTTCTACATCGCTCTCCCCGCCACGGCCGATTTCAACAGCTCCAATCGCCGACCTACGAGAGCTCTCCGACCCAACAAATCTGTTGGGTTTCTCTTTGGCCGATCTCGATGATCCGGAGATCATGGCCACTGATGACTACGATGCTGAGATCAGGAGAATTCTGGAATTCTCGAAAGAAGTGTCGGCTGTTGTGACCTCAGCCCCTGGCATGCAGGAGAAGCTTAACAAGCTCTTTGATTTGGTCACCAGGCCCCAGTCGGAGATATTGGCAAATAATCAGCCGATTCGAGATGCCATGGCGGCCGTTGAAGCCGACCTACCCCCAGAAGCGATGGCGGCACTCCTGAATGTATGCCACTTAGATGAAAGGAGGTCTGAGGTTGAGGAGGCTCAAGCACGCATAGCGCAGCACGAAGCTCAAGAAGCCGATAAGAAATTTCTGGATGAGCTCGTCGCCGACGCCAAGGCGAAAAAATGCAAGTTTGACACCGACGCGCTACAGCTAAAGACTTCCAAGGAAAACCTTTCCAAGCTTGAGTCGACAAGGAAATTTCTCTTGGAGGAACTAGCCAAGACAGAAAAATTAATCCAAGATGGCCAACATTCCATGGAAAAAACATGTCGGCCATGAAAGAACAAAAACTTGGCATTGCCAAAGCCATTGCAGATGTGACGAAGCAGTCGGCCAAGGTGAAGCCGATGCAGGAACGCTAAAGACGATGAGCGCATTCTTGTGAAGTTCGGTTCGATCGCTAAGGCGTGGGTGCTCTGTCGGCTCTAGGCGCGACTCTTCCTAGTTCAGGCATCCAATATTAACTTCTTGAGATGTAAAACTCTGTTGGCCGTTTTTCAGAAACACTTGTTTGAATACTTTGTAATTTTGATATGCTTGTAATCGGCTGTTTAACCGATTTAATTTTATTTTCCTGTAATTTTAGTCTGCAATCTCTTTTAGCCGAACAACAGCATCGTGTTAACTTGGCTTTTTGAACGAAATCTTTAGTCGGCTAGGCTCCAATCCAAACGCTAGGATAGTACTTCTTCAAATACTTCCCGTTAATAGCTTTAGGCAATACATATCCTTCCAACGTTTCTAGCACGTACGAATTTCCACCGACTAGCCGATTAACTTTATATGGTCCTTCCCACGTAGGTGACTATTTTCCGAATCGGTTATCTTTCGAACCAACAGGCAATATCGTTTTCCATACTAAATCGGCTTGATCGAAAGATTTAGGCACGACCTTTTTATTGTACGCTTTCGCCACCCTGATTTATTCTTCTTAAGCCGATCAAGCGTAGACAATCGTAATTCTGCCAACTCATCCAAATTATCGAACATCAAATTGTTATAATCCTGAGCCGACAAACCGTTTTGTCTGGCCACTCGTATAGATTCAATATTGATTTCAACGGTATCTGACTTCTTGACCATACACCAGCTGGTAAGGTGAAATCTTCGTCGCTCCGTGGTAAGCTAGCCGATATGTCCAAATCGACTCCGATAGAGTTGAGTGCCAATTCCTCGTCTTTTCATTGATCTTTCTTTTGATCAGCTTAATCGGTGTTTTGTTGGATGACTCGGCTTGTCCGTTAGCCTGAGCATAGTATGGTGATGAATTCAATAGTTTAATCCCCAGACTTGTCGCGTAAGTCTGAAACTCATTGGACATGAAAACCGTGCCTTGATCGGTTGTAATTGTTTGCGGTATTCCAAACCGATGGACAATATGCTCATTAACGAATCCAATTGCTTCAACACTGGTTACTTTCTTGAGTGGTATAGCTTCAACCCATTTAGAGAAATAATCGGTTGCGGCCAAAATAAACTTGTGGCCTTTACTCGATGTAGGAAATATTTGGCCGATTACATCTATTCCCCAACCTCTAAACGGCCATGGCTTGATAATTGGGTGCAAAGCTGATGCTGGTGCTTGTTGTATGTTGCCGAACTTCTAACAGGTTTGACATCCTTTATAATACTTGAAACAATCTTCCAACATCGTCGGCCAAAAATAACCTGTCCGTCTGAGCATCCATTTCATCTTATGTGTCGATTGATGAGAACCGCAAATGCCTTCATGTACTTCACCCATTGCCACTCGCGCTTCTTCTGCCCCAAGACATCTTAATAGCAATCCTTCCATCGTCCGATAATACAACGTATCGTCCATAACAATGTACTTCAAAGCTTGTTGCCTAATCTTGCGTTCTGTCAGCTCAGATGGATCGATCAGGTATTTCTTTATCTGCGTCCTCCAATACGCGACATCCACGCACGTGACGGCTTTATCTATTAGCTCAGTCACTTGATATCGGTCGAGGTCTTTGTACCCTGATGCCTGTTGAGCCAATGCATTAGCTCTATCGTTCAACTCTCTAGGGACGTGACCGATAGAAAATGACGTAAACGAGCCGATGATCTCTATGCATTGCTCCAAATATTTTAGCAGTATCTCGTCTCGACATTGGTATTCTCTTTTGATTTGCTGTATAATCAGCATAGAATCCCCGTATGCTTCAACCGTACTTGCTTCGATATTTTCCAATAACTGTAAACCTTTGAGCAACGCTTCATACTCTGCCTGATTATTTGAGCATCGGCTATTTAGCCGAAATGCGAACTCGAAATTATGCCCTTTAGGCGATATGAGCACTATACCGATTCTATCGCCTTCTCTGCACACAGACCAATCAAAAAACAATTGCCAAGGGGCTACGGATACCAAATCAGCGGTAGTATCATGCCCTGTTATAAAATCGGCTAACACCTGCCCTTTGACTGCTTTGGCCGATTCATAAGACAGGTCGAACTCAACCAAGGCATAAGCCCATTTGCCAAGTCGACCCCGCAGGATTGGAGCTGACAACATATATTTTATAACATCGGCTTTACAGATTACTTTACAAGCCGATGCTAAAATGTAATGTCTTAGCTTTGTACATGAGAAGTATAAAGATAAGCATAATTTTTCAACAAAAGGGTACCTGACTTCAGCATCAAGAAGGCGTCGGCTTAAATAAAAGATAACCCTTTCCTTTCCATCAACTTCTTGTGCTAAAACAGACCCAATAGTCTCCTTTTAAGCCGATATATATAACTTGAATGGAATCCCCTTTTGTGGTGCGGCCAAAACCGGAGGATTGGCTAAATAGTCTTTGATATCATCGAAAGCCTTCTGCTGATCGGCTCCCCACACAAACTCCTGATTATCCTTTAATTTCAATAGTGGGGTAAAGGCGCGAATTCGTCCGGAGAGATTCGAGATGAACCTTCGGAGATAGTTAATTTTGCCGATCAACTTCTGTAACTCATTTTTGCACGTCGGGGGCATTGTATTGACTATGGCTTTGACCCTTGTTTGATTGACTTCAATCCCCCTCTCATGCACCATAAAACCTAAAACTGCCCGGCCGACACGCCGAACGCACATTTGAAAGGATTCATTTTCAAGCCATGCGATCTTATGTTCTGGAAAACTCTTTCTAGATCGGCAAAATGCTGCAAGTCCTCTGCAGACTTTACCAAGACATCATCGATGTATATTTCAACGATGTGGCCGATTAAATCGTGAAAAATTAGATTCATGGCTCGCTGATATGTTGCTCCAGTGTTCTTTAATCCGAAGGTCATAACCGTCCACTCGAATAAACCAATTGCACCAGGACATCTGAAAGCTGTTTTTGGTATATCGGCTTCTGCCATGAATATCTGATTGTATCCGGCATTCCTGTCCAGAAAACTTATGATCTTATTCCCCGACGCAGCATCAATAAGCATATCGGCTATAGGCATCGGGTATTCATCTTTTGGTGTCGCTTTGTTCAAATCTCTAAAGTCGACACATACTCGCAGTTTTCCGTTTTTCTTCATAACTGGAGCGATGTTGGAAACCCATTCCGCATATCGACAAGGTCTTATAAATTTAGCCTCCAACAATCGCTCTATCTCTTCTTTTATAATTTTATATAGAGCCGGATTAAAACGCCTAGGGTACTGTCTAAACGACCGATAACCTTGTTTAATGGGTAGCCGATGTTCTACCAATTGTCGGCTTAAACCAGGCATCTCGTAATATTCCCAAGCAAAGCAATCTTTATATTTTCTAAGAATTTCGATTAACTTCTCTTTATATTTTACATCTAAATATGCGCTAACAAAAGTTGGTCTTTTTCTATCACCACTACCTATATCAACTTCTTCAAGCAGATCGGTGGACGTAAAGCCTTGACCCAACTTTTCAACCTCTTGAAAGTCTTCTATAGCCTCATAGCTATCCGTTGTTTGCCGATAGCTTTGCATTTTTTCTTGTAATACCTTCACTGTTTTTCTTGTCCCCATCGGCGTAGCACTTCGTTTGCTCGATCAAATGTGCCTGGCTTGACACTAATCGGCATAAGTCCTGTCTTGCTCACGCAGATGAAATCGCAATCTTCTAATGTTTTTCCCGATATACACCCTGCTTCTTCATGTTGCCAATTCGCATCAGAACTGGCCATGGCAATGTGAGCCGATGTGTCGGCCGTGACAATTTCAACCTCTTCTCCGTTCCATTGGACAAGCGCTTGATGCATAGTTGACGGGATACATCAGTTGGCATGAATCCAATCTCTTCCAAGCAGAACGCTGTAATTTCCTTTGGCGTCAATAACAAAAAATGCGGTCGGCAAAGTCTTACTGCCGACGGTCAGTTCTGTAACCATGACGCCTTTGGCTTCTGTGGGATCGCCTGTGAAGTCGTTCAAAACCATGTTAGTTTTAATCAAGTCTTCATCGGACTTACCCAATTTCTTGCAAGTCGTGTAGGGCATCAAGTTTACTGTGGCTCCACCGTCTGCCAGCATCCTTGATATCGGCTTTCCATTTATATATCCTTTCAGATATAATGGTTTCAAATGCTAATGATCATCTCTTAGTTTCTCGAAGATTACGTTTTGGACTCCTGAGCAAGATTGAGCAAAAGTTTTTTTAGCCGATTCAGTTTTGATTTTGAATTCGACTGGCAACGTGAACACCATGTTGATATCCATTGGGGGTGTATCATCTCTAATCATAGGAGAGTCTAGATCGTCTGTCGATTCAAAATCTTCTTCAGCTTGTTCTTTTTTCCTCCATTCTTTCTTGACAATTTTGACCGGACGAAGCTCATTGAAAGTTTCATCCCTCTGTTTCTCTTTGTCGGCTTCCCGGATCTCTTGAGTCCTTAGCCTCTGAAGTCGTCTGCGTTGCGATCGACTAAGGCCCGACGGACACCATCTAGGCTTAGGCTCCACTTGTTTTCTTATCTTGCCGACTATATTATCTTGGTCCATGTTTGACCTTCGCGTTTCGACCTGGTTTGGTACTTGCTTTGGTCCAGATATTCTTTCGTGAACAGGCCTTCTGAAACCTTCGCTGTAACCCCTAATCAGCCCAGACAGCCTATCTTTAGCCGATTGCCTTGCCCAATCGTCGCAGGGGTAATGCTCCATTGGGCACGTATACGGGGATGGCAGTGCTACTCCCCTTTCCCAACAAAACTGCCAAAAAGGACATCTTCTATGGGCCCTCTCCACATTTTCAGTGTGATATAAATTATCCGACCGGCGAGCAAGATATCGTGGTCGGCTATTCATCCTTTCATATTTATCCATCAATTGTGAAAAAGTTGGTCCCGGCCTTTTGGCCGATTGCTTTGATGGCGAATTTTTTCCTTCGTGATCGGCTTCTATTTGTAATGAGCCGATCATAATTTTCAGCGTTTGACTAGCGTCTGGATTCGGCTAAATATTGAC
The DNA here is from genome assembly GCA_036346275.1 of Otatea glauca. Lineage (NCBI taxonomy): Eukaryota > Viridiplantae > Streptophyta > Magnoliopsida > Poales > Poaceae > Otatea > Otatea glauca. The sequence continues at coordinate 23,141,810 of CM070719.1, read as the reverse complement.
GTGCCGATCCTTCTTTGGCTCATCATGCATCGGCTCCTTTCCTTTAGCCGAACATTGAACCATGTTGATTGGAAATGGATCAGCATCAACTTGCATGGTCGGCTCGTCAGCAAATTTTAGCCGACCGTCCTCAATAGCCGACTGGATCTGTTGTGTAAAATATTGCGATCATTAGTATTGTGAGAAAAGAATGGTGCCACTTGCAATACCTGCGTTTCTTGATCTCGTCAGCCGATGGTATAACATGTCCCTCGGGTAACCGTATTATTTTTTCTTGTAATAACAAATCAAAAATACGATCACATTTGGAAACATCAAAGGCATATTTAACTTCCGACTTATTTCTAGTCGGCTTTAGCCAAGAACAGACTACGGACTTTTTAGAGCCCTTCACCCATTCGGCTATATTTATTTCTGCTTCATCGTCTTCTGAAGAATCACTGGGACAATATTCGACCATATTGACTTTGGCCTTGTCCTTCTCCTTATTATTATTGTTCTTGAATCTATCTTTAAAAGCTTTACTATCAGGGAATCGGCTTTCTTGAGCCGATACACGATAAAGCAAGTGACTTAAGTCAGCGAACTCTTGCCCTCCAAACTTTTCCCTAAGCGGAGGAATCAATCCTTGAAACGCCAAATCAGCAAGTTGATTATCGGGCAAAGTGACGCTAAAACATCGATTCCTAGTTTCCCTAAACCTTTTAATGTAATCAGTTACTGATTCCCCAAATTTCTGACGGACGGAGCTTAGATTGGAAATCCTGAGCTCCAAACTGCCCGAAAAGAAGTATTCATGAAATTGGCTTTCCAAATTGTTCCATAAGTGGACCGAATTCGGAGGTAAATAGGTAAACCAGGTAAAAGCTGCTCCGGATAATGACAACGGGAACAGTCTTATTTTTAGTCCATCGGACAGAGCCGCTTCACCGCATTGAGCGATAAAGCGTCCGATGTGTTCCAACGTTGTAGTTGAATCATCGCCAGAGAATTTCGCAAAGTCTGGTACTCTGAAATTATGAGGGTATGGCATACGATCTATGTAATCAGGATACGGCTTTCTATAGTCGATAACCTTTCCCTTAGGCTGTATGCCGAATTGGTCCCGTGAAGCAAATGGAGATCCGATCGGCCCAATTTACATTATCGGCCATTGGCATAGCAGCCCTTGATAATGTTGGTCATAGTTGGTACCGCCCCGAGTGCAAGCTCGGGTTGCCAATTATGCTGCATCGTCGGCACACGACCATACTGATCATGCCGATTATGTCTGCCTTGAGGTTCCAGCACTGGGACAAACGGTTCTGAGTATGTTACTACCCTATGTGGACCTGGGTTTCTAAGCACGGTAGGATCTTGTGAGAATCTCTCGAAGCTAATCGGCTATGGAACCGATTGGGGAAAGGCATAGAACGGAGCCGATGGCGGCAGATTTATTAATGCGTCGAACTTAGCGGCGTCGGTGTAGGAGTGGTAATGGCTCACCCCACTTGACCGAGGATCTCTAGGCAATATTACGATCGGCTGAGTAGGCATCATGGTAGGGGGTGAGGTTATAGCCGACGGTTTAGGATCGGCTGTTGAGCTCTGCGTATTTTGTGCTACTGAAAAAACAGGATAATTCGGTAGAGTTTGTAATGGGTCAAGCAGACTTCCTGACGAGGCTAACTCATGGGCTATAGATTTAACGCTATTTGTTATCATCGGCTTGAGCGTTGTCACGAGAGCCGATGATTGATTTATTAAGGCGTGGTGCACAGACTGATTAATCATAGCCGATAATTCGCTTGAGCAGCAGATATCGGCTTACGGTTACGTGACACCCGCATCTCCTGTATGCTGACCGTCGGTAGGGCGGATTTTTGAGTGACGCCACGTCGGTTTTTCGATAACACTTAGCATCATCTCCTCCAATGCGATCTTCGAGCCTCTATTTCCTGACGTTGTTCCGCGGTCAAATCGTCCATTGTTGGGACGATTATGGCTTCTGCATTCAGATCGGATGGTGGAATCGACTTTCCTGATGAAGACATTGTTCCCACCGGGCGTGCCAAGAGTGTGTTGGCGTCAAAAACTTGATGTAGGGTTTCTGACAGCAGCACACCAAATGAACACCGAGTTCAGAGCGTGCCAGTCGATTTGACCTGTAACCGACAAGGTAAAAATATAAAATTTAATCAAAATCCGATCGTAACGATCAATCGGCTTAGATTCAATCAGCTTGAAGCCGATTAAGATCAAAGTAACAGGGTAAGTCTAACTAGCCGATTAAGGCTAATCAGAGGATAAAGGTAGATCGATTCTGAAGAAGGCGATGCGCAACAAAATCAGAACAAATCAAACCTGGGGGTGTAATTGACGAAGATCAACAATTGGCGATGTGCAACTTTATTGATCAAAATCGATTACAAAGAGAGATCTAAATTATAGAGGCTACTCCTAGTTGGCAGGAAAAAGTAGAAAAGTAAAAGCTGGTTGATTTTATTGTGTTGTTGTCGCAGCTTGCTCTGGTCCTTCTTTTATACCCTTCGGCCGATCGTGTCCTACTACAACACGTTTCAAGTCTTGATCCGTATCGGCCTTATCTCAGACAGTTATTTCCTTAAAGATCTTGCCGTTACCAAAATATCTCCAATCCTTTCCAACCTGTCCGTTAATTCCCGTATCTTTGACTTTATTGCCCATTTTGACTAAGACTTACCAAATTTTGGTGCAAACACATGGCCATGCATTTTCCGAAATCAAACCACTCGAGAGGCCTAGAGATATCTCTCCCGGTACATGGAGGGGCAAATCCTGTCTTGATCGACGATGCCTCGCAGCATGTTTCATGACAAACCCGAAACCATCTTTATAACTACCCAGTTACGGAATAGCGTTTGATGACCCCTAAGTAAGCCATTACGCATCTTGAGAACATGCGACAATCCCAAGTCGAAGGATATAGCATACACATCGTATATGAGACCAACTGATGACATGAAAGAATACAACGTTCTCGTAGTGTCTCAAGGTGGGTCGATCCAACTCCATGTTCTTCAAAATGTGTTCATATTATTGGTTTGATATCTCCATATTTATGACCTGTGAAACATGGTCATCAACCAATACATATGCTAGTCTATTCATATGTGTCCTCATATGTTTATCGACTAGGGATCACTTTTAGAATGAACATCATAAAAATGAATATAGAGTTTCACAAACAAGTCACGTACTTATTAATCAATATCCATGATGTCATTCAAAGAACAATATCATTGTTTATGAACATTTATGGAAATATAATCATCTCTATGATTGCCTCTAGGGCATATTTCCAACAACTCCCACTTGCCAAACTCGATGTTTTCAATGGCAACTAGTAGGGGTGTCTATGCGGTGCAACGGATTTTTAAAAAGGTGATAAATATAATCAAAACATTATACTAAACTGTGCAACGAAAATTAATTTTATCTTACACATATCAAGCAAATTACATAAAAGCAAGCTCATTGACATCTTCAAGAATTGTCCAATATGCATGCTTGAAACAATTGTTCAACTGAAAGAATAACAAAAGAGAGTATAACAGACACTAGACATCTAAGACATTTATTTTTTTGCAAAACATATCTACATGTAAACCATTGATAGCTAGATGCGACGACCCGCATAGTTAACCTAGGATAACGACAGTAATCTTGCCATTAATCTTGAGTTAATTACACTGATCTAGGTATATTAGCAAACAAAACATCGAGCGGACCCGACGCTTTATCAGCTAATACACCGTATTCAGAGTGTTGCAACAGAAACAATAATTAGAGACCGAAATGGAAACTTTATTACATTCCATTGACACGCAGGCTACATCTTAAGTACATAATTAAACAGAGGATCCAAGTATTACATAGATGTAATACCAAAAGTACTAATTACTTCCCAGATTAACGAAGGTGAAGCACTGTCTTTCCAACATCCAAACCCTCTTGGTAGTCCTCATCAAAGTAACATTGATCTTGTGGGTGCTCCTCATCCCATGTCTCGTAGGTGAGTCCATTGGGATCCATATCCCAACCAGAAGAATGATCTCCGAAACCAATTTCTAAGCAAAGGGGGATTTAACAAGAGTGAGCACAAAAGTACTCAGCAAGCATTAATAGTAAATGCATTATATGAAGTTTTTCTCCACATCCAACCAACTCAAATACTAACCACACCCATCAGGTGTTTCCCTTCTTAAAACCATTTTTAGAAAATAGGATTTTAATTAGAAAAGTAGAGTTGAGAATTTTAGTTATCCAAAAATGCTACTAGCACTCGTAGATGAGGCAAACTTAGCTTCCGTAGCCTCCAATCTAGGAGACAGGCATGGATTCATGATTTGACCCTGCGTAGGTTTGTACCACTTTAACCATAGTGATCTCAACCGTAGTTGAGAACCCAAAACGTTTATCACTAATCAGGTATTAGATCTCCAACCCTGATAGCCAACGAGTAGTGGTGTCCTCGACTGTTTCCCACCTATTCTCAGCATACCAGTTGTACTCCCGACTATTTATGCAGCAAAGTACTCCGACTAATAACACAGTATTGTTTTTGACTAATCACGTAATACAGTACTCCAACTAATAATGCAACAGTACATAGTACTGTACTCTAACAACAATGCAGTACTGTATTTCGACTAACCACATCAGTACTCACCTCATGGCATCAAATATAGTGCCTGGTCAATCATAGCTGATTTTGTGTCCCTCGTTTGGCCTCCGGCGTATCCTAGCTTCACTATTGGTGATATGCCCTTGAGGCAATCATAAAGATGATTGTATCACGCCATATGTTTATGTAATGGTATAATTGTTTGTCCTTTGAATAAATATTGATTGGATTAATCAACAAGTGACTTGTTCATGCAACTTTTTCCATATATCGATGTTATTCAAGTTATCCCTGATCGGTTATCATAATATAGGACAATTATGCTTTATAGATCAGCACATGTATTGATTGATCACCAAGTTTCATGGATCATAGAGATATGGAGATATCTAATCAATAATGTGGACACATGTAAGACAACATGCGTTGGATAGACCCATATTAGACACTGCGAGAATTGTTCTTATGTGCCATCAGTTGATCTCATGCATAGTGTATGTATGATCCTTAGACTTGAGATTGTGATTGGTTTCCTAGATGTGTAATGGTTCACTTTGGAGCTCCCGAACGCTACTCTTTAACCAGGTAGTTATAAAAGAAGCTTTCGGGTTTACCATGAAACATGCTGAGGTACATGAATGACCAAGATAGAATTTGCTCCTGCTATATAACGAAGAGATATCTCTGGGCCCCTCAAGGTAGATGGATTAAGGAAGTCCATTGCCATGCCGAATGTGATTGAGAGTCAATCCAGATAAATTATTCCACTACGGTATGAGTGAAGAGATCGAGCTGTTATAGGATGACACGACTCTCGCCTTGAGCTTGATCTGATATCGTGAAGCAAAGAGAACATTACATTATCACACTATAGTCGGTTCGTCCAATGCTTTATGGATATTTGGGAATCGATATGTACTGCTAGGTACCGCTATCGATTATCAGTCGGAAAGGTGTTTCCGAGTCGTGTCCAAATATGCATGAACCTACAGGGTCACACACTTAAGGGGTTGAAATATAGTGGTATGGATTGGATCCGTCACTAATGGGCCAAGTGGGCTTTGTCCTTCAGTTGGGCCCTAACGTAGGGTTCCACCATAAGGGAAGGGGTTGTTATATAAAGGGGTTCGTGATTGCAATAGATCAGATAAGAGGGCACAGCCACTGAAACCCTAGCCATCACCACTTGAGCCTTCCCTTGCGCTCTAGTGCTAGCACACCGACGCGTGACGTCCTTTTTCCTAAACGTGTGGACACAGGTAGAGGTGTTGCTGCTACTGCAGCACTGTTCGGGATGATCGACCAACGCATGAGGAGGATCGACCACCGCAATGAGGAAGATCGACCACTGCAACTGGACGCACACTTCATTAATTCGGACTGCATCAACTTCCTTCCGCTGCACTGCGTGTCTAGTGGTAACGATCGATGCTCATCTCCTTGCGTGGCTTTCTGGTTTTGAGGTAGAAAATTTTATTGTGTGCTAGTGTAGCCTACGCGTATACCTTCAGTTGTATCAGGGCCACCTCGTCTAGTTTATGATCTGGATGATTCGCACATTGTGATGTGCGACAGTACTAGATTGGATCTACTGCTTGTTTGGTATGATGACCTAGATCAATTCTTGAGATGAATTGATTGTTAGTAATCGGTTGATGAGATCAATCAGGTTTTAGCTTTCAGATTTAGTGTTTTGTGATAGATCAATCTATTCTGATTGAATCGGCTGTACATGGCAGCATTGTTTGATCACCCTTACCGGTCGGTTTCCGCCATTAGGGTGAACAACGACGCTTAGTTGTACGGGTCCAATCAAGCAGAGCGATTTTTAATGGAAATTGAGTTGATGAGATTGATTCAGAATTTGTTTAATTTGATTAATCTGATGAAATTTTTCCATGGAAATCTATATATGGAATGCCGCCCCTCGAGCCCGCGTAGGTCGATATATTGGACTCTTTTCATAACTTATTTTTGTAGGATAATATGTGAATAGTATGGCTCTCGTGTATGTAATGCATGGTGCATCATGACCTGCGTGTCATGAAATATAGCCAAAGGCTACACATAGTATAACGGCCTACGTGTCGATTTGTGATGTTTGATGATCAATGTATTTTTATAATAGCTATTAGGAGTAATAGCTAGGTGGGATGGAGATATCTAGCATGATGGCTCGGTGAACAGGTGGCGTGGTAATGGAGATTCCTATGTCAAGGGCCATACTATTTCACAGCTTAATATGATTATCTGTGATTTATTTTTCTGTTACACTGCTTTACATGCGATTTTCCTAGATAATTTGATCATGTTAGAGTAGTTTCCCTCAAAGAAAATTAAGTTAATTTGATGCCTTGCCAAATTGTTGCAACTATCGAGTCCTGATTGTTGACTAGTGCATCTGCCAAAGCAGAGTGCGGTTACCTATCTTGACATGGTAGGATATGTGTCGGAGAGGTACATGTGAACATTGGTTTAACTTAACTAGGCTATCAAAATGGTTTTGGGCCTAGGGGCATGGTGTTGAGTCGATGACATGAGATGTCACTCAACTAGTAAGAATTACATGAGATGTAATTAACAAGGTGTTGCTTACCGAATGACATTAGGTTTCTAGCAGTGATGCCAAAGCTCACTAGGACTTAATGAAATTTGGATCTTGACTCACTATATGTTGTTAGAGGGAACATGGTTTCATATAGTGGGAATATCTTTTATTAAATTATTTAGTAGAAGATCATGCATAAACATAGTGCTTATCTGTTGCATATTTATGTTGTAGATTAAATGGCACCTACTTCCTCCCCACCCAGTTTTAGCTTGCGTTCGATTCTTGAAAAAGATAAACTGAATGGAACAAACTTTATCGACTGGTATCGCAATCTGGGAATCGTTCTCAAACAAGAAAAGAAGGAATATGTTCTAGAGAAACCCTACCCCGATGAACCTGCTGAGAATGCCACTCGAGCTGAAAAGAATAAGTATGAAAAGCATTGCACTGATGCCATTGATGTTAGCTGTCTCATGCTTGCCACCATGAACTCTGAGCTTCAGAAGCAATATGAGGACGTGGATGCCTATAATATGATTGTGGGTTTGAAAGGCATGTTTGAGAACCAAGCTAGAGCTGAGAGGTACAACACCACAAAGTCTTTGTTTGCATGAAGGCTAGCTGAAGGGAGTCCGATCAGCCCTCATGTGATCAAAATGATTGGTTACATTGAGAGCTTGGGAAAGCTTGGTTTTCCCCTTTTGTCCAAAGTTGGCCACTGATCTGGTTCTCCAATCACTCCCTTAGAGCTATGAGCCATTCATTTTGAACTTTTATATGAATTGCATGGAGAAAAGTTTGACCGATCTGCATGGGATGCTCAAGTCAGCCGAGGAAAGCATTAAGAAAAGCTCTAGTCATGTGATGATGGTTCACAAGACTACTAAGTTCAAGAAGAAGTTCTCTAAGGCTAGTGGTCAGGATAAGGTTGCAGGTAAGTCTCAAGATGAGACCTCGAGCAACAAGTCTAAGCTTCAGAAGCAAAAGGCTGGACCTACACCCGATGTCGTTTGCTTTTATTGCAAGGGGACAGGGCACTGGAAAATGAATTGTACGAAGTACCTGGCAGACAAGAAGAAAGGAAGTACGACTTCCACTTAAGGTATTAATATTATAGAGATCAATACTACTATTTCTCATATTAGTTCTTGAATATTTGATACCGGATCAGTTACTCATATTTGGAACTCGATGCAGGGACTAATAAAGAGTAGAAGTTTGGCAAGAGATGAAGTAGAGCTTCGTGTTGGCAATAAAGCAAGAGTTGCTGGATTGGCTGTTGGCACTTATCCATTATCTTTACCTTCAGGACTAGTTATGAAAATAAATAATTGTTATTATGTTCCCACTTTGAGTAGAAACATTATCTCTGCTTCATGTTTGGAGGCAGAGGGTTATCACTTTGCTGGTAAAAACAATTGTAGTTCTATTTATAAAAGTGAAATGTTCTTGGTAGTTGTCGTGTAGTTAATAGTTTATATATTTTGGAACTTGATCATGTGCCGATCTATAACGTAAATGCTAAGAGGCTTCAGCCTAATGATTTGAATCCCACTTACATTTGGCATTGTCGCTTAGGTCATATAAATGAGAAACGCGTAATGAAGCTCCATAAGGATGGTCTTCTAGATTCATTTGATTTTGAATCATTTGAAACGTGCGAATCTTGTTTACTTGGCAAGATGACTAAGATGCCTTTTTTTGGTATAGGTGAGAGGGCAAGTAACTTATTGGCCATTGTATGTGGACCGATGAGCGCAATGGCCAGAGATGGTTTTCAGTATTTCATAACTTTTATCGATGACTTTAGTAGATACGGTTACATCTACTTAATTAGGCACAAGTCTAAATCCTTTGAAAAGTTCAAGGAATTTCAAAATGAGGTACAAAATCAGCTTGGCAAGACAATCAAAGCTTTACGATCAGATCGTGGAGGAGAATATTTGAGCCAAGAGTTTGGTGATCATCTGAAGTAATGTGGAATTGTTCCACAGCTTGCACCGCCGGGAACGCCTCAATGGAATAGGGTATCCGAACGACAGAACCGAACTTTGTTGGACATGGTTCGGTCAATGATGAGCCAAAGTGATCTGCCATTGTCCTTTTAGGGATTTGCTCTAGAAACAACTGCGTTCACTATTAACAGGGTTCCTTCTAAATCAGTAGAGAAGACACCATATGAGATATGGACCGAAAAGCATCCCAGATTGTCTTTTCTCAAAGTATGGGGCTGTGAGGCATATGTAAAATATTTGATGTCTGATAAGCTCGTGCCCAAGTCACAAAAATGCTTCTTTGTGGGGTATCCTAAGGAAACCAAAAGATATTACTTTTACATAAAAGAAGAGAACAAAGTGTTTGTTGCTCGTAATGGTGTATTTTTGCAGAAAGAATTTCTTTCCAAGGGAGTTACTGGGAGCACGATGCAACTCGAAGAGATTCGAGAACCATTGGAAAGTGTTTCAGTTTCCACTGAAACTCCATAAGCTATATAAGAAGTTGTACCACCTGTAGGGGATACACCAGCCCCACGTAGGTCTGGCAAACAACGCCGAACACCCATAATTTATGGGCATGATGTTCTATCGTTGGATAATGGAGAAACATTGTTGTTGGATAACGATGAGCCTAAGACTAATGAGGAAGCAATGATGGACCCAGACTCTGAGAAATGGTTTGAAGCCATGAGATCCGAAATAAAACCCATGCATGACAATCAAGTTTGGAACTTGGTTGATCCGCCTGATGGTGTAAAAACCATAGAGTGCAAATGGGTTTTTAAGATTAAGAAAGACAGGGATGGAAATGTTCACATCTATAAAGCTCGATTGGTGGCAAAGGGTTTCAAACAAATTCAAGGTATTGACTATGATGAAACCTTCTCTCCCGTCGCTATGCTTAAGTCTGTTCGGATCATTCTAGCTATTGTCGCATATTTTGATTATGAGATATGGCAAATGGATGTCAAAACAACTTTCCTAAATAGAAACCTAAGTGAGGATGTGTACATGACACAACCTGAAGGTTTTATCGATCCACAGAATGCTAGAAAGGTATGCAAGCTTCAGAGATCCATTTATGGATTGAAACAAGCATCTCGGAGTTGGAACATTCATTTTGATGAGGTAGTCAAAGGGTTTGGCTTCGTCAGAAATGAAGAAGAGCACTACGTCTATAAGAAGACAAGTGGGAGCGGACTTGTATTCTCGATATGTGGATGACATATTGTTGATAAAAAATGATATTACTGTGCTACAATCTGTAAAATCTTCATTAAGAAAGAGTTTCTCTATGAAGGACTTAGGAGAGGAAGCATATATCTTGGGAATTAAGATCTATAGAGATAAGCCTAAAAAGCTAATTGGATTATGCCAAGATACGTACATTGACAAGGTGTTGAAGAGGTTCAACATGCAAGATTCCAAGAGAGGTTTCATGCCTATGTCACATGGTATTAGCCTTAGCAAGACTCAGTGTCCTTCAATCCCTGATGAGCGGAACAGAATGAGTAAGATTCCATATGCTTCGGCAATTGGATCTATAAGGTATGCCATGATTTGTACACGACCGGATGTGTTGTATGCTCTAAGTGTTACGAGCAGATATCGGTCACATCTTGGTGAAGGTCATTGGATAGCAGTTAAGAACATCCTCAAGTACTTGAGAAGAACTAAGGATGTGTTCCTCGTTTATGGAGGTGAGGAAAGGCTCGCTGTGAGTGGTCACACCGATGCAAGTTTCTAAACCGACAAAGATGATTATTATTCACAATCTAGGTATTTGTTCATGCTGAATAGAGGAGTAGTGAGTTCTAAGAGTTCCAAGTAGAGTACGGTTGTTGATTCTACAACAGAGGCCGAGTACATTGCGGCTTCAGAAGTTGCAAAGGAGGCTGTTTGGATTAAGAAGTTCATCTCTGAAATTGGTGTGGTGGATAACGCTTCTAGCCCATTGGATCTCTATTGTGACAATAGTGGTGCCATTGCGCAAGCAAAGGAGCCTAGATCGCATCAAAAGTCCAAGCACATACAGCGGCGCTATCACCTTATCCGAGAGATTGTGGATAGATGTGATGTGAAGATATGCAAGGTGCAAACAGATTTAAATATATCTGATCTGTTGACAAAACTGCTCCCACAGCCAAAGCATGAAGCGCACACGAGAGCCATGGGTATTAGATACTTGCATGATTGACTCAAGTGCAAGTGGGAGACTATTGGTGATATGCCCATGAGGCAATCATAAAGATGATTGTATCACGCCTAATGTTTATGAAACAGTATAATTGTTTGTCCTTTGAATAAATATTAATTGAATTAATCAACAAGTAAGTGACTTGTTTGTGCAACTTTTTCCATATATCGATGTTATTCTAGTTATCCCTGATCGGTTATCATAATATAGGACAATTATGCTTCATAGATCAGCACATGTATTGATACATGACCAAATTTCACGGGTCATAGAGATATGAGATATCTAATCAATAATGTGAACACATGTTAGAGAACATGCGTTGGATAGACCCATATGAGACACTGCGAGAATTGTTCTTATACGTCATCACTTGATCTCATACATAGTGTATGTATGATCCTTAGACCTGAGATTGTCATTGGTTTCCTAGATATGTAATGGTTCACTTAGGAGCTCCCGAACGCTACTCTTTAACCAGGTAGTTATAAAAGAAGCTTTCGGGTTTACCATGAAACATGCTGAGGTACATGAATGATCAAGATGGAATTTGCTCCTCCTATATAATGGAGAGATATCTCTGGGACGCTCAAGGTAGATGGATTAAGGAAGTGCATGACCATGCCGAATGTGATTGAGAGTCAATCAGATAAATTATTCCACTACGGTATGAGTGAAGAGATCGAGCTGTCATAGGATGACACGACTCTCGCCTTGAGCTCGATCTGATATCGTGAAGCAAAGGGAACATTACATTATCACACTATAGTAGGTTCGTCCAATGCTTTATGGATATTTGGAAATCGATATGTATTGCTAGGTACCGCTATAGATTATCGGTCGGAAAGGTGTTTCCGAGTCGTGCCCAAATATGCATGAACCTACAGGGTCACACACTTAAGGGGTTGGAATATAGTGGTATGGATTGGATCTGTCACTAATAGGCCAAGTGGGCTTTGTACTTCAGTTGGGCCCTAATGTACGGTTCCACCATGAGGGAACGGGTGGCTATATAAAGGGGTTCATGATTGCAATAGATCAGATAAGAGGGCGCAGCCACCGAAACCCTAGCCGTCACCACTTGAGCCTTCGTTTGCGCTCTGGTGGTGACACACCGATGCACGGCATTCTTTTCCCCGAACGTGTGGACACTGGTAGAGATGTTGCTGCTATTGCAACACTATTCGGGACGATCGACCACCGTGTGAGGAGGATCGACCACTGCAACTGGACACGCACTTCGTTGATTCGGGTTGCATCAACTTCCTTCAGCTGCACTGCGCGTCTAGTGGTAACGATCCATGATCATCTACTTGCGTGGCTTTCTGGTTTACGAGGTAGAAAATTTTATTGTGCGCTAGTGTAGCCTACCCATATCCTTTCATTCACACCTCTCCTAATTACTCTTACCCAATGTAGATATCATAACACCAACACAGGATAATCTTTTCTGGTCATTTTCACACACTATGGTTGATACCAAAAATTACGGCTCATTATCCGAGTGTAGTGGTTTATCCTTATATCATAACCTATATAAAGGGCACCTATGGCAATACCCAAACATGGCACCCTCTACCAACCTCATATATACCTCACACCAGCATCTCCTATCGGGTGAACCAAATCAGTATTTCCAAAATTCAAAACTGCATCGGCAGTTTACCAATACTCAAATGACCCAATTTAGGGTTTTATTTTATAAGATAATTTTTCCACACAGTGATGATTTCTGAAAGCATCCAGAAACAATTTCATAAATATGACCAAGGGAGCTTGCCTGGATTTTGATGAAGGTATTTATCCTCACAGGGTTGGTACTGGGGATAAGTGAACCAATTAATTCTAGAAATTACATAAATGCCACATTTTAGCAGCTAATAAGTTTTTACATATTTTAGGGTGTCTAACTCTTCTTCTTAATATTTTAAGATTTATAAAATTTACGTTGAGATTTTTAGGATTTTATTTGATTTTATTTCGTCGCGCTATAGATAACGGTTCGACCGACTAAAATTCATGGATTTAATGAATTTTAACTTATTTGATTTATTTGAAATCTTGCACATATGCTGATAATTATTATTCTATCTGGTCTTTTGAAAATATACATTTCTTGTTTTTCTCTTTTCTTTCTCTTATTTTATTTCCCTAAAAATACACATCGCTCTGGCCTGCACCCGCACCATGGCCCCTTTCACTGGTCACGCTGTCGCTCGGGCCCTGGGCCTACCCTCACCGGCCACCGATCTTTCCTCTGGCCTGGCTTTCCTTGCCGTTGGCCTGGCCAGCTCTACCTCTAGGCCTCCCTCACGCTAGCGCGAGCTCGCATGCCTCTCAGCCCAACCGCAGCTCCCGGTTCTCCCGCCGTTGTCAGCCACTTCAGCCTTGTGTGTTGCATAGCCGGCTCTGCCATAGGCGCTAGCCTCCATTTTCCAGCTACACCAGGCCGCCCCGACCATGCTCCTCTGGCCCTCCTCGGCCAAGCACCACCTAGGCTCAGCCTCTTGACTCCCTTTGGACCTTGCGATGGCTAGAGCTCCCACAGTCCCACCAGGCGCCGCCGTGTACCGGCCCAGCGCCTCCTCTCTGCTCGGCTGAGTAATGATTTCCCCCTATTTACCTCATCTTCCCTGATACTTCTCTATAATGTGGGATTTAGCTTTTTGTGAAAAAAATGATTAAACATATTTTTGATTGATTGAACTAAGGAGTTGTCCACTGCGGCCAATGATGATGCATATATATAATTTTGATGTTTGGGTCGATGATGAATCTAAAGTTGATGTTCGGGTTGGACGGCGTCGTGACGATACCCTTAATCTACCATGTGTCGGGGTGGATTGTCGAATATCTAAACATGGGGCATGCGTACATGCAAGATATGCAAAGGATATGTTCTAATGACATACAGAAACTCCAGATATCACAGGCCTGATTCTATGGGATAAGATATATGCGAAGGGGATATTTCCATATTAGGAAGGACTCGATCACTTTCTGGTTACGAGGAAACCGACTCGAGTACGCCTAGTATCCAGGGAAGTTTCGATATGCTGCTAAGATCATAAGACAATGGACTCCTCATCGACTACGATCTGGTATCCCAAACTGACTACAGCTAAACCTGAGGCCGGGCTACCCTGACTATATAAGGCCAGGGGTAGGTATCCTCAGGGCAAGACTTCCAGACTAGAGAAGAAGAGAAGACTTTTTAGAGCTTTCAGAAGACGTAGAGCAACCAGGAGGCGACGAACCACGCTTCGTCAACCTCCAACCATAGTTTAGCCCTTACCTAGATCCAATCTTCATTGTAACTAGGGCTAGACACATTGCTTTGTACTCGACATTCCAAATACATACATCATCAGCACTGGACATAGGGCGTTACTCCTCTGGGGGGCCTGAACCTGTATACTTCGTGTGTCGCCATTTTCGTGCTTGACTTTGCTAAAACGAAGGTACCCGTAACTATTAGTTTATTGTCGATTTCTATCCTTCGACAGTTGGCGCACTAGGTAGGGGCCTTCAACTATTTTTGAAGATCAAACATGTCTTCAGTGCGCGCTCACGTCGGAGTCTCCGATGTCAACTCCTGCGATAATTTTCACTCGATCACCGTCATCGACCAAGCTTCCACGATTGGATCTGAAATCGCCTTCAAAACCAAGCTCTATCAATGGGGACTGGGCGGAGATCTAATGCACATCGGCTTTACTGAGTCCCGCTCTTGGGATCCACACCGAGAGGTGTTTTTCATATACTTTGACCTAGGAGCCTAGCATTCTCAAGTATGTTGAGACGGAGAGCGATAGTGAAAGCGGCATCCACAGCAGCCAGGGCAGCAACCGAACAGATCGATGCGTGTTCGTGGCCAGAGCCAGCAACAGTGCTACTGCCAACAATTCCCAAGAAAGGAATCGAGGGGCAGACACCACAAGGGGTCAAGGATACCAGATCCCTCTGTACACGCCTCAAGATCCTGCAGCGGTGGTGACTACAGCCCAGGCGACCACAAATGCTCCCAATACTATAGATCATCGGCGAGATCTAGCAGCCGCGGCCATAGTTGGAATCGTGGCCAACCCATCGAAGCAACTTGAGCTCGATGATCCAACGACGTCCCACCCGTGGGCGCGGGATCTTCAGGGACAGCAAATCCCTCGATAGCATGACCACACCTGTAGGCCCAACCATGCCCTGGGAGCAGCGTCCCACCAGAGCCACAACAGCGACATCTTCAGCACCCCTGAGGCAAATGTCCAGTGCGCTCACATGCTGCTGAAATCCCTTCCGCCACTGGATCCAGGCAACCCGATGACTCCAGTGTTCGATCAGATGAAAACGCTACTCGATATAGCGCAAGCTCAGACCGCTCGAACAGTCAACTCGAGATTCAGACGTCCCAGCCAGTAGGGCACCAGAAGCCAGCTGTCGGGACCCTCCCACGATCGTCATCGAGTAGCAAGATCGGTGGTTGCTAGATCTAAACACTGTGCTTCCAAAACTGTTTGTTCCAACCCCCATCAGAGATGTCCCAAGGATCTTCGAGTTATTATTACTCACGATCGACGGGATTTGCGTGACGTCCTTGTAATACCCTAGCCCATTAATGTGAAGGCCCATGTGGCCCATGTGGAGTGGTGGTGGGATTAGTCCCACATTGCTTGCACAAAGTGAGTTGTAGTAGTATATAATGCCTGTTGGGTCCAAACATAGCACCTCCGGGTTAACCCTTTTACACGAAGCGAGGACGAAAGTGTAAGTGGGTACTATACATGCGTAGGTCCGCCCTACGGTAGGCTGGACTTTGAGCTAATTTGGGCCAAGGTGTTATAGATGGTACCAGAGCATCAACCTTCGCTGCACAGGCGCGTGTGGGACAGGGGTGCAGGCATATGGTGCATAGCGCGTGTGGGCCCGGAGTGGCCACATGGCATGGCATATGTGCCGGCACTGGACGAACGGTCGTGTACCGAGGGGTGGTTCTGGGTATATGCCGTGTATACGGTGTGCTTCCGAGGGCGTCAGCCCTTAAGGGGGGTGAGTGTAATACCCTAGCCCATTAATGTGAAGGCCTATGTAGCCTATGTAGAGTGGTGGTGGGATTAGTCCCACATTGCTTGCACAAAGTGAGTTGTATTAGTATATAATGCCTGTTGGGTCCAAACATAGCACCTCCGGGTTAACCCTTTTACACGAAGCGAGGACGAAAGTGTAAGTGGGGTGCTATGCATGCATAGGTCTGCCCTACGGTAGGCTGGACTTTGAGCTAATTTGGGCCAAGTTGTTACAGTCCTTCGTGATCAAAGGGAAGAACGTGACCAGGAAGACCACGAGTGACGGGAAAACGAGTCCCCATCTTCGAGGGATCAATCTCCCGCACATCGGGCCTGACTGGGCGAATCTCTGCCTTCAAGGGGCCACGCACCGGCACGGCGCAGGTTCCCTTCTCGACAAGGAGGATGGCATGGTCTGCGACGATAGACGACCCCCAAGGATGTCGATGAAGGATGCAAAGCTTTCACCCCCCGAGCTACACGCAGTCAGATGGCCGAACATTTAACAAGTTCAAGCCAGGCCCTGTTGAGAAGTACACAGGTAAGATCAACCCCATTGAGTGGCTGCAGATTTATACTACAGTCATGAGGGCAGCCGGAGGAAGCGAGAAGGTAATGGCCAATTACTTGCTGACCACCCTGGATGGTGCGGCAAGATCTTGGTTACTCAACCTCCCACCTTAATCAACATCATCGTGGGCAGAGTTGCAGGACCAGTTCATCGCCAACTTTCAAGGCACGTATGAATGCCCCGGAACGCGTAGCGACTTGCATCGGGTAATACAGAAGCCGAGAGAGTCACTGCGCAGTTTCACCTGATGCTTCAGCGACAAGCACAACTCGATGCCTGACATCTCGGATGAGGCGGTCATATTCGCCTTTGAGAATGGTGTCAAGGACAGGGAATTAAAGAGAAAACTCATCACTCGAAAGATCAGAACCACCAAGGAGCTTTTTGAATTGGCAGATAAGTACGCCATACATGCCGAAGCTCGAGGCCATATCTATGACCCCAAGTCTGGCGACGACAAGCCTGAGTCGTCCAAACAGGGGGCGAAGAGGGATAAAAACCATACGGAGAAATGCAAAGGTGACTCCACCGTGGCCATGGTCGAAAGGGGAAAGGCACGCAATACTAGCGACAACAAGGGTTGAAGCCATGGAGGAGGCAAATACTACCCAGTCCATCACATAGATAAACACGACTTCGACAAATGCCAGGTGATTAGCAAGAAGGTCCAAGAGAAGCTCAAAGCTACCCCCGTTGAGCGCAGGATCGAGCAGGCCAAAGAGAAGCCCCAGGACGGTGAACTCGAATACCGTGGGCTGATCACAAGCTGGCACATATCTTTGGAGGATCTGCCACACATGAGTCTAAAAGACAGTACAAGGCAGTCGAACGGGAGGTCAACCTGGCCACACCGGCTCCCCCCAGATTCCTCAAGTGGTCAGAAGTACCGATCACCTTCGACCAATCAGATCACCCGGCTGTGGTCCCACATCTGGTTCGATACCCCGTGGTGGTTGAACCCACCATCGTCAACGTTAAGGTTGCTCGAACCATGGTCGATGGAGGTAGTTCATTAAACCTTGTCTTCCTAAAAACGCTGGAGAACATGGGGATTCCCTGGACAGAGATCAAGGTTAGAGCAAAGCCGTTCCATGGCATAACTCCACGTTCATGATCAATGCCCCTTGGCCAGATCGAGCTTCCCATCACGTTTGGCACACTAGACAATTTCCGCACCGAAAAGATTCTCTTCGACGTGGCAGACTTTGATACTGCCTACAATGTTATCCTAGGCCGCCCAATGCTAGCCAAGTTCATGGCAGTAGTGCACTATGCGTACCAGACCGTCAAGATGCCGGCGCCAAGGGGGAAAGTGTGCGGCAGTCAGGTGCAATAAGAAGAGCCTGGAGATGGTCGAGCATCTTTACGGATCGACAGCCAGTGCCGACGGCGATGGAGCCAAGCACCAAAAATACAAGAGCATCGACAAGGCTCCTGCATCTAGTAGCGCCACCAAGGACCCAGTCGATGATGGCAAGAAGGATAAGAAGACTGATGGGGGCATCAAGACAGTGCCCTTAGACCCGTCGAAACCTTCCAAGAAAGTCAAGGTAGGTGTCGACCTTAACCCCAAATAGGAACTCGAGCTCATCACTTTTCTTCGGGCAAACTGCGACGTGTTTGCGTGGCAACTGTCCGACATGCCCGGGGTCCCCAAGCAGGTGATCAAGAATCGACTAGCTGTGGAACCGAATGCCAGACCTATGGTGCAGAAGCAGCGTAGATTTGCGGAATATAGAAAGCAGGCCATACAAGAGGAAGTCGGCAAACTCCTGAAAGCCGACTTCATTCGAGAAGTTCGTCACCCAACGTAGCAGGCGAACCCTGTCGTCATCAAGAAACCCAACGGCAAGTGGAGGATGTGCGTCGACTACACCGACCTCAACAAGGCTTGCTCCAAAGACCCTTTTCCTCTTCCCCACATAGACCAAATGTGGACTCTACTACGGGCTATGAACTGCTAAGTTTTCTAGATGCCTATTCGGGGTATCACCAAATTGGCATGTCCACAGAGGATGAGGAAAAAATTGCTTTTACTACTCCCTTCGGTGTATTCTGTTATATTAAGATGCCTTTTGGATTGAAGTGTGCTGGTGCTACGTGTCAACGTTGTATCCAAAATTGCTTGAAATCCCAAATCAAGCACAACGTGGAAGCGTACGTCGATGATATCATAGTCAAGTCAAAAACTAGGAATACCTTAATCAGCGACCTCGAGGAGACATTCGACAACCTCAGGAAGTATCGCATGATGCTTAGCCCCAAGAAGTGTACGTTCGGCGTTTCGTCCGACAAGCTTCTCGGTTTTCTGGTGTCCAGTCGAGGCATCGAGGCCAACCCACGTAAAATTGAGGCCATCGACCAGATGTATTCTCCACATACTAAGTGCAAAAGTTCACGGGTTGCATCGTAGCCCTTAGTCGATTCATCACTCGGATGGGCTAACGAGGGCTGCCCTTCTTCAAGTTACTCAAGAAGCAGGACACTTTCGAGTGGACCAAGGAGGTAAAAGAAGCTTTTCGAGATTTGAAAAGGTACTTATTGTCTCCGTCAGTTTTATCTCGCCTAACGAAAAAGAAGAGCTCTTTTTGTACATTGCAGCTACCTCTAAAGTAGTAAGCACAATCCTGGTGGTCGAGCAGAATTGCCCAGAGAAAAAGGCCAAGGTCTAGAAGTCAGTGTACTACGTGAGCAAGGTCTTGCATGACGCCAAGCTACGATACCCTCAAGTGCAGAAGATGTTGTACGCTATCCTGATGACCTCCCGAAAACTATGGCACTACTTCCAAGCGCACAAGATTACGATCATGACAATGTATTCGCTCAAGGAGGTAATACACAACTGAGAGGCGACATGGCGAATTGCAAAGTGGGCGGTCGAACTCAACGAATTTGAGCTTGATTTCGCACCACGAACCAGCATCAAGTCTGGAGCATTGGCGGACTTTATCGCGAAATGGACGCACATCGAAGAAAAAGAGCTCAAGACGGTCGACGACCACCGGGCTATGTTCTTCGATGGGTCGCTCATGCTTCAAAGCTCGGGGTCTGGTATCGTGCTCAAATCCTCGACAGGTGAGGAGATTAACTATGTTATCCAACTTGATTTTCAAGCCTCAAACAATATTGCAGAATACGAAAGACTAGTTAATGGGCTCTGCATAGTTGCGTCACTTGGATTCAGACGACTACTCGTGAAAGGGGACTCACAGCTAGTCGTGAACCAAGTACAAAAGGAGTACCAGTGCATGGATGACAACATGGTGGCATATCTGAACGAGGTTCGCAAGCTAGGGCACAAGTTTGAAGGGCTTAAGGTAAGGCATATTAGGTGAAGTGAAAACTTCGCCGCCGACGAACTTGCCAGGCTCGCTTCATCCCGCTCGCCCACGCCCACAGGAGTCTTTGTCGAGAAACTCCTCAAACCATCTGTCTCCCCCGAACGAGAGGCAGATACTGCCCAACCCGACCAGCAGCCTAGTCGGGTCAGTGAGACAGAACCCGCAAACACGGAAGCTGCACTACTCGAACGAGAGCTGACTTGGATGACTCAATTCCAAGCCTATCTCGAAGGTCGGGAGCTCCCTGACGATGATGCCTCAGCCGAGAAAATTGCGTGTAAGTACAAGCTATATGCATTGGTAGACGGCAAGCTCTACCGAAAGGGGAGTAACGGAATCTTGATGAAGTACATCACTCAGGAAGGGGGCAATAAGATATTGCTCGATGTCCATGGAGGCATCTACGGCAACCATGCATCCTATCGCACCTTATTTGGAAATGTTTTCTGGCAAGGGTTCTATTAGCCGACTGCCCTCTAGGATGCTTGCAAGCTCGTGAAAAAGTGCAAGAGCTGCCAATTTTACGGCAAGCAAACCACCCGACCAGCCCAAGCACTGCAAACTATTCCTATCTTGGTCTTTCTCGGTCTGGAGCTTCGATATCTTGGGACCATTCCCAAGAGCCCAAGGAGGTTATAAGTTCCTGTTCGTGGCTATCGACATGTTCACCAAGTGGATCGAAGTCGAACCTGTCAGGAACATCACCTCAAAAGCGGCTAAGAAGTTCAGGAGGAGCATCGTTACTCGATTCAGCATCCCTAATCGAGTAATCATAGTCAACAGTAGACAGTTTAAAAGCAATGCTTTTATAGCCTTTTGCGAAGAATTAGGTATCAAACTTTGCTTCGCTTCGGTAGCTCACCCTTAGAGTAACGGACAGGTCGAATGTGCCAATGGCATAATCGTGCAGATGATCAAGACCCGCGTGTTCGATAGGCTCAAGGCTTACTCGACTCGGTGGGCGAAAGAACTCCCCTCGGTGATGTGGGAATATTCGTACATCGACTAGTCGAGTCACTGGTGAAACGCCGTATTTCATGGTCTACGGAGCAGAAGCGG
The DNA here is from genome assembly GCA_036346275.1 of Otatea glauca. NCBI lineage: Eukaryota > Viridiplantae > Streptophyta > Magnoliopsida > Poales > Poaceae > Otatea > Otatea glauca. The sequence goes on along the minus strand of CM070719.1, from coordinate 23,120,389 downwards.
TGCTTCCGACTGAGTTAACATTCAGATCACTTCATGTGGACAACTACTCAGAAGAGGATCAGAAGAAGTGCGAACAAATGATGTAAATCTACTCGAGGAGTACAGGGATCGAGCATCCATTCGAGCAGCCAAGTATCAACAAGCCTTACATCGATACCATAGCCAGAAAATCCAGGAAATAGCACTTATCGCTGGGGACTTAGTACTACGAGAGGTGCAAAACCAAGATAACAGTAATAAGCTATCACCTAAATGGGAAGTCCCTACGTAGTGGTCGAGGTGACTCAACCCAGATCAGTACGACTATCGACGATAGAAGGAGCGGTGTTTGGCAACTCATAGAACATCGACCAATTAAGAAAATTTCATACATGAGTGATAAGGACCGTGCATCATGAACGAAATCCAGATAAGTACGAGTTCATTAAAATTAACTAACATGATTTTTCCTATTACATATAAGGCAGGTACCCTGCTACTACTTGCTCTCGAAGGCATCGCGCTGCCTCTTCTGCTCCCTCGGGGGCTAGCAGCTGATGGTCCCTTGGATGGGCCTTTGCCCTTCTTACGGGCTAGAAGAGAACACGAAGACCCGGCCACTTGTTGACAGAGAAGGCGACCTTTCCGTCGTCGAGTATGGAGCGCGAGCAGAGGCTGGGTCGATGAAGCCCTCATGAGCTTCACCTTCTTCTCTGCCAGTGGCATCTTCTCCTCTGGCGACGGCGTCTTCTTCTTCGACGGCGTCGTTTTCTTCCCCGATGACCTCATCTTCCTCCTTCGACCAGACCTCCCTCTCAATAGCCTCCTAGTCAATCTCCTCCTCATCATCGGAGATGATGATGAACCGCCCCGGAGAAACTACGACCAGCAATGTAGCGGGAGGGGACTCTCCAAGGATCTCTATAGATGGGGATGATGGTGGAGTAGAAGCCATGGGTGCGGTTGAACTAAAGTGCTACGAGCAGAAGGCAAGAAGGAAAATGGAGTACAGTAGACGACTACAAGTCTCCTCGACTTATAGCTCTGGGAACGGGTCGCACTGTAGCAACAGCTCCATCAAGATCCGCTTCGGTCCCAATCCACGACGTGTCCGTTGCACTTTCACGCAAGTAGGGAAATCAAAGGGCATTAAGTTATGACGACGTTGACTGGATGACGCACCGTGTGGAAGCCGAAGGGGTGCAAAGGATGCAACAGTACCCAACCATTGGAATGGGGTTATACTCCGCTCGTTCTGATTTAAAAAACATTGGGCCTTATCCATATGCTCAGGGGCTCATGCCCCTGAGTGTATGGTCGGGGCTACTATTCTTGATGCTCATGCTCTACTCCTTTCTCGATACAATCATCGGGCAGGGAGTCGGGTGCTACATCACGCATTTTCGACACATATGCTCTACCATCTACTCGATGCACTCATCGAGTAGAGGGTCGGGGGCTACATATCTCGATCTTATCTTTACCTAGCTCCACTCTCGGGTCGATACACCTATTGAATAAGGGGTTGAAAGTCACAACAGGTATATTTGATGTTGATGCTTCACTTTTTGCTCGATCCAGCTATCGGGCAGGGAGTTGGGGGCTACATCATGACTTTGTGCTTACGTTAATCTACTCCCTACTCGATGATATCATCGAGTAAGGAGTTGGGGGCTACAGGTAACTCTGTACCTTATTCTATTTCCTGGTCGATACTGCTATCGAGTGGGGTGCTGTAGGCACAATCTCTTTATTCCTTTTACATGCGATTTTTTGCACGCATTTACTCGATTGCATACTTAGCATGTCAGCGAACAAAACCAAAGGGCAGCCATGCCTGAACCCGACGACGAGCAATTCTATCCTACGCGCACATGAGCACTAGACTGTCAGACATCTAAAGCTCAGCGAACGGCGGGAGACAAGGCCTCTAGTCGGTTCTGCGTGTATTGCCCAGCAAGTTCATGCTCACTACAAAGTCTAAGCTGTGTGGTCGATAAAGACTTGCAAAAATCATTTAGTTTCACTATAACTTATATAGCGTTTATGTTTTATGCGGCCTCTCCGAGTGTATAGTTTTTCTAGCCTTATGTGCAGATACAATCAGACATGCGCTTGGCAACGAAGCTGCTTACTGAGGGTATATGATTGCTAAATCAGATCTGCACCTACTTGTGCTACTTTATTTCATCAACAAGGGAATAGTAGGCAAAGCACGATAGATAAGCAAATTAATTAAGCAGTATCATACAAGACCATAGTAGCGAAAAAGGTTCAACCATTATAGAAGCGTGTTCAGGCCAAAGGATCCTAGCTGGCGTCATCATCATCGCCAGTAAGAGACAGCTCCAACTGGCCCACAAACCTCTCGGCAAGGTCTCCGAAGGACTCGATGTAGTCGGTAGCTTCGCTCGCCTCACACGCAAACCCCTCGTCCAATATCGAGAAATCTAGGTCCGGATGGTGGCTCTTCACTAGGCCGAGCATGTGGGAAGTTACAAGACGGGCAAAATAGGTCCTGTGCTCAAGCGTCTCCGATTGCGGAGTGGCAAGTGCCGCATCTACTACAGCCTTTTCGACCTTGACCACTTTCTTGCTAGCTTCTGCCCTGTCTCGACTGAGCTTGGCCTTGAGCAGTGCAGCATCGGCAGTAGCTTTCTCCATCTTCATCTTCTCTACCTCCGTCCTCAACTTCTTTGCCTCCTCCTTCTGCTTCTCAGCCTCTACTTGTGAAGTCTTTAAATTGGCCCTGAGTGCCTCCAATTCGGTGTCTTTCATCTTGACCACTTGTTGGTTGACAGCCAAGAGCCGCTCCGTTCGTTGATGAGCTTGCTCGAGAAGACTTCGGCCTCAAGCAAGGTATTCGCAGCGTGCTGTGAAAAGAAGCATAAAAAACAGAGCAAAAAATAGGGGAGACACGAGGCAAGATCGATTGCGGTAGCATACCCAGATCTGGGGCTTCAAAATAGACCAGAACACCGGAGGCGCCGGCGAAGCTGGAGATGATGGAGCTGTCGCTGTAGCAGAACCGTCGGTACGCTCGGCAGAAGTTGCCGGAGAGGGAGCTATGATGATGGCGACCGTGTAGGTACCCAGCGATGTAGATGTTATCGACAGCACCAATGGGTGCACCTTTCCTGCAAGAAATTCTCTACCTGACACCTCTGAAAGGAAAAAAGAGAATCATTGAAAGAAGGGAAAGGAGACTTACTTCGCCAGACGAATACCCGGTACCTGGCTTCTCAATCGATGCGGTCGATGGACGAGATGGTGCCGGAGGTCAGCAACTGACGGTGAAACCTGCAAACAAGTGGTTACTATGAACAAAAGTTCGCCGAGAATGAATTCATCAAGCATTGCCTGATAGTGGTGTTACCTGTTTGACCGCCCTGGTCGATGGAGAGCTCGCACAAGGAGGCGTCTGCGTGCTATCCACTGACTTCAGCACATTGGCCCCTAGGTGGCCCACTGGTCATCCAGAATCTATTGGATCACGTCAGAAGGAACTTCATAACATCCAAGCAAGCGATTAAAGATCACCTGGTTGGCTTGTCTTGATGACGAGGTGCGAGGATGCTTGGCTGGTTGATGGGGTGCTAGAGACATAGACCTCCTCGCTCGAGGGGACTCGGTCGTCTCTTGCTCCAGAGCCGCCTCACCATCGCTGGCGACAATGGTAGGTGCCGGATCATTTAGGGGAGAGACGGAATCGGTGGGGACAGAGCCCGATGCTTGATCATCATCTCGGGTCGGCTCGTCGTCCTCCAAGCTGATGGCTCCCGTTATCGGCCCACTTTCATCATCGAACTTGGCTTCTTGAGGAAATATTGGGTTAAAGTGGAAGGCAGATGCACGAATGATGCAGTACGAACCACGACACAGTACTCACCTCTCGCCGAGGACTAGTGAGCGAGTATGCCTCGATGCTGCAAGCGCCAGGTTCTGAGCCCTGGAACATCTTGCTTAGCCTAGAGGAGATTTTTGAGTCCGACAAATCTGGCAAGATATGAGTCAATTCACCACTCATCGACTAAGGCAAAAAAGAGCAACAGTATTACAAGTGCTTACTTCCAGGATTGTCCCTGGTGGCATCGTCGACTCCGGAGTAGTCCCAGGCCAAGTGATCCTGGCACTTCAGCGGACTCGATCGACGTGTGATGAAATCTTTAGCTAAATGCCACCCAATTAACCCGATCTTCCTCAACTCCTCAATCTTCCGGATATAATAAGCGTTGCGAGCGGTCGAAAGAGGGACTTTCATCCAGAGGTCAATCGAATTGGGGAGGAGTGGTCGATAAGCTAGAGGGCAGTTCACGGTGTTCAGAGAGGTGATGTAAAACCACTATTTCTTCCAATCTGACTGCCAGGAAGAAGTTACGGGGACAGGAATATACGAATTTGATGATCCATTGCAGAGGTGGCAACCGGCACCCCCAACAGCATCGTTCGTCATCGCCCGTTTCAGATTATAGAAGTGGCGAAATAGATTGAGGCTGGGTTTAATACATAGATAGGCCTCACAAAGACGGACAAACACGCTGAGAATAGTAATTGAATTGGGGCTCAGGTGGAAAAGCTGGATCTTGTAGAAATCAAGAACCGGGAGCAAGAACGGAGAAGGGGGAAAATTGAGTCCACAGCGGAAGAAGGCCTCAAACACAATGGTCTCATCCTCATTTTGGGGGTGAGATATACCTCACCTTGTGACGGCCACCAATGGAAGAACTCCTGTGGATGAACGAAGCCATCTTTCACCAATTCGGCAAGGCGTTTCTCCATCATCATCGACTTTTGCCACACCCTTTGGAGGCTCTCATCCTCAAATACCGCTTCGCCGCTGTGGAAAGCTTGTGCGGCCACCTCAGGTTTCCTATCTGGCGACGGGGAATCTCAACTTGAGGTAGGGCTACCCGACTATATAAGGCCGGGGATAGGTATCCTCAAGAGGGGGGAAGACTTTTAGAGAGAGCTTTTACAAGATGCAGAGCAACCAAGAGTCGAAGGACCACGCTTCGTCAATCCCCAGCCATAGTTTAGCCATTGCTTAGATCCAATCTTCATTGTAACTAGGGCAAGATAACTTGCTCTGTACTCAATACACCAAATACATACATCATCCGCACAGGACATAGGGTATTACTCCATTTGGGGGCCCGAACCTGTATACATCGTGTGCTGCTGCCTTCGTGCTTGACTCTGACACCGAAGGTACCCGTGATCATAAGTTTATTGTTGAATTCTGACCTTTGACACATTCCATCATATGGATACAATATTTTACTCATGGGCTAAACCTATGGCCCATTTTGTGTACTTGACAGTCCAAAAGACCGAGTTCCCTACTTCATGAGCTTATGCTAGTGTTGATGGCCCAAGAAGGGGATGAACAGCCCCACAACAGTACTCCCTCATCAAGCAGCTTAGAGATCCTAAGGGACGAGCAGACGGAGAAGGAAGCTACCCAACCCCTCAAGTGCCAGGAAACCCTAATGGAGGGCTCACAATAAGGCAACCTTTTTGAAGACATAGTCACCCAATGCCAGCAGTATGCTCCACTCCTACTGCGAAACTATCATAGCCGCCCTATCGGACTTCTCACTTTCAGACTCGCTACTTGTAGAACTTGTTGTGGCATATCCATTGTGAGTAATGAGATCCTTCTGCTGATTTGGGCAATCCTTCATCATATGATCTCTACCTTTGCACTTGAAGCACTCAATGTTACTAGTACGTCTAGTGGAGAACGCACTAGAATCAGTCTTTGACGCCTCCTTTGAAATAACCCCGTTTGACTGGTGTGATGTCTCCACCTTAGAGTGAGTACCAATATCATCTCCTTGCTGTTGTGGACACCTCCATGTACTAGTTTGACTTATGGGACCACTCCTTGCTTGCTTTTGCTTCACTTGCTGTTCAACACATTCAGGTTGTTGAACTAAGTCTTGGATGTTGTAGTAATGAACCATCTCCACTCAATCTTGCACATCATCATTCAACCCATTAAAGAAACATGCCATAGTAGCCTCATCATGTTCCTCCATCCCTGTACGGATCATCAACATCTCCATCTCTTTATAATATTCATAAACACTAGAATTACCTTGGCGAAGTTGCTGTAGCCTGTTGTACAAGGTTCTAGTGTAGTGGGCAGGAACAAAATGTCGCCTCATTATGTTCCTCATCTACACCCATGTATTCGGACGACCTCCTGTGCAGCATACTTGGTTCCACTAGGCTAGTGCATTCCTAGTGAACTCAATTGTCTCCAAACGAATCTTCTTCTCCTCAGTGTAGTGATTGATGGTTGCCAAAAATCTGCTTGATGCGCATCTCCTACTCCAAGTACTTGTCTGGTTCAGATTTACCATTGAATGATGGGGTATAAATTTTAATACGACCAATGCTTTCATCCATTGCGACACGCTGAGCCAAACCAACCCCTCTTCCTTCGTGCACTCCACATGGGCAGCACCACTATGGTGAGGGTCAACTCAGCACTGGTGTGGAAAGAACCCAGCTGCACCATCAAAGTCCACCTCCTGTTCATCATCTTCAAAGTGTCCACGTTGTTCGGGCAAATTGAGGAACCCAGCTAGCATGCAGTACTTGTGGTGGTGGCCTGTTGTTGATAGCATCGATTAATGTGTCATCCGCACCCCCAAGGCATCCACCTTCTTCTCTAACTTCTCATGACGATCTAGGATGATGAAGCTAATTGGAGGCCCGATCTTTCGGTGAGATGGATAACCATCGATTAGTGGAGATGACCCTCACGATCTAGGCTACAACCGAAACACAATCGACGCCAAGCAATCGCTGAACAAAACTCCGAGTTGTTACCAACCGTGCCAAAACCCGATTGACCTGATCACGAAGATCAATTCCTACAAGCAATTGAAGAACAAGCAAGATCAAAGCAAAAGCAATATGAAATTCCAAATATAATTGAAGTATTGATGTGGGGTTCCGAAGCATGGTATTGCTGTTGATCTCACCGAACTAGGATTGCCCAAAAATGCAAGCTTCAATTCAGCAAGTTTATCACAAGTTACGCATATTCTGTAAACAAGAAACTTGCTATGGAATATAAGAACCCATGTGTCTTCATAACCGGCCGAGAAGTACCTGAGGGAGAGACAGGGCCGAGTGGAAGGCCCAGAGGATAAGCTCCGCACCAAGCTTTGCTGCCGTACGCAAGAGGATATATCCTGGAGACAGTTGAACAAATATTTAGAAATAAGAGATATGATTGTAATCCGAGTTGTTAGCAGGATAAGATAAAGATGTAAACTCTATCCTGTAACCAATTAGAATCCAATAACCGATCGGAATCCCTTAACCGATCGGGACTCTGTAAACCGCCCCACCCCCATTATATAAGGAAGAGGGCAGGCAACAACAGGGACATGAGCAATCTTAGATCCAAGAGATCCAAATAATCCCAGCACACAGGACTAGAGTATACCTCCTCCGTCGAAGGCCTGAACCTATCTAAACCTTTGTCTTGTGTGACCTTCGAGTTTTAGATCTAGTGCCTGCCCCATAAATTCATTGCCGACCACAAAAGTCGACAGTTGGTGCGCCAGGTAGGGGGAGCGCTATAATCTTTTCCTACAAACTCGATGGCAGCAAACAGCGGAATCATCACCACCTTCATCTCCGGCCAGGCTTTCCGCTTTGGAAACCTGGACTTCGTCGCAGATGCGCTCGGAGAACTTCTTTGCCTAGACCTAAACCAGATCCAATCTGGTAAAGATCAGGTCGACCCATCTCAGGTGTGCCACTCCGACTCGGTCAACGAACCAGTCGGCGTCGCGAGGAATTGCTACAATCTTCGTGGCATCTTTGCAATAGTAGAGCAAAAGACCGATCTCCAACGCCAACAAGAGATTCAATAAGCCGCGGAGGAAGATCGCCTTCTTCGTAAGGCTAAGGAGGCACAGGCACGATCGCTTCGATCTCGCGGCTGCAATGTCTACGAGGACATCCTACAATCAAAATTGGGAGACCAAGTTGTCTTCCATACACCGCTGCAGAACGTCGTCGCCTTTAAGACGCTTCTCGACACGCTGGACCCGATGATTGCATCTGATAGCCCGACAGCCCCGATCGTGGCCCAGATCAAGGCCATGGTGACGACGGCAGCAATTCAGCAGAATCAGGAAAAGCCGGTAGGAGGAGCGCACTCACTCTCCCACGCGGCTACTCGCGTAGCTAGCAGTCGGACTGCTACCAGTCGGAGTACCGGCAGTCGGCGCCCCTCACAACCAGTTAGAGACGCTCGCCGGAATCTCAACCTCGACCTCCACCAAGACATCACCGCCATTCGGCAAGAGCAGGACTAGGAAGAACGACGCTGGTGCTACGACGACCATGAACGTTTCGGTACCGGCCACGATCGACGAAGTGATCAACGGTACGACGACTGCAACAACCATAGAGACCATCATCGCCGGGGTCAGAATGACAACAACGATCTCCGAGTCATGGGCTCGCCGCGCCGAACTCCACCCCGACGTGTTGATGACAATCGCCGAGCCAGAGGCTCGCCACGTCGGACTCCCCCTCATCATGACGACAGATCCATCGACGGAATCCGAGCGTTTACTTCTCGGTTACGTCGAGTAGTATGGCCCGAAGGTTTCAACCCCAAGGGCATCGTTAAGTTTGACGGGGATCGAGATCCGAAAGCTTATCTGCAGGTCTATGCCATGGCGGTTAAAGCGGCTGGGGGCAATCAAAACGTGATGGCAAATTATCTGCCAGTCAATCTCACCCCTTCAACTCAATCATGGCTTAAAGGACTTCCTACGAACTCGATGGACTCCTGGAGCGATCTTTGCGATCAATTTATCGCGAACTTTCAGGGAACCTATGAGAGGCCAAGCACCCCATGGGACCTATATCAGCTTCACCAGAAGAAAGACGAAACGCTGAGAGATTTCATCCAGTGTTTCATGCAGAAGAAAAACACCATTAGGGATGTATCTGATGCAGTGGTGGTAGCAGCCTTTCAGAAAGGGGTTAGCGATCCTGATCTGATCAAGAAAATATCCAGGAAACCATCGGCCTCCATAAAGGAGATGTTTGCATTGGCCGACCGCTATGCCACAGCCTCAGACGCCCTGGCTGAGCGCCAAGAAGATCGCCCGCAACAGAAGAACAAAGGCGATAAGGCCGAGTCCTTCAAGTACAAAGACAAAAAACGGAAAGGCGAGGAGCTAGTTGCGGTAGCAGAATGCAACCGGCCCAGAGCCACACGGAGGGAGGTGTCCGATTACAATACTGTCATGGATGCGATCTGTCCTTTCCACCCTAAGGGAAAGCTCGCCTCCAAAGACTGCTTTACCCTGAAGCGTTTTGCGCGTGAAAGCAACAAGCAACTGGCTCCAGCGAAGGATGAGGCTGCCAAGAAGAAAGACCCTCTCGGCGAGGACGATTACCAAGAACCCGAGCACGAGCTGAACTACATATACGGGGGCTCCACTGGATACAAGTCCAAGCGGAAGCAAAAGCTTACCGCTCGGGAGATCAATGCGGTGGAACCGGCAACCCCCTAGTATCTAAAGTGGTCTGAAGTCCCGATCACCTTCGACCGCTCGGATCACCCCAACCGAGCTCTACATCCGGGTAAGTATCCTCTAGTGCTCGACCCTGTTATTCGCAATGCAAAGCTCAAGAAAGTCTTGATTGATGGAGGGAGTGGACTCAACGTCTTGTTCGCCAAAACCTTCGACGACATGAACATTCCCCGCTCCGAGCTAAGGCCGAGCTCACAGCCGTTCCACGGGGTGATCCCTGGGGCATCTTCGTTTCCATTCGAGAAGATTGCTTTGCTCGTCACCTTCGGTAGCAAAAACAACTATCGGACCGAGTATACAAACTTCGAGGTAGCGGATTTCGAGACAGCGTATCACACTATCTTGGGAAGGCCCGGTCTGGCTCGGTTTATGGCCGTCACACACTACACCTATTTGGTGATGAAGATGCCGGGACCCAAAAGTGTCATCACGGTTCGCAGTGATATCAAGCGATCTTTGGAATGCAATCGAGAGAACTATGAACTTGCTGAGCTGTAGGAGGCAACCGACGAGGGGAAGAATATCCAGGCAGGGGCTGCCACATTGCAAGAAGAAGGCGACATCCCATCCAAGAAGCAGGTCACGTCAGGGATAAAGCCTGGCGAAGGAACCAAGAGAATTATTCTCGACTCATCCGACCCATCCAAAACGACTCTGATCGGGATAGGGCTCGAGGATAAATAGGAAGGCATGCTCGTCACCTTCCTCCAGGCTAACAAGGACATCTTTGCCTGGAAACCATTCGACATGCCGGGTGTTCCTAAGGAGGTGATCGAGCATTCTTTACACATCAATGAAAAGGCAAAGCCAATCAAGCAAAGACTCCGGCGGTTCGCTCCAGATCGTCGAAACGCCATCAAGCAGGAGATCACCAAGCTATTAGCTGCAGGTTTTATCAAAGAAGTGTATCATCCCGACTGGTTGGCAAACCCTGTACTAGTTCAAAAGAAGAATAAACTTAGCGCATGTGCGTTGACTATACTGATCTCAACAAGGCATGTCCGAAGGATCCATTCGGGCTACCTCGAATTGATTAGGTGGTTGATTCAACTGCCGGGTGTGAGATCCTGAGTTTCCTCGATGCCTACTCAGGGTACCACCAGATTCGCCAAAAGGCGGAAGATCATATCAAGACTTCATTCATCACGCCCTTTGGGGCCTTTTGCTATACCACGATGTTGTTCGGGTTGAAAAATGCTGGTGCAGCGTATCAACGCGCAATACAGCGGTGTTTTCATGCCCAACTCGGACGCAATGTGTAGGCATATGTGGACGATGTCGTGGTAAATACTCGGGAGAGGATGGACCTTATCGCCGACCTAATCGAGACGTTCGAAAGTCTAAGGATTTTCAGCATGAAGCTTAATCCCGAGAAGTGTGTTTTCGGAGTATCTTCGGGAAAACTGCTTGGGTTTATCGTATCCCAACGAGGCATTGAGGCCAACCCAGAAAAGATCAAGGCCATATCAAATATGGAACCGCCGACTTGCCAAAAGGACGCCCGTCGAAGCTTACGGTGCATGGCCGCACTCAGCAGGTTTATTTCCCGACTGGGTATGCGAGGTATGCCATTCTTTAAACTCCTCAAGAAGCAGGACAAGTTCCAATGGACGCCTGAGGCACAGCCCGCGTAGGAAGAGAGATTCGAAAACCATAATTTCTTCAGAATGAGGGGTAGGGATGGATTCACCTGCGGTCGGTCGTGCGAAAATTAAAGTCAGGGAAGGAAGAACCCCGTCATCCGCCATGGACTTCAACCACTCTTCCGTCATTACCGAGGTGGTCCAATCTTGGGGCAAAGGCAGCGAGGAGGTGTCTTTGGAAGAATGAGAAGACATTTTCGGAGGAAATATCAACGCCAGCGCAAAAATGCGAGCGCGGCAACAGTTAACCCTAGCAGCGGAGAAGTCGGAGAGACAGGGAAGCAGAAGGGGCAGGAGTGTGCAGTGGAAAAAATGAACCATCGATCAATGCACGGCTTAGTCTTAAAAGGAGGAAAAATCAGGTTTTCACCGAGTCGGCGGGAAAAAGATTGCAGAACACCTAACCTTGCTTTATGCTTCGTAATGATTCGCTAGCTCAGCGTCCTGACATACGGAGGCAGTCATGGTTTGACAAAGTCATATTTGGGACACGTTGCTCCCCACGATGGGATGTTTAACCACTTATCGAACTAAGCGGGACATGGGTATCCTCCAGTTTGGATTTAAGATATCTTCTTGTGATATACCCCACGTTGGGTCGCTAGTTGGTTACCGCATGGCGAAATCATATATCACGGGTTGAGCCTGATAAGGCATGGTTCCAATGGTATGCCCCAAGATGGGTCGATAAGCTGTGCATCGTAATAAATGAGTATGGATATCGTTCGGATAAACCTTGATATGTCCCCAGACGGACCAGAGCTATATCCTACACCAGTCGGATATAGGTATCACTCGGCCATGAGCCAAGAAAATCTTGATACGCTCTAAGTCGAGCCTAAGCTATATCCTATAGCCGTCAGATATGGGTATCACTCGGCCAAGAGCCATGTAAATATGATACGCTCCAAGTCGAGCCTAAGCTATATCCTACAACAGTCGAATATGGGTATCACTCGGCCAAGAGCCACATGAATATGATATGTCCCAAGTCGGACCAGAGCTATATCCTACAGCAGTCGGATATAGGTATCATTCGGCCAAGAGACGCGCAAATCTTAATATGTCCCAAGTTGGACCTAAGATATATCCTGCGACAGTCAGATATGGATATCACCCGACCAAAGAGCCATGCAAGCTTTGATATACCCCAAGTTGGGTCTAAGATATGTCTAACGATAGTCATAGATATCACTCGGAAGGTATTTCTTTATTATATAAATTCCCCAGGCACTATGCCTTGGAAAAGACTCTCTTACATTTACAGGAGTATTATACTTCTCCGCGGCGCACACAACCAAGCGCCTCCACGAGAACCTCCTTGGCCCTTTGAAGGGCGGGGACAATTTCGAGGAGGGCGGGGACAATTTCGAGGATGGCGTCGACGGCGGCACGGTCGAGGGCAACAGCCTTTTCTTCAGCCCATTCCGCCATGGAGAGGTCGAATAGCGCCCACTCCTCGGCAAGTTCTGGATCCCGGCTGTCCATGAAATCCCTCAGGAAGAAGGTGGAGCTTGGTGCAGGAAAATGGAGGACTAAGCGTGAGAGAATAAATTCTAAAAGCACTGGTTCACCTTTTATAGCTGATATGGTAAGGTTGAAGTAAATGCGAAGATGTAATGACATCAAAAGCCGAGGAGACTTGGAGTTAAGATAGTTTCAGAAGCCAAAGAGGTTCTCGAAAAATGAATTGGCACAGGAAGTCAAAACAACTTTGAAGATTGTCCGGTATTGATCCTTGAAGCGGAAGGATATTAGGGTTTCGCCTCGAGTGAGAAGAAATATCTAATCTTCATATGAGATATGGGTCAGATCCACGAAGCTACCCATAATAAACCTGTCAGACGGGAGATTATAATCAGTTGGAACAAAAAACTGGGGGTTATATTCGAGTCCTTCATAATCCCCTTTCTGCAAGGAGAAGCATTCAAATCAAAGAAGAAACCAGTCAGAGGTTTATGCTGGAAGCTGAGAACGTTGATCCAAAGTTGAGACCCAGATAAAGATATAGCAATCGGATCATGAATCACTCGGGGGCTACTGTGGAATATAAGAACCCATGTGTCTTCATAACTGGCCCAGAAGTGCCTGAGGGAGAGACAGGGCCGAGTGGAAGGCCCAGAGGATAAGCTCTGCGCCAAGCTTTGCTGCCATGCGCAAGAGGATATATCCTAGAGACAGTTGAACAAATATTTAGATATAAGAGATATGATTGTAATCCAAGTTGTTAGCAGGATAAGATAAAGATGTAAACTCTATCCTGTAACCGATTAGAATCCAATAACCGATCGGAATCCCTTAATCGATCGGGACTCTGTAAACCGCCCCACCCCCATTATATAAGGGAGAGGGCGGGCAACAATAGGGACACGAGCAATCTTAGATCCAAGAGATCCAAATAATCCCAGCACACAGGACTAGGGTATTACCTCCTCCGTCGAGGGCCTGAACCTATCTAAACCTTTGTCTTGTGTGACCTTCGAGTTTTAGATCTAGCGCCTGCCCCATAAATTCATTGCCGACCACAAAAGTCAACACTTGCCATCTATGCCATAATCCCCAAATAAATTGAATTTAAAACAGTAGGCATAGGTGCTAGATAAATACTTAAGAGTTGAAATTTCAGAAATTGTATCCATAGCATAAATCAAGCTAACAGGCTCATTCAACATGATATAGCGCAAAACAGTAGCAGTGGATATTCTATCTATTACATCCTTATGCGTCATCATCACCACACGATCAAAATTATAAACATGCAATTCATCACATGGTTCTACAATTTTGGCACAAGGAGGTAACTCACCAGAATTAAGTACAGCAGGAATATACTCACAAATTTGCTCCCTTTCTTGCTGTAAAATCAGATATGTACCATGGTCATTAGCATCCTCAGAAGAAGTAGGTACCTCAAAACTTTCACTTGATAACGCAGGGTTTTCAGCTTTTAGCTCCCCTTCTTTAGAAGTTACCTGCATATCACATGGAACAGCAACAATAGAAGTAACAAAAGTAGATTGGATTATGTTAGTAGAATCATTCTCACATGTAGTATCCTCTACTTCACTCGAATTTTCTGTTATTTCTTTCACATGCTCGGGGTGTATGCTCTCATTAACGTTTGGTGCAGTGCATGCAATAGGAGTAGCATTTAACTCCGTAGGAACTTGAACTGTGGTTGATTGTCTTCTCTATATTTTTCTTTCAACTTTACGTGAAAGATTAAGCAAGCATGACATAGAATTGTATTCTTTACAAGATATCATAATCTGAATTTCAAAATCTAGGCCACAATAAAAGTTGCTCATCTAAGTCCTTTCGGTCTCTTGTAACCCACAACGCAAAGATCTACTCTGAAATTCTTGGTAGTACTCATCCACAGTTTTGCTACCTTGTTTTAGACGTTGCAATTTATTTTGTAATTGGCCAGCAAAAGATGAAGGAACAAATATAGCTCTCATAATTTTCTTCAATTTAATCCATGTGCTAGGAATGTCCTAATTTTTACGCATATAATCATTCCACTAAAGAGCAGCAAAATCAGTAAATCCACTAGTAACAACCCTAACCTTATCATGCTCAGGAATTCTATGTTTATCAAATAATTCTACTATAGCTAGTTCCCAAGTAAGATAACCTTCAGAATCATATTTACCACTAAAAATGGGTACGGTGAACTTATTTTTGGTACGTGTGCTATGTCGTCGTACCTCCCGTGGTGGTGAAGCTGTGCTCGTACGTTCTTCGTATCTCAGAGTGTTAACTACCTCTTCTCCTAGGATGTTGTTAGCCCAAGCACTACGACGTTGAGAACCTACCATTGTTAGTGAAGACAAGAAATAAATCACAAGTATATATTCCTATCAAGTACTAGGATCTGGTGATTCAAAGTCTCTCACAATCAAGCTTTTACCAAGTTCTTACCAATTCTTACCAAGCAAACAGCTGGTGACTGGCAGCTCGTTCATGATAAACACACTCAAGCTTGGCAAAGTGATTGCATGGAGAACGGTACCTATTTGGCTGGTAGAAGGTGGAGCTTGGACAGACAATATTTATTTCCTATGCAATCTGATAATTCTAGTTATTGTAATGATAAGTAATGACCCAAACTAGAATTCACAAGCCCTAGTTGCCGATCTCAAAGATATAAGCGAATTTCAAGATAACTCACGCGCAAAGATGATGGAACTTAATGCAACCAATGAAATGAGCTAAATAAGAAAAATTTCAGCACCAAAGCTCGTGTTGCATAAGTTATGGAGAGGCACTAGCTAATTGCTTCAGAAAAGGTAAAAGGGCACAAGATCTCACTAATTAATACAATTACACAATCTGAAAATAATGAATACAAATTAGGGTTTTGCTCAAAGTAGTACTGCCGGCCACTATTCTATTTTCTTTTCTTTTTTTTCTTTTTTTTCGTCTTTTGGCTCTTTCTTTCTCTTTTATTTCTTTTGGTGACTTTCGGCCAACACTAGTATGAACAAAGTTTTGGAATCCCTAACTCGATGTCACAACACGGTATGATATGATAATTCAAGATTATGCAATGTATCAAGTAGAGCAGCCCTAAGCAATATCAACAAGCTAGTCTCAAATAGGATCAAAGTATTCACAAGGGATGAATTGGTTCCCAATGGTAGGTGTACTGATATTTTTTGGGATTTTATGCTTTATAGAGATTAATCTCAGAACGATCCAAGAAACCCTAATTCAGTGCTTCTAGGGCAGCAGAGTTGTCGCCCAGATTAAAACTTGAAAACGACCGAATTTGGAAGGTTCGCTATGGAAAGAATTGAAGCTTATGTTCTCAGCTTTCAATAGAGTACAAGAACATGCAATTTGGAGCTCGGGTGTGAAATTTATGGCTCAAAAACCGAACACACAGAATAGTCCCAATTTCAGCCTAACGAGACCAATTTCGAATCCGAATTAAATTCGGTTTGAAAGAGTCCGAATCACAAAGGTCATCCAAAACCATTTTTTGTAGAGGACTCTTCAAGGATTCAGGAAAGTACAAAAATTTCTCAATCAGAGTTCGGACATGAGAATTATGATTAAAATACCGAACAGATCTAGATTGGAAGTACAACTAGCTTCACCAAAATTGACGTCCAGATTAAACAGATTTGCATACAGAATTAGAGTCCGTGCCCAAATATGTTTCTGTAGAGCTCGTTTCAAGGTTTCAAGAAAGTGCAGAAACACTAGAATCCAAGCTAGTATGTGAAAGTTATGGACAATACAAAGTACTAGATAGATTGAAAGAAAAGCTACACGAATGAAAAACGATCAGCAACTAAAACAAGGACTCTAATGGATCAAAACCTAACAAAACACACTAAAATACCAGATTGAATATAAAGGTTGAATTTTTGTGGAGTAATTTTTAATTTTGGACAGAAGAAAAAAACCAATCTAAGGTACTGAAATTCTCACCGATCAACAAAAGCTTTGATACCACCCGATGAGGCTAATTGGAGGCCCCATCTTTCGGTGAGATGGATAATTATTGATTAGTGAAGACAACCCTCACGATCCAGGCTACGATCGAAATACGACTGATGCCAAGCAATCGCTGAAACAAACTCTAAGTTGTTATCAACCGTGCCAAAACCCGGTTGACCTGATCACGAAGATCAATTCCTGCAAGCAATCAAAGAACAAGCAAGAACAAAGCAAAAGCAATCTGAAATTGCAAATATAATTGAAGTATTGATGTGGGGTTCCGAAGCACGGTATTGCTGTTGATCTCGCTGAACAAGAGAATACCAAATAGTTTCACCAAGGAAAACTACGGCTAAACAAAACCCAAGTAATTTTAGGGGACACCCTACCTATATATTGGTAAAAGAGAACGGGGATTCGGCCAGCACAAAGAAGTGGCCAAATAGGACTCTTACAAGGCTTAAGGCCCAAGTTTGACTCGGATTAGAAAGTTGACCCGACTTGTTTTGGTGATTGCGGGGTGCTTCGAAGGAATTTTTAGGTGGGGTCAAATCCATTGGAAAGATCTTGAAGTAATCTTTTAATTAAGTGTAAGAACTCTTCAATCGAAGGCCGTATGCAAAAGTATGCTTGTTTTACTTTAGGCTGGTATCCGAAGGCCGAATAGGAGTCCAGAATGTGATGTATTTGATATCTCTCTCCTTGGCCCATGGATGATGTGTTGGAGTTGGTCCAACCAGGTGTGGTCTTATCCGTAGTAGTGATGTCCTCATCATAGGAAGTAATCTCTTATGGCCTCTAGTCCCATACGAACATCTATAAGCAACTCAACAGCATATTGGGGTGCCTCGTTGATCTTATCAACACCGCCATGATCACCCCCATGTTTGTTAAGCTTCGACTTAACCATCTTGCATGGCAAAAAAGATCAATCTCACAAAATTTGCAAAATCAGCACGCACTGTGATGAACGAAGGCTCTGATACCAAGGTGATATGGGCCAACTAGGTTTAACACTAGTCGACGCATGGTTTGCCCTATCTTTCACGGCACCAAAATTCAACAGCAGTTAGAAGCTTCCTCTTTGGCACAAACAATCAACAAGTTGTGTGTATGTGTGTATACAAACCTCCAAGAGAAACACTAAGTTCAAGCCTTCTAAGTAATTAACAAACAGAGCCAAGAGATTAGTCCATTTAGCAGCAGCAATAACTAGACTTGTACAGAGAAAAACTAGAAAACTCCTTCAAAGCAGATGGCAGCAATTATGATAATGGAATCGATGTGCAGCTAATTAATCTACACAAACCAACCCCGAGTAATTCCCTGACTCATGTCCTGGATTCCATGTGGGTGCCCAGAAATTTTAGGCTGGTTTTTCTCAAGTGTAATTCATACTGAACCGGAATGAATGACACCCATACGACACTTAAGTGTATACTCACTACCACACAACCGGATTAGAATTGAGTGACACCCATACAAAACTCAAATGTAAGCTCACTGCCACCCAAACTAAACAGCATGCATTCACACTCTCAAAGAAAACAGAATTAATTTCCAAGCACCCGGATATGTGATCCATGATAGCTCCCAAGATCAGCTGCTAGCACTCCCATATCCTACATAACAGACATCATACACACATACATAATGGAAAGGCCTACGAGCACTTTATATAAAGTGGAATTATGTTCGAGTTTAAAATAGAGGGCCTATTGGCTAAATTTAACATAAGTCCGACAAAGTAGCAGCGGATAGCATAATGAAGATAAACCAAAAGGCCAGTGGTATGCCCCAACCCACATGGCAACCGCTTGGGGTTAGTATGTAGCATCTACTCACTACCCACACCGCCATCAGCGGGGTAGAAATACCCGAGCAAGGGTGCATCCTCACCTGCAGCAAATGGACAATCCGATTGAGTACAAAATTGTACTCGTAAGGCTTGTAACTATGTATATGTAATCATGCAAGCTTGTAAACAACGAAGCATAGGGTTCTTTTCAACATAAAGCAAGTTTTGTTAGTAGTAACATAAATAAATTGGAATTTGCAGTGAGTTAACAAATAGGTAACCAAGCACCCCACTAAGACCATGAATGAGTTTGAATAGATCACAATGTTACATTAGAACCAAACCATACCGAACATTTCTCGTAAACTATATTGGAGTCTAATGGTCATTCAAGCATTGTCCATGACCGTGGACACAACTATTTGAATAGTTTCTACACCTCTATAGAGGGGGTATAGCTTTACACACACGACACAAACCCTTAGCATGTCAACCATGCCACGTGATACAGAGTACCCGATCTAAGGGTTCGTGACAAGCCTTTCCCGCCCATGCCCCAGCCACTTAACCCACGCCAAATTGTGGTAGAACCATAAATAATACCCAAGTCCAACAAATGGACATCTAGGGTTTCCATGGGATTCCATCCATCCCAGAGTTCCACGAGATTCCATCCATCCCTTTTAGTCACCTAACATAATATGGACGGTGAGGTAAGTGACCACAGCAAGTAAGGTACTAAGTCAAGCCTATGCCCATAATAAGTACATGTGGAAGTACGGTGGATGCTTGAGCCAACAGCCCAATCAACGGTCCTTAAATGACCCAAAAGGGGCTACATGAGTCCGGGAATCACTCCCAATTATAACCCTATCACCCGTTCGAGTCTAAAATAGTTTAATCACATTTTCATAACCATCCAGAATTCAAACTTCGGTCCAAAGTTGTCAATATCATGTGTAACCTATATCTTGTGACCACTGGTTTCCATACATCGATCGACCTCTACTAGGACCTAATAGCATGGCTAAGCATTTGTCGAAAAGGTAAAAAGCCATAATTAATTGTGCATCCGCAATAGACACTAAGAAAGGTATAAATAGGGAGTTCCATTTATTTCCAAGTGTAGTTGTGACCTCTAGAATGGCAGCGACCTCCAGGGTGGTTGCGACCCCTGCAGGAGTGGCCGTGACCTCTATTGGAGTGGTCATGAGTGGTCGTGACTTCTGTAGGAGCGGTCGTGACCTCTTTAGGAGTGATCGTGACCTCTGTAGGTATAGTCATGAGTGGTCGTGACCTCTGTAGGAGTGGTCGTGACCTCTATAGGAGTCGTTGTGACCTCTTCAAGAATGATCATGACCTCTTTTGGACTGGTTGTGAGTGGTCGCGACCATTGTATAAGTGGTCGTGACCTCTATGACAGTGATCGTGACCTCTGTAGGAGTGGTCGTAATCTCTATAAGAGTGATCGTGAGTGGTCGTGACCTCTATAAGAGTAGTTGTGAGTGGTCGTGACCTCTATAGGAGTGATCGTGACCTTTGTAGCAGTGGTCGTAACCTCTATAGGAGTGGTCGTGAGTAGTCGTGACCTCTACAGGAGTGGTTGTGACCTCTGTAGGAGTGGTCATGATCTCTATAAGATTCATCGTTAGAGGTCGTGACCCCTATAGCATGTGGTTGTGACATCTATAATAGTTGTCGTGAGTGGTCGTGACCTCTATAGGAGTGATCATGACTTCTGTAGGAGTGGTCACGACGTCTGAGTGGTCATGACCTTTGTAGGAGTGGTCGTGACCTCTGTAGGAGTGGTCGTGAAATCTATAAGAGTAGTCGTGACCTTTCTAGGAGTGGTCGTGGTATCTGTAGGAGTGGTCATGACCTCTATAAGAGTGGTCATGATGTTGTAGGAGTTGTCGTGACCTCTATAAGAGTGGTCGTGAGTAGTTGTTGTTAGTGTTATGCCCTTGATGCAATCATTTAGATGATTGTAACATGACTATGTTTATGAATAATAATATAATTATTGGTCCAATGAATGTATATCATTGTATTGATCAACAAGTATGTGACTTGTTTATAAAGCTCTTTACTTATTGATGTAATTCGATAAATATCTCTGATCGGATATCATCGTATAGGACAACGATGAATAGATCAGCACATATAGTGATCGATGATCATGCTTCATAGATCATGGGATATGGAGTTATCATCTATACATTGTGGACGCATGTTGAAGAACATGGGTTAGATAGACCCGCAATTGGACACTGCGAGAATGTTTCATTCTTATGTGTCATCAGTGTATCTCATACCTAGTACATGTATGATCCTTAGACCTGAGATTGTCATATTCCCTACATGTGTAATAGTTTTCCTTGGGGCTATCAAACACTACTTCCTAACAGGATAATTATAAAGGTAGCTTTCATGTTTACTATAAAACGTGCGGAGGGAAGTGAGCAGTCAAGATGAAATTTGCCACTCCAATGAAACGGAGATATATAACAAGGCCACATGTGTGATATGATTAATGAAGTGCATGGCCATGCCGTGATTGAGGAGTCAATCACAACTTATTAATATATCACAGATACGAGAGATGGATTGAATCATCAAAGGATGACATGCTTCTCGCCTTGAGTTCAATCTTCATATACTTGGCAAAGGGATTATTACATGAGTACTTTTGATAGGTTCTATCCGATTTGATCATAGTATGTTTGGGAGTTGGCATGCTTTGCAAAGAGCCGCTACCAACTATTGGATTGAAAAGGAGTTTTCTGAATCCATGTCCAAACGTACGTGAACCTGTAGGGTCACACACTTAATAGGCTGGGACGTATTAATTTGGATTGGATCCGTAATTAATTGACCTCGTGGGCATAGCACACTGATGGGCCCTGGTTTTTGGTTTCATCTCGTGGTTATATAAGGAGTGGAGGAGGGTGGGCGCAGGGTGTGCTTTTCCTACGATCTAGAAGTGTTTCACCCGAAACCCTAGCCTCCTCCTCTCGCTGCCCTTGCCGAGCGACCAGGTGCTTGCACACCGACGCACGGCGTTCCATCCCCGGACGTGTGGACTACTGCGGTGACGTTGCTGCGACTACGGCGTGGGAAGACGATCCACGGCGAGGCGAGGACAATCCACTCCATCAACAAAACGACTGCGGCGAGGACGATCCACTACATCTACGCGCGAAGGATTCCACAATTGCGCTTCTAGTGGTAATCTAATCTATGATCCCCTTCTTGCGAGTAGCTTTCTGGTTATGCGGTAAAAAAAATTTATTTTGTGCTAGCGTAGCATACCGCGTTCCCCTTCAGTTGTGACCTCTGTAGGAGTGGTCTTGACCTCTGTAGGAGTGGTTGTGACCTCAATAAGAATGGTCGTGACCTTTTATAAGAGTGATCGTGACCTCTGTAGGAATGGTCGCGAGTGGTCATGACCTCTGTAGGAGTGGTCGTGAGTTCACTAGGAGTGACCGGGGGAGGTTGTGACTTGGAATATTGTTCCCGATAACAAGTGCCTATCGTAAGCTATAAGTGAGAAAGAATAACAACTCTCAAGGAAAGCCATGCAGTCCGTAGGAACTCTCTATTGGTACCCATATACATAATTCTACTCAAAAATAGCATTACATGTAATAGTTTGCAATAATCAAGTAAGACTTTCAGTATCTGGGTTCAACATGTTAAAGGAGTATGCTTGCCTTGCTGCTCACTCTTGGGGTTGGCTTCAGGTTCACCTCCGTCAACCTCCAAAACGTCGATATCTAACGAAAAAAGGCGAATATGCAATAAGTACCAAATAGGACCAAAACTTCAAAATGCTCCAAAATGTGTGAAATTTTTCTCAGTGAGTAGGTTATGTTCCTAGAAAAACCTAGGTGAAGTAATCAACTTAATCAGAGTTCATATGGATGAGATATGACTATGGAAATTGACTCGACTCATAGTTGTGCGACTGCCTTTGTTCTTGCTGCATGAAGAACATGAACAAGATGATAGAATCAATTGAAATGTGATCAAATCATCATGGAAGTACTTACCACTTAGATGGATGGAGAGCTAGATAGATGGAGGATTCAATGGGGTAGCATGCATGAGCCGAATCTTGATCTCTGAGCAGATTGAAGGGGGAGAAAGTTACTACTCTTGCTGTAAATGAAGAGCAGTGAGCCGAAGTGAAGAACCAAGAGAAACACCAATCAAATCTTCATGCCTGTGCTTACCCCTTGGATTGATGGGAATCTAGGAAGATGGAGAATCCAACCGGGTAGCATGCAGGAGCCGAACCTTGATTTTTGGTGGAGAATCGAAGGAGAGAAATGGAAGTGTTTGAGCTCCTTGCTGTCGTGGCTTGACCGAAGGAAATGGCAGAGATAGGGTCGAGTGCTCGGTGAGGTAGGGGTTTTATGATGCCCCTGTTAGGACACAAGTTCCTAGGCAAGATAGTGAGGGGTTTCATTCATAATGTCCCAAAGGTTTTGCAAGAATTCAGATTCATACGTGATATCTTATCTAGTATCATGCAGACCATCTCTTGAAAATCTTGTTACCCTTTTGTGCATGCTTTCATGATTTGAGAAATTTAGACAATGCAGGAATGAAGCATGACACGCATGTTTAATATGCTATACAAAATTTTGGGGCTGTGACAAACTTACCCCCCTTACAAAGAATCTTGTGAAGAGGAACGTGATATGCTACACTAGCACAAAAAAAATCTACCGCGTAACCAGAAAGCTACTCGCAAGAAGGGGATCACAGATAAGATTACCACTAGACGCGCAGTTGCGGAATCCTTCGCGCGTCGATGTAGTGGATCGTCCTCGCCGCAGTCGTTGCGTCGATAGAGCGGATCGTCCTTGCCTCGCCGTGGATCGTCCTCCCACGCCGCAGTCGCAGCAGCGTCACCGCAGTAGTCCACATGTCCAGGGATGGAACGTCGTGCGTCAGTGTGCAAGCACCTGGTCGCTCGGCAGGGGCAACGAGAAGAGGAGGCTAGGGTTTCGAGTGAATCACTTCTAAACCATGGGAAAGCACACCCTGTGCCTACCCCCCTCCCCTCCTTATATAGCCATGAGATGAAACCCTAAACCAAGGCCCATCAGCGTGCTAAACCCACGATGTCCATTAATTATGGATCCAATCCAAATTAATGCGTCCCAGCCCATTAAGTGTGTGACCAGTAGGTTCACGACGCTTGGACATGTATTCGAAAAACTCCTTTTCAATCCAATAGTTGGTAGCGGCTCCTTGCAAAGTATGCCAACTCCCAAACATACTATGATCAAATCGGACAGAACCTATCAAAAGTACTCATGTAATAACCCCTTTGCCAAGTATATGAAGATTGAACTCAAGGCGAGAAGTATGTCATCCTTTGATGATTCAATCCATCTCTCGTCACTACAAGAATCAGGGAAAAATTCGTGGGCCAAAAACGCACGAATTTAAGCTAAAACCCACGAATTTAACTTAAATTCGTGAGCAAACCGTCGAATTTAGTTCACGAATTTAACTCGACGAAATTAATTAATTAAATCCGTGGGTACACACGAATTTAAGTTAAATTCGTGGGTTTCTACTAAGCCCACGAATTTAATTGTTTTCGAGTTAAATTGTGGGTTTAAAAAACCCACGAATTTAATCAGTTAAATTCGTGGGCTAAAAAACGCACGAATTTATCAGTTAAATTCGTGGGTTTAAAAAACCCACGAATTTAATCAGTTAAATTCGTGGGCTAAAAAACCCACGAATTTAACCTGATTAAATTCGTGGGTTTTTAAACCCACGAATTTAACTGATTAAATTCGTGGGTTTTTTAAACCCACGAATTTAACTGTCATTTTTACAAAAAAAAATGTATATTCCAAATGTATGTTTATATATATATATATATATATATATATATATGTATCGCACTCAATACATATATGTATATATATCCAAATGTATGTATTTTTATATATATATGTATCGCACTCAATACATATAACAACTAAAGAAGAAAAGAAAAGGCAAAAGAAAATTGAAACTAAAAATTGCTGTTTAAGAATAAATAAGATCATCTATTTTGTTCAAATCGATCGAATCAGAACACAAAAGACAAACTCCACAATGAAGTTGAAGCGAACGAATAATTAACAAACGAGACACTAAACCTATTACCAAGACTAAAATATCAAACCAACCTTTTAACTCTTCAAACCGGCTTAAAACTAAGTCTCCGAATGTACAAAATTTCGCATGACCTCTCTTGTAAATAGGACATCCACTCAGCAGACAAAAAAACATTTGCAGTTATAATATATATCAATCTCTCAAACCAGAAGGAGACATTCTAGCAGATCCTTAGATAATCCAAACACACATCCAACGGCAATTTGTAAACTACGCAATGACGTACAACACATTACAACCACAATAGATACAATCCACAGTCCATTAAAATAAGTCCATCACAATAAGTCGATCACAACGTATCCATCACAACAAGTTATAAAGTACAACAGTTATACACCAATCGAGCTCACAATGGAATTCATGCCTCGGGGTTGTTGGAGTTGTGGGCGCTACCACCACCGCGGTGCCGTTGAAGATGTCTTCTATGATGTCGTCGTTAGAACGTGCTGGAGGGCGTGACCTAGAAACCTGCAAGTTCAAGATTAACTTAGGTTGTGCTACAAGTAACATTATGCTGATTCACATGAATGTCAATATGAGAATATCAATATGACGGGTCAAGCTAAACAAGAATAGGTATTATATATAAGAACTACACGTACGAGCTAGTCAAGATATGCTGCAATAATCATATGAACATCAATCTCATATTCAATGAAGTATCAAAGTAATACTCTCTAGTATTAACATAAGGTCAAGATTACAACTACAATTATTTAATTCAACTTCCAAAGACCCCAATTGCATCACTGAGTATTCAAAAGATAACAAACAGTGAAAATAGTTCAAAGAAGCAATAAGAGTTTTGGTAGTCATTTTAAGAGTTCAATATACAAAGTACAAATATAAAGCATTCTACAAGGATAAACAATCGATTGTACATGGGCAAACAACACTCTACAAGGATGCCATATGAAGCATTTAAAACATAAGTTCACAATTGAACAAGTTGTCTTAAGATAACTTTTCAATTCCAAGAAGTCGAGACAATATAAGGTTCAAATCAAAAGTTATTGACATGAAAGAAAAAACCAAATAGCACGTAATGGGTTCATAATTTGGTAAACCATCACTTATCTACAGAGCACAAAGAATGAACTTTCATAAGCACACAAGTTAACCTTTCCAAGTATGAACATTGAGATGATTTGTGCAAGGTTTAAGAAAGAGTTGCCTAAATATCCTAAAATCGACTCAGTTGTGCATTTCAACAAAAATTATCACTTTTGCAACAGATTACTAAGATTGATATATACTAAAAGAATGAACTAGATTTCCCTGAGAAGTATATGTCCATCCATTGCACACGTAATCTCATATTCAATGAAGCATATGTAATCTCATATTCAAAGAATGAACTAAAGTTCCTACGGAAGCATATGTTTCTAAATTTGAGCAAGAGAAAGGAAGGGATGGGGCAGGTAGCTCACCAAGTAATCAAACTCCACAACAAAGTTCAAGCTAACGAAAAATTAACAAATGAGACACCAAACCTACTACCTCTACTAAAAGATCAAACCAACCTTTCAACTCTTTCAAACCGGCTTAAAACTAAGTCATTGAAATGTACAAAATTTCGGCATGACCTCTCTAGTAAATAGGACATCCACTCGCAGACAAAGAAACATTTGCAGTTATAATATATATACCAATCTCTCAAACCGAATGAGACATTCTAGCAGATCCTTAGATAATCAATCACACATCCAAAACGGCAATTTGTACAAGAATTGACAAACTTAGCTCGTGTCGCAAACTTATAATATTTTCGACATCCATACATGTGGTGTCGTCGAGGTGGCTCGCAGGCCCACGGGTTGAAGTACATAGGCATTCCTTGGCTTGGCATAGGTGGTGGGTACATGTAGAACGGGTTTAGAGGTCGGGAGCCCTGTAAGGCATAGACAGTACATCATGCCACATATAAATCATTCATTCAAATTTTAAATAACGAATTGAACCGATCCGTCTTTACTCGTGGTGCCTCTCCTGTAGAAGGTGGTGATCTGTGGATTGAACATGTAGAAAGGAGGAGGAGGTGGGAGCTCTGTGGATCATAGTTTGTGATATGAAGTACACATAATAGAGTTTTTTGAAAATAAAGAATGCATGAGAATATCATATAACCTGAGGTGCATCTCCTAGGGGTGGTGCTTGCATCCCAGTAGGGTTTATGAAGGACGCCGGGGGAGGCTGAGCACCCTGTGATGCTTCTCCTTGTGGTGGTGGCTGCATGTGCGGAGAAAACATGTAGAAGGGAGGTGGCTGGGAGCCCTATGACATAATAGTCCAGTTTGTGAATTCGTGATTTTACGAGCTAAGTGAATTAAAGAGTAATGAACTCAAGTATCTTTACCTGCGGAACAGGAGGGCGAAACACTGGCACGTTAGGTCCAAGAGATTGTGACAGTTGCTGCATATAGATTGTTTGTTAGATTTTAATCACAAATGTAAACTTGAGCGTTTTGTTCAAAGTTGAGATTGTACCTGCAGATACATTTTCATGTATTCTGAGTCTTCTCGGCTTCTGCGAGCTTCCTCTCGTGCTTGACGAGACTCTTCTCGTGCTTGACGAGCCTCCTCTCGCGCTTCACGAGCCTCCTCGTGCGCTTGTGCTTCCCGTGCGGACCTCGACGAGCGAGCACTCCCCTGTGAGGAAACCGAGCCTCGTGGAGGACGATCGCATTCCACAACTCCATCCCCCATGGCCCACCTACAAACGATATATACTGAAATGTGACCATGCAATTTTTTCCCTTAGTAGAGCGAAAACAAATAAAATCAGTTTTATTAACGAACCTCCCATGCTTTAGGCCCCCTCCAGCGTGGTACAACGCTTCCACATCGACCGGTGTGGCCCTCCAATCAACCTCCGGCCCATGACGTTGTGTCATTTGTTCTGCATATGACGCCTACAAAACAAGATTTTGGTGCTCTGGATGTAAATTTGCACAAAACATATTGTGTCATTTATACTTACCATCCTCTCACTAGCCCGCTGCCGCACAACACATCCGGTTCTGTGGATCCTCGCCTTGGTGCCCCGGATGTAAACTTCCACAAAAGTGGAGTACTCCCACTTTCACCTCCTACGATGCAAAGTTGTAAACATAGTGACAAATTCACTAACAATTATAATACCGATATTTATCATGCGTTGTTCTAGGCCAATGTGTCCGTCTCACACTGCATTTGTGCTTCCCCAATCTACTTCTTCTTCCCTCGATTTCTATTTGATTTTTCTTGAAAATCCTCCGACCCCAATCTGGCACATCCACCTCCAAGCCTCCATGTCCTTCATTATCCAATCGACCGAGCTCGAGATACTCTTGTTACATCTGTGTATCCTCCTCGCCTCGGTCCTCTTCTCATGTTCACCTTCTTCACCCTCTTGTAAAATTGATGGCAGCTTGAATGCGTGCATTCTTGAATGAATCTCCGACAACCTTTTGTGCCGCCTGTTGAAGACGCTTTTGGCCTTCTTCAAAGCGTGTAATCGTCTTCGTTCTCAAGGCGGAACCTCTCCGCATATAATCACACATTGTCAAATTGTACTTACATTTAAAGCAATACTCAAATAGAGTAAATACATAACGCAAACTCACCCGTAAGCCAGCCACATCGCTATACGACATGTTTGGTTGTCTTCGCCTCCTTCCACGTTCTCCTTCAACGCCAGTGCTTCCATTGTGGGTCGCGAATCTTTCCCCGCCGACTCAACCATGCTGGGGTAGTAGTACCGCCAAGGGCTCCCAAAGACGGCGTTAACCTTTGTAATGTGGCCCGTCCCAGTCCAACCCGGCTCTTTCCAAAGGCCTACAACAAAATACAAGACAAAGATGCATCAAAACAATAAGTTGTCACCTAGCTAATGCTAAAAGAGAAGATATAATCATTACTCGCCTCCTGTACCTCTATCAACCTCCTATCGGCCGGGTTGCATCTCTGACGAACCGAGACGGTTTTCTGAAACCTGAAATGCAAATAATTAGTTCATAGACATTACAATGTAAATATGGAGATTAAAAGATAATCCAATACTACACATATACCGATGGTACCAAGAAGACCCGC
Source organism: Otatea glauca (assembly GCA_036346275.1). Taxonomy (NCBI): domain Eukaryota; kingdom Viridiplantae; phylum Streptophyta; class Magnoliopsida; order Poales; family Poaceae; genus Otatea; species Otatea glauca. The sequence continues at coordinate 23,091,671 of CM070719.1, read as the reverse complement.
CCTCTTCAATCGGCTCTAAGGTCGCCTCCAACTCTGATCGCCGCCGCCTCGGCCTCGGCGTCAGATCAGATTCTGTTCCATCGCCACCACCCCCAACGACCTCCTCGTCGCCCGCCTCGCCATGTCGCCATGCTCACATCCCAACCGCCTCTCCTTCGCAACCCCTACCGCCTCGTCCTCCGGTGGCTGCTCGCGCTGCTCTCGTGCTCGCCATCGAAGCACCTCGAGCTGCTCTCGCCATTTGCCTAATCTGCGCGCCAAAGAAATATGGCGCCGCCGCCGCCGAGTCTCGACCATCAAAACCCTTGCTCCTCGACCTTACGGAGGACGACCACTGAACTTGCCTTTAAGCTTGTCAACTCGATGCCTGAACATACTCATCTGCTCAAATTTGACAAGAGTTAGTATACTGAGTTTACAAATAATTTTCAATAACTTGCAAAAAGAATGAGACAACTATAACATGTAAAAATGAAGGAGACAACAATGACTTGTAAAATGAACGAGGCAACAATAATCTTACAAAATATACATATCAAAAGTCGTCGGCGCGGAATGCGTCTGCGACTCAGATTTCATTGAGACGTGCTTGAAGACGCAATCCTTATCGACTTCCGAGGGCGTTTCCGTGACGGGCGGGTTCATCGTTATTACGCCCGTGGCATCGGTAGGTAATTGATCGAGTCCCGCCTCGTCGGAGACAAAGAAAGAATCCTATAGCTTCTTCTTGATATACATCACCCACATCATCCTCTACGTTATTTGCCACATACGAAACATCCCCAGGAGGGTATACTTGTGGTTAACTTTAAATACAACCCACCAAGCCTTCAAGCTACGGTGAGGATAGCTCGTAGTACACTGCCAACTCGATGTGCAAGCACGATGTTATTGATATGGCCTGAAGCGCGAATCGTGCTTCACCTCCACCATCCCAAAGTCATCGACACGTGTCTTTGTTGTGTGGATCGAACCAATGGCAATCAAAAACATGACCTTCGATCTTTGCCACCCCAAAGGTATACTCAATTATGTTTTGTACAACACCGTAGTAGTCTAATATATCGCCACCGAATCGGATGACGTTGTGACTACTCCGCTGTTTGAAGTGGACGCAAGTGGACGGCTAGCTTCTAATTTCACTGCTCAAAACGGAACCCGCTCACATCACGGCGACTATAGCTCCTTGCCGCCACATCACCATGTGAGAGTCGGAGATCCTCATGGACGGAGGCATCACGCATACACTATATAGCAACATTCATCATCAAGTTAGTCTAATATTAAGTTATTACAACAATTCATTTTAGAAAAATGAATAAATAGTCAAATTACATCTCGTGGAACCATTGCACGAAGCTTGGGCCGCCTTTCAACCCATCACAACGTAGGTTATCCAATTGCTTAGTTGTGGGTTGTCGAGTTGACTTCCAATTTTCTTTGTCAAATACTGCGCCATTTATTCTCGGGTTAAAAGGACATCGCATTGAAATGTTCAAAACATAATTCGTAAAGTCACTTACTCAAAATATTTTTCAACTTCTACCATGTTAGTGAACATGTAAAGCATGGCCATGTTCCACTCCTCATACTCAACATGGTGTGCGATTATACGACCCAACAAAGTTGACCCTTGCATTGAAAAAGCTTAAGTTCGCTCAACGGTTCTTCTTCCGCGGCACGGTACCGATTCTTACGGACGTTCACGTTGTGCTTGCGTGCGAAATACTTTGTTGAGAAGTTTGTGATCTCTTTACTTGCATAAGCCTCTGCGATACACCCCTCTACCCTTGCCTTGTTGCGCATTTGTAGCTCTAAGCTTTTTCAACTCCCTTTCGACTATACATCCATCCGAATCGCGCAGACCTCCAACCTTCGCTTCCCAAGGTAGATGCACCAGCAGGTGTTGTATGACATTCATAAAACCAGGTGGGAAAGTTTTTTCCAACTTGCATACAAGCAATGGAATTCCCTTCTAACTTCTCGCATCAACGTCTTAGAGATTTCCTTACCGCATATCCGCCTATAGAAGTAATCGAGCTCGCCAACATCCTCCACAACTCATTATCAAAATAGCCACTAAACATTACGAAACAAGTCTTTCCATGATAATATGGTAATCATGACTCTTTAGCCCGCTTAGCTTACGGTCTTGACATTCACGTACCGCTTTATGTTAGATGCATAGCGGTCAGAAACTTTAGAGTTTTCAACCACCTCAAAATCTGTTTACGGTCTTACGGCTTCACAAGATGGAGCTCGTGGCGGCTCTCATTCCCATTTAAACCAACTTTAACCTCGAGCCACGGCCTAGCACAATGATCACCCATGTCTTTCCTAGCACTCACGTTATCCTTTGTTTTGTCGGTTACATCAAACACCATGCTTATGATGCTTTTCGCCACATTGCGCTCTTGGTGCATCAAATCTATGTTATGCGGCAGAATCAAAGCTTTCGCGTAAGGCAGCTCCCAAAGAAAAGAAATATGAGTCCGCTTGTGCTCCTTTCCATAGCCTGAAACCCACTTAGTAGACCGCACAAGCCGACTATGCCACTCACTATCTCCTCTCCCGTGAGTCGCCGGGGCCCTTTTTAACTTTCGTCCTTTTCGAAATGCTTTGGCATCGCTCCTAAAAGGGTGCTCGCGGAAGCCATCGCCGATGGCAATCAAGAATGTGATCTTTTACCGTGCGTGAGCTCAATGCATCAGTCACCATACAAATTGGACAACACAGCGACCATGAACACACCACCGCCCAAATGCCATATGCTAACAAATCATGGACCGACCACGGTATGCGGCTCGTAAGGTAAACTCTCGCCACCAACGCTGTCGATGCCTTTTCCTCGCCACAACTTCTTGACTCATCAATTAAGGGCCGATGAAAACATTGAGATCCTTCCCCGGATGCTTAGGACACGGAATGACAAGAGCAAGGAATATGAACCCCTCTTTCAAGCAAATCTCGGTGGAAGATTGTATGGCATGATGAAGACCGCCAACAAGAGTAGGGGCTAGCGCCAGTCCGAAGGTGTGAAACCGTCCGTGGACAAACCAAGACGGACACTCCTAGGGTCGCTTGCAAATGCAGGATCGAATCGGTCCAATGCCCGCCATGCTCGCCATCGACGGATGGACCATCATATCCGGTCTTGGTCCTCACGTTTACCTTCTTTGTGCCACCACATATGTTTCATTCTTTTGACATGTACAACCGCTTAAGCCTATCCGTGATCGGCATGTACCAAGCTGTTTAGTCGCGACCTTTATAGTCACCGATACCCTTCCTCATCTACCACCTCAACGAATGCGCACTTACCGCAATGCATACAATGGGTATCGTTGTCATGATCCTTCCGAACAGACATGCAATTATTCTCGCACACATCAATCTTCCGTAATTCATCCCGAGGCCGCCATCAACTTTTTCGATTGGTACAAATCCTTTGGCATCTTGTGGTTAGGCGGAAGGACATCATTCATTAGTTCAAGCAAAGCGTTGAAGCATTTGTTCAAAAGTTGAACTTCGACTTCATCGACATAAGCCGTGTAACCGCTGCAGACGGTCACATTGGTCAAGTCATGCGACTTCTCGTCCGAGGCGCCAAGTAGCCTATAGAATTCCTTAACCTCCTCCGGCTGTGACCCTCCCGGAGTTAAATTCACCCCCGCCAAGATCATCCAAAGATGTCTTCCATCCGGTCGTGATCCTCCACATGGTCCAAAGATCTCTTGCATCTCGATAGCCCGCCTGCGGCCTCTCCATGACGGTGCCACACCAAATAGTTAGGCATGAACCCGTTTTTGCAAATGTGATATTGAACTATATCCTTCTTGTCAGTAGTTGTTATTCTCGCAGAGGGTACACGGCAATACACATATTCGACTTCTCCAATAATGCTTGCTTCAAGAAAGCATCCGTGATCCGCCCCCATTCCTTGAGTGCCCCCATCACTCCTCCATCCGTCATACACGCCCTTCGATCGTCACCCATTATCAAAGCTAAACAAATGAAACAATGTCAACGCGTCGACCGTGGCTTAGGTGACAAAGACAACCTATTAGGAAAGATTTGTCCTAAACCCACCTAAGAATGGAGGCTATTGCATGCGACTGTGACGTGCGCGCTGAATCGAACGAAATTTTGGAAGATAATTCATTGTTCTCCAAACGCACGCTGATCTTTGGTGCGTCGGAGAACAACAGGTTATGTGGCCGAAATCACGCTCGATCGCCGCACGCCACGTGCCCTATGCAACAACCAACATTCTCGGCCGTCCAAAATCATTTGGACAATTCGAAACCGCGCACCTCACAAGCAAATGTGAGATGCACCGTTTCGAACGGGTGACGCCTATACTCTCATCGTTCGACACAAACCCTAAACTCTAACGTTATATACAACGGCAGAGAAAATAAAAATATATATATCATATGCAGCGAATATAAAATGAGATGAAATAACTTTAAACGAATATAAAAAGAGACGAAATATACCTTCTCCAACGCCGGTGGGGCGTCGCGAGGGTCCGGGAGGGTAGGTGGCGCCGGCGACGGCGAGGCGGCATCGGCGGGCGGCGCGGCGATGGCGCGCGTGTGGCGTGGCGGGCGACAAAGCGGGCGGGTGGAGGCCGTGGCGCGGGCGGGCGGACAAAGCGGGCGGGCGGGCGGCGCTCGGCGATCGAGCCGGGCGATGGCACGGCGAAGATCGCGCAGCGGGACAATGGCCGGAGAGCCCGCCGGGCGGCGCGGCGGGCGGTAGCGTGGTCGGGCGGCCGGCCGAGGCGGCGCTGGCGGGCGGGCGGCAAGGCGGGCGGCCGGCCGGGCGGCGCGGACGGAGGGCGGCCGGCCGGGCGACGGGCGGCGGCGAAAGCAAAGCGGGGGCGGGCGACGGCGCTGGTGGCGGGCGGCACCACGGCGGCGGGCCGGCCGGGCGAGGGGAGGCGCGCTGGCGGGCGCAGAAGACGGCGGGTCCGCCGGCGGCGCTGCTGGCCGGGCAGCGCGGCGGCGGCGGCCGGGCGGGGGGCGCGCCGGGCGGTTCGCCGGGCCGCGGTATGGCGGAGGTCGGCCGGCCGGCGAGAGGGCGGCGCCGAGCCGGCGGAGGCGGGCGGCGCGCGACGCGGCCGACGGGCGAGGGGCGGCGGGGCGGCGCAGGCGGGCGGCGCGCGGCCGGGCGGTTCACGGGCCGTGGTGCGGGCGGAGGTCGGCCGGGCCGCCGGGCGGCGGGCGGCGCCGAAGCGGCGGATGGCCCGGGCGGGCGGCGCGGCCGCGGCGAAGGGTCTCGGCGCCGAAGCGGTGGCTACGGCCGGCGGAGGGCGGGCGGCCGAGTGGAGCGGGCGCAGCAGGGCGGGCGCGGCGGCAGCCGGGACGAGGCGGAGGGCGGGCGGGCGGACGGCGAGCAGTTGCAGCCGGGGCGGGCGGGGCGAAGCGCAAGCGAGCGGCGTGTGGGTGGGAATTTTTGGCTCTACTGGTGCAAAGCGTGGTCCCGAGGGTTATTTTGCCAGGTAAATTCGTGGTTAGGTGGGGCCCACGAATTTAAAATTTAAATTTGTGGGTATTTGGCCCATTTAATTTAAATTTTTAAATTGGGGTAATTTTTGGCACAGAATTTAAATAATTAAATTCGTGGGTTACTTCTAGCGCATGCAATTTAAAGGATTAAATTCGTGGGTTTCATTTCGCCCACGAATTTAATTAAAACGTGGTTTTTTCAAACCGATTTAATTTAAATAAATAAATTCGTGGGTTTTTTTTGGGCCCACAATTTAAAAAACCCACAAATTTTTCTCGATTTCTTGTAGTGCGTATCCATGATATATCAATAAGTTGTGATTGACTCCTCAATCACGGCATGGCCATGCACTTCCTTAATCATATCACACGAGTGGCCTTGTCATATATCTCCGTTTCATTGGAGTGGCAAATTCCATCTTGATCGCCACTTCCTCTCGCACGCTTCATAGTAAACATGAAAGCTACCTTTATAACTATCAGGTTAGGAAGTAGTGTTTGATAGCCCCAAGGAAAACTATTACACATGTAGGAAATATGACAATCTCGTGTCTAAGGATCATACATGTACTAGGTATGAGATACATCGATGACACATAAGAATGAAACATTCTCGCAGTTGTCCAATTGCGGGTCTATCTAACCCATGTTCTTCAACATGCGCCCACAATGTATAGATGATATCTCTATATCCCATGATCTATGAAGCATGATCATCGATCACTACATGTGCTTTGATCTATTCATCGTTGTCCTATACGATGATATCCGATCAGAGATATTTATCGAATTATATCAATAAGTAAAGAGCTTCATAAGCAAGTCACATACTTGTTGATCAATACAATGATATACATTCATTGGACCAATAATCATATTATTATTCATAAACATAGTCATGTTACAATCATCTAAATGATTGCCTCGAGGGCATAGCACTAACAATCTCCCACTTGCACTTGAGTCAATCAATTAAGTATCTAATACCAATAGACCTCGTGTGTGCCTCATGCTTAGGCTGTGGCAGTGGCTTTGTCAACAGATCGGCCACATTGGCTTCCGTATGTACTTTGCATATTCTCACGTCACCTCTATCCACAATCTCGCGAATAAGGTAAAAGCGTCGGAGTATGTGTTTAGACTTCTGATGTGATCTAGGCTCTTTTGCTTGTGCAATGGCACCACTATTATCACAATAGATGTCCATTGGACTAGAGGCACTAGCGACCACACCAAGCTCGTGATAAACTTCTTAATCCACATAGCTTCTTTGCGCCTCCGGCCGCAATGTACTCCGCTTCGTCAGAGAGTCGGCCACCGTGTTTTGCTTGGAACTCTTCCACCATCGCTCCTCCATTAAGTGTAAACACAAACCAGATTGCGATCGAAAATCATCTTTGTCGGCTTGGAAGCTTGCATCGGTGTAACCCTTTGCAACCAGATCTTCCTCACCTCCAAAAACAAGGAACATACCATTAGTTCTTCTCAAGTACTTCAGATATTTTTACGGCTATCCAATGACCATCACCAGATCCGCTTGGTATCCGCTGTGACACTTAGAGCATATGAGACATCCGGGCGCAGGCAGATCATGACATACATAATAGACCCAATAGCAGAAGCATATGGAATCTTGCTCATCCTGTCTCGCTCATCAGATGTCGAAGGACAATGATTCTTGCAGAGACTCATGCCATGTGACATTGGCATGAAACCTCTCTTGGATTCATGCATATTGAACCTTTTCAATATCTTGTCAATGTACGCTTCCTGACTTAATCCAATTAACCTTTTTGATCTATCTCTATAGATTTTTATGCCCAAGATATAGCATGCTTCTACCAAGTCCTTCATTGAGAAACTCCTTTTCAATGAAGTCTTAACATCTTCAAGCATAGGAATATCATTCCCGATCAATAATATGTCATCCACATACAAAATCAGAAATACAAGTGCGCTCCCACTAGCCTTCTTGTAAACACAAGGCTCTTCTTCATTTTTGATAAAGTCAAACCCTTTGACTACTTCATCAAAACGAATATTCCAACTCCGAGATGCTTGCTTTAACCCATAAATGGATCTTTGAAGCTTGCATACCCTTTTAGCATATTTAAGATCAACAAAACCTGCAGGTTGTATTGTGTATACATCCTCAGAAAGATTCCCATTAAGGAAGGCTGTTTTGACATCCATCTGCCATATTTCATAATCAAAATATGCAGCAATAGCTAAAATGATCCGGACAGACTTGAGCATGGCTACCGGTGAGAAGGTTTCATCATAGTCAACTCCTTGAACTTGTTTGAAACCCTTTGCCACCAACCGTGCCTTATAGATTTGAACATTTCCATCTACGTCTATCTTCTTCTTGAAAATCTATTTGCATTCAATGGTTTTTACACCATCAGGAGAATCGACCAAGTTCCAAACTTGATTGTCATGCATGGATTGAATTTCGGATCTCATGGCTTTAAGCCATTTTTCGGAGTTTGGGTCCATCATTGCTTCTTCATAAGTCGTGGGCTCATTATTGTCCAACAATAATATGTCATTCCCATATCTTATAGGTACATGACGTGGCCTCCCGACCTACGCAAGGTGAGTCTCTTCCACAAAGTTGTACAACACTTTGTACATCTTGTGAAGGTTCGATGGTAGCTTGAACATATTCACGTGATTCTCGAACTTCATCAAGATACACATCACTCCTACTGAATTCTTTTGAAAGAAACTCTTTCTCCAAAAAGACACCATTTCGAGCAATAAAAACTTTGTTCTCGTTTCTTTTGTAAAAGTAATATCCTTTTGTTTCTTTAGGATACCCCACAAAAAAGCATTTTTCTGATTTAGGTGCGAGTTTATCTGATTGTAAATGTTTTACATAAGCCTCACATCCCCATATCTTGAGAAATGACAACATGGGACTTCTCCCAGTCCATATCTCATATGGCGTCTTCTCAACGGATTTTGATGGGACCCTATTCAAAGTGAACGCTTGTTGCCTCTAGAGCGAAACCCGGAAGGATAATGGCAGATCTGTTTGGCTCATCATTGACCGAACCATATCTAATAAAGTTCGGTTTTGTCGTTCAGACACGCCATTCCATTGAGGCGTTCCTGGCGGAGTAAGTTGCGGAACGATTCCACATTGCTTTAGAGGATCACCAAACTCTTGGCTCAAGTATTCGCCACCATGATCTGATCGTAAGTGTTTTATTGATTTGCCAAGTTGATTTTGTACTTCTTTTTTAAACTCTTTGAACCTTTCAAAAGTTTCAGATTTATGCCTCATTAAATAGATATATCCATATCTACTAAAGTTATCGGTAAAAGTTACAAAGTACTAAAACCCACCCCTAGCAGTCGAGCTCATTGGTCCACATACATCTGTATGTACTAGGGCCAATAACTCACTCGTTCTCTCACTAAAACACGTGAAAGGGCTTTTGTCATCTTGCCAAGTAAACAAGATTCACATGTTTCAAATGATTCAAAATCAAATGAGGTTAGAAGTCCATCACCATGGAGCTTCTTCATGCGCTTCTCATTTATATGACCTAGCGACAATGCCATAAAAAGGTAGGGCTCAAATCATTAGGCCGATGCCTTTTACATTAATGTTATAGATGTGTTTCTCTTGAGGTCAAGGACGTACAACCCATCCACCATGGGGCAACGACCATAATACATATCATTCAAAATATTGAACAAACAATGTTCTTTATTATGAAATCATAACCTTCATGTTCCAAACAAGAAGATGAAATAATGTTTCTACTCAAAGATGGAACAAAATAACAATTATTGAGTTCTAAAACTAATCCTCAAGGCAAATGCAATGGGTATGTGCCAACGGCAAGACCAAAGAACTCTTGCTTTATTCCCCACGAAGATCCACTTCTCCTTTTGCCAAGTCTCTACTCTTTATCACCCTGATCGAATTGCAAATGTGAGCAACCGAACCAGATCATATACCCATGAGCTGAGTGAAGAAGTAGCAAGATTAATTTCTATAATATTAATACCAAGTGGAAACCACATTTCCATTCTTCTTATCGCCTGTACTTTTCGCAATTCCGCTTCCAATGTCTCGATTTCTTGCAATAGAAGCATTGGGTATCGTGTTGAGGCCAACTTTAAGCTTCGAAGCTTATTTTGAGGCTTGCGATCTCATCTTGAGCCTTGCCCTTGCCCTTGCCCTTGCTCTTTCCCGTTCCCCACCTTAGCCTTCCTCTTTTGAATGCGCTTGTTTTCTCAACCATCATCACATGATTGGGTTTTTCTTAATGCTTTCTCGCAGCCTTGAGCATCCCATGTAGCTCGGTTAGGCTCTTATCCATGCTATTCATATGAAAATTCATAATGAATGGCTCAAAGCTCGAGGCGAGACCGGAGAATAACATCCGTGGCCAAACCGAGGCTAAGGGAAACTCAAGTTTTTCTAATCTCCCAATGTAACCAATCATCTTGATCACATGAGGGTCGACCGGATGCCTTCACCGACTTACAAGCAAATAAAAGCTTTGAGATACCATACCTCTCAGCTCTTGCTTGATTCCCAAACATGCCCTTCAAGCCCACAATCATATTGTAAGCCTCCTGTCCTCATATTGCTTTTGGAGCTCAGAGTCCATGGTGACTAGCATGAGACAATGACCTCTAAGTACATTAACATGCTTTTCATATTCAACCTTCAAATTGCGAGGAGCATTTTTACTGGTTCATCAGAATTGATTCTCTATAACGTAGTCCTTTTCATGCTTGAGAACAATTCTCAGGTTGCGATACCAATCAACAAAATTAGTTCCATTAAGTTTTTCTTTCCAAAACTGATCTCAAAGCAAAACCAGGTGTAGCAGGAGTAGGAGAAGGTGCCATTGAACTACAACAAAAACATGCAAAGATTCTAAGCACTATGTTTATGTAAAAATTTTATTAAACATTTTAATAAAAGACACTCCTATTTTATGTCCCTTTTATAGACACATAGTGAGTATTCAAGATCCATATTCATCAAACACTAGTGAGCTTTGGCATCACTACTAGAAATTTAATGACATAGGTAAGCAACACCTTTGCTAATTACATCTTATGTAACTCTTGTTTGTTAAGTATGAAAATAGGTAAAGAATGCCTCCGTCAACTTGACTCATGGCCAGGTCAACCTGCCCCTAGGGCTCACATGAGGGAGGGAGCACTTCCCGTATTCGGGTGCCAATTAAGAAACCTGCCTCATGTGTGTTTTCCTAGACACCAATTGTCTTGTATAGGTTCCTTCATTACTGAAATCAAATCCCAACCACTTATGTCCTCAAGCCCAAAACCGTTTTGATAGCTTGATTAAATCTACCATTGTTATGCGTGATGTGTCCAACACATCCCTATCATCTATTAAAATAGCCATTGATATACTACTTTGGCAGTCATATCAATAACGATCTAAATTCTTGATAGGTGCAACAATTGGATGGACATTTTGATTTAAAATTTTAACTATAGGGATGAACAAAATCTACTAAGAACATGGCATCACATGCAATGAGCATAAAGAAAATAGCAAGGATTAAACACACATCCACAGAAAATCAAAATAAGCTGTGAAATAGCATGGCCTTAGCATTAAGTTCTCCATCATCATGCTTGTTTGTTCACCTTGCCACCTTTCTTGATTTGTTCACCTAGCCACCTTGCTTGATACCATCGTCTTCATCATTATGGATGCAACACCTTACAACTTTTGATAATAAATTTTACATGAGGGTTTGGAGCATCACAAGTCGACACGCAGGTCGTTATACAATTTAAATAGCCTTATGGCTTGACATGGCACGCAGGCCATGTGGAAATTACATGCATCACATACACATAGGCCATACTATTTCACATAATTCCCTGCAAAAACGAGTTAAACAAAAGCAACACTACGACTCCAGGGTCCGAGAGGCAGCGCCCCTGGCGGGGTCCAAATTTTTTAGAGGCATGTCTTCTGTTAAAGGAAAACACCCTCAAAATTTCCACGGATCAACCAAATTGACCCAATCCGATCTAATCTGATTGGCTTGGTCCCATATGGATACGTTTGAAACCCCGATGGCGTAACCCGACCGTAAGGGTAACGTCGCACCATGAACGGACTCACCCAAATCAATATTGAATCGGTTTGCGCTACCATGGATCAACTAGATTGACCCAATCCAACTCAACTGATTGGCTTGGTCCCATATGGATACGCTTCGAAACCCCGATGGCGGTAACCCGACCGTAAGGGTAACATCGCACCATGAACGGACTCACCCAAATCAAGATTGAGTCGGTTTGCACTTTCTCAAACCCTAAACCGATCGATCTCATCGATGGTCGCCGTCACCAATTCATCACATGAACCGCCGAACATGTAATAGATCCAATCTACTAACCTCACACATCATATGTGCAACATCCGATCACAAAACTATACGAGATGGCTCGATACTCATCAAGAGGAACGCAATATGCTACACTAGCACAAAAAAATCTATCACAGAAACGTAAAGCTACTCGCAAGAAGGGGATCACAGATAAGATTACCACTAGACGCGCAGTTGCGGAATCCTTCGCGCCGATGTAGTGGATCGTCCCCGCCGCGATCGCTGCGCTGATGGAGCGGATCGTCCTCGCCGCCGTGGATCGCCCTCCCACACCGCGATCGCAGAGCGCCACCGCAGTAGTCCACACGTCTAGGGATGGAACGCCGTGCGTCGGTGTGCAAGCACCTGGTCGCTCGGCAAGGGCAATGAGAGGAGGAGGCTAGTGTTTCGAGTGAATCACTTCTAAACCGTGGGAAAGCACACCCTGCGCCCACCCTCCTCCCCTCCTTATATAGCCACGAGATGAAACCCTAAACCAAGGCCCATCACCGTGCTAAACCCACGATGTCCATTAATTATGGATCCAATCCAAATTAATGTGTCTCAGCCCATTAAGTGTGTGACCCTACAGGTTCACGTACGTTTGGACATGGATTCAAAAAACTCCTTTTCAATCCAATAGTTGGTAGCGACTCCTTGCAAAGTATGCCAACTCCCAAACATACTATGATCAAATCGGACAGAACCTATCAAAAGTACTCATGTAATAATCCCTTTGCCAAGTATATGAAGATTGAACTCAAGGCGAGAAGTATGTCATCCTTTGATGATTCAATCCATCTCTCGTATCCGTGATATATTAATAAGTTGTGATTGACTCCTCAATCACGGCATGGCCATGCACTTCCTTAATCATATCACACGAGTGGCCTTGTCATATATCTTCGTTTCATTGGAGTGGCAAATTCCATCTTGATCGCTCACTTCCTCTGCACGCTTCATAGTAAACATGAAAGCTACCTTTATAACTATCCGGTTAGGAAGTAGTGTTTGATAGCCCCAAGCAAAACTATTACACATGTAGGAATATGACAATCTCGTGTCTAAGGATTATACATCTACTAGGTATGAGATACACTCGATGACACATAAGAATGAAACATTCTCGCAGTTGTCCAATTATGGTCTATCTAACCCATGTTCTTCAACATGCGTCCACAATGTATAGATGATATATCTATATCCCATGATCTATGAAGCATGATCATCGATCACTACATGTGCTGATCTATTCATCGTTGTCCTATACGATGATATCCGATCAGAGATATTTATCGAATTATATCAATAAGTAAAGAGCTTCATAAGCAAGTCACATACTTGTTGATCAATACAATGATATACATTCATTGGACCAATAATCATATTATTATTCATAAACATAGTCATGTTACAATCATCTAAATGATTGCCTCGAGGTCATAGCACTAACATCTTGACCCCGAGATTCCACCTGTTCTGTGAATAGATGTAGATAAGCGGTACGTAGGAGATCCTCGCATCCCCAGGTTGCTTCTTCTTTAGTGTGGTTGCTCCATTGAACCTTGAGGAATTTGGTGGTATTCTTATGAGTTGTACGTTTAGCCTCATCAAAAACACAAATCGGATGCTCTCGGTAGGAGAGATCGGGTTGAAGGTCTAGGTTCTCCAACTGGGTTTCTTGGTAGGAACTCTAAGGCACTTCTTAAGTTGGGAGACATGAAACACATCATGAACATTGGAAAGTGAGGATGGTAGTTCCAAGCAGTAGGCCATGGCTCCTTGTCTATCAATAATCTGGAAAGGTCCGATATATCGAGGTGCTAATTTGCCCTTAACTTGGAATTGATGTGTTCCGTTGAGAGGTGTGACCTTAAGATATACGAAATCATTCACTTCAAACTTCCGCTCACGGCGACGACGACCAACATAGTTCTTTTGGCGGGATTGCACCATCCGAATCCGTTCTTGAGTCATCTGAACTTGCTTCTCGGCTTCTATGACCAAGTCCAGGCCAAAGAAAGGTCTCTCCCTAGACTCGGACCAATTAAGCGGTGTCCTACACCTTCCATACAAGGCCTCAAAAGATGACATTTGAAGGCTTGCTTGGTAGCTATTGTTGTAGAAAAATTCCGCGAATGGCAAACATTTCCCCCACTGCTTGACATAGGTTAGCACGTATGCTTTCAACATGTCTTCAAGGATTTGGTTTACCCTTTTAGTTTGGTGTGGGCAACTGGAAATGTGAATCGAATCTCGCTCGTACGTTGGACTTAGAGGTGACCCCCATACTCCACTTAAGTGTATGTTCACTGCCACCCAAAAGTCCCGTGCACAGAGTATTAACTAGATGGCCCTCACTTAAATAAATATAAGCTACCTAGTTGCATCGTACACACTTACGCAACTGTAAGTTCAAGCTCTATTGGTTTTGGTGATTGGTTTAATATTAATGTTTAATCATTGTTTAATGACAAATCTAATCATTATGAGACTAACATGTTTTATTAAGTCTTATTCTTATTAGTCTCATACTTGGATGGAAAATGGAAAACCTAAGGTATGCACTCGTATTCATGCTATTATATAAATGCATACTTAGAATTCAAGTTAAAGTATGAACTCTTCCATTGCTTTAGACCAAATATGTGCATTATGTTTTTTCATATATACATGAATGCACACATCTAGGGGGAGTTTATAATTTAACTTGATGTTTCAATTGTATTGATCCATGTCCTCGTGTCATACAATATAAAGGATCAAGACCTTGAAACAATCTTTTGAGTATATATGACTTGTGTAGTTATATGCTCATGTCAATTTAAATGAGTTTAAATTGAGTTCGATTGTCTCTCAATCAATCAAAGAACATTTCATCATGTGTTGATAGTGTTTTCTTGTTGATTAAAGACAAGCGAAAAGTTCTTGAGTATAATGAAGCATTAGTTGCATCAAAGTGCTCAAGACAACAATTAATCATTCAAATTAATTTGGGTTGTGCTCAATCGATCTTGGAGGCATCCATTATGTGTTAATGGAGTGCGGTGATGATTGAGACAACCGTGTCTGTTGGACTAACATCTTCCATGAGTTGTGAAGTAGGTTAAGTCCAAGATGACGAAGAATCGGGAAGAAGAAGTCATCATGTATTGATGAGCTTCAAGAGGTGATCCCGAAGTGAAGAGAAGGGCTAGAGAAGGTTCATCATGCGTTGATGACCAAGAAGAAGAAGAAGAGGTGATCCTGGAGAGAAGATGATTGGAAATCATAAAAGCTCCAAGTGGATCAAGTGCGACAAAGGTATAACTAGCTAGGGCTAAGGATGTGTTCCTAGTCTTTTACCGGTCTCGGTGTTTGGTTGTGAGACCGGGTTGCTTGTTAGGTGCCGTACTATTAAGAGGGGTTGAGTCTTTTAGCTTGAGCTTCATCATGTGTTGATGAACTCAATCCGGTTCACTCTAGCTCACTCTCTTGTTTGATGTTTGCATGAAGCTAACCATTTGGCATGTATTGCAAATTGGTGAAGCTTGTGCATTGGATTTTGTATGAGCTAAGTATTTGCATGTGTTGCAAATAAGGGTGCTCATACTTGCATCTTATTTGAATCTTATTTGATTTGGTTTTTGCTTGGAGCTAAGTTTTGCATGTGTCGCAAAAGGAGAGAGCTCAAGCAATTTGTTTTAAAGTGGTTGCATGGAGTTAGAGATTTGCATGTGTTGCAAATAGAGAGCTCATGCACTTGTAATTGTTGTGGTTGCTTGCATGGTGCTAGAGATTTGCATGTGTTGCAAATAGAGAGCTCATGTTTTGGTATTGCTTGGAGCTAGGTTTTTACATGTGTTGCAAAGAACAATGCTCAAGCATAAAATTGGTTTATTGTGTATTTGCAAGTTCGTTGTGCGAATAAACCGAGGTCTATGAGTCCGGAATCCCGAGAGCATGTGAGTAGGGCTTGCAACGGTGTTTGCAAGTTGACTGGTCTTGTGTTGACCTTCACATGGCTAGGGGGATTAATCTCATAGACTGGGTTTGATTTGCTTAATACGTTTTGCAAATAGATCTTGAGTTGTTTACGAAATGTGTTTTCGTTAGTTGGTTTTGTTATTTGCAAATGTGTTTTGCAAATGAACTTGAGATTATGGGTTTCGATCCTAAAGCATGTGAATAGGGTTTGCAAATGTGTTTTGCAAATTGACTTGATCATTTGTTGATCATCACATGGCTAAGAGGATTGATCTCATAAGTTCTTGGTTTATTTGCATATGTGTTTTGCAAATAAGTTGTGCTAAATGAGATTCTTTGGAGTATGTGATTAACATATGCAAATGTGTTTTGCATAGTGTTGTGATCATGTGTTGATCCTCACATAGCTCCAAGTATATATCTTTAATGGTTTGGAGAAAAGTTTTTGTGTAAAACAGTGTTTTCTCCCTGAGGCCGGTCGTACCGCCCTTGTAAGGCCGGTAGCACCGGGTCCGTGCTATCATAGCTTTGCCGTAGCACCGACGGTCCACATACCGCTCTCTCCGCGGTGTGAAAATTCCAGAGAGGGATGTTTTTGGGCGGTCTGGCGGTCCGGTGCTACCGCCCCTTTGGCCGGTGTGATTTTTCTAGAAAGAGGTGTTTTTGAGTTTGGCCTGAGGCCGGTGCAAGCTGGGTTGAGGCGGTGTTATCGCTCGAGCGGTAGCACCGCTCCCGCTGGCGGTGCTACTGGTTTTCTGCAACGGCTAGTTTTGTAGCCGTTGGCGAGGAGGCCGGTGCTACCGGTCCCAGTAGGGCGGTAGCACCGGGTTTGCTGAGTTTTTCCAGATTTCGCCCCCAACGGCTAGTTTTGGCTTGGAGGCTATAAAAGGAGGCCTTGGGGGGCATTTGCTGGTTGCTGAAATCAAGTGTGTGTTCTTGGGGGTGAAGTGCATGTGTTGCCTTCTCCAATTTGCCTTTTGAGCTAAGAGTGAGTCCTAATTGCATGTGTTGCAATTAGGAAGTGGATTGAGAGCCTCTTGTGCATGTGTTGCACTTGAGGAGGATCCTTGTGCATGTGTTGCACTTGGTGAGGTTCAAGCGGAAGGGCTTGACTTGTTACTCTTGGAGGTTGCCGCCTCCTAGACGGCGTAGCGACGTCGTGCGCGGGAGCTCTCAACGGAGGTTGTGAGAAGCCCCGGCAAAGTTTGTGAAGGTTGGAGCTCGCCTACCCGAGAGGGAAAAGGAGCTACCACTAGTGGATTCGAGGTGGGTGCTCAATTCGTGAGCCGGTCCAATTGCTTGGGCTAACCTCAACGTGGACTAGGGAGACCGGCAAGTCTCCGAACACCACGGTAAAAAGTATTGTCTCTTGTGCTTGCATTGTGTTTGTTATTTATGTTCAAGCAATTTATATTCATAGAATTAAATTGATTGATTGCTTGTCTTTAGAATTGCATATTCTTGTTAGATATATAATTAGTTAGTGCACATAGTGAGCCTAGTTGTTTTAGGCTTTAATTGTCAAAACCTTAGTTTATCGCTTCCGCATTAATATTTGTTAAGGTTTTGGTATTAGGATAATTAGGGGTGAATTGCTTTGTAGAAATTAGCGAGAGAATTTTAAAAGCCGCCTATTCACCCCCCTCTAGTCGGCATCCTCGACCTAACAGCAACCAAAAGAGTTATGATTCTTTTTCGAATAACCATACCGGGATTGAATTCAACCCATCTGAGCATAGCTCACACCATCCGTCTCAGAACCTTGGTATTGCCCACACCCACCGAGGGAGGTGTG
The DNA here is from genome assembly GCA_036346275.1 of Otatea glauca. Lineage (NCBI taxonomy): Eukaryota > Viridiplantae > Streptophyta > Magnoliopsida > Poales > Poaceae > Otatea > Otatea glauca. The sequence continues at coordinate 23,074,011 of CM070719.1, read as the reverse complement.
TCGCAATAGTCAAGGAACGACGGTCGCTCGTGTCCATGCGTCAGACGGTTGAGAGCAATTCTAGGTACCCGGATATGTGTCTAGCGCTAGTTCCCAAGATCATCGCCTAGCGCCCACATATCCTGCATTATAGATGTATCGTTACTCATACACATTCAACTAAGCATTTGACATAGTATAAACATAAATTAGAAGCTATTACAACTACTTGATATTACAAGTACGTGGTCGACCGGCCAAATATTACACACAAAAGTAATTTGTAGCTGAAATTAAGTAGGAAGAGCCCTAGTTCATCCATAAACCTATAGGCAACTGACTAGGAAGAGCCCTAGTTCATCCATCCAAATAGTCGTCGGACCCCGGTGCAAAGTATGAATCGTCGGGTTCTTCCGTACCTTCGTCTATATATTATGGATTAAGCAACAGTGAGTACACGTATATACTCGCAAGACTTTAGTGTATTGAAATACAATAAATGCAAGGTTAGATCAAGGATAACAAGCCACTAAACTAAGCCTTATTTTCAGCATAAAGCAGATTTTATTTGCAAGCGAATGTTTCATCAAACGGTAACGGAATTGTAAAGAGCATTTGATATGAAGCTAATAACAGTAAGTAAAGTTCAATATCATCATTTCACAGTCCTCCTTGGCTGTGAACAGCGAGTAAACACAGTCATCCTTGGCTCACAAGTTTACCAACCCGTCCCAACATCGTTTCCAAAAGTTTTCACAAAAACAAGACTACACTTGACATTATTTTCCCAAGTTACTCATGACCGCGAGCACGGCTAATTAATTAGATGTAAATCTCTGTAGAGAGTGTACACTTTACCCACATGACACATTTTAGCAATCATGTCAACCATGCCTTGCGATACGTACCATACCCGATTTGCTAGATTGTGACAAAACTGTTTAACTAGATAAAGCCTAGCCTTGCACCAGCCCCGGTGATGTTAAGCCCTTGCCATAGTTTGGAGATCCGGACCAGCACACACAATACTAACGATAGTTTATGCTCCATCGCGTCATCTCCCTCTAGCAAGGCATACACCGTTGTATTGGAATAACCTCAGTGAAGGGAGCACCTACAAGTGACACCGTACCCTGGAGTTCCCTTACTACTTCGGGCTACCAAAATGCAAGGCTAAACCCCAGCTAATCTACTAAGCTAAGGCTATCCCATACTAGCACATGTGGTTGCACCAATTCACTTAGGTGATAGCATCAAGTTCGGTCCTTAACTGACCCGAGCGAGAATCTCCCCTAACTACGTGTGAGGTCCCTCCTCACGCCTCAAGTTTAAACAATAACTCGCCCGTGTTTAAAACATAAGTTTTTGTCGGGGATCGGACAGCCTGGCGCGCGGCCCCTCGACACGCGGTCTGTTCCTCTGCGTTCGGGATGCCCCTAAGCCCAGCAGACGTCTCCACCCATTGGTCCGGGCGCCGAGCGGACTGTTACCAGTCGGGATCCAACCAAAGCTCTCAAGTGGCCACCGGGGACACTCTTCCCCGACTTGGCGGACCTCTCCGAGCTCTTCCCTGACCTGGCGGACCTCTCCGAGCTCTTCCCCGACCTGGCGGACCTCTCCGAGCTCTTCCCCGACCTGGCGGACCTCTCCGAGCTCTTCCCCGACCTGGAGGACCCCTCCGAGCTCTTCCCCGACCTGGCGAACCCCTTCGGGCTCTTCCCCGACCTGGCGGGTCGGCCCCGACCTCAGCTGGACGGGTCCCCGACCGACTAAGTTGGCCCCGACCGCAGCTGGTGGGATCCCCGACCGATCAAGCCAAGGCAACCCCGCCAAGGTCCGGCAGTGTCGAAGCCTCCACCACCTAATAGCCACGCACTCTACTGATGGGGTCAATCAAGTGACTATACGAGAGCAGTGGCCCTTCCCAAGATGGTTTAATGGCTGCCAAGTCATGCTTTCAAATCCCATCGACCGGTCACGCATACAAGACGAAGACACGCCCCACCAAGGCAAAGACCAACGCCATGAACAAGAACGCAACACTCGTCAGATCACGTATGCGTGTACGCCATTTCCCGTGAAATACCTAACCGCCTCGACCAACGAGACTACCGCCCGCGTGGGTAGGACGAGCGGTGACCAATCGACAGGATCGAAGGACCGAAGTCTTAGTATAGGTCACCTCGCCTTCCCTACTCGAGGTAACCCGCCTTCCTACCGCTTAAAGGAGGCAGGAACCCCGGGAAGGGGCGATTCTTCTAGTTAAGCAACGAGCATTCTTGCGCTAAGGCTCTGAGCTCGCTCTTGTAAACACTGTGTAACCATCTACACTAAAGGCAATACAACACCACCACCCGAACCAGTATAAACCTTGTGTCCCCTGTTTGGTTGCGCAGGTTCCCCTGCTTAGTGCGCCCATTGAGGGTGCCACCCGGACGAACGAAGCCCTGGGCCTTGCCCTCCGTACGATCCTTCCCCCTCTTTCTTTGCAGTCGACGGTCCCGATCGTCGACAGCTGGCGCCCACCGTGGGCCCAAGTTTCGTCATTCAAAGTTCGCCATCTTGGCCAGCTCAACACCTCCGGCTCCACTACCAAAGATGTCACTTAACGGCGAGCTTGGGCTCTGACGCTGTCCCCGAGTGCCAAGGCTCCACATCCATGCTCTCGCCATCCTTGCCGCCCTGCGAACGCCATGGCTTCGCTGCCGACGGACGTGAGGCAACCCCTGGGGCGGACGACGGTGTCCCGGAAACCCCTCGGGAGGTGCATCGGCTTGCCCGGGTCGCCATCGACCAGCTATCGCCGCCATTCGGCGAGAGGCGCGGTACGACCCGCCTCACCCGCCGGTTCGGCTCACCGTCCGCACGAACCTACCTAAGAACGCCGCGCCATCGCCGGTCATGGCCGACCCGCCGGGCAGCCGCCCTCTTCCGCCGTCCCTCGCCGAAGAGCTCAACAAGGCGACGACGACGCTACACCCCGGTGGCAAGCAAGATCTCCGGCTCCGAAGTCTCGCCTGCGGACGGCCGCCGCCTCGTCGATGATCGCCGCCGCTTCACCGGCAGATCCACGCCGCTCGCACTTAACGCCATCTTCACCGCCCCCGACAGAAGGGGTGGGCTCGCTCGCCGCCGCCCGGGCGTAATAACGATGCTCACCCGACAGCGTACTTCCGAAGTCCCACCGGACGCCCAACTCAGCGATAAAGATTCAGAATCGCTTGCATGACGCCACCGCGAACGACGCCCCGCCGACCATCACGGCCGACGCTGGTGCGCCACGGCCGAGTTCTCTCGCTTACCGTGACGATCCGGCGCTAGCAGCGGCGGCAAGTGACCTTCCGCTCATGGCTGCCCGACGACTGCGCGATCTTCGTCGGCACGCTGTCGCCCGGATGAAGGGGCCGATGATGGAGCGGTTCGACGGGACCAAGAATCCCGCGAATTCCTCTCCATCTACTCCACAGCCATCCCGGGCGTCGGAGGGGACGAGGCCGTGATGGCCAACTACCTCCCACCGCTCGACGACGCCGCCCGCACCTGCTCTTCAACCAAAGGTCCCAAGACCTTCCGGCCGTGGCGCCACCGAGGAGCGCTCCACTCCAACTTCCGAGTTGCTACGAACGTTTGGCGGGAGAGGGACTCGACCGTGTTATCCAGTGAAAGGGGGAACATTCATGGACTTCGTGGCGCCAGCCATTTACGCGCAAACTCGATCCCCAATGTTTCGATTTAAACCGCCATCAAGGTTTTCAAGTTTGGCGTCCGAGACAGACGCCTTTACGAGGACTCCGAGATTGCCACAAGGCTCATCGTCGACAAACTATTCCGCATGATCGAGCGGTACGCTGACGCGATGATGCCGTTCACCGGAAGCATGACTATGACCGGGCAGCTCGTCTCGCTTCGCGAAACGAGGCCATCCGCGCTATGAAGGAGACCCGCCCGCGCAACAAAAAGGCGAGGAAAAGATCACGCGCCGAGGGCGCGCTAGCTCCGCTTAGTCGCCACGGCCGATGACAAGCGTGGAAGGCGGAGCGCCACCGATCAGCCGGGCGCCTCGGCCAAGAAACTGGCCCGCGATCGCAACAGCCGCCGCCCCAGGCAGGCAAGGTCGGGACCTCCACGCGAACATCCGAGCTTGGGGCAACGAGGAATGTTCCACTTCTCACGCCAACAAGTTTTGCCTGCTCCACAAGATCCACGCCATGACTCGCGAGGGCCGCAGGACATGGTCTGCCTGCCGGACGCCTTTATAGGGGACTAGGGAAATGCCCACGCTACAAAAAGGCGATGAACGGCCAGAGGAATCAACGCCACGGCCTGCCGGCCCCGACTGAATTCCAACAGTATGCATCACTGCGGTGGACATGATCTTCGTGGTTCCTCCGCGATACCGATCTCGGCGCTGAGCCGAAGGACGCCGCAGGCGCCGCCTATCAAGCGCCACCGGAAGCCGACCAACCCCGCAGATGGGGCCGTTCCATCACCTTTTCCCGGACGACACCCTCCCGGATGTCCCGAGACTTCAAACTCGCTCGTCGCCGCCCGACCATAAGCAACGCCCGCTGCTGGCCGTGGTCATGGTCGACGGGGCGCCTCCTCAACCGCCCTAGCTGCCGCTTTGACCGATGCAAATACCCGCCGAAAATCAAGAACATAGCGATCCCTTCTTCGCATCGCGTCGAGGAGCTCACCACCCCGGGCAAGTGGTCCTCCTGGCCACCTTCTGGCGACCAGAATTTCCGCACTGCCGATCACCTTGAAGTTGTGGACGGCGATCTCCCCATAACGCCATCCTCGCGCGCCCGCTCGGTCAAGTTCATGGCGCAATCACTACGCACCGTGTATGAAGCTCCTGTGGCCCGTGGCGCCATAACGGTCCGCTGGTAACCTTAAGGCAGCGACGAGACGGTCGCGAGGAAAAGGCCCCGACGCTAGCCGCATACCGCCTCACCGGCCCCGAGATCACCTCGGCGACGCTCTCGGAAGACGGCTATCCAGCCTAAACGCCCGACCAAGGCCGTGCAAGCTTGAGGAGGGGGCACGGCAAATGCGCTCGCATTTACGCCACCGATCCCAAATAGGAAGACGAGCTCATCACCTTCCTCCGAGATAACAAAACCATTTTCGTGATGGGAACCGCGAAGGACATGCCTGTGGTCCCACAGAGGTGATCGAGCACAAACCGCAAATAAAGCTCGGCCGCACTGCGTGCGCCGTAAGCTCCGCGCTTCTCTTCCGAGAAGGCAATGATAATCGTGGAGCACTCGACAAGCTACTTAAGGCCGGCTTCATTCGCGAGGTCAACTACTCGAATGATCGCCAACCCCGTGATCGCATGAGAAGAAGGGCGGAAGTGGCGAATGTGTGTCGACCACACGGGCTTGAACGCAGATGCCCCAAAGATAACTTCCCACTCCCCGCATAGACCAGATTGGACTCCACCGCCAACACCGAGATGTTGAGTTTTCTCAACGCCT